>CM060411.1:146570647-148970647 GCA_030545235.1 Helianthus tuberosus | reverse complement strand
ATGACTGAAGTACGTACGTGTAACATGCCCGTCATCTCATTTAACGTTAAAAATAAACTGAGTTAGGGACAAAAGGACAAACCGTTCATCAATCTGAAATATAAAGTACAAAACTAATCCATTTTAAAGACAAATAATACTATCTGAAATTTTATATATAGATAAAGGATAAAATTCGAACATTTGCATATTAAACTAACATTTAATTAATTTAAATACTGTGGCTTTTCTGAAAAGAATGTTTTTAATAACGGTTAAAGCCATAAAAATCTTATCACTACTATGGATTTTCTAAAAAGAATTTTTTTAATAACGGAGGGACTCAAACTGTTATGAATTTATAAGCTCAGCGGCTAAAAAACCAAATAATGAATTTACGGGCTCAGGTTGATGTTTCACACATACCAAAGGGACGCAAATTGCATTTTGCTCTAATTTATAAAAGGAAAACCTACGTGAACGGTGTATAACTAGAAACAGTATAAAATAAAACTGACAGAGAGATAAAACATGAAATACTGTCATTTTAATGCAAAAGTAAATGTTAAACAACACTGTGGAAAAGTGTTATAACAATCAAACGTGGTTTACTGCTTCAATTTTCTCGGCTTTTGGATCGTCCTCTTTAACCTCGAAGATAGCCTCTTTTCGACTTGTTGAGTTGATGCATGATGCTCATTTGTCAAAGTTGGGATATTTTTGGCATCGTCTACTGACGCATCCTGATGGTTCACATCAACAACAACTTGAAAGTTAAGTATGAAAGTAAGGAATAGAAAGTATAGATATGAAGTTTGTTTACATGTAAAAACAACTACCAATTCTTCTTGACTTGTTGCATTGTGGACATCTGATGAAGTTGGTGTACATCTAGCATCATCTACCCGGGAACATTTAGAATTGCCAGTGTCGACCTCATGTTCCACATTATCAACCACCTAAAGTTGTTACACAAATTTGAATGTAAGCAATATAAAGTATATACACAAAGGTTTTTAGATATAAAAAAGATTACCGATGACGTATTTTCTTCTTGTTGAGTTGTCGTCTGGCAAATTTGGCGTATTTTTGGGATCGTTTGTTGGGGCAAACTGAGAAATAGCATAATCAACCTCATGTTCCATATCAACAATCGCCTAAAGGTATTACACGCGCATTAAGAATAAACAAAAAAAAGTATATATAGGAAGTTTGTCTACATATGAAAATAATTACCGATGACGACGACGTTTTAGATTCTGTCGGCAAAATACGTGGTCCCCATAATGACTCGTGTATCATGTCCCATTCATCATCATTGATCCGAGCTAAAAACTCGCTAGCTTCGTCATGGAGAACATCAGCAGAAGGACATGTTGAAGGAAGTAAAGTGCTAGCAAGATTATTAATATCGTCACCCAAGTATTTTGATACGGTGAAGCGTGGACTGTAAGTAGGTGCCAAATTGTAATCATCAACTCTTATCCTAAAAATCACATGCCGAGCACATAAAGCATCCATCAGAAATTCATATATCCAATACGGATCATCAGCACCCTATAAAAACACCAAGAAACAGTATTATAAATTAGCAAAAAAGGATAACATAAGCATGAAAAAAAGTAAAAAAAAATCATGAATGAGTATATAGACATGGCCATTTTTAAGTATAAAGATCCGAGGACATATATGTCATAATTAGTACATGATAATATATAAAAATATACCTCTGATAAGGTCTTTATAATCAATTGTTCAGCCGTAAGTCTGAGAAGAAGATTTGCAGCATCGTCAAAGAGAACACATGTAATCTCTTTTTCTTGGTTCCATAATTGAACAGCCAGTTTATACCTAAATAAAGAAAACCGATAAGAATATATAAGAATAAAAAAGTCAGATCCACAAATAATAGTCAAAACACCTTGTGGGTAAGACCACAGTATTAATGTATCAACCGGAACCGGTACCGAATGTCCGAATCAACTGAACGGGTACTTTATCGGTACCAAATCGATGCAAACTGACGACACTTTTCCGGTGCCGCTTAGGTTATTCTTCGAAACCGGTTTTACCAATTTCTATCGACAAATATCTGTACCGAACGGGAACTGAAACGTACCGTACCGAGTACATTAGGTATCGGTACCGCTACCCACTTGTGGGGCTTTTCGGTACTGTTTGGTACCGAGGTCATCCCTAGTTTTAAAATCTTATAGAAACTTACGAATGACGGGGATTGGCGACATATCTATTGCATTTCAAACAAAGGTAGCGTGCATCTGAAAAAGTCGTCTTCTTACGACATATGGTACACCGTACGTACTTCCAATCCTCCTCCAAAATCAACACCAATTATTGTGCCCTCAACATTGTACATTTTTCCCTTTAAAAAGATATAAAGAAATTTAGGCATGACCATGGTAAAAGCTGCTGGTTGTAGACTAAAAAGCAATAACAATACCTTAGCAAGACCATCTTTAATATAATTATAGATGTCAAATACACTAACAACAGACATGTCCTCGTTGCTTTGATCATCCAATGTGAAAGTAACAGGCGGCACCACACTGTTAACATAAATAAATAAATAAAGTTAGTATTTACAAGTAGACTGATCGTTTGTTATAATGAACGGAAAATTAGGAAAGAATTGCTATACATGTTTTTGAAGGCCTCAATGACAATAGGGAAATCCAGATTGAGATAAAGTTCAGTCGCAACCGTTGACACTAAACACGGACCCCCTGGTATAAATTGACACAATTATATATAGTTTGAGATATTAACTGATGTAAATACATAATATTTTAGAAAAAACATACCGTCGAACATTCGGACCTTGCAACCGGTCAAAATAACCAAAATTTGATTATTTCCATAACTGCGGATGGCCTCGTCAGTAAACTTGAGAGCGGCTTTGCCCCATAACGTAACACAAAGTTTGTTGCCACTATATTGTTTAAAGCAACAATGAAAAAAAAAACAAAGTTACATTATACAAGTAACATATACAAACAAAAAGTACAATAAAATTTACCGCTCATCAGATAAAACTATGTGACGCATCTCCCGATTACATGATTGAACGTTTGAAGATTCAGTGGTAACAGGACCCCATGCGCGTAGTGCACCAAAAACATCTACATTTAAAAGAAAGTTACACATAATGATGTAGATAAAAACAAATGATAGGGTCGTCGGTAAAACCTGTCAGATAGTGATCATCATTTATGCGTTTGATTAGATCCTCAAATGGAGCCAAATAAAAAACATAGCTTTTAAACAACCACGGTTCAATAGACGAAGCAGAGACTCTCGTCCACCGTGAAAATTCAAGATACTTACAACGTCGCAAAGGACGGTACAACATATCATAGGGATGAACAAAAAAGTTATCAATCATATACACACAGCCCTCTTCCAACCAGTTCTTGAAAATGTAAATCAAATTAGCAGGTATCCTTGCATGAATTGTAAAACCCTAAAAAGAAACAATGTTAAGTCTTAGAAAAAGATGTTATACCGCTATGTATGAAAATAAATATTAGAAGGGGCAATCTTGACCCAAAGCCTTCCAAGTGGGTCAGTTTGGGTTACGTTTAATATTATATGGGTTGATTTGGGTAAAGATATTTTAAGCAAATGGGTCATAATGGGTCACTTGAAATTTATCTTGATATTTTCGGGTCAAAGTGGATCGGCAACATTAAAGAAATGGGTCAATGTGTGAAAGATATTTCGACGCGTACCGTTTCGAAGTGAACAATTGCGATTCGTACCGGTCCAAACGTTCCGTACTAAATCGAACCGTTTCAATGCGAAAGCGTGTTTGACGAGAACCGTTCCAACCCGTAATATTCCCACAAATACCGTTTCGAATCGAACAATTTCGACCTGTTCCATGTTGATCAGTACCGTGTCGACCAGTACAGTTTCAACGCGTACTGATTCGACACAAAGCGTTTAGACTCAAAACGTTCCAACCCGAACCCATTCCAACTTTTATCCAGGATTGTTTATTTCTAATATCTACAGAAAGCCATTTTTCTACATGTTTTCGGTTTATATGATCTTGACTAGTCGAGTATGTTTAAAACATGCAGGAAGTAATTCCAAATATCCTACCTAAAACGAAAGATGACCAGCACCGTTTCTAGCCAGCTGAAGGTACATCGGCTACTGCTTAATATACATGTTTTAAATGATTTTTGAAGTTGGTTTTGTAATTGTAAATCTTCAACAATCAGATGACATGACTGTAACATAATGACTAAATTATTTTGTATTTTTTTTTCGTATCTTAAGCAGCACATTGGTTGTTACTAACATTTGATGTTGTGCATTTGAATAAATGCAAAAGATACTTGTTTTGTTGTGGAAAACAAACATTTTTTAACCGACATCGTTCGGCCCGAAACTCATACTGACCCGAAACGTTCCCATCCGAAAACGTTTAGTCCCGAACCCGTTCCATCCCGAACCAAAAACAACCCTTTAGGTAGTTGACCCGGTTATAACAAAACCCGTTTCAACCTGAAGTTTCAACCCATGACTCGACCCAAATCCGACCCGACCCGTTTGGCTGGTCTAAAAAATATGATCTTACACGTTCATCTGAAAGAATGATGTCGTTAGAATGAACACGGTTTGTTTTGGGGTTGTATGTTGTCCATATGCGCGAGACCATAACAACTATTCTCCGGTTGTCAGTACGATTGCACCGTAAGTCTGTAATGAAATTATAAGCCATGCTATGGTGATGGGAAACCTGAGAAGTTGGTGAAACATGAGTAAATACAAATATGGTAAACACGAAGACAATATTTACAAATACACACGTTAAATGATTACATTAGTGACAAGAACAATAATATTGAGTACAAAGTAAAATACCACCTTTTATACCATGAAAAAAAGATAGTCCATATTTATGCAAAACTATACAATTACCAACCATCGACTACATTACACCACGTGTTGCTACAGATGGTAAATTGTAGAACACTTCTTTGTAAACAACATTCCTTGTGAGGTTGTTATTGCACTTCCCAGTATTGTCAATGTAAAACCTTAGGCCATCACGAGACATGACACGGGATGCAACCACATATAGCTGACCATGTGTAAAGACAGGATTTACCAGATACGCGCAAACATGTTTAAAAGTTTGCCCTTGACTTTTATTGATAGTCATAGCAAAGCAAACCTTTATTGGAAACTGCCTTCTTTTAAAAGAAAAAGGCCAACATGTATTCGTTGGAGTCATATCGATCCTACCAATAAATGCCTTTTCGCCAACATGCGTACCGGTAATAATTACTGCCTCAATAACACGCCGACTAATTTGTGTAACCACCAACCGTGTACCATTACACAAGCCCTTTTGCAAATTTAAGTTGCGCATCAAAATAACCGGTGCACCGATCTTTAACTGTAACCTATGGTTTGAAATCCCAGAAAAATTCAAGGTGTTAAGAAACTCGGGTGGATACAAAGCGCACATCTCATCATAGTTGTTTGTGCTTTGACATATTTCATCAGCACTTAACAATTCTTGAAGTTCACTTGGCATTTTTTTAAGGACGTGAAGGTTGATCTTATCGACCTCATCATTCGTTGGGCATAAAATGCAGTGTTCTTTTAAATAGTGAATGTCATTGACTCTCTCTAAAATATCAGGAAAGGTATTTGAAACCACTGCGCCAATCGGATTTTCAGAAACCGGGATTAAAAGATCGTTTGGCATTTTGATCCACGTAGGTTCATCTTCCCCCACCAATGAAATTGTAGGCAAGCGACCGGCCCCCATGGCCAAGATCCAATTGCTGAACGTTTTCATTTTTTCAAGCGAATCTCCGCTGATATCTGGATTGTGTAAGCGCATATTAGTCGTCAAATAAAATACCTTACATGCATTCCATATTGTGTCTGACTTGTTAACAACAGACGCGGCAATCTGACTACGTGGTGCATGCGGAACAACCGGTAAAATTTGACGAAAATCACCTCCAAGAACCACAACTTTTCCCCCAAATACCCGATGTCGAGCATCAACCATGTTATCACGACAAACATCTCTAAAGGTTCGGTCGACAGCCTCAAATGCATACCTGTGTTGTAAAGGTGCTTCGTCCCAAATTATTAGATCAGCAGCGTTGATTAACTGAGCAAGGTTGCTGCCGTAGTCGATCGAACAACATGAATCATTTTCAATATCTATAGGAATGTGAAACCGTGAATGTGCGGTACGACCCCCGGGTAACAACATAGATGCAATTCCGGACGATGCAACGGATAATACAATTTTCCTACGTGAACGAAGGCAAGCAATAAGTGTTCTCCACAAGTACGTTTTACCTGTCCCTCCGCTGCCATATACAAAAAAAACGCCCCCAGTCTTGTTATTCACTGAATCATGTATAGCATCAAACACTTGCCTTTGAATAACATTTAACCCGCTATGTAGCTCATTGAATTTCACAGCTTCTTCTTGCACATTATATGTTTTCTCAGCAATAATCAACCCATTGGAACCATCAACCGTTAAATGAGGATCAAGCTGAGGTAGAGTTGGAAAGTCGGCCAATGATTTGTTGTGATTGTTTAAAATTGAATTTATCTCGACCAACGTGTAGTTAAGTATCTCCTCATCCGTGAACACCACAAGTTGGTTACCTAGGAGTGCTCTCTGTTTGAAAGCAACATCTTCGGATAAGTATTCAAGACAGTCATAAAATAACTTCGACTGATCACTAAGTGTGCAGAATAAAAGAATTGTAACAAACAACTCACGCAATTGATTCCCTAACTTCCATTGGTAGGCTTCACGTATAGCCTCTACCCATTCAACATCGTCACCAAGCAAACTTAGTGCTTTACAAGCTAACATATAGTTTGGATACTCGACACCGTCAACCGTACGAATTTCTTTGAAGCTACGTGGACCGCGAACAACATTTAATAACAAACGGAGATAATACTTCTCACCCATAGAAGGATTCACATGATAAATGCGACCAATAGTAGTACCACCATACCTTGGCATCCATTGCCTTTCCTTTTCATGCCACGTGTATTTAGTTGGGTACTCAACATAGGTTAAATTACGACCCTCTGGGTGTTCCCGATTTGCCTCCATCCATGCAGTGAACTTAGAAAGGGCAGATGTTGATCGTTGTGCTACATCAGCAACATCAGCATCATCGCGGAAGTAGACTCTATTACAACCTTCTTCATGGAATGGTAGTCTTTCAAACGCAAATGAACGGTAATTCATGTCAAATGAAAACAGCTTCCAACACGTTTCTATCGCTGAAATGTACCGACAATTTATATATTCTTCAATTTCATTTTCATTTCGTAACAACGATGCAAATGACGTTCTACTGTTAGGACCTTCCAAGACAGCAGTCGCACGATCTGGTCCTTTGTTAAGATACGTGAATAAGTACTTAACCAACATACCCTGGTTACACCACTCCACATTTATATGGCAACCATATTTGACAAGTAGGTCACGGTTATAAGGAACCACATATCGATTATCAAGCCTAATATCTAGACTACCAACCCGGACTGTTCTTGAATTGTTCGGCCTTTTATAACAGGGCCACCCATCATTTCTTATAAATGTTTCATCACAATAGTTCTTTGGATACCCTTTCGTACATTTCTGATTATGCATACAAGGACTGGATGGATTTAGTTCACCACATTGTCCATGCATCATTTGCTTGCTAATAACCGTAAAAGCAGCAGGATCTTGCAATTCAGAAGGAAGTTCAGCAGATATATATCTATCAATATCTTCCGTTGTACCAATCTTATCCGCAGGTTCTAGAAAAAGCAAAGCATGACAATGCGGAAGTCCACGTTTTTGGAATTCAATTGTGTAAATAACTACAAATTAAGTAAAACATATTTTTTAGTTATGAATAATGAAATATATGTTCAATTAAAGAATGTAGAATTAAAAGATAAGTAACATACCAGCCTTCGTGTGACAACCCGAACTTTTCAGGTTAGTAACGTTTAACCTCGTGATCTTAACTCCTCGTTACTTCTCTTTAATGCGTTATACGTCCAGTGTTTGTATGATTCTGTAACCGTATACTAGTGCATAGGGCCACATATTAGTGTTACATATTCGAGCGGGCCGCACCCAAAATTACATGTAACTTGTAGTAGCCAAAACCTCTATTAATTGTAATATGATTATCGGCCTATTTACACATGTAATCGAGCCAATGTGACACCCAATCCCAAGCCGGACCCCTTCCCCTTAATTGTTAATATTGACTGTTTGCTAAGGGGTTTTGGCAGCCCATACTACTTGGGCTTAAGCCCATGGTCAAGACCAAGCAATAACCGCCCCAAAACCCTTATATACATTAGGTTACGTATATTTGTTATTTCATAAAATAACATTCTAAACAAGAGAAAAACCCTACTCTTTCTTGCTTGCGAACGGCATTGATACCCCTCTTCTGATCGAGATAGCAGCCTGATTTCAAGATTTTTGGTTAGTAATTAACATCTCAGTCCCTCCTTTATGTGCATGTTTGTGTTGATAATTGGTGATATTATTTATCATAATAATCTGTTGTTTAAAACCCTTGTTGTCGATCTTGTCAAAATATTTAGGGATCCCTTTATAAGCGATAATGTATCAGTTTAATATGTGCAGACATGCATGCGATAGGAGATGTGGCAGTGATTTAATGAAATAGTAAACTGTGTTCATGAGTTGATGTTCATAAATGGTAGATTATTTTGCCTAGGGATTTTATCAATAAAAAGAATAACATGATTGGGATGGTATTGAGGATTGTTGTTAGATGATAAATGAATGTTAGAAATCACATGACATCCTAGGGACTTGATATATCTGTGGTGTAATCGGTCCAACATAATCAAAGTATTATGGCCATGTTTAATTATTAATTGATTTCATGAGTTCATGTGCACATGCATGCAAATGGCGGCTCTTGGGAAATTGTGATCTGATCTCACTAATTCATGTGCACATATGTCAATGACAGCCACCTCTTGAATATGTGTCAAATTAGTCAAAGGTGATAAACATTATCATATTAATGATGAGGTGATGCTTTGTGTGTGTGATTGAAACTTACGAAAGTGGCGGCTCTAATCTCATGTTTGAACAGTATGCATAACATAATTCTAGTACTCAATAAATAAGAATGATAATGCTGGGACGGTGAAACTTGTAACTGATGTGCCATCGACGAAAGCCCATGTTCCACGAAATTCATGGGGGTTTCGTCACCCTGACCGATGGACTGTGCATGTGCATGATATAAATTGACTGAGTTAACTCTGTTGTTGAATGATATGCTAATGAACACATGATGCGTACTATTAATGATGACTGATTATGACCTAGGAGACATGTTTTGGTGTGGGATATAACATACTTAACTGTGACGCCGTTACGACACATGCATCTGTATTGAAGGAATTGTATGTTATGAGCTGTGTAACTACTACGTTGTTTGTATGAACATTATGACTGTACATGAACGTAAAACTGATTGATATCGGTAACTCTTTTAGGACATACTTGAATAACTGGTAGACTCGTAGATAATCTTACCGAGCAAACCTAAGGTGAGTTCATTGCTCTTTCTCAAGCATGGATCCCAGGGAAGGGATAACGGGTAACGTTCCGAGGAGGAATGCATGTGTAATGGGATGTTGGTTATCGTACTCAGTTTTCTATTATTGTAAGACCACAATATCTACCGGTACGTTGCTTGTAGGGCAACGAGGGTTATTAGTTGATAGCGTATTAGGTTTGGCACCCTCACGACGTTCGAGGAGAACGGGCGTGAACTAATTACCTTAAAACATGACCAATGCTTTGATAGAGGCATTGGGGTTGGCAATCACATATCATATGGCCATTCGGTAATCGAGTAATAACAACATCGAAACATCAAACATCATAACAATAAACAACATATCGTCTTGTAAACTGTTTTACTCACATGATTGGTAATACAACTTGGTAAACAAACACAAACCTTGAACTCACCAGCGTAGTCTGACACACTTGTTTACATGCTTGTAGGTAATCATTGAAGGAACTTGGGAACTTGCCGTCTGATGCTGCTGGAGTGGTTGTGGTCATGATAAACAATTACATTGATTTGGTTTTGATACATTTATACACTTATACATTTATGCTTCCGCTCAATATTTTGGTTTTGGTTTAACTTACAAATAATACATTTCTTTCAATTGAGTATTTCATTATTACTTGTGTTTGATATGATTGGTGGCTCTTTGTTGAATCGTTGCACCTCCATTAGGGACATGCCCTTGGTGGTAATTTGGGGGTGTGACAGTTTGGTATCAGAGCCACTGGTTATAGAGAACTCGGTTTTAAAACGTTTTCATAAAACCAGACTATAACTGAATTGATCCAAACGTTGACCATGACACTCAGCCTCAGATTGCAAGGTTTGTTCCTCGTTAATTTATACATTACATGTCTAGTAGACATATCTATATTCATAGCATGCACGACACGACATGGTAGATATCATGACACATCGATGGTGTAACAAACTCTTTGCATCTTGTGGATTCTAATTTTGTTGGTAGTGCATATTCTTGTGTTGATTGGAATGGGAGAAACTTCGAACATAAGTTAAGAAGCATCGAGAGGAGCATGCAAACCGCCTTATTATCATGGGTGCACACATAATAATAACGCGTGGTGCATGCAAATCCCAATGAGGCTTAACGAGTGTAAGAGGGGTTCTTCCCTGTTTATGTATGAACATGGTAGTTAATCGTTCCTAACGTGATAAACCTGAACACTTTTCTCGTTCTCGAGTCCTAAATTCGTTCCCTTCTTTTATTATAGAAACATGAGTGGACGAGGACACGGACGTGGTAGCATCAACATGACTCAGGCTGAGTTAACAAATCTGATAAACACACGTGTGGCTGAGGCTCTGGCAGCCTACCAAGCGGGTATGAACTGTACCAAATACTTTTAATCCTGTATCGTGTACACAACTCTTACTCCTGTGTTGTATCTTCTTTCACCCAGCGCACCCGAACAACCAGCCTGCCTGTACGTTCAAGATGTTTATGGATTGTAAGCCACAGACCTTCAGTGGGACGGAAGGGGCTGTAGGACTACTGAGATGGTTTGAGAAGGCAGAGTCGGTATTTGCCATGTGTAATTGCCCTGCTGGGGACCGCGTGAAATATGCTACAGGCACTCTCGAGGATGGTGCCCTGACATAGTGGAATGCCCAGGTTCAGTTGTTGGGTATCGAGGCGGCGAACGCTACTACTTGGGACGACTTTAAGGAATTGATGAGGGAGGAGTACTGTCCTCGTGATGAGATACAGAAGCTAGAGAACGAGTATTATGATCTGAAATTGGTGGGATCCGAGGTTGAAGCATACGTGAAGCGGTCGTATGAGTTGGCTGATTTGTGTCCGAATTTGTCCCGACCTATGTCTCGAAGAATTGAGTTGTTCATCAAGGGATTACCTCCACGAATGAAGGGTTTGGTTACTGCAGCGAACCTCAATAACTTGACCCAGATCGTCCGTTTGACACACAAGATTGTTGATCAGGAGGTGGAAAGTAATTCACTACCACCACGTGTTTCTACTACTGCTACTACTGTCGTTGCTACAGCTACTACTCCCCCCACTGACAGCAAACGTAAGTGGAACGATGTGGACAAGGCGTCCAATTCGGTACAGTCACAGAAGAAGCAGGACACTGGCAGCCATCGCAGTTTCAGCCAGTCGTCTTCAGTGAATCAGAATCAGGGCTCTTATGTTGGAAAGAAGCCACAGTGCAACAACTATGGCTATCATCATTATGGGCAGTGTGCTCGGGTTTGTCGCAGGTGTGAGAAGGTAGGCCACGAGGCCAAGGATTGTAGGGCTCCGCAGCCAAAGCAGCAGCAGCAAAATCAGCAGCACCAGCGACAACAAGGGCAACAATCTCAGCAGAATCAAGGATTCAAGAAAGGGTGTTATCAGTGCGGAGCCGAGGGTCACATCAAGCGAGACTGCCCTCAGCTGAATCAGAATGCGGGCAATAACAACAACACAGGGAACAACAATGGGAACAATGGGGGCAATGTGGCGCGTGGGCGCGGATTTACTATTGGAGCTGGTGAGGCGAGGAATGACGGCAATGTAGTTACTGGTACGTTTTCAGTGAATGGTGTATTTGCTTCTATTTTATTTGACTCTGGTGCCGATTGGAGTTACGTATCGTTGGGATTTAGTCGTCAATTAGGGTTAAGTCCTACACCTCTCGTAACGAAACACATAGTAGAGATAGCGAATGGTAAAACAATCGAAGCTTCGCATGTCCTGTTTGGGTGTAAACTGGATCTTTTGGGTCAGGTATTCGACGTTGACCTACTCCCCATTACTCTTGGAAGTTTCGACATAGTTATCGGCATGGATTGGTTGTCCAAGTATCAGGCGGAAATTCTCTGTAAAGAGAAAATCGTGCGTGTTCCTCTCCCTAGTGGAGAATTCTTATCGGTTCAGGGTCATCGCAGTGGGACCCAGATTAGTATCGTTTCGTTAATGAAGGCTCAGGAGTATCTCCGTAAGGGCTATCCTGCTATTCTAGCCCTTGTCACGGATTCGCAGACTGACGAGAGGAAGATTGAGGATCTTCCAGTTGTTCGTGAGTTTCCTGATGTATTTCCTGAGGAACTCCCTGGTTTACCTCCACATCGACAGGTGGAATTTCAGATCGATCTCGCCCCAGGAGTAGCACCGATTGCTCGTGCTCCTTATCGCCTTGCACCAGGAGAGTTACAGGAGTTGTCAAATCAGCTCCAAGAGCTGTTGGATAGAGGTTTTATCCGACCCAGCTCTTCACCTTGGGGAGCCCCAGTTCTGTTTGTGAAAAAGAAGGACGGGTCTTTTCGCCTATGTATAGATTACCGTGAGCTCAATAAGGTGACGGTCAAGAATCGTTATCCTTTACCACGTATTGATGACCTGTTTGACCAGCTGCAAGGGTCAAGTTTCTACTCCAAAATCGACTTGAGGTCGGGTTATCATCAAGTACGGGTTAGAGAGGAAGACGTTCCCAAAACGGCATTTCGGACGCGGTACGGTCACTATGAGTTCTTAGTTATGCCATTCGGATTGACCAACGCACCAGCGGTCTTCATGGATCTCATGAACCGCGTGTGCAAGCCATACCTTGACGACTTCGTCATCGTTTTTATCGACGACATTCTAATTTATTCCAAGAACAAGGAGGATCATGAGCGGCATCTACGCCTTATCTTAGAGCTCCTTCAGAGGGAGCAGCTGTACGCGAAATTTTCTAAGTGTGACTTCTGGATACGGGAGGTACATTTTCTGGGTCATATCGTTAATGAGATGGGTATACACGTGGATCCTGCTAAGATTGATGCCATTAGAAATTGGGCGGCACCAACGAATCCTTCAGAAGTGCGACAATTTCTTGGTCTAGCGGGGTATTATCGTCGTTTTATTCGAGATTTTTCGAAGATTGCACAGCCTCTCACATCCTTGACACAGAAGAAAGTAGTTTATTCGTGGGGGGCAAAACAGGAGGATGCCTTCCAACTTTTGAAACAGAAATTGTGTAGCGCGCCGATTCTGTCTCTACCAGAGGGTACCGAGGATTTTGAAGTACATTGTGATGCATCGATTCAGGGTCTTGGTTGCGTGCTGATGCAGCGCAACAAGGTGATAGCTTATGCCTCTCGACAGCTGAAGGCACACGAGAAGAACTACACGACCCATGACTTGGAATTAGAGGCGGTAGTCTTTGCATTGAAAATTTGGAGGCATTATCTGTACGGTACGAAATGCACCATCTATACCTATCACAAGAGCCTTCAGCATATCTTTGACCAGAAAGAATTGAATATGCGGCAACGTCGTTGGATCGAGCTTTTTAATGATTATGAGTGTGCTATCAAGTATCATCCGGGTAAAGCTAATGTTGTAGCTGATGCTCTTAGTCGCAAGGAACCGAAACAGAAGCATGTTCGTGCCCTACAGCTTACTATTCACTCTAATTTACCTGCCCGGATTCGTTCAGCTCAGATTGAAGCGTTAAAGGAAGAAAATATCGAAGCTGAAGGATTACGAGGTCTACACAAGAAGAAGTTCGAGCAACGGTCTGACGATATCTACTACTTCATGGAACGGATATGGGTTCCTTCATTTGGTAATCTTCGAGAGCTTGTGATGGATGAAGCACACAAGTCACGATATTCTATTCATCCAGGGTCCGATAAGATGTATCAGGACCTCAAGGTTTTGTATTGGTGGCCGAACATGAAAGCTATCATTGCCACCTACGTGGGTAAGTGTTTGACCTGTGCTAGGGTCAAGGCAGAGTACCAGAAACCTTCGGGTCTACTTCAGCAGCCAGAGATACCCATGTGGAAATGGGAACAGATCGCTATGGATTTTGTTACGGGGTTACCTAGAACACAGGCTGGGAACGATACTATATGGGTGATTGTCGACCGTCTCACAAAGTCAGCACATTTCCTAGCAATCAAGGAGACAGATAAGTATTCGCAGCTCGCAGCAGTGTACCTTAAAGAGGTGGTTTCTAGGCACGGGGTGCCGACCTTTATTATTTCTGATCGAGATCCTCGTTTTACTTCGGAGTTAAGGCAGGCTATGCATAAGTCGTTCGGCTCACGTCTCGATATGAGCACGGCTTATCATCCACAGACAGATGGTCAGAGTGAGCGCACTATTCAGACACTAGAGGACATGCTGCGGGCATGTGTTATTGATTTTGGGAAAGGATGGGAGAAGCACTTGCCGTTGGTAGAGTTTTCCTACAATAACAGCTACCACACCAGTATCAAAGCGGCACCATTTGAGGCACTGTACGGGAGGAAGTGCCGTTCACCTCTCTGCTGGGCTGAGGTGGGTGATAGTCAGATCACAGGTCCTGAGATGGTACTCGAAACTTCAGATATGATTGTGAAAATCAGGGAACGTATGGCAGCTGCTCGTGACCGCCAGAGGGCCTATGCTGACGAGCGTAGCAAAGAAGTAGTGTTTGAAGTGAATGACCGCGTTATGCTGAAAGTCTCACCGTGGAAAGGGGTTGTACGCTTTGGGAAGCGTGGCAAGCTGAATCCACGTTATGTTGGGCCGTTTAAAGTTCTTGAGCGTATCGGTAAAGTGGCTTATAGGTTGGAGTTACCTACTGAGCTGGGTAATGTTCACGACGTATTTCATGTATCACAATTAAAGAAGTGTTATGCTGACGACCCATTAGTGGTACCATATCAAGAGTTGAGGATCGACGACAAGTTGCAGTTTGTCGAAGAACCTATTGAGATCATGGATAGGGAGGTCAAAGTATGCAAGCATAGTCGCATCCCGATTGTTAGAGTCCGTTGGAACTCGCGGCGTGGACCGGAGTTCACATGGGAGCGAGAAGATCAAATGAAGCTCAAGTATCCACACCTTTTTCCTAAAGACAAGCCAGAATCTAGTAAAGCTGGTGAATCTCGGGACGAGATTCCTCTTCAAGTTGGGGATGATGTGGCACCTGGGGAAAATGTGCAAAAATCTTGATTTATCACTTCACTTCTTTGTGCTTGCTTGTCAAATTTCGGGACGAAATTTCTTTCAAGTTGGGGATGATGTGACAACCCGAACTTTTCAGGTTAGTAACGTTTAACCTCATGATCTTAACTCCTCGTTACTTCTCTTTAATGCGTTATACGTCCAGTGTTTGTATGATTCTGTAACCGTATACTAGTGCATAGGGCCACATATTAGTGTTACATATTCGAGCGGGCCGCACCCAAAATTACATGTAACTTGTAGTAGCCAAAACCTCTATTGATTGTAATATGATTCTCGGCCTATTTACACATGTAATCGAGCCAATGTGACACCCAATCCCAAGCCGGACCCCTTCCCCTTAATTGTTAATATTGACTGTTTGCTAAGGGGTTTTGGCAGCCCATACTACTTGGGCTTAAGCCCATGGTCAAGACCAAGCAATAACCGCCCCAAAACCCTTATATACATTAGGTTACGTATATTTGTTATTTCATAAAATAACATTCTAAACAAGAGAAAAACCCTACTCTTTCTTGCTTGCGAACGGCATTGATACCCCCCTTCTGATCGAGATAGCAGCCTGATTTCAAGATTTCTGGTTAGTAATTAACATCTCAGTCCCTCCTTTATGTGCATGTTTGTGTTGATAATTGGTGATATTATTTATCATAATAATCTGTTGTTTAAAACCCTTGTTGTCGATCTTGTCAAAATATTTAGGGATCCCTTTATAAGCGATAATGTATCAGTTTAATATGTGCAGACATGCATGCGATAGGAGATGTGGCAGTGATTTAATGAAATAGTAAACTGTGTTCATGAGTTGATGTTCATAAATGGTAGATTATTTTGCCTAGGGATTTTATCAATAAAAAGAATAACATGATTGGGATGGTATTGAGGATTGTTGTTAGATGATAAATGAATGTTAGAAATCACATGACATCCTAGGGACTTGATATATCTGTGGTGTAATCGGTCCAACATAATCAAAGTATTATGGCCATGTTTAATTATTAATTGATTTCATGAGTTCATGTGCACATGCATGCAAATGGCGGCTCTTGGGAAATTGTGATCTGATCTCACTAATTCATGTGCACATATGTCAATGACAGCCACCTCTTGAATATGTGTCAAATTAGTCAAAGGTGATAAACATTATCATATTAATGATGAGGTGATGCTTTGTGTGTGTGATTGAAACTTACGAAAGTGGCGGCTCTAATCTCATGTTTGAACAGTATGCATAACATAATTCTAGTACTCAATAAATAAGAATGATAATGCTGGGACGGTGAAACTTGTAACTGATGTGCCATCGACGAAAGCCCATGTTCCACGAAATTCATGGGGGTTTCGTCACCCTGACCGATGGACTGTGCATGTGCATGATATAAATTGACTGAGTTAACTCTGTTGTTGAATGATATGCTAATGAACACATGATGCGTACTATTAATGATGACTGATTATGACCTAGGAGACATGTTTTGGTGTGGGATATAACATACTTAACTGTGACGCCGTTACGACACATGCATCTGTATTGGAGGAATTGTATGTTATGAGCTGTGTAACTACTACGTTGTTTGTATGCACATTATGACTGTACATGAACGTAAAACTGATTGATATCGGTAACTCTTTTAGGACATACTTGAATAACTGGTAGACTCGTTGATAATCTTACCGAGCAAACCTAAGGTGAGTTCATTGCTCTTTCTCAAGCATGGATCCCAGGGAAGGGATAACGGGTAACGTTCCGAGGAGGAATGCATGTGTAATGGGATGTTGGTTATCGTACTCAGTTTTCTATCATTGTAAGACCACAATATCTACCGGTACGTTGCTTGTAGGGCAACGGGGGTTATTAGTTGATAGCGTATTAGGTTTGGCACCCTCACGACGTTCGAGGAGAACGGGCGTGAACTAATTACCTTAAAACATGACCAATGCTTTGATAGAGGCATTGGGGTTGGCAATCACATATCATATGGCCATTCGGTAATCGAGTAATAACAACATCGAAACATCAAACATCATAACAATAAACAACATATCGTCTTGTAAACTTTTTTACTCACATGATTGGTAATACAACTTGGTAAACAAACACAAACCTTGAACTCACCAGCGTAGTCTGACACACTTGTTTACATGCTTGTAGGTAATCATTGAAGGAACTTGGGAACTTGCCGTCTGATGCTGCTGGAGTGGTTGTGGTCATGATAAACAATTACATTGATTTGGTTTTGATACATTTATACACTTATACATTTATGCTTCCGCTCAATACTTTGGTTTTGGTTTAACTTACAACCAATACATTTCTTTCAATTGAGTATTTCATTATTACTTGTGTTTGATATGATTGGTGGCTCTTTGTTGAATCGTTGCACCTCCATTAGGGACATGCCCTAGGTGGTAATTTGGGGGTGTGACACTTCGTCTTGCCAAAATGATTTTTTTCCTTAAATCTTTAATAAGTTCATCAAGGCGAATTTTAAAAACGCGTGCAAGAATGTCTAGTCTATCTGATGCTGTCTGCCCAGGTGTGGTAGCACTAATGTGACGGTCAACTTCAGGCCATCTCGGGTTGCAAGTCATGGTAATAAAAAGATCTGGTGTCCCAGCCCAACGGCAAATCGCCATTGCATCTTGATATTGTTGTAGCATATACCTTGGCCCCCCGGTAAATGACGCTGGTAGAATAAACCTGTGTCCAACAAACTCACACGTTGTTTCTCCATTACATACATGATCATACAATCCGTTATATAGATCTGAACGAATCGTAGCTTGGTTTCGCCTATACCAATCTAATTCACTCTCCAGAACAGCACTATAAGCATCAACGACATACGTCTGAAACAAACGGCCAGATAAGTGCAACGTTCTAGCTTTAGTATCCCTAACATGTAAACGATACCGATAGTATTCCCTTAAAGATATGCTTTTCCTCCTTGCTGACGTATTACGTGCTAAGGGAATGTTTGGATGGTACCTATCCTCCCCATAAGGAAAGAGCAACGGATACTGCAAAGACATGTAACTTGGGTGCAGCTCTGAAATGCGTTTTGTAGTATAAGTATCTCGCTCTTGAATAAGGATGTCACGCGAGTCAGTCGGATTACCATCACTTGGAATTAATGCAGCCACTTCAGAAGCTGTAGGTAAAATATAATGACGAGCCTGTGTATTTCGTGTGCCAAGCAAGCGAAGCCTAACTGGTTGCCTAGACGAATCATCAAACCTCTCCCTAGCCATCCTAAACGCCTGTACTAATACATTATTTTCATCAAGCATGGCCAGCAAGTCAACGACCAACGAACGAAAAATGGATTCATCAGAAGATGATGGAACACAGTTTCTTAAAGCATAAAAGCGATTATCAATTTCATGGGCCGTGTCATAAATATATAATTGCGCAAATCTAGGCCGACCATCATCATGAGTTGGAAGCAGAGAGCCAATTCTATGATGGTTGTGTCCATTCAAGCGAAAGGCATACGGACCACGACTATCGTTTAATTCCGAACATACTCTCCCACCAGTTGACGTCATCGAAAAAATTGAATTAAAAACTTTGATATGGTCTCTATAAACTGATGACCGTGGCTCAGAATTGCGATTCAGTAAACTTAGCAATGGCTGCGGAGGATTCATAAGTAAAGGTAAAATGACATTCCCCTCACCGCAACATAAGCTGAATCTAGGAACAGACGCCGCAAAATGTTTTAGAGTTCGTTCCGCATACCACACCATTGCATCACAATGCGAACATACAAGATCTGCATCACCACAGTCCCAGTACGATTGAACACGACCTTCAATAAGAATTATCAAAGTATAAGTGATGATAAAATTACAAAATCAACATAAAAAATATGAAAAAAAGTTAGATAATGGTAAAAGCGTTACCTTGAGTGTTTTCATCTTGATATTGGCCATATGCACCATTTCGCATTTGGTTTTGAGGAGTACATACAGGGACGTTTGAATTCAAACTGATACATCTTGAGGGAGATGGTACTGCACAAGTTGGTGGAGTTAAAGGGCTTATTGCACTTCTACCACCAGCACGACGACGAATTTGTGAAGGTGTGTTGTCATTATGCAAAGAAAGTGGCCGATCTCGTAAGCGAGGACGACCCATCCGTCTCGTAACTTGCTAGTTCTCCTTGTGAGCAGAAAATATATGTATTGTGAGATAGCTTGTATCGAACTAACTATGATAAACGAACATTTGTTACATTTGTGTAACAAAACCTATCATTTACCTTCATTAGTCATATTCATATGTGGCACAGACTTAACTTATATACCTTGTTTCACCACGTGTGAGACAACTTATCCAATTCATACCTTCTTTCGCCACATGTCCAGCATCATATCCCCTTCATTTTATCTAACTTTCTCAAGTTTCATCACGTATAATATAAAAGAAAGACCTGACCATCATAATCCTAATCCTAATCCTAATCCTAAGTACGAATATCATAATGACATAAGTATTTTTAAACACGTGTGTATCCAAGTAAAAGATATGATTGATGAATGACTGCAACAAATCAAATATATAAGCTATTTACTACTTTTATGAGTTCATATAATGATACTTTAAATCAAAATAGACGAATAGATAACGCAAGAAATTTTATCAAACCTGTTGATTAGCAGGAAAAGTGTAAATTGAATTCTGGAACTTGATGAACCGGCACTTAAGTGAATTCAACCTAAGAATTACACAATAACTGATTAACGAAGGGGTTAACAATACTAAAACACAATTATGAAAACACTAAATAATATATACCTATTCAAAGCAAGACTTGCAATAAATCAATGTATTTTTTTTTTCTGAAAATAAAAATTATATGCAGGAAGCTTTTTTATTACCAAAAAAATAGGAGATAATGGGGAGTGGAACCATAAACATAGAAGTTAATTAAATGTCCGAATAACCAACTTGTTTCAAAAAAACTTGTTTTGTAACTTCTTTACATGGAGAGTGGGTTTTCAATGATGAGGACCTTAAAAACACAACTGCAAGTCAAGTGTCTTCACAGGTGGTTTCGAATGAGGTGATTAAGTACAAAAAGTTGAAAGTTGAAAAACCTAAATTTTAATGAAGTTGTATAGTTATTATACATACCGTAAAAATGATCATCGGTGGTCAAGGTGGATGTCCTGGTCTTCCCTCTTTGCTTTCTACTATGGCAGTTTGCCTAGGCCGTCCTTAATGACAAAATTACCCTTGATTTACCCTGATATCATCATCTTCTTCACACCATACACCCAGCTTTTCATTTTTTGAGGTCTCATCTTGAAAATATCAAAAAAATTCAGGCAAAAAACACTGCAGATTCACTGTTAAACATGTGCCCTTCAAAATAACTGGCCATCGCCGGTGATCCTCCTACCCCACCCCCAGCACCACCCCTGACCATATCTATCCGACTAACTTACCACATCCGATTATCTAGGTATAGAATCCACCATCATTGCTTGAATCGGTTGATTTTGGTAACGAATTGAACATCAACTTCAAAGCGGCCGCCGACTGAACTTGAACCGCATACCATTAGCACCCACTTTGTTGAAAACACTGATGTGTAACGATTCAAACGATTTTCATAATAGATATGTAAAGATCCTCGCTTGGATGTTCAATTTTTTAAACATTTGATTTGATTTGAGACAGATGAAGAGTTGTTTTAGTAAAGACAGATAGGTAAAAGTGAATGTCAACGTTGACTCAGTCAGAGGTTTTGGAACATGATGTGGGCATACAATATAATTTTTGTATTTATACTTGTAACAATATATATATAGCATGTTCATTTATTAATTTGTATTTATACTTGTAACAATATATATAGCATGTTCATTTATTAAAAAATCATATATGTGTAGATTTTTTTTTTTTTGTTTGGTATTGGCTTTTCTTTTTCCAATCACACTCTTTGTCTTAAAATTATCCGTAATTATCAAAATAATTTAAATGAAATTGAATCTGTTACGTTCATTCCTTGAAGCTTGACTGATGAATAAACACTCACCTACTTAACACAAATCAAACATTGACCAGGATTTTCACATGTGAAACTCCAAAAATAAAATAAAAGCATATATAAAAGATTGAATAACACAGTTAACGAAGTTACTTTTTGACATATTCAGAATAATTTTGACTTCTTACGTCGATAACCAAATGTCGGACTTTCATATTTCCATTTACAAATAATATTTAATTAGTATTGCCCTAATAATAACAAAACAAAATATGAAAGGCTTCTCAGGGGTAGTTTTGTAATTTAAAACTTGAACTATTAGTGCTTCACCTGTGGACTTCCCTCTTCACCGTGACAAACTACCTGTTTTGTCTCATGGTTGTCTTTGACTACATCTTCAGTCATATAGAGTGAGCCCGGAGAGAATGTAAATGTTAATGAGAGAGAGATGACGATGGGAGTGGGTGTCGACCTATGATGTTGGTTGAGGATGTCGGAATAGGTAACAATAGTGTGTTTGGTGGATTAATTTAACGGCGATGAAGATGAGGGAAATAGGTTGTTTGGGCAAGCAGATCTGGCAGAAGAGGGGCTGCTGGAAGGTAGGGACACCAACAATCGATCGGCAGTTGTGGTGTCGTCATTGACGAAAAAGACGGAAGCTTCTTTCAATCCTCCCAGTGATCAGGTACATATTTCTTTTCCTTGTTAGGGTTTACAAAAGTTAGAGGATGTTTGGGTTAGCTTATTATGTGTTTTCAATGATCTGTTGTTACTATATTTGTTGAAAAAGTTTTGATGTTCATGATGAGTATGGTGTTGATTTTATGGCTTTTGAAATCTAGGGTTTTTGGATTTTCGAAGGTGTATTCTAAACACGAATAAGTATATGAATTAACGCCACTTAAGTGCCTTAAATGATGTAGTCTTGCTGTATTTGTTGAAATTTTTTTGATTTTATTGATGGATATATTGTTGATTTTGTTGCTTTTGAAATTAAGGAGTTTTGGGTTTTGATGGTGTAGTCTACACACAAATGCGTATACAAAAATTAATGTCATCTAGGACGGTTCGAATGGTGTTTTCTTGCTGCATTTGTTGGAAAGTTTTGAAGATGATGATGGGTTTGATTTCAGTTTTGTAGATTTTCAAATTTAGGGTATTGGGTTCTTGATGATGTAGGCTAAACACAAAGTGTATCAAAATTTTTATCTCATCAAGGGGGTTTTGAATGGTGTCTTATTGTTGTATTTGTTGGACAGTTTTAATCTTGATAATGGGTTTGGTTAGGGGTTTGGGTTTTCATTTGTGTACTCTAAACACGGATGTGTATTGAAAAAGTAATCTTATGAAGGCACTTTTAAATGGTGTCTTCTTGTTGTATATGTTGAAAACTTTTGATTAAGATGATGGGGTCTAAAATCAAAGCTTACATTTCATACTTGTCTAATTACAGTGACATGAAGATCTTGACTGACGAGGCATTTTTGCAGAATTTGCCAGAAGAACATATCTACTGTCACAGGTATTAACTATGAGTTTTCCATTTTTTGATAGATAAAAAATTACTTTTATCTAAAAGTAAAAAAAATTCATTTAGTAGATCAATCATGCTGAACAAAGGAGAAACCTAAGCAAAACATAAAAAAAAAACATTTTTCAAGTGATAATTAAAAAAAACATAATTCAACTGAGAAACCAAAACAACCAAACAAAAACATTGTTCAACAAATAACTAAAAAAAACCATCATTAAATTACCATTCAAAAAAAACAGTCATCTTTGGAATCTTTGGCTTTTTCCTCACTGACCAGATTGAATCTGTAGTATCAACATACTCGTCCTCGAAATCATTTTCTTTACCCCTAGTGTTATTAACAACGCCACAACTTTCATTGGAACTACTAATGTAAATAACATCATCCCATTGCCAAGTTAGTATAGCTCTTGCCCGTTTGTTGGATCGATCACACCTTTGAATCTAGTAGTAATGAAAGACTTAGTTTAGACGAAAATAGTCAAAGAATTTGAAGACAAAAAAGTGAAATTAAGTTTTACACAAAAGCATACCAATTCACTAATACTTTCCTCAACTTTGTCGCCCTGGTATCACATCGTAAATAAAATAAGATTTGAGCACAATAACTTAATACCCCATGAATGTTAGAGAAGGTGCACGTATACCTTTGGCATTGGTTTGAGTGTCTTTGCCACCTTCTTTGATCTATTTCGTGTGGTTTTCTTCTGTTGAGGATCCTCCATTCTTACCAAGAAGTAAGTGACAAAACCTAAAAAAAACAATCTGATATGTATAACCACAATCAAGAGGGAAAACAAATAAAAAATGATATGTATAACCGGTTACACGAAGCTTAAAAGATTGAACATGGCTACACCCCCACTAATTGAGGAGACCACCCACATTCCACATATCGTGGTATGGTGGTTATATTTTTTAGATATATAAATAAATTACTATATTTTGTTAAAAATAAAGGGGAAATACCATATAAATTTAACCAAGTTTGTAAAATGTGTCAATTAAGTAATACAAACCTTTTTTTTATCTCTAAAGTAAATAAACTTCAATTTACTGTTTCAATAGTGTGTAATTGGCAGATAACCAAGTTATTGTTTTTTTTCCTTTAATTCTTATATAGTTAAAAAGGTTACTTTTTTTCTTTTGAAAAATCCGTGTGATTATCTATATTTTCCGTATTATATTAAAGATTCTAAATTATAACAAATATTATAACAACAAATGAAAGTTCGATGACTTTAAAAAGGGAAAAAAAGATACAGTGAGTTAATTGGATCAATTAGCAATCTTGATTACATTTTTACAAAGTTAACCCTAAAATAAATTAAGATTTGTCGGTACAGGTAGTATAGTGGTATGAACAAATGACACAATTACACTTGTATGAAACAACAATTGAGCAAATACTAAAAAACCATAATAAAACACATATAATGCATAATCAGTACAATTCAATGCAAATAGAATGCATGCCTAAGAAAACGAAATAAGTTAACAAACGGTAACATGAAAAATAGAAAAACAAAACACGTAACAGAGCTACATATTTGGTGACACCAGAGTTTTCGTGAATATCGCGCCTGCCAACCTCGAATAGCAACCTAACACAGGATAGTAACAATCTTCACCACTTAAAGTTATGTCAAGTTCATTCACATCTCCATAATCGCCTACGACAAGAAACTTGC
The DNA here is from genome assembly GCA_030545235.1 of Helianthus tuberosus. Classification (NCBI taxonomy): domain Eukaryota; kingdom Viridiplantae; phylum Streptophyta; class Magnoliopsida; order Asterales; family Asteraceae; genus Helianthus; species Helianthus tuberosus. The sequence continues at coordinate 148,945,817 of CM060411.1, read as the reverse complement.
CAGTACTAATCACGTATGTAACCGTGCACCCTAAAAGAATCGGCCGAATTGGAGGGAAAACCCACACTTTTATCCAACTATCACCGTCCAACCTCCACAAATCCACTGACCAAAAAGGCATCCCGTGAGTAAGAAATATGTGCAGATTGTTACGTGTAAGGAATAAATACCCTTCCAGGTCATCATGTGGAACATTTGGATAGCGTATCTTATTAAAATTTTCCAACCTCACATCAAAACCAAGTAGCATGCTTCCCTAGTGAAAATGATTTTTGATGAAGTCAATCGTAAAATAAACAACACCTTTGCAGAAAGTTCCGTTAGACCATTTAAGCTTCTTTTTGAAATACTTATGTTCCTTAAGAAAACCTACTTTCCGCCATAAGTCACGCCTCAATGAATATATATAAAGCCACGTTTTACCACCAATACGCTTTAAATGTAAAAGCATGTACTCATTCGAAGAATCTACATAAAAACCAACAGCATCCAGTCGGGGGTTGCATAAACCACGAGTTTTTGAGTTAGCCAACATTTTATACACCTGTGTTAGTGGGTTCCAAATAACCATCTCACCGGTATCACACAAACAAATACATAATAATCCTTCAAAACTCGCAAGAATCCGTACATGACACGAAGAACGTTCGAATGGAAGTGAAAGAACGGTTTTTGAGGAACGACTTAAATGGTCAAAAACAACAGGATAAACGAAACCCGATAGCGATCTGATTAATATGAACTTTTGGTCATAGAAAGTCGATATGTGGCGACAATGCGTGATAGCAAATTGTTGCGTCGATAGTAAAGAAAGCCAATCCTTGCACACACACCTACACCGACCCACACACCTTGCCGGAAGCCTGATTAATATATGAGACACAAGTATATCAATACCAATATCATCAATGCACGTCCTACTGTTGCATGGTGTCTCATATGTATTTTCTTTCTAACTGGATGCAGACTATCCATGAGAAGTATTCACTGCAGTTAATATTAATACAAATAAAATAGGAATTTTTGAAATCACAATAGTATTACAAAAGAGCAATAATGATTTCCCTTTTCAGCTATGATTCTAACCGCAATTCTAAATCTTTATGTTAACTTAATTCTATGTGTATATCTGAATGATTGATTTCTAACTGAATATTGCAACTGTATTTGATTTACGGCAAACTGTTTCAAACGGTTTGATGCTAATGATGCAGGGCAAAAGAATGGTTATTTTAACCTCTATAAAAGTACCTACCAGATGGACATCACAATGCATGAAATAGCAAAACGGATGACAGGTAACCTACAATCCTTCTGTATTTTCTGAATGGGCTTGGAATTTTAAAAATTGTTTTGATCAGAGCTTACACTTTCATTTGATATGTTCTACATTGAGTATTTGGCACATACTTAGTTCTAAATTCTAAACTATAGATTACGTTTTATACATACTTCTAAATTCTAAACTATAGATTACGTTTTATACTCGATAAAGCTTTTACTTTATCTTTAACCATTAAGATGAGTCTACAAAGTTAACACTCACTTTCATATTATTGCAACAGTAACACAGTTCAACATTGAAGATAAAAAAAGATTCGTAATACTTTGAATGAACATAAATGAATAGATAAGACAGAGAGATTTTAACATACTTGTTGATCAAGGAAGTTGATAACAATGGTAAAACACAACTATGAAAACGCTAAACAATACATACCTTTTCAATGCAACAGTTAGGATAGATCAAATGTTTTTTATGAAAAGACATATTATATGTAGGAAAGATTTTGATTAGCAAAAATTAGGTAATAATGGGAAGTAGAGCGATAAATATAGAAGTTATTGAAATGTTTGAATTAGAAAATTAAAAAAAAACTAATCCATGTTTTGTAACTTCTTAACTTGCATTGGAGAAGTTATGCTAAATGGCCTTCAAGAATTGGGCCTGGTCCTTTGATACGGCTGGTTGGTTTTGCAATGAGGAGCTTTAATAGACAAGAGCTTTGCTGAGCTATAATATAAGTATACGAAATCCACATATTTTTTCAAATGGACTACATATTCTATTTAGGTATCATTGTGGCCGGGTTAGGGGGTCTGGCATTGAATTTTAACTGATATTTCTGAATGCGTGTCTACTTTTAACAATTGTTTTAAATACAAATATTATGACGGTTAGGTATTCACATTGTAAATCTTCAAAGCATGTAATAACAATGCGATTTTATAATGGGGAAAGTAAATACGGTGATATTACACGCAAAAACTTAAACCAAAAATAAAAAAAATACGTCGTTTTGATTAAAAATTCATTAATTAGCTAAATTATTTTAGAATAAAAAATATGTAACATTAAATTTCGAGTCTTTGTTGAAATAAGACTGTCAGTATGATTTGACACCTTATTAAACTATTTGTTTTATTCATAGTGAATGTCTTTAAGTAACGTCATAGACAGATTGTTTACTGTGATATGTTTAAAAACACCATAAAGATGAAAGATCAGATGTAATTATGTAAATTGAATAGCAGACTAACAACACTAAAGGGATGAGATCTTTTAAATATATATATATCAATATCGAAATGTTTTTATCCGATTAAAAGGCATTTTTAATCAAAACGACGTAGTTTTGATTGGGATTTCATGTAAGGTTACACATCTACCATCACCGTATTCAGTTTCCCCTTTTATAATATCATAAACATCAATTATTTTTGTATACTAAAATAAACACACACAAATATCGCAACGCAACGCAACGCAACGTAATATAAATCCAAAGGAAAGATAATATCATAATTTACATAGAACACGAAAACACGCAATACAAAAATCAAATACCCTAACGTAACTAAACTCTATTGAGAAAGAGACTCCAAAAGAAATAAAAACATAAGGTAAATGAAAAACCTAATAATAATTGCTTCTAAAAAGACGGTAGCACTCGCCACAAAACGGCATCATTAGAGGCAAATTAACATAACTTTTGCACCCCATACAGGCTTGACCAGCACCAGCAGCACCGGCATCACTCTGACCATGACCACCATCATTATTTAAAGCCCCGACATTCTCTTCAGCCCCGACATTCTCTTCAGCCCCACCATTCTCTTCAGCCCCCACATTCTCTACAGACCTAACATTCTCTTCAGCCCCAACATTCTCTTCAGCTTCGACATGCTCTTCAACGACAACATGCTCTTCACTAATCTCATTAACATCACTTTCACCTTCCATGTTATCATCCCTTGCCCCTTGCACCATCATCTTTGCATGCTTCTTCCCTCTCAAATGAGCGTCAAGTTGCATAGAACTTGTACAAAAAATGTTGCACAAACCACAATGAAGATCGATGAAAGGAAACGTAGCTTTGTCTACCTGTCACATCAAAATATGAATGAAACATTAAATTATGTACGAATGAAATATAAAATGAAGGATTTTTCAAATAGATGTACCCTATCAAGATGTTTGCGTGAAGATACATGGACATTGTATTGGTGCATGTCAAGGCATATTATATTACAAAGAGGGCAACCTACGAGATCTTCTTCGTTGGCGCCATTTGCTAGTAAATTCTGTAGCTTGGTATACATTGACATTGAGATTGAAATTTTTTAGATTATAAAAGAGATATAAAACAATAGAATAGGGTATAGTTAATAACTGTAGGTTATAAAGAGAGATTGTGGGAAGGTGGGTAGGTTATGATGAGAGGTTGTGGGGAGGTGGGTAGGTTATGAGGAGAGATTATGGGAGGTGGGTAAGTTAGGAGGAGAGATTATGGACAGGTGGGTAATCTTGATGGAGAAAAAGGTATAAAATTTTGAAATCTAAATCTTTTGAAAATCGATAAAATAAAAAGTGTAATCGGGTAGTTACTGATAGCAGTGGGTTAGGGGCAAAGAAAAAACGCATACAACACAATCTGATCAATTGGGGCTCCATAAGCTAACCCATGTTGGCTGAAAACACCTAGGTAGCATATCACCACATTTTAAATTCCACTAATTTATAATTTTATTTTTTATATTTTAAAAGTAACCACTATTTTTAATTTTTGAAGATTGGAAAAATAATGGTATGTTTTTTGTTCCACATGTTTAGATAATATATAGTGTTTCAAATTGATCGGGCCTGTGTGTATTCGTCTAGAATTAAGCCATATCATATAGGCCAAAACTCTTAAAACCTAAAAGTATGAGAAGTATTGTTAAGAATGTATCAAGCGTAACGAATAACTTAGATTAGATGGATAGTCACGTGGCTGAAACATTTGTAGTAACTGATAGGCTTGACATGAAATTGAATGGAGAAACTCTGTATTTCTATATCGAACATGACAACACCAAGTATATCAGTAGTAATTGAATCGGGTTGTTTTTACCATTATCTTCATTTTGTTACACCCCACATAACTCCACACATGACATTATTTGGTGCGTTTGGGAACTGAAGCTAAATAGACATAATCCAAAACTTATAAATAGACATAATCCAAAAATTATAATGAAAGAAAACACACTAAAGATGCACAGACAAACATAGTAAACAAAACATGAAAAAAAAAACAATAAATTCAAAGACGAACAACCCGAGAGCGACTGTGAATTTTAACTGTTGGAATCTTCAAATTCTTATTGAAAGTTTCTAGCGAATCAGCAGTATCATCAAATTCACCTTCAGGCTCAGCATACTCATCATCATACGGAGTGGAAACCTCATTCCCATCAACATTGCTAGTCATATCAAAAAACTCAATTTCTTCTTTAGAGCTGCTAATTTCTACAACGTCATCCCATTTCCAATCTAGCAAGTCTCTTTCTCGTTTTCGCTGCTTCTCAAACTCTCGCATCTGAATAACCGAAATTGCTTGAATGTAGCAGTGCTAATACTCTAACAGGAGAAATAAAACTAAAAATAATTATGTATTCATCATGTATTACCTCGGCACTGAACTGACGAGCTAAATGTGATTTGAAAGGACTAAATGGACCGAATGAAATAATCTCTACACTGTCACTACATGACTGAAATTAAAAAGAAAAAAATAATAAATTAATTTGACTATAATAAGTAAAAACTGATAAAATAATTGAAATAAACCTTTGCTTGTTCATTTGGCTGGGGGATCAACTTCTGCTCCAGGTCCTCAACGGCAGAGATAGTTTTCACAACCTAAAAGAGAGAATTAGTAATGGTAGACCCAAACTATTTCATGTAAAAAGACGACACAAACATTAAAGTAAAAGCAAGACAAGTATTAGATGCATGTTACATTGACAGATCGATCACTTGTGTTATTTGTGTTTTCGTCCATACTTTTAATCAAAAGTATTTTTAATTTTTTGGGTTGTGAAGGGAATCCCTATTATATAGGCTGAAAGACAAACTGCTTGTAGTAAATTGCAATGAATACATGTCTTGTGTTGTAAACTACCCTGTAGTTACTGGAGTCATGGGGTTAGTGGAGTGATGGGTTGGTTTATCGGTTATCTTTAAAAAAAATAACTGCTTAATCAAAACAAGACTTAGGTTTTCAACTACCCTGTAGTTAGCGAAGTAATTGGGTTAGTGGAGTGATGGGTTGGTTAGTCGGTTATCTTATATGAAAATAAAAATGTTTACCAAACCAGCCCATGAGTTTCTTTGTAAAGTCCAAGTCAACCCAAATTAGACATTTGGGCCAAAATTGCCTGATCGAAGGTCTACAATTGGATTTTTTTTAACAGTAGCTAAAAATAGAACAAAGGGCTAGTAATAAACTGGAAGTCCACAAAGGGCCAGTAAAAAACAAACTGGTAGTATATTATATAGCATAAGCTTAAAACTTTTGGAAGCTGGGTTGCATATTCTCAGTTCTTTAAACTCTGATGGAAGAATTGCATATTCTCAGTTCTTTAAACTCTGATGGAAGGGAATTAAACTAATAAGAATTTTTTAGAATTTGCTATTTTTTTGTAATTTGGCTATTTTATTTCTTCATATGTAATTCCAATAGAACAAAGGGATATTAAGAAACTGGAAGTCCACAAAGGACCAGTAAGAAACAAATTGCTAGTAGATTAGATAGCATTAGATTAAAACTTTTGTAAGTTGAACTACATATTCTCAGTTCTTTAAACTCTGGTTGATCTTTTGACAAGAATATGTTGGTTACCTAAAAAACCAATCGGACCAAAGCTTTATGTTAAACTTATTTTTAACTTAAAGATCCTGAATAGTTGCATCATTTTGTTGTTAACATATACCATTGATTTTGGCAGGAAGTAGAAGAATCAACTAAACCTTCCTATAATGAAGCTTTGAACATACATGGACAAACACCAAGAATGGTTACTACTAAAGCCGTTAAAGATTTACTTGCAGCAGGTCAACAATGGATGAAAGTCACATCATGTTCATGTAACTAAAGCCGTTAAAGATTTACTTGCAGCAGGTCACCTTGCAGCAGGTCAACAATGGATGAAAGACACATCATGTTCATGTAAGTATCAGCCAACAAAACCGTAAATGGTTTAAACATCAAAAGAAACCCATTTCATTGAATACAATAAAAGTTACAGCCACATGGTCCAGCCTAGCAAAGGAAAAAACACAAAAATTACAACCTAAAATTTCTAAGACCACCACAAGACCCCTTAAAAACATTTTCGTGTCTACCCAACAACATTTGATTCAACAACATAACCATGCTTAGCTCTTTTTATCACAGGTGTAGCATCCTCTTCTTCATCTTCGGTTTCACTATCAATTTCTATCACTTCATCCCACTTCCAAGTCTTAAAGCATTTACCCTTTTGTTGATTCTCTTAAACTTGCAAACCTAAAAACACATTTAAATCATGAGAATAATAGTATATTAATACGCGTACAAAATTAAATTTAGTAAAATGTCTATACTTTTGCCAACTCATAGAAAGGTTCAGAGATGATTGCTTGTTGGCTATCCACGATACTGGATGGAATGTCTTTGTCAGCACCATTGAATGCCTCAAACTCCACATCATCAATTTCCTGGTTTTTACACAATAATATATGACTTGTATGATAAATTATAAGAATTATAACAATAAAATCATAGTTATAAAGCTATTAAATTGATTATAAAGCTCCTACTTACCTTATCCGATTCATTTGTAGGTTTACACACGATTGGGCGAAGAAAGGTATTGTCCATTGATGCAACCTGAAAGAAAAAAAAGGGGGAGTTTACAACCAGCCGAAATAAACAGGTATGTCTGAAGCTTACTTTAACAACTTTATCCATTGTTGCATCTTCAATCTGCTGCTCCAAGTTCAGCGACATAAACCCAGGATCCTGCTCCATGTTTAGCGACATAAACGCAGCGACAGAAGGTAAAGAAAGAAAGCAGGATGTACTATTGATCGGTCAGGTTTCAATATTTATAAGCGCAGGTATAACTGCAACTGAGCTAAAATATAGGAAGGTGGAGAACATGGCCATTTTTTTAGGAAAAAATAAAAACTGAATAAAAACATTAATAACAGAGATTTCGGAGGTAACTTCCAGCTAAACAAAAATGTGATTTGTTGAAAATAACTTCCACATTTATCGTGGCTTTTGTTATTTTGAAAATCCTCCACATTTATCGGTTGCAGGTAGATAATGGGGCATAAATAAATGGAGCAAAACCACCAGATCATGGAGCAGAAATATATGGAACGAAACCACCACCGGAAACTACCAGGTAACTTCTCTGAACCGCCGCTGGTAGCGGTTATTTATGCTAATTTAAACGGACAGGATTTAATCTCAGCAAGTTTAAACGGCCAGGATCGATTTCAAAAACGGTTAGACTTAATGGGTTTAATATATATATATATATATATAATTAACTCTTTTGTTTTAAACCGGCCCAAATAGTATCATCAACACCTTCATACATTAGCATCATCAAAACCCGTATTGTAGATATTAGTATCTTTAACACCATCATCGTTAAGATTAACATCTACATACTAAAATTATAAGAAACACGAGTTGTAAAGCGGGTCGCATAGCAAGCGAATTCATAATTCACGCGGACCATGTCTAGATATGTTGGTATTATTGGCTTAAGTCCCAGCTGACTAATGACACATATATAAACTTTTTAGATAAAGGCTCTACAATTTTTGGGGTCCAAAACCCAAGCTTATTTGCTTACATTGGTGAGCTGATCATGAACTCTAGGACTACTTGTGAATAATTTTATTGTTTTTTTTTTTACCTTTTTAGCGGCAAATTCTACATATACTTTCCTTTTACACCAATAAACCTAAACTACTCCCTCTTGCCCAAGTATGAATCTGGAACCTCCCGTAGTATGTCGTTATGAGTCTGGACCTCCCCGGACAAAATATACGTAATTTGGGTTGGGCATTTAATTAGGTTGGGATGTATTTTAACATAATTGCATTCCATATTCCAAACAGTGGGTTTTGATTTATAATCCAAACTTCATGGAGTGAAGAACACGGTCAAGGTCAAGAACAAGAGATCCAACATGATAGTATAGTTTGTGTGTTCCTTAATTGTAAACATATGTGTAACTTGTAGCATGTGATCACTACCCAACATGTGAAAAGTGTAAAGGTGATCATCCCTTGGATTAATGAAATGAAAGGTGATAACTACCTTTATTATGAAACGATAAATGGATGATCACTATTTGATTATTGAGACGTTAAAGGGGTGACCACTACCCAAATTAATGAGACGATTGTAAAGATGATCACTGTCTTCTTGATGAGATGTTAAAGTGTCAATTGATGCCAAGTTTAGTGAATATGATGATGTTATCACTTATTATCACTACCTTTTTCAGTGGATAACAATGACCTCTATCGGCTTTGAGGGAGGAATTTAGTGGATGGCAAACTTTTGATTGAGGAACAAGGAGTAGTAGACATACACTGAATGCTAACATTCACCAAAACCATTATACATCCAGTGTAATTTTTTTCCTTATTTCTATATATACTTGAAAATCATATAATATTTCCAATAATAAAATAAATGTTGTTAAAAACCGAAACTAATTTTAAAAACAACTTGTTTAGCCCATCTAGGTTCTTACACGCTTGATTATCCGAACCTGTTCACCCACATCGAAACGAACATCCAAAATATTACATATATTATTAACACATATAATAAGTTGTATGTTGAAGTTGCTAAAAACTTAAAATTATCTTAGTTCATCAATATTTTCCTATAAACTTCTTGAAACCTAATGATGTTCTTATATCAAAGTTGCATAAATCGCCGCTAAATTTCCTATAAACTTCTTGAAACCTAATAATGTTCTTAAATCAAAGTTGCATTAATCCCCGCAAATTATACATAAAAAGTTTACTTAAAAAACTACAGGATCTAAATAATGTTTGCCTTTAGTATGGGATCTACATTTTGGGAGTTAGAATTGTATATCCTTTTTTTATACTCGTTATACATATGTTAGATCGAACACATTTATTTCTCCGTCTTATAGCATCTTTAACGACAACTTTAGATGCCATCCAAAGTTTATGTGGCACAATGGTGGAAGAGAGACGAGAGAGAAAGAGGCGGGGAGGGTAATACTTATCTAAAATTCAGCTAGCTCCAAATCATGGATGTTAGGGGAGGAAGAAGAGAAATACGATTAATGAAGGTGCTTACATGACATTGTCCACACATGTTCCAATAAAGCACCCGCTATAGGTGCTCTTAGGTGATTTGGTTTATTTTGCAAAAATGTGATAACCAAAAAAAGATCAATTTAGTTATTGTAATTAGTGAGGTCTTTTATTTTTGAATGCCCAATAAAGTCTGACCACCCGAAGTCCGAAGACACCCATAAGCAAAAGGGGATCCACGCCCGCTATCGCAACAATCCTGGTGACCAAGTGTAACAACCCAAATATTTTTTATCGAATCATAAAGTGACAAGTCTCCAAACTCTCCGTATAATTCCGATATGTGGAAGGAGAGGGACAAAAATCCATAAAAATAAGGGTTGAAACAAGTTGGGGGACTAAAAGTGCAAAAAATGCAATTTTGCATTTCTGTAGGTCCCTTACGGACCACAAGGGGTTTAAAATGTTTGCGTGCCAGGAGTCCTTATGGACCGCAAGACATAAACCCTTATGGTCTGTAAGGGTGTCGCTGACAGCAAAAACTTAATGGTATTTACAAGTGAAAACTGACGTATTTTCAAAAGATTGATAAGAGGTAACGAACCTTAATTGTAGGCTGGATACGGTTTAGCCAATAAAAGCTTTGGAATTTCTGACTCCATGGCTTAACACGTATGATGTCCAAAGTCTCTTTTATTTGATCCTATATTGTGGAACTTTTGTACCAAACAACTTGTTGTAAATTTTATTTAATATGTTTTAAGCTTTTATATTTATTATTTTATCATCCTATCTGTGAAAGTGCTATCAATCGTCACGCATAAACCTAACGTTTGGGCCTGTGACACCTCGGAAAATTACGATAAATAATATGGCAACACGTGTCCGATAACTCTCAAATAATCTCGGTAAGTTGGACAAGAGGGACCATTTAGTACAAAATATGGAATATGGAAGATGGATAGTGGAAGGATTAAATGTGCCAAAATGGCCAACATTTAAGCTTATGACGGTCCCTTACAGACCGCATATAGCCTTACGGTCTGCAAGGCAGTTCAAATATCTGTGACCGAGCAGGGTCCCTTACGGACCGTATCTAGACCCTTACGGTCCGTAAGTGTAACACCTCATAAAATCACGTCCAATGAAGTATTGACACGTGTAATAAACCCTAATGAAGTCAAACATTGAATTCAAGGGACTAATTTTTCGAAAAATCGAAAACTTTGATTATGAAATAACTGGAAGTATTATCATACCAAAAATAAGTTTCTACTTAACCTTTTATGGTTTTATATTCACAAATGAGCCACTTGTTAATCAAGTGTAGCCGTTTATGTAAATAATTGAAAGTTTGCGCAGAAAAGGGTTAAAAGCGTCAACATGTAAATTCTTACCTCTGAGTGACCTTTAAACAAACCGAGAGCCTCATGATATTTTATTATACTCTCGGGAATGCCAATCATTGGCAATCCAAGGCTTTTATGCCTAAAAGAGAAGTTACGCGCAACTTTGCAAGTATAAGGGACTAGAAGTGTCAATATGTTTAATTATACCTCTGAATGACCTTTTATCGAGCCCAAAGCATTATGATGTTTAATAATACTTTCAAGAATTCCTAATATAGATTATATGAGGCTTCAATGATATTAAATGATGAGTTACGCAAGTTTGCGCGTTAGAAGGACCTAAAGTGTCAAACTGCTAAAGTATACCGATTCGTATGTTATCGGACCTTCCGGAATATGACCATGAGTTATACATACCTTAACTATCCTTCTCATAGTTTAGATATAGGCTTTGAGGTGTTTAGTGCTCAAAAATAAACTTTTAAGTCATGCAGGGACTAAAAGTGTCAAAAAGCGCACAAGTTTGCGTTACGTGCATATCTCACATTCTGAATATCCCTGGACACCCAAAAATTTATGTAAACACTAAAATATGTTATTTTAGTGTTTGTCTTGATAAAATTCCATTCGTCGCGTCAATTGGTTCGTTTTTCGCGTCCGTCCGTGTTTCGTCGTAATTAACCGAACAACGTGACCGTACAACCAAACGAACCGACATCCGACATATTTTTGAGCATGTTTCATGTTCCCCATACTTAGGCATCATTGTAGAGCCTTAAAAATGGTTTAACGGGCCTTGGATGTGCCGGAAATGACATTTAAAGGTGCAGGGGTCAAAGCTGCCAACAATTGAAAGTTGTTGATTGCTGGCCAAGGCCTTGCGCACCTCAACACTGTGGTTGTTGCGGTGCGCAAGCAACCACCAGATGCAGCAACTCGTTTTTTTGGCCTGTTCAGCCTATTCAAACGCCAAGTTTTGCCCTTTAACACTTCCATGAGTTGCCTAAACTGATTTTTAGCACTTAGGGACACTTGTTGAAGAGTTGTGGTCATTAGTAGACTTACATGTCAACATTTTGTGGATCAAAATTCACTATATAAGGCCATGAAGTGCAACCATTTGATCATTCACTTCTTGTGCAATTCTGGAGCCTTTGGGAGCTTAAGAGCAGACACAAGACCTTCCTAATTAAGCATAGGACTTCAGTAAGTTTACTAATCCTTTCTTAATTAAGTTTTAGTTTAGTTTTAGCCTAAAAGTCAAACCGTCGTAATTAACGGTTGACTTTAAGATTAATCACTAATGGTCCAGTGATTAGTCGAATCAAAAGTAGTTATAAGTTGGTAATTATATGGGTAATAAAACCTTAAAAGGGTTCCCCCTGATTCCCACTCTAACTAAGTCAAATGTCGGGTCAAACATACTAATAAAAAGTCAACAGAATGTTTAAATTACAATTTATGCATGATTAGCAATGTAGAACACATACAACCTGTTTGATCATTAATATAACTTGGTAATTAGTGTAGGAACATGTATAAACATGTTCAACCCGACAATTTCCTGTTTAGACCCGGTTTAGAACCGAAAGTCGCATAGTTTGACTTTCACTTTGACTTTCAGTTCTGACCCATTATGGTATGTTTTAGAAATACCTAAGAGCTTCATTTGGACCAGGTTACATGCTAGTATAACCCTCTGTGATTATACACCATGGTTCATTAGTTAACCAATTAATACGCATGATTCCGTTAATTGCTCATATGTTGACCATTATGCCCTTTTCACCTTAAAACGTGATTTTTGGAAATGTAAAAGAGTAGAAACTTTAATTACTGATATTTAAACTCGCATCCAAAGTTTGACATCAGTTTGAGGTGTAGACTAAGAGTTATGCTCGTTAGCGTGAAATGAAAGCTTTATGTTAATTAAACGGCGTAATTAGCGTATAGCCTAGTTAAGCCTACTTTTTGATATCAAACTTATTACCCACTGGTGTAATATATTATTTTGGGATTTTTAAAGATTTTTAATTAATTTTAGGCTGAGCATAACTAATAGTCGTAGGCTTATTCCGATAATTGTCGGTTTTGCCCTTACGGGCCATAAAATGAGTTTTACATATCTAATCAACTCCAAACCTTTTACTACTGATCACATATGATAAATAAATTATTTTAAGCCTTCTGGAATAATAAAAATATCAGCTTTATGTATCGAACCCGGAAAAGGCTCCTAATCACCTTTTTAAGCGTTTTTAACGCATAGTATGTACTATAACTATATTAAACATACAAGGGTTGATACCTACTGATATTTGAGGCAAATTAGAATATTTTAACAGTAAGCAAAGGTTCTTAAACTCAGACTTCAGTATTGAGCTTTTCGGCTTATGTGAAATTACCAATATACCCCTACGGGGCATAGTTTGGTTATAATTGATAAATTTCACATATATAATTTACCCTACTGTTATAACTTAGTAAAATAAGTATTTTTGCTGATTACATCAGACCTGTAACTCAGGTAAATACTTAAACTCTTTTATAACCTTTTAAATGACCAAACTACCCCTACGGGGCATAGTTTGTGTTTAAATTCGTTTCGGGCATAATAAAAGACATCTTACTGATGTCACAACATATGTGAAGCATATTAACTTAGGAAACCTGTAAATGGCTCATATGTATACCCGTTACGCTTATTACGCGTTCGGTTCGGTTTATGTAACTAGTTTACATAAATTAGCCTAAACGGGACAAACCTTATCGGTTTTATCTCAAAATCCAGAATGTGTATGAAATACCCATATTAAGCTGTCTCCGAACTTGTCGGGTCTAAATCACATTCTATCCGGTCTTCGCCTAATCTTGCGTTTGAACCGTATAATTAACCGGTCTAAGCTTAGGCTTAATTAAAGACCCGTTAGCATTCTAATTGGTTATTTATACCATCATTCCAGACTAGAGCCTTCCGGTAAATTGTACCTACGCTTACTTAAGTGAATACTGCTGAGTTATTAAATTCTTGATATTTAAGACAGGAGCTAGCTCAGGTAAATACTCTTAACTTATTTTCCCTATTACGGGCTTGGGATACGGTAATATAAATACCGCATGGTCAGGTATGGGATTCAAAGACCAATAAGTCGGGAAATCCAAATAACCTGTTTTAATTCGTATTGCTTGACTGAAACATTGGGGATTAATGCGACCGTGTCCTGGATATCCTTGACTCATTAAATGCAATGGCCACGACTTAAGCACGGGGTGTAGGCATACACCTGACAGATGCTATATGCTAATTAATTAATTATACCCAATAAGGGATTCCTAATAAGGGAATAGTGGTGTGTCGGTTAATCATGAACCGACATAGAACCGGGCCCCGTATGTAGAGCAAGTTATGTAAAACTGATAACATGAGATATAGTTTGCCCCAAGTATAAAAGATTTATTTTGCCTCTGTGCATCTAAATCAAAGTATAAAAGATTTATTTTGCCTCTGTGCATCTAAATCAAAGTATAAAAGATTAATTTTGCCTTGTGCATTTTAATCAATGTGTCTACATATTTTGTGCCGAAGTGCATTCAAACCAATTTTCTTAAACTCTTTTCAAATGAGTCAGTTGAGTGTATTTACCAGTGAAAACTGACGTATTTTCAAAAGTCTTAGTGACAGGTACAAGTACGTAAATAGGCTGGAAGCTGCTCAGGACGTTAATAAGGAATCTTGCAAGTTCTAGGCGTCTAAAGTCTGTTGAACAATATTTATGTTTTAAGATCCGCCTGTGGATCCTTTACTTTCCGTTGTAATATTTGATATTACTTTATATTCGGATTGTAATATATTCATCTTTTGCTTCCGCTGTGCATTTATATATTGTGTTGTTTGACTATGATGATATCAACTACGTCACGATATTCCCCACCGGGCCCACCGGTGACACGTGGAAAGTCGGGGTGTGACAGGTTGGTATCAGATCCAACATTGAGTGAATTAAACACTAGTCTTTGGTGTTTAATCTCAGTGACACAGTAGCACATTCTTTGACCTTTTGAGTCTAGACTTAACATAGGAATAATCTCAATCCTAATCCGGAAATTTTTGCTTCCAAATTTTTATATTGGATACGCCGCCAAGCGAAGAAGCTGTAATAAGAATTCTCCACATCTGGAGCCTTGAAATGCTGAGCTTCGTACCGCGACCCGGATGAAACGTGCAACCAAGGAGAAAACATTCAGGAATTGGATGAAGAAGAAACTCCTTTGCTAAAGATCGTTTCCTCAATAGTCCTTATAAGGACATATTTATCTTTTCAGTCCCTTCGAGGACAACATTATACCTTTTAAGTCCCATTTAGGGCAAACCTGATTTTAAATTTTATAGTGGAATGATTAATTTAAATTTTCATTATAAACATGAAATATGAAATAAATGAAAAATAACACTCTTTTTATAAGATCTACCATTATAAAATGGCAAAATCTAAGAAGGACAAAACCTAGCCACGTGTCATTTTAAAACCGGGCCAAGATGGTAGTTCCATAATTAGGTTCAGATCCATAATTTAACATCTCAAAATAGGATTGCTCTGCGTTAAATATTAAAGGAATCTTAAAGGTAAAACCTAGCCTAAATGTCAATACAGACATGGCCAAGATGGTAAAACCTAGCCTAAATTTCAATGCAGACATGGCCAAGATGGTAAAACCTAGCCTAAAAGTCATTTCAGACATGGCCAAGACGGTAAAACCTATCCAAAAGATTCCAATCCCTATTAAAATCTGTAAGTATGTTAACATTTTTGGCAAACTGTGAATCGTTAAAGTCACACAGGCCACAGGGGTTAATCTAAATTCCCTTATTTGAAATAATCATCCTTTAGTGATGTTTTGCCTACGGGCTATAATGTATTGTCCATTTGAGACATTGACATTGTGATCTTTATGATTCCTTGTCTAAGGTGGTGAGCTATGCTCAAGCCTAATAGTCTATATGATCAATGTGATCATGACTAATATCATATAACATCCTAGTGATGTTTTGCCTACGGGCTATATTATATTGTCCATTCGTGACAAAGACAGTTGTGATCTTTTATGATTCTCTGTCAAAGGTGGTGAGCTATGCTCAAGCCTCATAAATCTATATGATCAGTGCGATCATGACTAATATCATCAATATGATGATCAAACTATTAACATCCTTAGTGATGAAGTATCTACGGGCTATACTTTATTATATTGTAAATACGATAAAGACAGTTGTAACCATTAAGGGTCCCTGTCTAAGGTAGTGGGCTATGCCCAAGCCTCATAGTCAATATGATCAATACTATCATGACTACTATCATCAGTGCGATGATTATTATTTTTCTTAAAGCATCGTTTAGTAATGTCAATTGATTTGCCTACGGGCCATATTGTATCGTCAATTATGACTAGAGACAGTGGTAGCCTACAACTCCCTGTCAAGAAAAGGTAATGAACTTTGATTCAAACCTTAATGCCTCGATTCTCCGAAATCGTGGCTTATAAATTAAACTTGTCTACGCGACTAGGCCATTTGTGCTACTATTAACTTGTAAATTAGGATTTATGATAAAAATCCTGAGTAAAATAAATATCCTTCCTTCCCTGCCAGTATACACTTGAATAAGAATCTTAAGAGTGAAACCTAGCCTGAGTGTCATTATAAAGACCTGGCCAAGATGGTAAGATCTGTTTAAAAGATTCGTATCCCTGTTAACATCTGAAAATATGTTAACACTCCGGGCAGACGTAATTCATTAAAATCACACACGTCATTCTTATATGAGGATTCTTCAAAAGATTCCTAACCCAACTTAATGATCTCTGCATCATGGGTTTAAAATCATCAATTAAGATGATCATATTTTGACCATACATTGGTAATATAGTACCTACGGGCCTTGCTCATTCCTACATGAGCCAAAAGACAGGGGTAGCGATGACTCCCTGACTGAAATAGGTAATGAACTATGATTCAAACATCGATGCTTTGATTCTTTGAAATCATAGCTTATAATTTATAAATGTCCATGTGACTAGGCCTTTCGTGCCACTAGTAAAACTGTTATTGTTTTTGTAATTAGGATAAGTTATAATATAAATCCTAAATAAATGTGATTAATAAATTAACCAAATATGGTCTCCGTTACCATGGTTAATGAATTGCCATAAAAGACAATTCCATAATAAACTCCCAAGTAAACTATTGTCCTTGTTTTCTGTAACAGTTCAATTAAATGGCTGGCTCAGATGAAATAAATAGCCACCCAAGGGGAAATACTGATAACGCCCGGATAAATTTAACGGGTGCTGAATTGAAAGCGTTGGTAGACGACGTTGTTACAAAGGCCTTAGAGCGGCAGTACGAAGAGTATAGTGGGACTCGGAGTAGGACCCTATCTATACCACATTCGAAGCCTCCTCCCAAGAAGGATGAACCCAAGAAGGAAGATGACGAGCGTCACTCTTCTAATCATCACAGTGATCTGTCTCAACAGATCATACTGAATCAAGGACCCCGTGATAAGGGTTGCTCCTACAAGTACTTTGTTTCATGTAAACCCCGGGATTTCACCGGGGAGGAAGGAGCTGTAGATTGTATGACATGGTTAGATGAGATGGATACAGTTGTGGATATCAGCGGATGCGCTGAGAAGGATGTGGTCAAGTTCGTGTCGCAATCTTTTAAGGGTGAGGCCTTAGCTTGGTGGAGATCGTTGATTCAAGCCACCGGAAAGATCCCTTTGTACAACATGACTTGGGATCAGTTCGTTGGTCTTATCAAAGAAAATTACTGTCCTCAACATGAAGTTGAGAAGATTGAGACTGAATTCTTGACATTAGTCATGGAAAACTTAGATTGTCAAGCATACCTTACAAGTTTCAATACCAAGTCTCGATTGGTTCCTTATTTGATCACACCGGAACCAAAGCGAATAGCTCGCTTTATTGGGGGTCTAGCCCCAGAAATAAAGGCAAGTGTGAAAGCATCGAGACCTACTACATTCAGGTCAGCGGCAGATCTGTCGCTATCTCTCACACTCGATGTGGTCAGAAACAAGGTTGCCAAGGCTTCTGAAGATGGGAAGCGTAAAATGGAGGAGGATAACTCCCAGAATCCTAAGAAGAGCAAATCCGAGCTCAACAATAACCAACATGATTCCAACAAGAAGCCTACATGCAAAACCTGCAACAGAAGACACTAGGGACAGTGTCGATCAAACCAGAAGATAAAGCAATGTGGCATCTGCAAAAGAACTGGTCACCAGTCCCACGAATGTAGGGACATAAAGAATGCAAACTGTTTCAGTTGTGGCGAAAAGGGGCACATCAGTACTAATTGCCCTGAGGCTGCCAAAGAAGGAGCAGCTAAGTCTGGGATGGATAACAAAGGAAACGTCTGAACTACCGATTGAATGACAGAGACAGTACATATCAATAATAGCATCAGGTACGTCCCGTACCTTTTAGCATCGATTGTACCTGATAAGTATTTTACGTTAATGCAAGGGATAATAAACCTTTAGTAAACTATAAGCTTAGCAAACTTTTGATTACATTCATAAGAACTTCAGATATTAAAAATGAGGTATAATTTACCAAGGGAATCTTTAATGACCCTCTCTCCCATCCTCGGAGATAATCCTTTCATAAGGATATGGAGTACCCTTCCCCAAAAAGAGTACGACAATATATATTACTTTATTTTATTATTTTCTCATTATTTTATATCACCTGCGAATGCCAAACTATGTTTGATAAGAGTACCATATGAGGATTGGCGTGTCCTAGTGTGTCCCATAGATTGCTTCCATGCCTGATCAGTATGGAGGTTTAATGCATGGAACCCCTGAGATATCCCAATTATCATATCGTACTAAAGTCGACTAGTAGTATTCAAAGTAGATATCCAATATAAAATGTCCTTATAAGTATCTCTACTTAGGACATCCTTACAATTTATATAGAGAATGTGTCATTTATCTGACACCGACATCGATAGATGAACCAAAGCCTGAGTGTACGGACATCTCTGACACCTCTGTGTGCCAAAATTGTTAAATTATCAGGCTAGTTAAGCTCTGAATATATAGAATCATTCGAAGGAAATCGAATGTATCAAGATCAAGTAGCTTATAAGCTAAAACCTGTTTAAGGAGCTTGGCGGAGCTCGCAATACATTACACACTAGTAACCAAAGGATGTGTTTCGCCAATAACCGCAAAACATTATCACGTAAGGATAGGCAGACTAATGAAACTTTATGATTAGACAATAAACCTGTATAAACTAAGAATCGACAGGTTAAGAAGCTCCGAATGAGAGTATGTACCTATTGTATAGGTCAACTGGGATATCCTTAGAGGCCCAAATATACTATGGAAGTAAGTCCATGCTACTTCAGGAAATACTTCCATTATTCTAGCAAATCTCGATGCGAGATTTCTTTTAAGGGGGTGAGGATGTAACACCTCGTAAAATCACGTCCAATGAAGTATTGACACGTGTAATAAACCCTAATGAAGTCAAACATTGAATTCAAGGGACTAATTTTTCGAAAAATCGAAAACTTGGATTATGAAAGAACTGGAAGTATTATCATACCAAAAATAAGTTTCTAATTAACCTTTTATGGTTTTATATTCACAAATGAGCCACTTGTTAATCAAGTGTAGCCGTTTATGTAAATAATTGAAAGTTTGCGCAGAAAAGGGTTAAGAGCGTCAACATGTAAATTCTTATCTCTGAGTGACCTTTTAACAAACCGAGAGCCTCATGATATTTTATTATACTCTCGGGAATGCCAATCATTGGCAATCCAAGGCTTTTATGCCTAAAAGAGAAGTTACGCGCAACTTTGCAAGTATAAGGGACTAGAAGTGTCAATATGTTTAATTATACCTCTGAATGACCTTTTATCGAGCCCGAATCATTGTGATGTTTAATAATACTTTCAAGAATGCCTAATATAGATTATATGAGGCTTCAATGATATTAAATGATGAGTTACGCAAGTTTGCGCGTTAGAAGGACCTAAAGCGTCAAACTGCTAAAGTATACCGATTCGTATGTTATCGGACCTTCCAGAATATGACCATGAGTTATACATACCTTAACTATCCTTCTCATAGTTTAGATATAGGCTTTGAGGTGTTTAGTGCGCAAAAATAAACTTTTAAGTCATGCAGGGACTAAAAGTGTCAAAAAGCGCACAAGTTTGCGTTACGCGCATATCTCACATTCTGAATATCCCCGGACACCCAAAAATTTATGTAAACACTAAAATATGTTATTTTAGTGTTTGGCTTGATAAAATTCCATTCGTCGCGTTAATTGGTTCGTTTTTCGCGTCCGTCCGTGTTTCGTCGTAATTAACCGAACAACGTGACCGTACGACCAAACGAACCGACATCCGACATATTTTTGAGCATGTTTCATGTTCCCCATACTTAGGGATCATTGTAGAGCCTTAAAATGGTTTAACGGGCCTTGGATGTGCCGGAAATGACATTTAAAGGTGCAGGGGTCAAAGCTGCCAACAATTGAAAGTTGCTGATTGCTGGCCAAGGCCTTGCGCACCTCAACACTGTGGTTGTTGCGGTGCGCAAGCAACCACCAGATGCAGCAACTCATTTTTTTGGCCTGTTCAGCCTATTCAAACGCCAAGTTTTGCCCTTTAACACTTCCATGAGTTGCCTAAACTGATTTTTAGCACTTAGGGACACTTGTTGAAGAGTTGTGGTCATTAGTAGACTTACATGTCAACATTTTGTGGATCAAAATTCACTATATAAAGCCATGAAGTGCAACCATTTGATCATTCACTTCTTGTGCAATTCTGGAGCCTTTGGGAGCTTAAGAGCAGACACAAGACCTTCCTAATTAAGCATAGGACTTCAGTAAGTTTACTAATCCTTTCTTAATTAAGTTTTAGTTTAGTTTTAGCCTAAAAGTCAAACCGTCGTAATTAACGGTTGACTTTAAGATTAATCACTAATGGTCCAGTGATTAGTCGAATCAAAAGTAGTTATAAGTTGGTAATTATATGGGTAATAAAACCTTAAAAGGGTTCCCCCTGATTCCCACTCTAACTAAGTCAAATGTCGGGTCAAACATACTAATAAAAAGTCAACAGAATGTTTAAATTACAATTTATGCATGATTAGCAATGTAGAACACATACAACCTGTTTGATCATTAATATAACTTGGTAATTAGTGTAGGAACATGTATAAACATGTTCAACCCGACAATTTCCTGTTTAGACCCGGTTTAGAACCGAAAGTCGCATAGTTTGACTTTCACTTTGACTTTCAGTTCTGACCCATTATGGTATGTTTTAGAAATACCTAAGAGCTTCATTTGGACTAGGTTACATGCTAGTATAACCCTCTGTGATTATACACCATGGTTCATTAGTTAACCAATTAATACGCATGATTCCGTTAATTGCTCATATGTTGACCATTATGCCCTTTTCACCTTAAAACGTGATTTTTGGAAATGTAAAAGAGTAGAAACTTTAATTACTGATATTTAAACTCGCATCCAAAGTTTGACATCAGTTTGAGGTGTAGACTAAGAGTTATGCTCGTTAGCGTGAAATGAAAGCTTTATGTTAATTAAACGGCGTAATTAGCGTATAGCCTAGTTAAGCCTACTTTTTGATATCAAACTTATTACCCACTGATGTAATATATTATTTTGGGATTTTTAAAGATTTTTAATTAATTTTAGGCTGAGCATAACTAATAGTCGTAGGCTTATTCCGATAATTGTCGATTTTGCCCTTACGGGCCATAAAATGAGTTTTACATATCTAATCAACTCCAAACCTTTTACTACTGATCACATATGATAAATAAATTATTTTAAGCATTCTGGAATAATAAAAATATCAGCTTTATGTATCGAACCCGGAAAAGGCTCCTAATCGCCTTTTTAAGCGTTTTTAACGCATAGTATGTACTATAACTATATTAAACATACAAGGGTTGATACCTACTGATATTTGAGGCAAATTAGAATATTTTAACAGTAAGCAAAGGTTCTTAAACTCAGACTTCAGTATTGAGCTTTTTGGCTTATGTGAAATTACCAAAATACCCCTACGGGGCATAGTTTGGTTATAATTGATAAATTTCACATATATAATTTACCCTACTGTTATAACTTAGTAAAATAAGTATTTTTGCTGATTACATCAGACCTGTAACTCAGGTAAATACTTAAACTCTTTTATAACCTTTTAAATGACCAAACTACCCCTACGGGGCATAGTTTGTGTTTAAATTCGTTTCGGGCATAATAAAAGACATCTTACTGATGTCACAACATATGTGAAGCATATTAACTTAGGAAACCTGTAAATGGCTCATATGTATACCCGTTACGCTTATTACGCGTTCGGTTCGGTTTATGTAACTAGTTTACATAAATTAGCCTAAACGGGACAAACCTTATCGGTTTTATCTCAAAATCCAGAATGTGTATGAAATACCCATATTAAGCTGTCTCCGAACTTGTCGGGTCTAAATCACATTCTATCCGGTCTTCGCCTAATCTTGCGTTTGAACCGTATAATTAACCGGTCTAAGCTTAGGCTTAATTAAAGACCCGTTAGCATTCTAATTGGTTATTTATACCATCATTCCAGACTAGAGCCTTCCGGTAAATTGTACCTACGCTTACTTAAGTGAATACTGCTGAGTTATTAAATTCTTGCTATTTAAGACAGGAGCTAGCTCAGGTAAATACTCTTAACTTATTTTCCCTATTACGGGCTTGGGATACGGTAATATAAATACCGCATGGTCAGGTATGGGATTCAAAGACCAATAAGTCGGGAAATCCAAATAACCTGTTTTAATTCGTATTGCTTGACTGAAACATTGGGGATTAATGCGACCGTGTCCTGGATATCCTTGACTCATTAAATGCAATGGCCACGACTTAAGCACGGGGTGTAGGCATACACCTGACAGATGCTATATGCTAATTAATTAATTATACCCAATAAGGGATTCCTAATAAGGGAATAGTGGTGTGTCGGTTAATCATGAACCGACATAGAACCGGGCCCCGTATGTAGAGAAAGTTATGTAAAACTGATAACATGAGATATAGTTTGCCCCAAGTATAAAAGATTTATTTTGCCTCTGTGCATCTAAATCAAAGTATAAAAGATTTATTTTGCCTTGTGCATTTTAATCAATGTGTCTACATATTTTGTGCCGAAGTGCATTCAAACCAATTTTCTTAAACTCTTTTCAAATGAGTCAGTTGAGTGTATTTACCAGTGAAAACTGATGTATTTTCAAAAGTCTTAGTGACAGGTACAAGTACGTAAATAGGCTGGAAGCTGCTCAGGACGTTAATAAGGAATCTTGCAAGTTCTAGGCGTCTAAAGTCTGTTGAACAATATTTATGTTTTAAGATCCGCCTGTGGATCCTTTACTTTCCGTTGTAATATTTGATATTACTTTATATTCGGATTGTAATATATTCATCTTTTGCTTCCGATGTGCATTTATATATTGTGTTGTTTGACTATGATGATATCAACTACGTCACGATATTCCCCACCGGGCCCACCGGTGACACGTGGAAAGTCGGGGTGTGACAGTAAGGGATGTCGCTGGCAGAATCATGTGTTGGCACTGCAGCAGCCTGTTGTTCATACCAGCTCTCTCACGAATGTGTCACATTGAGCCACCTTTGCACACCTGCTAGGACACTCCTAAGCATCTCAAAGCTTCAGGGACGTATGGCATAATCTTGTGAATCTTATGCAACTATAAACAGAGGTGTTGATGCACAATTTCATATTGCACCTCTCAAAATCTCATTCTCTAATCTTCTTGGATAGCTTCTGATCTATAGAGGCTTCCCTCCTGGAGTTATAACACTCCCTTGAACACTTGTAAGTGTTCTAACTCAGTCTTATTTCATTCCTAGGCTAGTAATTAGTCGAAAGTCAAGCAAATTGACTTTTGCTTTGACTTTCGGTTATGACCATTTCGGTAAAGCCAAAGTTCGTATCGAACATGGTTACGTGATCGTAATAATGAAGATATTAATCCCCTATGAGGGCGCCTTCTGTAGATCACGTTAAGTTAGTGAAATAACGGGTCAAAGTTTTATTAAATAAAAGTAAAAAACACAAATTTCGTATTTTACGTTAAATGAACTTTTAAGTATTGAAACATTAATTTTTGACATTATAACAGTTTATATAACATATTAGGACATGTTAGATCATGTCGAACTCATTATTTCCTGCTTAGAGCTCGGTTCACAACCGAAACTCAAACAATTTAACTTCTGCGTTGATTTTCGATTCTGATTCGTTTGAGATAGTTTAGAGATTGAATTAAGGTTGTTATATGATCATGTTATTACACGAGACAAAGAGGTGAAGGGTCGTTTCATCCTCTTCCTCGCACAACTTGCATCGAGGACACAGTACAAAAACGTTTTTCCTAGCAAGAGCCATAGCGGTTGAAACCCTGTCTTGAATTAACCTCCAAAATAGAAAGTTTACTCTAATAGGTGCCCAATTATTCCACACAAAATCCAGCTGTAAATCTAAGAATAGAAGACCATGTGCTTTACTTCTGATACTCCGAACCAAAAATTCACCCGACCCCTCTAGAACCTACCCCCATCGATCGTCTCCCTAGCCAAACATGTATTTTTTGAAAGGCCAAACCGATACACGAGGTCTCTCTTTTAGTTTTATCTTTTCTTAAAGGACCCATCTTGTAACTCTATCCAATTTTCAAGGACTATTCCTGAACCCTTCAAAAACTTAACAAGCTGGATTACCTCGTTGGAAACATCGCCATGACCTTCAAGTATTCAACACAACACACTTCTTGTTGATCACGAAAAACGTGAAAACCAATTAATTTCACACTTTCTTGCAACCAAAATCAAACTCCTATTAAAAATCCCAAAAATTCCACCCAACACATCGAAGATCAAACCCTATATTCATTTGGTACGTAACTCCTCACCTTCTTCTTCATAATCATTCACTTTTTCAACTCTGATCGCTTGCATTTCACATTTTCAGGCGTTTTAATCACAATTTCTTGGTGGGTTTACTTTATTTCATCTTCTTGTTGATGTTAAACGTGTTAATTTGATTTTCATATCATGTTTTTGCTAAATTTCTTGTAAAGTTTGAACCTTTGTGTGTCAAGAATGCTTGATGTAATCAAGGGTATTGATTAAACAGAATTTGATCAAATACCCATCTGGGGTTGTGTTGTTTCTTGAATTATTGTGTTCAAAATCAAGAAAAGATGGTGGGTACAGAAATTGTTACAGATGAGGGTTTGAATAATGCTTATGTTAATGGTTTGATTCAAACTAATAACGGGTCTTTAGAGGGTAAACTCGATGAGCTTCGGAAACTATTGGGTAAATCAGACGATGATCCGTTGCGAATTGTGAGTGTTGGGGCTGGGGCTTGGGGGAGTGTGTTTGCAGCCATGTTGCAAGATGGGTACGGTCATTTGCGCGATAAAGTTCAGATTAGGATATGGAGAAGGGCTGGGAGGACGGTGGATCGAGCGACAGCTCAGCATTTGTTTGATGTTATAAACTCGAGGGAAGATGTGTTGAGGAGGTTGATTAGACGGTGCGCGTATTTGAAGTATGTTGAAGCGAGGTTAGGTGATAGGACACTGTATGCGGATGAGATTTTGAAAGATGGGTTTTGTTTGAATATGATTGATACGCCGATTTGTCCGTTGAAGGTGGTTACTAATCTGCAAGAGGCGGTTTGGGATGCGGATATTGTTATCAATGGGTTGCCTTCGACTGAAACGCATGAGGTTTTTGAGGAGATTGGGAATTATTGGAAGGAGAGGATTACGGTTCCCGTTATTATTTCGTTGTCGAAGGGTATAGAGGCTGAGTTGGAACCTGAACCTAAAATAATCACTCCTACTCAGATGATTAGTAGATCAAGTAAGATTCTTGTTTATCTTATTTATGCAGTTAATGCGGTAAAAAATCGGATATCGGTCAAGCACCGATATTTGAGATATCGGTTATCGTGGAGGGATATTGGTAATTTTAATATAATGAAGAATTTGTATATATAGCAATTTAACACTAATATTTCGGTATACTCTCCTACCAATAACAAATTAACCTTTTGCAACTTGCAAAACACTAATAATTGTAGCAAGTAGGAACGGATTAAGACTTAAAACTCAACATTTAACAATTAACAATTAAGACTTAAAACTCTAATAGCAGCAATAAGAAGAAAGAATAATGGCAGAACTAAGAAGAAAGGTACTGATATAGCGAATATCAGTGATATGTTGGTCAAATATTGGTCAACGTTGCCGATAATATCGGTACCGATATTCTTGTCGATATTTTACATGGGGACCGAATGATCGATAACCGATATATCGGTGATTTGTCACCGATATTAACTGCATAGCAGTTGTTTCTTTCTTAATATTAATGTGTTTGTTAATGGGTTGATCTTGCAATTATTTTTAAGTTATGGGGTAGAACTAATTGGATTGGTTTATTATTTTGATATAAAGATGTTGTCGGCAGTGTTGTAAGACTCGCTAGGCGCTAGTCGGGCGGTGGGGTACCGACTAGCGATTAATCGGGATTAACATGGATTAATCGGATTGAGATTTTTATATGTAATTTTTAGTTACATCACACACTTTTATATGTAGTTTTTTTAAAGTAGACATGTTTTAACCCCTCATTGACCATTTTTTAAAGAGTTAACTGCCATTTTCGTCCCTGTGGTTTGGTCACTTTGGCCATTTCAGTCCATTTTTCAAAAATGCGCCATTTTCGTCCCCCACGTTCTGGAAAGGTGCCATTTCAGTCCAAAAATCATAACCCAGTTAAGTCAGTTTGTAAATAAGGACTGATTGTGTAAATTTGTAACATAAAGGACTGATTGTGTAAATTTGAAAAATGGACTGAAATGGCAGTTAACACCACCACCACTAGCCCTGCCACCACCACCACTCCGCTGCCACCACCACCACCACCGCCACCACAGCCACCACCGCCACCACAGCCACCACCGCCACCGATGAACTCCGAACTCCGAGAACTGTATACCGAAACGAAAAGCTTGCGGGTTACGGGGACGTCTTCGTCTTCTCCGGTCGTCTTCTCCGATGAACTCCGAACTCCGGCGAGTTGCAGAGTGAACCTGACCAATCAAGCCACCAAATTTACTCTTTAAGCTCATTATTTTGTCAAGACCTTTTTCTAAGGTTGAAGGAAACTGTAGCAACCGAAGTGTATGGCCAGTGGGAGCAGTATCAAAAACTATAACTGAATAATCCATGGTTTGCACCAACCTAAAGCCAAATATTATATAAATAAATAAATTCATCTCAAAACAAATATTTCAAATCCCATAATAACAGATAGCTTAATATTACTCGCTTAATTTCAAGATCAAGTTACCTAATTAACCTCATCATATTAAGAAATCAACGATCAAAGCAATTTGGTCAAGATGATTGTTTTCTTCTGCATTATAGACATTTTACTAATATGAGAATAAATATTGAACTCACTTTAGCATCTCAGCAAAGCTCATAGCCTCATCGATTCCAGGAATAGAATTTGCTAAATCTGATAAGAAACCATCCATTCCATCTGAACTGCCCGTATCTTCGTTCTCCACTGTGGGGTCCACCTCCTGCAAAAACATAAATGAATTTTGGTCTACAAGTGTTTTTTTAACTAAGCATTCAAACAAAGACTGAAGATATGGAGAAAGGGACAAGGAGTTTTCGTAAGAAAACTGATTGTGGAGATCAGTTTAAAAATCACCTAACTATCCCTATTCCCTAACTTAACACAGACATGTGATTCTGATTATTCAAACCAGTAATGTTCACTCTGGAAATACACATCCAAAGACACCTCCTAAAAGTCTAAAACCAACCGTGCACATGTTCACTCTGCAACTCGCCGGAGTTCGGAGTTCATCGGAGAAGACGACCGGAGAAGACGAAGACGTCCCCGTAACCCGCAAGCTTTTCGTTTCGGTATACCGTTCTCGGAGTTCATCGGTGGCGGTGGTGGCTGTGGTGGCGGTGGTGGCTGTGGTGGCTGTGGTGGTGGCTGTGGTGGTGGTGGTGGCAGCGGAGTGGTGGTGGTGGCAGGGCTAGTGGTGGTGGTGTTAACTGCCATTTCAGTCCATTTTTCAAATTTACACAATCAGTCCTTTATGTTACAAATTTACACAATCAGTCCTTATTTACAAACTGACTTAACTGGGTTATGATTTTTGGACTGAAATGGCACCTTTCCAGAACGTGGGGGACGAAAATGGCGCATTTTTGAAAAATGGACTGAAATGGCCAAAGTGACCAAACCACAGGGACGAAAATGGCAGTTAACTCATTTTTTAAAGTATTTGGAAGGAATTTATAAGGTTTGGTCGAAATTTGGCCGGCGTTTGGCCAAAATTTGGCGAGAATAGGACCGCCATTGACCACCTAGCGATAAATCGGCCATTAATCGGTGAACCTCCAATTAGTGATTAATCGGCGACTAATCGGAGACTAGTCGGGATTTTTACAACCATGGTTGTCGGATATGTTTCTCAAGTTTTTTTTTTTAAATTTTAATTTAAATTAGCTTGTGGGGTTAAGTTAATTATTAGCTATAAATAGGGATAAGCGTCTCTATTACTTTTGTAATCTTTTCTGAACTTTTTTGCTTCATCAAGGAAATTAAGCGGGCTGACTATTTCGTTATTCTTCTTGTTCTTGTTTTGACTGAAAAGAAAGATTGAGTTTATTTCTGGTCTTGTTACAGCTGGAATTCCAATGGAAAATATTCTATATCTTGGTGGACCAAATATCGCATCAGAAATATATAATAAGGAGTATGCAAATGCGCGGATATGTGGAGCAGAGAAATGGAGGAAACCACTAGCCAAGTTTCTAAGGCAACCGCACTTTACTGTATGGGATAACGGTGATCTTATCACTCATGAAGTGATGGGTGGGTTAAAGAACGTCTATGCCATTGGAGCTGGTAAGATTTATACTAGCAATTTTCTTTTATTAAACATTATTATCGTAACATCTGACTCTGACCTTGATACCAACCAATATTGCCTGCTTTGCTCACAAGGAGGCCACAAATTTGGTATTCATTGCCTGAGTGTGCTACTGTGAAGTTCTCTTCTCATCCACAACCACTGCGCGCAAAAAGCGTTGCTGGTAGTTGAGGCCTAGCATTTTTTATGAGCCTAGCAATGGCTGATGTGGGATTTGCTTAGGGTGTTAAGAGTCCAACCCACATGCAATGTTTTCATTTAGTGTGAAATTGTAGGCACCCATTTATATTGCTAAGGTGTTTATATTGATAGGATATAAATGATAAAGAGGCTATTTTATTGATTAGACATCTCATTCATTTGTGAACGGGTCAAAATTGCCTGCTTTTGTTGCGAGTTGAGCGTGTATTATGCCCACGTTTCTAGTTATGGAATAAAAACAAATCCCTTCTTTTTCCCGAGTTTATTTTGAAAGTAATTGAGTTCTTAAGTAATTGAGTTTTTGTGCCATGTTATTTATTTGCTACATTTTATAATTTCACAGGTATGGTAGCATCATTAACTAATGAGAGTGCCACCAGCAAGTCGGTGTACTTTGCACATTGTACATCCGAAATGATATTCATAACTCATCTTTTGGCTAAAGACCCGGAGAAGTTAGCAGGCCCGCTTTTGGCTGACACGTATGTGACATTATTAAAAGGTCGTAATGCATGGTACGGCCAAAAGTTGGCAAAGGGAGAATTGACTCTCGATATGGGTGATAGCATCAAGGGGAAGGGTATGATCCAGGTGTGTTTTCTTATCGTACTTCCTTTTTTCATTATATGCCACTTTGCCTTTACTGAATTTGACGGTGATTATGTGATATTGAATAATCTGATATCGTTTGTGATAAACTGGTAATAATAATTAATAAATAGTGTTTGATGTGTTTTTGCCATTTAAAGTTCTGATTATTTATGGAATTAACCGGTAAAAATGACTAGAAAAGAAATTTGTGTAAAATAGAGACAATATTGGGAAACAGAAGTCGTTTAAATTAAGTAAAAAATTAAGTTAGGTAATTATATTTTACCTTGAAATAATTATTTTGTTTCATATGGTATGGATTTGATTAATTAATTAATTATCCAAAAAAGATTATCCTGAAAAGGTAAGATATTTAGAAACAAATTGAAAATTAGTTCGGAGTCACAAATCCAATCACACTCTTATCAAAGACATTAAAAACCGGATTGATAATCCGTATTTTGCATCATCTTTGTGTTCTATTGTGTTTAACGTTTAAACTTACAGATGTTTATTCATTGGTGGATTATTGAATTTACATGTATTAATATGCTTCTTACTAATCATTTTTGTTTTAATGCAACACTTGCCAAAATAAACCGGATTTATTAATTAGAACTGAACGGTTTCATCATCATCATACTCACTAAATCCCACCAATAGCAAAGGTAGGGTCTGAGCCCTGAGGAGGGTAAGATGTAGACAGCCTTACCTCTACCCCGTAGGAATAGAGAGGCTGCTTCCAGTGAGACCCCCGGCTCGATAGTAGTTTTGCATCAAGCCTTAGAACTGAACGGTTTGACTTGGCATATTGATCTTTGACCAGTTTGACAATTAGTCAATGGTCCTCTAATAACAACTAAAGAAGAATCTGTGTGGACCAAAATCAACTAGTAGCAATGATGATTATGACAAAAAATGAAATTAATTTGCAAGATTTATGAGACCATCTTTCAATTTTTTTTTTAACTTTAAAAGAGAATATTTGAGTATAATATCATATCTACCCAACAAAAAATTATAATATCAACCATACCCATTTTCAAATTTATGACATTGGTACCTTTCCCTTAAAACTTGCATCAAGATATGAGAGCTCGGAGTGTAAGGAGAAACAAAAGGGTATAATGGTCATACTATGATATTTTTTTTGCTCGAGCAGATACGATATTATGTGCCAATGAGGTAGTGGTGGAGTGGTTGGGGAAAAACTTTGTGTTCTTTGTGACCCAGGTTCGACTCCCACTCTCCCCATTATTTTCTGCGGCATCCAGGTGAAGGGCGAATACGGGTGGCGCCGGTTTGTCTTGGATGGGAGGCGACGTTTTACCGATTATTCCACTGTCATGCCTTCGGGCGGGTGGAGGTCGGGTTTCCGCGCATCTGGGAGAGCCAAGGGGCTGGCGGCGGTCGAGCAGTCGACCTTAGCCACAGCGCCCGGTGTCACGGTGGTTGGCACATCGTTCCTTGCCGTTCAAAAAAATACGTTATTATGCAGTTTTATAGGTATATGATTCCATTTATATAAAACCACAAACGTGGCTTGTTATTTCAGGGAGTTTCAGCAGTTAAAGCGTTTTACGAGCTACTTAGTCAATCTCATTTAAGCATACTCCACCCGGAAGAGAAAAAGCCCGTTGCTCCAGTCGAGCTTTGTCCCATTTTGAAAACACTCCACAAAATATTAATAGCAAGGTAAATCACACACAATGCATGATGTATATTGTTTGCGCAGAAAAAGTCGTCTACCAGAACTAATTAAATTGATGTTTCTGTGATTATTCAGGGAGGCTCCATCACAGGCTATTCTGCAGGCATTAAGGGATGAAACGATGAATGACCCGCGTGATCGGATTGAAATGGCTCAAACTCATGCTTTCTACAGGCCTTCACTTTTGGGTCTGTAGTTTTGTTTGCCAAATGTTTAGCGTTTATTATCAACTGCTTGTTTGGATTCGAATGGAATGATTTGAGGTTAATTTGTTGTTATATTAAATAGAGATTGTGTTGTTTAGATGTTCTTCTTTCTTTTCTTGATTAGTTTAAAATAGTTTCTTTATAATTTAACCATGTATTTTCAAATTGAGTAAATTGTCAAAATGGTCCCTGAGGTTTGGTCACTTTTGTCATTTTAGTCCAAAACTCAAACCTTTTGAATCTGGGTCTCCGTGGTTTCAATTTTGTTGTCATTTTCATCCAAAAGCAAAATCAAGTTTTTTTTATCTTTTTTCTCCCTTTTAATGAAGGACAAAATGGTCGGATTTTTTTAATTTGTTATAAAAAAAAGAGTAAATTGCCAATTTCGTCCTTGAGTTTTAACTAAATTTGCCATATCCATCCAAAAAAGTTTTTTTTATCACCTGGACCCTTAAAGTTTCTAATTCACTGCCAAATCCATCCAAAACCTAACTAATGTTATTTCCAGCTCTTAAATGAAGGGTAATTATGTCATTTAACATTTAATTTTTAATTTCATAAATAATTATTTATCACCTGTTCATTCCATCTCGTACAAGAACCCTAAAATTTCCCCCATTCATACGATTCAACCTAAGACGATGATTCCAAGCGAAAAAGACGAAGATTGGGGATGCTGGTGTGTACGAGAGCCAGATTCGACCTTCAATCCCAGTGTTGAATATGGTATGTATCCCAATGTTGATATATTTTTAATGTTCCTGGTGAAGACCTTCAATCCCACATTGTGACTCTTTATTTGTCAATCTTGCAGCAAATAGGGAAGACTTCTTCAGCTTAGAATTCCATCATGGAGGAAAGTTTAGTGAGTTTACAGATGTTACGGACATCAGATACGAGGGGGGGTTTTGTTAGTTTCATAGACAAGGTGAATTCTGACCTTTTCTCAGTTATTATTGTGAATGATATGCTGGTATCATTAGGCTACTCAGAAGAAGACATAGTCACTTATCATTTTAATGTTCCTGGAGAAGACCTGGTAGTAGGTTTAAGACCTTTAGGCACTGATTGTGATGCACTGAATTTGATCAAACATTCTGAAGAATTGAAGAAAAAAGTTGAAACATCTAACAAAATGCCAAAACATTCAAATTCTCTTACTTACAGCATATGTAATGTCAAAGGGCACAACAGGAGAACTTGCAAGAATAAGGGAAGTTCAAATGGGGCAGATGGCATTGCTGGTAGTTCATGAGGGGCTGCAGATGGCATGTTTTGTGTTTTATGTAATTTGAAACCCTATTGTTCTTTTGGTTGATTCCTGAATACTTAGATGGTTCACTTTTGGTTGTTATGTAATATGACATGTTATCCTCAGGTTCACTTTTGGTTGTTATGTAATATGACATGTTATCCTCATGTTCACTTTTGGTTGTTATGTAATATGACATGTTCCAGTGGGTTATATTTGTCTTTAGCACATGTTCAAATGGGTCAAAAGGATGGTACACTACTAGACATGTTCAAATGGGTCAAAAGGTTTATTGTACACTGCTTTCATATGAAGTTCTTGGTCATTTGTACACATACACACTTGCTGGAAAAACGAATGAGTCATTTCATTCCTAAATTTGTTACACATTCATCATTCATAATACATATTACAATTAGAGTCATAGGGTACAACAAGCAGATTCCCTAATCAGTAAACTTCATCTTGCACATGAACACCAACACACAAACCAGCAACATTGTTTTCAGAAGCTTATTCTCATTCTTCAAAGTCCTTGCAACATCTTCTAGAATCCTATTTCGTTGAGTCAACACCCGATTACGTTCATTCAACACCCTATTGTTTTCTTCAACCTGATTCAGTGTGTTCATTAAACCTTGTATCGGATCATTTGCATTTGGCGACACTGCTTCTTGTGCCCAACAAACAAACCCACAACTTCGTCCCTGTTTAATTAATTCCCCAAATTAGGTTAACAATAAACAGATCAGTTGGGGCAAAATTTGATGGCATACCTGCCGATTACAACAATAGAACTGCCTTCCGGGGTTCGTTTGTGTACACGAAGTTCGGACTAGGGTTGGGGCTCCACAATCACATCGCACCATCGTTCAATTTGGACCTGCAATTAGTGGGTGGTTTTTTAGGGTTCCAAGTATCTGTTATGCATATAAAGATGGAGGGGAAGACTAGAGAAAATATTATAAATGAAAAAATAAAGAGAAAAGACATAGATACCCCTCCAATTAAAAAATATAAATGAATTTAAAACGTTAAATGACATAATTACCCTTCATTTAAGAGCTGGAAATAACATTAGTTAGGATTTGGATGGATTTGGCAGTGAATTAGAAACTTTAAGGGTCCAGGTGATAAAAAAAACTTTTTTGGATGGATATGGCAAATTTGGTTAAAACTCAAGGACGAAATTGGCAATTTACTCTAAAAAAAACGTTAAAAGACCATTTTGCACTTCATTAAAAGGGAGGAAAGGACAAAAAAGCTGGATGTTAACCGAAAAAACTGACCATATTTTGATTTTGGATGAAAATGGCAACAAAATTGAAACCATAGGGATATAGATTCAAAAGGTTTGAGTTTTGTACTAAATTGACAAAACTAACCAAACCTCGGGGACTATTTTGGCAGTTTACTCTTTCAAATTAGATAAGATAAGAAAGATAAATAGAGACAAAGAATGTCTTTTAGACCGAACGGTGTGGGGGTCCTCCACAGTCGCCGGGTCGTCCCACACCGCCCCCTCCGGGGTCGTCGTGTCGCAAGCGGCATCTGGAAGACGGAAGCGACGAGCTTGGTGGTTGGCTGATTTGTAATTTGGTGGGCCCTTCTCTCTCTCTCCTTTATTATATATTGGTTTTTTAATTAAATTGTGTAGTTCTTCACACCCTTGGGTAGTCCCTAAAGGGATGATCCTCTACCAATGTGACATGGCGCCTACGTGACGGATAGTCTCCAAAGGGACTACCCAAACCACACCCCATGGTCTTAGTTGTATTTTTTTTTTTTTTCTGAGCAAGTTAAAATCATAATCATTAAATAATTAAGAATTAAATGATTTTTTTAGCTTTTGATTCATGGTTTAACATTATTATTATTGTCTTTTGATAGTATATAAAAGTTTTATTTAGGATTTGGGTTAACCTATTAAAAACTATTTATATAATGATTTAATCTTTAAGTTTCAATGATTTTTCATTTTATCCCGTTACCAAATTTTTTAATCATAAAGTTTAATTCATAATAATTTTTGTCATGAAATTTTATAACAAATTGTTTTTCCTTTTTAACATAACATATTATTGCTAGTTTTTAATTAATTATATATTTTTAACTCAGTAAATATTAATACTGAATGGTTTACGATGTAAACTCCAATATGTTATCACAAAAAATTAAATAAATCATACACACCTAATCACGTATAAAAAACACACAACATACAAAGTTACAAGCAGAAATACATACATACACACATCACATAACATGGTCATGAGACGTTACACAACCCTGCTACATCCTTCACCGTTGCCCCTTTGGAATCCCCTAGTCGCTAAAGGGCTTCACCTGCTTGAGTCATCGAGTTCACAGGTGCTAGGGATTAGAATAGTTTTATTAAAGTGTGTGCTCTCCACACCTAGCATTTGTTCTCATTTTTTCGTTGGTTTTAAGTAGATCCAGTTATACTAAAACGATATTGATGATGCTTAAATTACCAACACAAAGCTTAGTAACATCATGAAAAAAAAATCTAAATAGTAGTTTTGCAAATCAGTCCGACCTTAGAGAACGAGAAATTCTGGTCGGTTTATACGTTCTAAGACTGATGGGTGTGCGGAGTGGAAGTAGGGGCTTGGTCTAGGTGGTAGTAGTTAAATGACGTCGTGGAACACTACCCCTGCTCGGCATGAAGACTTCAACGCAGCGTGGAAAAGGTTTGTGAGGGTGGTGGCCCAATTTTTTTTTCTTTTTTTTTTTATGTGAAACTTGGATGTGGAAGCTACACCCTTTATACGTGAAAACTGCTACACCCTACGTAACAGTTTTTATGAGATGTAGAAAGTATAACCACACCCGATTGATAGTTTAAATGCGTGGCATTTCTTAATCAGTGGCGTAACGTTACAAGTGCCCAAAAGTAGTGGTGCACAAATCGGGTTTTTTTAAAAACCGGTTCCGGGTATGGAACCGGGTTCGGGCAGGATCGGGTTTTACAAAAAACCGGGTCGGGTCCGGGTCCGGGTTTTCTACTAAAAATGTACACCCTATACCCGGGTTCGGGTAGGGTTCAGGTCGGGTTTTATAAAACCCGGGTATTATAATACCCTATTTCCGGGTTCGGGTATTCATCGGGTAAAGTTCGGGTATGCATCGGGTTGGGAAAAAACCCACACAGGGTATTAAAAAAACCCGATCGGGTATTAATGCTTCTTTATATGTTTTAGTGGATGGTGCCTATTGAAATTTTAATGACATTTCTAAATATAAATTCGATAGTGCTAGTTCGAATGTATAGTCCTGATTTGAATCCTTTTGGATTACATAAACAACAATCAACTTTGTGAGTGATATTCCCCCAAAGCTTTAAAAGCCCTCACGAAGCCCATAAGCTTAAACAGAAGTGGAATTTCCATAATTAGGTGTGTGTAATCATATTTTCAAAGATGACTTAAAACTAGAGGTAGCTATATAACCGGGTATAAAAAAACCCAGTTCCGGGTATTTATAAAAACCGGGTTTCGGGTATAAACCAGGTATAAAAAAACCCGGTTCCGAGTTCGGGTTTTAGATCAAATATGAATACCCGGTCCCTACCCTATGGGTAGGGTCGGGTTCGGGTATAGAAAACCCGGTTTTTATAATACCCGGTTCCAGGTTTTTTTTCCGGATCCGAGTTCAGGTTTTTTTGTACACCACAACCCAAAAGGCCAACTTGTGCTTTAACAAGTAAATTTTTAAAAGCGGTATTTCTTAAAGAATAAATATTTTATTTTATTGATTATTAAAAGGGTATAAAATAGAATTGATAATAGTTGGTGCAGAGAGATATTTTCTGCTTGGTAGTTAAATTCAAGCTTTATTTATTTATTATTGATAAAAGCTGGTGTAGTTGGATATTTTATGTGTAGTAATTAAACAAAAAGTTAAATTATTTTTAGAATCAGTCACATGGTTTTGAAGCAGTGCATAGTCAGCACCCATGTGAATGTGTCCAACAACACAACAGTACAAAATCTCTACTTCCCACTTTATCACTTTATCAATCATATAGAAACAAAAGAGTCCAAGTGAATGACGATTTTATTGTGTTCAGAAACATGTTACAATTATAGTCAATTATTTTCTTCTTTTATATTATTTTTAATTTAATATTTCTTGACATGAACTATATATAGTTTATTATAAAAAAAAATACTAAAAAGTTTAAAGAACAAAAGAAACATCAACACCATGATCAATGTTATGGACGGATATACAAGCCTCAATAAAGTTGTCCCTAATAGAATATAACAATTCTTCAATTTATTTATAAAAATCTACATAATAGTTTACTAATAACAAAAGTTGTATTAAAAAATCAAGTCTATTTATAAGAAAAATCTAGAAAAAAAAAGACACTTCGTTAACATACACTTCAATGACCATGCACGGATCTAGCATGTAATTAGAGGTAGCCTGAGCTACCTTTCAACTTTGTCGGCGAAGTACATAATTAGTGCAAAGTTTTTCTTCCTTCTCCATTTTATGTATTATGCACCCCTAAGCCAGATATTAGGATACCCCTACGTCTAAAAATAATTTAAGATGCCTCTAAATTTTTTCTTTTAAATCCGTCATTGAAAAAAATGTAAACTTTTTTTTTCCTCTTGGATTGTCTTTTCTATTATTTTCAAGTAACTTTTAAGAATATTCCTTCAAACGTTTCATCTTTTCCTTTTTCGCTAGCTTAATACTTTAATTAAATAAAAAATATTTTTATAACAAAAGCACGACCGTACCTCAAAATTTCTTTTTGTCGGGTATAGAAAAGCACGACAATGCTTTTTGCTCAAAAAATTTCCATCCTTTTCACTGTTTTTATTTTGTAAAAAAAGAAAACCGTTTGTTCTTAAAAAAAATCTTTATGACAATTGATAAGAATAATTAGAATTAATTACATATGTTGTCCGTCTACCAACCTTGTAATTTGCTCTAACCTTGTATGTATTGTATGGTTTAAAAAATAATACTTCACTTTAAAAATTTGTTGTAAAAATTACAGATAATCCTTATGGTATAGCTAAAATAACATTTTTTATAAATTATATTTTTAGATCTAAAGGTTTAAAATTGCATGTTAAGACTTTGTGGTTTCCATTATGTAATGCTTTGGGTGTTAAAGCGTCAACTTTTCTGCTAAAATTGAGTAACACTTAGAATCCTTAGGTCCTATAAATGTTATTTTGGCAGCCGGGGTTTCACCAGAAACAAACTCTCTATTCATACATGATAAATGTAAGGTTGTTTATATCTTATCATCCTCAAACCCTACGTTATCTTTGCTATTGGTGGAATTTAATGAGTATGATGATGATGATATGTATATGAATAACTTTACATATAACAAGACGACGACAATATAAACGCAAGAGTTAATTGACCATTTTAGTCCCTGTGTTTTTTGGCCATCTTGCCAATTTAGTCCAAATGTTTCATTTTTCGTCAGTGAGTCCAAAAAGGTTTCACCGTTGACATTTTAGTCCACTGGGTTAATTTCATCCATTTTTTCTGTTAACGAGAAGGGCAATTCGGTCATTTTATATGGCCGAATTGCCCTCCTAGTAAACAGAATTACATATAAAATGACCTAATTGACCTTCTTGTTAATAGAGAAAATGGATGAAGTTAATCCATTGGACTAAAATGGCAACGGTGAAACCTTTTTGGACACACAGGCGAAAAACGAAACCTTTGGACTAAATTGACAAAATAGCCCAAACCACAGGGACTAAACGCAACCATAATTCTATCTTTTCTTAACAAAAACACACACACACACTCGTCTAACTACCATGCTTTTACAATTTTGCCCCTTTATCAAATAATGCTCATTTCATTTCTAAACACATTAACACACTAGATTCAGGGGTAAACATTTTGACTTTTGACTTTTTGGACTTTTTTTGTATTGTAGTAAGTAGTGATGATTTTACTACACATCTCATCTGGGTATCCTTTCTTTGTTACATATATTCATTCATTTTTTTCCTTGTAAATTACACTGTCAAACTCCATTCATCTTGCCTAAATAAGCTTCTAAAATATGAAGGAACGACTACATTCTGATCGCACTGTGATCCGATGAAAACCTGCAACCACCACGGCCAATGTGGTTAGCCAACCCGCGAATATGGTTGTTTATTTGAAAGAAAAATGAGCCGAATCGCGTACCTAGGAAACTCAAAGTAACATGATTTTACTGAAGCCAATTCCAAAGTCGAGGTCAACGGGGAGGTGATGAAGTTACTATTGCTAGCAGACGAAGAAACAAGGGTATTTTTGTCATTTGAAAAGACAGTTTGATGATATTCAGATTTCTTCGGCGATGCAAAAAGGCTGTCGGGAAGATTGTGCTCCAAGCTGTAACACATAGCACAATTATAGAACTGCTATTTAGAACTAGATGATTATTCAATACAAAACCAATTCTAAATATAGTCCTGCAATAAACCACATAAACACTGTAATACATGAGACACTTATACATGGCTGCAAACGAACCAAATGTTCGGCGAACAGTTCGTGAACCGTTCAGCGGGAAGTTCGTTTAGTTAAATGAACGAACATGAACAGAGGTCGCGTTCGTTCGTTTTTGTTCGTGAACGTTCGGTAACGTATTCGATTGTGTTCAATAGTTCATTAGTTTTTTTTTTATATTTTATTTAAATACTTCAAAATTCCGACAAATAAAATATTTAATAAGTGTCGGTGTATTATATACTTTGTTCATCAACGTTTGTTTGTGTTCGTTTGTTTCCATTTGTGTTCATGAACATTAGTTTGTGCTCATTTGTGTTCATCAAAGTTCGTTGCCTAAAATTAACAAACAAACATGAACAAGTTCATTTCCTTAACAAACGAACACGAAAATAAAATTTCGTTTTGTAAGTGTTCATGAACAGTTCGTGAACACATATATTTCTTAACAAACGAACACGAACAAGGTCTTGTTGGTGTTCGTTCGGTTTGTTTGCAGCCCTCATAATCACCTCTCTTTCTCTCTCACCATATCTTTAAGGTGTTACGTATGCAGTTCTCGTGATTCTTTACTCAAAATTGGTTCTATAATTAACTGGATCATTCCGGTTGAACAAAACCAAGTAACATTGTGATTTTTTCTTGAAATAGTATGAGTATACCTTTCGGGTAAATTAATACCATCTTCATGACTATCTTTAAGATCCGATGCTTCATTTTCTTCCTCGCGGTTTAAACTCGCCTTTAATGGTGGTTTGACACCATCGGTGGTTATTGGAGGCACTAGTTTTGAAATCAAACCATCATCTACAAGAACACAAACACAAATAGTAAAGAACAAACAATTTATACGTTCACCATTTAGCTAACGGTACCACATATTTAGTACCGGAATCAGGACTTGAAATGTTGCTGCTATCAGAACCAAAAACCGACGAGTGGTTGAGGTAACTTGGAGAGTAACAAGTGGGAGACGGAATGGCTGCACCGGTGGAAAATGCACGCTGGTGGTGGTGGTTTCTTTTCACGTCGAGAAGCTGCAGATCCATGATCCGACGGTTCTGAAGCTCGATCGCGTGCTGCAAATCCGCCTGCTCCTCCAACTTTTTCCGCCACATTAAATCCTGGCTGTTGATCAACATCCTTCCACCTGTGATTCAAACAACACCAATTACATATATTCAAGACTACTGGAATTAAGAATTGTTTACTAAACAAGTTCTGGCAAGTCCAGTGCACGAGGCTCCCACATGCACAGGGTCCAGGAGGTGTCAGGCCAACTTGGGTCTGATGCACGCATAGGCGGACCCAATAAGAAACCATGGGGGCAACCGCCCCCATGAAAAAAAAATTAGTGTTATTTTTACGCGCCCCTTACAGGACAAATCTAAATCAAAGATCCGAGTTTAGAAAAAGCACACCATGTTGCAGATCAAAAGGATCGTGTGAATCAAATCCGATGGGACTATCCATTTGCGGTTGCGGCTGCCTCCTAAACTTATCAGGGACTTTCCCCTTCTCTTTGTACGGTTTCACAAGCACCCGCGCCTCACAGACAAAATGCGGATTCCCTTTCGCGAGTATGAGCTTAACAGTTTCTGCAAACACGAAACTCACAAACCCGAACATTCGTTTCTGTTGGTATGGGATCCGAACATCTTGAACCGGCCCGTACATGCTACAAAACCCGACAACAAACTAAGTATTAGAAAACACGGTTATTACCTTATTACAACATAATTCAGTAACAGAGACCGGTGATCGAACCTGAAGTAATTCGACACATCTTCTTCCGTAAACGAGCTATCCGCTGGAAAAGTTAGGTAGATTTGCCTCGAACCCGGGTTTACCATACCCATCAAGAAATCGTTCCTTAACCGACCGAAGTTGTTCATCTCTTCTCCCATCATCAATGCTGTTGCAGCAGTGGCCATCCTACATACAACAACCCGAAACCGAATTTAAGATTTGTTCGATCCAGTGGCGGAGCTTGAACAAAAACATCCAATATTTTACACTAAAAAAACCAGAAATTTCGGTAAAATTAACATTACGAGCAAAAATCAGTGGGGACCCGGGCACGGGCACCCCGATCCACCAAGAATCTCCGCCACTAGTTCGACCATCATGGTCGATAGGGTGGCTCATGAGCCGAGCTAAGCCAGTGCCAGCTTGAATTCTAGACCAAGCTGGCTCGGCCCCGTTCAGCTCGAATTCTAGACTGAGCTGGCTCGGCTCGGTTTAGCTCGAATTCTAGAGTGAGCTGGCTTGGCTCGAATTTTAAACACCCCACATTATTTATTTTCTAGCGAGTTTCGAGCCACAAGCTATTCGAACATCAGATTCCGGTGGGTTTTTTTTTTTCGTTTTTTTAATTTTTTACCTTGGGCTACCGGATTGTTGAAGAAGATAATTCATGGATTTTGGGCTGTTAGGAGAAGAAACACCAGCAGCTCGCATTAACAACCAAAACTCATCGACCAGATCATAAGACGGAGCTAAAGGATTTAACGGTGAGGGTAGATTGGTAATTTTACTATTAACATGCCGTGAAGCAGTTAACGAATTACCAGAATTTTGCCGTGAAAGATTGTGTGAACTTAACGGTGACGGAGGAGACGAAATGTTAAGTTGTATGCGAGCTTTAATAATAACGGAATGAAGAAGTGATTCTGGGCCAAAAGCTAACCGAATCATTTCATTTTCACCGTGATCTTGAATGAGAAGAAGGCCCATGATTTTGGATGCGTTTTGAGGGTCTAAAGTTTGGAGCTTTGTGAATACAATTCTTGTTGCTTCATATGAATCCATTTTTGTGTTTTTTTGTTACTTGAAAATCAACCCAAGATTTGTGAGTTTGAAGTTAAGGATTCGTAGGTGAAAGTGGTTGGTGTTGAATTAATTGGTTGTTACTGCTGCTGCTCCTGTAGAGGAAACAAACAAAAAAATAAATAAATAAAAATCAATTATGGGGTTAGAAGAAATATTTATTTTTTCACTCAATTCACACACACACACACAAAAAAAAAAAAAAAAAAAAGAAAAGAAAAAAAAAGCTTCTTACACACAGAGAAACAGAATTAAAGAAGCATACATATTTTTACTCATATTGAAAAGAAAATCAAGAAAAAGATGTGAAAAGCCTTGAAGAAAAGTCGAGTCTCTTTTTCAACATTCTTGCGGAAGAAGAGCAATCATGCATTCATACCTATTGAGAAAAGCTTAAAGCTTTTACTCCTTTTGTTGAGATGAAGAAGATGATGAGGAGGAGGAAGAAATTTAAAGGTAAATATAAAGGAAAGTTAATGAATGTGATGATGAAGGGTTCAAGTGAAGACAATCAACCACCCTTGTGATAAGTTGCTGTATAAAGTGATAAGTTGCAGAAGTGGAACAATCACTTTTTTTTTTTTGAACGGCGATTGACTCCAACAGTCGAGAGGATCACACCCACATTGCATGGGTCCTAGTCCCCCTCGGGCGAGGCATCCGAGGTTGACCATAGGCGCTCCACGAGAAAATTTCCAACCGACAGCCACTTGACTGTCGTTGCAGCCTCCGCACTCAAGAGCCGGAGTAACCGCGCTGTAATAGAAAACTCGTGTGCGGCTCAAGACTCGAACCCGGGCTATAACGCACACAAGGCTCTAATCCATCATTGCCATGACCCCTCAACAAGTTTGGGGTCATTTTCCCCCAAAATGCAAGGGGTGGGGATCGAACCCGGGTCTCCAAGGAAACCCAAAGTTCTTTCCACCACTCCACTACAAGTGGGGGATTAAGTGGAACAATCACTTGCTTTGGAGTTGCTGCTCCTGCTGCTGTCAATGAGTTGATTTTCAGACTAATATAATAAAGCACCTAAACAGTACCTTTGTTAAGTTGTTTTCAGTGTGAGAGAGAGAGAGAGATTCTCTCTAGCATCTCTCCAATTTTGGTTTGGTGAAATAAGTTGAGCAAGTAGATTTACTTTGATCTTTGACCCAAAGGTAGTGTCAAAAGACAAGAATACAAAAACGATATTAGAGGTTTTTAAATGGCTCAAACAATCCACACAACCTATTTGTCTATTTGCACACCCTTTGTCTCGTATAGACCTATACGGGGCGTACAAGGTTACATCAAAATTAATGTCTAACTAGTGTCACTTCTGATCTGGCTGCTCTTATACGCCACGCATAAGCCTATGTAGGGCGTATAGGACCCTTAGTACATGTCTCATAAAAATCTTAAAAATTTTAAAAAAGAAAAATGACAAATTATCATTTTAGCCCTAAGACATCCTCAGTCATCAGGACTAAAATGGTAATTAACCATTTGAGCAGAAAAGCTCTCAAATGGTTAATTACCATTTTAGCCCTCAGTTAGGCCTAGACTGGGGGTGTCTCAGGGCTAAAATGGTAATTTGTCATTTTTTTTTTTTTTTTAAATTGTTATACTTGAGGGGCTAGACGTCGTGTACAGAGCTAGATTGGGCG
Source organism: Helianthus tuberosus (assembly GCA_030545235.1). Taxonomy (NCBI): domain Eukaryota; kingdom Viridiplantae; phylum Streptophyta; class Magnoliopsida; order Asterales; family Asteraceae; genus Helianthus; species Helianthus tuberosus. Next base: position 148,901,761 of record CM060411.1, on the reverse strand, counting down.
TCTAGAGTTGTTTAAAAGACTATTATACCCTGAGTGAGGGCTAGACTGGGGGCAACACAGTACTATAATGGTTATTTGGACCACACTAGACACCCGGTCTTGCCCTGTACGCGGCGTATGTTTTTTTGTTTTCTCATTTTCTTTAAGACCGGGCGTCTAGCCCTGTACGTGGCGTATGAAGTGATTGATTTGACATGGTACGAGGTTGACCAACTGGTCGGAGACTTGAACCCTAGACGCCCATCTAGGCGTGTACTAGGCGTCTTGAATGTGTGGAAATAGACCCTTGGGTGTATGAATATGTACCTTTTAAATAGAGGGGGATAATATGAAGGAGAGCGGACATGATGGGTGATATTGTGTAAAAGCATCCAAAAACATGTTTTTTTAGTGGATGAGAGAAATGGTGTGAATTGTTAGTCGGTTTTGGTTATGTGAGAGACAAAACTTGAGAAGGATAGGCAGGTTATGTGAAACTAGTTTTGGAGTCTCCAATCTTGGATAGTCTTAGTTGCTTTTGAGGTTTTGATCAAACAAAACAAAGATTTTTACTATATTCAAACTAAAGAACTAACTACTATACAACATGTGGAAAGTCGTATGTTGTTTGGCGTGCTTGAGCTGTACCATACGTCCAAGTGTGACAAATGAGATGATGCCACCCTAAATTATCAACATATTTTTGAACTTATATGAGTTTTATATACATTTTGAGTAAAAAACTATATACCAAAATGAGTATTTTTTATATTTAACTAGGTGTTGCCCCGCGCTCAGCGACGGGTTTAATTTCTTATGATTGGCAACTACATTTACTTATGTTCAAGATATTAACACAGTTTTATGCCTCTCCAAAGCTTCTATCCAGAAGAAGCAGTGCCAACAATAACACAATTTCATGCCTATATTCTGATCTCTAAAGTGCATCTTTAACATCACCTCTGTAACTTTTGGTGCCAATATCATATCACATACATGATACATCATGCTCAAATAAGTAAATAGAACCAAAAGCATATATAACAATAAAAAAATTCTAATTTGAATTATATATAAATAAGAACAACAGACGTACACGGTTAAGGCATACTCTATTAAGCAAATTAACCGAAACCGATTGCCCGAGATGGAACACTTCAGTTTTGGTTCAGTTAAGGCTCAAAACTGAATCGAACCAAACAGCAGCATTCGCCGTAAAGTTTTGTTTCATAAGAATTGAAACTCCCAAAATGAAACATCTTGTGTTAGAGCAAACTCTGGTTTCTTCGAGGTTTCCGCCACCACAGCCTGCAAAACCCAATTGAAAATTAAGGTTCCATTCATGAGCATCAAATTTACCCTAAAATAGTTGAGGTTTAACCTTCACCGAGCAAACAACTATAAATTGGATAAGAAATTCAAGAGGGACAGAGAGAAATATGCAAGAGCTGACATCGGAAAAGCACAACGAACATCAAATCTATCATCAAATCCAACAACGTAAATAGATTTGTGAGAGATGAGAGCAAAACTTCATAACCTAGTCACCATCTTCGTTCCGCCGTCCCCCACATTTTCCGATCTATGTCGTCGACGTTAAACCCACAAGCAACACCACCACCATCATCATCATCCGACGAAGTGCGTAGCCGGGATGAGGAGGCCGACCGGAGGGCATAGTCGGCTCCGCCGCCATCGTTTTACTGTCTACCGTTTCTCTGTCTCTCTAGATCCGACTCACTTTCTCTCTCTAAGGGCTGTGTGTATGTGTTAGGATCTGAGTTTCTTTTGATTGTGTTTGTTTAATTATAATGAAGATGAAACAGAGATTAATTGCAGCGGAAATATGAAATAAACTTTTAACACACAATCAATGGAAGAAACTTAGCAAACATGTTTAATCATAGAATCGAATGATTTTATTTGATTACAATAAACAATACTAATGCATGCATGCACAGATCTCCCCCTCAGCCTGAGCTCACTTGATTGTTCGTACAGAATTGACTTGTGTGAAAGAGCTAATAGAATAGTACAGGGTATTGTTCTATTTATAGTACAGAACAACCACTGAGCATCTTTGGCTGACGTCACCATGAAAGTGACATCTAACCTCCTAACAAACTCTAACTACTGACCTATACAACCACTGATTACAAACTACTGATTACATAAGAATAATACAATGAAATAACTAAACCACTGATTCTTCATTCCACTGTTATAGCTCCAGCAGTGCTTTGGTCTTCAGGAATACTTGAGACATTTCAGTAGATTGAGCTTCAGTACTTTAACTTCATCAGTTCTTTAGAGCAGCAGCAGTTGTGAAGAGCAGTACTTGAGTCCATCAGATGTTAGGAGCCACTGTCAAGGGGAAAGATCTGTTGCAAACAACTGCTTATGAAGGAACCACTGTTCCTGAACTGGTTTTGGCTTTATCAACTGTTCCTTTGTAGGGTTCAATCCCAACAATCTCCCCCTGGAACAGATGATGCCAAAACACTTCATTATTTAGGATCTTTATTGTCTCATCAGCATTTCCCTGATTTTCCCTTTGAATTGTAATTCAAAGTTCAGGGAATCTTCATCATCCTCATCCCTGCACAGTTGAAGCTCAGGGCGATCTTTTAAATCTTCTACACTCAGGCCTAGTGCATTTTCCCTTGATATGTGCTCAACTTTTCCACTGGACTTGAGCAGAGTCAATACGTGGTCTTTTGATCAGACTTCCACTTTAGTATTTTTTGAGTTCAGTGGATTTCTTGGGAGAGTTTTTATTTTTGATGAGTTTGGTGAAGGAGGCCTGCTTATGACTCCTTTGGCAGAATATTGAGATTTTGCTAAATCAGGATTTTCTGCAATCATTCTTTGAAGAGCCTCTTTCATAAGGTCAGCTTCTTGTGCCTTTTCTATTTCATCCATCTGTTTTTGCTTCTTCCTTTGATCTTGGGCAATGATGGAAGTATCAGATGACGTGAATATGGTTTTCAGACCAAGGGCCTGCTGTTGTGGATCATCAGCTTTCTTGTCTCTGTATGCTGGCTTCTTTGGAAGGCTAGGATCTGTCTCTCTCCTTTTTTTCAGCCTCTCATATGCCTCATCAGTGTATTGCCTTGTCCATTTTGCTATGGCTTTGGCTGTACCAACCTTTGCTGCAACCAACTCTTGTTTCTTTCTTTTGTACTCCAACGTAAGATCAGCAATTGTCTTTTTGTATTTGCTCCAGTTTGGTGCTGATCTTTTCATACCTGGATCATTTTTTATTCTTTCAATTCTGTTTGCTTCATGTTTCAGAGCAATGAGTGGCCAATCTCTGAACTGCTCAACCTTGGCAGGGTAGAACTTTTCCCTCATGATCAATGCAAGAAGGTCTTTTCTCATTTCCTGTTGCAGGTCAGCTTCTGGTAGCAGGTTGGACATTTCTTTAATCAAATCTCTTGCATAGTCTTCCAGTTGTTTAACTTTGGTAAGCAAAAACTGCATATGACTTGAGATGACATTGTCACTTTCCCCTTTGCATTCAAGTTTAGCTCTTATTTCAGCTTGTCTGGCTTTGAGTTTTAAATACTCATCCATGTTGCTTGGATCTCTAAAGCCACCAAGAGAGGGGAATTTTCTTTTTGAATGATCATCAACTGTGTAGAATTGCCTCATTTCATTCTTTACAGCATGCAATTCTAGTTGATAACTGGCTGCTACTGGTATAACATCAGCAGGATCATATCCTTCAAGCACCTTTGGATCTTTGATTGGATTGGCTAAGGTTGGAGGAATGAATGGTTGAGGTTTGATGACATTGTAAGGTGCAGATGAAATGGGATCAGGTGCTGGTATATCATCATCATGCACCTGAAACTTTCTTTTTCTTGTATACACCTTTTTGGGAGAAGGTGTTTTTGTTTGAGTTTTTGGAACTGAAAGGATAATGGCTTGTGAAGGGATGTTTGAAGTGATGGGTGACTGACTAACAGTTGTTGAAACAACTGGTGTTTCAACCACTGTTGTCACTACAACTGTTGAAGTATCAAATGTTGTCTTCTGCTTTTTGGCAGGTGGTGTTTGTAATGGAGATGTTGTTTGTGGTGTAATAGTGGGTTAAGTGGTGGTTGGTGAAATGATAATGGCAGTGGTTGTAACAACATTTGTTGAAACCACTGAAGTATCAACAACTGTTGATATAACAGGTGTCTCAACATCTGTTGGTTTAGGGGTTGGTTTAGAATTTTGATGTGAGGAACTTTTGGGGATTTTAGGAGTAGGTTTAGTGGTTTTGGAAGGTGTGGTTTTGGGTTTGCTAACCTTTCTGGCAGTCATTCTTCTTTTTGAAGTACCCTGCTCTTCCTTTTCCATCAAAACTTTCTTTTCCTGTTCAAATCTTTTAGAACCCTTTATTTCCATTGTCTCTTTCTTATTTGTTTTTTTATCAGCAAATGCATTCAGAGTCACATCAACCTTCTTTGAACCATCTGGCCTTGGAATTTCTACCACAGGTTTAGACTTTGGGTCTGGTGGTAGATATAAACCTTCTTTTCCTTTGTTTCCTTTCTCCCCCTTTTTGGCATCATCAGGGTTTTCAACATAAATGATGGTAGGAGGAGAAGTGCCAGTGGTTTGGAGCATATGAGCTTTAATGGCCTTGATATCTGCTTGAGTATCTTTGTACCTAACTTCCATTACATTTCTGAACATTTGAAGTTGAATTTCATGCTGTTGATCAACACATTGCCTTTGTTGATGGAGCAGAGGTTGAAACAGATGCCATAGCTCAGTGGGGGATGAAGCAGATGGTGCAGCAGTGGATGGAGCTTTTTGAGATTGTAAAAACTGCTGCAACATATTTTTGATATCTGCATCAGATGTTTCAATTCTGTCTACTCTCTCTGTCAATTCTTAGTATTTTAAACAATCACCCAAGTGAATGGGATCATCTGATTTCCCACTAGCAGTGGTTGTATCAGCATGTGAACCAGAAGAAGTTTTTACTGGTTCATCCACTGATGCCCCTTTATCTTGGTACTGGGGACTTCCCTTTTCATTAACTATCTTGTTTAAAACACCAGTGGGTAATATAAACACATCAGTGGTAACTTTGATAGCATCAGAAATAGTTGCCTTCATGGGAGACTTACTGATGTAACTACTGGCCCGGTATAAATCAGTGGATTCAATACCTGTAGTAGCTGCTCCACTTGAACTACTGACAGGAATTATGTATAATTCCTGCAGTGTAACCTTCTCAGCTGTTGATGGGATAGCAATGGTAGAGGAATCAGACTCAGTCACTTGTTGAGGTATTTTCTCAGTGATAGGTTGTTGAGAAGAACTGATTTTTGTCTGATCCATATCCAAAGCATTCAACAGAGGTACAAATGATGGTGGAATTTATGAAGTGAGGATGGGAGTTGAAGGAGAGTTTGCCCTGGGAGCAGGGCTGTGGAAGATGGAGTCAAATGAATCTAGAGCTTCATAATGTGGTATCCCTGTGTATACAACCTGATCCTTTTGTGAGGATACAGGAGGAGTTTCAGGCTCAGGTTGAGATCTTTCTACCATCTACTGTGAGGAAGTAGCAGTAGTGGTTTCAGGTGACTTTTGTGTTGTCACAGGAGTTACTTCTGGGATCTCATCTTCCAGAAGATCCATTTTGGATGGGTTGGTGGGCTTTTTGGTAATTTTCTTTTTGATGGTCTTTTTGGTGGGTTTTGGTGGGGGTTTCACAGCAGTGGTGGTGCTGCTGTGATCACCAAGAGCAGTGGGCTCAACAGCAGAAACCTGAGGAGCAGATGTTGTCTCAGCTAAATTCTGCCCAGGTTCCTCTGTTTGTGTTTTAGAAGGTTTTGACAGCCTTGTAAAAGTTTCAGAAGATAGGTTGTTTATTTGAAAAAGGATTTCCTTGGATAAGCACATGTGCACTATCCTTTAAGTTTTCTTTTGTAAATAAAAACTTAAAAATCTTGGAAACAATAAAAACGGTTTTTTCTTTTCTTTGATATTATTAACATTTTTTACCATATCACTGAAAATCTCCTGGGAGTAGTTAAAATCAACTTCAGCCATTATAGCATATCCCAGGTATTGTATTTTCAATGGTATTTCATTGAAAGCTGTTGTTTTATTTGAAACACACATGAGGAGGGTATGGAATAAAAATCTCATGGGAGGTGGAAAACTCCCCTTTTGCAAAGTATCTTTTTTCATTTGTTCCTCATACCCCCTTTCAATCAAGTCAGTTTGATATTCTTCCTTTGGGAAAGAATTTTTACCTGTATGATCATTTATTTCAAAAACCTCAGAGATGGTTTGAGGTGTGACAACGACCTGAATTCTCCCAACTGTAGAAGTGATAGCCCAAGGATTTTTGTCTTGAACTTTAATTTTTGCATGTTTCCAGAAATCACGAAGGGTATCCAGGTAAAGCAGTGCGTTACAAGTCAACAAAGTTTTGTACTTTGAAGAGGAAAGTGCATCAATCACGGAGTGAAAAGTTGTGTTTTGACTTGTTTTCTCAAGAGTACACAGGTAGTTATGAGGGGTTTTTAGTACGAGGGCCATGGTGAATCGAAAGTGGTTGAACGAGAAGGAAGAAGATGAGTGATTCGAGAGATTTTGATGGAAACTGCTTTTGAAAGGAATTTTGGATTCGATTCGACAGTGAAAACCCTGTTTGGGCTTTTGATCAGGGTTTTATAGGGTGAAAAGTGAATGCTGACGTGGCAGTGGTTACAAAAGATCTGACGGCTATGTACTGTCCACGTGACAACCTCTTATGAATAATGGATGACAGTTGTTTAGGAAACCACTGATAGATCAATATCAGTGGTTTACAGTGGTGAAAAATGAAAGCAGAGGCTGATTTTTGACTATCAGTGGATAGCCATCAGTGATTCAAAACATTGATGTTTGACAACAGTGATTATCAATGAAAATGAGAGAACAGAGGTTGACTTTTAGCAGTGGATAGAATTCAACAAATCAGATGTTTGCACTAAAACAGTGGTTATGACAAACTTTTAGGATTAATGAAAATTTTCATTTTTAACTATTTTAAGGATGGATTTTTGATTTTCTGAAAACATTTTAATGCTTTTTATTCATAGATAAACAAGATTTTGCCTGTTATTCCATGTTAAACATGCCAATTCAAGAGATCAAGCTTTCAAAGGTGGATGTGTCTAAAGCCTTTGTTAGCACATCTGCCAGCTGATCTTTAGTATGAACATGATGCAGAGAAATCAAACCTTTTTTCATAGCAATCCCTCACATAGTGATGCCTGATGTCAATGTGTTTGGTGGTTGAATGTGAGACTGGATTTTTGATGATATTTTCTGCTGCCTGACTATCCAACATGAGTGATACCAAAATCCAACAGTTGATTTTGAAGCCATAACAGTTGGGCTGTACAGCTTGCAGCAGCTATATACTCTGCCTCAGCAGTGGATGTTGAAACAGCTGCTTGCTTTTTGCTTTGCCAAGATACTAAGCAATCACCTAGAAATTGGCACCCTCCTGATGTGGAGTTCCTTGTTGCATTACAACCAGCAAAATCACTGTCTGTGAAACCTGAAAGCTTAATATTCTTATTAGCAGGGTACCAGATACCAAGTGTGGGGGCACTTTTTATGTATCTGAGTATCCTTTTCACAGCTATTAGGTTAGACTTTCTAGGGGCTGATAGGGATCTTGCACAAACACATGTTGCAAACATGATGTCTGGCCTTGATGCAGTTAGGTACAATAAAGACCCAATAATGCTTCTATATAAGCTTTGATCAACCAAATCATCATTTTCATCAGTCATGACTAGCTTGGTGGTTGCCATGGGTGTACTACATGGTTTACAGTCATTCATCTCAAATTTGTTTATTTGCTTTGATGAATGAATGTACCATTTTGCAGTTGTTTTACTTGGAGACCAAGAAAACACTGTAGTTCACCCACTGCACTCATCTCAAACTCAGCTGTCATGAGTTTTCTGAACTCTTCACACATTTTTGAACATGTGCTTCCAAAAATGATATCATCCACATAAATCTGGACAATCATCAAATCTTTCCCTCTCCATTTTAAAAACAGTGTTTTGTCAATTTTGCCTCTTGTGAAGCCAATAGAGAGAAGAAAGTTGGAAAGAGTTTCATACCAGGCTCTAGGTGCTTGTTTCAAGCCATACAAAGCTTTATTTAGCTTGTAGACATGATTTGGATTAAATGGATCCTCAAAACCAGGAGGTTGACAAACATACACCTCTTCTTGAATCTTACCATAGAGGAATGCACATTTGATATCCATTTGAAACACCTTTATGTTGTGGTTGACAGCAAAGGCCAAGAACAATCTGATAGCTTCCAATCTTGCTACAGGGGCAAAAGTTTCATCATAGTCAATGCCCTCTTCCTGTCTGAAACCTTGAACCACTAGCCTTGCTTTATTCTTGACAACAATGCCCCTTTCATCAGTTTTATTTTTGAAGACCCACTTTGTGCCAATAGGACTCACACCCTCTGGTAGTGGTACAAGTTCCCAAACTTGTTGTCTTTTAAACTGTTGGAGCTCTTCCTGCATGGCTTCCACCCAACTGTTGTCTTTCAGTGCCTCTTGGTACTTGATAGGTTGATGAAGTGATAGAAAACCAGCAAAAAGACAGATGTTTTGGGATTGACTTCTTGTGAGCACCCCTTCACTGATGTTGCCAATGATTTGGTCTGGTGGATGAGACTTCAAGAAGATTAAATCTCCTTTGTATGGAACAATGGCATTTAAAGGTGAGGGCTGCAGATGTGAATCATCTGAGCTAACAACTGTTGGTGACTTTGATGATCCAACAGTGTCTTGAAATGGAGGTGGAGGAATAGGAGGAATTGGTGTGGAAACATGTTGACTTTTATCCACTGTTTGAAGATTTTTGTCAACAGTGTTTGAGGATGTGGAAGCAGGTGTTTGAGGACTACTTTGGTCAACAACTGTTGATGTAGCAGTGGCTGAGCTTTGACAGCTGTTTTGAGCATCTGCTGCTTTGGCAATGGAAGTGAACTTTTGTTGTGGAATGATTATTTCATAACCATTGTCTGATGGAGGTGGTTGAGATGGACCTGCACTGTTAGTCTTGACAGAAACATTTACAAAGGTGACTTTATCAAGATCAAATAACTCAGCAGGGTTTGCAGGGATTTTCATTGAAGAAAGTTCATTGAACTTTACATTCAAAGTCTCTTCCACTGTCTTAGTTCTAGTGTTAAACACTTTGTAGGCCTTAGCAGTGGTTGAGTATCCCAAATGGTATCCACTGTCTACTTTGGCTGTAAATTTTGAAATTGAGTCTTTTAGGTTTAAAATGAAACATGGGCAGCCAAATACTTTAAAGTATGAGATCAGTGGTTTGATTTTATACAGAATTTCATAGGCAGTCTTTTGATGCCTGGGGTTTATCAAAACTCTGTTCTGGACATAGCAGACAATGTTTACAACCTCTGCCCAGAAAGTTAATGGCAAACCTAAATCAGCAAGCATGGTTCTGGCAGCCTCTATCAGTGTTCTGTTCTTTCTCTCAACAACCACATTTTGTTCTGGTGTCCTTGGAATGCTGTACTGCCTTATAATTCCTTTTGACACACAAAACTCATCCAACTCCCTATTTCTGAATTCTGTGCCATTGTCACTCCTAAAGATTTTTACTGGCAAGTCAAACTGCTTTTCAACCTGTTTGACAAAGTCTTGCAGAAGGCCTGCAGTCTCATCTTTAGAATGTAAGAAATAAGTCCATGTAAACCTAGAAAAGTCATCTACAATTACCAAACAATATATTTTCTTTTTAAGACTCATGACTTTTACTAGGCCAAACAAATCCGTGTGTAGCATTTGCAAGCACTTGGTTGTTTTGGAGTCTTCAATGGACTTAAATGAGCTTTTATGTTGTTTTCCTTTTAAGCAGGAAACACAATGCTCTGGACAAGTGAACAATTTTTTTGGAAGACCTCTTACAAGGCCCTGTTTTGACAAAGCAGTGATTGTCTTGAGATTTGTGTACCCCAATCTTCTGTGCCATAGTTCTGTCTCTTTGTTAGAGGCAGCTGAGAACAGACATACATCAGTTCTGGGGCTCTCTTTTGATAGATCAACTACATAAACATTGCCACTCCTTTGAGCAACAAGTTGGTTTTTCCAGTTTTTATTATTTCTTCAATCTTTTTGACCATTTCTGGCCCAACAATCCCTGGTAAAGAATGACCCAGAATCTTTGTCACTCATTTGTGAGACACTAAGGAGGTTGAATTTTAGATTGTCAATCAGAATGACATTTTCAAACTTAATATTTCCAGACTGTACTGTACCAGAACCCATCACCTTCCCTTTACTATTATTACCAAAAGATATATCACCCCATCCATGAGTTTTGAATTCTTTGAGTAGGGCTCTACATCTAGTCATGTGCCTGGAGCCTCCACTATCTACATACCAAAGACTATCTAAGCATGCAGAAGCTCCCTGCACATCAAGTAAATAATTAGTTCAGGAGGGTCTCCAAAGCCAAGAAGGCTTTGGATGGGGTCTCAACAGTGTCTGTGTTAAGTTCAGGAAGATGGACAGTGGTTAGCTCAGGTGTTTGAGGAGTTTTTGAAACATTTTTCTCTAACCACTGTTGGGGGTCATTTCCCATCAACTGTTGATAACCAAAGGGATGCCTGTTCACTTTCGGTTTAGAAGGCCTTTTGTAAGCCTCATAAACATGTGGAACCCTTGGGTATGGTGGTTAACCTTTACCTCTTTGGTATTGGTTAGCAAGGGGTGCATCAGTCACTTGAACCTCTCTTTTAACAGAGGTTTGGTTCAGCTGTTTTGTAATAGTTGTTTGGATAGGCACAAAAGGTTGTTGTATCTTGACTTGTGATTTTGATGAACTCATACGCTTCAGTCGGCGTCTTAGTTCCTAGATCGCCTCCTGCGTTCACGTCTAATCGCTCCTGCGTGTTGTAACTGAGCCCCTGATAAAACGTCAAGACCAGCTGTCTCTTGGAGAAGCCATGATGTGGAACATCTATCAACAAATCTTTAAATCTCTCCCAGACCGCGTGCAACGACTCTCTCTCGTCCTGGCGAAAGGAAACAATCCGGTTCCGTAGCTTGTTTGTTTTCTCAGGTGGAAAATATTTCTGCATAAACTGCTCCGCCAACTGATTCCAGGTCCTGATGGACCCGGCTGGAAGTGACATAAGCCAAGCTCTAGCTTTGTCACACAACGAGAAAGGAAACAACCTCAACCGAATTGCATCCTCCGAAACACCTGTAATCCTAAATGTCGAACAAATAGCAAGAAAAGCAGCGATATGCCTCCCGGGATCCTCATGCTCACGCCCGTCAAACTGTACTGAATTCTGCACCATATTAATAATACTAGATCTAATTTCAAAAGTAGGTGCATCAATAGTAGGCTGAAGGATACTCGGCTCCAGGCCTGCCCTTCCAGGCTGATTCGTCTCATTCAAAGGTCGCTCATCGTCCGCCATGGTTCTGTCTCCTGCTGCCCCTGAGCCTTCGGCTTTAGCGGGTACCACCTGCTCCTGCTCACCAGCTGCGAGCAGTAGCCCAACCGCACGCCCTCTCGCGCGAAGACGTCTCCTCAGATCACGCTCGGGCTCGTCTGACGGTTCAACAACTTCTGGAGCGGGGGTCGAGAACATCAACCTGAAAATTAAAAATTGATACAATGAATATTTTATTAATATAATAATGTTGTTTTTTTTTTGCTGAAAAGAAACAGAATAGTATTTAAAATGGGTTGAAAATTTTATAAAAATCCGAAAATGGGCCCGAAATTTTTAAAAAATTAACACAATAAAAATAATCGAATCGGCTAGTAAAAAATGATTTTTAGGAGCCGAAAACTCAAAGAATAAATAAATAATAAATCCGGATTTAATAAATAAATGGAACAAAAATTTACAAGTGTACAAAAGAATCACGAAAACGAATAAATCGAATTAAAAGCAAGAAATATTAACAAATAAATAAACAAATAAATAATCAAGAAAGTATACACAAATATTAACAAGTATATACACCGATAACACAATGACTCGGGTCGTTCCTAAAACTCACCATCTCCCCGGCAACGACGCCAAAAACTTGACGTGTGCGTATATATACATAATATTGCAATGAAATTACACACAATTCGGTTTTAAATTTATAAAAGTGATTATTACTTTAACATCAAAACACACACAAAAGAGGCAAGTGTACCCCGTCATATATGTAGTAAAGTATCGGTAAGAACCAAGTATCGATCCAAGGAAATGGGGGGAGGAATAATACTAGACCTTTGTCACTAAACTACCGGTAAAAACATAAGTTGTTTGATTTTTAATAAACTAAAGTAAGCATAAACAAATACTTATAAAACATAGTAGAAAATAGATAAATAGCCTTGCTTAATACACAACCAAAGTATGTTAACTAAGTCGGTTTTGGCACTAGAAGCATTTGATCAATTCTCCAATTTCAAGACAATTAGTATCCCTTTCGGGAATCTGTAAGTCCCAAAACTATCAATCGGATATCAAAATCACAATCAAGAGTGCGGAATACTAATGAAAGTGATAAGAACAAGAACTTGAATGATTGAATAATAACCAAAGTGCACACGGTTTCTAGAGAACCGTCTGGTACACAAACAATGAAATCGAAAATACTGACTAACCTCTCTAAAATGTCTAACCTAATAATGAACTAGGTTCACCCTATTTATAGTTACATAGGGTGACCTAGTTACAAGCTGGGCCAAGCCCAAATGCATATTACTAACCAAACAGGCCCAAATCTCTTAATTAGCCCACATGGCTTATCCCATTATTATCTAACCCACTACAAGGCTAAGCCCAATAGCCTATAATTGTGTTTGATAAAGATAAGCGTAAACCTACACCATTATAGGGCCTTACAATATCCCCCTAGGTTTATGCTGTCTTTATCAAACTGTTTTCTTCATTATATTCTTGTGGGAAAATACTTCATGTCTTCATTCTGAAACTTGGGCTCTTTGTTCTTCTCAATTACGATCAGCTTTGCTTGAAATCTTGTTGCAAAGAATGCAAGAGGAGGATTCTCAGCAACTCTTTTCTTCGTCAATATCTTCTATTTCAAGTAGGTTCATAGGTACTTCTTCAATTGTACTATCACTGTCAGATGATGACTCGTATCTGATTCTTCTGACTTAGGCACATCTTGTTGTTGTGATGCTTCATGCTTTGTCAGCAACCAACAGCATCTCAATCTTCAACAACCCCTGTTTCTTGATTTGAATCAAATTCTGCACATGCTCAGAAATTCATAAGCAACATTTCTAAACAAACAGAGGGAAATACCACATGAACACTAGGTACATCCAAGTATTTGTACTCGGATTTCGCAATTTAAATTTCATTCAATTTATGATGATCAATCAAATCTTCAAGAATGGTTAAATTTTTAATAAAACAAATAAACACTCTATTTTTTTTAAATATAACTGAAACACAAATAAGCAAAGAAACTAATATACAATTTGCAATGGGATCAAATCACAGTGTTTCGGGCCAGACTACACTTATCAACACTAATTTACTTTGGGTGATCCGAGCGATTGCCAGTATATTTGTCCACTTAAACTTATCTCCCTAGGCCTTTTTCAAATGACGGTCTGCAACTAATTTATCATGTTTTCATTTTAATTGATATGAACACTCAATTCAATCACGATCAAATCCCGGAATTTTTAATCAGAACACGCTATCATACATGCAGTTTCCCTACCACATATTTCACAAGCCCGTTCTAGGATTCTGAAATCTTGACTAGGACTGGATTGAGAAGAGAAAAGAATAGATCAGCAGCAGAGATGGATATAATATACAGATCAAATGAGATTTTCTCAGTTTGATATAGGTTTTTATTTTTGGGTTTCTTTTGGGCACTAGAGGGCCTCTTTTGGGTGTAATTGATCTATAGCGCGACAACGTACAGCTAGGTCAGCATGTATCTGGATGTAGCAGAAGCTGACGTTGCCTAGCACCTCCAGGTCTTTGCTCACGCAAAACAGAGGAGATACACGAGTTGGTCAGAAAAGATTTCAGAACTAGAACGAAATTGTGTGTATCGGGACGTCACACACGCATTCAAATAACCATGTCCTAATTCCAAGTGACGTTCTTTCCTGAGATCATAGATTAATATTAGTGTTCTACGCAGAACCAGTCAAAGAATCTAGCCATCAGGATAAAGCCTACCAACATATCGCTCTAGAGTCAGACCATTTCAATATTGGTCTTACATGAGTCAGCCTTAATCCACATACTGAAATTATTTCATTTCCCATATATGCAACAAAATATTTTTGATTTTTCTTGTTTTTCGAAAGTTTTTGTATTTTTCTCATTTTCTCTATTTACAGATGGATATGTTTAGATATCCCCCTAAATTTGTGCGTAAATCTTACACGCAAATTTACCTAACAATGAATACTTATGTACAAAGAGAAACACAAAAGAAAATGAAAATATTTTTGTTGTTTTTGCCTAACCGTTCCATCATTAGACTTAAGACTAATCAATATCAAAATTAGAATGCGAAATTTAAGTTTGTACCTTTTCGCTGATCTAGTCTTACTTTTCTTATCTCCTTCAAACGAAACATATCAACTGTAAAAGAATATACCTTTTTGAAACAGTGAGATGTTACCCGTTATGTCTCTGGAACAACCGCTATCAACATCCAAGGATTGTCAACAGCTCCTCCTTGGTTGTCCCTGAAATGTAAGGAGATTAGTAAGACATTGGTACCCAGGCCATCGTGGTCCTAGGTATTCCTGAAGCATCAATATAAGACACTTCTCGAAAACACATGCCCCCTTTTGATTCAAGGACTGGTGATGTCGCTGCTTTGTGTTTTTCCTTCCAAATTTGTTTAGGTTTTTCTAATTTCTTAGGTGCCTTGGGCAAAACAGTCTGCTTTTCAACCTTTTTGTTTTTCAAAATTTGATTTGGTTTCAAAGCTTGTTTTCGTTTAGTTTTTGCAGCATTCCAGTCCCCATCAGATGGTTTAACCTTGGGACTCTTATTCATCATTGCCTTAGGCTTTTAAACCTTCATCGGCTTAGAATAAGATATGTCCCTTGGTGTAACCTTCTGATGTTGTGTATAGTATGGCACGTAGGGACGATGTGTGCAATTCCTAGCAATGTGACCGGGTATGCCACAGTTGTAGCAGGTTTTCTTTTTCACGTAAGGAGCATATCCCGATCCATTCCATCCAACTGATGCTGAATAAGAGTTATAAAATTGGTTGGATGATTTGTGTGCAGTTTGTTCAGTCTTTTTCCCTTGTTTCTTATGTCCCTGTTTACAACAGTTAGCACATTCATTGGATTTAACATTTTCATTTCTAACTGTTGGCTTTGGAGGCACATATTTATTTGTAGGGCCTCTCAAAGCTTGCTCAGAAACAGCCTTTTTCACATAAGGAGGAGCATCAGCAGATAAATTTGATGTTTTTAAACAAACATCGTCAGCTTTTTGACAAACAATATCATCCTCCTCAACCCAATCCTCTACTATTACCTCATCTGCACATGAAGTAGAAGCATCAGTAACGTTCAGTTTTTCACAAACGATGGCAGGCGAAGCCATAGTAACATGGTCATTCTCGAGTGACACCGTTTGTTCAGTAGTTTCAGAATCATCAATATTCAAAGATGGAGCAGAGGCTTCAGTTGTCAATTCACCACTAATCTTAACAGAAGCTCCTGATGTCGATTCTGATTCTACTTTTATCTGATCTGATTCAACTTCTTCCGGTGATTCGCTACTAGACTCAGCTGAATCAACTAACCTCGACTTTTCATAGTTAGCTGTCTCTGAGGAGTCACATGATGAATCAGATGAAGAAGTTGATTCATTTTGAAATGCCTCTGCCTCCTCAGGTGATGCAATGTTGACACTACATGATTCGCCCATTTCTGATTTCTCAGAAGTGGATGTCTCTGAAGTGTCACAAGATGTGTCACATGACGAGGCAGATTCATTTTGTTTGCCCCTATTGAATTCTTTCACAAACTCAGTCAAACCTCTTAACATGGCAAACTCGATGTTGTCTACATTAACTCTAGGCTCTGTTAATTCAGACTCTTTTGTTTGAGGTTGCACTTCAGATGAATTTTGAGAAAAACTTGACACAGTATTATCTAATACTTGAAAATGTTTGTCAATGTTCGCATTATTCTCAAAATTTAGAGTCTCGGTTTGCTTTAAAACATCAGCAGGTTTCACGAAAGTTTTATCAAATGCCTGTTTTTCTAGAACAATTTCAGTTTTATCTGGCCTTGTGATTTTGACTTTCTTCGGCTTAACAGGCTCAACCTTCCTATCCCCGGGCTTCCCATATTCCATTTCAGGCAAATCGGCTATCTCCTCATCAGTCATGGGAATTGAGGAATAGTTATGGTTGTATGGTGGGGGTATCGCCACAAAACCCAACCCCTTATTCCTCATTTCCTTTTTGCTATACTTTAACTGTTGATTTATCATTTTCTCGACCTTTTCTCTTGAAACATCAAATTTTTTGAAATTAAATTCAGTATTTTCGAAAGTCGATTTTAAGTTGTTTAATTCAACAACTAATTTTTCAGATAGCTCCTTGAAGTGGAGATATCGACATTTTGCTTCGCTTAGATCACTATGCAACTGTCGAATGTCACGTTTTTGAGCCTCTACCACTTCCTTATACCCATCCAGTTTCTTTTTAACTTCGTAGCTACTGGATTTGGTACATTGAAGTTGCATAGAAAGCGATTGAGCCTGTTCTTTAAAACCTTTTACTTTCTCTCTACATTTTGAAGTACAACAAACATCATCTACATATACATCAGTGGGAATGGGAATGAAGTCGTGAATTTGAATACCTGCATCAGAAGTGGATGAACAAACTGCAGCAGGCAATGGAGCAGTAGGAGTAGGAGTGAGTGAGCAACTTGCATAAGATGTGTTGCATTGAGCCCTCTGCTTGTAAGCATTGTCATATGATTTGATGAGTGAGATCAGCTCATCCGGCTTCATTTTGTAACAGTAGCAGTCAGTTGTCACAATTATCTGATTAACATTTATAAACCAACTACAGTTTGCCTGATCTGGAATCCTTTTTAGAACATCTAGAAGCTTTATGTTGCTCGTGCGATTAGATACCTCAATCTCAGCCTTCTCCATTTCAGAGAGCAGTTCAGCAAACCGGCCTGTAAGTGCTTCTATAGATTCACCATACGAGTATCTGAATCCTTGAAATTCTTGCTCAAGCACTTCTCTCTTAGAAGACATTTTAAGTTGCAAAACTGTGATCCCCCGAAGATGTGATCCCCCAAAGATGTGATCCCCCGAAAATGTGCGCCTTTAACAATTTCCTCAACACAAGCCTAAAGCGAGAACCCGTCAACTCGCTAACTAAAACCCTTTGCACGAACCAACTTTATGTACCGCGTCTCCAAACCTATCCAAACTTATCAAACAATAACAAGCAATCAAACCTTTCTTTTTAACAAAACAGGTTTTTTTTTTTTTTTTTTTTTTTTTTTTTTTTGTAGAAGAACAAGAACAAACTCGATTGAATTAACCAAGGTGCACACGGTTTCTAGAGAACCGTCTGGTACACCAACACAAAGAACTCGAAATCTCTAAAGAACCTCTCTAAAAATGTCTAACCTAATAATGAACTAGGTTCACCCTATTTATAGTTACATAGGGTGACCTAGTTACAAGCTGGGCCAAGCCCAAATGCATATTACTAACCAAACAGGCCCAAATCTCTTAATTAGCCCACATGGCTTATCCCATTATTATCTAACCCACTACAAGGCTAAGCCCAATAGCCTATAATTGTGTTTGATAAAGATAAGCGTAAACCTACACCATTATAGGGCCTTACAGAATCCTAACTTGACAATCATTCGGAAAGCTAAAACGATAAACACACTTTAACCACCTAAAATTGTTCTTTAACGTGCAATTGATGAATGTCTATGAAAATCTCTTAAAAATAAGTTAGTCATCCGTTAGGAGTTTTCTAACCTCACTTAAACAAGGAAAGCGACACCGATAAACACAATGCAACCACCGAGACAAGCATAAACTAGATTAAATCACAACCGAGTTCATTTTACAAATCTTGCACATAAATTCACCAAGATAGCTATTTTGGCCTAAACTACTAACTAAGCTAACAAATCATGACAAGAATTTATAACGACACCATTTAACCCGTTAAGGTCCTTACGTGACGGCAAGCTTTCTTGATTAACAATAATTACATTTTATTAAACCACTAACCATTTCTAGTATCATGATGCACATATTTTAACCAAGCTAAACTAGTTAACCAAGTTTAAAGTTTACTAATACATGATTAATTAAGCTTCATCTTTCAATTATCTCAACTAACTAGGGGGAGGTTCATTTGAGAAGAAAATTAAATTGAGAAGAAAAAGAACAAAGGGTACAATTGTAAAATATTAAATAGTTTTTCTTACATATCATTTATTATTATCTTTGACTAATTAATTAGTCATAAAGACTATTGTCCTTCACACTAATTTTTTTGCCTACACACATCAAAATTTATCCTACACGTTTTGAAAATTTATCCTACATATATTGAAATTTATCCTACACAACTCGTAATTCATCCTACACACCTCGTAATTTATCATACACTTTAAATTAATTGTTTTTTTTCTTTGAAAAAATATATTTTTTGAAAATAAGTTACAAATTTAATTTACTAGCTATTAAAAAGAAAGACTAACAATTAATGATCTATCTAAGTTTACCAATATACCCTTACACTAATATTAAATACAAAAATTAAATGAAGTAAAATGAAGGATTCTTATTGGTTGAAATTTGTTCTTTTTTATTCTTACAAAAAATTTCTTCTCATTTGAACCCTCCACTATACATACATTAATCATCCAACACAATTACTTATAATCAAGAAATCAATATCAATAACAAGGTTGCAAACTAATCATCAAAGATTAACATAGAAAATACTTCCAAATGTCATTACAATCAAAGATTAACATACTAATGGCTATAATCAAGCAAGGGATTGTTGTGTTTTTGCCCAAAGGCTACAATAATACATAAACATTAATCTAAATGCTTGAAAGATTAACAAAATCATGGAAAGATTAGAAAACCAAACCATAAACAAGCATAAGATTAAGAATCTGGAAGATAACGAAACTAATCGGCACAATGTGGCTTGAATCCGGGTGAAAGCAGAAGCCTCCGGAGCCTGAAAATCGCCAGAATCGCTTCCAAAATGTCCAGAGTTTCGAGCAGAATGTTTCTGCAAGTTTTTATATAATTTCGATCTCGCACAGTCCTGCATCCTGTCGCACGACCGTTCACTTTATGACTTATTGGAGGTATGGTGCACCATACTGCATGCCGTCATCAGATCTTGACCGGTCTTCGGCATCACACGACCGTTCTTCAGAGCGCACGATCGTGCGTTTCCGGGTTCTTGTTGCACGGACTGCTGCACTGGTGGTGCATTGCCGGGCTTTGGCTGATTATCGAATCCGCACGGGGTGCAATCAGACGCACGCCCGTGCATTACCGGGATATGCTTGCACGCTGAGTCGCACCCTCGTTCATTGTCGGGCTGGGCTGGTTTCGTCGGAGAAGCACGGTCGTTCACATGGTCGCACGACCGTTCCACTTGCCCAGGTCAGAATTCTAACAGAATGTTCGCAGCTTTGTCGTTTCATCCGGAAAGTCCTCGTTTTCACTATCATCTTGTCTGGTATGCTGTTTTAGGCCTGTAAACAAAAGTATACATGATTAAGTATCCGAATGACGGTTTTACGGCCGAAAACGCATAAAATGGGGATAAAATGGGGGACTAAAATATGTGTAAATTAGCGAATATCAAATCTCCCCACACTTGAACCTTGCTTGTCCTCAAGCAAGCTAAACTAAAATGCAATAAAAGACAGAATCAAACAAGAACGATAATTTACACACTATTTTATTGAAAAAACTACAAACGGTTAGCCGGTTTTTCGAAAGACAACATCAAATGAATCAAACCAAACAAGCATATGCAAATATGTGGTGATAACCAAAAAGCCGTGACTTCACTTTCAATTGACTTTTTCATGCTAATCTTCGCACAACTCACAATGTTCACACACACTCGGTTTTATTTATGAAACATACATAAAATGTGTATGTGCAAACACTTAATTCCCCGTCAATGAAATGTGTAATATCATAAGCTTGTCATAAGATCTCATCTCCACCAACTAACATGCGGAAAAGTGTAAATCAAGAGGTCTTTACGGGGTGTAACGTTAGGCTTGGGCGAAGGGTATGGAAATGGATATTTAAAGTGGCGAAATGGTTAAAACTCGGTAGTTACGTTTAACAAGCGCAATACAACAAAACTATACAAACAAACGCCTTAAAAAGGCGAGTTATGCGACAACGAGCTCATAAACAAGATTTCATCATTTTATCAATCAAAATTGCTCGAATTTTGTCTACTTCACCCTATTTTAGGGTGTTTTATTTTCTGTTTTTATTTTTTTTTGCAAATACTAATGGATTTATACAATGAAATATAAACTATAACAAGCGCTAGTTAAACGATTATTTTGACCGAGTTTCAACACTAAAAGGTTTAAAACATAAAAAGGCTAAATTTGGCTAAGTGGGCGATTATGTTGGGTAGACAAAGGTAAACGGGAAGGCTCGACATGGTTAATCCTAAAGGTAATGTAAGGATTACGGGAAACACAACACAAAGAACAAGGCTAACAACAAAGTGGTAATCTAAGTGCCTCTATCACTTCTACACAATTCCGCAAGTTCATGGTCTTAACAAGCATACTAGTGACAAGTTCTAAATTACACATGACAGCCGGCTCACTCCTACTCCGAAATGAACAAATATATAACAATATCAAGGCTCAAATATGCTCACGTAACGGAAGGAATGGGTAAAAGTGTGAAAACTATCATGCAAGTCTTTCTTTGTTTGTCACGCTTTCTGGTTTTCGTTTCAAAATTTATTTTGCTTGTCTAGTTTTTATCAAGTCCGAAGCTTTCTAAAACACAACTAATCGGTTTATTTACTAAAATATAAACAGAATACATATATTTTTGACTGAATTTTCTGATTTTTTTTAGAGGACAAACAAAGTTAACAAAGTTAACCCCCTCCCCACACTTGAACTTCGCATTGTCCCCAATGCGAAACCCGAAATATAGAGAAAAAGGATAATAGTACTCCACTCAAGATGATTTCTGATGAAACGAGACTTCCAAGTTGTATCCGTCATGTGCTCCGGTCAAAGACTTGATAGCCAAAATCTGCATATACGTCACAAGGTACAACAAAACAGAACAGAAATAAAATAAACACAAATAAACCATAATGTACATAAATATAAGTACTAAAATCCAAACAAAGACATGACAAGAAAAGTAAAGTGTCTGAAAATAAAGAGTACATAACCGAGGGTGTTTGACATAACAACCAAAATGAACACCCCAAAATAAACAAAGTACGGAAATAATAAAACCACAAACGATCAACTCCAACGCCTCCTACTCGTCGTCACCAGCATCATCTCTCGGGAAGGACGGGCCCACATCTCCATAACCAGGTGGGTTCCAGGGTGGAAACTGCGGAGGATGCTGAAAGTAGTCGGGATAGGCATGATGCATCTCCCCGAATAGGTATGAGAATCCAGCACTCACCCCCTGGTACAAACTGTCCTGGTTCGTCCTGATCTGATCCTGAGTAGCCCTGATCTGGTCCATACTAGCCCTGATCTGGTCCTGACTAGTCCTAATCTGGTCAATATAAACCCCATGCTGCTCCTGGTTAACCTGCATTTGTTGGAACTGCTGGTAAAACTCATGGTAAGAGGGAATGCCCTCGGGCCACTCCTGGTGGTGGTATCCATGATGCTGCGGTGAATGTGGTGGTGTCTGTGGCTGGTGCTGCTCGTGCTGCTGTTCTTCATGCTGCTCCCCCATTTCTTCATCCTCATCTTCCTCCTCAGCAGGAGGCAACGGGTCCCAGACCTCGTTATTTAGACCCTTCAATCTATCCCCACGATCAAACTCAGCAATCAACCCCATGGCTTTCAATGACCGAATATCAACATATATCCCTTCGGTCACCAGAGTGAGACTCGCAAGTACCTCATCAGTCATCAAGCCTAAGTTGTAGGCAATTTCAGTCACATATTAACCGTCGTGAATCTGACAGTTGGGAGTCCTCCCTGAGCACTTCACAAAATATTCAGGCATCCTTGCGGCTAGGCTGATGTGTACTCCATCAACCAGCGCATACAGAAAAATCAAATCGGGCGTTGGACAGTTCCCTAAACTGTTCATGCGGCTGCAAATGGTGTGGCTGAACACATGATGCATCACCCGAACCAAAGGGTCTTTCAATCGTGAATCCTTAGACATTCTCGGGTCGTAAGGGTCACCGACTGCATTTTGGGCCCAAAACGCGACCCGTGCTTCATCAGTTGGAAAGGTAAACTGCTCCGTGAAGAATTCGGAATCCATGTCTTCTCTCGTGTAAATTCTAAGCCTCCTACCCAATCGACCCACTGACCAAGTGTGCCGTTGTCCACCCAACCTGAAAGTTATCCGCTCCTTGTAGCGGAATTTTGGCCTTCTATGAGCAATTGTTTTTTCGTAGGCATATGTGGAGAAGAACTCTATCGTTAGTTCACGATAGATGGGGCGGTTGATAGATACTAAGCGCGCAAGTGGGATAGTGAGCATGTTTTCAAGTCTTTCATACTGATTTAGCTCCCTCATGACATCCCAATCCAGCCTCCGGGGGACGCCGAATTGCCCTCGCCTTCTTTATAAGGCGTCACGTCTTGGGATACAAAGAGCTTCTCTCTCATCATCGGGGTTAAATTGCAAGAAAGGATGGTCCATCTGTAAGAGGAATATCGTTAGAATAGCTGGAACAGGAAAAATTTCACTAAAAAACAGCAGAACACGTAGTTATGAAGATTCTGTTACGCTGATCTGGGCCTGTCGCACGGACGTGCGACGAGACGCACGGTCATGCGTCGCCGAGAACGAGCAAAGATGGTCAACAAATGTCATATCTGCACGGCGTGCGACCAACGGCACCACCGTGCATCACCGGACCAACATGAAAGTATCGTGAACAACCGAGAACGCACGGACCGTGCCACTGGGGGAACGACCGTGCGACCCTTAATTTCTGCAGATTCTTACCCCAACTCTGAATAGCCCGATCTTTCAAAAATCAACGAGTTTTTATGCAAATAGGGGGCAGGGAATCAACCGGTTGTTCACGACACAAATGGATCTTACAAGGGTTAGGGTTTCGCTTGTGTTTATGAAGGGAACCCTAAAAACCTTGAATAATCGGGAGAATCTAACCTAGAAAGCGAAGAAACAGAAAATCTACAAGAAGGAACATACCGTGCGAAGAAGTGTGTGAAACCGTGCGAAGAAACCGTGCGATTTGAGGCAAAGACGGTCTGGAACGGCTGGTGCGACTAGGGTTTTCGCGAATTGTGAATGGGGGCTGCAGATGAGGGTATTTATATTACCAAATGACAAAATTGCCCTCAGCCTCACGCACGGTCGTTCGACCTTTCGCACGGTCGTGCGTCATCGACATCGCTCAAACCCAGCACGCTGTTCTCGGAGATGCACCGGGGGTGCGACTCATCGTGCCAGCCACTCGCAAACGCACGGTCGTGCGACGCGTGGCATGGTCGTGCAACAGCTGCAGATTAGTTTTTTCTGCAGAAGCCATTTCCAGCAACTGTTTTGGCCGTTTTTCTCCATTTTTCAACACGCAAACTGTTTAATCAATATCGGAACATAGAACCTTCGCCCGGCACGTCTAAAAATTGTACAAACTAACGGAAACTAACAAACGCATCTAAATTACGCTAAAACTAGATAAACATATAAAAAGACGATATTACCCCGAAAGAGTCAAAGACTCTCTTGCTACATTTTTAGTCCGCGAGTCAGTAGCGTAGACTCTCTCCTCCCCACACTTATGATGTGTGCGGGGTTTGGAGCTCGATGACCTCCACCGCCGACTCAATCGGCCCGGCAACGTACAACTTCAACCGATGTCCATTTACTTTGAATGTAACGCCATCTGCGTTCTCTATTGCAACAGTACCATACGAAAATACCTCCTTAATTGTGTATGGTCCTGTCCAACGTGAATGAAGCTTCCCTGGAAATAAGCGCAGTCATGAATTGTAAAGAAGAACAAGATCACCCGCTTGGAATTCTTTGTGGTCCTTCAAGCGTTTGTCGTGAAATTTCTTCGTGCGCTCTTTGTAGAGGACGGAGCTCTCATAAGCTTGTTGTCACAGCTCCTCCAATTCATGGATCTGGAGAAACCGGGCTTCACCTCCGGTTTTCAAGTCCAGATTCACGGTTTTCAAAGCCCACATAGCTTTATGCTCCAACTCTACCGGTAAATGGCATGCTTTTCCGTATACCAACCAAAAGGGAGTAGTCCCAATAGGGGTCTTGTAAGCTGTACGGAACGCCCACAATGCCTCATCGAGTTTGCCCGACCACTCCTTGCGGTTTGCTCCAACAGACCGCTCAAGGATGCGCTTTAGCCCTCGGTTAGTAACTTCCACCTGCCCGCTCGTCTGCGGATGATAGGGCGTGGACAAACGGTGATGCACACCGTAACGGGACAAAGCCTTTTCAAGCTGTGTATTACAGAAATGAGTCCCTCTGTCAGTAATAAGCGCTTTCAGAGCGCCAAATCGGGCGAACAAACTTTTCAAGAATCTCACAACCACCCTGGCGTCGTTAGTGGGTAAGGCCTGTGCCTCCTCCCACTTTGATACATAGTCAACTACGACCAGGATGTATTTGTTACCTTGTGAGGGGGGAAACGGTCCCATGAAGTCTATCCCCCAAATGTCGAAGACTTCACACACCTGTATCTAGTTCTGGGGTATTTCGTCGCGTGCCGATATATTCGTCGCCTTTTGACAGGCATCGCACGCTTTTACCCAACTCTGCGCGTCACGAAAAATAGTAGGCCAATAAAAACCGGAATCCAACACCTTCTTGGCTGTGAAATTAGCTCCATGGTGGCCTCCGGTAGGTCCCTCGTGACAATGGCGCAGAATATCGGCCACCTCTTTCCCAGAAACACATCTTCTGATCACCTGATCAGCACCCACCCTGAATAAGAAAGGATCGTCCCAAATGTAGTACTTGACATCCAAAAAGAATTTCTTCTTTTGTTGGTGAGTCAACCCTTTTATCAGAATCCCGCAAGCAAGGTAGTTCGCAAGGTCGGCGAACCAAGGTGACTCATTGCATATCTCAACACCCATCAAAGACTTGTGTGGGAAATTATCATTGATTGAATCCCAACGCGCGTCCTCGATGTCTCCATGCTCCAACCGAGATAGATGATCAGCTGCTGCATTCAACGCATGTCACACCCTGATTTCCACGTGTCACCGGTGGGCCCGGTGGGGGAGTATCGTGACGTGGTTGGCAACATAATAGTCAAACAACACAATATCAATATGCACAGCAGAAGCAAATTTAAAATACGATACAACCAAATTTAATATTGTAATATCAAAGTCACAATATCCGGAAGTTTATCCACAGATGGATCGAAATAAAAATAATGTTTATGGTTCAACAGACTTCAGGCATCTTAAGCTTGCGAGACTTCTAATGATGCTAAGGAGAAATCCCAGTCAATTTCGCTTAGTACCTGCATTTAATCTTTTTGGGAAAATACGTCAGTTTACACTGGTAAATACATTCAACTGACTCATTTTGGAAAATGATTGAAAATTGGTTTGGATGCACATGGAATAAACATTTTTATTTAACTTGGGAGAATTATTTAATATTATAATCTTGTGAACGAATTACATGTTCCTTGTGCGTTCAGTAGCCCGGATCTTGTCCGGGTTAAAGATCAATAAACACACCACATTATTCTTTTATGCGCTGACGGGTGTACGCCTACACCCCGCGCTTAAGTCGTGGCCATTTCGTAAAATGATGCCAAGGATATCCGGGACATTGTCATTAACCCCCCAAAGGCTTTAAGTAACAAGACTATTTAAACGAGCCGATCAAATTATTCAACTACCCACCTAACGGTGGAGATTTGATGCCCGATCAAGCGGTATGCTATATACCGTAACCCAAGCCCGTATAGGGAAAATAAGTTAAAAGTATTTACCTGAGAAAAGTATAATTCACAATTAGCAAAATGCATGTAGCTTTTACTGGTCCTCCTAATCTGGAACGAAGGTTTTATAATAACCTATTAGAATCCTAACGGGTCTTTAATCAAGCTTAAGCTTAGACCGGCTAGTTTCAAAGATACGGTTCGTACGCACGATTAAGCGAAGACCGGATAGAATGTGATTTAGACCCGACAAGTTTGAAGACTTGTTTAATATGGGTTTATTATTCACATTCTGGATTTTGAGATAAAACCGTTAAGGTTTGACCCGTTTCGGCTAATTTATGTAAACTTGTTACATAAACCGAACCGTACGCGTAATAAGCGTGACGGGTATTCATGAGAGCTATATACAGGTTTCCTAAGTTAATTATGCCTCAAATATGTTGTGACATCAGTAAGATGTCTTTCATTATGCCCGAAGCTTGTTTAAACACAAACTAGGCCCCGTAGGGGTAGTTTGGTCATTTAAAAGTTTATAAAAGAGTTTAAGTAACAACCTGAGTTACAGGTCTGATGTAATCAGCAAATATACTCAATTTGCTAAGTTATATCAGTAGGTTAAAGCATGTATGTGAAATTTATCATTTTTAACCAAACTATGCCCCGTAGGGGTATTTTGGTAATTTCACATAAGCCGAAAAGCTCAAAACTGAAGTCTGTTTTTATCAACCTTAGCTTACTGTTAAAATTTTATAATTTGCCTCATATCTCAGTAGGTATCAACCCGGGTATGTCCAATATACTTTTAATATATACTTTGCGTTAAAAACGCTTAATAAGGCGATTAAAGGCCATTTCCGGGTTCGATACTTAAATCTGATATTTTTATATTTCCAGAAGGCTTAAAATAATTTATTTATCATATGTGATCAGTAGCAAAAGGTTTGGAGTCGTTTAGATATGTAAAACTCATTTTATGGCCCGTAAGGGCAAAACCGACAATTACCGGATTAAGCCTACGACTACTAGTTATGCTCAGCCTAAAATTAATTAAAAATCTTTAAAAATCCCAAATTAATATATTACATCAGTGGGTAAAAGATTTGGTATTAAAAAATAGGCTTAACTAGGCTATATGCTAATTACGCCGTTTTATTAACTTAAAGCATTAATTTTGCGATAATGAGCATAACTCTCAATCTACAATTCAAACTGGTGTCAAACTTTGAATACAAGTTTATATATCAGTATTTAAAGTTCCTACTCTTTTACATTTCCAAAAATCACGTTTTAAGGTAATAAGGGCATAACGGTCAACATATGAGCAATTAACGGAAACATGCATATTAATTGGATAACTAATGAACCGAGGTGCATAATCACAGAGGGTTATTCTAACATGTAACCTAGTCCAATTAAAGTTCTGAGGTATTTCTAAAACATGCCTAAACGGGCCAGAACTGAAAGTCAAAGTGAAAGTCAAACTATGTGACTTTCGGTTCCGAACCGGGTTTAAACAGGAAATTGTCGGGTTGAACATGTTTAGACATGTCCTTGCACTTATTACTAAGTTATAATAATGATCCAACAGGTTGTATATGATCTACAATGATAATTATGCATAAATTGCATTTTAGACTTCCTGTTGACTTTTTAAATATAAGTTTGACCCGACTTTTGACCTGGTTAGAGTGGTAACCAGGGGGAACCCTTTTAAGGGTTTATTACCCACATAAATACCTACTTATAACTACTTTTAATTCGAGATATGACTGAGCCATTAATACTTAATCTCGAAGTCGAACCGTAATTACGACGGTTTGACTTTTAGCTAAATAACTAAGCGAAAATTAATTAGAGAAGGTTAGGCAACTTACAAAGGTCCTAAGCTTGATTAGAGAACACTTGAGAGAAGGCTTTGAGTTCCAGAAGTGCTCCAAGAATGCAGATGAAGATGTGATTGCAAAGTTGCAACTCTTGGCACTTATATAGTGGATTAACTCACCACAATATATTGACAACAAGGTCTACTACTGCCCACAACATTCCCACATGTGTCCTAGTGCTCTAGGATAGTTTAGGGGTCGCCCATAATGCAGAAATATCGTTTAAAGATCGGTTCTCCGCGTTTACAGGCAGCTGTCACGTTTTTCTGGTTCTGGGCGCCTCACGCGGCCCGCCTGAGGATTCATAAATGTTGAAGCGGGCCGCCTCATCCATATAAATCAGAATTTTCATTTTTGTTGTTTTGCAAGTTGTCCCTTGGCTTCATGGAAGGTCAAGTTAGCTAAATACTTGCAATTTGACCCCCTTATAGTTAACCCACTTTACCAAGTCCCTGAACACTTCCGGTTAACCCGAAAAGTCTTAACTTTCAATGTTAACGCTTTAACCCCTCGCACACGAATTTGATCACAACTTTCTCATACGATAACGAAACTTTACGAAATTTAAATCGTGCATTCTAGTGAGCATAACTAACAGTTATAAAGCTTCGGGTTTGTCAAAAGGTCACTCAGAGGTTTATCTTTAAACCTGTTGACACATTTAACCCCTGTAGTTTGTAATCTATCACTTTTAGCTTCGCATGATCCATGATTTATGAGCACCATGTAGGGTTAATGTACATTATATTTATTCACAGTTGACACTTAGAATACGTATATTCACATACTTTCCATGTTTGTTAACTTTAGTCCTTCTATAATATTTCTTTCACACGTTTAAACATTTGACACGTGTCTACACATTATAGGACGTGAATTTTCGAGGTGTTACATCCTCACCCCCTTAAAATAAATCTCGACCCAAGATTTACTGAAATAAGTAAGGGTACTTTTCTTTCATCGTGGATTCAACCTCCCACGTGTATTCGGGACCTCTACGGGCATCCCATTTGACCTTTACAATAGGTACGTGCTTCCTTCGAAGCTTCTTTACCTGTCGATCTTCAATCGACAAAGGTTTTTCCACAAACTTCAAGCTCTTATCTATATGCACATCTGTATGTGGTATAACCAGTGATTCATCAGCGAAGCACTTCTTCAGATTGCAGATGTGGAACACATTGTGAATTCCACTGAGCTCTTCTGGTAAGTTTAACTTATAGGCAACTGACCCGACACGTTCGATAACCTCGAAAGGTCCTATGTATCTCGGGCTTAGCTTGCCTTTCTTACCAAACCGCATCACTCCCTTCCTGGGTGACACTTTAAGTAGGACTTTGTCACCTACTTCGAAGTGAAAATCCTTACGCTTAGGATCAGCGTAACTCTTCTGCCTATCTCGGGCAGCTTTGAGACGGTCACGAATCTGGACAATCTTGTCCGTTGTTTCGAACACGATCTCTGGTCTTGATAACTGGACATCTCCAACTTCCGCCCAACAAATAGGCGATCTACACTTTCTACCGTATAATGCCTCAAAAGTCGCAACCTTAATGCTGGTATGGTAGCTATTGTTGTAGGAGAATTCGATTAATGGTAGGTTCTTATCCCAACTACCTCCCAAATCGATCGCACACGCACGTAGCATGTCTTCCAATGTTTGAATAGTACGCTCACTCTGACCGTCAGTCTGAGGATGGTAAGCCGTACTAAAATTCAAACGTGTGCCCAAAGATTGTTGGAAACTCTTCCAAAAATGCCACGTGTACCTAGTATCTCTATCAGAGATAATAGCCACAGGTATGCCATGTAAGGCTACAATCTTATCAACGTATAACTGGGCTAACATGTCGGAGCTATAAGTCTCCTTGATGGGTAAGAAATGTGCTGACTTAGTCAGTCTATCAACTATAACCCATATTGTGTCATTGCCTTTCCTTGTCTTTGGCAACTTGGTGATGAAATCCATCATCACCATTTCCCACTTCCACGTAGGAAGTTCAGGCTGTTGTAGCAAACCTGACGGTTTCTGATGTTCTGCTTTGACTTGTGCACATGTCAAGCATTTTGCTACATAAGCGGCTACAGACTTTTTCAAGCCTATCCACCAATAATTTGCCTTTAGATCCTGGTACATCTTATCAGCTCCAGGATGCACGAAGTATTTGGAACTATGGGCTTCTTGGAGGATGACATCACGAAGTCCTCCATAAACTGGAACCCATATTCGTCCATTCAATTTCAGAAGTCCGTCCTTGCTAAGAGATAACTGCTCCTCAGTTACTCCTAACTTTTCATTAGGATAGTTAGCTTCCAACACAGCTTCCTTCTGTGCAGCTAACAACCTTTCCATCAGACTGTTCTTTATCTCCATGCGCTTGGCATTGATTCGGATGGGTTTCACCCTTTCCTTCCGACTCAAGGCATCGGCGACTACATTTGCCTTGCCGGGATGGTATTTGATTTCACAATCATAATCATTTAAAGTTTCCATCCAACGGCGTTGCCTCATGTTTAGTTCCTTCTGATTAAACAAATGTTGGAGGCTCTTGTGATCAGAATAAATCACACACTTGACACCATATAGGTAGTGCCTCCAAAGCTTTAGTGCGAACACAAAGGCACCCAACTCCAAGTCGTGGGTGGTGTAATTCTTTTCATGCACCTTTAACTGTCTTGAAGCGTAGGCAATAACTTTTCCTTTCTGCATAAGCACACACCCCATGCCAGTGTGCGAAGCATCACAATAAACCACAAATTCTTCTATTCCATCTGGCAATGTCAGTACTGGGGCGTTGCTCAACTTTTGCTTCAAGATATCGAAGGATTCTTGCTGCTTAGGGCCCCAAACAAACTTAACCTTCTTCTTAGTTAAGGAGGTTAGGGGTGCAGCAATCCTTGAAATTTTTTCAATGAAACGCCTGTAATATCCTGCCAATCCCAGGAAGCTACGAATCTCTGTAGGCGTCTTCGGCTCTTGCCAGTTCATTACGGCTTCAACCTTAGCGGGATCCACTTGGATACCACGCTCACTGACCATGTGTCCAAGGAATTGGACTTCTCGTAGCCAAAATTCACACTTGGAGAATTTGGCATAGAGCTTCTCCTGATGTAGAAGTTTGAGAATACATCTAAGGTGTTTCTCATGGTCAGCTTGGTTCTTCGAATAGATAAGAATGTCGTCGATGAAAACGATGATGAATTTATCTAAGTATGGCTTGCAAACGCGATTCATGAGATCCATGAACGCAGCCGGTGCATTAGTGAGCCCAAACGACATCACTAGGAACTCGTAGTGACCATAACGAGTCCTAAATGCAGTCTTGTGCACGTCTTCATCTTTAACCTTCAACTGATGGTAGCCTGACCTTAAATCAATCTTCGAGAAGTAACTTGCCCCTTGAAGCTGATCGAACAAATCGTCGATCCTGGGCAAAGGATACCTATTCTTGATTGTGACTTTATTAAGCTCGCGATAATCGATGCACAGGCGCATCGACCCGTCCTTCTTCTTGACAAACAAGATTGGCGCTCCCCAAGGAGATGAACTAGGTCTAATGAAACCTTTAGCCAGCAATTCATCTAGCTACGTCCTCAACTCCTTCATTTCTATGGGTGCCAATCTGTATGGTGCTCTAGCAACTGGTGCTGCTCCGGGGATGATATCGATTCTGAATTCCACTTGTCTATCTGGTGGTAAACCAGGTAGATCTTCAGGAAACACTTCTGGGTATTCAGAAATGACAGGGATGTCTTCTATCTTTGGTTTAGGCTCATCAATAATCACTTGCGCCATGTAGATGACACACCCCTTCTTCAAACACTTGGAAGCCTTGAGCATAGTCACTTGCTCAGGTAGCCCATACTGGGTATCTCCCCGAATGGTAAGTGATTCACCAGACGGAGTCTTTATTACCACTTGTTTCTTGTTACAGATAATTTGGGCCTGGTTATGAGATAACCAGTCCATACCCAGAACTATGTCAAAACCAACCAACTTAAAGGGAAGTAGAGACAGAGGAAAGGAATGATTCTTAATGGATATAACACATCCATCTAACACAGTAGAGACGGTTTCTAGGGTGCCATCTGCTAACTCTACCTCATAGTTTACGCTTAAGGTTTTGACAGGTAAACTCAACAATTTACAAAACTTGTTATCTACGAAAGACTTATCTGCGCCTGAATCAAAAAGTACTCGTGCAAAGACATCATTTACAAGGAAGGTACCTGTTATGACATTATCGTCTTGCACAGCCTCTTTCGCGTCCATTCTGAAGACTCTAGCATTAGTCTTCTTGGCCTCTTCAGGCTTCTTGTTGTATTTAGGGCAGTTGGTCTTAATGTGCCCCTTTTCATTGTAACGGTAGCACGTTACGTCTTTTATCTTCTTGCAATCCAAGGTTTTGTGATCCGTGGACTTGCATATACCACACGCAAAGGGTTTTGACTGAGTCTGAGAGTTCGACTCGAGTCTGCACTTTCCATAGTGCTGTTTCTTGCAAATTTTGCATTTGGGCTTCTCACCAGAATTATGCCCATCTTTCCTTGATTCAGATCCTTTCTTGTTATCACCGTTCCCACGGTGTTTCTTGTTCGATCTTCGTGAACCATCATCTTCACGCTTTCTCTTCTCAGCCTCCTTATTCCTCAGCGATCTCTGCCTGACCGCATCCAGAGTGAGGGATAAGGAAATGTCAGCTACTGATCTAAAAGTAGCTGGCCGAGAAGCTTTCACGCTTGCCTTGATCTCGGGGGCTAAACCACCGATAAAACGAGCTATTCGCTTTGGTTCCGGGGTCACTAAATATGGAACCAACCGAGACATAGTATTGCAGCTCGTTAGGTAAGCTTGACAGTCAAGGTTTGTCATCACCAATGATAGAAAGTCAGATTCTATCTTCTCCACCTCATGCTGAGGGCAGTAATTTTCCTTGATTAGGGCGACAAATTGATCCCATGACATAGTGTACAATGGGATTTTCCCGGTGGCTTGAATTAAAGATCTCTACCATGCTAATGCTTCACCCTTAAAGGACTGTGACACAAACTTAACCACATCCCGTTCAGCGCATCCGCTGATATCTACCACCGTGTCCATCTCATCCAACCAAGTCATGCAGTCGACGGCTCCCTTTTCCCCAGTAAAATCCCTGGGCTTACAAGACACGAAGTACTTATAGGAGCAACCCTTGTTACGGGGTTCTTGATTCAGCACTATATGCTGAGATGGGACACTTTGATGGTTGGTGGACTGGCGATCATCACCATCTTTCTTGGGAATATCCTTTTTGGGAGGAGGCTTGCTATGAGCCTCAGAATGTGTCTTGGGCTTTGAATGCGGTGCAGATTGGGTCCTACTTCGAGTACCACTATAATCATCACACTGCCGCTCCAGAGCCTGTGTAACAGCGCCGTCTATGATCGCTTTTAATTCAGCACCCGTTAGATTAATTCGGGCTTCATTATTAACCTCCACTGGATGGCTATTAACCTCGTCCGAGTTAGCCATTTAAACTTGAACTGTTGCAGAAAACAAGGACAATAGTTTATTTGGGAGTTTATGGAATTGTCTTTTATGGTACAGAGACCATATTTGGTTAATTTATAAATCATATTTATTTAGGATTTCTATTATAATTTATCCTAATTATAAAACAATAACAGTTTTATTTGTGGCACAAAAGGCCTAGTCACATGGACACTTTTAATTTAATCTATGATTTCAGAGAATCAAAACATTAAGGTATACTGGCACAATAGGCCTAGTCACAAGGACAATTATAAATTATATGCTAGGATTTTAGAAAATCAAAGCATTTGAGGTTTGAACTTAGTTCATTACCTTTATTTGGCAGGGAGCCATAGCTACCACTGTCTTTTGGCTCATATGGAAATGAGCAAGGCCCGTAGGCATTATATTACCAACGTATGGTAAAATATGATCATCTTAATTGATGATCTTAACCAATGATTCAGAGATCATAAAATTGGGTTAGGAATCTTCTAAAGAATCCTTATATAAAAATGACATGTGATTTTAACGAATCACGTCTGCCAGGAGTGTTAACATGTTTTCAGATGTTAACTTGGATTTGAATCTTTTGAACAGGTCTTACCATCTTGGCCTGGTCTTATAATTGACCTGAGGCTAGGTTTCACACTTTAAGATTCTTAATTAATAATTACATAGGCAGATTAATTCAAAAGGAATGATTTTAATTTATTTATTTCATTTATAATTTATTTATGCACAAAATGGCAAACATGAAATTTATAAAACAAACATTCCATTAATTTATTCAAAATATTACATACTGCCCTAAACGGGTCTTTTCAAATAACAAACTTACCCTCACAGGGGTTTAATAACACACATGCCCACGCAGGGGCTTAATAACATAATTGTCCACGCAGGGACTTACACAAATAGCACACCCACGCAGGGGTTTACAGAAAGATAGACCCTCGTAGGGGTCAATACAAACAAGCATACCCACACAGGGGCTAATAAAGCAAATACAGGGAAAAACAACAGTGGAAGGCTTCAATGATCCTTCTTACTCTTCCCTTTGATCAAACTTGTTAATCCTTGAAAGAAAGTCTGTCTCTCCCTACGGTCCCTGTGCACTTCCCGTTCAACCTGATCCACCCTCTGGAGGAGTTCTTCATGCTCAGGTGGGGAGAACCTAGGCGGCTGCGATTGAGTCCGTATGATAGGCCTAGGTGGTATCTGGTACCCATGTGTTGGGTACCCAACTCCCCATGGAGCTCCGTATGGTCCTTCCGGGTGCAGGGCATTGTAGTTGGCTGCCACCATGTAAGGGTCGGCCTCTGCGTACCCGTAGTTGTTGTGGACCGGCGGCTCGAACGGGTTGTATGCCATGGAACCCGTATACGCTGGGATTGGGTTGTCAAAACCCATTGGCGGCGGCTGCGGCATCGCTGGGTTGGAAGGCCCACCCATTTGTGGGTCCTCCTGATGTGGTGGGTAGTGGCTGCCACTTGATTGACGTGGGGAACTGAAATGGAAGTCCCCTGCTCGTGCCGACATGCGGGCAGCGGTTCTCCTGCGCCTTGGCGGTTGAGGAGGTGCCGACTGAACTGGTGGCGGCGGAGGTGGTGGCGTAACTGCCACAAATCGGGGGTCCCCAGAGGAATCTTGATGATGCTGCTGCTGCGGCTGCTGCTGAGGAGGCGACGAATGGTGAGGAGGTGTATAGTACCATTCGTGCCGAGTGAACATAGCTTGAAAGCTATCCGGACCAACATAGGGTGATCCGTGGAACGAAGATCCGTCGGAGATCTCGATCGGGTGGTTCGGCGTACCACTGGCTGGCTCGACGGGGTCCGTATCCTCGTCCATGTCGTCCGCATTATCTCCAAAGAAGTGATCATTTGGCCCCAGTGGGTTAAAACCCACGGGTTCTTGTATGTAGCCTACCGGATTAAACTGACCCCGAAAAACAGGTGTGGGGTCCCCGTAAGAATGGTGCGATAAAGATCGTTGTAATGGTATGTATGACGGTTGAGGGTTGTGGGGCTCATATTCCGGCTGAGGCCCAAAAGGGTTAGGAGGTGTTGAACTATGTGAAACCGACCGTCTAGCCGGCTCGAAAAGGTTTCTCCGGTTCTGTCGGGGATCGTCACTTTCTGTCGTAGATGGGGCTCGAGCATTCGAAGGCCCAGCTTTGTTATCGTTGGGGGCGGTGACTGGCCCCTTGCCTCGTCCTCTCCTTCGGAAGAATCTTGGCGGCATTTTCAAATCCTGTCATAATAATATGAGATAACAAAACAAGAATATATGCAAAAATAAAGGACAACACAAACAAAGTGGAATTTGTCCTATGTTATATGTCTAGACACGAAAGTTTAGAATTGTGCAATTGTGTAACTGAGATTAAACACAAAAAGGCTAGTGTTTAATTCACTCAGTGTTGGCTCTGATACCAACCTGTCACACCCCAATTTCCACGTGTCACCGGTGGGCCCGGTGGTCAAACAACACAATATCAATATGCACAGCGGAAGCAAATTTAAAATACGATACAACCGAATTTAATATTGTAATATCAAAGTCACAATATCCGGAAGTTTATCCACAGATGGATCGAAATAAAAATAATGTTTATGGTTCAACAGACTTCAGGCATCTTAAGCTTGCGAGACTTCTAATGATGCTAAGGAGAAATCCCAGCCAATTTCGCTTAGTACCTGCATTTAATCTTTTTGGGAAAATACGTCAGTTTACACTGGTAAATACATTCAACTGACTCATTTTGGAAAATGATTGAAAATTGGTTTGGATGCACATGGCATAAACATTTTTATTTAACTTGGGAGAATTATTTAATATTATAATCTTGTGAACGAATTACATGTTCCTTGTGCGTTCAGTAGCCCGGATCTTGTCCGGGTTAAAGATCAATAGACACACCACATTATTCTTTTATGCGCTGACGGGTGTACGCCTACACCCCGCGCTTAAGTCGTGGCCATTTCGTAAAATGATGCCAAGGATATCCGGGACATGGTCATTAACCCCCCAAAGGCTTTAAGTAACAAGACTGTTTAAACGAGCCAATCAAATTATTCAACTACCCACCTAACGGTGGAGATTTGATGCCCGATCAAGCGGTATGCTATATACCGTAACCCAAGCCCGTATAGGGAAAATAAGTTAAAAGTATTTACCTGAGCAAAGTATAATTCACAATTAGCAAAATGCACGTAGCTTTTACTGGTCCTCCTAATCTGGAACGAAGGTTTTATAATAACATATTAGAATCCTAACGGGTCTTTAATCAAGCTTAAGCTTAGACCGGCTAGTTTCAAAGATACGGTTCATACGCACGATTAAGCGAAGACCGGATAGAATGTGATTTAGACCCGACAAGTTTGAAGACTTGTTTAATATGGGTTTATTATTCACATTCTGGATTTTGAGATAAAACCGTTAAGGTTTGACCCGTTTCGGCTAATTTATGTAAACTTGTTACATAAACCGAACCGTACGCGTAATAAGCGTGACGGGTATTCATGAGAGCTATATACAGGTTTCCTAAGTTAATTATGCCTCAAATATGTTGTGACATCAGTAAGATGTCTTTCATTATGCCCGAAGCTTGTTTAAACACAAACTAGGCCCCGTAGGGGTAGTTTGGTCATTTAAAAGTTTATAAAAGAGTTTAAGTAACAACCTGAGTTACAGGTCTGATGTAATCAGCAAATATACTCAATTTTCTAAGTTATATCAGTAGGTTAAAGCATGTATGTGAAATTTATCATTTTTAACCAAACTATGCCCCGTAGGGGTATTTTGGTAATTTCACATAAGCCGAAAAGCTCAAAACTGAAGTCTGTGTTTATCAACCTTAGCTTGCTGTTAAAATGTTATAATTTGCCTCATATCTCAGTAGGTATCAACCCGG
Source organism: Helianthus tuberosus (assembly GCA_030545235.1). Classification (NCBI taxonomy): domain Eukaryota; kingdom Viridiplantae; phylum Streptophyta; class Magnoliopsida; order Asterales; family Asteraceae; genus Helianthus; species Helianthus tuberosus. Next base: position 148,864,220 of record CM060411.1, on the reverse strand, counting down.
GTTTGTCCAATATACTTTTAATATATACTTTGCGCTAAAAACGCTTAATAAGGCGATTAAAGGCCATTTCCGGGTTCGATACTTAAATCTGATATTTTTATATTTCCAGAAGGCTTAAAATAATTTATCTATCATATGTGATCAGTAGCAAAAGGTTTGGAGTCGTTTAGATATGTAAAACTCATTTTATGGCCCGTAAGGGCAAAACCGACAATTACCGGATTAAGCCTACGACTACTAGTTATGCTCAGCCTAAAATTAATTAAAAATCTTTAAAAATCCCAAATTAATATATTACATCAGTGGGTAAAAGATTTGGTATTAAAAAATAGGCTTAACTAGGCTATATACTAATTACGCCGTTTTATTAACATAAAGCATTAATTTTGCGATAATGAGCATAACTCTCAATCTACAATTCAAACTGGTGTCAAACTTTGCATACAAGTTTATATATCAGTATTTAAAGTTTCTACTCTTTTACATTTCCCAAAATCACGTTTTAAGGTAATAAGGGCATAACGGTCAACATATGAGCAATTAACGGAAACACGCATATTAATTGGATAACTAATGAACCGAGGTGCATAATCACAGAGGGTTATTTTAACATGTAACCTAGTCCAATTAAATCTCTGATGCATTTCTAAAACATGCCTAAACGGGTCAGAACTGAAAGTCAAAGTGAAAGTCAAACTATGTGACTTTCGGTTCCGAACCGGGTTTAAACAGGAAATTGTCGGGTTGAACATGTTTAGACATGTCCTTGCACTTATTACTAAATTATAATAATGATCCAACAGGTTGTATATGATCTACAATGTTAATTATGCATAAATGGCATTTTAGACTTCCTGTTGACTTTTTAAATATAAGTTTGACCCGACTTTTGACCTGGTTAGAGTGGTAATCAGGGGGAACCCTTTTAAGGGTTTATTACCCACATAAATACCTACTTATAACTACTATTAATTCGAGATATGACTGAGCTATTAATACTTAATCTCGAAGTCAAACCGTAATTACGACGGTTTGACTTTTAGCTAAATAACTAAGCTAAAATTAATTAGAGAAGGTTAGGCAACTTACAAAGGTCCTAAGCTTGATTAGAGAACACTTGAGAGAAGGCTTTGAGTTCCAGAAGTGCTCCAAGAATGCAGATGAAGATGTGATTGCAAAGTTGCAACTCTTGGCACTTATATAGAGGATTAACTCACCACAATGTATTGACAACAAGGTCTACTACTGCCCACAACATTCCCACATGTGTCCTAGTGCTCTAGGATAGTTTAGGGGTCGCCCATAATGCAGAAATATCGTTTAAAGATCGGTTCTCCGAGTTTACAGGCAGCTGTCACGTTTTTCTGGTTCTGGGCGCCTCACGCGGCCCGCCTGAGGATTCATAAATGTTGAAGTGGGCCGCCTCAGCCATATAAATCAGAATTTTCATTTTTGTTGTTTTGCAAGTTGTCCCTTGGCTTCATGGAAGGTCAAGTTAGCTAAATACTTGCAATTTGACCCCCTTATAGTTGTATACAAGGGCTTTAGGACTTATACCCACTTTGCCAAGTCCCTGAACACTTCCGGTTAACCCGAAAAGTCTTAACTTTCAATGTTAACGCTTTAACCCCTCGCACACGAATTTGATCACAACTTTCTCATACGATAACGAAACTTTAGGAAATTTAAATCGTGCATTCTAGTGAGCATAACTAACAGTTACAAAGCTTCGGGTTTGTCAAAAGGTCACTCAGAGTTTATCTTTAAACCTGTTGACACATTTAACCCCTGTAGTTTGTAATCTATCACTTTTAGCTTCGCATGATCCATGATTTATTCGTTTGAAGGTATGAGCACCATGTAGGGTTAATGTACATTATATTTATTCACAGTTGACACTTAGAATACGTATATTCACATACTTTCCATGTTTGTCAAGTTTAGTCCTTCTATAATATTTCTTTCACACGTTTAAACATTTGACACGTGTCTACACATTATAGGACGTGAATTTTCGAGGTGTTACAACGCACCCTTTTTGTCATGAATTTCGATATCAAACTCTTGCAGCAATAGGATCCATCTGATTAGACGCGGTTTAGCATCCTGTTTGCTGAAGAGATATCTAATGGCTGCGTGATCAGTATACACAACCTTTTTCGAAAGCACCAAATACGATCTAAATTTGTCAAATGCGAAAACAACTGCCAAGAGCTCTTTTTCAGTCGTGGTGTAGTGCTCCTGAGTGTCGTGAAGAGTCTTGCTCGCATAATAGATCGGGTGAAAGTGCTTTTCTTTCTTCTGTCCTAAAACGGCCCCTATAGCGAAATCACTCGCGTCGCACATAATTTCAAACGGCAGATGATGTGTGTAAAATGCAACATATAAATTACATCAAATGAGGCATAAAACTAACCCTTTTTTAGTACTAATATTGGAAAAAGAGTGTTTTTGTCTTCCTTTTGTATTTTCAGGATTAAATGAGCTCAAAAACACAAAAGAAGCAAAAAGACAGCTAAATCCAACATAAATACAAGAAAAGGAACTTTAGTGGACTGCCCGAACCCTCAACGGCACCTTCCAAAGCAAAATAGAGAAAACAGAAGGCTGAACACGCCCCGTGCTCAGCCAGCACGGGGCCGTGCCCAAGAAGCAGCAGAAAAGACAAACCTATAGAAGCTTCTATTGCCCACCACGGGCCGTGCTCAGCGGACACGGGGGCGTGCCGAAAGTACTGCAGGCGCATTAATTGTAATTGCGAATTACAATTAATGAAGAGAGAGAGTGTCAGACGGGCACGGGGCCGTGCCCAGCGAACACGGGGCCGTGCCCAGGCTTCTGTTCAGCCTATAAATAGGAGTGCTTGGTTTCATTGCAACTCATCCCTTGGCACACCACCTCTCTCACACTTCATCCACCACCCACCACCATCACAACACCATCATCCACCACCATCATCCATTGTCCATCATAGAGTGTGTGAGTCGTCTCGGGATCCAAGATTGATCGTAAGAGTTCTTGACAATCAAGGCCATGTTTGCCTAAGTCTCTTACATCACTTGGTGAAGACAAAGTGTCTAGTTTAATACTTTTTATTTCTAATCTTTTGCACTTTTTATTTGGTTTTGTATTAATGACTTTAATAACTAGTTACTTATGTTGAAGGTGATCTTTCCTTATCGTTTGTCCGTGGTGTCTTGGCATTATTTTACTGTCTATATAAAATAAAGGATTTTCACCATTCATATCTCCACGGTCTATATGGAGGTATGTTGGCTACCTGGTAGGGGGTTAAGGGAACGGTTTGGTAAAGGTCTTGCCATTGTTCAGCGTTTAGAGGTCCTGCAATGGACCTGGGTCAAATTTAGTAGGACCTCCTTCAATACTTCACGGTATTGGATGGCGGGGGTCCAAACTCTTTGATCCCCTCATAAGTTAACTACTATTAATACTATAACCCGGCTACTTAGGACTGTATCCCTGCTGACTCAGACTACTTAGCCGAGGGTAACGTCACCGCCAAAAGCGGGGCCTACCACAATACTGCATTAATAACTTAATTCATTATCTTCCAATAATCCACCCCTTTAGGATTGTATCCCTGCTGACTCAAACTACTGGGGTGAGGGTAACGTCACCTTCAAAAGAGGGGCCTACTACAATAACTAAGATAATCTCTTAATTATGTGCAAAAGTGCGGAAATAATCAAAGGTTATACTAGATACGAGTCCGAACCAAGTGATTCATCTTGTCTATCTGTTTTTATTTTTATTTTTATTTTCAGCATTTTAGTTAGTTTTATTTTTCTTAGTTTAAAACATTTTCTAAACTTTTTATTTTGGTCAGACGTTGAGGATAAACCGGTACTAAAAGCTCTTGTGTCCTTGGACGACCTCGGTATCTTACCAACGCTATACTACACTCAACGATGGGTGCACTTGCCCATATGTGTGTTTAGTGTTAGTGAAATATCGTGTTTTATAAATTTAAAACTTGGCTAAAATAAGTGTTAAAAAGGGCTTAAAATATACACCTAAAATATACGACACTTCGCACGCATCAAGTTTTTGGCGCCGCTGCCGGGGACACAAGGATTTTAAGAAAGTTAGGAATCAACGGCCTAATCATCTTTTATTTTTCTTTTTATTTTTTTTTTAGGATTTTCTTAGTTTTTCAGCTTCTGCAGAGCTCAGCACGGGCCGTGCCCGCTGAACACGCCCCCGTGCTCAATCATTGGAACTGGCAATCCTGTTTTACATCAGACAGTAAGCTGAACACGGGGCCGTGTCCACTCAACACGCCCCCGTGCCCAAGTTTCAGTTACTGAAAACAGAACTGTTAGATCCCGACGGTTGGTAATTTCTGACATAAACATGAGTGATGGTAATTATTTTTACTTTCGGCACTCTTATGGTAAGTGGTGTCAATTATGTGGTGGCGAACATGAAGAAGTAAAATGCTACTTCCTAAATTATAGGCCCCACTACATGGACCCACCATCTTCTCACAACCTTAAGAGGGGCGAAAGTAAAAATAAGCACTATTTCTCCCTCGAATGCGCCCAGCCAGATATTCTAGGGGAAATGCTCCTTAGCGAGTTATTTCAACTAGAAGAGCTAATTCTGAAATGGATAGAAGAGCTTGGGAAGGATTTTATTCCACCCCAAGACGATACCCATGAAGAAATGCTGGAACCGCATTCCGACAACCTCGTTGCTCCCGAAAATACCTTCATACCTAGCAAAGACTTGGACGATAGTCGTCCCTGTGTCGATTGTGCCGTGAAGGACTCTCCATCGACTTCGTTCGGTACATACATAGACCTGAGCGATTCGGCATATACCTTCTTTAACAAGAGCCCGGAAAAGGGTTGGACTTATCCACCTAGAATGAAAATAGGAATTACCCTCACCGACAACCTCTTGCGTTCTCGCCTTAGTCTAGGACAATTAAGGTATATTAGGCACTTTGGGGTTGTCCCAACCAGTAAGGAACCACCCGATATCGGGGAGATCCTTAAAATAGAAAAACTCCATAAAGCAGCCTCCAGACACGGGGCCGTGTCCAGGTCAACACGCCCCCGTGCTCACTAAAAAGATTCTCTGCTGATTTGGTCAGAATACGGACAAAATGTGTCAGGATTTTCTCTGAACACGGGGCCGTGTCCAGTCAACACGGGGCCGTGCCCAGGGCGCTGTCGTTTTCTTTAAATGCAGCCTGATTCCTGCTCATTTTGACCACTTCAATTGACAGAGATCCCTGGGATTTTCACTCATACCATCCTAGGTAAGTGTCAAAAGAAGGTTCCAAGGGACCCTCTTGTCCTTTCCACTTTTATTCATTTCCTCCTCTTTCAAAATTTTTCAAAAGTTCCTCCATGGAAGCTTGGAAATCCCTTGATTCCAATCCTCTATGTGAAGTTTGTAAGATTATTTGCTAAAGATTCTGGGCTAAAGTTAGTTGTATAACTTTATTTTAAATTATCTGAGCTTAAAACCCAGATAGAAATCACAAAAATAATTTAAAACTCCAAGATTCTTTAGCCAAAAATCCTGCAGACAAATGGACACGGGGCCGTGCTCAACGAGCACGGGGCCGTGTCCAGAGGCTCTGTTTTGTAAAAATTTAGCTTTCTTCGGTTTTCTTCACAGAAAATGGCAAGCAGAACAAGCGGATCATCTTCAAGGAATAACCGACAAGGGAGGAGATCTTCAACAGCAGAAGACTCTCTTGTAAACTATGTTTACACTCTAAGGGAGGCTATTGATGAAATGACGGGAGTGGAAGAAGCATTGGTCGACCGTATCAACCATCTTACTGTGGGGCTGGAGGGCTGTCTCCATGAAGTAAACCTCTTGCACCAGAGGTTGAACCTTCTCGCTTCCCCGCCTTTGGTACCCATAATAACCCAAAGGGCGTGGAACATGGTGCCCGAAGTTGTCATTCCAGCTGAATGGTACGCCATGCACCAAGAGCTTCCGCGAAGAGTGGTGCAAGGAGTCCCGGTGAATGTTCCCCCTCAACCACCAACAGCAGAAGAAAACGAAGCCGCATTCTTCCTCCCTAGGGAGATCGAAGAATGGCTTTAAACAAAGTTTAGGGAGGAACTCGTTCGGCTAAAAGTCCTACTCTATCGAGAAATCGTTCTCGAAATTTTCCTAAAAAAAAAAAAAAAAGTAGAACTTCTTATGATAACCTCGTGTACCTGCTGACCTATCTAGTTAAGTTTTAATTTTAGTTTAATTTAGGATTATGTAAGTTCTCTCTATGATGAAATGAAATGATGGTTTTAATGTTTGGATGGTTTAAAAAGAATAAAACACACTCATGGTGGTAAAGGATGAAAAGGGGAACGAGAAAAATGATCCCATGCACAAGAACGAGGCAACCCGACAATTTTCTCCATTTCAGAAGGTTCAACACGGGCCGTGCCCAACCAACACGGCCCCGTGTCGAACCACCTGCAGAAAACGCCCAGTACAGGTAACTGGACACGGGCCGTGTTCACCCAACACGCCCCCGTGTCCAGACTTCTGTTTCTCTTATTTCAATTTTGTTACTGGCACTTGAACACGGGGCCGTGCCCGGATAACACGGGGCCGTGTTCAGTGCCCAGTAACACAAATTTTTGTTTTTTAAACACAATTTTACACATCTAATCAACCTAAAAATTTATTTTTGGGACACATTGAGGACAATGTGTAATTTAAGTGTGGGGGGGATGCTAAAACCTTGAATTTTGCAAGTCCTAAATACAAGCCTTACACAAAACTCTATTGGAACCGCTAATCACCCCAAATTTTTTCAAAAATTTCAATTTTATTTTTTTTACTTGTCTAGGTTTAACTCGGGAAATTCAAGTTCTCAAAAAGGTTTTATTTTTACAAATTTACAACCGATAGCGTAGTGATAAAAAGAACCAACATAAGAAAATTATGAAAAGGCATGACAAACTTATTTAAAATTTGGTTATATATACTTGATCACATAAAAAACCCATTCCCACAAAAGTGAGTTTTGAGCCTTTATTGAGCACACAATTTCATATCATTTGACTAAATGCTCATTTTTCGTTTCTTGTGTGAATAGCCGCTTGGTTCTTACGACTCTAGAACTTGCCATGACAATACATTCCCGGTCCTTATCAACTTAAACCCGAGTAAGTAAATGATGGAGGCATTAGGACTAACCCTTTTTTCATTTCTACACCATTATTTTTCTTTTTCTTTTACCACCTACCCAAAAATCCCCCTAGTTAGCCCCTTTGAGCCTAAACCTTTTCGTTTCATCACCCAAACAAAAAACCCTTTCACCCACCAAAACCTTTTTCATTTTTAACCCTTTATTTTAGTAACAAGTTCGGTTCTTCGTAAAAAAAAAAAAAAAAAAATTTGATTATGATGAAGCAAAAAGAAAATAAACAAACAAAGTAATCAAAAATAACTTTGTTTGAATAAAAGCTTCATCAAAAAAATAAAAAGTTGCAAAAATACGAAAACCGACACTTGTTACGCTTTTAGCCCTTTTTCTACTAACCACTAACCCAACCACCTACCTTTAACCATAGCCAACCCTTAACCCACAAAGTCCTCTTGATATCTACAAAGGTATAAAAGTTAAAAAGGAGGAGGATTGATTTCTTGGCAAGCCTATGGTAGGAGTAAGTTCCGTGCCGCTCTCGAGTGATTCACTAAAAATACACTTTCGGCCGAGTGTGAGTGATTTCCCCGCGAGGTATGTGAACTTGTATATAAATAGAATTTAAAAAAAAAGGCATGTTATGCCCAAATAATAATTTCTTTTATGAACAGTTCTAAATAAATCATTACGAATAGGAGTGTAAATAAATAAAAATAAAACCCAAAAAGATCTTGGAAATCCCGACACTCTATGACAAGCTCAAAACCTTCTCTTCTACCTATTCCATTTGGGAGTGTAAGCCACATATTAAAGAGTGTTGCTTGAGGACAAGCAAAAGTTCAAGTGTGGGGGTATTTGATGTGTGTAAAATGCAACATATAAATTACATCAAATGAGGCATAAAACTAACCCTTTTTTAGTACTAATATTGGAAAAAGAGTGTTTTTGTCTTCCTTTTGTATTTTCAGGATTAAATGAGCTCAAAAACACAAAAGAAGCAAAAAGACAGCTAAATCCAACATAAATACAAGAAAAGGAACATTAGTGGACTGCCCGAACCCTCTCCAAAGCAAAATAGAGAAAACAGAAGGCTGAACACGCCCCGTGCTCAGCCAGCACGGGGCCGTGCCCAAGAAGCAGCAGAAAAAGACAAACCTATAGAAGCTTCTATTGCCCACCACGGGCCGTGCTCAGCGGACACGGGGGCGTGCCGAAAGTACTGCAGGCGCATTAATTGTAATTGCGAATTACAATTAATGAAGAGAGAGAGTGTCAGACGGGCACGGGGCCGTGCCCAGCGAACACGGGGCCGTGCCCAGGCTTCTGTTCAGCCTATAAATAGGAGTGCTTGGTTTCATTGCAACTCATCCCTTGGCACATCACCTCTCTCACACTTCATCCACCACCCACCACCATCACAACACCATCATCCACCACCATCATCCATTGTCCATCATAGAGTGTGTGAGTCGTCTCGGGATCCAAGATTGATCGTAAGAGTTCTTGACAATCAAGGCCATGTTTGCCTAAGTCTCTTACATCACTTGGTGAAGACAAAGTGTCTAGTTTAATACTTTTTATTTCTAATCTTTTGCACTTTTTATTTGGTTTTGTATTAATTACTTTAATAACTAGTTACTTATGTTGAAGGTGATCTTTCCTTATCGTTTGTCCGTGGTGTCTTGGCATTATTTTACTGTCTATATAAAATAAAGGATTTTCACCATTCATATCTCCACGGTCTATATGGAGGTATGTTGGCTACCTGGTAGGGGGTTAAGGGAACGGTTTGGTAAAGGTCTTGCCATTGTTCAGCGTTTAGAGGTCCTGCAATGGACCTGGGTCAAATTTAGTAGGACCTCCTTCAATACTTCACGGTATTGGATGGCGGGGGTCCAAACTCTTTGATCCCCTCATAAGTTAACTACTATTAATACTATAACCCGGCTACTTAGGACTGTATCCCTGCTGACTCAGACTACTTAGCCGAGGGTAACGTCACCGCCAAAAGCGGGGCCTACCACAATACTGCATTAATAACTTAATTCATTATCTTCCAATAATCCACCCCTTTAGGATTGTATCCCTGCTGACTCAAACTACTGGGGTGAGGGTAACGTCACCTTCAAAAGAGGGGCCTACTACAATAACTAAGATAATCTCTTAATTATGTGCAAAAGTGCGGAAATAATCAAAGGTTATACTAGATACGAGTCGGAACCAAGTGATTCATCTTGTCTATCTGTTTTTATTTTTATTTTTCTTAGTTTAAAACATTTTCTAAACTTTTTATTTTGGTCAGACGTTGAGGATAAACCGGTACTAAAAGCTCTTGTGTCCTTGGACGACCTCGGTATCTTACCAACGCTATACTACACTCAACGATGGGTGCACTTGCCCATATGTGTGTTTAGTGTTAGTGAAATATCGTGTTTTATAAATTTAAAACTTGGCTAAAATAAGTGTTAAAAAGGGCTTAAAATATACACCTAAAATATACGACACTTCGCACGCATCAGCAGACTCCAGTCCGGTGCAACTAAAATAGGGGCCTCAATCAACTTTTGCTTGAGAAAGTAAAAAACCCTCAAGCAATCATCTCCAAATATGAACGGAGCGTCTTTCTCCAACAAACGGGTCATGGGCCTAGCAATTTTTGAGAAATCCTTTATTAATCGCCTATAGAACCCCGCATGACCGAGAAAGCTCCGTATCGGTCTCACAGAGGTGGGAGGCGGAAGTCGTGAAATAACATCAACTTTAGCTGGATCGACTTCCATACCAGCATGAGAAATCTTATGCCCTAGAACTATGCCATCTTTCACCATAAAGTGGCATTTTTCCCAGTTTAGGACCAGATTCGTCTCTTCACACCTCTTCAACATCTTCTTCAAATTTTCCAAGCAATGATCGAAGGAATCCCCAAATACCGAAAAATCATCCATGAAAACCTCCATAGAATCCTCGATCATATCGTGAAAAATTGCAACCATACATCTCTGGAAGGTCGCTGGTGCATTACACAACCCAAAAGGCATACGCCTGTAGGCGAATGTGCCGAAGGGGCAGGTAAAGGTAGTCTTCTCCTGATCCTCAGGAGCGATAGGAATTTGGAAGTACCCAGAGAACCCGTCCAAGAAATAATAATACAACTTCCCTGACAGACGTTCCAACATCTGATCGATGAATGGAAGCGGGAAGTGATCCTTACGAGTAGCGTCGTTGAGTTTGCGGTAATCAATGCAAACTCGCCACCTAGTGACGGTAAGGGTAAGAATTAGTTCATTCCTATCATTTGAGACTACAGTCATACCACCTTTCTTGGGTACAACCTGCACTGGACTCACCCACACAGAGTCAGATATAGGATAAATCATCCCGGCATCCAATAACTTAATCACCTCTTTCTTCACCACGTCCTGCATATTTGGATTTAAACGTCTTTGATGTTGTGCACACGGTTTGTACTCGTCTTCCATCAGAATTTTGTGAGTACAAAAAGAAGGATTGATGCCTTTGATATCCATGATTTTCCATGCAATGGCTCTCTTATGAAGTCTTAGAACCTCAAGAAGCTGATTCTTCTCCTCCTTTTCCAATGATGCCGAAATTATGACCGGTAAGTGACGCTCCTCGTCAAGAAATGCATACTCGAGATGTGGCGGGAGTTCTTTCAACTCCAAAGACGGTGGATCTTCAATCGAAGGTTTTGCTTTCTCTTCTTCTACATGGCCAATTTCTAGAAACCGCTCCGGACTCTGGGAACCATCGTCACCAATCTGATAGGCTCGCTGCTCGAAATCGTAGCCCTCCTGCGTAATGCCAATCAGGTCCCCACACGACAGACGTGTGTCCGAATCAATCTCGTCAACAGTACCTTGAAAATGAGAGCACACACATGCATCGACAATGTCGACATAATAAAGCTTGTCATCGTGACCTTGCGGATGCTGCATCGATCTTTTGATATCAAATGTCACGTGCTCGTCATTCACTCGGAGTATGATTTGGCCAGCTGCCACATCAACAATCATCCTCGCAGTATTGAGGAACGGGCGTCCAAGTATCAAAGGTACTCTTGAATCTTCGTCCATGTCAAGAATAACAAAATCCACGGGGAAAACAAATTTATCGATTTTAATAAGCATGTTTTCAACAAATCCACGCGGATACTTGATTGAACGGTCTGCCAACCGAATGCTCATCCTAGTAGGTGACGGCTCACCCAGATCCAGTTTTGTAAAAACCTTATATGGCATAAGGTTGATACTCGCTCCCAAGTCAGCCAATGCATGGCTAACAGACATGTTTCCAATCAAACACGGGAGCGTAAAACTACCCGGATCTCCCATTTTCGTGGGCAGACGGTTTTGCAAAATGGCAGAACAAGTTTCATTCATCACCACACATGATATATCCTCGAGCTTCTGTTTATTCGAGAGGATGTCCTTAAGGAATTTCGTATACTTTGGCATCTGGGCCAAGGCTTCAACAAATGGTATATTAATGTGTAGTTGCTTAAACAACTCAAGGAACTTACCGTATTGTTCGTCGTTCTTCTGCTTCTTCAGCCTGCCTAGGTAAGGTACCGGTGGAGTGTAATCTTTGACTGGTTCCTAGACTTGTGCTGTACTTGCTGGGCGTAGCCTGGCTTGCACCTCGTCCGGTGTGTCAGTCGGGACCGCTTCAGTGATCGGTGATGAGTCCGATATGGCGGGTCCGGTAGTCTTTCCACTCCTGGTCATGATCGCATTCACATGCCCACCCGGGTTTGGTTCCGTATTTCCCGGAAGACCACCCGGGGGTCTTTTAGATATCATCTGCGCCAGCTGACCAACCTGATTCTCGATATTCTGAATCGAGGCTTTGTGACTCCTCATTTCCCCCTCATGAGAAAGAAAACGATCCTCGCTCTGTTGGTAGCGTTTTTCAGCCAACTGATTCGCGCTCGAGGAGATAGTAAGAAGCTGAGCCATCATATCCTCCAGCTTGGAACTAGACTGAGAGGCCTGCTGCTAGGAACTACTCTCAGTGCCCTGATTTTGATACGAATATGGACACTGCTGGTAAGGTTGGTTGTATTGCTGGAACTGCTGACCCTGACACTGCTGCGGCGCTGGAGCGCGCTGAGTGAACCCCAATGGGTTTTAATTGCCTGTATTCGCTCGCCACCCAAAATTTGGGTGATTTCTCCATCCGGGATTATATGTGTTGTTGTACGGGTTGTTCTGCGGCCTCACCTGATTACTCACAAAATCTACTTCTTTGTGGCCCTCATATACGACTCCCTGAAAGCACGCACCAGGCTCATGTGACACTCCACACTGGTCACATCCCGAACCAGCTTGTGCGATCATCTGGGACTTATCGAATTTCGCTGCATGAGCCTAGATTTGTGCACTAATGGCCATGTAGTCGTCCACAGCGTGTACTCCTGCGCAAGATGATGATGATGATGTTGCCCGGCCTCTATCTCCCTCCCGACATGAGCTGGATTTCAACGCAGCTTTTTCTATGATATCATACGCTTCAGTCGGCGTCTTAGTTCCTAGATCGCCTCCTGCGTTCACGTCTAATCGCTCATGCGTGTTGTAACTGAGCCCCGGATAAAACGTCAAGACCAGCTGTCTCTTGGAGAAGCCATGATGTGGAACATCTATCAACAAATCTTTAAATCTCTCCCAGGCCGCGTGCAACGACTCTCCCTCGTCCTGGCGAAAGGAAACAATCCGGTTCCGGAGCTTGTTTGTTTTCTCAGGTGGAAAATATTTCTGCATAAACTGCTCCGCCAACTGATTCCAGGTCCTGATGGACCCGGCTGGAAGTGACATAAGCCAAGCTCTAGCTTTGTCACGCAACGAGAAAGGAAACAACCTCAACCGAATTGCATCCTCCGAAACACCTGTAATCCTAAATGTCGAACAAATAGCAAGAAAAGAAGCGATATGCCTCCCGGGATCCTCATGCTCACGCCCGTCAAACTGTACTGAATTCTGCACCATATTAATAATACTAGATCTAATTTCAAAAGTAGGTGCATCAATAGTAGGCTGAAGGATACTCGGCTCCAGGCCTGCCCTTCCAGGCTGATTCATCTCATTCAAAGGTCACTCATCGTCCGCCATGGTTCTGTCTCCTGCTGCCCCTGAGCCTTCGGCTTCAGCGGGTACCACCTGCTCCTGCTCACCAGCTGCGAGCAATGGCCCAACCGCAAGCCCTCTCGCGCGAAGACGTCTCCTCAGATCACGCTCGGGCTCGTCTGACGGTTCAACAACTTCTGGAGCGGGGGTCGAGAACATCAACCTGCAAACGAAAAATTGATACAATGAATATTTTATTAATATAATAATGCTGTTTTTTTTTGCTGAAAAGAAACAGAATAGTATTTAAAATGGGCTGAAAATTTTATAAAAATCCGAAAATGGGCCCGAAATTTTATAAAAATTAACGCAATAAAAATAATCGAATCGGCTAGTAAAAAATGATTTTTAGGAGCCGAAAACTCAAAAAGAATAAATAAATAATAAATCCGGATTTAATAAATAAATGGAACAAAAATTTACAAGTGTACAAAAGAATCACGAAAACGAATAAATCGAATTAAAAGCAAGAAATATTAACAAATAAATAATCAAGAAAGTATACACAAATATTAACAAGTATATACACCGATAACACAATGACTCGGGTCGTTCCTAAAACTCGCCATCTCCCCGGCAACGACGCCAAAAACTTGACGTGTGCGTAGATATACATAATATTGCAATGAAATTACACACAATTCGGTTTTAAATTTATAAAAGTGATTATTACTTTAACATCAAAACACACACGAAAGAGGCAAGTGTACCCCGTCATATATGTAGTAAAGTATCGGTAAGAACCAAGTATCGATCCAAGGAAATGGGCGGAGGAATAATACTATACCTTTGTCACTAAACTACCGGTAAAAACATAAGTTGTTTGATTTTTAATAAACTAAAGTAAGCATAAACAAATACTTATAAAACATCGTAGAAAATAGATAAATAGCCTTTCTTAATACACAACCAAAGTATGTCAACTAAGTCGGTTTTGGCACTAGAAGCATTTGAACAATTCTCCAATTTCAAGACAATTAGTATCCCTTTCGGGAATCCTAACTTGACAATCATTCGGAAAGCTAAAACGATAAACACACTTTAACCACCTAAAATTGTTCTTTAACGTGTAATTGATGAATGTCTATGAAAATCTCTTAAAAATAAGTTAGTCATCCGTTAGGAGTTTTCTAACCTCACTTAAAGAAGGAAAGCGACATCGATAAACACAATGCAACCACCGAGACAAGCATAAACTAGATTATATCACAACCGAGTTCATTTTACAAATCTTGCACATAAATTCACCAAGATAGCAATTTTGGCCTAAACTACTAACTAAGCTAACAAATCATGACAAGAATTTATAACGACACCATTTAACCCGTTAAGGTCCTTACGTGACGGCAAGCTTTCTTGATTAACAATAATTACATTTTATTAAACCACTAACCATTTCTAGTATCATGATGCACACATTTTAACCAAGCTAAACTAGTTAACCAAGTTTAAAGTTTACTAATACATGATTAATTAAGCTTCATCTTTCAATTATCTCAACTAACCATACATTAATCATCCAACACAATTACTTATAATCAAGAAATCAATATCAATAACAAGGTTGCAAACTAATCATCAAAGATTAACATAGAAAATACTTCCAAATGTCATTACAAACAAAGATTAACATACTAATGGCTATAATCAAGCAAGGGATTGTTGTGTTTTTGCCCAAAGGCTACAATAATACATAAACATTAATCTAAGTGCTTGAAAGATTAACAAAATCACGGAAAGATTAGAAAACCAAATCATAAACAAGCATAAGATTATGAATCTGGAAGATAACGAAGCTAATCGGCACAATGTGGCTTGAATCCGGGTGAAAGCAGAAGCCTCCGGAGCCTGAAAATCGCCAGAATCGCTTCCAAAATGTCCAGAGTTTTGAGCAGAATGTTTCTGCAAGTTTTTATATAATTTCGATCTCGCACGGTCGTGCATCCTGTCGCACGACCGTTCACTTTATGAATTATTGGAGGTATGGTGCACCATACTGCATGACGTCATCAGATCTTGACCGGTCTTCGGTCTCGCACGACCGTTCTTCAGCTCGCACGATCGTGCATTTCCGGGTTCTTGTTGCACGGACTGCTACACTAGTGGTGCATTGCCGGGCTTTGGCTGATCATCGAATCCGCATGGGGAGCAATCAGACGCACGCCCGTGCAATACCGGGATATGCTTGCACGCTGAGTCGCACCCTTGTTCATTGCCGGGCTGGGCTGGTTTCGTCGGAGAAGCACGGTCGTTCACATGGTCGCACGACCATTCCACTTGCCCAGGTCAGAATTCTAACAGAATGTTCGCAGCTTTTTCGTTTCGTCCGGAAAGTCCTCGTTTTCACTATCATCTTGTCTGGTATGCTGTTTTAGGACTGTAAACAAAAGTATACATGATTAAGTATCCGAATGACGGTTTTATGGCCGAAAACGCATAAAATGGGGATAAAATGGGGGACTAAAATATGTGTAAATTAGCGAATATCAGTGTACTACATGGTTTACAGTCATTCATCTCAAATTTGTTTAAAAGTTCTTTAGCATATTTGCTTTGATCAATGAATGTACCATCTCAAACTCAGCTGTCATGAGTTTTCTGAACTCTTCACACATTTTTGAACATGTGCTTCCAAAAATGATGTCATCCACATAAATCTGGACAATCATCAAATCTTTCCCTCTCCATTTTAAAAACAGTGTTTTGTCAATTTTCCCTCTCCATTTTAAAAACAGTGTTTTGTCAATTTTACTTCTGGGATCTAATCTTCCAGAAGATCCCTTTTGGATGGGTTGGTGGGCTTTTTGGTAATTTTCTTTTTGATGGTCTTTTTGGTGGGTTTTGGTGGGGGTTTCACAGCAGTGGTGATGCTGCTGTGATCACCAAGAGCAGTGGGCTCAACAGCAGAAACCTGAGGAGCAGATGTTGTCTCAGCTAAATTCTGCTCAGGTTCCTCTGTTTGTGTTTTAGAAGGTTTTGACAGCCTTGTAAAAGTTTCAGAAGATAGGCTGTTTATTTGAAATGGATTTCCATGGATAAGCACATGTGCACTATCCTTTAAATTTTCTTTTGTCAATAAAAACTTAAAAATCTTGGAAACAATAAAAATGGTTTTTTCTTTTCTTTGATATTATTAACATTTTTACCATATCACTGAAAATCTCCTGGGAGTAGTTAAAATCAACTTCAGCCATTATAGCATATCCCAGGTATTGGATTTTCAATGGTATTTCATTGAAAGCTGTTGTTTTATTTGAAACACACATGATGAGGGTATGGAATAAAAATCTCATGGGAGGTGGAAAACTCCCCTTTTGCAAAGTATATTTTTTCATTTGTTCCTCATACCCCCTTTCAATCAAGTCAGTTTGATATTCTTCCTTTGGGAAAGAATTTTTACCTGTATGATCATTTATTATTACCAAAAGATATATCACCCCATCCATGAGTTTTGAATTCTTTGAGTAGGGATCTACATCCAGTCATGTGCCTGGAGCCTCCACTATCTACATACCAAAGACTATCTAAGCATGCAGAAGCTCCCTGCACATCAAGTAAATAATTAGTTCAGGAGGGTCTCCAAAGCCAAGAAGGCTTTGGATGGGGTCTCAACAATGTCTGTGTTAAGTTCAGGATGATGGGCAGTGGTTAGCTCAGGTGTTAGAGCAGTTTTTGAAACATTTTTCTCTAACCACTGTTGGGGGTCATTTCCCATCAACTGTTGATAACCAAAGGGGTGCCTGTTCACTTTTGGTTTAGAAGGCCTTTTGTAAGCCTCATAAACATGTGGAACCCTTGGGTATAGTGGTTAACCTTTACCTCTTTCGTATTGGTTAGCAAGGGGTGCATCAGTCACTTGAACCTCTCTTTTAACAGAGGTTGGTTCAGCTGTTTTGTAATAGTTGTTTGGATAGGCACAAAAGGTGGTTGTTTCTTGACTTGTGATTTTGATGAACTCATGAGTGTTTTTGAAGTGTACTCTTCCTTTTTGACCTCAAAGGATTTTAAATACACACACTCCTGAGTGGAATGGTTTGATTTACCACAGATGGTGCAGCTCTTTGAAGGCACAATGGTACTTGTTTTGTTAATGTCATAAGCTTTTAAATGAAAACAATATTTGGTCAAATGATTTTTCTTTTCACAAAAGTCACAAAACAAGTTTTTAATCTTTTCTCTTCTTTTCAGACTCCTTTGCAACAGAGTTTTGAACCACTGTTGGGATGTCCTTAAAAGGAATTACCTTGGCCTTTGGAGCTTTGACACCATCCACAGTTGTGAAGTCCATGGGTTTGAAATTTTCAAGGATGTCACACTCATCAGACCATGTGGGTTTGAATTGGTATTTCTCAATCTCCTGAAAAGTTGAGCACCCCACTGATCTTTCCAGAGTGATTTTGTTGCCAAGTTTGTCAGTTATTTTAACTTCTTGACCATCCTTATTGGTGGGTATGATTTCAATAGAACCAGATTGATTTGCAGCAGTGTTTCCAACTTGGTCATTTTTCCTAAATCCTATGCCAAATTTTACATTACTTTCAATCTGTTTTTCAAGCATAATTTCATAACCTTTGCAGGATTCCACCCATTTTTCACAAGTGATTTGGGTGGATTCCAACTCCTTTTTGTAGGTTTGATATTTTTCTATCATGGCCTGGAGTTGGTCCTTGGTTATGCTATGTTCATGTTTGAGGCTGCAAATCTCATTTTCTTTTTCTGACAATTTGATTTTCAATTCTTTTAAAGATTTTTCAAATTGTTCTTCATCACTTAACAATCTATCTCTAAGGTTTTCATTCACCTCCTTGATGTTTGCAAATGCTATGATGCATTTGTCTGAGCAAAGGTTTTTAAGAACCTGGGGTGATACCTTAGTTGCAGCCATCATGGCACAATCACAGACATGTTCACTTTCTTCTGGTTTCTTCTCTTCCTCTTCTTTAGCAGATCAGGGGTTAGACAGTGGTTCCAACAGGGGTTCTGAATTTTCTTCCAATAGTAGTTCACCAACAACATCAGTATCCACTGCTTCAGCAATTGTATCCACTGTTTCTGCACTGGATGTTCCTTCTTCAGTTTCCAGCCCTTCTGGGATTGACTCTAATGCTGTAAAACAAAATTCATCAATAGGAACAACATTATCAGCATATAGAGCAAAGTTTTCATCACCTAGATCCTCAGGCAAGCTACTCCAATCAACAAAGCCTTGTGTGAAAAAGCTTTGTTGATCTGCTTGAACAACTGTTTGTGTAGCTTGTTGAGGTGCAACTTGTTGCACCTGAACCTGAGGAACTGGTAAAGCAGTGCGTTACAAGTCAACAAAGTTTTGTAAAGCAGTGCGTTACAAGTCAACAAAGTTTTGTACTTTGAAGAGGAAAGTGCATCAATCACGGAGTGAAAAGTTGTGTTTTGACTTGTTTTCTCAAGAGTACACAGGTAGTTATGAGGGGTTTTTAGTACGAGGGCCATGGTGAAACGAAAGTGGTTGAACGAGAAGGAAGAAGATGACTGATTCGAGAGATTTTGATGGAAACTTCTTTTGAAAGGAATTTTGAATTCGATTCGACAGTGAAAACCCTGTTTGGTCTTTTGATCAGGGTTTTATAGGGTGAAAAGTGAATGCTGACGTGGCAGTGGTTACCAAAAGATCTGACGGCTATGTACTGTCCACGTGACAACCTCTTAAGAATAATGGATGACAGTTGTTTAGGAAACCACTGATAGATCAATATCAGTGGTTTACATTGGTGAAAAATGAAAACAGTGGCTGATTTTTTACTATCAGTGGATAGCCATCAGTGATTCAAAACATTGATGTTTGACAACAGTGATTATCAAAGAAAATGAGAGAACAGAGGTTGACTTTCAGCAGTGGATAGAATTCAACAAATCAGATGTTTGCACTAAAACAGTGGTTATGACAAACTTTTAGGATTAATGAAAATTTTCATTTTTAACTATTTTAAGGATGGATTTTTGATTTTCTGAAAACATTTTAATGCTTTTTATTCATAGAAAAACAAGATTTTTCCTGTTATTCCATGTTAAACATGCCAATTCAAGAGATCAAGCTTTCAAAGGTGGATGTGTCTAAAGCCTTTGTTAGCACATCTGCCAGCTGATATTTAGTATGAACATGATGCAGAGAAATCAAACCTTTTTTCATAGCAATCCCTCACATAGTGATGTCTGATGTCAATGTGTTTGGTGGTTGAATATGAGACTGGATTTTTGATGATATTTTCTGCTGCCTGACTATCCAACATGAGTGATACCAAAATCCAGCAGTTGATTTTGAAGCCATAACAGTTGGGCTGTACAGCTTGCAGCAGCTATATACTCTGCCTCAGCAGTGGATGTTGAAACAACTGCTTGCTTTTTGCTTTGCCAAGATACTAAGCAATCACCTAGAAATTGGCACCCTCCTGATGTGGACTTCCTTGTTGCATTACAACCAGCAAAATCACTTTCTGTGAAACCAGAAAGCTTAATATTCTTATTAGCAGGGTACCAGATACCAAGTGTGGGGGCACTTTTTATGTATCTGAGTATCCTTTTCACAACTATTAGGTTAGACTCTCTAGGGGCTGATAGGGATCTTGCACAAACACATGTTGCAAACATGATGTCTGGCCTAGATGCAGTTAGGTACAATAAAGACCCAATAATGCTTCTATATAAGGTTTGATCAACCAAATCATCATTTTCATCAGTCATGACTAGCTTGGTGGTTGCCATGGGTGTACTACATGGTTTACAGTCATTCATGTCAAATTTGTTTAAAAGTTCTTTAGCATATTTGCTTTGATGAATGAATGTACCATTTTGCAGTTGTTTTACTTGGAGACCAAGAAAACACTGTAGTTCACCCATTGCACTCATCTCAAACTCAGCTGTCATGAGTTTTCTGAACTCTTCACACATTTTTGAACATGTGCTTCCGAAAATGATGTCATCCACATAAATCTGGACAATCATCAAATCTTTCCCTCTCCATTTTAAAAACAGTGTTTTGTCAATTTTGCCTCTTGTGAAGCCAATAGAGAGAAGAAAGTTGGAAAGAGTTTCATACCAGGCTCTAGGTGCTTATTTCAAGCCATACAAAGCTTTATTTAGCTTGTAGACATGATTTGGATTAAATGGATCCTCAAAACCAGGAGGTTGACAAACATATACCTCTTCTTGAATCTTACCATAGAGGAATGCACATTTGATATCCATTTGAAACACCTTTATGTTGTGGTTGACAGCAAAGGCCAAGAACAGTCTGATAGCTTCCAATCTTGCTACAGGGGCAAAAGTTTCATCATAGTCAATGCCCTCTTCCTGTCTGAAACCTTGAACCACTAGCCTTGCTTTATTCTTGACAATAATGCCCCTTTCATCAGTTTTATTTTTGAAGACCCACTTTGTGCCAATAGGTCTCACACCCTCTGGTAGTGGTACAAGTTCCCAAACTTGTTGTCTTATAAACTGTTGGAGCTCTTCCTGCATGGCTTCCACCCAACTGTTGTCTTTCAGTGCCTCTTGGTACTTGATAGGTTGATGAAGTGATAGAAAACCAGCAAAAAGACAGATGTTTTGGGATTGACTTCTTGTGAGCACCCCTTCACTGATGTTGCCAATGATTTGGTCTGGTGGATGAGACTTCAAGAAGATTAAATCTCCTTTGTATGGAACAATGGTATTTAAAGGTGATGGCTGCAGATGTGAATCATCTGAGCTAACAACTGTTGGTGACTTTGATGATCCAACAGTGTCTTGAAATGGAGGTGGAGGAATAGGAGGAATTGGTGTGGAAACATGTTGACTTTTATCCACTGTTTGAAGATTTTTGTCAACAGTGTTTGAGGATGTGGAAGCAGGCGTTTGAGGACTACTTTGGTCAACAACTGTTGATGTAGCAGTGGCTAAGCTTTGACAGCTGTTTTGAACATCTGCTGCTTTGGCAATGGAAGTGAACTTTTGTTGTGGTTTGATTATTTCATAACCATTGTCTGATGGAGGTGGTTAAGATGGACCTGCACTGTTAGTCTTGACAGAAACATTTTCAAAGGTGACTTTATCAAGATCAAATAACTCAGCAGGGTTTGCAGGGATTTTCATTGAAGAAAGTTCATTGAACTTTACATTCAAAGTCTCTTCCACTGTCTTAGTCCTAGTGTTAAACACTTTGTAGGCCTTAGCAGTGGTTGAGTATCCCTAATGGTATCCACTGTCTACTTTGGCTGCAAATTTTGAAATTGAGTCTTTTAGGTTTAAAATGAAACATGGGCAGCCAAATTCTTTAAAGTATGAGATCAGTGGTTTGATTTTATACATAATTTCATAGGCAGTCTTTTGATGTCTGGGGTTTATCAAAACTTTGTTCTGGACATAGCAGACAATGTTTACAACCTCTGCCCAGAAAGTTAATGGCAAACCTAAATCAGCAAGCATGGTTCTGGCAGCCTCTATCAGTGTTCTGTTCTTTCTCTCAACAACCACATTTTGTTCTGGTGTCCTTGGAATGCTGTACTGCCTTACAATTCCTTTTGACACACAAAACTCATCCGACTCCCTATTTCTGAATTCTGTGCCATTGTCACTCCTAAAGATTTTTACTGGCAAGTCAAACTGGTTTTCAACCTATTTGACAAAGTCTTGCAGAATGCCTGCAGTCTCATCTTTAGAATGTAAGAAATAAGTCCATGTAAACCTAGAAAAGTCATCTACAATTACCAAACAATATATTTTCTTTATAAGACTCATGACTTTTACTAGGCCAAACAGATCCGTGTGTAGCATTTGCAAGCACTTGGTTGTTTTGGAGTCTTCAATGGACTTAAATGAGCTTTTATGTTGTTTTCCTTTTAAGCAGGAAACACAATGCTCTGGACAAGTGAACAATTTTTTGTGGAAGACCTCTTACAAGGCCCTGTTTTGACAAAGCAGTGATTGTCTTGAGATTTGTGTGCCCCAATCTTCTGTGCCATAGTTCTGTCTCTTTGTTAGAGGCAGCTGAGAACAGACAGGCATCAGTTCTGGGGCTCTCTTTTGATAGATCAACTACATAAACATTGCCACTCCTTTGAGCAACAAGTTGGTTTTTCCAGTTTTTATTATTTCTTCAATCTTTTTGACCATTTCTGGCCCAAAAATCCCACAACAATCCTTGGTAAAGAATGACCCAGAATCTTTATCACTCATTTGTGAGACACTAAGGAGGTTGAATTTTAGATTGTCAATCAGATTAACATTTTTAAACTTAACATGTCCAGACTGTACTGTACCAGAACCCATCACCTTCCCTTTACTATTATTACCAAAAGATATATCACCCCATCCATGAGTTTTGAATTCTTTGAGTAAGGCTCTACATCCAGTCATGTGCCTGGAGCCTCCACTATCTACATACCAAAGACTATCTAAGCATGCAGAAGCTCCCTGCACATCAAGTAAATAATTAGTTCAGGAGGGTCTCCAAAGCCAAGAAGGCTTTGGATGGGGTCTCAACAATGTCTGTGTTAAGTTCATGAGATGGGCAGTGGTTAGCTCAGGTGTTTGAGCAGTTTTTGAAACATTTTTCTCTAACCACTGTTGGGGGTCATTTCCCATCAACTGTTGATAACCAAAGGGATGCCTGTTCAATTTTGGTTTAGAAGGCCTTTTGTAAGCCTCATAAACATGTGGAACCCTTGGGTATGGTGGTTAACCTTTACCTCTTTCATATTGGTTAGCAAGGGGTGCATCAGTCACTTGAACCTCTCTTTTAACAGAGGTTTGGTTCAGCTGTTTTGTAATAGTTGTTTGGATAGGCACAAAAGGTGGTTGTTTCTTGACTTGTGATTTTGATGAACTCATGAGTGTTTTTGAAGTGTACTCTTCCTTTTTGACCTCAAAGGATTTTAAATACACACACTCCTGAGTGGAATGGTTTGATTTACCACATATGGTGCAGCTCTTTGAAGGCACAATGGTACTAGTTTTGTTAATGTCATAAGCTTTTAAATGAAAACAATCTTTGGTCAAATGATTTTTCTTTTCACAAAAGTCACAAAACAAGTTTTTAATCTTTTCTCTTCTTTTTCAGACTCCTTTGCAACAGAGTTTTGAACCACTGTTGGGATGTCCTTAAGAGGAATTACCTTGGCCTTTGGAGCTTTGACACCATCCACAGTTGTGAAGTCCATGGGTTTGAAATTTTCAAGGATGTCACACTCATCAGACCATGTGGGTTTGAATTGGTATTTCTCAACCTCCTCAAAAGTTGAGGACCCCACTGATCTTTCCAGAGTGATTTTGTTGCCAAGTTTGTCAGTTATTTTAACTTCTTGACCATCCTTATTGGTGGGTATGATTTCAACAGAACCAGATTGATTTGCAGCAGTGTTTTCAACTTGGTCATTTTTCCTAAATCCTATGCCAAATTTTACATTACTTTCAATCTGTTTTTCAAGCATAATTTCATAACCTTTGCAGGATTCCACCCATTTTTCACAAGTGATTTGGGTGGATTCCAACTCCTTTTTGTAGGTTTGATATTTTTCTATCATGGCCTGGAGTTGGTCCTTGGTTATGCTATGTTCACGTTTGAGGCTGCATATCTCATTTTCTTTTTCTGACAATTTGATTTTCAATTCTTTTAAAGATTTTTCAAATTGTTCTTCATCACTTAACAATCTATCTCTAAGGTTTTCATTCACCTCCTTGATGTTTGCAAATGCTATGATGCATTTGTCTGAGCAAAGGTTTTTAAGAACCTGGGGTGATACCTTAGTTGCACCCATCATGGCACAATCACAGACATGTTCACTTTCTTCTGGTTTCTTCTCTTCCTCTTCTTTAGCAGGTCAGGGGTTATACAGTGGTTCCAACAGGGGTTCTGAATTTTCTTCCAATAGTAGTTCACCAACAACAACAGTATCCACTGCTTCAGCAATTGTATCCACTGTTTCTGCACTGGATGTTCCTTCTTCAGTTTCCAGCCCTTCTGGGATTGACTCTAATGCTGCAAAACAAAATTCATCACTAGGAACAACATTATCAGCATATAGAGCAAAGTTTTCATCACCTAGATCCTCAGGCAAGCTACTCCAATCAACAAAGCCTTGTGTGAAAAAGCTTTGTTGATCTGCTTGAACAGCTGTTTGTGTAGCTTGTTGAGGTGCAACATGTTGCACCTGAACCTGAGGAACTGGTAAAGCAGTGCGTTACAAGTCAACAAAGTTTTGTAAAGCAGTGCGTTACAAGTCAACAAAGTTTTGTACTTTGAAGAGGAAAGTGCATCAATCACGGAGTGAAAAGTTGTGTTTTGACTTGTTTTCTCAAAGGGATGCCTGTTCAATTTTGGTTTAGAAGGCCTTTTGTAAGCCTCATAAACAAGTGGAACCCTTGGGTATGGTGGTTAACCTTTACCTCTTTCATATTGGTTAGCAAGGGGTGCATCAGTCACTTGAACCTCTCTTTTAACAGAGGTTTAGTTCAGCTGTTTTGTAATAGTTGTTTGGATAGGCACAAAAGGTGGTTGTTTCTTGACTTGTGATTTTGATGAACTCATGAGTGTTTTTGAAGTGTACTCTTCCTTTTTGACCTCAAAGGATTTTAAATACACACACTCCTGAGTGGAATGGTTTGATTTACCACAGATGGTGCAGCTCTTTGAAGGCACAATGGTACTAGTTTTGTTAATGTCATAAGCTTTTAAATGAAAACAATCTTTGGTCAAATGATTTTTCTTTTCACAAAAGTCACAAAACAAGTTTTTAATCTTTTCTCTTCTTTTCAGACTCCTTTGCAACAGAGTTTTGAACCACTGTTGGGATGTCCTTAAAAGGAATTACCTTGGCCTTTGGAGCTTTGACACCATCCACAGTTGTGAAGTCCATGGGTTTGAAATTTTCAAGGATGTCACACTCATCAGACAATGTGGGTTTGAATTGGTATTTCTCAACCTCCTCAAAAGTTGAGGACCCCACTGATCTTTCCAGAGTGATTTTGTTGCCAAGTTTGTCAGTTATTTTAACTTCTTGACCATCCTTATTGGTGGGTATGATTTCAACAGAACTAGATTGATTTGCAGCAATGTTTTCAACTTGGTCATTTTTCCTAAATCCTATGCCAAATTTTACATTACTTTCAATCTGTTTTTCAAGCATAATTTCATAACCTTTGCAGGATTCCACCCATTTTCACAAGTGATTTGGGTGGATTCCAACTCCTTTTTGTAGGTTTGATATTTTTCTATCATGGCCTGGAGTTGGTCCTTGGTTATGCTATGTTCATGTTTGAGGCTGCAAATCTCATTTTCTTTTTCTGACAATTTGATTTTCAATTCTTTTAAAGATTTTTCAAATTGTTCTTCATCACTTAACAATCTATCTCTAAGGTTTTCATTCACCACCTTGATGTTTGCAAATGCTATGATGCATTTGTCTGAGCAAAGGTTTTTAAGAACCTGGGGTGATACCTTAGTTGCAGCCATCATGGCACAATCACAGACATGTTCACTTTCTTCTGGTTTCTTCTCTTCCTCTTCTTTAGCAGGTCAGGGGTTAGACAGTGGTTCCAACAGGGGTTCTGAATTTTCTTCCAATAGTAGTTCACCAACAACAACAGTATCCACTGCTTCAGCAATTGTATCCACTGTTTCTGCACTGGATGTTCCTTCTTCAGTTTCCAGCCCTTCTGGGATTGACTCTAATGCTGCAAAACAAAATTCATCACTAGGAACAACATTATCAGCATATAGAGCAAAGTTTTTATCACCTAGATCCTCAGGCAAGCTACTCCAATCAACAAAGCCTTGTGTGAAAAAGCTTTGTTGATCTGCTTGAACAGCTGTTTGTGTAGCTTGTTGAGGTGCAACATGTTGCACCTGAACCTGAGGAACTGGTAAATCAGTGCGTTACAAGTCAACAAAGTTTTGTAAAGTAGTGCGTTACAAGTCAACAAAGTTTTGTACTTTGAAGAGGAAAGTGCATCAATCACGGAGTGAAAAGTTGTGTTTTGACTTGTTTTCTCAAGAGTACACAGGTAGTTATGAGGGGTTTTTAGTACGAGGGCCATGGTGAAACGAAAGTGGTTGAACGAGAAGGAAGAAGATGAGTGATTCGAGAGATTTTGATGGAAACTTCTTTTGAAAGGAATTTTGAATTCGATTCGACAGTGAAAACCCTGTTTGGGCTTTTGATCAGGGTTTTATAGGGTGAAAAGTGAATGCTGACGTGGCAGTGGTTACAAAAGATCTGATGGCTATGTACTGTCCACGTGACAACCTCTTAAGAATAATGGATGACAGTTGTTTAGGAAACCACTGATAGATCAATATCAGTGGTTTACATTGGTGAAAAATGAAAACAGTGGCTGATTTTTTACTATCAGTGGATAGCCATCAGTGATTCAAAACATTGATGTTTGACAACAGTGATTATCAATGAAAATGAGAGAACAGAGGTTGACTTTCAGCAGTGGATAGAATTCAACAAATCAGATGTTTGCACTAAAACAGTGGTTATGACAAACTTTTAGGATTAATGAAAATTTTCATTTTTAACTATTTTAAGGAGGGATTTTTGATTTTCTGAAAACATTTTAATGCTTTTTATTCATAGAAAAACAAGATTTTTCCTGTTATTCCATGTTAAACATGCCAATTCAAGAGATCAAGCTTTCAAAGGTGGATGTGTCTAAAGCCTTTGTTAGCACATCTGCCAGCTGATCTTTAGTATGAACATGATGCAGAGAAATCAAACCTTTTTTCATAGCAATCCCTCACATAGTGATGTCTGATGTCAATGTGTTTGGTGGTTGAATGTGAGACTGGATTTTTGATGATATTTTCTGCTGCCTGACTATCCAACATGAGTGATACCAAAATCCAGCAGTTGATTTTGAAGCCATAACAGTTGGGCTGTACAGCTTGCAGCAGCTATATACTCTGCCTCAGCAGTGGATGTTGAAACAGCTGCTTGCTTTTTGCTTTGCCAAGATACTAAGCAATCACCTAGAAATTGGCACCCTCCTGATGTGGACTTCCTTGTTGCATTACAACCAGCAAAATCAGTGTCTGTGAAACCTAAAAGCTTAATATTCTTATTAGCAGGGTACCAGATACCAAGTGTGGGGGCACTTTTTATGTATCTGAGTATCCTTTTCACAGCTATTAGGTTAGACTCTCTAGGGGCTGATAGGGATCTTGCACAAACACATGTTGCAAACATGATGTCTGGCCTAGATGCAGTTAGGTACAATAAAGACCCAATAATGCTTCTATATAAGGTTTGATCAACCAAATCATCATTTTCATCAGTCATGACTAGCTTGGTGGTTGCCATGGGTGTACTACATGGTTTACAGTCATTCATCTCAAATTTGTTTAAAAGTTCTTTAGCATATTTGCTTTGATGAATGAATGTACCATTTTGTAGTTGTTTTACTTGGAGACCAAGAAAACACTGTAGTTCACCCATTGCACTCATCTCAAACTCAGCTGTCATGAGTTTTCTGAACTCTTCACACATTTTTGAACATGTGCTTCCAAAAATGATGTCATCCACATAAATCTGGACAATCATCAAATCTTTCCCTCTCCATTTTAAAAACAGTGTTTTGTCAATTTTGCCTCTTGTGAAGCCAATAGAGAGAAGAAAGTTGGAAAGAGTTTCATACCAGGCTCTAGGTGCTTGTTTCAAGCCATACAAAGCTTTATTTAGCTTGTAGACATGATTTGGATTAAATGGATCCTCAAAACCAGGAGGTTGACAAACATATACCTATTCTTGAATCTTACCATAGAGGAATGCACATTTGATATCCATTTGAAACACCTTTATGTTGTGGTTGACAACAAAGGCCAAGAACAGTCTGATAGCTTCCAATCTTGCTACAGGGGCAAAAGTTTCATCATAGTCAATGCCCTCTTCCTGTCTGAAACCTTGAACCACTAGCCTTGCTTTATTCTTGACAACAATGCCCCTTTCATCAGTTTTATTTTTGAAGACCCACTTTGTGCCAATAGGACTCACACCCTTTGGTAGTGGTACAAGTTCCCAAACTTGTTGTCTTTTAAACTGTTGGAGCTCTTCCTGAATGGCTTCCACCCAACTGTTGTCTTTCAGTGCCTCTTGGTACTTGATAGGTTGATGAAGTGATAGAAAACCAGCAAAAAGACAGATGTTTTGGGATTGACTTCTTGTGAGCACCCCTTCACTGATGTTGCCAATGATTTGGTCTGGTGGATGAGACTTCAAGAAGATTAAATCTCCTTTGTATGGAACAACGACATTTAAAGGTGAGGTTTGCATATGTGAATCATCTGAGCTAACAACTGTTGGTGACTTTGATGATCCAACAGTGTCTTGAAATGGAGGTGGAGGAATAGGAGGAATTGGTGTGGAAACATGTTGAATTTTATCCACTGTTTGAAGATTTTTGTCAACAGTGTTTGAGGATGTGGAAGCAGGTGTTTGAGGACTACCTTGGTCAACAACTGTTGATGTAGCAGTGGCTGAGCTTTGACAGCTGTTTTGAACATCTGCTGGTTTGGCAATGGAAGTGAACTTTTGTTGTGGAATGATTATTTCATAACCATTGTCTGATGGAGGTGGTTGAGATGGACCTGCACTGTTAGTCTTGACAGAAACATTTTCAAAGGTGACTTTATCAAGATCAAATAACTCAGCAGGGTTTGCAGGGATTTTCATTGAAGAAAGTTCATTGAACTTTACATTCAAAGTCTCTTCCACTGTCTTAGTCCTAGTGTTAAACACTTTGTAGGCCATAGCAGTGGTTGAGTATCCCAAATGGTATCCACTGTCTACTTTGGCTGCAAATTTTGAAATTGAGTCTTTTAGGTTTAAAATGAAACATGGGCAGCCAAATACTTTAAAGTATGAGATCAGTGGTTTGATTTTATATAGAATTTCATAGGCAGTCTTTTGATGCCTGGGGTTTATCAAAACTCTGTTCTGGACATAGCAGACAATGTTTACAACCTCTGCCCAGAAAGTTAATGGCAAACCTAAATCAGCAAGCGTGGTTCTGGCAGCCTCTATCAGTGTTCTGTTCTTTCTCTCAACAACCACATTTTGTTCTGGTGTCCTTGGAATGCTGTACTTCCTTACAATTCCTTTTGACACACAAAACTCATCCAAATCCCTATTTCTGAATTCTGTGCCATTGTCACTCCTAAAGATTTTTACTGGCAACTCAAACTGCTTTTCAACCTGTTTGACAAAGTCTTGCAGAATGCCTGCAGTCTCATCTTTAGAATGTAAGAAATAAGTCCATGTAAACCTAGAAAGGTCATCTACAATTACCAAACAATATCTTTTCTTTTTAAGACTCATGACTTTTACTAGGCCAAACAGATCCGTGTGTAGCATTTGCAAGCACTTGGTTGTTTTGGAGTCTTCAATGGACTTAAATGAGCTTTTATGTTGTTTTCCTTTTAAGCAGGAAACACAATGCTCTGGACAAGTGAACAATTTTTTTGGCCCTGTTTTGACAAAGCAGTGATTGTCTTGAGATTTGTGTGCCCCAATCTTCTGTGCCATAGTTCTGTCTCTTTGTTAGAGGCAGCTGAGAACAGACAGGCATCAGTTTTGGAGCTCTCTTTTGATAGATCAACTACATAAACATTGCCACTCCTTTGAGCAACAAGTTGGTTTTTCCAGTTTTTATTATTTCTTCAATCTTTTTGACCATTTCTGGCCCAACAATCCTACAACAATCCTTGGTAAAGAATGACCCAGAATCTTTGTCACTCATTTGTGAGACACTAAGGAGGTTGAATTTTAGATTGTCAATCAGATTGACATTTTCAAACTTAACATTTCCAGACTGTATTGTACCAGAACCCATCACCTTCCCTTTACTATTATTATCAAAAGATATATCACCCCATCCATGAATTTTGAATTCTTTGAGTAGGGATCTACATCCAGTCATGTGCCTGGAGCCTCCACTATCTACATACCAAAGACTATCTAAGCATGCAGAAGCTCCCTGCACATCAAGTAAATAATTAGTTCAGGAGGGTCTCCAAAGCCAAGAAGGCTTTGGATGGGGTCTCAACAATGTCTGTGTTAAGTTCAGGATGACGGGCAGTGGTTAGCTCAGGTGTTTGAGCAGTTTTTGAAACATTTTTCTCTAACCACTGTTGGGGGTCATTTCCCATCAACTGTTGATAACCAAAGGGATGCCTGTTCACTTTTGGTTTAGAAGGCCCTTTGTAAGCCTCATAAACATGTGGAACCCTTGGGTATGGTGGTTAACCTTTACCTCTTTCGTATTGGTTAGCAAGGGGTGCATCAGTTACTTGAACCTCTCTTTTAACAGAGGTTTGGTTCAGCTGTTTTGTAATAGTTGTTTGGATAGGCACAAAAGGTGGTTGTTTCTTGACTTGTGATTTTGATGAACTCATGAGTGTTTTTGAAGTGTACTCTTCCTTTTTTACCTCAAAGGATTTTAAATACACACACTCCTGAGTGGAATGGTTTGATTTACCACAGATGGTGCAGCTCTTTGAAGGCACAATGGTACTTGTTTTGTTAATGTCATAAGCTTTTAAATGAAAACAATCTTTGGACAAATGATTTTTCTTTTCACAAAAGTCACAAAACAAGTTTTTAATCTTTTCTCTTCATTTCAGACTCCTTTGCAACAGAGTTTTGAACCACTGTTGGGATGTCCTTAAAAGGAATTACCTTGGCCTTTGGAGCTTTGACACCATCCACAGTTGTGAAGTCCATGGGTTTGAAATTTTTAAGGATGTCACACTCATCAGACCATGTGGGTTTGAATTGGTATTTCTCAATCTCCTCAAAAGTTGAGGACCCCACTGATCTTTCCAGAGTTATTTTGTTGCCAAGTTTGTCAGTTATTTTAACTTCTTGACCATCCTTATTGGTGGGTATGATTTCAACAGAACCAGATTCATTTGCAGCAGTGTTTTCAACTTGGTCATTTTTCCTAAATCCTATGCCAAATTTTACATTACTTTCAATCTGTTTTTCAAGCATAATTTCATAACCTTTGCAGGATTCCACCCATTTTTCACAAGTGATTTGGGTGGATTCCAACTCCTTTTTGCAGGTTTGATATTTTTCTATCATGGCCTGGAGTTGGTCCTTGGTTATGCTATGTTCATGTTTGAGGCTGCAAATCTCATTTTCTTTTTCTGACAATTTGATTTTCAATTCTTTTATAGATTTTCAAATTGTTCTTCATCACTTTACAATCTATCTCTAAGGTTTTCATTCACCTCCTTGATGTTTGCAAATGCTATGATGCATTTGTCTGAGCAAAGGTTTTTAAGAACCTGGGGTGATACCTTAGTTGCAGCCATCATGGCACAATCACAGACATGTTCACTTTCTTCTGATTTCTTCTCTTCCTATTCTTTAGCAGATCAGGGGTTAGACAGTGGTTCCAACAGGGGTTCTGAATTTTCTTCCAATAGTAGTTCACCAACAACAGTATCCACTGCTTCAGCAATTGTATCCACTGTTTCTGCACTGGATGTTCCTTCTTCAGTTTCCAGCCCTTCTGGGATTGACTCTAATGCTGCAAAACAAAATGCATCACTAGGAACAACATTATCAGCATATAGAGAAAAGTTTTCATCACCTAGATCCTCAAGCAAGCTACTCCAATCAACAAAGCCTTGTGTGAAAAAGCTTTGCTGATCTGCTTGAACAGCTGTTTGTGTAGCTTGTTGAGGTGCAACTTGTTGCACCTGAACCTGAGGAACTGGGGCTTGGACATACTGTATTTGAGGAACAGTGGTTTAGACATAGTGCACAGGAACAGGGGTTGCAGGGTGTGCATAGTGAGCAGTGTTTACATGGGAAGCAGGGGTATATTGGGAATACTACACAGTGGCTTGGTTATTTTGTGGTCTAGAACTAGGGTGTGTGATGATTGGTCCACTGTTTTGACTCCTACACTCTCTAGCAAAGTGAGCTAACCTATTACACTTGTAGCATTTGATCTTTGATTATCCAACCCTACTTTCAAGTTCCCATGTAACCCTGGAAATTTTCTCCCTGTTCTCTTGTAAAACTTGCTGGTTCTAACACTCAGCAATGTAAGTTGGTGCAAAATATCCATCTCTTCCAGATCAGTTGGATCAAAATGCTGGAGATCATTGAGTTCAAAGCATAGATTATCAGAATTGTGGTTTTCTCCATTAGCTGTAAAAGCATAATTGGATGAGTGAGAATCCGAGTTGTTAAAAGCTCCACCAGCTATTATGTCAATATAATGATCATAACTCTGATCCTTACTACTACCAGATTCTTCCTGACCCAAAAGAGATGTGTTGCCAAATGAATAGTCATCTGCAACCTTCCCAGTCTCTTGTAGCTTCTTTTTCTGATTCAACTCCCTTTCATAGGTCAAGAGTCTACCATGAAGCTGGGTCAGGGTCAGATCTTCGAACCCAACTGAATTCCTGGTTACAAAAGCAATTGTGTCACATTTTTCAGTAAGTGACCTAAGAAACCTACTATTTTGGGTTGCTTTAGCAAATTCAACCTTAACAAGTTTCAGTTCACTTATGAGACAGCTAAAACGTTCAAACTGTGATGTTAGTGATTCACCCTTAGTGTGACAAACGGTTTCATACTGTTGGTTCAAAATTTCCTTGTTATTTTCAATTACTTCTTCAGTCCCACCAAATTGTTCCTTAAGTGCATCCCACAATTCCTTGGCATTGTTACAATGTAACAGCCCATCATAAATTTCATTTGGGAGTGCAGATGCAACGATGCTGAATGCCTTGGCATCCAGTTCAATTTTCTGAAAATCCTGATCAGAATAGTTTTCAATTTTCTTAGGTACTAGAACTTTTAGATCCTCAGCACTCGGCACCATTGGAACATGTGGTCCAAAGACAACCGACTTCCAACATCCGGTATTTTGTTGAGCTAAGATGTGACTCATCCTTCGCTCCCAGATGTTGTATTCAGATCTGACCAACATGGGTGGTTTGAAAAGCGAACCAGTGTTATTAGTGTTATCCTGTGATTGTGAAGCCATTCTGGTTGTTATACAAGTACTGAATAATCAACTTTTGTTCGTGATTACACCTTACTCTGTGTTTCAACTGAAAATGAACAATCGAAAGTATCAACGAAATTGAGTTGCACTTTTATGTCAAAATGATTGTTAAATCAAGTTTGATTGTCCAAGCTTTGATACCAATTATTAGGATCTGAGTTTCTTTTTATTGTGTTTGTTTAATTAGAATGAAGATGAAACAAAGATTAATTGCAGCGGAAATATGAAATAAACTTTTAATACACAATCAATGGAAGAAAAGTTTCAGCAAACATGTTTAATAATAGAATCGAATGATTGTGTTTGATTACAATAAACAATACTAATGCATGCATGCACAGATCTCCCCCTCAACCTGAGTTCACTTGATTGTTCGTACATAATTGACTTATGTGAAAGAGCTAACAGAACAGTATAGGGTACTGTTCTATTTATAGTACAGAACAACCACTGAGCATCTTTGGATGACATCACCATGAAAGTGACATCTAACCTCCTAACAAACTCTAACTACTGATTACATAAGAATAATACAATGAAATAACTAAACCACTGATTCTTCATTCCACTGTTATAGCTCCAGCGGTGCTTTGGTCTTCAGCAGTACTTGAGACATATCAGTAGATTGAGCTTCAGTACTTTAACTTCATTAGTTCTTTAGAGCAGCGACAGTCGTGAAGAGCAGTACTTGAGTCCATCAGATGTTAGGAGCCACTGTCAAGGAGAAAGATCTGTTGCAAACAACTACTTATGAAGGATCCACTGTTCTTGAACTGGTTTTGGCTTTATCAACTGTTCCTTTGTAGGGTTCAATCCCAACAGTATGTTTGAAATAAAAAAAGGAAATGAGTATTCTTGGCAAGACATACAGCAAACGTACAAAATATATATCATACCGTTATAACGCCGTTAATTTCCTGTTCCTCATAATGTTGTGAATTAATACATATATATGAATTTGAGTATATTATTGTTTCATTTTGTACAAAAATAAATAATTTTGTAAAACTTTACTTAAACAACTTGGTATCTTTATAAATAGGATGGGATCATAGACTTACATTTTAATTAGCCATGGTTGGTTGATGATGTCATGTGAATTAGATGTATTAATTTTATAATATTGAGCACACTTAAGTGTGTTGACTTAATAACTTTAAAGCATGATTATCTAGTTTTAAATTTATAAAAAATGATATTTATTTAAACTAAATACACACAACAGGAAAAGAACTCACCGCGTATAGTATAACTTTAGATAAGAGCCATATATAGTCGAAGGATACGTTTCCCCTACTCAATTGTTCATTATTATTATAACCATTTTTATTTATAGTTAGTTTAATAGACTAAAATAGTAATATATGCCTCTTGGATAAGTCTTTCTTAATTAATAAAGTTTATTTTACAAAATGGGGAAAATGTTTAAGTTTTCGATTTTATCTTTTATAGAAATTAGAAGTGGCTTCCTTGGTCCAGTTGCAAGCATCCCTCAATCTGGTCACATCATATCGATAGACTAGTCTGGAAATATGTTCATGATGAACCTTCCCTAGCCTTTTAACTAGTAAACGATATGCCACAAAAAGATTGGTTTAAGGCCATCTTGGTTGTATTAACTTTTTATTAGAGGTAGGATGTAGGATCCTAGCTTTGGAGAGGTCTCGGTCGACATGAAGATCTTCCCAAAGGATCAACCTCTCACTTCCAAGCAAAGGGGGTTTAGGAAGCATCATGATGATGACATACTTGGATATTGATTAGTCCAGCTCCATTGATAATCCACACTTTCTCCAAGGGACTAGAGCCTTCAAGGGTGAGAGAAGAAGACCATGGAGGCACAAGTCTATCAGCCTTGGGGCTGTAGCACACCAGGGAACAAGAGAGTAAAGAACATGCCTCAAATGAGTGAATGAGGCTGGTATTTATAGGATGATCAAAGAGAGGGGAACATGTGCGTGCCTAGGGGGGCACAACCGTGCTTGTGCTTGAATCTTGTTGGAAGCTCGAGAATCTATCCTTTATGTTTCCCGGGGGTCTTGGGCACGAGCGTGCCAGACCATGCACGACCATGCTTGGTGAGTTATCTCGGCAATGTTGGTAGCAAGTGTATTTTTGTCTCGAGCTTTTGTCTTACTTTGAATTTTCTTTTATGGGGGCACGATCGTGCATACTTATGCACGGGCGTGCCTGCCGTTTTTCTTTCTTGCCTAACAAGTTGTTCTGATAATACCAAAAGGCGGGCTGGGCCGAGAGGCACAATCGTGCCTTTGTTGTGCACGGGGGTGCTTCTTGGAAACTTCACATTTTTCATCTTGTTTTCATTTTATTTTATTTTTTTGCTTCTTTTTTATTTTGGACCTTCAAATTCTGTAAAATTTGAAAAGGAATGATTTAGGTAGTGTTTCCATCATAAAGTGCCTCAAAAGTATTCATAAATGGTGGTAAATTTGTATTATAAATATGTATATTTGATGGCACATCAGTTGGTTAAAAATATTGAAGATTTAGGAGAGTAAATTTGATTTTGGTTGTGGTAAAATTTGAATTTGTTAAATCTTAATGGAAAATCTTAAGATAACACATGTTAATGTCACACCCACCCCACACAAAGTAGGGGCTAGATGAACAATTGGATTTACACCAAGACAAAGACAAAGCCTTTACATATAAGCGCAAGAAAGTCTAAATGCTCTAAATCATAAGTCATTATATATAGCATCCTTGTTTTAAGAATCAAACCAAATAACATAGTTGACTTAGGGTGATTTAATACAAAGGTTTAAAGCTTTTATAAGTCATATGACTCTAAAGATCGTCTCAAATCTTGTGATCCAGCTCTTGTTTCTAACGATTACCTGAGAGACATGCTTAGTAAATGCGTAAGATTTCGCTGGTAAATACACTTAACATACATATATTCAAATAAGCAATAGCAATATCATGATCATGGGTTTTCAGCAATTTATACGTTTGATCAGCCATGATTAGTATTTATAACTCGTGTTTTCGTTAATGTCACACCCTAGTTTTTCGACACCCCGGTCGTGTGACCATCAGTTAGTACATGTTTTGAGTAAATTGCAACTAAAACATGTTAATCAACTCATAAGTTGAATAAAATTTCATAACGGGGATTAAAACATCCCTTGTTCATACCAAAGGTTTCTTTTTTTACAAAAAAAAGTAACCATTTTATATCATTTCCTGTCCCCTGACACTTTTAGGAAATTCTCGCCACAAGGTTTTATCGTGCATAACGAGTTGTGATCCCTTATTCATCTACTTTTTCTAAATACATTCATTTATGATTATTTGAAAACGTTTTATAAATAAGACATCAGTGAAAAGCTAGTGAATAATGTTAACAAACATAAATATATTCAGCTTGATTAGTATTAAAGGAATTTAACCATATTTTGCTCTCGTAGTTTACACATTAAGCAGGACCATTTAACCTGAGTGTACACCCACAATATACACTGACATCACACTTAGTATTATGCAAGACTGCTACAAGGTTACGCCAGATTTGTATGTCTTCTACTGACTCATGCCTGCCCTGTTACGACCTTTCATCCGTAACACATATACATTTATACTTATGGCCTGAACACTATCCAATACTTCCATATGCATCAAAAGTATAATACATCCACATGTTATTTGTAAAGATATAAATCAGTTTTAGGTTTTGAAATAGTTAAACGTATTCACCTGGTAAATTGAACAGAGCCTCTAAACTTGGTTTCTAATCTGGTAACTATTTATGTTTCTCGACCTATGGATAAACCATAGGCTTATATTAATCATCAAGATCATCGTAGGATCTTGCTTTAGACCTTTATAGGGTCTAGTTTTATACCAATCACTTAGATCGTATGGATCTAGCTTCATATCTCTGGACTTTTGCGGGTCTAGGTTTTCAAGGTTAAAAACCTTGTTTAAAACGTTGGGTTCGTTTAATGTACCAAAGTGTTTATAAAAACATTTTGGACAGTCTTATTCACCTTTAACGAGGTTTGATGATCTATATATAAGATCAAAGCTTAGATACCTTATGATCTACATAAAGTAATAACTTGAATGTTAAGACCTCACCTTGAAGCAACTTAATGACTAAGTTATAGGCTTCGAACACCTTGTGATGGACCGTTATGGTTTAGTAACGGTCTGTCACTGCTTGGTGGGGGTTAGTCATCTGATACGTGTCGTTTCTAGCACATTCGTGGATTTTACGGCGTAACAGACCATTACGGATTGTGGCAATCCATCATGAATCCATGTCATGCTTCCAGGCGTTACTTTCTGATGATTTGTCTTTTGCGCTTCGTAACAAACTGTTACAAAATGTTGATTGTCTGTCACTCCTATAACGAACCATTATGATGTAGTGATGGTTCGTTACCTAACTTTTTCTCATCTGAATTGTCGAGACACCCATATTTCATATATATATTGCTCCCATAACTCATTTATAAGTCTGAGATATGCCTACTTGAAGTTTGGCATCTTTTCCATCTGAATAATGATGTTACATCGCATGTTTTAAATATCGTGGTTCAAGATGATGTGTTACATCTATCTACATTTTCAGTTTTTACTATGGAATTAAACATTGGCTTGGTTACACTTAAGTACCTCTACCTTATAAATGCTTAAATGGGGCCGATATTTTGTGGGATGTTACAACTAAGTACACACATCATGTTCCATTTTTTATGTATGCCTACCACTTGACGTTTCGTGACCATTATGATGTATATGACTGGTACTGGCATACATGTATAGTTAACTCAAATGTGTTTCACCTAAACATACTATATGCATCAAGGTTTTTTCATTAATGTTTTAAAGTTTAACATGCATCTAAGATTTATAAAGAGCTAAGATGTATATACCTGATTTGGGTTTTGATGTAATCTAACTGTCTTGATACTTCAAAGATATGGAGAAAAGAAGAAAGATGTCAGGTTTTAAGGTAGTTGGAGTCTTGGAGAGTAGGTTAGGTTAAATACCCATTATATCCTTCTAGTTTTTTTAACTATTTATCAAACAACACACAGAGATATATTCGTGTGCGTGCGCTTGCATGTAAATATAACAAGTAATCATTTTATTCACACGTGAATACATGAATTTATTAATGGATACACTAGAGTTATATGGTTATTGTATTCACATATTTTACTGTAACACCCCGTGTTTTCACAAGTCAAAGTCAAAGTCAAGGTCAGAGTCAACGACCGATTTCGCGCAACTTGACTTGTAGAAATGTCTTTATTTTATTTGTATTATGTGGAGTAAGTGTCGTTCATTGCAATAATCGATGAGTATTAATCGTATTTCAATCGACCTACGACTGTAAACTATAGGAAGTAACAATGCGATAAAGTTAATCAACTGATAATCAAGCTATGTTAATCGAATCGACATCAATTCGCAACTCGAGCTATGTATTTTTGCTTGTTATTATACGTGTGTGTGCCTTACGTGTTAACTGTGCATGTTTATTTATGTTGTGTTGTGATAATCAAGCGAACTCAATCGAACTCGAAATCTAACTCGAATACAATCGAACTCGAACTCGAATCACAAATCGAACCATGATAGATAGTGGAAAAGAGATTACGCTAGATACGAAGTAGTTGAGACTGAAAGTAATTTGACTAGGAAACCCTATCGAATCGAACCGCGCGCAATCATAATCGAAATATCTGAAATCGTCGTGCGAAACACTCGAAAGGTGCAACCGATCGATCAGGCTCCCAGCCGATCGAACAGTCCAGCCGAACGGACTGCTGTCCGATCGGACAGGCTGTCCGATCGAGTTGCCAGCCGATCGGCCAGCCCTTTCCTCTTTTGTCATCCTATAAATACCCCTGTCATTGTCATTCTTTCCACTTTTGGAAACCCTTGTTCGACCAGCACGCTCGACTCGCCTTTTCTCAGATTTCTCTCGATTCCGGTAAGTTTCCGTCCTAAATCTTGTACTTTCTTGATCTATACACACTCCTACACCTTTCTATCTTCCAAATCTTAACTTCTAACCGTGAAATCATCAAGAATCAAGTGTTCTAGGATGATGTCATCATAAGTTCTTGAAGAACTTCATGTTTTGGCCTCAAACCACCAAGAGCAAATTGGATCTAGCCGATTTCCACATAAACAAACAAGGATCTTTCATAGATCTAAACTTAAACACGGTGAAAAGGATTGGGGAATGGATTTTCCAACTTTCTTCCAACTCTTTTCACTCAATAACTTCAAAACTGGTAGAAACGGACCCTGGGCCGGTTTACAATCACTTCGGTGGTCGAACGGCTCAAGATCTGGATTCTATCCACGTGGTTAACCGACTTCGGGTTAAGCGTTAAACTTCGTTCCGAGCAGTCCTCCAACCGGATTTGGGTGATTCCTGTCCGACCCCAAGGACCAAGTAAGGACGAACTATCTATGGTTTTACTCACTGTCAAAATACCTCGATAAAACGACAAACAAGCAGAACAACAAAAGTGTTAGACGCAAGGCTGATCAGGTCAGGATGCTGACCGATCGGACTGCTGTCCGAACGGACAGCCAACCGACCGGGTAGTCAGCCGATCGACTGGCCAGCCGATCGGCTAGCACATGGTCCCACACAATCAACTTGTTTTGAAGAATGGTATTGAACGAACCGTTGTTCGATCGAACTACTGTTCGATCGGATTACTCTTCGGATCATGAGATACTATGCTTCAATACTTAATCAATTTTCAACATGTTCAATGCACTAGAAGTGCCACCCGATCGAACAGCCGTCCGATCAGGTGACACCCTGTTGTCCGATAGAACAGCAGTTATGCTATTCGATCGATCAACCATCCGATCCACTGAACCATACCTTGCAATTCATTAAAGTGGTTGACTATTGTCGACTTGCCAACCGATCGAACACCTGTCCGATCGAACACCTGTCCGATCGAACACCTGTCCGATCGAACACCTGTCCGATCGAACACCTGTCCGATTCAAAGACTAAACCTTGAAATTCTGCTGAGTGCCTGACCGATCGGGTTGCCGACCGATCGAACAGCCGTCCGATCGACCGACCTGAAAGGTAAGGGTACTTCAATGTTTTCAAAATGCTACAACGAAAACTTCAAAGGTCAAGCCATCGTACACAAACACATCCTTCTCAAAGGAAGGAACAATCCACTCGAACAGCCATCCGATCGGCCTACTGACCGACCGAACAGCAGACCGTACGGGCTGTCAACCGAACGGTCAGTCGTTCGATCGAACTGGCGTCCGATCGACCAGCTGTCCGACTCTTCCATACTCGTTTTCCCGTTATACGTTTCACTTATCATTATGATATCGAATCTATTCAGGCTAACCGTACTCGCTAAGCGCTCCCTTCAATCCATAAATCACTGTGAGTATACTCGACCCCTTTTTGCTTTAGCACTGTTGGGTGTTACATACGTTACGAATATTCAAACTACAACTATCACACTACTCAAACTATTTGAACGCTAACCGTTAATGCATGTTATGCGTGGCTCATGAATGCTTGTTTGTTATGTTTACACATGGAATGTTGTCTACCTGCCTTAGCAACGATAGTACTATAGTTTGGACTCAGCACCCGTTCACACGGGGGTTGTTAAGGATCTTTTACTTGCATGGATTACGGTGGTAATCATGTATTGCAAACTGCCTCGGGCAGTCAACCCGCAGTCATTGGTATCGATGGATCTGTGTCGATAACTAACGTGCTTCATTTCATTATGTGTACGTGCTGGTTATGCATAAACGAATTCGAACTCTATATGCTATTATCAAACTTGTATGCTCACCTATACATTTTATGTATTGACTTTATTTTAACGTATGTGACAGGTGCTTAGGAAGTTTACATGTTTAGCAAGCTGTGAACTTGTGGCTAGGAAAGGTCTAGGATGCTCTCTGTGCCGTGATGAAATTGAAGCTAGGAATGGAGGTCCTAGAAACCAATAAATAAACTATTTTGTTGAATCTGAGTTGTCGGAACAGAAAATTTGCCTAGATGTTATCTGTAATAATTTGTTTGCTATTTGAGACATGGTATGGGACATGTTAATTGAATGGTAATGATAGTTATTATGGAAACTTCTGGACAATCTGTTTCGCTCAGTGCCATGCCCCGATGATTCCGCCATCGGTTGGGGTGTGACAGATTGGTATCAGAGCCATAACTATAGGGAATTAGGCAAGACTCGACCTAGTCCGGGTCGAAGTCTTAGATACCTAGACTATAGTTAAGAACCAGCAGACCGACTTGTGCATAACCAGTAGGGGCTATGTACGAGCTTATTTCCTCGCTATTCTCGCTTATTTTACGCTATCACCACACCCGGATTTTCAACTATGAGTGGGCAATAAAGTCGAGAATAGGTGTGAAAACCGCAAACTCTCGACTAAAGTTGCTTAATCAACTCGCATTTTAAACTACAAACGAGGAGAATTATGCCAAATCAGGAGTGAAATCCATATTTTGATGAATAATCTCCTCAATTTTATCAAAACAGGAACGAAGTTGTTAAGCCAGGGGTGAAAACCCTAACCTTGACGACTTGTTCCGCCTCTATACAAAACTCTCACCAAAGTCTCGACGGACTCCAACGACCTGAAGTCACGATATGACCAACGAGATGCGTGCCAAATGCCCATGAATCGAGGCAAAGGCACAGTCCTGAAGGTAAAAGTGTGCACAACGGGTCCTTGTGAATAGTCG
This sequence comes from Helianthus tuberosus, assembly GCA_030545235.1. Taxonomy (NCBI): domain Eukaryota; kingdom Viridiplantae; phylum Streptophyta; class Magnoliopsida; order Asterales; family Asteraceae; genus Helianthus; species Helianthus tuberosus. The sequence goes on along the minus strand of CM060411.1, from coordinate 148,822,138 downwards.
AACCGCTTTGGCTAGTCGAAGTCTACTAGCCGCAGACAATCTATTTCTCAAATTTCATGTGTTCGATTTTGAGTCCGCAACTGCCGACTCTGATGTTTCGCCGATTTTATGTGCTTAATTATGTGCTTTCCTGTTTATGTGTTTAAACTTTGGGATTTACTCGATTTTTGCTTTTACTTCGATCGACACACACGACTCACACTGCATTTTGTGATTATGTGCTTGTTTTGACTCCAAACGATTGCTTAACGACACGTTCGACATGCGAAATCCGTGAACGTGCGTGACCGAACACACAAGAACGTACTATAATCAGTGATTCTATTGACAGAATTGAAATCGTACAAGGACCGTGAATCACCTCGCCATTTTCTCTCTCTAGCTTCTTTCTCCGGACCTAGGTTTCTGTTTTCTAACTGCCCCTAGTGACTAGATGCGTATGTGTTTTCTTGCTTCTGCGCTTACGTGCCTAGGTATTAAATGATTTTGTACTCTACGTGTTTATGTGATTTCATGTTAAGTATTTCCGTGATTATACGTGTTCCTGAGCTGTAGTAGACGTGTGAGGTGAGATTCGAATACAATGTGTTGAGTTCCGTGACGATGTCTGTTGCAGACCATGTCGTCTGGATCCCGTCATGCACTCTCTCGTCAAGAAAAGAGGGACAAACACCTTGCTTCCATCATCGCCAAGAGCGTGGCAAAGGCCGTGAGTGATGTTTATGAGAATGCCAGCAAATCATCCGAGGAATCGAGAACCGAAGCTCCTAAGACTGCCGTAAGGCCTTTCAGTTTCAAACAATTCAAGTCGTGTGGGCCAAAAGAATTCACTGGCGAATGAGGTCCCACTGCACTATTCCACTGGTTCGATTCCATTGAGGTTACTCTGCGACAGAGTGGTTGCCCTGATGACTTCCGTACTCTGAATGCTACCGGCGTTTTCCAGTCCCGTGCATTAGACTGGTGGACGGCCGAGAGGAACAAGCGAGGGAACGATGTAGCCTACGGTCTGTCGTGGGACGAGCTCAAGGAAGTTAAGCTAGAGGAATTCTGCCCTCCTCACGAACGTCAAAATCTAGAAGATGAATTTTGGCACATACAGCAGAAGAATGGTGACAATGCTGGTCTCACTGCTCGTTTCAAACAGCTCAGCATTATCTGTCCCGATCAAGTCAAGACTCCCGACATGACAATCAAGAAGTACATCCGGGCTTTGCCCGACTGCGTTGCTGATTTCATGCAAGCGGCTAAGACTACGACGATCGAGGAAACCTATCTGCTGGCCACTGAAATCAATGACAAACGGGTTAAGGCTGGTGTCTGTGATAAGACTTCGAAGCATCTGCATCAAGCTACCGCTACCGTACCACCTACTGAACCCACCTCATCGAGCAACAAGAGGAAGAACAAGAGAAAGAACAGCTCCACCAACAAGAACTGTGCGATCACTGCTGCACCGATTCAAACTGTACCTGCCCAACAGCGTCAAGTAGCGGCGCCTGTGGCCAATGTACCGCCTGCAAAGCGTGCATACACTGGACCACATCCGCTCTGCCCTACTTGCACCTACCACCACCCGACTGCTATTCAATGCCGTTTTTGTGCTCATTGCAATGTGTACGACCACTTTACTGTCAACTGCCGTATTCGTCAAGCTCCTGCCAACCAAGCTCTACTCACTGCCCCACAGGGTCAACAAGCTCCTCCGGCACCCGCAGTCAAAGCCAGAGCCTGCTTCGCATGTGGCGACCCGAACCATTTCGCCAACATGTGCCCGAACAGGGCTGTGAAACAAGAGCCGCAGCAACAACAACAGCAGCAGCAACAACAACAGCAGCAGCAACAACAGGCCGCACGCGCCAGAACTTTCAACCTCAACGTGCGTCAAGCCCAGGCCGACAACAACGTGGTCAATGGTACGTTCCTCGTAAATGGTATTTATGCTTCCTGTTTGTTTGATACCGGAGCCGATAATTGCTTTGTGTCGTTCGAATTTGAGAAACTCCTTAGTCGTAAACGTTCCCAACTCTTCTCGGCATTCGATCTTGAAGTTGCTACCGGAAGAACCGTCACTGTCAATTATGTTCTTCGTGATTGTACTCTTGAGCTCAACAATCACATTTTCTCGATTGACCTTATTCCGATGCAACTCGGAAGCTTTCACGTCATAATAGGCATGGACTTTCTTCAAGAAAACCATGCTGAAGTGGTATGCTTCGACAAGATGATTCGATTTTCGCTCGCGAATGGCGACTTATTGTGTGTATATGACGATACTACTTCAAAGGGGCTCAAGCTTATGTCATGTATCCAAGCCAGCAAGTATCTCCGTAAGGAATACAGGGCTTTCTTGGCTAACATTGTAGTAGCGGAGAAGGAGAAGGAAAAGAAAGAGAAGAAGGAAGTGAAAGACGTTCCTGTGGTTCGAGAATTTCCCAATGTTTTTCTAGAGGATCTTCCTGGACTACCGCCAAGTCGTGATATCGACTTTCGTATTGACCTCATTCCTGGATCCAATCCTATTGCCAAAGCTCCCTACCGTCTCGCGCCGTCCGAAATGCGTGAACTCTCAACCCAACTCCAGGAATTACTTGAGAAAGGCTTCATTCGCCCGAGCACCTCTCCTTGGGGCGCACCAGTCCTTTTCGTTAAAAAGAAGGATGGGTCCTTCAGGATGTGCATCGACTATCGGGAATTGAATAAGTTGACTATCAAGAACCGCTATCCTCTACCTCACATCGACGATTTGTTTGATCAACTACAAGGCGCTACGTGTTTCTCCAAAATCGACCTACGTTCAGGTTACCATCAGCTGCGTATTCAAGAAGAGGATATACCCAAAACCGCGTTTCGTACTCGTTACGGCCATTACGAATTCGTTGTCATGCCTTTTGGTTTAACCAATGCACCAGCGGTTTTCATGGATCTTATGAATCGCGTGTGTAAACCATATCTCTACCGTTTCATCATCGTATTCATCGATGATGTCTTGATCTATTCCAAAATGAGAACTGAACACGCGCAACATCTACGTTTGGTTCTCGAGTTACTCCAGGGGAACCAACTCTATGCCAAGTTCTCCAAGTGCGAATTTTGGTTAGGGGAAGTTCAATTTCTGGGTCACATTGTTAATAGTCAGGGTATTCACGTCGATCCTGCGAAGATTGAAGCTGTCAAGAGCTGGGTTACACCTAAGAATCCGTCTAAGGTCCGTTCCTTTCTTGGACTAGCGGGCTATTATCGACGCTTTATCGAAGGATTCTCAAAGATCGCTGTACCGCTTACCTCTCTCACGCATAAAGACAAGCCTTTTGTTTAGGGAACAAAACAAGAGACTGCCTTTCAAACCCTTAAGCGCATGCTTTGCAATGCTCCTGTTCTCACATTGCCTGACGGAAACAATGATTTCATTGTCTACTGTGATGCTTCCAACCTTGGTCTTGGTTGTGTTCTCATGCAACGGGACAAGGTCATAGCTTACGCATCTCGTCAGCTCAAAATCCATGAGAAGAACTATACAACCCATGATCTCGAGCTAGGCGCAGTTGTTTTTGCATTAAAGATTTGGCGACACTACCTGTATGGTACCAAGTGTACGATCTTCACCGATCATAGGAGCCTACAACATATCTTTAATCAGAAGGAACTTAATATGCGTCAACGCCGATGGGTAGAACTTCTCAACGATTACGACTGTGAGATTCGTTATCACCCAGGCAAAGCAAATGTTGTTGCCGACGCACTTAGCAGACGGAGCTACCTGCTTAGCACTCGTAATGTTCAAGCCCAGCACAACCTCGAAACTCTCATCCACGACGCTCAACCCGCGTGTTTTAACGAACGCACCTTGAAGAAAGAAAGAATCTATCACGATGGAGCCCAACTTGTGAGCAAATCGAATGGGATATTCCACTTCTTAGACCGAATTTGGATGCCCAAGCGAACCAACTTGCGACAGATTCTGATGGACGAAGCCCACAAATCTCGGTATTCTATTCATCCCGGTGCTGACAAAATGTACCAAGATCTTCGTTATAAGTACTGGTGGCCAGGTATGAAAAGGGATATCGCTCTCTACGTCGGAAAATGCCTAACTTGTGCTAGAATCAAGGCCGAACACCAAAGACCCTCTGGCTTACTCTAACAACCACCAATTCCCATGTGGAAGTGGGAGAGTATAGCTATGGATTTCGTAACCAAGCTACCACACACGTTATCAGGCCAAGACAGCATTTGGGTTGTTGTTGACCGTTTGACTAAATCAGCTCACTTTCTGCCAATACGAGAAGACTACAAGGTAGAACGATTAGCCCGAATCTACACCGACGAGATCATTTGTAATCATGGAACGCCTCGTGACATCATCTCTGACCGTGATGCTCGGTTTACTTCGCGATTGTGGGAAACGTTTCAAACGGCACTCGGTACAACGCTTAATCTAAGTACCGCTTTCCACCCTCAAACCGACGGTCAGTCTGAAAGAACGATTCGTACTCTTGAAGACATGCTCCGTTCGTGTGTTCTAGACTTCGGTGGTAATTGGGATAAATACCTGCCGTTAGTCGAATTCTCGTATAACAACAGCTACCATTCTAGCATCCAAATGGCACCATTCGAGGCATTATACGGAAGAAGATGTCGATCGCCTATTGTGTGGCACGAGATCGGTCACTCACAACTAACCGGTCCGGTGCTACTACAAGAAACGACAGACAAAATTTTCCAAATTCGAGACAACCTAGTGAAAGCTCGGGATCAACAGAAAAGTTACGCCGATAAAAAGCGTAAGCCCGGTGAATTTGGCGTTGGTGACTACGTACTCCTAAAGGTATCACCTTGGAAGGGTGTAGTCCGATTCGGCAAGAAAGGGAAACTCGCGCCTCGATATGTTGGACCTTTTAAGATTCTGGAAAGGATCGAAAAAGTCGCCTACAGACTCGAACTACCGGAGGAACTTAGTAACGTCCACCCGACCTTCCACGTGTCAAACCTCCGAAAGTGCATAGCCGACCACGATTTACATGTCTCTCTAGACGATCTACAAGTGAACGAAACATTACACTTCGTGGAAAAGCCTGTCGAAATCATGGATCGCCAAACCAAGCAACTCCGCCGCTCGCGCATTCCTATTGTGAAAGTCCGATGGGAAGGCAAACGAGGCGCAGAGTTCACTTGGGAACTCGAAAGCGACATGAAGGCGAAGTACCCACAGTTGTTCCAGGAGAAAGTCTAGATAGAGAAAGTTCTCCACGTGATTCATGGCGGTTGTAGCAGCTTCCAGCTTAATTTCGGGACGAAATTCCCTAAACAAGGGGAGTCTGTAACACCCCGTGTTTTCACAAAGCAAAGTCAAAGTCAAGGTCAGAGTCAACGACCGATTTCGCGCAACTTGACTTGTAGAAATGTCTTTATTTTATTTGTATTATGTGGAGTAAGTGTCGTTCATTGCAATAATCGATGAGTATTAATCGTATTTCAATAGACCTACGACTGTAAACTATAGGAAGTAACAATGCGATAAAGTTAATCAACTGATAATCAAGCTATGTTAATCGAATCGACATCAATTCGCAACTCAAGCTATGTATTTTTGCTTGTTATTATGCGTGTGTGTGTGCCTTACGTGTTAATTGTGCATGTTTATTTACGTATGAGCTCATTACGATAAAGAATGAGTTAATCACCCAAACGGGTCACTTGAGTGATGTCACACCTCGATATTTCAACCACGAACCGGTGGGAGTATCGTGACGTAGTTTATATCATCATAGACAATTAAACATAGTTATAGCACAGCGGAAGTCTTGGAAGGAAATTACTATCCCAGCCTATTTGCGTGTAGTACATGTCACTTAGTCTTTTGAAAATACGTCAGTTTACACTGGTAAATACAATTAACTGAAAATTTGAACTTAGGGGAGTCTCCTTATGATCAGGAATCTTCAAGAATGCCAAAGCAAGTGAGAAAGATGAGAATTTGAAGTGAGCAAGGATTCAAGGCACATAAGGAGCTCTATTTATAGTTGAACAAGAGGTTCTTAGATTGTGCTAGGTGTTAGAGGCCTCTCCTGATCATCACAGGTGTGCTAGAGGTTTTTAAAAACCATTTATAAGCTCTTTGTTTCAAAATCAGGTTGCATGGTGGTTTGATTGGGGCTCAAGGCTGTTAACGTGCAGCTGGCAGTTCTTTTTTGAACTGGGCACTCTCTCGCGCCCCGCGAGAGAGAGATAAGGGTGAGTCGCGGCCCGCGAGGCACTTCAAATCAGGTTAAACAAGTTTTAAACTTGTCAATTTCAATCCCTGGTCCTTATAACTCATAATAACTTTCATTTTCAGCACTTTTGGCCCTTCAAGTTGAATATTAGGTATTCTTGGAAACATAATCAAACGTCGTTAAGCTCCGGTTTCGTTAAAAGGTCACTCTGAGGTATAATTAAACATGTTGACGCTTTTAACCCTTTTATTTATAAAATTTTGTTTTATTTCTCAAACGGTTTCGTAAATCCAACGTGTGGATTATTAACATATACAAATACCGTAAAAGGTCATTCAGAGGCACAAGTTTTGCATAATGACACTTTTAGTCCCTTCACATACATCTTTTCACTGTTTGTCAACTTTAGTCCTTCATAGTCAAAGTTTGACTTCATCATGGTTTAGGACACGTGTCCTAACATTATTGGACACGATTTTACGAGATGTTACAAGTGAATGGGTTAATTGGGTTAGGTTATAACCAAAACTTATACATATTGGTTAATTGATGAATTTATGGTGAAAATGACTTGTATGTTATGATTAAAAACAATTGCATGATAATGGGTCAAATGGGTGGTGATAAACCAATTAACAAGTTTGGGGTAAAAGAATGATTTAGAACACATGTTTGATGATGGGTGGATAAATGCTTAGGTATTATGAGATGAATGCCTATGTTTTGTGTTCTAATGATTTGCAAGTTTGATTTGCTGTCAAGTTAGGTGAGGTAACGTTTGGATAGCAACGGGTCAAACGGGTGATAAAGCAACAACACTCCTACGGGCGAAGGTGAGTGACTCGAATGTGTTTGGATTCGTATGGGTTTAAATAGTCTTATTGTTGACTTGAAATTCTTATTATAGTTTAGGAGGTTTAATACAATTTACTGAATATGGTTTAACTTAATGAAAACATATTGTCTTGGCGATGTTTTGGGGTTTAAACCCATTGAAAAAGTTATTTCCATATTTTTGCTAGTCTTTGAAAATTTATAGCAAATCAATTGAATGTTCGTTCGGGGCGTATTTTATATCCACGGAAAGGTCTCCGAGCATACATTACTTAGAATTTTAGTTTGAAGTGAAATAACCACTATAAAAGGGGGAACATACCGAATTACTATAGCTGCACAAAGCTGAATGAAAAACATAAATTTCATAGCACTTGTATAATCTTGGGAAATTTACAAAGAACCCATCGGATGTGGTTTTGTTATTGTTGTAAAACTCATCGTAATTATACATATTTACATTAGTTGAATTGAGTGATTTCTTGAATATGGGATTTGTATGCTAACCTAATAAGTCATAGGTGTTGTGACCCGTATGTGCAAATACATGTGTTCATTGAGTAGTGCTGATGAATGAATGACATTTGTGTTATTAAAACTATATAACCTGATTGAGTATGTTATCAATACATATATGAATTATTTAGAGTATGTTAGGTAATAACGATTGTTGATAATCGTATATGTTATTTAGTGAATTACTACATAGTTATGTGGCGGTTAACTATGTTATTTATATTGACCGAATTGGTTTAATAATTGTTTACTTTGAAATGTCTTTGATTTTATATTAGCATGGAGATACATGAGATAAGGATAAAAAAAGTTCTTGGATTAGAATGGTAAAAGTCATGAAATGTGTGACTCGAGATAATGAAGTGGTGGCTCGATGTTGTTTCATTAGGCGTCATTAGCATTGAAAACTCCTTTATGTTTGATATAAAATGGTATTATGAGTCCTCACTTAGCAAAAGCTAATTTTTGGGGTGTTTTCTATGTAGGTGATTTGTTTGGGAACTATGAACAGGGTAGATAAGTCATGAGAATCACTGGGGTGGCTTGAAAAGAACTCACAAGTCGTTCACCAATAATCCGGTTCAATCTATATATTAGACATAATTATGTTCACTTTAGGAATATAAAAAATTTCTCGGTCAAGGCTAATGATATGGTAATGTTATATGACAGATTCAGGTGGTAGGAAGGTGAAAATGATCAAGTCTTAAAAGCGAGTCAACAATGGGAAGATTTAGTGATGCTTTGTTCACTAAGTATATGGGTTTTCTTGTCGGGTCAAGTTAACCCAGTTATTTACATTTTAGAGTTTAACTTCAAGGTGTGTTTTAGCTAAGCGCTAGTAGGTCAATGTAGTAGTTGGTTATGTTTCATTTATTAAAACCTTGATTGTTAAGCAGGTTTGTTATCGAAAGGATTGGTCGTTTTGCAAATGGGTTATGGCGAAATTTTCTAAAAGAGCGTTATAAATGTTTTATTAATCTGATTATGTGGATTAATACATCTTTGGAATAATAATCTGTATTAAGTAAAAAACAGGCCCTAACTTCCAAAAAGTATATTATATTGTTTTTAACGGGTCTAGCATTACATATTATCCAAATTAAAAAAAAATATTTTAGGTGTAAAGCATTATTTCATTAGAAAATTTAAAAACAAATTATGCATGTGAAAAATTACATGTCTTGGTAACAAAAATACATTTGTCTGTAGCGTTTTAAACAATAAACATTGATCTTTTACGTTCTATAATTTTTAACTAGCATATATGAATCTATCACATTACTATATATTATATTATAATATATGTTAAAACACATCATAAGCTACAATACATGAAAACCTCTTAGATTTAAATTTATTTACTAGAATGTCATTCATAATTACATGATTAGGTTTTCATTTATAGCAACTTGGTAATTTTATAAATTTTTAGTGGTATTTCTATACATCCCACAAGACAACTTATTTTTTTATGTTTTGACCACACAATTTTGTTTATTACACTTTTACCTCCTCAATTTTGTTAGTTTTTTTAATACCAATTTACATTCTTATCCCCTAAATTTTAATAAATTTATCGAACATCCCCCGAACACTAATAAAGTTATTTTTATCCCTTTTAAATCATTTTACACCATAACCCCCGAACTTTAATAAAGTTACCGCTTTTAGTTTTAATCAAATTTTCCGTTACGATGTCAATTTTTTTACATGAATCGTCTTTTTATATATAGTTTCAAATAATATTAACAGTGTACATGAGTTATTTTCATCTACGTTTCTACATTCATTTACGTAACGTGTCAATTCTTTAGACGTTTTTATAGTGTTTGATTTTTTTAAACCATCTGGCACTCATGTAAAAATATACCATTTGTAAGTGCAGTTCCTGCCGGGTAACTGTGCTTTATAAGTTTTGGTCAACAAAGTCAAAGGTCCAAGTCAAAGAAGTCAAAAGTCAAGTGATATGCCTTGTCCGAATTTATCTGTTAAATTCGGAATAGGCATGTTGTCCGTGTTTAGATGTTTATGATGTAATATCCGAACTTATTAGTTATATTCGGACTTTATATGTAGTCCGAGGTTGTTAGTAAACTCGGACATGTTAGTTTGTGTTTGTTATGTCCGAGTTTGTTGCCCTGGCCTACATATATGTGTGTAGATGAGGGTAATCAACTCTCACAAACTCTTGTAATCCTTCATCAGTGTGTGCACATTCTAGAGAGGGAAAGACCATGTGTTAGTGAGAGAAAGCTAGGTTTAGATCTTAGTGATTTAAACCAACTAGTAGATGATGTATACTCTTTCGGTTTGTAAATCTATGATGATTGCTTCAATAATAAAGATATTCATCTTCTACATCTTTCTATCTTTTATGTTTTTGATGTTTCACGTTTTGAATCGAGGGCAGTGGATGTTGTTTGTCATCGATCCAGGGGGTCCCGAGGACTTTCAGGTGGTATCAGAGCATGGTTACCGATTCGAAATGGTCTAACCGCCTTCTGAATCACCATTGCTCTTGATTTGATGTTTGTTTCCGCCAAACATCATGGAGATATGAAGATTCTGTACAAAACTTGAAGAAATTGAAGTTGTTCGTCGACTGAGATGGTTTTCTTATTTTCCAGTTGCTGCAGATCTGAGATTTGATCTGAAATTGCTCTGTCCAAGTTTATTAATTGTGTTAGAAGGTCCGAATATATTCAATCGGAATTTGTTATTATTGTCCAAACTTATTCCTTCCGTATTTATTAATGACTTAGTGTGAAGTCATGCTTTGGGAAATAAATTCAGAAGTTTGGCTACCTAGATCCTGTCCGAATTTGGTAGCTTACATGGTCCGAATTTGTAAAGGTGTTCATGGTCCGAATTTGTTGAGTATTTTCTCTGTCCGAGTTTAAATTTACTCTTGGTCTGAATTTGGGAGTTTAGACAAGTTTCCGAATTTGGCATAGTGTCCGCACTTGTTCCTTTTAATTTGTCTAAATTTGTGAGCTTAAACCTGTCTGAATTTACGCTTCTTGAGTCAGAGTTTGTGTTGTCCTAATTTATAGATATGCTGTCCGAATTTACTCTAATCCTTTGATCCGAATTTGTGATACCTTCTATCTGAATTTAGAGTGTCAGGGTTTATCAAATTTGATATGTCCGATTTTAAATTGTCCAGTATTTGTTTAAAAAATCTTTTAATTTTGAATTTGTTAGAGGTACTGTGTCCGAATTTGCTAAGTCCTCTTGGTCCGAATTTGTGGAAATCACTCTGTCAGAGTTTGTGAAAATCACTATGTCCGAGTTTGTGGAAATCACTCTGTCAGAGTTTGTGAAAATCACTCTGTCGGAGTTTGTGAAAATCACTATGTTCGAGTTTGTGGAAATCACTCTGTCAGAGTTTGTAAAAATCACTCTGTCAGAGTTTGTGGAATTCACTCTGTCAGAATTTGTGAAAATCACTCTGTCAGAGTTTGTGGAAATCACATTGTCCGAATTTGTGATTCCTTTTGTTAGAGTTTATTTTGTCAGAGTTTATTTTGTAAGAGTTTAATGTTCAGGTCCGAATTTGTATGTTTATATTCGGACTTAGTTTTGTCAAGACTTACGGAGTCCGAACTTATCATTGTATTTATACTCAGTGAATGAATGCAATTTGGGAATTCCAAATTTGTGAGTTATATTCAGAATTTTTGAGTTAAATTCGGCTTCTGGATTCTCGGTGTATGGATTTGGTCCGTACTAGAGTTTTCGGACAATTTGGGACTTTTATAGGGCATTCGAAGATATACAAAGGTGAAGTGACTTGGACTTTGAAAGTTTACAAAGAAAGAGGGGGGGGGGGTAAAAATTTAAAAATATCCTATTTTCTTTGTAAATTTCTAAAAGCTCGTGGTGCAAAAATTTTAAAAACATGATGCAATTTAAAGCTAGTGTGTGATTGAGTTTTGTCGAGTATGTCGGTTAGAGTAGAGAAGATTAGTCTTCTTGGTCTCTCTTTTGAGTTGGTGACTAGTCGGATTCTCAAAATAATTTGGAGGTACTTACTTTGAGGGGGAGATCGGAGACGAAAGTCATCGGGTGATTGGTGGATTCGTGAAGATACGAGATTGGATTTTGAAGATTCGAGACGAAATGATTTCGGACACTCGGTTGAAGATCTTGATCAAGATGGTGGATGTACATTTTCGGAGTTGTTTTGTTATTAACTTATCGAGCCAAATTTCATGTCTTTGCGGAATTTGAAGTGTTCGGTGTTGGGCATTGGAAATCCGACGTAGTTCGTGTTTAGATGTTTATGATTTAATGTCTGAACTTATTAGTTATATTCGGACTTTATATGTAGCCCGAGGTTGTTAGTAAACTCGGACAGGTTAGTATGTGTTTGTTATGTCTGAGTTTGTTGCCCTAGCCTATATATGTGTGTATAGGTTAGATGAGGGTAATCAACTCTCACAAACTCTTGTAATCCTTCATCAGTATGTGCACATTCTAGAGAGGGAGAAACCATGTGTTAGTGAGAAAAATCCAGGTTTAGATCTTAGTTGTAACACCCCAACTGCGTATAAAACAACTCGTGGCGGAAACGTCGGGGGGGGGGGGGGGGGGTCACGTTACAAATTGTTCACAACACATGGTACATAAATTTTTGTTTTATTGAATTAGTTTAAATTACATTGTCTTTGAGAACTCGAAACAAAACACAAAAACTACAAATAACTTGTTCTTTATTTTAAGCAACTAAGGCCCGAGTCCAGATCCTAAGTGTAGCATACTTGATCATGCATTAGTACCTGAAACTAAGTGAAAATAAGGTCAACATTGAATGCTGGTGAGTAACATAGGTTTTGCGGTCATGACTCATGGCTTTGACTATTGAAAAATGTTTAAGCAACTTCAAAAGTAGCCATGAATATTTGATAAAAAGTGTTTCTTTTATACAACCGTATGAGAAATCATTCGATTTAAAAGATAATAGTGAATGGTTAACTTAAGAACCATTTGTGTTTTTTTGTAATAACCAATCAAATGACTTGTCTTGTATAAACCAAATGTCTTTGTATAATCTAAATGTTTTGAGTAAATAAAATGTCTTGTTTAAACAAAAATGTTCTGTCTTGTATAAAACAATTACCTTTTTATATAAAACAAGTGTGGTTTGTCAGCGAATACATTCAAGCCTTGTTGACTGTCGGAAAAACCTTTAAAAATAAAGGTTTATCAATTATGTCACTTAGTTTCTGTCATTCCCAGAGGAAACTTCCAAACAAACCTAGGAAGCGGGAATGGGGTTGTCAATCCTATGGTACCATAACATACTACCGGTCGGCTTAGACAAAGTTAATGAATGTATCATTGTCATGTTCAACGCACTATCAAGTTTCGTACAATGTAAGTATGTGTGTATATAAACCATATGTAAATAAGTTTTGTAAATGTATTGAATAAGGTATTATCTATATAAATCATATAGTTTTGAAATCTTGAAAATAGTGACAGGCACATATGAATAACCCCAAAATATTTAGAAAACGTAAAAGAGGGGAACTATGTACTCACTTGGATTGCGTGGATGTCTTGTGTATGCAAAACTCAAACGTTCAAGTGTTTCCTAATTATGTCGGATAATTAAGGTTAGTGTGTATCGAGGCTTAAACGGAAGATTAGATAGAATGTGGTTTATTAACCAAATGAGCGAAGGATCTCGTATAATATGGTTTATTAACCTTAAATTCTGATTTGGAACGTGTCTCTATGTGTTTTGACCCGTTACGACTTATTAAAGTGGTTTACGCCACTTTAACGGGTCGTATACGTAACTACGGTTTCGGATGGTGAATGAGTCTATGACGAGTTTGATATATCAAAAAATGTTTATTTATGTTGTATCATCAGCTTATAAGTCAAAACAATGATCATATATGTTTAAAATTAATTTTGTGCCAAAAGGGCATTTTTGACATTTTGAAAGTATATATAGTTGACTCGTCATTTGACTAAGCAAACGACATGACCATAAGGTATAACCTCAGAGGGTTATTACCTATATTATTAAGGTCATATAAATGGTCTTGGTCGGATCCTAATGTTGACCAAACAGGGCAGATTCGAAAGTCAAAGAAGAAGTCGAACCGCTCGACTTTCGACTATGCAATATGCACTTAAACTAGAAATGATGAGTTAGACATGTTAGAAATGTCTAATAATGTTATAAAACTGATTTGGTGTCAAAACTTTAAGTTTTAATACTCGAGAACTCTTTCGTCGTAAAATGCTCGTTTTTACATTTTTTACTTTTATTTCGTAAAAGTTTGACTCGTCATTTTGCCTACTAAACGTGATGATCAGAGGGTGTAATCGCAAGGTATTAACACCTTCATTATTATGATCACGTAGCAATTTTCAATTTGAACTTTGACTTGACTAGAATGGTAAGAACCGAAAGTCAAAGCAAAAGTCAATTTGCTTGACTTTTGGCTCATAACTAGCCAAAAATAATGACAAAGACTGAAGTAGAACACTTACTTGTGTTCTAGGAAGATTATAACTTCAGTAAGAGGCCTCTTTATGATCAGAAGCAAGCTCCAATAGAAGATTAGAGAGAAAGAGTGAAGGTGCAAGTTGAAATGAGGTAAATGCACCTCTACTTATACTTGCAAAATGTTAACAAGATCATGCCAAGTGTTGGCAATGATCTCCAGATGTTAACACATGTCTAATGAGGTGCTTGAACCAGAGAAATGATGGCAAATTCGCGGATTATGTGTCACGATGTGTAGGCTGCCTTTGGCAGCAAGAACATTCTGCCAGCACACCCCTTACGAACCATAAGGGTGGTGGCTTACGGTCCGTAAGGACCTTCAGCGCCCACAGTTAATTTAAATTCCTTAAGGTCCGTAAGGCTTAAGCCTTGCTGTCCATAAGGGACTTTTGAAAGAAAATACAAGTTTCATTTTTAGCAGTTTCAGCCCCTGGACTTGTATTTTCGTTTGTTTGCCATTTTTAACCCTTCTAACCTAATATTTAGGTTATATAAGAGTGTTAGGGCATGCGTGACTTGGATTTTTGTTTCGAGAATGTCGTGAATATTGTCTTTCTCAATCGTACTATTACGTATTTCGTAAATAAAATAAACAATTTTATTAAAATACGAAAATGATCGAATTTGTACAATGTTTGAAAACTACAAACGTTACAGTCTCCCTTACTTTAGGAAATTTCGTCCCGAAATTTAACTAGAGGAGACTTGTGAGAATAGATGTGGGTATTTCGCTTTCATTTGATCCTCCCATTCACAGGTAAACTCTGGACCACGTTTGGATTCCCAGTGAACTTTAACAATCGATATTTGACTACGCTTTAGTTTCTTGACTTCACGGTCCATAATTTCCACAGGCTTCTTGACAAAATGCATTGTGTCATCAATGAGAATCTCGTCAAGAGGGATGTGGGGGTTTTCATCGGCTAAACGCTTTTTCAAGATGGACACGTGAAATGTTGGGTGGACGTTCCCAAGTTCAGGAGGTAGTTCGAGTTTGTAGGCTACCTTTCCGATCCTCTCAATGATCTTAAAAGGTCCCACATAACGAGGTGCTAGTTTACCTTTCTTTACAAATCTAACCACACCTTTCCAAGGGGATATCTTGAAAAGAACATGATCACCAGTTTGGAATTCCAAAGGTTTGCGTCGTTTGTCAGCATAACTCTTTTGACGACTTCTAGTTGTCAAAAGGTTATTGCGAACTTTTGTGATTGTTGTCTGTTGTTTCCTGAATGAGTTCTGGTCCGGTGATTTTGAGTGGGGCATGGCCCCATGCACGGAAGGCATGACCTGTACTTAGCTTATGGTTTGTTGTTTTTGGTCTTGCAGTGAAGCTTGGAGGGTCGATATAGTGTATCAACTTCCCTTCTTTCGTATTTATGCTGGTTTTCGTTATTAATTTGTTCCTATTATACATTTAAGCTCTTTTAATCCTGAAAATCAAAAGTATCAAAGAAACGCACTTTTTCCAACATTAGTACTAAAAAGGGTTGTTTTTATACCTTATTTGATATAATTTATATGTTGCATTTGGTGCATATCAAACACTTGAATTTTTGCTTGTCCTCAAGCAAAATCTTTAATATTGCTTAGACTCCCAAATGGAATGGGTAGAAGAAAAGTTTTTGGGCCTTGTTTGTAGAGTGTCGGGAATCCAAGTTCTTTTATTTTTGTTTTTACTTTATTTACAATCCTATTCGACATGATTTATTTAGTACTTTTTAAGAAAAATAAATATTTTTTTTGGCATAACATATGTTTTTTTAAATATCATTTAGCTATATATACATTCACATACCTCACAAGTTATCACTCAATACTCGGCCGAAAATGTATAAGTGAAACGCTCTGTCCCGGTATGGAACTTACTCCTATCATATGTTTGACAAGTAATCAAATCTCCTCATTTTTAACTTAATCTTCGTAAATATCAAGAGGACTTTGAAAGGGTAGGCTTTTGGTTAAGGGTAGAGTAGTTTTATTTGAAAAGTGGATAAAGGCGTAAAATGTCGGTTTTCTTTTGAAAAATTATTTGTGACTTTATGAACTAACTAAATGCTTATAAGCAATAAATTTGCTTATTTATTTCAAGCAACTAGAGAGAGATTTTTTTTGATAAAATAAAGTCATATGCTTTTGCGTTATTCAAAAGAATCGGGTTTTACTAAAATAAAGGGTCTAAAAATAAAAAATGGTTTTTGGGTGATGGTGTTTTGTGGGCTTTTGAAATGAAAGGTTTAGGCCAAAGGGGTTGACTAAGGGGAGTTTTTGTGGGGAGATAAAATAGAAAATAAGGTTGAAAAAAAAGGTTTGTGGTCTTAATGCCTCAATCATATACTTACTTGGGTTAGTTGGTAAGGATCAGGAATGTATTGTCTTATCAAGTTCTAGATTTGTAAGAACCTTACGGGCTATCCACATAAGAAATGGAAAATGAGCATTTAGTATAGATATGATATTTGATGCTCGTTAAAGGCTCAAAACTCACAATTTTGTGGGAAAGGGGTAAAAATGTAAAAATATATATATACAATCAAATTTTAAAAATTTGGCATGCCTTTGTATGAATTTTCCTTATATGGTTCTTTTCATCACGGCGCTATCGGTTGTAAATTTGTAAAAAAAACTTTAACTTTTTAGAACTTGGTTTTCTAACTTAATCTATAAACAAGACAAAACAAAAAAAATATATTTTTGAAAAAGATTTGGGGTGTTTTAGCGTTTCCAAGTAGAGTTTTGTGTAAGGCTTGTTTTAGGACAAACAAATTCAAGTACCCCCCCCCCCCCACACACACTTAAATTACACATTGTCCTCAATGTGCCCAAAATTGGTCAGATTTGATTAAATGTGTAAATATGGGTTAAAAACAACATGTTTTTCAAAAATCAGGCACTGGACACGGGGCCGTGTGTGGGAGGCACGACCCCACATCAAAAGTGCCAGTAACGAAATTTTACAGAAGACAAACACTGGGGCGTGCCTATGGGACACGACCCTGTGTAAAGGTTCTAGAATCAATCTATTTTCAGTAGACTTGGGGCATGGGGGCGTGTTTACCTTACACGGCCCCGTGCTGCACTTACTATTTTGAAGATTTTATTTCGGGAGTCGTCTGTTTTCATGCATGGGGTGCTGTTTCAACGTCATTTGGCTATTCTCATCCTCCTTTTGAGCGTATTTTATTCCTACAAAAAGAAAAAAAACTCAAAAATAAAAGCATTAACTAAAAGTTACACTAAGATTTAAACTACTTTATTGTTGGATAGCCCATGGAATGCCTCCATGGTGCGCCACGCTTATAAGGGTCTTTGGCTAGATCCAAAGTCAGTTAAATGTTACCTGATCGAGATGACTCGCATCCCGAGTTGCACTGGCTGAGGGCGTAGTCGAGGCTCGAGTCTATTGCTTTGATGTATTTGACCGGGTCCTCCTCCACACGTTGTCCTACTTCAACTTCATTTCCTTGTCACCTACCCTCAATGTTAACCCCTCGTCACTCATATCCACCATGGCCCGTGCAGTGGCAAGGAATGGCCTTCCTAATATGAGCGGGATCTCGGTGTCTTCCTCCATATCTAGGATTACAAAGTCGGCCATGAAAACAAATTCCCCAACCTTGTCCAAGAGATTTTCTATGACACCTTGAGGGTATTTTACCGACCTATCCGCAAGTTGGATGCTCATCCTTGTAGGATGTGGCTTCCCTAATCCAAGTCGATTGAACATAGAGGAGGGCATCAGATTAATGCTAGCCCCTAGGTCAACAAGTGCATTGCTTACCGGTGATCCTCCAATGGAGCAAGGAATGGTGAAGCTTCCGAGATCAATCTTCTTTTGTGAGTTTGCTGAGGAGTGCCGCTGAGCATTCTTCACTTAAGTTAACTTGGTGGATTGACTCAATCTTCCTTTTGTGGGTATGAAAGTCTCTCATGAATTTGGAGTGCTTTGGCATTTGTGTGAGGACTTCTACGAAAGGGAGATTGATGTTAAGTTGTTTAAGTAAGCTTATAAACTTGGTGAATTGTCCGTCGGTCTTTTGCCGTAGTAAACGACCGGGGTAAGGGACCCGTGGTGGTTTGGTTGGTTCGTTATTTTGGGGTTGAGTATTTTCTTGGTTTTTGGCGATGTGTGTGGTTTGTGTAGTGGTTTGGGGTGGTGTTGGTTCATCATCGGGTCGTATCTTCCGGTTTCTTAAGTTGATAACGTTTACTTGGGCTTTTGGGTTTGGTTCAGTATTATTAGGCAAGGCTCCTTGTGGTCTTTCGGAGAAATTTTAGGCGGGCTGGCTTACGTGTTTTTCAATGTTTTGCATGCTAGCCCGTTGGTTTCTAATTTCGGCCTCGGTTTGTAGGAACCTTTCCGAATACCTTTTGTTGGATTCAGAGAAAAGACGAGTGTTAAGATCCTCAAGTCTTTCTCTTCCTCCTTGTTGTGGTTGAAAGCCTTGTTGCTCATTTTAGGCTTATTGTTGAAAGTTAGATCGTTGATTTTGCTTTTGTTGGTTAATACCTCCCGATTCCCGCCAAGTAAAGTTGGGGTGATTTCGCCACTCGGGGGGTGAAGAATTACTTAGGGCCCCAGGTGGTCATGGACGGTTATTGTGGTAATTTACGACTTTCGTTTGATTTCCTAAATCTTTCATACAACTCTAGTTTTCATAGGGTCCGCCACATCCTTCACAAGCTATAACCGAATCCGTTTTATTTAATTCATGTTTCTTTATTTTTTAAGTTAAGGCTGCGATTTGGGCTTGCAAATAAGTGGTTTCGTCCACTTTATGGGCGCCCAGGGTTATGGATTTTGAACCCCTAGGAGTGTGTCATTGAAAACTATTTTGTGCAATTTCATCAATTTGATTATACATTTCCTCGGGCGCCGATTCCCAAGGAGTCCCTCGGAGATGGAATCAAGGATTTGCCTTGTGTGTGGGAAGAGTCCATTGTAAAAAATTGACACTTGTTGCCAACGTTCAAGACATTGATGTGGGCATTTCCTTAATAACTCCTTGAACTTTTCAAATGTCTCGTACAAAGATTCCCCATCGTCTTGAGAGTAAGAATTAATCTCAGTCATGAGTTTGGCGGTTTTAGCGGGAGGGAAGTATTTGTATAGAAATTTTTGGGCAAGTTCATCCCATGTGTGCACGGACCCACTTGGGAGGGTGTTTAGCCAAGCTTTTTCTTGGTATTTGAGGGAAAAGGGGAACATACGGAGCCGGATAACATTGTTGGAGTCTCCGTTGATCCGAAAGGTGTCACATATTTCCAAAAAATTGGTAATATGTAAATGGGGATCTTCATCTGGTAGGCCGTGAAAGGTGGCGGAATTTTGGAGCATTTGGATTAGGTGTGGTCGAAGCTCAAAGTTATTGGCATCGACATTAGGAGGGTTAATAGCGGCTCCAAGATTACCGATCGTAGGCCGTAGGTAACCCATGATAGTGTGTTGATCTGCCATGGGGAGGTTTTGGGCCGAGGTTTTTTGTCAGTTTTTAGCTTGAAGTATTTTTTTTCTCAAAAAGCGCTCAGGTTCGTCGCGTGGCACTTTTATGTCTTTGTCAGAGGTGGAGGTCATGCAGCAGGTTATATTTCCTATGATTTATACAGAGTTATGTGACTTTCTACAAACAAAAACAAAAAAAATGGTTGATCAGAAGGGTAGCACGGCCCCGTGTCTATGTAGGCACGGCCCTTGGATTTACTTGCCTTTGTGCAAACCATTTTCTTTACACACAACCCACCTCGGCTTAATTACACCAGAGGTATATGTGTTCTCAGCGTTTTCTTTTTATAAACCTCTTTTATTGTTGACTTAGCAATTATTAGGTTTAACCATCCTTATTTCCATTATCTTTGTCAAAACCTTACACGATCCCATTCATCGACGTGATCGCTACTTTTCTCAGTAGATTCATATTAAGAATATCAACTTGGATGATCACTCCCATCCAAGTTTCTATATAACTGATGCGTGTGTAGCGTGATATGTTATCACACCCCAAAAATCCACCATGCGGAGTATCGCCGCTTGGAGGCGTGACATGACCAGGATCCACCCACCAATCATATTGAACAATGCCATTAAGTAAATAAAACCAAACCCAATATAATTGGTGTTCAAAAGAAACCAAACATGTTTAAGTAATCAGCGAAAGCATAGTACGTAAACCAAAACATAAGTTCATAAAGTTCAAATGTTAAGCACGGGACATAACAGTCCATATCCCACAACGACCTCTCCTCCTCGTGCAAGCTCCATAAGCATCTAACGACCTGCAAAGCATATAGTAACGAGTCAACAACAAAGTTGAGTGAGTTTACAGTTGATTGTCCATTTTAGAGTTGTTTCCAAAATCGTAGTTTAATCTTAACCAGCTATCCAGCCGTGGGGGTTACCCCATAGTTCGAAAACGTTTATTAGTTAACCCATTTTTACTTC
Source organism: Helianthus tuberosus (assembly GCA_030545235.1). Taxonomy (NCBI): domain Eukaryota; kingdom Viridiplantae; phylum Streptophyta; class Magnoliopsida; order Asterales; family Asteraceae; genus Helianthus; species Helianthus tuberosus. The sequence continues at coordinate 148,801,602 of CM060411.1, read as the reverse complement.
GGCCGTTTCAGCCGTGGGGGTTACCCCATGTTCATAATCCCTGGCTATCCAGCCCGGCACTCCGGCCGTGGGGGCTACCCCATTTTTAAACTACCAGACTCGTTACCATATCGACTACTAATGAAAATAAGTTGTGCCCTAGCGTCGGTGTCTATCATCACCGACGTGCCATAGTCTATTAGTACACGCCCGTCCGAACGGCACGGTGTGAGGTTTGTTAAACCTAATAGCGCTATTAACTAATGAACTGCTCGCCATTGGCCTCGGCGATTAAGTCGATATAAAATGAGGGACTTCGTTGATAGAGTTCTAGTCTAGTAAATCTAAATTCGTCCCAACAGGACGAGGAATCCCTATTCCTTATCCCATTCCCACTCCCACCGGGAATTACCATGCTTTGTAGAAAAGTGTGAACTCACCTTGGTTTGCTCGGTTAGATTAGTTACTCTAATAATCAGGAATTAAGCGCGTCCGAATATGGTACAGATAACAATCAGTTTCACGTGCATGCATAATACGTATCCTACGTACGGTTTATCTACTCATTACTTCTATCACATAGCATGCACTCACGTTAACATTTCACGCCCATATAAACATCCCATCTATACCCATTCAAAAGCAAACATACGATATTGTACATAACACTTTCATTGACATATAACATGTTAGATCATTCTCAGATAACCTACCCGACATTTAGACACGCAAATTGCTACTTATGTCGTTTCAGCTTTCACATTCGAAACTGGGCTGTTTTCGGGAATTTTAATAAAATAGTTACCTTGCTCCAAAAATTCCCAAACTTTTACAAAATGTTTTAAACAATCCAAGTATTACTGTGTAAAAATATCGGGATCCAATTCATTACCAATTTTTTATAAAAAATCATTTACCGGACTGCAATCAGATTCATCACTTTCTGACTGCAGTCCACAGAATAATTTATTTAAAATTCATCATAAGTCCGATTGGTGAAATTCCAGTTGGATCATTACAATGACATCAGTGGTCATCTACAGTACAAATTTCATGAGCTAATTCTACACAGATTTCAAGTTATGATGAAAAACATAACACACATTTTCTGCAGTAAAAACGCAGCTTTTGCTGCTGTGAAAAACGACCCTTTAAAAATAGAAAAAAAAGTCCAAAAATTATGATTCCAGTGGCATTAGAACCGTATTTCGAAATAACACGTTATAGACTCAAGAAAATCAGTTTTTCGATAAATATCGACCTGTTTACAGCCAACTGAAGTTGGCTGTAAATGTTTGGACAGAAGCTGTTTTCAGCTTATAGTGCTCTAACGCAGGTTCTATTTGTTCCGTTAACATGTTTAGTGATCAACAATGACATTTAACATCACTTGCAGCAGGTTATTGTTTATTTAACTCAGATTTATCATGTCAAGTACCATTATCAACATAACAACATCATACTAGCATTATTTCATCTTGTTTCATCCATTTATCATACTATGTAAAGCTTTATGTTCGAGACTTGTGTGCATGATCTTTAGTGTTCATGTAATAATCAACAAGCTACAACTTTTAATCACTAAAAACTTGAAGTAAACAAGATCAAAGAAGTCTTACAACTAGCTTAAAGCTAGGGAAGATCAAGAAGCAAAAGTGGTGGATAATAGCAAACGAAGGTGGTCCTTCAAGTTCCATGAGTTCCACACTTCGTAAATCACCTTTGTGCACCCTAAGATGGCCTTGGATTGTATGGGTGAAAAACCAAAAATGGTGGGTGTTGGTGAGGGTGTTCGGCCGCAAGCTTATGTGGGAGAGAGTGAGAATGTTGTTGGTGATATGTTGAAGATGGAGATGATAAGTTTATAAACTCTAACCTCTTGGTTCATGGGTTATTATGCTCCCCATAGTACATTCAAAATCACCTCAAGATCTTACTAATTCCAAGGGAGGATCATATTGGGATTGTGCAAGATTTAACTAAATCTTGATGGGTGGGGCCCCTATGGGCCGTGAACTTGCAAGGGGGGGGGGTTAAATGAAAATTGTTGGGTAACTAGGTGATTACTTAGGGGTTAAGATGTAAAGTCTAATGTGTAGTGTGTTACATGTATTATGTAATGTGTTATAGTGCTCGGGAACCATGACTAGCTCAGAAAAGTGAAACAATGTTTTTAACAATATTTTGGTGTCCCGGTTAATGTCCGGTTAGATACCGTTCCGCAAAAGCACTAAGTTATTCCGTATAGTGTCCTTTATGTATCTTTTTGTAACACTTTTAATTCCCCATACTTAGGAAAGCACGCATGACCATTTAGTCAATTTTATGCACAAGACTAGTATGTTAAAAAAAGCACATGTAAGTATGACGCAGTAATCAGAAAGCAGTTAAGTAATTCAGCACTGTCATTAAGCACTTAATTAATATTAATTAATTGTATGGATACATGGTTTAATGAGGGTTGTCACATATGTTTTTGTTGATAATTTAAGCCCTTTTTAACACTTTAGTCAAGTTTTAAATTTATAAAACACGATATTCTACTAACACTAAACACACATATGGGCAAGTGCACCCATCGTGAGCGTAGTATAGTATTGGTAAGCTACCGAGGTCGTCCAAAGACACAAGAGCTTTTAGTACCGGTTTATCTTTAAAGTCTAATCAAATCAAAATTTTAGAAAAGGTTTTAAACATGAAAATAAAAACTAAAAATGCTGAAAATAAAATAAAAACAGATAGACAAGATGAATCACTTGGATCCGACTCGCCTTTAGTGTAACCTTTGATGATTTCCGCACTTTTGCACTTTTTAAGAGATTATCTTAGTTATAGTAGTAGGCCCCTCTTTTGAAGGTGACGTTACCCTCAACCCAGTAGTTTGAGTCAGCAAGGATACAATCCTAAAGGGTCAGGATATTGAAAGATAATTAATTAAGTTATTAATGCGTAATGTGGCAGCCCCCTCTTTTGAAGGTGACGTTACCTTCGGCTAAGTGGTTTGTGTCAGCAGGGATACAATCCCAAGTAGTCAGGTTAATGTATTAATAGTAGTTTACATATGAGGGGATCAAGCCATTCGCACCCCCGCCATCCAATACCATTGGGTATTGAAGGAGGTCCTAGTAAGTTTGACCCAGGCACTGAACAAGGCAAGAACCTTACCAAACCATTCCCTTAACCCCCGACCAGGTAGCCAACATATCTCTATATAGACCGTAGAGATATGAATGGTGAAAATCTTTTATTTTATATAGACAGTAAAATAATGCCAAGACACCACAGACAAATAATAAGGAAGTTTCACCTTCAACATAAGAAACTAGTAATTAAAGTCATTAATACAAAACCAAATAAAAAGTGCGAAAAGATTAAAAATCAAAAGTATTACACTAAATGATTGTCTTCACCAAGTGATGTAAGAGACTTAGGCAAACATGGCCTTTGATTGTCAAGAACTCTTACTATCAATATTGGATCCCGAGACTACTACACACACTCTATGATGGATAATGGATGATGGTGGTGGATGTGGGTGTTGTGATGGTGGTGGAGTGTGGGTGAAGTGGTAGAGAGGTGATTTGCCAAGGGATGCCTTTGAAGTGAACCAAGCAACCCTATTTATAGCCTGCACAGAGGCCTGGACACGGCCCCGTGTCCATCTTCTTTCTCTTTCTTCATTAATTGCAATTTGTCTGCATTAGCTCCACACGCCCCCGTGTCCGCTAGGCACGTCCCCGTGTGCAGAAGCGTATCTGTACTATCAAGATTTGCTTGGATTCTGCGAATCTTAACGTTGACCACGGCCCGTGTTGAGCTGGGCACGCCCCCGAGTGTGGAATAGAAGCTTCTACAGCTTTGTCCTTTCTGCAGACACCTAGCCACGCCCCCGTGTCCGCTGGGCACGGGGCCGTGGTTAGCCTTCTGTTCCTTTGTTTTTGCTTGGGAAGATGCTGTCGAGGGGTCGGGCATGCCACGTTTATTCCTTTTCTTGTATTTAGGTTGGATTTTGCTGCATATTTGTTCCTTTTGTTCATTTACGCTCATTTAATCCAGAAAATATAAAAGGAAGACAAAAGCACACTTTTTTCCAATGTTAGTACTAAAAAAGAGTTAGTTTTATGCCTCATTTGATATAATTTATATGTTGCATTTTACACACATCAAATACCCCTACACTTGAATCTTTGCTTGTCCTCAAGCAAAACTCTTTATAATATGGCTTACACGCCCAAATGGAATGGGTAGAAGAGAAGTTTTGGGCTTGTCTTGAGTATAGGGAATCCAAGATCTTTATTGGGTTTTATTTTTATGTTATTTACAATCATATTCGTTATGATTTATTTAGAACGTTTCATAAGAAGAATTACTTACTTGGGCGTAACATGCCTCTTTAAAATACCCTTTATATACAAGTTCACATACCTCAAGGGAGATCACTCAAAACTCGGCCGAAGATGTATTTTTGTGAAACACTCGAGACCGGCATGGAACTTATTTCGACCATAAGCTTGCCAAGCAATCAATCCTCCTCCTTTTTAACTATAAACCTTTGTAAATATCAAAAGGACATGGGGAAGGGTTAGGCTTGGGTTAAAGGTAGGTAGTTTTGGGTTAGTGGTTAGTAAAAAGGGCGAAAAACGTAAAAAGCATCGGTCGTCATAAATATTTTTTGTTTTTGTGACTTTTATTCAAACAAAGCATTTCCAAACAAAGTTTCTTTGAGGAACTTGTTTGTTTATTGCTATGCTTCAAATTTTTTTATTTTTTATTTATTTTTTTTATAAGGGCTGTCACATGAAGACCGAGCTTTTTACTAAAATAAAGGGTTTGAAAATAAAAGGGTTTTGGTAGGTAAAGGGTGTTTGTTTTGTGGGTTTAGAAACGAAAAGGTTTAGGCTCAAAGGGGTTAACTAGGGGGATTTTTGGGTAGGTGATAAAAAAATGAAAAAATAATGGTGTTGAAAAGAAAAAGGGTTAGTCCTAATGCCTCCATCATTTACTTTCTTGGGTTTAAGTTGGTAAGGACCGGGAATGTATCGTCGTGGCAAGTTCTAGAGTCGTAAGAAACCAAGCGGCTATTCACACAAGAAACGAAAAAATGAGCATTTAGTTTATAGATGTATATTTGTATGCTCAATAAAGGCTCAAAACTCACTTTTTGTGGGAATGAGTTTATAATGTGATCAAATATATATAATCAAATTTTAACTAGATTTGTCATGCTGTTTCATAATTTTCTTATGTTGGTTCTTTTTATCACGACGCTATCGGTTGTAAATTTGTAAAAATATAACCTTTTTAGCACTTGTTATTCCCAAATTAAACCAAGACAAGTAAAAAAAATGAAAAGTTTTTGAAAAACTTTGGGGTGATTAGCGGTTCCAATAGAGTTTTGTGTAAGGCTTGTTATTAGAACTTGCAAAATTCAAGGTTTTAGCATCCCCCCACACTTAAATTTCACATTGTCCTCAATGTGTCCCAAAAATAAGTTTTTAAGTTGATTGAATGTGTAAAAAAGCGTTTAAAACAAGGTTTTGGTGTTACTGGGCATCTGGACACGGCCCCATGCTGGGTGAGCACGGCCCCGTGGTCAGACTGCCAGTAAAGAAAACTTACAGAAGGTGGATACGGGGGTGTGCCCGGTGAATACGTCCCCATGTTGGGCAGAAATTAATCAAACAGCAGGTTCTGGGCAGTGGACACGGGGGCGTGCCGGCTAGGCACGGCCCCGTGTTAACAATCTGCAATTTCTGAAAACAGGTTTCGGCTTTCGGTTCTGGTGTCCAGGCTTATGTAGCACTAGTACTTAGTGCTTACAAGCCTCATAGGTACATGTTTTACTTAAAAATACTACACCAAACAAAATAATCAACATCCTACTTTACCATAAGTTCAACCATCCACAACACATACTAAAAAGAAAAATGCAGGAAATTAAAAGTGTTAACGGAAAAGTAAATTGTTCAACAATGGCACGCAGGCCATGAAATTGTTTGTGATAGATAAAAGGTTAACCTGTTAGGACCTTCAACCGTGTAATGCCACCACCAACGCCTCCCGCTCAATCCATATCCTCGTCCTCATCATCCCCTCCTTGGCCTACCATGTACTCCCAGATATTTCCGATGTCATCTTGAATTTTGAAGATGTTCCTCTCTATAACTCTGACTCAGGCGTACGTGTTGCTTGCCATATTGTAGGTGTTTCGGGTGCACATGTGGTTTTCCTGCAACAAATCATGTAAACTTTGAAAATCAGGAAAACCACCTCCTTGAGAGGAGGATTGGCCCGGATCACCATGGTGCTGATACTGGTACTGTGGAGGAGGACGAATTTGTGGAGCGTGAAGGACGAGAGCTTCTTGAGGGTTCCACACATGACCTTGAACCGTTTGGAATCTGACTGTCCCATCATCTTCTTCGTTGATTAAATTCATGGAGCGACATATGACGAGGTCCACTTTTCCCGTCCATGGGCCCTTCTGGAAGGACCTTGGCATCCTTTTCACAAAATGCTTGAAGAGGCGGTAGATCCACCCTCCAAAAAGGATAGGGGTTGGGGGAGTGGCTAGTTGGTTCAAGTGCATGTTGCGAAGTAGCAGGTGTGGAACATCGAGGTTTATACGGTTGTGAATGCAGTGGAGGACTATCAGATCACGCAAACCTACAACACCACCACTGTCATGTCTCTTGCAGAGGGAGTAGCTGAGGACCCTATGGATGTAGCGGTAGAGAGGGTCCCGTAACTGTGTGCTCTTTTTCTGGCTCGGGTTATAGTGTCCTTCCCCAATCTGAGCCCATGCTGCTTGGCGTTGGTCTTGTGGGAGTTCGCGGAGACCACCAGTGTTCTCCTCCTCTCCAGCATCCTCTTCAGCATACAACCCGATGATTGCCCCAAATTGTGCAATTGAAATTGAGTACATAACCCCTGCACAACGGAATTCCACCCCCTCATTGTCAAACGGCTCCGTTATTGCCTTGAAGGCAAACATGCTATAAAATTCCATGTTATACTCGGGCACGGAGTGGAGCCAACTGCAAAGAGCTGCTCTTAGTGGGCTAGTAACAAGGTTGTTGAAGAGGTCGATTTGACCTACTGCTTCTAGAGTATCCAAGAAAACTTGTAGGGGGGTTTCTTCGGGCCTTGTCTTGAGAACCTCAAACCGTGCTTGAGCAGCCCACTCATTCGGCTTGAACCTAGTAAATTTCTTGGCCATCTGAAAGAAAACACCAAACAATTAGCACGAAACAGTAAAATTTTTGAAGAAAACTGAAAACAGTCAGCTGAACACGACCCCGTGTTCAGTGGACACGCCCCATGTTTGTCAGAAATCAGCTGGACACGCCCCTGTGCTCGTTGAGCACGGCCCCGTGCTCAGGCGTCTGTTTCCCAAAAACTTCATTTTTCGACCCGGCTTCGAAAACTTGAAAATTTTTGGTCCATTAGGGGCGGTTTTCCCCGAAAATGAAACCCCAACTGCCTTTTTCCTAAAACAAACCATTTACCCCTTCAATTTCATCTTTTTCAGTTCAAAAACAAAGGTTTGAGGTTTTCGTGAGAAATCGGGCAAATCTACAAACAATTCAAGTTGATTTACTTCCTATAACATGCATCTATACTAATACTAACAGATCTAAGCAAAAATTTGAGTTTTGATTCGGTTCAAGTTGAAGAACCCTATATTTTTCCCCAAATTTTTGATGTTAAACTACATGCAAGTGATTAAACTAACTAACTATAATGATAGAATCATACCTTGACGTTGTTAGAAGTTGGAGGAACGTGAAAATCTGCAGAAATTTTCGGTGGAACCAGAGAGTTCTTGGGGAAACAGGGCGTGTTGAAATGAAGAAATGAAAGAAAAAGGGGGTTTTATTCCCGTCAGTTGCGCGAACACGGCCCCGTGTCCGCTGGACACGGCCCCATGGGCGGGCAAAAAAATTTATTATTATTATTTTTTAAGTGCATGTGTGAATGCACTGTTTCCCGAAACTTGGTTTTAGAAATCTTACCGATTTAGAGGCTTTCCCGACGTTCGTTACTTACAAGATATGATGTTGATGCTCAAACCTTTGTTTAATCTTTGGCCGCTTGTAGCAAGATTTCCTCCTCTTCATCCTCAATGAATCCTTGATAGAGCTTTAGCCGTTGGCCATTGACTTTGAATGGGATTCCATTCCGAGATTTAATTTCAATTGCACCGTGAGGAAAAGTATGGGTGATAGAAAAAGGTCCCGACCACCTAGACTTTAATTTACCAAGAAATAATCGAAGTCGTGAATTAAACAATAGAACTTGATCTCCTACCCGAAATTCATTAGGTTTAGTGTGTTTATCTTGCAAATTTTTCATTTTTTCCTTATAAATTTCGGAGTTAGAGTATGCGTTATTCCTTAATTCGTCTAATTCATTTAATTGACAAAATCGATTTTTACCGGCCATTTCTAACTCTAAGTTTACATTTTTAATTGCCCAGTAGGCTCTGTATGCTATCTCTACCGGCAAATGACAATTTTTTCCATAGACAAGCTTATATGGGGTTGTTCCTATTGTTGTTTTATATGCAGTAGGAAAGGCCCATAAAGCATCGTCTAATTTATCAGCCCATTCCTTTTTATTTAATCCTACGATTTTTTCAAGTATTCTTTTTAAACCTCGATTAGTCACTTCGGCTTGTCCGTTTGTTTGAGGGTGATATGCTGTTGAGATTCGGTGATAGATCCCATACCTTGTTAAAAAAAATTCAAGTTGATGGCTACAAAAATGGGTACCTCTATCACTTATTAATGCTTTTGGAGTTCCAAAACGAGAAAATAAGCGTTTCAGGAATCTTACCACAACTCTTCCATCGTTTGTTGGAAGCGCTTCGGCCTCGGCCCATTTAGACAAATAATACACTGCCACAAGTATAGATTTGTTTCCTTTTGACGGTGGGAAGGGTCCCATAAAGTCGAGTCCCCACACATCAAAAATTTCACAAACAAGAATGCCATTTTGTGACATTTCGTTTTTGGAAGAAATATTACCTGATCGTTGGCAAGCGTCACATGTCTTGACAAGACTTTGAGCGTCTTTGTAAATGGTTGGCCAATAAAATCCTGAATCAAATACCTTTCGTGCGGTACTAGCGGCACCATGATGTCCTCCGTATGGACCTTCGTGACAATGGCAGAGAATTCTTCTTGCTTCACTACCATGTACGCATCGACGGATAAGTTGGTCGGCACACATTTTGAAAAGATAAGGATCTTCCCAAAAATAATGCTTTACATCGGCAAAGAACTTTTTTCTTTGATGATGTGGCCATCCTTTTGCGACTATACCTCTAGCTAAGTAGTTAGCATAGTCGGCGTACCATGGCTCTTCTCGGTATTCCACCATTTCTAGGGACTCCGTTGGGAATTTTTCATTGATTAGGCCGTCCCTAGTTGCCTCCAAAGCTGGATCTTCCAAGCGGGAAAGATGATCCACAACGGTGTTTTCTGCTCCTCTTTTGTCTTTTATTTCAATGTAGAATTCTTGGAGGAGTAGAATCCATCTGATTAAACGTGGTTTAGCATCCTGTTTCTTAAAGAGATATTGAATGGCTGCATGGTCTGTATAAACTATCGTTTTAGAAAGAACAAGATAAGAACGAAATTTATCAAAAGCAAATACTACAGCTAGTAATTCTTTTTCTGTTGTTGTGTAATTTTCTTGTGCATCATTAAGTGTTTTACTAGCATAATAAATTGGGTGAAAATGCTTATCTTTTTGTTGTCCCGTGACAGCCCCAACTACAAAGTCACTTGCGTCACACATGATTTCGAAAGGTAATTTCTAATCAGGAGCTATCATGATAGGCGCATTGACTAACATTTCTTTTAGTGCGAGAAATGCTTGGTTGAAATCCTTGTTAAAGATGAAAGGAGCATCTTTTTCAAGTAATTTTGTTAGAGGTCTTGAGATTTTTGAAAAGTCTTTGATAAATCGTCTATAAAATCCGGCATGCCCAAGGAAACTTCTGATAGCTCTAACGGAGGATGGGGGTGGTAATCGAGAAATTGTGTCTATTTTTGCTCGATCCACCTCCATTCCTTCGCTTGAGATTTTGTGGTCGAGTACTATTCCCTCTGTTACCATGAAATGGCATTTTTCCCAGTTAAGGGCGAGGTTAGTTTCCTCACATCGGGATAGCATCCGTTCAAGGTTATCGAGGCATTGGTCGTACGAATCTCCAAAGATAGAAAAGTCGTCCATGAAGACTTCCATTGTCTTTTCTATCATATCATGGAAGATGGCCACCATGCAACGTTGAAAGGTTGCGGGGGCATTACATAGACCAAAAGGCATAAGTCAATAAGCAAAAGTTCCATAGGGACATGTGAATGTTGTCTTTTCTTGGTCTTCGGGTGCTATCGGTATTTGAAAGTAACCTGAAAAACCATCTAAGAAACAATAAAATTTGTGACCGGATAATCTTTCTAACATTTGATCAATAAAAGGTAAAGGAAAGTGATCTTTCCTTGTTGCCTCATTTAATTGACGATAATCTATACATACTCTCCATCCTGTGACGGTTGTTGTTGGTATTAATTCATTTTTCTCGTTAGTTACTATTATAATACCTCCTTTCTTAGGAACTACTTGGACGGGACTTACCCAAGGACTATCGGAGATTGGGTAAATGAGTCCGGCGTCAAGTAATTTGATGACTTCATTTTTAACCACTTCTTGGACGTTTGGATTTACTCTACGTCATGGTTGTATTACTGATTTATAGTCATCATTCATTAAAATTTTGTGCATGCACATGGAATGACTTATTCCTTTAATATCTACAAGCTTCCAAGCGATCGCGTTTTTGTGTTTTGTCAGAAGTGCGATTAATTTTTCTTTTTCTATACTAGTTAATTTTGACGAAATAATTACAGGTAATTTACCATCTTTTTCGAGAAAAACATATTCCAAACCTTTTGAAAGTTCTTTGAGCTCAAATGGTGGGTCTTTAGGAGACTCCTTATTTGGTTGCTCATTTGGATCAAGAACCAAGAAGGTTTGTTCTATGGCGACCTCTTCTTCAACAAAGTGGTCAATTTTTTCTCTTGCATCGGGTGGTTCATCTTCATCTTCAATTAGGGGGTCATTATTGCCGAATGGATATTTCATTGATCGCTCAAGATCGACACTTTTTTTGAATGCCCCTAATTAAATGGGTAGATTGTTACACTTCCGATTTTTCAAAGCTTCGTGGGTTTTTACAAAAGGTCGTCCCAACACTAGTGGAGCGTCATCAAGGATGACGAAGTCGGTTTGGATTACTATTTGATTGGTTTGGACCAACACATCTTCAACTATCCCTATTGATTTTACTGTTTTTCGATTAGATAGAAAAATGGGTATTTGAAGTGGAGAAAAATCACTAATACTTAACTTTTCGAAAATGTAGTTTGGCATTATATTAACACAAAGTTCTTTATCAATTGTAATACTACTAATAAAGGAATTTTGAAAGAAACATGGAACCGGTGTGATGTTAATTTCAAATGGATCTTCTTTTATTAGCGTAGTTTGATCATATGTTAACTTAACGCTTACCATTTCGTCAATTTTAGTGTTAATGTTTAGCTCTTTTAAAAACTTAGCATGAGTGGGTACTAAACAATGATTTTCGAAAGAAGGTGACAAGAGATTAATTTTTTTAAAATTAGACTCTTCTTGAATTTTAACGTTGTTGGACTCACCTTTTTCGTTGCTTAACTCATGTGCCGGATTTTCACTTACTTGTTCTTCCATTTTTACCTCTTCAACTATCTCTTCTTTATTACAAGTTAATTCTTCCCTTGCACGAGATTCCTCTTCCCTTACGCGGGCTTCTTTTATACAACGCTCGATAGTTTTAAGGTGTTCTATTATCTTTTCAGCTATGGGTGAGATAATTGGTGGTTCGTTGAAATGAGTTGAATAAGTGTTATTAAAGCTTGAATTCGGAAGTTCGATCCTTGGCTCCTCATAGTACTCATATGAGGTGGATGGTTCACACCATTGTTCCTTATAGTAAGTATATGAAGGATAAGGGTTGTAATTTGGTTCTTCATAATACTCATACGAGGTGGGTTGTTCATGCCATGGTTCCTCATAGTAAGCATATGAAGGTGAAGGCTCATATCTTGGTTCCTCAAAGTATGAATATGAAGGCTCATACCTTGGTTCATCAAAATATGAGTATGAGGGAGAAGGTTCATACCTTGGTTCTTCATAGGGTGTGTATGAAGTTGACGGCTCGTACCTGGGCTCCTCATAGTAGGTGTATGAAGTGGATGGTTCAAAGAGGTCACAATATTGTACCGAGTGAGGGTTACCACAAATGGTGCAATAGTCTTCCCGATAATCATCCTCCTCATAGTGGTAGTTGTAATCTCCTGAGTATTGATCCATAAGAATCACTCAGTAGACCACAACAGAGTCTCGGGACCATAAAACAAAAGTAAAAAACGAAAACATAGGGTGGACACGGCCTCGTGTTTAGTGAGCACGGCCCCGTGTTCAGGTTTTGTATCTGGGCGTTTTAATAAAAGTGACTAGTTTTGTGCAGCACGGGGGCGTGTTCAGTGAGCACGACCCCGTGTTCAGACTCTGTATCTGGGAGTTTTAAAAAAATACGTAGCACGGCTCCGTGTTCAGTGAACACGGCCCCGTGTTCAGTCTACCGTAAATGCAAAAACTAACTAAAATGCAGAAAATGTGCGCGCGATTTTAAAAAGGTTTTGAAAAACTAATTATGCTGTCGATTTTAAGCTTTCTTAAAATCCTTGTGTCCTCGGCAACGGCGCCAAAAACTTGATGCGTGTGTACCTTGATATGTTTTTGTTGATATTTTAAGCCCTTTTTAACACTTTAGTCAAGTTTTAAATTTATAAAACACGATATTCTACTAACACTAAACACACATATGGGCAAGTGCACCCATCGTGAGTGTAGTATAGTGTTGGTAAGATACCGAGGTCGTCCAAGGACACAAGAGCTTTTAGTACCGGTTTATCCTCAACATCTAATCAAATCAAAATTTTAGAAAAAGTTTTAAACATGAAAATAAAAACTAAAAATGCTGAAAATAAAAATAAAATAAAAACAGATAGACAAGATGAATCACTTGGATCCGACTCGCCTTTAGTGTAACCTTTGATGATTTCCGCACTTTTGCACTTTTTAAGAGATTATCTTAGTTATAGTAGTAGGCCCCTCTTTTGAAGGTGACGTTACCCTCAACCCAGTAGTTTGAGTCAGCAAGGATACAATCCTAAAGGGTCGGAATATTGAAAGATAATTAATTAAGTTATTAATGCGTAATGTGGTAGGCCCCTCTTTTGAAGGTGGCATTACCCTCGGCTAATTGGTTTGAGTCAACAGGGATACATTCCCAAGTAGCCGGGTTAATGTATTAATAGTAGTTTACATATGAGGGGATCAAGCCATTCGCACCAACTCCATCCAATACCATTGGGTATTGAAGGAGGTCCTAGTAAGCTTGACCCAGGTTCTTGCAGAATCTATACACTGAACAGGGCAAGAACCTTACCAAACCATTTCCTTAACCCCCGACCAGGTAGCCAACATATCTCTATATAGACCGTAGAGATATGAATGGTGAAAATCTTTTATTTTATATAGACAGTAAAATAATGCCAAGACACCAAATGATAAGGAAGTTTCACCTTCAACATAAGAAACTAGTTATTAAAGTCATTAATACAAAATCAAATAAAAAGTGCGAAAAGATTAAAAATCAAAAGTATTACACTAAATGTTTGTCTTCACCAAGTGATGTAAGAGAATTAGGCAAACATGGCCTTTGATTGTCAAGAACTCTTACTATCAATGATGGATGATGGTGGTGGATGTGGGTGTTGTGATGGTGGTGGAGTGTGGGTGAAGTGGTAGAGAGGTGGTTTGCCAAGGGATGTCTTTGAAGTGAACCAAGCACCCCTATTTATAGCCTGCACAGAAGCCCGGACAAGGCCCTGTGTCCATTGGGCACGGCCCCATGTCCATCCTCTTTCTCTTTCTTCATTAATTGCAATTTATCTGCATTAGCTCCACACGCCCCCGTGTCCGCTGGGCACGGCCCCGTGTGCAGAAGCGTATCTGTACTATCAAGATTTGCTTGGATTCTACTAATCTTAGCGTTGACCACGACCCGTGTTGAGCTGGGCACGCCCCCGAGTGTGGAATAGAAGCTTCTACAGCTTTGTCCTTTCTGTAGACACCTGGCCACGCCCCCGTGTCCGCTGGGCACGAGGCCGTGGTCAGCCTTCTGTTCCTTTGTTTTTGCTTGGGAAGATGTTGTCGAGGGGTCGGGCATGCCACGTTTATTCCTTTTCTTGTATTTAGGTTGGATTTTGCTGTATATTTGTTCCTTTTGTTCATTTACGCTCATTTAATCCTGAAAATACAAAAGGAAGACAAAAGCACACTTTTTTTCCAACATTAGTACTAAAAAGGGTTAGTTTTATGCCTTATTTGATGTAATTTATATGTTGCGTTTTACACACATCAATAACCTGAATTCTTTTATTGTTTTGTTATTCACGATTGTGAATAGTGCATATTTCTACCCAATTTCTTTTGGAAACATCATTCTGGATAGATATCCTATCCAGGTTTCCAAGTTTTATATTCCCATATGCAACCGTCATTCATTACTTGAATGTTTCATAATATCATTCATATAATAATATATAGTGTGCACCTGGGTGATACTCGCCCTGATGAGTTTTCATTGTCGTTCGACCTTTATTCGGTATCCTCATTTGGTTTAGGTCCTTGATGAGCATTCCCTACTTGTCATATTTCGGACCGTTCCATCATCATAACAGTAATTCATTAAACTCTCGCCATCTTCAGATGCGAGCTTCCTTCAATTAGAACGTTCACAAAATATTAGTAACGTTGAAATTAATAAGCGCCCGAACTATAATACAAAGCTTTCTACAATACTTGTTAACACAAGTAGTTCGCTAACTATACCGGTCTTTTACCAATTTATTTGGGGTAACGTGCGTTCACACGGTAGCCCTATGTGTTGTTTGCAACACTTTTAACCATGCTAGACCGTTAATATTTATAATTACTTACCGAATCGCGCGATCAAGTCTCGAACCGAACACATTTGATCATTAACCTTGAGCTCTAATTACCAACTTGTAAGACCCTTACTTACTTAATTGAAATTTTATAAAAATTATGCATTTATATATGTATAAATGCTAATACACGTTCGTACATATTTTCGAATTTCATAAATATTAAAACATTTCAACATGTTGTCGTTGATTAGTTTCGTAAACGACAAATCATAACGCGGAAGCTTGAACTTTGATCATGTTTGGTTCTTTGTTGAGCTTGATCGTCATTTGGTACATCAAAGAATTACCTACATTCCATAAATCATGAATAACGTTAGTTATATGGAGTTTATAACTAATCTAGATAAGCCCAAAAGCTCAAAACAACGAAAAACACCAATTTCACATATACCTCGTCGTAAGCTACGGTTCTGTGCCGTAGCTACAGCCTGATATTTATGTTTTCAACAGCACCTGCCAGCCGTAAGCTACGGCTGGCCACCGTAGCCTACGGTTGGCTGCTGCACCAATTCTTTAGTTTGTCGTTTTTGTTACGAAAACTTCCGTAACTTTCCGAATACTTATCCGTTTTACGCGAAACTTGTTTCTACGTGTCTGTAAAGCATTTGCCCACATTCTTAACTTATAAACCCATGACCTGGATTTATAGATTTAAATCGTCCGCTAACGGTACTAATTTATATATAAACAATTATTTGACCTGTTTGCATAATTAAACAAAAGAACTCATATATTTACATCTTTTTCACAAGATAATCTTTTTATGATTAAACCCCATTACCCGGGGTTTTATCCTTATATTTTACGCATCCGTAATCCGTTTTGTGCGTATACTTATTTTGACCCGTTGTGGGAATTTAAGCACTTAGACTTAATTCATCCGCGATTCTCCATATCTTCTATTCCCAGTTTATAACCTTCATTCGAGTATCATCACATCTTCAATTGTGATGGATTATGATAGGAAAACTATTATATTCCTATTCTACCATCGGATTTGATACTTTTACGAAAATGACCCTTTATGTAGCATTAAGCCAAAAAAATTTTAATGCTTCCATTTTATACTAGTTGAAGGATCAACCGACTTATAAAACTCATATTTAATCTTCCCCTAGGGGTCGTTTATCCGATTTCCCATTCGATGGCGTTTTGGTCAATTTTAGTCCTTTTTAACTACTAAGGACATCTAAAAGCTTGTTTTGGCTAAGTGAGCACTTATATCCCATATTTTATTTACAATTCATCGTGTTCCTAAGAACATAAAATTTCCCATTTTAAACTATTGGATATACCTCACTTAGGTAATCCGAAATTCGCCCATGCCTTGTTTAGCTCTCGTTGGACCCTAAGTTCTCATTGAGAGTTTGACTCATTAAACATACCTGGCTCGGGTCCTAGCTTTGACCCGTTTTAGTACCTTGCAATATTAATCGCTAATTAAAAGCAATATAAGCCATACGTTATTCTCCCTGTAAGCACAACAACTCGATAGCAACTATTTGACCCGTTTAGCCTAAATGACCATTTATCATTGTGAGATGGTATTTATTTGCCATCTCATCCATGTAGCCCGTTTCAGTTTACACCATACGATCATATTATTTAAAAATCATCTCTTAATTCGTTTGACCCATTATGGCTTACGCCATATGGTGTCTTTTCAAAACTATTATTTATCCATCAACTCGTGACCAAATTACCATTTTACCCTTTTTACCCATTATGGTTTACACCATATGGTAACTTTTCAAAATCCCTTGTTTATTCATCATCACATGACCGAATTATCGTTTTACCCCTTTTTATCATCAAATATGGTTTCTCACCATTTTCACTTGTTCTGACCCGTATCATTCCGCGTCGGAACGTCATAATTCATGTACTAATTTATATTGTTCTTAACCAATACTATAATTAGGTATTCTACTTAAAAAATGTAAGATTTACTTACCTTGCATTCGATTATGCTTTTTTTCCCGCGCACTTGATCTCTTTGACCCGCTTCTTTCCCAAGCTTCCGCCTAGCTTGTCAAGCATCAAACTTACGATCCCCTAGTCTAGGTGATCGATAATTCATGTTCATGCACGAGTTTGAGCTCCAATTTCCCTTTCAATTTGATGATTCTTGGATGAACTAGGGTTTCCCCTTGTCTCCACCTCCTGATGATTGACCAACACTGTCACACCCCGACCCGCAGCGGAAAGGTACGGGGCATGATGATTGCCCATAGCTCATGACAACTAATCATTGTTACGATATTTAAAGTATGTCCATTTAAATTATCACATAGCATTTAATAATCAAATTTATTCATACATTGTTCAAAACAAACATATCAAGATTTTAATTTAATTTCCTAAGGCCCATGCTACGTGTTCATATCACTTGATCATCCACTTTGAAAACCTGCACCACGTTAGAAAAGTATATTTTTGGGTCAACAAATATGTTGGTGAATAATTTCCTCCTTTTTTAGAAAATAGTTTTATATTTATTTCTTTAAAAAAATATTTTTAACATGCATCTCAAGGTTAGTATGAAATTGGTCTCATATCATAGTCACCATATCCATATATCCAAATTCACCAAACAAGAATACACAATCAAATAACAACACAAACAACCAAAATAAATAGACTTCTGATAATAACGTGCATTAGGCTCAAGCCCCAAGAAGCGAGTCTAATACCGTTGGCGATACTAGGCTACAACCCATGGCCGTGGGGAACCTAGTCAGCCGTGAATCAACTAGACACAATAGCATGCAATAGACTTGACATCAAATAGCATATAGATTAATAGATTACACATAAGACGTTCACATAATAACACTTGATCATAGCATGTTAAGTAAATCGAAAAGCGTAACATGATGCACCCCAAAATTTGTAAAAGATTAAAAAGGGGAAATGGAAGAAATTACTCACAGGTTGCGAAAAGTTAATCCACGAGAATGCACCGCACGAAAAGGAACGGTTTGTATCTAAATAATAATCGCAATGCAAATAGATGAAATTCTAAACGAAAGGATAACCTATTGATTTTAGGAAATTGGGTTCTCCTATTTGGGGACTTGGAAATATATAAAATTATATTCGTTTAACGGAGAAATAACCAAAACAATAATTATATATGTTTTAGAATTTATCAATATGGCAAAAATCATAGAATTGCTATTTTAATGGTTTTAGATACTTGATAATGCCAAATGATTAAATAAGTTCATCAAACTCATCTAAAAATTATATTGATTCAATTTAATATTATTCCCCAATTTTAATTTAAAATAATAATCTCGTAATGAGATTTATTTGTCTAAACAATTCCACCCATTCTTTAGTTATATAATCATTAATAAAAAATATGGAAAATCTGTAATAACTTTAACCATCATATAACCTGTAAAAATCGGTAAGACTATTTATAAAAATTATTTATGATAACGTTGCATATATTTTTAAAGGATTCAAATATATAAACATATGTGATGCATATAGATCTAAAAATTCTCCAAAAAAAATTTAAGGAAAGTCTTTATAAAAATTACCTAGTATTTATATAATCTGAAATAATCAATAAAAATGTTTATTGAATTTATTTAAGACTATCTTGTATTTTTATTTGATTTAACTAGCGATTAAAATATATATAATTCACCAAAATTCCAATTTGATATCTAAAAATTCTCAAAATTTACACATAACATGCAAATATGATATATAATAACATTATACTTTCAATTGCATCAAAACACAAGTCTAAATCTAAAAGCCTCAAATTCTATGCATGAAGAACCCTAATTTCAACTAAAATTAAATTCGGATAAATTAGCCTTCTATCACTGAAATTGTTATAGGGCTTTTGTAGAGCACGAAAAATTAAGTAAGTTGGGCTTTGGAATCACCTGAAAAGGTTGAGAATTGAAGGAGATATCGCCCAAACTAGTTACGAGCCCTAATTCGTTCTTCGCTTGAATTCGTGGTTTAGAATGGATGAACTCGAGATTTGGCAGTGGATATTTGTATCAAAAGTGATGAAGTTTTGAGGAATGTAAATTTTATAAGTTAATTCGACGTTTTAGATAAAAACCCGTTCCATGAGTTTGAAGTACATGAATTGTGATATAAATTCTACATTTTTTTTTGAACGGCTAATTTCTTTAATCACCTATCGTCTGTGGGACTTGAACCCAAGACCTTCCCCTTCCCCTTCCCAATCTAGGTGTTTTAAAGGTTTTGCCTTTGCCAATGGACTACCACTCCATTGGTATATAAATTCTACATAATTGATGAATTATGAGGTCTTGCAGCTCGTGTAAATGCTAAGGAAACTGATTCATCGCGAAACCGAAGTCAAAGGGACCTAACATCAGCCGAATCGTCATAATAAAATCGATATAGGGTCGGGTCAGCCACAAAAACGAGTTTGGTTCAGCTGGTTCGCGAAAAGGGTAGGTGATGACAAAGAGTTTTGAATCTAAATCTCTGTATTTATAACAAATAATCACTATTTTTAACATCCGTTGGATTTGACCCAATGGTTTCAGGTGCGTGTTGTTTGGTTTAAATAAAGGCTGGTGCGGGTTAGAATCCCGTTCAGCTCCTCTTTTTTTTTATAAAAAAAAAACCCACACATCCTGAATCAATATTTAAGAAACTAAGGATCGAATACCAGCACTAATGGATCTGCAGCCCATCTGGCTTGCACGTGACTTGTTTCAGCGGGAGGTTCCAGCTTCGAATTCATGTCTATGCATTTTATTTCGTTTTTTAACAATACTTTCATAATATACAATTTAGTCCCTTGAGATTATGTTAACATCTAACCAAACTAACTAATGACACTAACTTAGTTAGTGTCTTGCGTTTATAAAACTAACTAATTACTAACCTAGTTAACCCACTTCTTGCATAAAGAACTAATCTAGTTAGCTGGGTTTGCTAACGTAGTTCGTCGACTTGCTTTATTTTATAGTTTCAATTACCTACAAAAATCGCTCTTAACTTGTAACTTTGATATTTTGACAATTTTCACCCTTTAACATTTAAATCTTGTTTTAACTACCATTTTTAACGTAGTTATTTAATTCCCTTAAAATTTTAAAACGATCTAACTGGGGTTCGCTTATAAACCTCTATTTAATTCTGGTTTTTAACCCGATGCAACATGTGACGATTTATGGAATAATAAATATTAAAATCATAAAATTTATTAAAAATTCTTAGTTGTATTTAATGAAAAAGGTCCGGTTTTTTACAATCCGGGTCGGATTTCGGAGGTCTGATTTTGACGGATGTTACAAACACACACTCACTATGTGTGTTATGTCCTAATCCTTGTGTTTTAAAACACAAGTTCCCTTTTTGGCAGCTTTGGTCCTTTAAGTTCAGTTTTGATTATTTAAGGCTACAACTCATTGTCTTATCACTTATTTACATGTTACTAACTAGGTTAATTTTGTTCCCGGTTATTTTGTTTACGGATTAACTTTTATCACTAACGGTAATTTATCCACCTTTTAATACTAACGTAGTTTGATTACCATACCCGTTTTGGGGTGTTACAGAAAAGCATAAAAATGATTAGGCCGCCGATTTTAAACTTTCTTAAAATCCTTATGTCCCCGGCAACGACGCTAAAAACTTGACGTGTGTCGGAGTTCGTTTTGATTTTTGCTATATTTTTAAGTACCCCTTTTTACTCTTTTATCAACTTTTAAATTTATAAAAACACGATACAAAACTATCACTCTCTACAACGCGCTAGGGCAACTGCACCCATCGTTGGCGTAGTATAGTGATGGTAAGCTACCGAGGTCGTCCAAGTACACAAGAGCTTTTAATACCAGAATATCGTCCACGTCTAATCTAACCAAATTTTTGAGTAAATATTTTTAGTAAAATAAATAAACTAAATAAACAAATAAATGAGCTAAGAGACAATGTATAATCACTTGGATCTGACTCGTCATTTATGTATCCTTTGATGATTTCCACACTTTGGGTTTTTAAAAGATTATCTTAGTTATAGTGGCATGTCCCTTTTTTGGAGGCAATGCTACCCTCAACCATATTGATCTGAGTCAGCAGGGATACAGTCCTGCAAGGCCGGATTATTGAAAGATAATTAAGTAAGTTATTAATACAAAATGTGGCATGTCCCTTTTTGGAGGCAACGCTACCCTCGACCATATTCGTCTGAGTTAGCAGGGATACAGTCCCGCAAGGTCAGTTTAAAGTTTTAATAGTAGTTTATTTACAATGGATTCAAGCCGTTCTTACTTCCCCCGATTTGATACTATCTTCCTCAAAGGAAGTCCTAATAAGCTTGAATCAAGTACTCGCATGATCTATACACTGAACGATGCAAGAACTTTACCCAAACTACCATTCTAACCCCCTTCCAGGCAGTTAACGCGATTTATATAGACCATAAATACACGAATGAGTGAATCAACAAGACATGAAGAGATGATAGAATAAAGTTCATTTTCAATATAAAAAACTAGTTATTAAAGTCATTAATACATACACAATTAAAAAGTTACCAAAGCTTGGAAATCAAAAGTAATACATAAATAATTTGTCTTCACCAAGTGATGTAAGAGATTAGACAAGCATGACATATGTTTGACAAAAACTCTTAATATCAATCTTGGATCCCGAAGACTACTACACACACTCTAAGGATGGATGATGGATGAATGTGGTGGATGATGGTGGTATTGTGGTGGTGGTGGAGTAGTGGCAGGTGTGAGAAAAGTGGTTTGCCAAGAGATGAATTGCAAGGAACCAAGCACCTATCTTAATAGCTGAAAACAGTAGGTTTACATGGCCCCGTGCCTAGTGGGCACAGCCCTGTGTCCTTCTCCTTCTCTGTCTTCATTTAATGCACTTGTCAGTCCAGATGCTCACAAGGCCCTGTGTGTCAACGGCACGACCCTGTGGCCCTTGTACTTCCTGTACGAACCTAGATTTGCAAATCTGAGAGTTGACCACCGCCTGTGTCCATGAGACACGGCCCCGTGTCCCTTGTCTACTTATGTTTGTCTTTTTCTTCAGTGAATCTTGAGTGGGACACAACCCCATGCCCGATAGGCACAACCTATGCTTGGATTCTGGTTTGTTGTTTTTTGTCTTGGGGTGAAGCTTGAAAGGTCGGTATAGTGTATCAACTTTCCTTCTTTCGTATTTTTGTTGGTTTTCGTCATTAATTTGTTCATTTTGTACATTTAAGCTCTTTTAATACAGAAAATCAAAAGTATATAAAGAAACACACTTTTTCCAACATTAGTACTAAAAAGGGTTATTTTTATACCTTATTTAATATAATTTATATGTTGCATTTGGTGCATATCAATATATCATGACCTTTAATGTTTGGTTCGTACCAAAATTCCCCACCGCAACGTGCGATGATAAAATATTAGTATATATTAAATATCATCACCTTAACTACAACCAACTTTTAAAGTTTTTGTTTTTTTTTTTCATTGTGGGTTTTAAGAATTGACAACAATAAGTTCTCATTCAAAGAAAACTAATTAATTAGTTGTGAAATGTTTGGAGTGTCAGTAATGAATTTATTTTCATAGCATTGCATATTTTACTTTGATACGATTATTATTATGATATTCAATTATTGTATCTTATGTTTAACAACTAGGTGTTGCCCCGCCCGCGTTGCGGGGCACTAAGCCAATTTTTTTTTCATATACGTCTGTGTTTCAGTTACCTGTACATACTACTCATAACACGATTTCAAAAAACATTACATCAAGAAAAACAATTAAAACAAAACACTATCAATACTTTTGCAAAAAAAAAAAAAAAACTAAAACGATGGAAATACTATAATTTTTAACTGGGGCAAAATTGTAATTTTTCAGGACAAATGAGCGTGTGCCACGCAACCGCCTGACACGAATAAAAATTACACCGATTCAATAATTAAAACAAAACACTGCCATAGATTTGTCAAAAAAAACTAAAACGAAAGCATGACTGTAATTTTACACTGGGGGCAAAATCGTAATTTGACAGAAAAAACAAAAACAATGGCAAACCTGTAATTTGAAACCGATGGCAAAATCGTAATTAGGATGGAGAGAAAAAAACAAAACCAACGGCAAAACTGTAAATTTAAACGGGGCAAAATTGTAAATTGGCTGGACCAATGGGGAAGTGCCAGGCAGCTGTGGGAAGAAAATCGTAATTTTTGAAATGGGAACAAAATCATAATTTTGAACAGAGGGAAAAATCGTAATTATATTTTGAACTGGGTGCGAAATTATAATTTTAAACTGAGCGCAAAATCATAATTTTGACCTATGGGGAAAAACATTATTTTATTTTGAACTGTCCGCAAAAACGTAATTTCGAGTTGTGGGCAAAATCGTAATTTTGAGCTAGGGGAAAACATATTTTTATTTTGAGCTGGTCAAAAACGTAATTTTAAACGGAAGGCGAAACCGTAATTTTAAACTGGGAATAAAATTAAAAATGAGTTTTTGAACTGAGGGCAAAATCGTAATTTTGAGCCAGGGGCAAAAATATAATTTTTATTTTAAACTGTGGGCAAAAACGTAATTTTAAATAAAGGCCAAAACCGTAATTTTAAACTGAGAATAAAATTAAATTAAAAATAGGTTGGTCTAATAGGAAAGTGACAAGCAAGCTGCCTGGCACTATTCCCTCAACTTAAAAATGTATATGTAGTAAATGATGACAACTCTTATTCAATTATTTATCGAAACCTTTACTAATATTTAATTGTTTTCGATTGAGTTAAAATACGCGTCAATATTATTTGTCATATCATGACTTTATTTTTAGACTTTTATCTTTTGAGTTAATTACATAGTTAGTCCCTATGGTTTGTACAAAGTAACATACTTAGGTACTAATAGTTTAAAATCACATTCTAGGGTATTAACTTTTCATTTTGTAACGTTTGGAGGTATTAACGTTATTTGTAGGTTTAAAATTACATTATATTAGTACCTAAGTATGTTATTTTGTGCAAACCACAGGGACTAACTATGTTAATACCCTATAAGTTAATACCCCCAAACGTTACAAAATGAAAAGTTAATACCCTAGAAGGTGATTTTAAACTATTAGTGTCTAAGTATGTTATTTTGTGTAAACCATAGGGACTAACTATGTAATTAACTCTTTATCTTTTAGTTGCTATACTGAGTATTGTTACCTTCCCGCTATCGTAATGAATTGAACTGATACTGATCGGATTTTCGCCGCAACGCGCGAAGAAATTATGCTATTACATATTTTAATTTTTAATGAAATAGTACTTTACACCTAAAAATATTTTTTTTTTATTTTTTAATTTAAATGTGGCTATCACATGTTCTCACAACTTGAGAGTATTCCTAAATTATCCAAATCATATATATGTAATTTTCACTTTGTCTAAGGCTATGGGGTGTGGATGGAGCCCCCCTTTAATTTAGAGGGTGTGGATGGAGCTCCTATTAAACAAAATAAAAAAAAACATTTGATTGGTTGTCGAACTAGTGGGCCCCACCTGAATGGCGTTTCAGCTCGTTACCACCATGGCGGGCCTTCAATGGCACCCCGGCATAGCGCCGAGGTGTGGTGGATGGCTGGGGGGGGGCGCTATAGGCGTCCAGCAGGCGAGGGTGGCGCACCCACACCCTCCAGCCTAAATATGAGTTATTATGATGATGATGATGATTGGTATTATGCCATAATGTCTCATATTATTAAATCAAAGAAAGTAGTGGGCATGAATGATGGTGTCATGTAACACTAGAAAAATACAAAATGTTTGGGGATTTATATGGGCCCATCTTGATTTTTTTTATGTTTCCTTTCCCCCTTTTTTCATTCAAAAAATAATGCATTACCTTTTTAATATTCTTTTAAGATTTTAAACTGTTGAACTTTCATCTAATAA
The DNA here is from genome assembly GCA_030545235.1 of Helianthus tuberosus. Lineage (NCBI taxonomy): Eukaryota > Viridiplantae > Streptophyta > Magnoliopsida > Asterales > Asteraceae > Helianthus > Helianthus tuberosus. Next base: position 148,776,552 of record CM060411.1, on the reverse strand, counting down.
GAAAAGAAATGAATTACTAATGATAGTTTATTGGCAAAGCAAAACCTATAAACACTTAAATTTGAGAGAGGTGAGGCTTGAATTCCAATTTCTTGTGAAAAGATAATAAATTTATGAATAAAACATAAAATATATATTGGATCAGATATTATTTTAGGTATAATACCAATAAAATCAAGCAGTATTTTTAACATTATTATCATATATTTAAATTGTTGCAATTTCTTATGATATGATAAAAATTAATGAAAAATTTGTTGGATTAGATATTACTGAATGTATTAGGCTCTTTTGTTTTTTTATATATAATAGAACCCATATAATAATTCGGTGTTGGTATCATATTATCGAAACCGGTATATATATTTGTTTGTTTTTCGGACAAGGTAATACTTGTCGTAATTTTTTTAAGCATATCACGACTTTAGTTTTTAGGTTTTCTCTTTCGGTTGCTATTGCAAGTGCCCCTATCATAACAAACCGAAACGATACCGACTAGGTTCCCGCAATATAACGCGGAAGTATCCCACTAGGTTCTTGTGAAAAGATAATAAATTTTTGAAAAAACATTAAATATATCTTGAAGTAAATATTATTCTATAAAATAAAGTGTGTTATAAAACTTAAGAGATTGAGATCAAAACTTCCTATATATATCTTTCTCTATTCTTCTCTTCTTTCACAATAACGAATACGTTATCATCATCACAACGTACTTTCCCTTGTAGCAAGACATGGTTGGTTGAAAAGCAAATTGAATGAATGATACATTGAATGATTTATAGAAAACAAAAGAAATAAAACAAAATGGGTGGGACCTATATGTTTGTTAATAATTCATAACACCCCCCCTCAGACATATGCCCATTTATTTGTTTGATGAATAAATCATTAGCTCTTTGTGGTATGTTGTTCTACAACTTTGGTGTTTGGCTTTGACATGCTGCCTAGTTAAAAACCTTCCTAGGAAAACCCAGTGGGACAAAACCATAGCTAAGGGAAAAAGAGTGCAGTGCATGTTGTCTCTCGTGATACTTTTGTAATACTCCCCCTGATTTCATTATGTATCGTTTAAGCCTTCTGCGTAGATCTTTTAGTTAATATTTTGCCACTTCATTCCTTGATGTGTATAATCCTTTGTGTTGATCAATGTTATATGGTCTTTATATGAGATTACTGGTGCTTCATGTAAACAAATACCATATGATCCACAACTATATGTTATTATATTCCCTGCATTTACAAAGCTAACAAAAATTGTTTCGATGAGTTAGTAAAATATAATCTCATAACTTACATACCTTTGTTGTATCAAAATATTTGTTTTAACACATTCTAATGTCTCCTTGTTTAACACATGCGATATCACACCAATAAATTCATCCAAGATATATATGTATATAAGCATGTATAGCTAGCAAGAAATATTAGTGCACAATTGTGATTATCTATAATATTTCTTGACTCGGAATCTCAACTTTGGTAGGAGATCAAAGTACTCATCTGTTATAGCAAGTGTCTGAACAACCTTTAACGTACATAAAAGATAAGCTTTGTTCATACTAAAACCAACCCGATATATTCTAGATGAACTTACCCTCATGCCCGAACTACAGGTCGAACAATAATTACATTATGTCAAGGTCTTTCAAAAATTATCCCTCTAAAAGCTCGGCAGTTTCTCTCGATGATGTGTAGACATCATCACTGTAAACTTTGATTATAGTGAACTTTTAAAAGTAAATTTTGATAAAAACATGGCTAATTTAATCACACGTATATCCCTCTTTATCCGAATATCTGGAGTTGTACAACACTCGACCCGATTATTTTAGTCCATACCTATTTTGTGAACTTGATATAGTATGTTCTTAAGGTTTTGATATCAAAGCTTCTGACATTATCAATCTATGAGGGAATTCTTTATATCGTATCAATATATGAATTTGTGTACAATGATCATAATGTTCCCGAGAACTTACTTTACACGATTTTGATAATTTAAATCCTTCATGAATTTTCATGTATTTTGTAGTACCACATGATATATAAACATTCATAAGATGCATGTTAATTTTCTCTTAATATATTATCAGACTAATCAGATATTGGAAAGTTATTATATCCACCACTGGAGAATGTGTCTCCTCATAATCAATCAATGGTTTTGCAATATTCTTGTGTTACCAAATTTTCTTTGTATCACTTAATTTGATTTGTGTAAGAAAATATTTACCTTAAGAACGGTTGGTCTGAAAACTTTTCATTCCATGAAATTCATTCCATGAGAGAATTTTAACTTTGATTTATTCACTTTTTTCAAATTTGGCTAATTAATAACATGAATTCATTCATGAGTAGATTCAAAAATCTTGATCTTCATTGTTTCATTATTTCTAGCGCTATGTTATATATAAAAGTATAACGACGTCGATTTTTATTTCGATTCCATACATATCTTAGACATGATACAATTTATCGAGATCTCTTTATTTTCAGGTACCTGAGGTTATTCTTGAACCATCATGTCTATTATCTCTTCAGGAGATCTTATTACTATAACCTTGACTTGACCATCTTAATTACTTGCTCCAATTTTCGAGGAATTTTATTATTGGAATCAACTAGTCTACCACGCTTTAGGCGTGCAATAAACTCATTACAAAAATATGTGGTTGTCCTCTTGGGACACAAATATAACTGGAGCATAAACAATTGATATATATGACTTAGCTTGTCACTTTATTTTTGTAAGTAAATACGTCTGGTAATAGATTTATTTTCCAAATGAGTTGTTCTTTGAACCCGTAGTTCATATTTTCAGTTTTAAGGATCAATGATAATTTATTTCAACTCATTTCTTTTTCAACTGCTTTTATCTTCCCCTAATGTTGGGAATGTCAGTCCATTTAGATGGATGTTAATAAACTGAACCATAAATAACTCTTTCGTTAAATGTCATATTCCCAATCACCTTTTAAGGTCCCATATCAATTTCAATATATATCGCACAATCAAAGTCTTAGAATGGACATATTTGGTTTCTGACCAAAAACCAATTATAATGGGGAGAAAATATTACAATATATTGGCATTATATGAATTTATACAAGAACTTTTGCTCTCATGATCATACACTTAGCAAACACATCCAGTGATTGTCTCAAAACTACATGAAGTTTTACGTGTATTGCAATGATCATTATCATTATATCATTCTGGAATAATATGCTTGCTATCACATTAGCTAAGCCACAATCACACAAACTTCAGGTTGTGGATTTGATAACCATTTAGACGATGCATCGATTTAAAACACTAAATGGTATCATGTTGGATATGTATATCCTTTGCTTATTCCAGAATACTTAGGGATTTACACCCTACTTTCATTGATTAACTTTTCTTGAGAACAAAAATTACATTTTATAATTTTCTGGAAGGATCTGTTAGTTCTTCAATACATTTCACATTATTATTTTACTCGGTGTGGTCTAACCGGTCATGCCAACTGATTATGATTTATAAACTTCTTATTTATGATCATATATGTATTACTTGTAAGTAAAAACACAAAATAGAATGTATGTATTAAACAATTTAATCTTAATAATTTGATAGTCTATTATGATGTGAACAAACTTACATTTGAAATTAATCATATAATGAATCAAATTCAGACTCAGAACCATAAGGTGGTGAAGGTGGTAGAGTTAGTTGCATATTATTAGCTATTTGTTTTAGCATGTCTTCCAACCATTTGTTTCTTTCTGTCAGCCATTTTATTTGTTTAGACAAATTTCGAATCTGATCGTTTAACCTAGCCACTTCAACTCCTATTGAATCTGAAGGTAGATTCATTTAAGGTACCGTACATGGTTTTGTTATATTAATTGGTGGCAGTTGTTGTTCTACTTCGTTTAATAGTGATTGGAAATACTGTTGCAGTAATGGTGATTGGAAAAATGATTCTGATGCTAACTGCTCTTGGAATATCATGTTTTCATCAAACAAAATTTGTTGCATCGTTGAATCTTCCTCAAAAACTAAAGGTGAGATGTTTTGTAAGATGTTCGGTGCTAGTGGTTGAGATAGGTTAGTTGTAATATGTTCTTGTACGGGTGGCAGTTGTGGTTGCAGATCAAATCGATAAAAAGACGGTTGAGGAAGCTGCAACAATGATTGTTGCAAATTTTGTGTTGAGGTACTTTCTAAGATAACTTGAGCTTCCTCCGACTGGAATGGTTGATTTAGTATATAATTATGAACAGGGGTTAGCCTAACAGTGTTAAAATTTACGATCCCAGATGCCTTTGGTGGAGATAATCCTTGGATAATCTGATCACTTAAGACACCTAATGATTTTGCTATTTTTGTAATGTAAGACCCTCCCATGAGACTTCTCAGAGGATTTGTTTGTTGATTTAAAAGATATGTAGCAAGCTCGTGGGCAATATTACAAGGAACTTGCTCAAAAATACTATGCAGATGGAAAAGGTCGGTAGTACTAACCCTATGTTGATTATTCTTGCGCCCAGTGATAGTGTTGGCTAAAACACGGTGCATATATTGATAACGAGGGTCTGTGAATTTCATAGAATTATTATTGTTACACCACCCTTTCGATGAATGGCCTAGCTAATATTCTTTCATTTCCTCAGAGGAATAAGAGGTTGATGCCTCCGTAAAAATAGGTTGTTTAACTTCTTCATCTGTATATATGCCCAGATGAACTGCGAATTCTGTTAATGACATATTATGAAATTTTCCACAAAGTCGAAAATGAATAGATTCATCAGTAAGACTTTTATCATATTTGAAATAGAAAGTGGACAAGAACTCATATACAAGTTCATCGTATGACGGTTCTAGGATGTCGAAGAAACGACGCCAGCGCGTATTACGTGGTAGTAATCTCGCTAGTAAACCACTTGGATCAAACATTTCCATTTGATACCAATCAATACCGCTAATAGAAAAAACTTCAAGATTCTTGAGTTTTTGATACCTCTCACGATTGGGTAAATCAGTAAACCGAAGGAATCGATGAATGTTTGCTGCATTTGAAGATTCAGCATATGCTACTGGAAGATTTGCCATTTGAATATTTGGTTTTGTTGAAACTAAGAAAAGTTTGGGTACGGGTTATTTTGGGTATGTGTTGAATTGTATCAGAAGTTGTAGCTTATGTGTAGATTAGCTCGAGCAGTGAGTTTCTTATATAGATAAGAAAATTTAAGCTTACACCATACGTTTGGTTAAGGCTTCCATGATACGTTTTGAAACAGTTCACTGTAGCTAGTAAATCTTATATTACATAAATAAATATTAGATGCATAAACAAAAATGTTAGGTATATAAATAAATGTTAGTAGTCTCAAAATTATTATATCTCCTGAGCAATAGGTCCCATGTACTAATTTTAATTTATCACAAAACTTATATTATAAATATACATATATATAAAGGAGAAACGGGATCTAAAAGATCATCCTAAAGGTATATGGTTTTACAACTCACTGGTGCACCCTTAGGCTTTCAATCTATATATATTTAAATATATGAAATTCTTACACATGAAATAAATTAAATTCTGCTTTAATTGTTTTTAAAATATTTAAACTCTAAATTAAATGTTAGTATGCGTGTATAAATAAAAGTTATATGTGTAAAAATACAAGTGCTATCAAGATTTTCGGTCTCTTTATTTTTATTATTAAGTATGGGACTTAGATGTTTTTATGATAGGAGTGTCTGGATAACTGGGTCTCCTAAAGGAAAACAATCCCACGGTATAAAAGAAATATTACGTTTTGTAGTCCAACAACAATCATGTGTTCATCGTAAGATACATCTACACTTGTATTAGTTTATCATAACAATTATAGTTTATATATATTAATCAAACGCTTACTTTGATTATGATTGCTTGAACCTTACCTTGGCTAGAGTTTCGTGCTGATAACGTGTTATAAAACTTAAGAGATTGAGATAAAAACTTCCTCTGTATATATTTCTCTATTCTTCTCTTCTTTCACAATAACGAATACATTATCATCATCAGAGCGTACTTTCCCTTATAGCAAGACATGGTTGGTTGAAAAGCAAATTGAATGAATGATACATTGAATGATTTATAGAAAAAAAAAAAAAAAAAAAAATGGGTGGGGCCTATATGTCTGTTAATAATTCATAACAAAGTGTTATTTTTAACATTATTATATTGATTTAAAACCCATGGCATTATAGCCTAGTGGTATCTTGGTGGTGGGATAAGATTTATGACCATTAGGTCATGGGTTCGATTCACACAAAGGGGGTTTTTCCCAGATTTATTGGGTCTCCTCCTGAATTGGTGTATAGGCATTATTGCCTAGTGGAGATGGATATGATCGGGTGGTTCTGCTGGTGGCACGATGATACTCCAGTGGTCCGTCAGTGATCCTAATTTGCCGTTAAAAAAAATTTATATTGATTTAAAATGATGCAATTTCTTATGATGTGATCATAAATTTATGAAATAAGTATTTGTTGATTAGATATTATTGTATGTATTAGGCTATTTTGTCTTTTTATGTTTACTGGAACCCACAATAAAATGAAAGGTAATGAAATGATATGCATAGGAAACAGGAATAGGAATAGAAAAGGCACAAAACACTCGTAACAGAGAAAGAGAAAGTGGATAGTGATGTATGTACACTTGCTTTCCAGAAATTTAAATCTGCTTTCTTGTTTCAACTTTTGATTGTCTTTAATATTTCAATTCACTAGGGGTAGGTGTATGTATACATACGTTTGAAGTTGGCTTCAATAGCAAAGTCTTTTGAGCTACAATAGAGCTCGTAGTAAATGTTATGTGTTTAAGTCTTACTAGAAATATCGCCTTTCAAAAAAAAAAAAAAAAACTAGGATGTATATTTAAATATATGTCTTATAGTCCATGATCTGATTTTAAGCTAGCCAAATGTGTTCTTTCATCATGCACCTTAATCATATAAATTTCTAAGGTTCAAAATTCATGAAATTTTGAGGAGTAAAAATAGATACATCCAATGAGATTTTGAACCTAACTATAAATTAATATAAAGCCTTCTATTTGGTCAAATATTCAAATATTTCTGTCTGTGAAATATCATTATAGTAGAGTTTATTAACTCTTTGGTTCGAGTTTTACAATCAGGTAACTTACTCTTTTGGGTTTACAAATGTAGTCGTTAAGACTAATGGGTATGGGGGTCGGCTAGCCCCGGCTAGGTCCGGCGCCGAGCCCCCACACCGCCCCCCTTAGCCCCGGCCCGGCTCATTCGTCTCCCCCACGCCGATTCAGACGAGCCTCCTTTCTTCTCTCTCTCTATCTTTGTCTCTCCTCTCTCTCTATCTCTCTCTAAAATTTTATATTTTTTTTATTGTTGTGGGGCCTCATCCTCCATCCCTCTCCACCCCTCTAGGTTCATCCCATCCAAGCCCCTCCTACGTGGCGCCTACGTGGCGGCTCAACCCATCCGAGCCCATCCTCTCCATACCCTTTAGTCTAAGGCTGAGATGATTTTGAGCAGTATAGATTCACTGACTCTCACTTATATGACTAAAAGTTTTTTTAGCTCTTTTGTTACATATTACTAATATATAATATATAATTAGGTAGAGGTTTTTGTAAAAAAAAATGTTTTTTTTTTTGAGAAATGTAAGAAAGAATCTACACCAATGGTTGAGATCATAATGGCAAAATTGTAAATAATGTTTACTATTAAACATATTAATTTTCAAGATTAAGGGTATATAGGTAAATTTAACATTTTTAAATTAAGGGTGAGAGGGGCACTCCCCTCTTAGGCCATCCGTAGTCATAAAGCCCCTTGTGGGGCGTTATGCGACACGTGTCGTGCCACGTCACACGGGGGCTTTATGGGGCGTTATATCACTAGAGCCCGTAGTCATAAAGCCCCTACCCATCATTACCTATTTAATAATTTTCAATTTTATTTAATTAATATTAAAAAGATTACTTGTTTGTGATTGGTCAAAGCTTTAAAAAGGAACCAGAATCAGGCGCCATTATCATCGCGCCACCCATCCTTTTTTTTCTCATAAAGCCCCTATGTAATGGTGTTTGGGGCTTTATAGGGGCTTTATGTGGGTGCATAGCGCCCCACTACACAAGACCTTAGGGGAGTCCCCTCTCTTACGCACGGCCAATCAGCACGCGCCACGTCAACTCCCATCTTAACTCCCCTCGCACCCTCAATTTGATGGCGGCACTCCTCTCTTAGGGGACTTGTTTTTTTTTTTTGTTGTAATTATGCATGTTTATTAATTAAACAAATATTAATAAAAATTAAATAAAAGACATTTCATTAAACTAAAAATAAAAATTACATTCAAACTAGAAAAATAAAAAAACAAACTACTCGTCGTCGGAACTCACTTCAAGGTGAGGTAGATCTAAACGTCCGAGATGCTCAACGAGATCGTGTTTTAGTCTCCAATACGTTTCTTCGTCAATGAGCTCGCTATAAGCTGTATCATCGAAGACAGGTTCGACTGGAGGATCTTGAATGTGTACCGGTGCTATCGCCCTTCCGTCGTCTTTTATAATCATGTTATGTAAAATAATGCACGTATACACGATAGACCTTAGCTTTTTCACCGTTTTGGAACGTATTGGACGATTTAGTATTCCCCACTTCGCCTTTAACACACCAAACGCCCGTTCCACATCTTTTCTTGCGGCCTCGTGTTGCCTCTTGAACTTTTTTTCATTCGGGATGTGAGGATATGGAAAAGACTTCACAAACACGGACCAGTTAGGGTAGATCCCATCAGTAAGATAATACCCGCGTTTGTATAAGTGGACGTTCACTTGAAATGGACAATTTGGCGCCGTTCCGTTTTGTTGAGTAAGAAATAACGGAGATTGTTGGAGCACGTTGATGTCGTTTTGTGAACCCGTCGGGCCACAAAAAGCATGCCAAACCCACAAATCTTGAGACGCCACCGCCTCTAACATAACTGTCGGGTATTGATGATCGCCTCTCATATATTGTCCACGCAATTCTGTGGGGCACATTCTCCAGACGAAGTGTATACAATCCAGACTACCCAACATACCAGGTAGGTGATGTCTCTCCTCGTGAGCCTGATACAATAGCGCAACGTCGTGGCTCGTTGGTCTACGTAAGAATTCACCGGCATACATTATACAGACCGTCTCGCAGAAATATTCAAGGCACTCACGAGAGGTCCTTTCAGCCATATTTAAATACTCGTCGTTTTCGTCTGGTGGGTTACCGGTTGCAAGTTGTTTAATCGCAGAAGTAACCTTTTGCAACGCCGTGAAACTTTTCTTCATTCTCCCGTCCAAGCCCTCTCGAAACCACTCGTTATTCGCTTCCACGTCACTAACAATTTTTAGGAACAAAGACTTGGACATACGAAACCTCTGACGAAAAATATCGGCATTAAATTTTGGATTTTCGACAAAATAATCGGCCATGAGTGTTTCGTGGCCTCCCACACGATCTCGATGGACAATTTTTTTTTACTAGACGATGCCGTGTCTAGTAGCTCCGCTTGTTGGATGAGATTTTGGAAGAAAATTAAACTACCATCGCTTGACATATACTTGTGACATTCCACTTCTAGTACATGCTAATTATCACACATAATTGCAAGTAGTTTCTAGTCAACGACAAGTGCTACTCAAGTGCACTCTAAGTCTCGTAGTGTCTTTTCTAGACTCATGTAGACAGTTTCAGGTAGTGGATGTCGCGGGACGTTTTATGCAATGAAAACTCTTTGAAAATTGTTTTCGTGAATGGATCCTAGAGATTGTAGACTAGACTCGAGAAGGAATCCTGGTTCACTACAATCGCAGCTCTGATACCAATCTGTCACACCCCTTTCTACGGCGGAAGCACGAGGTGTGATCATGAAAGGTTCTCATTGCATACGAAGAGTAAACATGCTACATGCTCGTAAAAATAACATTCAAATACCATAATTTGAAAACATTCGTTAGCGTTTACATCGCTAAGTCGCATAAAGCATTGTCTTAAAAGTTTACAACTTTATTCAAAGTTAAACACAAGCGACATCCACGAGCATAAGCTAGACCACGCGCACATCCATCCTAGTTACCTGAAATACATGTGAGTTTTTGGAAAAACGTCAACATAAAGTTGGTGTGAATTCATGCAGTTTTGTATTTCATGTTTGTATACTTTGTATGAAAACATAGTTTGTGAGTAAATCAAGTTTTCATATATAAATCCAGTTTCATGTGTACACCACGTACCCATTTATAATTCAATCTTTTCTTGAGTACCCCACGTACTTCAAGTTATATCTCAATCCTCTTGAGTACCCCACGTACTTCAAGTTATATATCAATCTTCTTGAGTACCCCACGTACTTCAAGTTATATATCAATCTTCTTGAGTACCCCACGTACTTCAAGTTATATATCAATTTTGTATGGTATGAATTTTATGTACATACAGTATTTCTGTAATTATCAGATTGTTAATGGGTTGCAAAGCCATTAACCTGTGGCACGTCATAGGAAGTCACCAAACCTAAGGCATTTAATTGGTATATTCTGAGACACAAAAGCACTTCCTCGGTTCTCGCCCCGACCGGGAGTGTGGCTGCCAGGCACCCGTTAGATCTAACCTTTTGTTCTGCGGTCTGAATGTATACGTTGATTAATGGTGCTTCTGTACCCTATTCGTGACACTATTTCTCATAACGCATCCTACTTGGTTCTCGTCCTCACCAAGCGCGTTTCTTGTTATCATTTCTCATAGCGCCTCTTACTTGGTTCTCGTTCTCACCAAGTGCGCTTCTCATATTCTTATATTTCGTCACACTTGGTTCTCGTTCTCACCAAGTGTACTTCTTGTATTTATATTTCGTCACACTTGGTTCTCGTTCTCACCAAGTGTACTTCTTGTATTTATATCATACCAATTATAAATTTTTGTACATTTGTACATGTATTTCACCCCCGAAGTTATAAAAACTGAAAACAGTTAAAGAGAAAAGGGGGAGCATGAACTCACAACTTTGCGTTCCTAGCGTCGTAAACTCCACCGGATTTGCTTAATTAACGTCGTAACCTATACGCGTTTTCTTAACGTTAGTCACTAGACTTGTGTCGCACAAGTACAGTCACTCTCTTTTGTGTATATATTCTTGTGTTAAAAATATTCCATATTTTTAACTACGTATCTTACTTATATTATTTTCTTCAAAAATAAATATAAGTCTTTTGTGTTTTGCACTTTGCACCCGAATTATGTATCTTGTATGTTGTATGTGTATTTTTATGTTTATACTCCTCATGAGTATTTAGTGTATTTTTAAGTCTTAATACACTAGCACGTATAACACATACTTTATACACTTAGCACAAAAGTTGGTGATAAAATAATATATATTTTTCTCTCAAAAATATACATACTTATATCCATTTTTATTCTTGAAGAAATCCTCATTTCTTATCACCAAAAATTAGGGAAACCTTGGTAATACTCTTAAATACATTTTTAGGGAATAAGTTTCTCAAAAACTTATATTTTCTAAGTGTCAAAATTTATAAAAATTTTGACAGAATTTCCCCTAAAAATGGAGGTTTCCCATGTTTTCAAAACATGTGTTTATTTTCTTTTAAATCGTCAACAATCATCAACAACAATTATCAACAATAATCATCAACAATAATCATTAATTTCTCCGTTTCATGAACTTGAATATTTACAAAAATGTGTAGTAACTTACTAGCACATTTAGTAAGTCTTGTTATCTTTAAAAATAAGTTTAATTTCTTAAAAACTTTATTTTTAAAGAATATGAAGTTTCACAACTTCTAGTCAAGATTCACAAAAATATTTCTTTGTTGAACTTCCTTGATACACAAGTGTTTACACACTTCTTTATTTACTAAAAATATATTTAGTTCATGTAAGATCCGGGTTTTAAACAAGACTAATATTTTTGCTTGGTTCTTCCGAAAAACCACTTGTAGATCTTTAGATCTACATGTTTAGAGTCTTATTTTACAAGAAAATTTACTTTTACACAAGTTCATGTCTTATGAATGGATGGATCCATCATCTTTTAACTTTCTAACTTTTACATCCTACTAGTTCATGCTCTCAAACATGGACTAGTATGTCTAGATGATGATCCATCTTGCTTTTACTAACACCAACATCAAATAATAACAATCATACAAGATTCACATGATTTACACACATATCTACTCTTTAACCAACTAGTTTATCTTTCTTTCAAGACTTTTAGTTATGTTCTTGTGTGTTCTTGCTTTTTAACCAATAAATCATCTATTAACCATCATAACCAAGATCAAGAAGGTATTTTAGAACACTTACTACTAGCACAAGGCTAGGGAAGTTCAAGAGGGTAAATGTAGTGGATAAAAGCAAATGGTGAAGGTCCTTCGAGATCCGCTTGCACCGAGCTTCGTTAGTGACCTTCTTACACCTTTGTTTATGCTTAGAATGCTTGGTAATGGATTGGAAAATGGATGATGATGTAGGGGTGTTTGGGCCGTAGGTTTAGAAGAGGAGGAAGAAGAATGGTGTTTGTTGAATGAGGTTGAGTGTTAATGTTTAGAACCCTTAGGCTTTTATCAACTTACTTCCAACATACCTTTACACAAAGGTTAATGTGTCCCCTATCATCTTAGCATATCAAATAAACTAATCAAGGAAAATCAAGGGTGTAAGACCCTTGTAACCGTCCCATAATGGGGGTGGGGGTAACTAGTTAGATTTCAATTGCTAGTTACATAAACTAGTTAGTGTTCAAGTGTTAAGTTAGGGGTTTAAGTGTGTTAAGTAATACATAGTGTGTTAGGGTGTTCGGGGACCCTAACTAGCTTAGAAAAATATAAACAATGTTATTGACATTATTTTTATGTTCCGGGTAATCTCCGGTTGTTCGGTTACATACCGATTCGTTAAAGTGCTAAATTACACTTTTTAGTGTCGTTTAAGTACCTTTCTTGTACTCTTTCAATTCCCAACACTTAGGGAAATATTCTGGATAATAAAACGACATTTCTGCATAATATTTATATGTCTAAATGCTGAATTATTGCTGAATTTTATAAATTCTGCACTTAAAGTGCGTTTCGGGTGCTTTTTAGTGCTTATTTTTGCTTTCGTATTGCATATATATTAACCCTTGTATGTACTCTTGGGTTTTAATGCTCTTCTGTCGTCGGACCTACACCTAGGTTCCAATTTTATTGTGTGACTGCTTTCTGCAGTTCTGTTGACACCTTGTGTCTTACCGGTGAGTTTACTATTATTCTGACGCAACGCTCTTGTTTATGCATAAAGCAATATTTTGTAGTATACAACATGCATGAATTCACTTGTTTAATCATGTGCTCAGATATTGCTGACAATTAAACTCATAATTGCAGTCATTAAGCAATAATTAATGTGTTCGGAAATTACCGGTTTGGGCCAGTTGTCACAACTTGGGTCACCGCATGGGGTCACCGAGAGTGCCCCGTATACCCTAAGAAACTAACATTAATTCACATGTAACTTCCCCCGACTTTTTTAAACGTCAATAACTTTTTATACGTAACTTTTTTTTAAAAAAAATTACACCATAATAACGAGCGTTTTTTTTTTATCTTTAATATGAGTACCATATTGTTATACTTATATAGAGAAAAAAATATGTTTTGATCAGATGTTTAGTCCATGAATGGTGTTATATACTTGCTGAATGGTGTTATATACTTGCTGAATTGTGTTATATACTTGCTGAATGTTGTTATATACATTGTTGAATGGTGTTATATACTTCCTGAATGGTGTTATATACTTGCTGAATGGTGTTTATAAAGATCTTTTAAAAAAATCCAAATCCTATAATTAAGGTGGCGGTTATGGGAAGTTTTTAATTAATTGAATTAATGATAAAATTACTTGTTTACCCTTTTGAATTAATTTAGATTTAGGACACATGTCATCTCCACAATATTTCTCACGTTTCTCACACTTTTAACCTTTTTTACAATAACCTTACCCTAATTAATTATAGATTTTCATTCAAAATTATAAAATTCTATTGTATGCTCTTAATCTACAAACTTACACCCATGTGTGTGTATATATATAGGGTTATCTTAAGAAGACTAAATATTGTGAGAATCATGAGAACAAATGAGAAAACCAATCAAAATCATTTTACTTAATACAAACGTCATTATAATTAGAATACAACATTAAAAAAAAAGATTTTACTCTTTAAATAATTCATCTCTTCTTTCCAAAAAAAAATAATTAATCTCTTCTTTCAAAATCATTCTTACTAAGTTTTTTACACATGTGTAAGTACAACAAAGGTGTAAATGAGAAACTTACACATGTGTAAATTTTCTTTAGTTACAAATACATGTAAATTTAAACGTGTAAATTCAATTTCTAATATTGTATTCAAATAATAATGATAAGTGTAAAAAAAAATGAATTTGAACTAGAGGGTCTATTATTGTAATTAATTATATTTTATCACAGGGGCCATTATTGTAACTTACAAAATTCAGAATCTTATATTATATATAAAATAATCAGATAAAAATCAAAACAAATTGGTGTGGTGGTCGAACCCGAGTCCCTGCAAAGTCCAAGTACACCCTTAACCAAAAGAGTTGCTTCGAAATTGTGAATAAAACGAATACAAATTATATTTAACATGTATCTATGTTTTAATCTTAATTCCCAAACTGTTAAACATAAGAACCCTGATTCCATTATTGACCAAATTCAACAATGATCTCTGATTAATGGAAACAATAGAGGGCTTCGGATCAAAATGCGAAAATTAATATATTGCACGAATCAATTTTTATCTAATGACGAAAAGATGCAAGAAATCACGCTACTAAAGTTCTACGAGTCTTCGAAAATATACAGACTGAGGCATGAGTTTGCAGAATGGAATTGAGAGTATAAGTGTGTTCAGAAAGGTCCGAATAGCCTTTCAAAGAGTTTATTTTATTTGAATTTGTTGTCAAAGCCGTTACACAAGGCCGGGTGACGTGCTAAATGTAGTTAAATTAAAACGACCTAAATTAACCTAATCTAGACACTAAGTAATACCCTAGACTCTCTGAACTCGACTAGACTACTAACCGGCAAGTGAACTGATCGATTCTAGTAAAGCTAAGTAAGTCCGGAAATCGAACCCACAGGACTCTATTTAATTACGTTAACTAGACTCTCTAGACTTAGACTGATACGACTCTAACTGTTTTAATATTGGGGGGGGGGGGGTTCTAAATATGTAACACCCCGACCGCGTAATAACAACCCGCGGCAGAATCATCAGGGAGTCATGTAAACACATGTTACTAGAAGTTTCATTATATTAATAAAATTGTTTTACAACACAAAGAATATAAGTTATTGTTTTCAAATTTAGAAGCAATCTAAGGCCCGAGTGCATTCCTATGTGTAGCATACTTGAATGTCAATACCTGAAACATATGTGAAAATATCGTCAACAATTAATGCTGGTGAGTAACATAGGTTTTGTGGTCAAGTTCATGGCTTTGAGTTTGTATTGCAATACCTTGTCCGACTACGAGAGTCGATGAGTGAAAATTTTGCAACAAATTGTGTATTAAATGTGTTTGGTATTGTGACATGTTTACCAACTATAAAAGTTGGTATATTTAAAAGAAAACCTTGTAGTCATGAGACTCGACAAAATGTTTCTTTGTGAAAACGGATAATTAACCAAAAATGTTTTCTTATAAATTGTATGATCTATATATATATATATATATACATACTTGAAAACCCATTGTCATGTTTAGTATGAAACAATCGTCATGTTTAAAACCAATTGTCATGTATGTGAAAACCAATCATCATGTATGTGTAAACCATTCGTCGTGTATAGTCGGTCGGTCAAACCACCAAAGGGTTTGTCCATAGTTTCACAGGTTCTATCATTCCCCAGTGGGTACTTCCAAATAATATCGGAAGTGGGAATGGGTTGTTAAACCTATAGCACTCATCCCCTAGTGGGTTCTTCCTAAAACAAAATCGGAAGCGGGATCGGGTTGTTACACCTATAGCACTATAATATACTACCGATCGGCTAGTCTAATGTTAATGAATGTTCTCATATCACAGATAATACACCAATAAGTTTTGTACAATGTAAGCATGTTGCCTTATGTATATTGTTATATATATAAACCATATATAATAGTATTTCATAAACTTGGAAAAGTGATAGTAGGCACATATGAATCACCCCAAAACATTTGAAAACGTAAAACAAGGGAACTATGTACTCACATTAAAATCATTTTTATATATAAACCATATATATTGTTTTGAAATCTTAAAAATAGTAATAGGCACATATGAATCACCCCAAAACATTTAAAAACGTAAAAGGGGGAACTATGTACTCACAGGTTTGCGTAGATGTCTTGTCCAGATGTGTATGCAAAGCTCAAGTGTATGTCCTAATTATGTTGATTTGTTATATAGTTAGTGTGTATCGAGGCTTAAACCGAAGATTGGATAAAATGTAGTTCATTAACTAAACGAGCGAAGGGTCTCGTATAATATGGTTTTTAAAGCCTTACATTCTGATTTGGAAGTATCTAAAGGTGTGTTTGACCTGTTACGACTTGTTAAAGTGGTTTATGCTACTTTAACGGGTCATATACGTAACTACGGGTTCAGATGGTCAAATAAGTCCTATGACGAGTCTAATATGTCAAAACAAGTTTGTTTGTATTATATGATCAGTTTTGAAACAAGAACATAGATCATATGTGTTTTAAAATCATTTTTGTGCAAAAAGGGCATTTTCGACATTTTAAAAGTATATAAAGTTGACTCGTCATTTGACTAACCAAACGACATAACCATAAGGTATAACCTCAGAAGGTTATTCCCTATAATACTATGGTCATAAAAATGGGCTTGGTCAGATCCTAAGGTTGACCAAATGGGTCAGATTCGAAAGTCAAAGCGGAAGTCAAACCGCTCGACTTTCAACTAAGGAATAAGCACTAACTAGAAATGACGAGCTAGACATGTTAAAACATGTCTAATAATGTTACAAAACTGATTTGGTATCAAAACATTAAGTTTTAATACCCGAAAACACTTTCGTCGTGAAATGCAAATTTTAAGCATTTTTTACTTTTATTTCGTAAAAGTTTGACTTGTCGTTTCGCCTACTAAATGTGATGATCAGATGGTGTAATCGCAAGGGATCAACACCTTCATTATTACGATCACTGTAACAATCCTCAATAAAACCGACACCCTCATAATTTTTCCGACACCCAAGTATAATTTAAAATATCCCAAAATTTCTTTAAATACACTCCATACGCGAAAACAGGCCTTAAATATATTAAATAGTATTTAAAATAATTAAAAACCTGATTTTTAAGCTGAGGCGGGCCGCGTAGACCCACCCCAACCCTTACGCGGGCAGTATCAAGGTTAAAACCTGATTTCTGTGAGTTTTAAGTTTAGGCGGGCCGCGTAAGCCATCCCCTAAGCTTACGCGGGCCGCGAGAGATCAAGAACGCAGCAACACCCCAGGCCGACACGTGTCAGCATCGTGGCGGACCTACCTGATGACTCGGACAAGCTAGTCCGTTGACTAGCTTTGACGCGGGCCGCGTAGCCCTTAGGCTACTCTTACGCGGGCCGCGAGAGAGTCAGCTTCAGCAACTATATAAGCAGGCCATCGGGTTTCAATCAGAATTCGTCCATCTTTCTTTTCTTTCTCTCAAAATCTGATATAGGCTTTATAAAGCGGGTATTATACCCCCCTAATTAGCGAAGTTCTGCTCCATTGTAAGTATTATAACCCCAGTTTCGTATTAGATACGTTGTCCGATTGATTTAGGGTTCCGTAACAACTGTCGTGGTTCTGCCCGACGTAGTTGTTGGAATACCGTCTCGGGGAGGGTGTCATTAATATTTTCAAAGGGTTATTATACAAATCTATGTACATTTGTGTAAATCATAGATTAATCCTAGGAAACCCTTACACGAAGTCTAAGATAGCAATGTGAGTTTATCCATTTTTTGTTAAACTTTTTGTAATATTTTACAAAACCTTAAATGTTTTACAATGTGATTAAGCGGTGATTGAGTCTTTGTAGTTCTTCAATTACTGCCGGTATGTTGGGGTTTTGTATACAAAATTTACTACACCGTGAGTAGTAAGTCGGGACGACAATACGTTACCATTGGACAACGAGTTAGCCAATGTGTAATATGACCCACCAGTCAGGATTGACAGTACTGAATGAGTAATTGTGTAGAAATAAACAATGTGATCGCTCTCAATACTGTTTTAATTGATAAAATGTTTCTTGATTAAACTGGGATTCACTCACCAGTATTTCCCACTGACAAATGTTTTTAAAACGCGTTTCAGGTAACACAATGTGACAGCCAATTAGTAAAAAGCCAGTTGGAGAGCACTGAAGGCTTGGGAAAAATGTGGCTATAAAAGTTACCTAAAAGACGATGTTTTAAATTCAATAAAATAGGGTTTATCCCTATAAACATATTGTAATAAGAAACTTGGGTTATACCCATGTGATTATTAATATCAAATGTGGTGGTTTTACTCTGATAAACATTTCCTAACTACGGTCCTGATGTAATTTCTGCTGCCAAATTAACCAACTGATACCACCAAAATTATGAGTTCGCGTCCTCCCGTTCCCGGGACAGATAAGGGATCGGGGGTTGCGACAGAAGGTGGTATCAGAGCCTAGCCAATGGTCTAAGCCAAAGAAGTGTTCTGCTGACACTTAAATTCTAAATTTTATGTTAGGAAATAATTTATGTGATTATGTGTTTTGTGTTATTTGACTATTTGCTAGTTTACAGTATGAGTGATCAAGGACCCTCAGACATGTGTCGTCAGTTGTCTGATTCACCTAGGAGTGAAGGTACCTCTTCACAGCCTGCCCTTTATGGGTATTCTGCTGATCAGGAAGAAGGGATGTTTGCCTTCAAAGCTCAGTCAGAAGAGCCATTCCCTCATAAAAAGAGAGGATGGTTCAGTAAGGAAGCATTTGCACGTAGGAAAAGAATGCGAAAGTTGCAACAACAAAGAGTTTTAGCAGCCGCTAAGCGAAAGACAGATGCCCATACACAGGATATGCTTAATATAAGCCTAGCCAATTTCCATATCCTAGCTACAACTGCTGCTGACCCAAGTCTGGAACAACTAGTAGCCCCACAACCCTACCTTTGATTCCCACTCAACCAATGGAGGTAGAAATGCATGATTTTAACCCTGAGGAGATACCTAGGATACCAACCCCTAATCCTCTAGATCCAAATTATGATCCA
This sequence comes from Helianthus tuberosus, assembly GCA_030545235.1. NCBI lineage: Eukaryota > Viridiplantae > Streptophyta > Magnoliopsida > Asterales > Asteraceae > Helianthus > Helianthus tuberosus. The sequence continues at coordinate 148,757,146 of CM060411.1, read as the reverse complement.
TGGTTTGATGATCTTAGGGATTATGTGCCATGCTATCACTTAAACGAAGAAACCTTGCCGAACTTAGCAGCGTATCCAGGTTTGGACCCCCTAGATCCCTATTTTGACAATGATGAATACATTAGGGAGATTTTGGAGAATCCATACCCTTAGGAGAATCCAGTACCTCAGTACCCATAGCCAATACCAGTACCTGCACCCCCAATAAGTGCAGAGAATTTGCAAGAACTCCAAAATTTTGGAGAAGAAATCATAGAAAGTAGCGAGAGGATGAGATATGTAGGAGAGCAACTCGTATGGAAATACGATGAGCGCCAAATGGAGTTCGGGGAAAATCCATATCCATGAAGGAGATGGTAAAGTTGGTAATAATAATAAATAAAATATGTGTAATAATAAATCTATCGTAGTATAGACCACTTTGTGGTTAACGAGGCATAGTAGTATTGTAATTTTTAATTTCTGTTTTAGTGTGTATTTGACGCATACTATAGCAAAAAGAGTAAAGTCGCAATACACGACGTTTTAGACCAATATGTGTATTATGTGGTTGTTACTTAAATTATTTAATTATTCTATTAATGATTGGTAAATGTTTAAAATTCAGATGGCCGATGACGGAAATCAAGGAAATCTGAATAATGATAACCAGAGTAACATTAACGTGGTTAATGAGAATCCAAGCATCAATAATAATGGAAACCAAATGGATAATATGGAATGGGAAGAATTCAGCACTATGGAATGGGAAGAATTCAGCACTAGAATGGTGGAACACTATCCTCCAATCAAGAGGGAGTGATAGAACTTACAATATGGAATGGGAAGAATTTAAGGACAATGTAGAAAGGAAATTCTGCCCACCCAATGAGAAGGAGCAGATAGCAAACAAATTCCTAAACCTTAGGATGACTGGTGTGGATAGTAAGGGATACACTAAATTATCGAATATGCTAGAATAGTGCCAACTCTTGCTTCACATGAACCAGTGTTAATATCCCATTATATCTGGGGATTAATTGGAGAGATAAGACACGTAGTCAAGGCAGCTAGACCTTAAACCATAGAAGAAGCGGTAGAACTAGCAAATACCTTGACAGATGAATTAGTCCATACCTGAGAAGAGGATCAAAGGAGGAACCTAACCCAGAAGCTCACACAAGAATTTCGTTCTGGAAATTTTAATCGTGGGAAAAATATAGGTTCTACCTCTACACTTTACTGTAAGAATTGCAAAAGACAGCATTCAGGAAGATGCTCCATATACTGTAACTTTTGCAAAATATCGGGACACAAGGAAGAAGATTGCAGGAAGAAAGCTAATAACAGGATATGTTACAACTGTGGAGAACAAGGTCATATCAATCCTAGTTGTCCGAAATTAGCTCCAGCTACAAACAACAAGAATACTAAAAATGCTAGAGCATTTGTTCTGACTGCAGATGAAGCCAAGATGATTCCAGATGTCATAGCTGGTACGTTTTTAGTTAATGATGTCTTTGCTAAAGTATTATTTGACTCTGGTGCAAACCAAAATTTTATTAATACATCATTTTGCAAATTTCTAAATCAGTCATTAACTAAACTACTACAAGAATGCTTAGTAGAGACAGCTAATGGAGAAACTGTTAGGATTTCTGAAATCTTGCAGGGAGCAAGCATAGAAATTTTAAATCAGAAATTTATTGCAAACCTTTATCCCATGAATCTGGCAGGATTTGATATTGTTTTAGGAATGGATTGGTTAATAGACAATAAAGCCAGTATTTTATGTGATCAAAAGTCAATTCAAGTAAATTCACCAAAAGGTAAAACGATCACAATTAAAGGAGATAAACCATCTAGATCCACAAAATTCATCTCTGTGATGAAAACTGCAAGTTATATAAGAAAAGGTTCTATAGTGTATTTGATTTCCATAATCACTAACACTAAAGGAAAAGATTTAAAAGATATTTCAGTAGTATCTCAGTTTTCAGATGTATTTCCAGAAGAATTGCCATGGCAACCTCCAGATAGAGAAGTTGAATTCATAATCCATTTAATACCAGGAATAACACTGATTGCCAAAGCACCTTACCGTTTGGCACCTGCAGAAATGCAAGAATTAAAGAAACAATTAGACGAATTGTTGGAAAAAGGATTTATACAACCAAGTTCATCACAATGGGGAGCGCCGATACTGTTCGTTAAAAAGAAAGACGGATCGATGCGTATGTGCATTGACTACCGTGAATTAAACAAGGTCACGATTAAGAATCGGTACCCATTACCAAGAATCGATGATCTGTTTGATCAACTGCAAGGAGCTCGATTTTTCTCTAAAATCGATTTAAGGTCAGGATATCATCAATTAAAGGTGCAGGAAGAGGACATTCCTAAAACCGCATTTAGAACGAGGTATGGTCATTATGAATTTACTGTCATGTCATTTGGTTTAACCAATGCCCCAGCTGCATTTATGGACATGATGAACCGAATATGTAAGCCATATTTGGATAAATTCATAATTGTTTTTATTGATGATATTCTCATTTACTCTAAGAATAAAGAGGATCATGCAAAGCATTTGCACGCACTTTTAAGTTTATTAAGAAAGGAAAAGCTTTATGCTAAATTTTCTAAGTGCGAATTTTGGCTAGAACAGGTACAATTTCTCGGACACCTAGTCAATCATGAAGGAATTCATGTGGATCCAACAAAAATCGAGGCAATTACCAAATGGAAAACCCCTGAATCACCAACCGAGGTTAGAAGTTTCTTAGGATTGGTCGGTTATTATAGAAGATTTATTCAAGATTTTTCTAGAATAGCCATTTCCTTAACTAAGCTAACCTGTAAATCTGTTAAGTTTGAATGGGGATTAAAACAAGAAGAAGCATTTAGAATTCTTAAGCATAAATTAACCCATACACCCATATTAGCGTTACCAGAAGGAGCTGAAGACTTTGTAGTCTATTGTGACGCTTCCAAATTAGGTTATGAATGTGTATTAATGCAACGACAAAAGGTTATAGCTTACGCATCTAGACAACTTAAGAATCATGAAGAGAATTATTCAACCCATGATCTAGAATTAGGAGCTATAATTTTTGCTCTTAAGATTTGGAGACATTACCTTTATGGTAGTAAGTTTACCATATTCACTGATCATAAGAGTTTAAGGTATGTTTTCAAGCAAAAGGAGTTGAATATGAGACAAAGACCCTGAATGGAGATGCTTAGTGATTATGATTGTGATTGTGATATCCAGTATCATGAAGGAAAAGCAAATGTAGTGGCAGATGCTTTAAGTCGAAAGTATCATGAAAAGCCAAAAAGGGTACGTTCACTTAAATTAAATCTACAAGTAGATTTAAATGATCAGATAAAAGAAGCACAAGAATCAGTAATCAAGGATGATACTGAAAAATTAAAAGGTATGATTAAGGAATTAGAACAAGGAACAGATGGAATTTGGAGATTCCATGAAAAGAGAATGTGGATACCTAAATTAGGAAACCTACGTCATCGTATATTAGAAGAAGCCCATAAGTCCAAATATACGATGCATCCAGGAAATGATAAGATGTATCAGGATTTAAGAAAGAATTTCTGGTGGATAAGAATGAAAAAGGACATAGCAGCCTATGTTTCTAAATGTTTAACTTGTTCACAAGTCAAAGCTGAACACCAGAAACCCTCAGGATTTTTACAACAATTAGAAATGCCAGTATGGAAATGGGAATTGATAACAATGGATTTTGTTACTAAATTACCCAAAACAAAGAAAGGCAATGATACAATCTGGGTGATTGTAGATAGGCTAACCAAATCAGCTCATTTCCTACCAATGAAGGAAACTTTAAGCATGGAACAACTAGCTAAACTATATGTATATGAAATTGTTTCTTTACATGGAATTCTTTTATCAATTGTTTCTGATAGAGATAGTCGATTTACCTCTCATTTTTGGTCAAGTTTCCAAAAAGCAATGGGAACCAAGTTAAATCTAAGCACGGCTTATCACCCTCAAACGGATGGACAAAGTGAAAGGACAATTTAGACAATGGAGGACATGCTTAGAGCTTGTGTAATTGATTTTGGAGGTAATTGGGATGATCACTTACCTTTAATAGAATTTTCTTATAATAATAGTTATCACACAAGTATCAATGCTGCACCATTCGAAGCACTTTATGGACGAAAGTGTCGAACCCCAGTTTGTTGGGCAGAAATTGGGGAAAAGCAACTAGCTGGACCTTAGACAGTGCAAGAAACCACCGATAAGATTATTCAAGTCAAAGAACGACTGAAAGCAGCACGTGATCGATAGAAGAGTTATGCTGATAACCGACGCAAACCCTTGGAATTTCAAGTAGGAGATAAAGTATTGTTAAAGATCTCTCCTTGGAAAGGAGTAGTAAGATTCATCAAACGGGGAAAGCTAAGTCCCAAGTATGTTGGACCTTTTAAGATTATTAGAAGAATAGGACCTGTAGCTTAGCAGCTACAACTGCTAGAGGAAATGGCAGGAATACATGATGTATTTCATGTATCAAATCTCAAAAAGTGTTTAGCTGATGAATCACTGGTAGTACCTCTTAAGGATATAGTGGTAAATGAACAACTCAAGTTTGTAGAAAGGCCTCTACAAATTGAAGACAGGAAAGTCAAGAATCTCAAACATAAGAGACTAGTTCTGGTCAAAGTGAAGTGGGACTCCAAAAGAGGACCTGAGTACACATGGGAGCTTGAATCAGAAATGCAAAGGAAATATCCACACTTGTTCCAGTAGATCTCGAGGACGAGCACTAAAACAAGGTGGGGAGGATGTAACATTCCACAATAAAACCGACACCCTCATAATTTTTTCGACACCCAAGTATAATTTAAAATATCCCAAAATGTATTTAAATACACTCCATACGCGAAAACAGGCCTCAAATATAATAAATAGTATTTAAAATAATTAAAAATCTGATTTTTAAGCTGAGGCGGGCCGCGTAGACCCATCCCATCCCTTACGCGGGCAGTATCAAGGTTAAAACCTGATTTCTGTGAATTTTAAGTTTAGGCGGGCCGCGTAAGCCATCCCCTAAGCTTACGTGGGCCGCAAGAGATCAAGAACCCAGCAACACCCCAGGCCGACACGTGTCAGCATCGTGGCGGACCTACCTGATGATCCGGACAAGCTAGTCCGTTGAATAGCTTTGACGCGGGCCGCGTAGCCCTTAGGCTACTCTTACGCGGGCCACGAGAGAGTCAGCTTCAGCAACTATATAAGCAGGCCATCTGGTTTCAATCAGAATTCGTCCATCTTTCTTTTCTTTCTCTCAAAATCTGATATAGGCTTTATAAAGCGGGTATTATACCCCCCTAATTAGCTAAGTTCTGCTCCGTTGTAAGTATTATAACCCCAGTTTCGTATTAGATACGCTGCCCGATTGATTTAGGGTTCCGTAACAACGGTCGTGGTTCTGCCCGACGTAGTTGTTGGAATACCGTCTCGGGGAGGGTGTCATTAATATTTTCAAAGGGTTATTATACTAACCTATGTACATTTGTGTAAATTATAGATTAATCCCAGGAAACCCTTACGCGAAGTCTAAGATAGCAATGTGAGTTTATCCAATTTTTGTTAAACTTTGTGTAATATTTTACAAAACCTTAAATGTTTTACAATGTGATTAAGCGGTGATTGAGTCTTTGTAGTTCTTCAATTACTTCCTGTATGTTGGGGTTTTATATACAAAATTTACTACACTGTGAGTAGTAAGTCGGGACGACAATACGTTACCATTGGACAACGAGTTAGCCAATGTGTAATATGACCCACCAGTCAGGATTGACAGTACTGAATGAGTAATTGTGTAGAAATAAACAATGTGATCGCTCTCAATACTGTTTTAATTGATAAAATGTTTCTTGATTAAACTGGGATTCACTCACCAGTATTTCCCACTGACAAATGTTTTTAAAACGCGTTTTAGGTAACACAATGTGACAGCCAATTAGTAAAAAGCCAGTTGGAGAGCACTGAAGGCTTGGGAAAAATGTGGCTATAAAAGTTACCTAAAAGACGATGTTTTAAATTCAATAAAATAGGGTTTATCCCTATAAACATATTGTAATAAGAAACTTGGGTTTTGCCCATGTGATTATTAATATCAAATGTGGCGGTTTTACTCTGATAAACATTTCATAACTACGGTCCTGATGTAATTTCCGCTGCCAAATTAACCAACTGATACCACCAAAATTCTGAGTTCGTGTCCGCCCGTTCCCGGGACAGATAAGGGATCGGGGGTTGCGACAATCACGTAGCAAAGTTCAATTTTAACTTTGACTTGACCAAAATGGTCAGAACTGAAAGTCAAATCAAAATTCAATTTGCTTGACTTGTGTTCAAGGAAGATTACAACTTCAGTAGGAGGCCTCTTTATGATCAGAAACAAGCTCCAATAGAATATTAGAGAGAAAGAATGAAGGTGCAAGTTTAAATGAGGTGAATACACCTTTATTTATACTTGCAAAATGTTAACAAGATCATGCCAAGTGTTGGCAATGATCTCTAGATGTTAACACATGTCTGATGAGGTGTTTGAACCAGAGAAAAAGTGACAAATTCGGTGCTAGGTGGCAAACAATGAGGATAAATGACAGAAATTGTTGAACGAGCAAAATTCTGCAACTGGGCATCCCTTACGGACCGTATGGCTTTAGGTCTTACGATCCGTAAGGCCTTCTGATAAATAAGTTTCTAATTTTGGCAGTTTTGGACCCCGGACTTGTATTTTCACTTGTTTGCCATTTTTAACCCTTCTAACTTGTTATTTAAGTTATATGAAGGGTATAAAGGCATATGTAACCTTGATTTTGTTTCGAATATGTTGTGAATATCGTTTCACTCGATCATACGATTACGTATTTCGTAAATAAAATATAAAATTTTATTAAATATGAAAACGACCGCAAGTGTACAGTGGTTGAAATTTTTGCAAATGTTACAAAATATCCTAAAATTGCAATTAATTAAAACTAATTAACTAAGTTAACTAAGACACGGAAATATTTGGGTTTAATTCAAATGATGACAAATGACTACCTAGACTAGAATCTCGGAAAGTTACTAGTTATGTTTTAATAGGACGCGAGTTATTATGGAATCGGGATAATAAAATACTAAACCTCTCGAGACACCGAATAGGACCCCCGACTCTTCTCAACAAGACACCTATGGAGCTCTAAAGGCTGTTGAGAACACCGGCTGGTCTAGACTCCCTATCGGGTTATCTAAGTGGTTTATGTAAAGTACCCTAATTCGATCTACTCCCTCTCGAGCTATAAACGTAGGGTAACTTGGGTTCTTGATTCGACTAGATAGATAACGATTTACAAGGAAACTAGTTCAGACTCCTCTCGAGGACCCTACCTAGCAATTTACCAACTTAGACCTACCAATAATCTCGCACCTCTCAGTTATTGAGATTAGTAGAATACCTAGACCTACTCAATTATCAAGTATTGCTTCTAAGGTATATCGGCCGATTAACCAAACAAATCACAAACATAATTTATGATCTAGCATGACCCTATTACGCGAAAGATATTCACCAAGGTTCATATGAAGCAATAAACAACTTCTAAGCAAATCTAAGCATGCATATCCAACGAACCAATAATCAAGTCGGCTACTTTAACATAAATAATCCATAATTAACAAACATCCATAATAAAAATCATAACTTTAACAAACCATTCATCCTAGTCTAGGCAGTACAAGGTTTCTAGCCAGACATATTGTTCAATAATCACAAAACAAGAGTATTATCAAGAAAACAAAACATGGTTAGGAATTAAAAGTGAAGAACACGTAAACCCGGATGATATATCACGAGCCAAGGGATCCTAGCACTTCCAACCCTCAACCGATGCTTCTTCAACCTTGAAAACGCTCTTAGAACTTCAGAATTTTTGGCCAGGTCTTTGCAAATTCGTAACTACGGTTGGACATCATGAATAATAAATATTTATATGTTTCCATGCAAGTGCCCAGCTCCAACCCCGAAACCTTCTGTGAAAACAGCCCTTTCGCGTCACGCGAATGGGATCTTACTTAAGCGTCGCGTAGCGCGAAGCCTGTTTATATATTTTTATTGTTATTTAATAGCTTCAAGTCACGTGAAGGTGATTCTCCTTTGTGGTCGCGCGAGGCGGCAGGGTACTTTTCCAGCTTTTCTTGGTTCTTTCAGTTTCCGTTCAGCTGAATCTAATCTGGTTCTCGGTTTTCCTTCTCGTTTACAGATTTTCCACAAATTTTCAGCATTTTTGGCACCCGAGACATGAAATTCATAAACCAATCAGCAGTAACTAATTCTAACCTAAAAACGGCACAAACTGACTCGAAATATATACAACATGTACATGATAAATAGATGTATTTTACGATACATCATCGAGGAACTAGACGGTTACGTCGGATCATTTAAAAATGAATTATTGAGCGGCGATGGAATGTTTAATGGGTTCTTTTATAATCGCATAAGCTTGAATTGTGGTTGTACGCGATTATTCGATATGAATTTGGGTCAACCGAAACCATTTTGGAGTCGCCGGGAAACCTGCGCAACGGCCGACGAATACGAGTCGGAGAACGACATGAGGAGGCTTGTTAGGGGTCTCAAAAAGGAAGTTACAATCCACCCCCTTGAAGTAGTTTCAACATATTTATCATATGGCCCCTGTGATCAAACATATTTAATTGCAAAAATTGATCCTCTAGTTTTTAAAGGACATTTTAATTATTTTAGTAAGACTTAACAAAAATTTTAATATGGCCTTAATACTCAAAATTGTGACAAATAAAAAGTACAAACTTGATTTTGCAACAAAAACCTATTGATACCTGACAATGAAATTTGACAGAAATCACAAGAACCAACGATATAATTTTTTCCTCAATTAGTTTAAGTTTTGAAATGAATTATAAACTTTCTTAAAGCAAGTTTTTTTCTCATTTGAAGTAAACTTCAATTTCATTTACTTTTACCTTTTTTATTTATGTAAATTTATAAAAAAAACCAGGAATGATTGAAATATTTGAATACACATGTAAAGGCATATTAAAATCACATGATTGGGTGTATAACACTTTAACTTGATGCATGATTTGCGGGCAACCACACGTAAAGGCATATTAAAAGAGTTTCAATAAGACTATGTTTTTAGATTGCAATAACTTTTCAACATAAAAAATAAAGAAAATTATATACAAATATTGTAAATGAAGTTATTATACAAATAGGTTTTAACATACACATTGACCTAACGTGAGAAGTGAAGGAAAAAAAATTTCCCCATCTTATCAAGAAAGTATTTAAGTCACATAATCTAAAAAATGTAATAATAAAAAATCGTAATTTTACACTTGTAGAGTAATTATGTAATTGTCGTATAGTAATTTTACTCTACAAATATTGTATACTAATTATAATTACTCTACAAAAATTACATAATTACTCTACCATTTTTTTTAATATTTTGTAATTTAACATTATATTTAAGTAGATGGATAAAAAAAAAAAACCTTTCTTCACTTCTCATGTTAAAGGTATTTTGTATGTTAATGCTTTCATTATTCTCATTCTTAAATCTTTTTCCCACATCCTTTTTCATTTTATCTCTTTCCATATATAGAGAGATAGAAAAAAAGGGTATGTGAATATTAACTCTCTGTATTAATACACATTTGTATTTAATCTTTACACAATTACACTAATTAAATAAATGTTGTTAGTTGTTACTTATGATTTATGAAGACTATGCTAATAATAATTTATTTTAAAGGGTGAGGATCAAATAGTAAGTTTATTTTGGCTATGAAGTATAGAAAGCAATAGAATTAGGACATGTGGCAAAATTTAAAATAAAGAGGAAGGGTATTTTAGTCAATCTTATCATTTTCTTCTTCCTTCTTCTTCCCAGTAACATCAAAACCCACCATTTTCAAAACTCACCATCTTCAACCATTTCTTCACATTCTATCTCAATAATCACTACATTATAGTGTGATTTTCGTCACCAATCAATGATTCAAACACCCGGTCAACGATTTTGAAATGATTCAAACACCGGAAAAAACGAGATTTTGAAGAAAAGTCAGTTTAATTTCATACAAAATCTCATTTTTTCCGGTGATTTTGAAGATAATCACTCGATCCGTTCGATTCGATCTCCGATAAGTGTTTCAATCATTCAAATTTCGTCAATCGTTGAAGAAACCGACTTTGATCCATGTAAGAAATTCTTTAATTTCATTTTTATTATTTGTGTTTTTGATTTAGTCATTGCGTTTTACGATCTTGGCGGGGGTCCGGGGGCAGCGCCCCTGGTAGCACGGTCCTAGGGGCGGCAGCCCCTGGCGGGGTCCAAGGGGCAGAGCCCCTGTAAATTGCCTCTGGAAAACTGCATTCGTAAACTGCATTGGTTCAGAAAATTCACAGCACAGACAAAACTATTGTCCTGGTTCAATGCGTTTTAGAGAGAACACTTTCTTTGGTGTTTTTAGGCCATTGCGTTTTAGAACTAAGACATTTTTATGTGTTTTTTGGCCATTGTGTTTTAGAAAAACACATTTTTGAATTGTTTTTAGTCATTGTGTTTTAGGTAAAACACATTTTTAGGTGTTTTCAGTCCATTGCGTTTTAGAGAGAACACTTTCTTTTGTTTTTTTAGGCCACTGCGTTTTAGAAATGAGACATTTTTAAGTGTTTTCTGGTCATTTCGTTTTATAAATAAGACATTTCTTTGTGTTTTTGGTGCATTGCGTTTTAGGTAAAACACATTTTTATGTGTTTTCAGTCCATTGCGTTTTATAAAACAGACATTTTAAGTGTTTTATGGTCATTGCGTTTTAGAAATAAGACATTTGTTTGTGTTTTTGGTGCATTGCGTTTTAAGTAAAACACATTTTTATATGTTTTCAGTCCATTGCGTTTTAGAAAGTACACTTTCTTTTGTGTTTTTAGGCTATTGCGTTTTAGAAATAAGACATTTCTTTGTGTTTTCTGGCCATTGGGTTTTACAAATAAGACATTTCTTTGTGTTTTTTGGTGCATTGCGTTTTAGAAAAATGTCATTTTTAGGTTTTTTTTTCATTGCGTTTTACGCAACTGGGTTTTTTCCATTGCGTTTTACGCAACTGTGTTTTAATTTTTTTTTTCGAAAATATAGCAATAGTATACTCGTTTTAAAGATAAAAAATGCTCGTTTTTTGGTGCAATTTTTATAAAAAAAAATAATGTCGTATGAAAGAGTTATTAACGTTTAAAAAATGGGGGGGAATTGGAGGAGAGAGAAACTATTGCCTTGAATTGACTAGAATGTCCCTAAACGAACCCACGTGCCTCTTTTCTTCTTTTCAATTTCTCTTATTTAATCTTAGCCATTGATTAACTAAATGGATAGTCAAGATTACTTCCTAGCCTTCTTAACCAAATAAACTTCCTATTATATCTCAACACTTTAAATAGCTTATATTATAATGAAAATTAAAATTATGAAGAGAGTTGTTGACTAAATTTTAGTCGTTAATTGGCACATACACTCCTTGTTATTTGATGTTAGTTACATCTTTGAAGCCTAAGTTTATACGTGGTTTTAATTTTGTAACAAGTTTGAGTTATAACACACCATTAGGCTAATATTTATTTTAAGCTTGTAACTTATCACTAACTTTCGTCAAAGTTTCTTTTAGGTTTGGATTTAACAAAAGCTTACTAGAAACTTAAACGAAAGTTATTGCTAAAACCAATCTCGTTACAAAATGAAAACTAGATGGCTCAAAAATGTAACTTATTAAACTTAGATCCCGTCTATGATCTTGTGATCTATTAGCAAATGTAACTTATCAAACTTAGATCCCGTCTATTATCTTGTGATCTACTTGCATTGGTGATTGTCGCTTATGAATGTGGTGTAGATTTAAATCCCTTTAAGTACCGATTGATTGAGTGGCATTGAGGAGTAAAACAACTGTTGTTAAACAAAAGTTAAAAATATATAGATCCTGAAGATGTGACTAGAGTCGAAACAACATGTACTATTGATGTAATTAGCTCTAATTTTAAGGGTAAAGATCAAATAGGAAGTTAATTTTCTCTAGGAATGATAGGAAGCCATAGGATTATGACATGTGACAAATTTTAAAATAAAGAGAAAGGGTATTTTAGTCAATCCAACTCCTTCTTCTTCCTTTTTCAAAACCCAGTAAATTCAAAAACCCATCATTTTCAAAATCCACCATCTTCAACTATTTCTTCACTTTCTATCTCAATAATCACTACATTATAGTGCGATTTTCATCACAAATCAATGATTCAGAACCCGATCAACGTGTTCTTCAGCTTTTTTTTTGAAGAAAACCCAGTTTAATTTCATAAAAAAATCTCGTTTTTTCCGGTGATTTTGGAGATAATCACTCGATTCGTTCGATTCGAGCGTTGATAAGTGTTTCTATTATTCAAATTTCGTCAATTGATGAAGAAATCGGCTTCGATCCATGTAAGAAATTCTTTAATTTCATTTTCATGATCTGGGTTTTTCGATTAAATTGCTGTATTAAAAACGCATCAGAAAAATTAAATTTCCATAAATTGGCTCATTTCGAAGACAGTAATTCGTAGACAATTCAGACAGTTCACAGTGACAGACAGTTTAATGTGTCCATTGCGTTTTAGAAATAAGACAGTTCACAGTGACAGACAGTTTACAGTGACAGACAGCTATTGCGTTTTAGAAAAAACACATTTTTAAGTGTTTTTAGTCATTGTGTTTTAGGTAAAACACATTTTTTAGGTGTTTTCAGTCCATTGCGTTTTAGAATGAGTCATTTTTAAGTGTTTTCTGGTCATTGCGTTTTACATATAAGACATTTCTTTGTGTTTTTGGTGCATTGCGTTTTAGGTAAAACACTTTTTTATGTGTTTTCAGTCCATTGCGTTTTAGAAAACAGACATTTTAAGTGTATTCTGGCCATTGCGTTTTACAAATAAGTCATTTCTTTGTGTTTTTTGTGCATTGCGTTTTAGGTAAAACACATTTTTATGTGTTTTCTGGCCATTGCGTTTTACAAAAAAGTCATTTCTTTGTGTTTTTAGTGCATTGCGTTTTAGAAAAATGTCATTTTTTAGGGGTTTTTTTTCATTGCGTTTTACGTAACTGGTGGTTTTTCTATTGCGTTTTACGCAACTGGGTTTTAATTTTTTTTTTTCAAAATATAGCAATAGTATACTCGTTTTAAAGATAAAAAAACGCTCGTTTTTTTGGTGCAATTTTTATAAAAAAATAATGTCGTATGAAAGAGTTATTAACGTTTAAAAAATGAGGGGAATTGGAGGAGAGAGAAACTATTGGCTTGGATTGACTAGATTGCCCCTGAAAAAAGTCACGCGCCTCTTTTTTTACTTTCAATTTCCCTGATTTAATCTTAGCCCTTGATTAAGTAAATGGATGGTCAAGATCACTTCCTAGTCTTCCTAGCTAAATAAACTTCCTATTATATCTCCACCCCTAATTTTAATAACCATTTTGTATGTTAGATTTTTAGTCTTGATTTAATAAATTCAGAATTGACATATCTAGTATGCATTAATTGGGATTGAAATATCTAGTATGCATTAATTGGGATTGAAATATCTATGTGATTTCCTATTTGTGAATATGACTATTCAAATGATACATCTAAGGGTGTAAGGGGCACTCCCCTAAGAGGGGAGTCCCCTCTCTTATGCATAACCAATCCTCGTGTGCCACGTCAACTCCCCTCTTAAACTCCCCTAACACCCTAAATTGATGGCGGCACTCCCCTCTTAGGTGACTTGGTTTTTATTAAAAAAAAAAAAGTTTTGATTGGTCCACTCATCCTCTCTCCTCCCTCTCTCCTCCCCCTCTCTTCGGTAACTTCCCACCGCTTTCCTCCCTCTCTCTACCTCACCGCCTTGATGGCGGTGTCTCCCCTAATCGGCAAGAGGGGTCCCCGAAGGAAGTCCCCGCAGGTGCCCCCCACACCCTTAGTGGTGAGTCATTTTTTACAAAGGATTTAACAAGTGAATAGGGGACAAAGGACGTTTTGGGTAGGCCATGTAGTTTGGCGTAGGTCACATTGGGTTCCTATGATGCAAGTATTCTTAATAATGTGTTGTGACTATAAGACATAATTGTGCATAGCCATCACAAAGAAGGGTTTGCCATCCAAGACTATTGTCATCGATCCACATCAATACATATATAAGATGTAAATTAATTAATTAATTCTTTTGATGTGGTATTAATATGATTAAGGCATTGAGCACATCAAGTTATCAAAATTCAATTTCTCTACGAACTTCTAGGCCCACTAATAAAAACTGGCTACGTGTCTCTCATTAAAACTATTCATAATCTCTATAGTCATCTAATTATACGATGTTGTTTGATTACGTCTAATCATCATGTACCTCGTGTTGAGTACTACAAACACCTCAAGTTTGTTTGATTACGTCTAATCATAATGTACCTCGTGTTAGACGTCTAAACACCTCAAGTTTGTTTGAAATATCTATGTGATTTCCTATTTGTGAATATGACTATTCAAATGATACATCTTTTAGTGGTGAGTCATTTTTTACAACGGATTTAACAAGTGAATAGGGGACAAAGGACGTTTTGGGTAGGCCATGTAGTTTGGCGTAGGTCACATTTAACAACGGAAACGGCAAATCATATATTTATCCATTGCTCGTATGCAAGGTTGGTGTGGTCGCTGATATGGTTATGGCTAAAACTTCCTGTTAGAGACCACCAGGAGACTCTAAGATCAAGACTTCAGGAGAGAAAGGACTGGCCAAGGAAGAAAGAAAAAGTAATTCACGCCATTTATCTCCTAACTGCCTGGAGTATATGGAAGAACAGAAACAATAAGGTCTTCAATGACGCAATAACGGATCCAAACAAGCTAGTAGAGGAAATTAAAGAGGAAGCGTTCGATTGGGTAAACAAAAGGTCAAGGATTCTTGGGATAACATGGATCGAGTGGAGTAACTTTAAGATTCTGGAATAAGGTTAATTGAATGTTTTCATTACGGTTGTGTATCCCTTGATGTATGTTCAGTTTTTTGATTCCTTGAGTTGTATTATCCGGGTTCATAGCAACTTGCTGTAAGTCGGTTTTAGAATGAATAAAGGTTCCGTTTTTGTCGTTCAAAAAAAAAATATGCCTAACTGAGATAAGACTTGTGATGATGATGGATATATTGATACAGGGCCGGCTATCCCCATGTGCAGGGTGGGCTTCAGAACAGGGCCCAAATCATTCAAGGGCCCAAAAATTTTTAGATTTTCTTTATATATATAGTCCAAATCAGTACAGGCTCAAAGTTTGTAAACAAAACCCAATCTTATAACCGTACCAGGCCCCAAATCATTAAATCAATACTAGTAATTTGCCGCTGCTCAAGAAACCAAACGGCGCTGTAGGGATTTCTGGTCGAACTCGAACAGACGAACACAAGTACACAACGTCGCGGCAGGGATTCATCATCATCGCGATTCGCAGTTAATAATCATCATCATCCGCAGATTGACCAGATTCGCAGCAGGACTGCAGGAGCCAGGAGGTATTTTTTGTTGATTTTTGTTTGTTGTTATCTGTTACGAGTCGCAACCACGGTTCCGAGTTACGGTTTCGTCGTTTCGAGTCGCAACCATGATAGTAAAGGAACATGCTTTATGAGAATTTTCTTTATCATCTCGATGTTGCATTGTTGCTAGTTGCGTCATCTGTAATATGAGAATTGAGACATGATTAATATGATGGTTCATTGGTTTGTGTAATTGTGTATGGAGCCACTACATGAGATATTGAGATTTGATAATAATAATAATTAATTAATTATGTTTTTTTTAGAAAAAAAATCATACATTTATGACTAAATTGTCTGTTTCTTTAAATGTTGTTTATTAATTATTATAGTTTAAATGTATTAGACTTTGTGTGAATTGTGATTAAATAGATGTTTTTCGTTAATATGTAGAAATTATGCCTCCCGTTCCTAAATACAAATACCCATCCGGCCATCAAAAACGTAAGAAGAGGAAGCTAGAGGAAGAGAACCACACTATTTGCTTAGCAAGTAAGTTCGATACTTTGATCATTTTTGCTACACTATTTTTGTTAATTTGTTTTATCTATTTCATAACAATTATCGTAGTATTATGAATTTTTAGTATTTATATATATATATGATTGAATGATTGATGAGTTTATGTTATATGAAGATTTGCGAATAGGGCCCAAATTTTTTATTTCGAACAGGGCCAAAATTATTTTTGTAATTTTCGGAGCCGGCCCTGTATTGATATCTTTTGTATCACCCATGTAACCTCTTATTATGAGTACCGTATTAATATATAGTTATGGGTATTTAGAATAATCCTTGCTATTCAAGGATACTTAAACAAACTAATAACGGACAATAACAAGTGAACTAGTACCAGACCATTCATTTTTAAGTTATAATGACACATTAACAAAAACCACAAGTTTAGGTGTTACTAAATTTAAATCATAAACAAAGCATTAAATAAATTTCTAATGCAAAGATGTCATGTTCTGTCTTTGTCCTTACTCCATATCAATAATTAACAGAGTTCGCTATCAGTGATTATTTCAAATGATATATGCTTAAAGCAATATCACAATGTCCCTTTTTGCATGTTTAATCACTTTGTGAACAATAGATATTATTCATACCGTGGGGTATCGTGGGGCGTGGGTTGTGGGCATGGTGTGACACGTGTAGTATGGGGCACCCAAGACTAAAAGCCAATTTCAAAGGGGTATGGTGGGGCGTGGAAAAAAAACCAATTTCAAAGGGCTAGTGCTCTTGGCCAATGAGGTTCCGCCATGTTATGTGGGTAGCCCCGCCCAACGCCCGGGCTGAAACCCCCGCCCAAGGGCCACGCCGAAACCCAAGCCCACCCAGGGTTGTGACTTGGGCGTTTGTACCCAACCCACGCCCCAACTCCCTCCCCATACTCCATAGTCTCAAATAAGTATTAAGCATCCCCACGTTGCGGTGAGGCGAACACCAATGCTACACTATTGTCAACGACCATCAACACTGAATTTGCGGCGCGTTAATGCAAAGAAACTAAACTGTCACGGCCCAAGCCCCGGTTTGACCCGGTCAGGAGCCGCGGGACAGGAACCCGTGGTATTTATTAATTGATGCGACAGCGGGAGATTTAACAAGATCTTTTAAAACTTGAAATGCCCGATTATTTTATTTCATAATTCGGGATAAAACCCCGTAATTTACAATAGAGGAATTTCACTAGGGAATTCCCTGATTTATAATCAAACTTCTCTTGACTTTTCCTAATAATCAAACTTCTTTTATTAGGAGAAAGTGGTTTCTCATACTGTGCTTTACGAACAAATATTCCTTCCTCAGTATCTGCTGAGTATTTTGAGGAATTTGATTGGGATGAAGTTCCCTTATCTTTCGGTGAACTATCTAATTTAAGATAGATATCCGAGATTCTTTGCTTACCCATACTGTAACTAACAAGTAGTCAGTTAAAAGCACATAATCACAAGACATTAATCAGGAAAATTAAGTATTTTTTTTAAATACTTAATAGGCTTAAATCAGTGACTCTGATACCACCTCTTCCTTTCACGGCCCAAGCCCCGGTTTGACCCGGTCAGGAGCCGCGGGACAGGAACCCGTCGTATTTATTAATTGATGCGACATCGGAAGATTTAACAGGATCTTTTAAAACTTGAAATGCCGATTATTTTATTTCATAATTCGGGATAAAACCCCGTAATTTACAATAGAGGAATTTCACTAGGTAATTCCCTGAGTTATAAAACATGTTTATTTATTTTAACTGAGCCACCTCTTCAAGCTTGTTAGTGCTCCGTAGCACGTTTTTCTTGATTTACAGCAGGTCGCCTGAAACATATTTTAAAAATATTTTATCAGCGGGGAAATACTGGTGAATCATTCATTTTTACAAAATGACACATTGTTATAAATTACAGCATAATAGCGATTACAATGGTTTCTATCTTATTTTTATCTGGCGCTGTGTCACCTGGTGACGATGGTCATACCACTATTGGGTCTTTCCCCAAGTAGTGACGTTTATCACTGTTAGGATTTATTAGCCTAACCATGAGAAATTAGTAATGTGCACAATACCCCACTAGCTAGTAATTCAAGATAACCACGACTTAATCCCTGTAATTATAACTTTTGAAAATGGAGTATTGTAAAATACAGTTGATAAAAAGAGAATGACTCACATTGCAGATTTATACGGGCAGAGTTTAGCCTACTGATTAGCCTTGTAACCTAATTTAAATAGGAATGCACACGAACTAGGTCAGTAACTAATACAACATTTACGATAACTCACGAGATTAAAACCCTCACAACGAATGACAAAGTGCAATACTTAAACATCCATCGAATTCACGATGAATGACAAAGTATAACCCTAATTTGAGCAGCACTTAAACATTCATCGGATAGTTTCAATCGATCTGACATTGAATCGTAGCAGCGATCGAGTTAATACCCTGTATCGTAGAAGCGCCTCGTTATTATAAAAGTAAATTTCGAATTTGAGCAGCCAAACTTCGTTTTTGTGAAAAGATTTCGACACCAATGGACTGCTCGTAGCTCAACCTATTTATAGCTGAAAATTGAGGTTCACGCGGCCCGCGTAAACCATAAGCAAACCTTACGCGGCCCGCGAGGAAGTCTAGTTCGTAGATTAGGGCATCCGTGTCCCGCGTAGGTGTGCCACGTGGGTGACACGTGGATCTGGACGCTTATCCGGTCAATGCAGGTTTGACGCGGCCCGCATAAGCTCTCCTTAAGGCTTACGCGGCCCGCCTGAAACCCAAAAAATCTTGATTTCTTGATTTTTGAAATGGATTAGGGTTTCTGGGGTCCGGGTTTTCACTTCTAGGTCGTTTTAGGACAATTTTTTTAAGGTCCTTACATCCTCCCCACCTTATTTAAAATCTTGTCCTCGAGATTTACTGAAACAAGTGAGGATACTTTCGTTTCATCTCCGATTCCAGCTCACAAGTGTATTCAGGTCCTCTCCTTGAATCCCATTTGACTTTGACCAGCACTAGTCGCTTGTGCTTGAGAAACTTGATCTTTCTATCTTCTATTTGTAATGGCTTCTTAACAAATTTTAACTTCTCATTTACCTCTACATCTTGAAGAGGCACTACCAGGGACTCATCAGATAGACATTTCTTAAGATTGGATACATGAAACACGTCATGTACTCATGCTAGCTCCTCTGGTAGTTGTAAGCGATAGGCAACTGGTCCTATTCGTTGGATGACTGGGAATGGTCCTACATATCTTGGACTTAGTTTTCCTTTCTTACCAAAGCGAACTATTCCTTTCCAAGGAGAAACCTTTAAGAGTACCTTGTCTCCCACTTGAAACTCTAGTGGGTTGCGTCGATTATCGGCGTAACTCTTCTGACGATCTCGAGCCGTCTTTAGTCTTTCCTTGATTTGAGTAATCTTGTCAGTAGTTTCTTGCACAATTTCAGGGCCTGATAGTTGACTTTCTCCTATCTCTGCCCAGCAGACTGGAGTTATGCACTTTCGTCCATATAGTGCTTCGAATGGGGCAGCTTCGATGCTTGAATGATAACTATTATTATAGGAGAATTCGATTAAGGGTAGGTGGTCATCCCAATTTCCACCAAAATCTATTACACATGCCCTAAGCATGTCTTCTAGGGTTTGGATCATCCTTTCACTTTGTCCGTCTGTCTGAGGATGATATGCAGTACTTAAATTTAGTCGGGTTCCCATGGCTTCTTGGAAACTTGTCCAGAAATAGGAAGTGAAACGACTATCCCTATCCGATACAATGGAGAGTGGAACTCCATGTAAAGATACAACTTCATCTACATACAACTTGGCTAACCTTTCCATGCTAAAGGTTTCTTTCATGGGTAGAAAATAAGCTGATTTGGTTAATCGATCCACAATTACCCAAATCGCATCATTACCTTTTCTAGTTTTGGGTAACTTGGTAACAAAATCCATTGTTATGAGTTCCCATTTCCATATAGGCATTTCTAATTGTTGTAGTAGACCTGAAGGTTTCTAGTGTTATGCCTTAACTTGTGAGCAAGTAAGACATTTAGAAACGTACCTAGCTATGTCCTTTTTCATTCCTATCCACCAGAAATTATTTCTTAAATCTTGGTACATCTTATTGTTACCAGGATGCATGGTATATCTAGATTTATGGGCTTCTTCTAGAATCTTATTTCTTAATTCTCCTTGCTTAGGTACCCAAATTCGTTTCTTATGGAATCTCCAAATTCCATCAGCTCCTTGTTCTAATTCCTTTATTCTTCCTTTCATTCCTTCAGCATCATCCTTGAGTGCTGTTTCTTGAATGCTTTTCAGTTGTTCCATTAAGTCTAATTGTAAACTTAATTTAAGAGCACGAACTCGTCGTTGCTTTTCATGATACTTACGACTTAAAGCATCAGCAACTACGTTTGCTTTTCCTTCGTGATATTGAATATCACAGTCGTAGTCACTTAGGATTTCCATCCATCTCCTTTGCCTCATGTTCAATTCTTTTTGCCCAAATATGTATCTTAAACTCTTATGATCTGTATAGACAGTAAACTTACTTCCGTACAGATAATGTCTCCAAATCTTAAGGGCAAAAATTATGGCTCCAAATTCTAAGTCATGAGTCGTATAGTTTTCCTCGTGCTTTTTCAATTGCCTTGATGCATATGCAATTACCTTCTTGCGTTGCATTAGCACACATCCTAATCCTAGCTTAGATGCATCACAATATACTTCAAAATCTTCTGTTCCTTCCGGTAAGGCTAGAATAGGGGCATTGGTTAATCTTTGCTTTAAAATCTTAAAAGCTTCTTCTTGCCTAGGTCCCCATTCAAACTTAACTGCTTTACATGTTAACTTAGTTAATGGTACAGCTATTTTAGAAAAATCCTTAATAAATCGTATATAGTATCCAGCTAACCCTAGAAAGCTTCTAATTTCCATAGCTGATTGCGGTACCTCCCATTTGGTGATCGCTTCTATCTTAGCAGGATCTACGTGAATGCCTTCGTGATTCACCATGTGACCTAAAAATTGAACTTCTTGCAGCCAAAATTCACACTTCGAGAATTTGACATAAAGTTTCTCTTTTCTTAACAAAGTTAAGAGTGCATGCAGGTGCTCACAATGCTCTTTCTGGCTTTTGGAATAAATAAGTATATCGTCGATGAAGACAATTACAAATTTATCCAAATATGGTTTACAGATCCGATTCATCATGTCCATAAATGCTGCAGGAGCATTTGTTAATCCGAAGGGCATGACTGTAAACTCGTAATGACCATACCTAGTTCTGAATGCAGTTTTAGGTATGTCTTCTTCTTGTACCTTCAATTGATGATATCCGAAGCGTAAATATATCTTAGAAAAGTATCTAGCTCCTTGCAATTGATCAAAAAGATCATCAATCCTAGGTAATGGGTATCGATTCTTAATTGTAACTTTATTCAATTCTCTATAATCGATACACATTCGCATCGAACCATCTCTCTTCTTCACAAACAACACTGGTGCTCCCCACGGGGATGAACTAGGTTGTATAAATCCTTTGCTTAGTAATTCATCTAATTGGCTTTTCAATTCTAGCATTTCTGTGGGTGCTAACCGATAAGGTGCCTTGGCTATCGGTGTAGTTCCAGGAATTAGATGAATTCTAAATTCTACTTCCCTATCAGGTGGTAATCCAGGTAGTTCTTCGGGGAATACATCTGGGTATTCTGATACTACTGGAATTTCCTTAAGTTCCTTACTCTTAGTGTTAATGATTACCGAAATCATATATACCATTTCTTGTTTTCTTGAATAACTGGCCAATTTCATTACGGAAATGAATTTCGTTGGCTTTCGTGGCTTATCTCCTATAATCACCACTAATTCTCCTGAGAGTGTATGAATTTCTATGGAATTCTTATCACAAAGAATTCGAGCATGATTGGCTACCAACCAATCCATTCCTAATACAACGTCGAATCCTGCTAAATCCATAGGTAACAGGTTTGCAGAAAATTTATGACCTAAGAGTTCTATCTTTACATTTTGCAAAACCTTATCTATGTTAACAGAATTCCCCTCTGCCGTTTCGACTGTAAAAATCTGCCTAAGGTTGATTAAGGGTAAGTTAAGAGCTTGACAGAATGAAGTATTTATGAAACTTTGGTTTGCACCAGAGTCAAATAATACTTTTGCATAAACGTCGTGAACTAGGAACGTACCAGCTATTACGTCAGGAATTAGTTCTGCTTCCTGAGTAGTCAACCGGAAGACTCTTACATTCTTCTTGTTAGTTCCTTCTGCAGGTTTGGTTTGGCTTTGTTATCGGCTGGTTTGACCAGTTTTGGGCAGTCTGGCCTAAAATGTCCAGCTTCTCCACAGTTGTAGCAAACTGTTGCTTTCTTCTTTTTGCAGTCTTCTTCTTGGTGCCCTGGGATTTTGCAGAAATTGCAAAATCCTTTGCATATTCCAAAATGCTTTCTTTTGCAGGCATTGCAAAATGGAAAAGTGGAAGACTGCCCGGTTCCCTTTCTCTTGAAATTACTACGACTACCCATACAGAATCCTTGGGTAATCTTCTGGGCTACTTCCTTTTTCCGGGTTTCTTCTATTGTGCGTACCAGTCCGTCCGTTAGGGTGTTAGCTAATTCCACTGCATCGTCAATAGTGCGAGGTCTCGCAGCTTTAACAATATCACGGATTTCTCCAATCAATCCCCAAATATAGTGGGAAATAAGTACCGGTTCTGGCGAAGCCAGGGTTGGTACTACTCTCGCATACTCGAAGAATGTCGAAGTATACCCTCGACAGTCTACATCTACCATCCGGTGGTTCAGAAATTTATTCGCCATTTGCTCTTTCTCATATTCGGGACAAAATTTTCTTTCCATTAGCCGTTTAAATTCTTCCCAACTCATGGCATAAGCCACATTTCTTCCTTTGGCTTGAAGCACCGTATTCCACCATTCTAGCGCCCCTTCTTTAAAAAGATGTGACGCGTACATGACCTTGTCGTCCTCGGCACATTTACTTATTGTAATTACTGCTTCGGTTTTCTCTAACCAACGCAGTGCAGCAGTCGCCCCTTCGTTACCTGCAAATTCAACTGGTTTACAGGCAAGAAATTCCTTATAAGTGCAACCAGGCATTGCAGCTTTCATTTTCTTGAGGAGTGGGGCTTGCATCCCATTGTTATCATTATTAGTATTGTTGCCGCCTCCATTCACGCTATTACTGAAGTTATCTTCTTGAGTGCGTTTACTAGGAATAATCTGTTGAGGTTCAATTGGATTTCGAGCAGCAGCAAGGATTGCTGGAATAGCATTGGCTATTCCCTGAGCAACGATATTCTCGATATCTTGCCTATTAAAAAATTGATCCTCATTGTGTTGCTCGGATTGGTTAACCTCGTTAACTTGTTCATTACCAGCGTTTGCCATCTGGTAATTAATATATATAACTTATTAGCATAAATACTTAAAAACAATATAAAACAAGCGCACAGCATCAAGTTAACATGTATAGCCAAAATTTGTTAATTTTTTCCAATATTCGATATTTTATTAATTATATATTATAATATGCATCCATACACACTGTTTATTTTACAACTGTTTTATTTTTTTAGGTTATTTTACAGACTTATATTTTTATATTTTTATTATTATTATTATTATACAACCACAACTTCACAACCACACTATCCCTCGTCCGCTGGCACCTCAGAAGCGACGTTCCCTCTCGTCGTATTTCCAGGAGATCTGTTCTCCCACCTCCCGGATTCTATTCCCTGCATCCACCAGCTCCTCGCCAAAATGGCGGAGTTCAGCTAAGTTCTCATTGCTCATTGGTGGGTTTGGTATGGGTTCTGGGTCAAACTGAGGGAAAAAGGTATAAGGATTATTTAGGAGGATTTGAAACTGCCACTCGTTGGTCCACCATTCGTCCATTTCTCCTAGAGGTTGGGTGTTGACAAGAGGATCTGGAATAGCCGGTTCTAAGTTTATTGGAAATTGGGTTTCAGCAGGATGAGGAAAGAGGTTGTTATTGATAGGCCTAAGGATATCACAGCTTGCCAGTATATTATCCACTTCCTCCTGCAGTGGCAATTCCTCGGTTTGCTTAGAACTTTCCCCAATTTCTATTCCTGCTTGCCTAGAACTTCCCCCAATCTTAATACCTTTTCTTTTATCAATGGGATTTTCTATCTTGGGAACTTTCCTAGTTGCTGGTTTCCTTCTGCGCACACGCCTCCATCCCACAAATCTTCTTCTTTTCTTAGACTTTGATTTCTCCGGAAGTGGAGCTTGAAATTCCATTGGTTTCTCAACATCGGCCAAATAACCAGTAAAGTCTCTGGAAACTTCTATTTTCACATGATAGAGATTGAGATTCTCAAGAGCTTCAGATAATTCATTCATGCTGTTCAACATTTATGAAGAAACACACAAAATTCTAGGTTAAATTTTTTGTAATTTAAATTTTTCACAGAATCACAGAATGGAAAGCAGAAAATTTAATATTAATTACAAATATTTAATAAATTATTTTATTAAAACAAAATATTTATTTAGTATAACTAAAATTTGAACATACTAGTGGTTATTATATTTAAAGTTTCTCGCTTGTAGGTAGCATAGGTGATGATACTGGTTTGGTGATTTAACTATAAGTTAGCATTTACTGCTGTAGTAGCTAATATATAAAGATTTGCCCATTTTTCGTCTAACTCATCTTCCCATGGTGGGTTACTGCCTATTTCCTGAGTTTCCTTATTACTCATCACTCCTTTTGGTGGTGGCTTCCTTATTTTCTCTTGACTTTTCCTAATAATCAAACTTCTTTTATTAGGAGAAAGTGGTTTCTCATACTGTGCTTTACGAACAAATATTCCTTCCTCAGTATCTGCTGAGTATTTTGAGGAATTTGATTGGGATGAAGTTCCCTTATCTTTCGGTGAACTATCTAATTTAAGATAGATATCCGAGATTCTTTGCTTACCCATACTGTAACTAACAAGTAGTCAGTTAAAAGCACATAATCACAAGACATTAATCAGGAAAATTAAGTATTTTTTTTAAATACTTAATGGGCTTAAATCAGTGGCTCTGATACCACCTCTTCCTGTCACGACCCAAGCCCCGGTTTGACCCGGTCAGGAGCCGCGGGACAGGAACCCGTGGTATTTATTAATTGATGCGACAGTGGAAGATTTAACAGGATCTTTTAAAACTTGAAATGCCGATTATTTTATTTCATAATTCGGGATAAAACCCCGTAATTTACAATAGAGGAATTTCACTAGGTAATTCCCTGAGTTATAAAACATGTTTATTTATTTTAACTGAGCCACCTCTTCAAGCTTGTTAGTGCTCCGTAGCATGTTTTTCTTAATTTACAGCAGGTCGCCTGAAACATATTTTAAAAATATTTTATCAGCGGGGAAATACTGGTGAATCATTCATTTTTACAAAATGACACATTGTTATAAATTACAGCATAATAGCGATTACAATGGCTTCTATCTTATTTTTATCTGGCGCCGTGTCACCTGGTGACGATGGTCATACCACTATTGGGTCTCTCCCCAAGTAGTGACGTTTATCACTGTTAGGATTTATTAGCCTAACCGTGAGAAATTAGTAATGTGCACAATACCCCCACTAGCCAGTAATTCAAGATAACCACGACTTAATCCCTATAATTATAACTTTTGAAAATGGAGTATTGTAAAATACAGTTGATAAAAAGAGAATGACTCACATTGCAGATTTATACGGGCAGAGTTTAGCCTACTGATTAGCCTTGTAACCTAATTTAAATAACAATGCACACGAACTAGGTCAGTAACTAATACAGCATTTACGATAACTCACGAGATTAAAACCCTCACAACGAATGACAAAGTGCAATACTTAAACATCCATTGAATTCACGATGAATGGCAAAGTATAACCCTAATTTGAGCAGCACTTAAACATTCATCGGATAGTTTCAATCGATCGGACATTGAATCGTAGCAGCGATCGAGTTAATACCCTGTATCGTAGCAGCGCCTCGTTATTATAAAAGTAAATTTCGAATTTGAGCAGCCAAACTTCGTTTTTGTGAAAAGATTTCGACAACAGTGGACTACTCGTAGCTCAACCTATTTATAGCTGAAAATTGAGGTTCACGCGGCCCGCGTAAACCATAAGCAAACCTTACGCGGCCCGCGAGGAAGTCTAGTTCGTAGATTAGGGCATCCGTGTCACGCGTAGGTATGCCACGTGGGTGACACGTGGATCTGGACGCTTATCCGGTCAATGCAGGTTTGACGCGGCCCGCGTAAGCTCTCCTTAAGGCTTACGCGACCCGCCTGAAACCCAAAAAATCCTTATTTCTTGATTTTTGAAATGGATTAGGGTTTCAGGGGTCCGGGTTTTCACTTCTGGGTCGTTTTAGGACAATTTTTTTTGAAGGTCCTTACATAAACTGAAACCTAAAACATATAAAAGAATAACTAAGTCGATTTAGAACCCGCGCGTTACGATGAACCCGTCAAACGGGAAAAAATAGACAATATAAAAACGTTTAACCACACACGCACGTTGCGTCGTGTTAATTTGCAAAATTTAGAACAGAAGTTAAAATGAAAATTTTTCGAAAAATGAAAAGTATAGAAAACCAAAGTTGAAAGTAAAAAAGTTATAAGGTTAAAACGCAAAAGATTAAAAGTTTTGGGATTAGAAGTAAAAAAAAAAAATCAAATAGTTTTGGGTTAAAAGTAAAGATGAAAAGTCTGGTTAAAAGTGAAAAATTCATTTTTTTAAAACCTCCCAAAGCATAAGTTACAACACCATTATGCCTAAACATTTTGAAAATTAGGATTTTTTTTTTTGCATATTTCCCCTTAAAAATCTATTAAATTGCATATTTACTCAGGCCTAAAATAAAATTACATATTCCCCTCTATTAACTAATAAAATTGCAAATTTACCCATTTTGATTTAATTTATTAAAATTAAATTATATAATGACTATTTTGCCCTTAATTTTAATAAACTTCAAAAAATTGCGTATTTACCCATTTTTTAGTAGTTTTTGTCTTTTTTCGCTACTTACGTCTTTAATAAGTTTTTTTTTTTCGTTATTTTTCCTCACGAGCTAGAGTAACAATCATAATATGAGTGACGATCAATATCATTATCATCATCATCTTCCATCTTGATTCAATCAACCAAGAAAATAGAACACAATTAACTCTCACAAAAATACAAGAATTAAATCAAATAAAACAATAAAAAGACATCCTACTGTTGTTTTAGTAAATTAGTTGAACGTATTTCTTTTGACTTTTGTTGCACCACAAGTGACTTTTGAATTCATTTACTAGCTTCCATGCTTCCAGATGTATACTATATCTAAATGTGAATATCGCAAGAATGGATATGGCTTCCAAGATGTGTATTAAATTATTTATTAGTAGCTTCCATTAAATATGAATCAATACTAAGCTAAATATGATATGAATAATATATATGGTTTCATATCTTTGATTTAACGCAACACTGAATGAATAAATATATATGAAACAACACAATATGCAGGGGCTGTTTGGTAGCCTCTTAATGACCATTCAGATGCTACCTCTTAATGGTTTAAAACATCTGAATGAATAAGAGGTAACCTCAAGTCTGAATGGTTAAGAGGTAACCTCTGAATGGTAAATCATCACATCTCACATTCTTCTACCTTCTTCTTGGTAAAATTCTTAATGGTTCCATTAAGAGGTAGCCTCTTAATGACCATTCAGAGGCTACCAAACAGCCCAGCAAGAACTAACCTCGAATCTGAGAAAGGGGACGACCCAGAAGATGAAAATGAAGAGTCGTGGTATGAGCCAGGTAACTTTGAACCTGATTATTCTCCAAGGCAATATCTTTTAATTTTGAAAAAGGGTAATTTTGTCATTTTGATAGAGAAGGGGAAATATGCAATTTTAATTTAGGCTTGGGTAAATATGCAATTATTAGTGTTTTTAAAGGGAAATATGCAAAAAAACCCAAAATTATAATATTGGTTATTGTCCATAGCTGAAGGATCATCTTCATAAGACTCCTAATGAATGAAGGTAGATATGATACAACTTAAAGATGAATATAATGTAGAGATGCAACCATATTCACACATGTTGGCTACAAAGATGTACAAGTCTTTGAAATTATTTCATGGATTATTTTTATAAGTAAAACTCGATTTGACTAAAAAATTATTATATCATTGGACATGAGATAGTATTGTACTCATCATGAGGACCGATTTGCTTTGACATGCTCAATTGTCATTATGATGTAACTGGGTGACAATGTAACGCGACATGAATCGTGTGAAGGTTATAGTGAGACATCATGAAAAACTGAAGAATAAACATTTTCTCTCAGTGTGAGAGAAATAGCTCTAGACTTCTTGACAAGCTAAATTGACAAATCATTTGAGTAGGAGTTGAATTACTTTTTTTTTGAACGGCCAACAAAGCAAATTTTTATTACGACGAAACAAAACGGCACGCTAACGAACACATTAGACGGCCAGAAATGTACAAACACAACACCCACCACAACAAACCTAATTACATATTAACCATTCAGCCCTTCTAAATCGAACAATAGCCACCTCTCCCATGTGAGACCGATACCTTTTGATCGATTTTTTATCCATAAGAAAGAGAGCGCCTTGATATCATCCATCAGCCTCCTAAGAGACACTTGCTCATGCTGGAAAATGAGTTTGTTCCGACTGCACCATATGCACCATATAGTTGTCTGAACCACCGTGTATATAGCCTTCTTCCACCTTTCAGACCCGTTTATGAACCGATGAACCTGAATCAGGTCTTTTGAAGTGAAAGCAAAGATGGACACACCTCTACACCAGGTGATAATTGAGTCCCAGATCTGTTGGGCCAGTCTGCACGAGACGAAAATGTGATCGGCGGTTTCATTTTCGTCACCGCAAAAGCTGCAGCTGATCTCTCCCACATTTACATTTCTCCTGACCAATTCGACCTTCGTTGGAACTCGATTCCGCGCAACTCTCCAGGCTAGAAAATTGACTTTTAGGGGTGACCAAGAGTTCCAATCAAACCTGACGCCGCTATCAGTAACAGTCATGCTTATCAGCCTAGCCCTGGTACTGGATACCGAGAACACCCCATCAGTATCGAGCATCCACTCCCATCTATCCTCGCCGGACCCAACCTCCACCGCAGCCAACAAGCGAACCAGCCCATCCATCTCAGTCAGCTCTCCGGGTGTTTGCGGCCTTCTAGACCAATGGAACCTCTGAACCGAAGTCCCACCTGGCCAACACACCCGTTCCGCAACTGTAGCATGCTTATATTTTTCGATTGCAAACAAGCTTGGAAATCGATACCTGAGTAAATCATCGCCAAGCCAGCAGTCCATCCATAATTGAATTGCCTTTCCATCCCCATATACCCCACGAATCAAAGTTGCCAGGCTAATACCCACCCCTTCGAATTCTTTTGTTATGCCACCTATTTGTTTCCAGGGACTCGGGAGCGAGAGCCTCATAGGGATGTAATTCCAATTCCTTGACCCGCCATGTACGCTCCAAACCACCTTCCTCCATAGGCCGTTCACAACCACCTTAAATCTCTACCACCACTTGGCTAGCAAGGCCAGATTAATTTCTTTTAGTGGTGTTATGCCTAACCCACCCACTTCCTTAGGTGCTAATACATCATCCCAAGCTACCCATTTCATTTTTTGTATATCTTGGCCACCACCCCACAAGAAATCCCTCCTAATGCTTTCCAATTTTTTAAGAACGAGACACGGGGCCTTAAACAAAGAAAAGAAATAATTTGGCAACGAACTTAGAACGGATCTTATAAGTGTGATACGACCCCCAAACGAGATGGTGTTGGCTTTCCAAATTGATAACCTCTTCTTGAAAATCTCCACCACCGGTTCCCAGTTCTTTAATAAATTCATATCTGCCCCCACGATCAAACCCAAATGCTTATAAGGAAATTCCCCAACCCTACACCTTAACACCTCGGCCATTTCCTGAACCTCCAAGTTCGAGGTCCCAATCCCGTAAAGCCAACTCTTGGATGCGTTTACCCGAAGCCCCGAAACCATGTAGAAGCACCGAAGTAGTCTATTGAGAATGAGCGCATTTTTTCTAGACCATTGACCCATAAAAATTGCATCGTCGGCGTAAAACAAATGTGACAGGACAGACCCTTGTGGAGAAAAGGGAATCCCCTCCAATAGCTCCAATGTGCACGCTTTTTTAACAACCCCAGAGAGCGCTTCCATAGCCATGATGAACAGAAAAGGTGACAACGGATCTCCTTGCCCCAAGCCTCTAAAACACGAGAACTCTTGGGTCGGGGATCCGTTCACCAACACTGAAGCCACATTCCTTGTCTCAAATATAGATACTGTGTAAGAATAGGCCGATATTTGTATTGATGACTTTAATGGCAGATGTCGACCACAACATATCATAAAGCATTATATATATATATTCTAGTGAACGACGATGAATAGAATTTTAATTTTATAATAATACATAGCTTTTTATTATTTTTTTATTTTAATAACATATTTTTTTCCTTTTTTTAAATCATATATTTCATATATCATTTTTTTAATAATTTTCTTTTCTTTTTTAGAACATATATTATCGATTAATTTGATACTTCTTTAATAATTTACGTTTATAACTTTTTTCTAAAAACTTAAGTATGTAGTTATGCTTGATTTTTTCCCGGACATTCCGTTATAAGTTTTACTAAAAACGAAATTGTACTTATAATAAAGTATTTATTTGGTATCATAAACAGTACGATGATAAACTAAACCGATCTAATGGTTTGGCTTTCTAAACAGCATGCTTTATTTTCAAATCACGTTTGTTTTACATTATCATTTGCTCGATTCTGCCATAATGCGCGACGACAAAAAACTAGTTCTTGTGATTTTGGGAGTATTTTGTTTGTTTGTCATCATTTTACTCTTATCACTTGTATAAATGATTTATACATAATAGATAATGTATTTATGGTTATCATTCTGTACAATATTATTTTTGTAAATATCCCTAAAGTTACGGGATTGTATCTTCTATATAAAGAAAACCCATTCAAGGGAGAGGATAAACGATCCTATTGTTTCATGGTATCACGAGACCAGAAACCCTAGTCCCTCTCTTTCAGCCGCCGATCACCTCCTCTCTTTTCTTTTTCGGAAGCCTCCTCATCTCTTCGATCACCTCTGCTTTTCCACTGCTGCATTATTTTTCACACCCTCTCCCTCATGGACACCAAGCTACACCCGGCCGTCACGGTCTCAAACATTAAAACCGCCATACCCGTTACCCTTGAGATGGAAACCGGCCACTGGTCTACGTGGTCGGAACTTTTCAAACTACACTGCAAAGCCTTTCAAGTATATGATCACCTCCTTCCTCCTGTCGATAATACACTCAAGCCGCCAGCCGATAAAGACAAAACCACCGGCGACTCTTCGTCTGCCAAAGAACTCTGGGAGCGTCTTGATTCTATAGTCCTCCAATGGATTTATGGAACAATCTCCCAAGACCTCGTCCACACAATTATCAAGCCCGGCTCGAAAACCTGTTTCAAGACAACAAGAGTGCCCGTGCTCTTCATCTTCGTCATCGCTTCACCACTACTCGTCTTGAAAATTTTGCCAATGTCTCTGCCTATTGCCAGGAGCTGAAAGTTCTGTCCGATCAACTTGCGGGTGTCGGGCACCACGTCGACAATGATGCCCTTGTCTTACAACTGATTGCTGGCCTCACTGATCAATACGAAGGAATTGGCACGGTTCTTCAAGGTCAGGACCCACTGCCATCGTTCTCTACGGCTCGGTCTAAGCTTTGCATCATTGAGTCACACAAGCAGGAGCAAGCCCTACACGCTGCCAAAACCGCCGGCACGGCCCTCACCACCTCCACTTGATCCGTTCCGAACACACAAGCCGACTCCTCCTCTTCCGAGCGTGGATGCGGTCGTGGTAGATCCCGTGGTCGCGGACGCGGCAGGAATGGGTTCGGCAGGGGACACTCGTCATACAATTTCTGGCCCAGCCCATATCCACCATACAACTACTGGCCGCCCACCCCATATGGTTGGCCTGCAAATGGGCTGGCCCAACAGTTCCCTCCCCAATGGGCCCCGCCCCCTTGCCCCTATCCTACTACTAGCTCGCGGCCCAACACTCATAATGGATCAGGCATCTTGGGCTCCAAACCGTCACAGGCTCACAACACGGCTTATGTACCAACTGACATTGATCAAGCACTCAACGCAATGTCCTTAAACCAGCAGGAGCCGGCCTACTTTATGGACACCAGGGCGACAGGTAATATGTCTAACACCTCTGCTGATTTTCACTCTTTTTCTAATAATAGCATGGGACAACAAATTCTCGTCGGTGATGGCTCCACCATCCCGGTACTTGGACATGGCACCAAAACCTTACCTGCACCATTCCCTCCCCTTGCCCTTAACAACGTCCTTTATGCTCCCAAACTACTTAAAAATTTAATCTCAGTTCGTCGGTTCACTACCGACAACTCTGTCTCTGTCGAATTTGACCCTTTTGGTTTTCTTGTGAAGGATTACAGGAGCCGGATCCCTATCCTCCGGTGCAATAGCAGCGGTGATCTCTACCCACTCGTGCTAGGACCTGGAACCACCACTTTTCCAGCCACCTTTGCTGCTGTTACCTCCACTCTATGGCACCAACGTCTTGGCCACCCAGGACGTGCACCTTTACAGTCTTTAAAGTCGTCTTGTTCTGTTGATTTTTCCAATTTAAACAATAACATTTGTCATTCTTGTGTGCTTGGCAAAAGTACTAGATTACCTTTCACCAATTCATGCACTCGTATTTTTTATCCTTTTGATCTTATTCATAGCGATTTATGTACATCCCCTGTTTTAAGTTCTGATGGTCATAGATATTACATTTTATTGATTGACGATGTCTCTAATTTTCTATAGACCTACCCCTTAACAAACAAATCTCAGGTATATAATATTTTCTGTCAATTTCACAAATTAATTACCACCCAGTTTGAGAGACCTATAAAAACCTTTCAATGTGATAACGGTACGGAGTATGTAAATTCCTCGTTCAAAACATTTTTTGCCACTCATGGCATCATTTTCCGTCACTCGTGTCCTCACACCTCCTCCCAAAACGGCAAGGCTGAACGTATGATTCGTACCATTAATAATATGATTCGCACCATCCTTACCCATGCCTCCTTACCTAATACTTTTTGGCATCACGCCCTAGCCACCGCAACATACCTACTGAATATCTTACCTGTCAAACTTCTAAATGACAGAACCCTAACCGAAGCATTATACCAACGTGTACCCTCCTACGAACACTTACGTGTTTTCGGATGCCTTTGTTACCCTTTGTTCCCAAACACCACAATTCACAAACTTGAGCCACGATCCACCCCTTGCGTCTTCTTGGGGTACCCACTAAACCACCGCGGTTACAAATGCTTCAACCTTAAAACTAAACAAATTATTCTATCCCGTCATGTGGCCTTTGACGAAACTACCTTTCCGTTTGCTAACACCATTAAACCACCCCCGACCTACGATTTCCTCACCACATTTCCATCACACCTTTGGCCACATGTACAGTCACCTACTACCCAAACCCAACTGCCCAACCTCACCTCTCAGCCCAATACTTCTCAACCGGACCTCACACCTCATCCTAGCCCATCCCAATCCCACATTTCCCCTCCTCACACTTCTCCTCCGGCCCAATACAGCCCACACTCTCCATCCTCCCCAGCCCACCCTACTTCCCCGACCCAGCCAATCGGCCCAACCAGCCCACCTTCTCTTTCTAGCCCGCCAACTTCCCCACCTGCATCAGCCCTCTCATCGCTTCCCTCTCCCATCCTTGCTACTCCCCAGCCTCCACCGCCCACTACAACCGCCCGCATCATGCGCACACGCGCCATGGACGGTATTGTCAAACCAACCAATCGCCTTAACTTAAATGTCTCCACCATTGTTCCGCTACCCAAAAGTCCAACCGCTGCCTTGTCCAATCCGGTTTGGCACAAAGCCATGACCGACGAATACCATGCTCTTATTCAGAATGAGACGTGGGAATTAACATCGAGGTTGTCGGACATGCACATTATTCGGAGCATGTGGTTATTTAAACATAAGTTCAAATCTGACGGGTCATTGGAGAGGTATAAGGCACGGCTAGTTTGTGATGGTCGTTTTCAGCAAGTTGGGG
Organism: Helianthus tuberosus; assembly: GCA_030545235.1. Lineage (NCBI taxonomy): Eukaryota > Viridiplantae > Streptophyta > Magnoliopsida > Asterales > Asteraceae > Helianthus > Helianthus tuberosus. Next base: position 148,722,673 of record CM060411.1, on the reverse strand, counting down.
TTGATTGTGGTGATACTTTCAGTCCGGTTGTCAAGCCGGACACTATCCGTACAGTTTTATCTATTGCTCTTTCTCAGTCATGGCAGGTACACCAGCTAGACGTCACAAATGCATTTCTCCATGGAAATTTACAAGAAACCGTTTACATGTACCAACCAATGGGGTTTCGGGACACCAACTTTCCCGATCACGTCTGTCGTCTCAAGAAAGCGTTATACGGATTGAAACAGGCTCCTAGGGCGTGGTATCAACGCTTTACTGATTTTGTGCTCACCTTAGGGTTCACACAAAGTAAATGCGACGCTTCTTTGTTCACCTTTCATCAGGGTTCACAGGTCGCTTATCTCCTTCTATATGTCGATGACATCTTGCTGGTCACTTCTTCTACCAGTTTCGTGCAACTATCATGTCCCATCTGGCAAAGGAATTCGCCATGAAGGACCTCGGTCCCCTAAGCTTCTTCCTTGGTATTTCTGTCAAGCGTCACATGGACACTATGTTTCTTTCTCAACAGGCCTATGCTCAGGAGATTATTGAACGAGCTGGTATGTCCTCTTGCAATCCTGTGCACACCCCAGTTGACACACATGCTAAACTTAGCGCCAGTGCTGGGGATGATTTTCATGACCCTACTTTATACCGTAGCCTGGCCGGTGCTCTTCAGTATCTCACCTTCACAAGACCCAACATAAGCTATGCGGTGCAACAAATCTGTATCCATATGCATGCTCCAAAATCGGATCACTGGAATGCACTAAAGCGCATTATACGTTACATTCAAGGTACAACATCGTTTGGTCTCACGCTCGGCCCGTCTCCTACGCCTCAACTGACCGCCTATACTGACGCGGACTGGGCCGGGTGCCCTGACAATCGCTGGTCCACTAGTGGATATTGTGTGTATTATGGTGACAATCTTATATCTTGGTCTTCCAAACGGCAAGCTACAATTTCTCGTTCAAGCGCGGAAGCTGAGTATCGGGGAGTTGCTAACGTAGTTGAAGAGGTTTGCTGGCTTCGCAACCTCCTTTTGGAATTACAACGCCCTTTGTCACGTGCCACTCTTGTTTATTGTGACAACGTTAGTGCCATTTATCTTTCGGGCAATCCCGTCCAACATCAACGCACTAAACATATCGAGCTAGACATTCACTTCGTGCGTGAAAAGGTTCAACGGGGTGAGATTCGCGTTCATCATGTTCCTTCTCGATATCAGATTGCGGACATTTTCACCAAAGGCTTACCACGGGTTCTCTTTGAAGATTTTCGGTCCAGTCTCAGCTTACGGCCTCCTCCCGCTTCGACTGCGGGGGTGTAATAGATAATGTATTTATGGTTATCATTCTGTACAATATTATCTTTGTAAATATCCCTAAAGTTACGGGATTGTATCTTCTATATAATGAAAACCCATTCAAGGGAGAGGATCAAGGATCCTATTGTTTCAATACAAGTGAGAGATGACAACTTTTTTTGTAATTTATATTTTATTTTAAGAAGTACTAAAATTATAGGTTTTAAAATATTTATATGTTAAAAATATCATATATTGATTTTATATATAATCTAAAATATAGATGACAATTTTTTTGTAATTTAAACTATTTTATTATAAAAAGTATTAACATCTAGGTTTTAAAGATATAGATCATGTATTTTTAGTTATAAATTAGAATTAGATATTAAATATTAAATATTAATAATATTATTAATGAATTAAATAAGAGAATGTCATATGGCATTAATAATATTAGAGATTAACATGACATTTGTTGGAATTTTTTATTAGAATTAGATGTCCACCCAATTAGTTGCTCTTTTATAGCTTATATTTATATATTAAAAAAAATCATATATCGATTTTTTATATAATCTAAGATAGATGACAACTTTTTCTATTTTAAAATATTTTATTTTAAGAAGTACTAAAATTATAGGTTTTAAAATATTTATATGTTAAAAAGAATCATATATTGATTTTTTTATATAATCTAAGATATAGATGACAACTTTTTTGTAATTTAAACTATTTTATTATAAGAAGTATTAAATCTAAGTCTTAAAATTATAGAACATGTATTTTCTTAATCATATATTAGAATTAGATATTAATTATTAATAATATTATTAATTAATGAATTAAATAAGAGAATGTCATTGGCATTAATTAATAACTAGAGTTAAAAATAAGTCCGTGCGATACGGCGGACAACAACTTTCGCACGATGCGGTGGTTTCTCACGGTTTCGTTACTGTACCGGGTACCAAAATATATTATATTACGAATAAAACTTATTTTTTAATGAACTTTTTGGCTCTATGTTGAGAAAACATAAAAATGTAACACCCCAAATTTCGTATGTTATAAAATAATATTATGTGTGTGATGCTAAAGTAATAGAGAACGGTAAATTTAGATTTGTACCGTAAGAAAATAATGATAAGTTTAAAATATATATATATATATATATATATATATCCCAAGTTAACTGATGTGCGTAGTGCGTGATATATTTTTATGTATTTTTTAATACTTTAGTCAAGTTTTAAATTTATAAAATACGATATTCTACTAACACTAAACACACATATGGGCAAGTGCACCCATCGTGAGCGTAGTATAGCGTTGGTAAGATACCGAGGTCGTCCAAGGACACAAGAGCTTTTAGTACTGGTTTACCCTCAACGTCTAATCAAATCAAAAGTTTTAGAAAATTTTTTAAACATGAAAATAAAAATTAAAACTAAAAATGCTCGAAAAATAAAATAAAATAAAAACAGATAGACAAGATGAATCACTTGAATCCGACTCGCCTTTAGTGTAACCTTTGATGATTTCCGCACTTTTGCACTTTTTAAAAAATTATCTTAGTTATAGTAGTAGGCCCCTCTTTTGAAGGTGACGTTACCCTCAACCCAGTAGTTTGAGTCAGTAAGGATACAATCCTAAAGGGTCGAAATATTGAAAGATAATTAATTAAGTTATTAATGCGTAATGTGGTAGGCCCCTCTTTTGAAGGTGGCGTTACCATCGGCTAAGTGGTTTGAGTTAGCATGGATACAATCCCAAGTAGCCGGGTTAAAGTATTAATAGTAGCTTACATATGATGGGATCAAAGAGTTTGGACCCCCGCCAACCAATACCGGTGGGTATTGAAGGAGGTGCTACTAAATTTGACCCAAGTCCTTGCAGGATCTATACACTGAACAAGGCAAGACTCTTACCAAACCGTTCCCTTAACCCCCGACCAGGTAGCCAACATACCTCCATATAGACCGTGGATATATGAATGGTGAAAATCTTTTATTTTATATAGACACTAAAATAATGCCAAGACACCACGGACAAACGATAAGGAAGAATCACCTTCAACATAAGAAACTAGTTATTAAAGTCATTAATACATAACCAAGTAAAAAGTGCGAAAAGATTAAAAATAAAAAGTATTACACTAGACACTTGTCTTCACCAAGTGATGTAAGAGACTTAGGAAAACATGGCCTTTGATTGTCAAGAACTCTTACGATCAATCTTGGATCCCGAGACGACTCACACACTCTATGATGGACAATGGATGATGGTGGCGGATGATGGTGTTGTGATGGTGGTGGGTGGTGGGTGAAGTGTGAGAGAGGTGGTGTGCAAAGGGATGGTTTGCAAATGAGCCAAGCACCCCTATTTATAGTCTGAACAGTAGCTCGGGCACGGCCCCGTGTCCAGTGGGCACGGCCCCGTGTCCATCCTCTTCTCTGTCTTCATTAATTGCAGTTTGTCTGCATTAGTTGACCACGCCCCCGTGTCCGCTGGGCACGCCCCCGTGTGCAGAAGCGTATCTGTACTATCAAGATTTGCCTGGATTCTGTGAATCTTATAGTTGACCATGGCTCCGTGTCCGCTGAGCACGGCCCCGTGGTGGGCGATAGAAGCTTCTATATCTTTGTCTTTTATGCTGGCACTTGGGCACGCCCCCGTGTTCACTGAGCACGGGGCGTGTTCAGCCTTCTGTTCTCTTGTTTTGCTTTGCTTGGGAAGATGCTTTCGGGGAGGTCGGGCATGCCACGTTTGTTCCTTTTCTTATATTTATGTTAGATTTAGCTGCCTTTTTGCTTCTTTTGTTAATTTGAGCTCATTTAATCCTGAAAATACAAAAGGAAGACAAAAACACACTTTTTTCCAACATTAGTACTAAAAAGGGTTAGTTTTATGCCACAATTGATGTAATTTATATGTTGCATTTTGTGCACATCAAATACCCCCACACTTGAATCTTTGATTGTCCTCAAGCAAAACTCTTTATAATGTGGCTTTACACTCCCAAATGGAATGGGTAGAAGAGAAGGTTTTTGGGCTTGTCATAGAGTGTCGGGATTTCCAAGATTCTTTATTAAGTTTTATTTTTATTTATTTACAATCCTATTCGTCATGATTTATTTAAAACATTACATAAGATAAATTACTTTTTATTTTTATTTATTTACAATCCTATTCGTCATGATTTATTTAAAACATTACTTAAGATAAATTACTTATTAGGGCATAACATGCATTTTTAAAATTCCATTTATATACAGGTTCACATACCTCACGGGGGATCACTCAACACTCGACCGAAGATGTATTTTAGTGAATCACTCTAGAGCGGCATGGAACTTACGCCTACCATAGGCTTGCCAAGCAATCAATCCTCCTCCTTTTTAACTATATACCTTTGTAAATATCAAGAGGACTTTTGGGTAAAGGGTCAGGCTTGGGTTAAAGGTAGGTGGTTGGGTTAGTGGTTAGTAGAAAAGGGCGAAAAAGCGTAAAAAGCGTCGGTTTTCGTAAGACTTTTTATTTTTGCAATTTTTATTTGGATGAAGCCATTATTCAAGCAAAGTTATTTTTGATGAACTTGCTTTTTTATTTCTTTTGTTTCATCATGAACATTTTTTTTGAAAAGTCATACGAAAAACCGAGCTTGTTACTAAAACAGAGGGTTAAAAATAAAAAAAGGTTTTGGTGGGTGAAAGGGTGTTTGGTTTGGGTTAAGAAATGAAAAGGTTTAGGCTCAAAGAGGTTAACTAGGGGGATTTTGGGTAGGCAGTAAAAAAAAGAAAAAAAATGGTGTAGAAATAAAAATGGTTAGTCCTAATGCCTCCATCATTTACTTACTCAGGTTTAAGTTGGTAAGGACCGGGAATGTATCGTCATGGCAAATTCTAGAGTTGTAAGAACCAAGCGGCTATTCACACAAGAAACGAAAAACGAGCATTTAGTTTAAAGATATGTATTTGTATGCTCAATAAAGACTCAAAACTCACTTTTGTGGGAATGAGTTTTTATGTGATCAAGTATATATAATCAAATTTTAACTAAGCTTGTCATGCCTTTTCATAATTTTCTTATGTTGGTTCTTTTTATCACGACGCTATCGGTTGTAAATTTGTAAAAATATAACCTTTTTTAGAGCTTGAAATTCCCAAGTTAAACCTAGACAAGTAAAAAAAATGAAAATTTTTGAAAAAAAATTGGGGTGATTAGCGGTTCCAATAGAGTTTTGTGTAAGGCTTGTGATTAGGACTTGCGAGATTCAAAGCTTTAGCATCCCCCCACACTTAAATTACACATTGTCCTCAATGTGTCCCAAAAATAAGTTTTTAGGTTGATTGAATATGTAAAAATGTGTGAAAAAGCAAAATTTTATGTTACTGGGCGTCTGGACACGGCCCCGTGGTGTCCGGGCACGACCCCATGTTCAGTCGCCAGTAACAAAAAGTTGTAAAAAGAAATAGAAGCCTGGACACGGGGGCGTGTTGGGTGAACACGGCCCGTGTCCAGTTTACCTGAACTGGGCATCTTCTGCAGACTGTGCAGCACGGGGCCGTGTTGGGTGGGCACGGCCCGTGCTGAACTTGTTGTAATGAAGAAAATTTTGTCGGAAGGCCATGTTTTCGTGCATGGGGTGCTGGTCCAAGTTTCCCTTGTTATCCTTCACTATCCCGAGTGTGTTTTATTCCTGAAAATTAAAACTAAACTAGAAAACATAAAGATTAATCTAAACTAAACTAAGGATAGTTCCGCGGAATGCCTCCGTGGTGCGCCACGTTTATAAGGGTCCTTGGCTAGACCCAAATCCTGGTCATATGTTACCCAAGTGGGATGTTTTGCATCCCATGCTACACCGTCGGAGAGCATCATCCAAACTTGAGTCAATGACCTTCATGTAGTTGACCGGGTCTTCGTCTTCTACTCTTTTTCTGACTCTAAACTTTACTTCCTCGTCCCCGACCCTCAATGTTAGTGTTCCATCATTCATATCTACCACTGCTTGGGCCGTAGCTAGGAATGGCCTCCCTAGGATGAGTGGTACTTCGGTATCTTCCTCCATATCTAGTATGACAAAGTCGGCCGGAAAGACAAATTCGCCGACTTTGACCAATAGATTTTCAGCGACACCTTGTGGATATTTGACGGATTTATCGGCGAGTTGTATGCTTATTTTTGTAGGACTTGTTTTTCCTAAGCCGAGTCGATTGAACATTGATGAGGGCATGAGGTTGATGCTTGCCCAAAGATCGACTAGTGCATTTCGAATGGGGGATTTCCCAATCGAGCAAGGAATTGTGAAGCTTCCGGGGTCAAGCTTCTTTTGCGGGAGTTTGTTGAGTAGTAAGGCGGAGCATTCTTCGCCTAAGTTAACTAATTGCAATGATTCAATTTTCCTTTTATGAGTGATGAAGTCCCTCATAAATTTTGAATATTTAGGCATTTGAGTTAGGACTTCGATAAATGGAATATTAACATGCAATTGTTTTAGTAAATTTTCAAACTTTGCGAATTGCTCATCGGTCTTTTGACGAATTAACCGATCGGGGTATGGAACCAGAGGAGTCTTAGTAGGCTCTTGAACTGATGGAGAAGCCTTTTCTTGTTGGGGCGCAGGTGGAGTTGTGGCTTGGCTAGATTGGCTTCTTTCAGTCGGTGGAAGAGGAGGCTCTTCGGGACCCACGGTACGGTTTCTCAATGTTATGAGATGTACTTGCGTCTTTGGGTTGGTCTCGGTATTATTTGGTAACGCGCCTTGTGGTCTCTCGGAGAAATTTTGAGCTATTTGATTTAATTGTTTTTCAATGTTTTGAATGCTAGCTTGTTGATTTCTAAAATTCGATTCCAATTGTTGAAATCGATCCGAGTTTTTCTTTTCGGTGTCGGAGATGAGGCGAGATACAGTATCTTCAAGCCTTTCTCATCCACCTTGTTGTTGAGAAAAAATTTGTGGTTATAGAAAGTTAGTTCGTTGGTTACTACTATTGTCGGGATCTCTCCAACCAAGGTTAGGGTGGTTACGCCATCCTTGGTTGTAGGTACCCGTTGGAAGACCCGACGGACTAGGTCTATTATCAATGTAGTTTACCGTTTCCGTTTGATCATCTAATTCTTTCATACAACTCCAATTTTCATGTGGCCCACCACACCCTTCACAAGCCATAACCGAGACCGTTTTTGCCATTTCTAACTTTTTGATTTTTGAAGAAAGGGCCTCGATTTGGGCTTGTAAAGAAGTGCTTTCATCAACCTTATGGGCGCCCGGGGCAATAGATTTATTGCCTCGGGGAGTGTGGCATTGAAAATTGGTTTGAGCAATTTCCTCAATTTGATTATATATTTCATTTGGGCGACGATTACCAAAAAGTCCCCCGGGGCTAGAATCAAGTGTTTGTCTTGTGTGTGGCAACAACCCATTGTAGAAAGTGGATACTTGTTGCCATACCGCAAGACCGTGATGAGGACACTTTCTTAGTAGCTCCTTAAACCTTTCCCAAGTTTCATATAAGGATTCCCCATCCTCTTGTGAATATGTATTAATTTCAGTCATTAGTTTAGCTGTTTTAGCAGGAGGGAAATACTTATATAGAAACTTTTGGGCTAGTTCATCCCAGGTGTTTACCGAGCCAACTGGGAGGGTGTTAAGCCAAGCCTTAGCTCGGTCTTTTAGTGAAAATGGAAACATTCGAAGGCGGATGGCATCGTTTGATGCTCCATTGATCCGAAAGGTATCACATATTTCTAAAAAAATAGTAATATGTAGATGGGGATCCTCGTCCGCAAGCCCATGAAAGGTTGCGGAGTTTTGAAGCATTTGTATCAAATGCGGTCGAAGTTCGAAGTTGTTGGCTTCGACATTCGGTGCATTAATAGCGGTGCCGAGGTTACACACGGTGGGTCGTAGGTAATCCATCAGGGTACGTTGGTCCGCCATTGGGAGTGGGTCCCCCGAAACTTTCTCTTGGTTTTTAGCTTTAAGTCTTTTTCTGAGAAAGCGTTCGGGTTCTTCTAGAGGTTATTTTATGTCTCTACTAGAACTGGAGCTCATACACTACGTAGAAAGTTCAGATGTGGCGCCTGGGTTCCTAGTCCTGCAATAAAAACAGAAAAGAACGTTGGTCAGAAAGTTCACCACGGCCCCGTGCTCAGATGAACACGGCCCGTGGTCGGAGATACTGTGATTGTTTTCCGGATCCCTGTTACTGGGGAGTTGGACACGGCCCCGTGTTGCACCGACACAGCCCCGTTCTCAGCTCTCTATAACTCGGAAAATAAAAACTGCCAGTAACAACGTTGGGCACAGCCCGTGTCCGACCAGGCACGGCCCGTGTTGAGCTCTGCAGAAACTGAAAAACTAAGAAAATCCTAAAAAAATAGAAAAATTAGAAAAATTGATTAGGCCGTTGATTCCTAACTTTCTTAAAATCCTTGTGTCCCCGGCAACGACGCAAAAAACTTGATGCGTGTGAAGTGTGTATGGTTTTTAATGTATACTTTAAGCCCTTTTACACTTTTTAGTCAAGTTTTAAATTTATAAAACACAATATTTACTAACACTAAACACACATATGGGCAAGTGCACCCATCGTGAGCGTAGTATAGTGTTGGTAAGATACCGAGGTCGTCCAAGGACACAAGAGCTTTTAGTACCGGTTTATCCTCAACGTCTAATCAAATCAAAAGTTAGAAAAAAGGGTTTTAAACTAGAAAAATAAAAACTAACTAAAATGCTGAAAAATAAAAGTAAAAACAAATAGACAAGATGAATCACTTAGCTCCGACTCGTGTTTAGTGTAACCTTTGATTATTTCCGCACTTTTGCACTATTTAAGAGATTATCTTAGTTATTGTAGTAGGCCCCTCTTTTGAAGGTAACGTTACCCTCAACCCAGTAGTTTGAGTCAGCAAGGATACAATCCTAAAGGGTCGGATTATTGAAAGATAATTAATTAAGTTATTAATGCGTATTGTGGTATGCCCCTCTTTTGAAGGTGACGTTACCCTCGGCTAAGTAGTCTGAGTCAGCGGGGATACAGTCCTAAGTAGCCGGGTTAAAGTATTAATAGTAACTTACATATGAGGGGATCAAAGAGTTTGGACCCCCGCCATCCAATACCGGAGGGTATTGAAGGAGGTCCTACTAAATTTGACCCAGTTCCTTGCAGGATCTATACACTAAACAAGGCAATACTCTTACCAAACCGTTCCCTTAACCCCCGACCAGGTAGCCAACATACCTCCATATAGACCGTGGAGATATGAATGGTGAAAATCTTTTATTTTATATAGACAGTAAAATAATGCCAAGACACCACAGACAAACGATAAGGAAGAATCACCTTCAACATAAGAAACTAGTTATTAAAGTTATTAATACATAACCAAGTAAAAAGTGCGAAAAGATTAAAAATAAAAAGTATTACACTAGACACTTGTCTTCACCAAGTGATGTAAGAGACTTAGTGTAACACCCCGAAAAAAAATATAAAACTTTATATTAGAATTATAAAGTATAAATACACAAGAATTTACTAACTAGGAATTTTAACCTAGTTAACTACAAGTCTAGAAATAACTTGAAATAGGGTTAAAATAACCAAAGCTATATGTTAAACAAAAGTGGAAGGGCCAATGTTGTTAAAATTGAAAGTGGTATTATTAGTTTTAATTAAAAACAAAACCAAACACCTCAATTGAGATGTCTGGTCGATCAAGAACAGGAGAGGGCGACACCCCCACTCTCAAAAACCCTAACATCCACAAAACAACCAAATTGAAGGTCCAAATCTGATCAAAAACAAAAATCGAGCATAGATTATTGATCCTCATCACAAGAGGATTACAAGGTATGTAAAATTTGATGAAAACTCTCAACTCGAAATTCTCATGAAATTGGGAAAATCTGAAATTCATGGTTGCATGTTTGTTTTATGAGGAATTAGGGACAATATAGTGTCTAGGGACAAACCCTAGACAAATACAAGTTGAAATCATGTGAAATTTTAGTAAAATCCATGAACATCATTGTAGGTGATTAGTGGGTTATGTAGAACTTGATAAACACTAGGAAATTGGGTGTTGTTTTAGTGTAATTTGACAATTGTGAAGTGACTTCAGAATTTTAGAAGCTAACAATTGTGTAAAATGGGTTAATTGATGTGAAATTCGGGCTAGATGATAAGCTAGGGATTTGCTAAATAATCATGTAAAGTTCTGCCCTTAAAGTGTTTGTTGAAATGCCTCAAAGAAGGCTCGAAACTGGAATTTTGAAGTTAAAACACCTAATTGTGATGTTTTGGCTATTATGCGAAATATGATTAAAAAGAGTTCTAAACGTGATATAATTGAACTCTATAGGAAAGGATACCGGAACGTCGAGTGGACAAGCCGGTGGTGATTTGCAGTTGAAGGGCGTGCACTAAAGGTATGTAACTTGACTCGTTACATTGGGTAAATTTGATAATTTGCATAAGTATAGTGAATTATAGAATAAAGGTTGTCTTAATTTGAGGCGATAATGATTGTTATATCGATTTATAAGACCAGGATTGGTTTAAACTTGTTGGTAGTCATCATAATGGAGGATTCCGTAGATGAGCCAAACGGGTTGAATAATCGACTAAGGCATGGCAAATGCTTCGTGATATAATTGATTGGTCTTTTGTTATCATTGACAAATGACATATTAGAAATACGAGGATTTAGTATGTTGGTTTGTAGGAATGAAATCCAAGAATTTGGCTCAAGTAAACAAACAAATCAAACAAAACATAACATTCCAGAGTCTACCGTAAATTACGGTATATACCGTAATTTACGGTAGAGACCAAAATGTTACGGTGGATTCCTCCTGTGTTACGGTGGAACCAAAGTTTCCCAGGAGCTACGGTAACTTACGGTAACTACCGTAAGTTACGGTAGAGCTTTGACATTTATGATGAATTTTGCATATTTTCGTTAAAGCGAATCCGTTTTAAACGTAGTTTCGATTATGTATTATTTCTAAGTACTCTAATACTAATGTTTAATGTAAACATTTCAGTTCTAGGTATTCAAGGATTACGGATGGCGGTCAAGCAAGCTTTTGAAGAACCGAACACAAACTTTTGAAGCTTCCGCGTCGTTTAATTATGTTTAGAAAATGTTATGATGTAATCAGTTTGCTAAATAACTTTGAATGTTTAAATTAGTCAGTAGTTGACTAATGTTTGCTACCTTAGAACTTTCTTTTTGGAACTTATGTTTTAACCTAGACATCTTTTATTTAAAATCTTGTAAAATATTATAAATTTTCAATTAGAAATTAAGACGGGTGTTACAAGTTGGTAATCAGAGCTTAAGGTTGTCAACAAAGTGTTCAGTTCAAGCTTGATCGATCGTCCGGTAAGAATTAACTTATTATTTTAACAGATTATATTTATGTAAGAAATGAGAAATGAATTGATGTGCACGGGAAGAGCGTGTTAACACACTCAAACCCGGAAAGTGCACCGAATGTGAACGGTTAAAGCAAGTTGGGAACTTGGCTAAACCGAAACAAATGAAGCAATGTTATAAATGAAATGTTTAACGTTTAAATGTGAACATTCCAGTTTCAAGATGTCTGATGGAAACGATGATGATCCGGTGCAAACAAGCACCGAACAAATGAAAGAGATAATTTCCGAAGAAGTAGGGAAGGCAATTGAAGGTAGTCTATCCGGGTTTATAGACAAAATTCAAAGCACGGTGTTGTCGCTTGTCGAAGAGTGAGTCAAAAGGTTGGAAGATAGTGTCAACCTTATAAAAGAAAAATCGGGAGAGCGCAAAGGGTGTTCGTACAAGGAATTCATGGCGTGTAAACCGCCAATCTATAACGGGGAGGTCGACCCGATAATATGCCAAAGATGGTTAAGTGACGTCGAAGGGGTGCTTGAACGGACCCATTGTGAAGTAGGCGACTTTGTTGCTTACGGAACGGGTCAATTGAGGGGCCAAGCCAAGGATTGGTGGGACAATAAAAAGAAGGAAATAGGAGCCGAAGCGGCAAGGGTCATGACTTGGGATGAGTTTAAGGTGTCGTTCCTTAAACACCATAGTCCCAAAGCAGTTATCAATAGGATCAAGGAGGAATTTATCCAGTTAAGACAAAAGGGAGAATCAATTGATAAAATCACGGGTATCTTCATGGATAAGCTAAGATTCTGTGACGAGTTGGTCACCACGGAAGAGCAGAAGATATACTACTGTTACAACATGCTGAGTGCTGAATACCGGGAGTTTATGACTCCCTCAAAATATGAAACTCTCACAGAAATCATCAACACCGCCCGGGAGCGGGAAATCGAGTTAAAGAAACAAGTTGAAAGGGGTGAACGAAGGGCACAGGATGTGAATCCAAGCCCTACAAAGAAAGCTAGAACTGCTGAATCAGGGAAGAAAGTGGAGACTAAAGGCGGGTCGCCAAGTTGCAAAGTATGTGGAAAGGGGCATAAAGGTGAGTGCCGCTTCAAAGACAAGCCGTGTCCGATGTGTGGGAAGACGGGGCACACTGCATTGCTATGTCCTGGAAGAGTTTCCGTTTGTTACAAATGTTATCAACCCGGCCACAAAAAGTCTGAATGCCCCGAGTTGGTTGGAAAGAGAGACACAAAAGAGTCTCCAACGGAAGCTTCAAAGGCAAAGGCTAGGTCCTTCCAACTTACCGCGGCTGAAACAAAGATAGAACCCGACGTGGTCTCAGGTATATTCACGATTAACTCAATTCCTGCACGTGTATTGTTTGATATGGGTGCGAATAAATCCTTCATTTCGCATGGATTTATTCGACATCCTTCGTTTGTATTGACAAAATTATCTATGCCCTTAGAAGTTGAAATAGGGGACAACAAAAGTTTTATAGTTTGTGATATTTGTCGAGGCTGCAAATTAAGCATCGATGATGAAGAATACTTGATAGACCTAATCCCGATGTCAATGGGGGAATTTCAAGTAGTCGTTGGGATAGATTGGCTATCTTAGCACCATGCAAAGGTCGTGTGTTTTCGTAAAGAGATAAAGCTAACATCTCCGAGCGGGAAACACGTCACTATCTTTGGCGAAAAAGGAGGCAACCCCATAATATGCTCAATGTTGAAAGCTCATAAGCTTATGAAGCAAGGATGCAAGGCATTCATGATATACGCAAATGAGCCCGAAAAAGAATTACTGAAGATTGGAGACGTGCCAGTAGTACGTGACTTTGAAGATGTTTTTCCGGGTGATTTACCGGGAATGCCGCCCGAGCGGGAGGTAGAGTTTGGAATCGAATTGATCCCGGGCGCAAAACCCATAGCTAAAGCACCGTACCGACTCACACCGTCAGAATTACAAGAGTTAATGTCCCAGATTCAAGACCTGCTTGACAAAGGATTCATAAGGCCGAGTGTGTCTCCTTGGGGCGCACCAGTACTGTTCGTGAAAAAGAAAGACGGAAGTATGCGCATGTGTATCGATTATCAGGAGTTAAACAAACTCACGGTAAAGAACCGATACCCACTTCCGAGGATAGATGATTTATTTGACCAACTACAAGGTGCGAACTGGTTTTCGAAAATTGACCTTAGATCGGGGTATCACCAATTAAAGGTCAAGGAGGAAGATGTGCCGAAGACGGCTTTCCACACGCGATACGGACATTACGAATTCCTCGTGATGTCATTTGGGCCGACAAATGCACCCGCGGCTTTCATGGACCTCATGAACCAGGTTTGCAAACCAATGTTGGATAAGTCAGTTATCGTCTTTATCGATGATATTTTGGTGTATTCAAAAACTGAAGCTGAACATGCACACCACTTACGAGAGGTGTTAGAGACACTTAGACGAGAGAGGTTGTATGCGAAATTCTCTAAGTGTGCCTTTTGGTTACGAGAGGTGCAATTTCTTGGCCACATCATAAGTGCCGATGGAGTATTAGTAGACCCGTCAAAGATCGAGGCCGTGTCAAAATGGAATCCCCCGAAGAACCCTTCGGAAATTAGAAGCTTTTTGGGGCTTGCGGGATACTATAGGAGATTCATTCAAGATTTCTCCAAGATTGCGTCACCGCTAACAAAACTAACCCGGAAGGAAGAAAAGTTCATTTGGGGTGTAGATCAAGAAAGAGCGTTTCAAACGCTAAAAGAGAAGTTAACTCAAGCTCCGGTACTAACATTGCCGGACGGGGTCGAAGACTTGGTGGTTTATTCGGATGCTTCACTATTGGGGCTCGGATGCGTTTTGATGCAACGGGGCAAAGTAATAGCTTATGCCTCGAGGCAATTGAAGATACACGAGAAGAAATATCCCACGCACGATCTCGAGTTAGCTGCGGTGGTATTTGCATTAAAAATATGGAGGCACTACTTATATAGGGTAAAATGCACCATATTCACCGATCACAAGAGCTTGAATACTTCTTCGATCAGAAGGAGTTAAATATGCGACAAAGGTGATGGTTAGAAACGGTGAAAGATTTCGACTGTGAAATACACTATCACCCCGCAAGGGCAAACGTGGTGGCGGATGCCCTAAGCAGAAAGACAGATTATGTCCCGATACGAGTACGATCATTGCAACACATTGTGACCTCGGGCTTACTTGAACGAATCCGAGAGGCACAAGATGAAGCAGTAAAGACGGAAAACTGGAGAAAGGAAAGGATTGTTGGCCAAGTTAAGGATCTCGAAGTAGGCAACCACGGTTTAAAAACACGTTTCAGTAGAATTTGGGTTCCTAACACATGTGGAGTTAAAAGGCTTCTACTAGATGAAGCTCACAAATCCCGTTATTCCATCCATCCGGGGGCGACCAAAATGTATAATGATTTGAAACAAAACTATTGGTGGCCCGGGATGAAAAGAGATGTTGTGAAACATGTGGAGAAGTGTTTGACCTGCCTGCAAGTCAAAGCGGAGCACCAGAAGCCATATGGTAAGTTACAACCATTGGATATCCCAGTTTGGAAATAGGAACAAATCACCATGGATTTGTTGACCAAATTGCCCAAAACCAACCGCGGGTTTGATGCTATATGGGCAGTCGTGGATAGATTGACGAAAAGTGCTCACTTCATTCCGATTCATGAGACTTATACATCCGAAAAGATGTCGGAGGTGTACACCAATGAAATCATAGCACGTCATGGGGTACCGATGTCCATTGTGTCAGACATAGATACTCGGTTTACTTTGAATTTTTGGCGTGAATTCTAAGAACAAATGGGAACTAAACTGTTCATTAGCACCGCTTACCATCCACAAATGGATGGGCAGAGTGAAAGAACAATACAAACGTTGCAGGATATGCTGCGGGCTTGCATTATTGACTTCGTAGGTAGTTGGGATCAGGGGCGGAGACTGCTTGTTAGCAGCCGTAGCACGAGCTACGGCTCAAAGTCGTGTTCGCAGTGTTAATTTTTTGTTTTTTTTTTTCGATTTTATATAAAGGATACCCCTAAAAAAATACGAGGATACCCCTATAAAGGATTTTATATGAATACCCCTTAATTTTTTTTTTTTTTGGGATACCCCTGGTGTTAAAGTCTAGCTCCGCCACTGGTTGGGATGTTTATCTACCCTTGGTCGAATTTTCATATAACAATAGCTATCACGCGAGCATTAAAATGGCCCCGTATGAAATGTTATATGGTAGAAAGTGTCGAACCCCGGTATGTTGGGGAGAAGTGGGTCCACGAGGACTAGCACCTATAGATATAATCCGAACTACCAATGAGAAGATTGACATGGTCCGAACTCACCTAAAAGCGGCTCAGGATCGACAAAAGTCGTACGCGAATAAACGAAGGAGGCCGATTTAATTTCAAGTGGGCGATAAAGTAATGCTGAAAGTATCGCCGTGGAAAGGAATAATACGGTTCAGAAAAAGAGGAAAATTGAGCCTAAGATTTATTGGACCATTTAAAATCATGGAACGGGTTGGCAAGGTGGCTTACCGCCTCAAATTACCGGAAGAGTTGAATGGAATACATGGCACGTTTCACGTGTCGCAATTGCGAAAGTGTCTAGCTGTAGGATCGATTTGACCGATCAAATGAGTCAATTTGAATGTGTTTACACTATTTAGATGGCGGAAACATCTAAACAACTTAGAATCAGACAGAAAAGAGTAGAAAACAGAATAGATTCACTTTTAACACTTGTTCTCTGTTATATATTGACTTGAAAATCCGGCAGCACTTCGTTACAACTTCTCGGAATGCATACCATCTGAAAACTACACAAGCCTATATATAGGCAACAAGATTTCGCTTCAACATGTCTCAAGCGAAATCTCATCACTTGATTTCGCTTGAGGCTTACATCATGACCCCTGAAGCGAAACCTTTACAAACCAAAATAAACTTACATTTAGATCCCTACACTTTACATACTTGACACTTTTAGACCCTAGACTTATGACGTAGGCTTTAGACATCGTGTATCAACAAACTCCCCCTTGGATAAAACCGGAGTCTTCAGTCTAGGTCTTCACATGGACTTGAACTTTTCTTCTCTAGGCTTAGGTTTTCTCAACAACATCTTCCTAAGCTTTTCATTATCATCAGCTCTTTTCTTTTCTTCAGCAGCTTGCCTTTGAGCAAATGTCTCCCGAAGATATCTATCTTTATCTTCTTGAGCTTTACGTTCCTTTTCAGCTTTCTTTTTGACTTTCTCCTCCCAAGCCCACCATGATGACTTCCATTTAGATCCAGAATTAATATTTTTCTGAAAACACACATTCACGACTCTCTGAAACTGCATCGCCTGATCTTTATCTTTTGGCGAATGATGAATCTTGTTGATGAACAGACATTCTATATCCTTTGCCGAGCAGTTAACAATCCACATCGGATCAAATATACGAATTTCTCTAAGTTCACCTCCTGCTCGATACATGATCACTGCTTCAGTAGACAGACAACTATATACCCAATGTATAAATCCTTTATAGAATTCTTGTTCCATTGGAGGTACTGGTATAATCTTCATTGTCTTTGGCTTCTTGATATTTAGAATTCTTTCTTCAACACCAGTTTCAGGATTAACTCTTGGAATAATCTTTGGACGATGTGGCTTCCAGAATTTGAATTCTTTCAATGATTGAAATCTGATAAATCCCCACATTTTAATGTCATTCTTCCTCACAGAATATTCCAAAGCTTTTACCTTTGATAACTCCTCAACATCCCACCATGGGAGTGACATGAGATCATATAACTTTTCGAAATACTGAACACCACATTCTCTTCTGACTGCATAAGCATTTACGTGTGGTAGAAAACCCCAACTAATAATATCTCCCAAAGAAATACTTCGATCTCGTTGATAAAACTTCAACGGTCTTTTGAACTTTCTGTCATGATCAACCTTGAACCATTTCTTTTTCTCTTCTTTATCCAGATCTTTCTTTGTACCATCAGGATTAAAGTTTTTAATAACTTCAGCAACTTTTCTCCTCAACTCATCCCGATTCTCTTCAGAGAAAAATTCCATCAGTGTGGGCAACTGAGAAGTATCTTCATGAACACTTTCATCATCTTCCCAGTCTTCAACTTCTACTCGGTCATACAGATCAGCATCTTCAACATATCGATATTCATAATCATCATAATGATCAGCATCAAACTCATTCAGCTCTCTTTCTAAATCAGAATTCATTTCTTCTTCAAAATCAAACTTAAACTCTGGATGATCTCTTCGAGTCATTTCTTTTAAGGTTTCCAGTGAATAATTATGAAAATGCTCTCCTTCTTCCCGATAAGTATCCAGTCTAAGAATCAACTTTTCAGCTTGATCAACATTTTGATCATCACCATGCTCCCCCTCACTTGTTGCACTATCATGTTCAACATTTGCATCATCTTGTAATAAATCATCAATTGCTTCTTCAGTTGTTTTCTCAGAAATTTTCAAACCAGAAGCACCTTGATCTTGATCATCATCTCCATCATCATCATCATCACTACTACTTGCAGAGATCACATCATCATCTGCATCTTCTTCTTCATCTTCGTCATCATCCTCTTCATTCTCTCCAGAAAGAAGATCATCAATTTCAACATCAATATCAAAAATACCAGAAACTGATGTAAGAGGACGAACATTCAGAATAATATCTTCAGAAACATCAACTGGAATAATAGCTTTTTCTTCAATTTCAGGACCCTTTCCCTTATCCTTCATTTGCTTATCAATTTCAGCCTGTTTCTTAGCTTTCTCTTCATCACGAACAATTTCATTGAATTTTAACTCTAAAGATGTACCCATCAACTTTTCCAACACTTTCTTCATCATTTTGCTTTCATGTTCATTTCGTGCTTTGATTTCCTCCAACTCTTGATTTTTTAACTCATAGAACTTGAGATGTTCATCCCTATTCTTCTTTTCTTCCAGTAATTCTGCAATCTGAACTTTCATAATATCCATCTCTGCTTCATTAGATTCTATTTTCTTCAGCAAAGACTTGTTTTCAGCTTCAGTTGCCTTTTACTCTCAATTCAAGAACTTTCTCACGATTTTCAATCTTTTTACACTCAGCTGCTAACTTCTTGTTTTCATCAGCTACAACATCAATTCTCTTTTCAACATGTATAATTTGTTCATCTGTTGCAAAAGTAATATTTCCAATATCATCAAGAGAAACATTTTCAGGAATACCAGCAAAACCCTTAAATCCAGAAGATCCAGGTGTTGTTTGAATGCTAGGTTGTGAAGATGGTGGTGTTTGGATATTAATTTGTGGAGTAGAAATAGGTTCATGTGGTGGTGAGAGATGTGGTGGTGAAGTTTGATGTGTTGGTGAATGAGGTGGAATAGGTTCAGATGGTGGTATAGATTGACTGGTTCCTTCAGTTGTTTTCTTCTTCAAGATAATTTTTGGAATCTTGATTGTTGGACTAACAACTCGACTTTTCTTCTGAGCAACTTTATTTTGAGCTCCTCTCTTCTTTTTACCACTATCAGGAGTTTGTGATTCAGATACATGTTCCGGTGAAGGTTCATAAGCAGCATCATCTTTCTCTTGTCTCTTTCTCTTTTTTAACAACTTTTCTTGTTCAGCTGCTTCTTTAATTCTTCTTTGACGTGCAACTTCATCAATAGCTTCATCTGAAGAACTAGAAGAACTTATCTCAACATCTTCAATCACTA
Organism: Helianthus tuberosus; assembly: GCA_030545235.1. Lineage (NCBI taxonomy): Eukaryota > Viridiplantae > Streptophyta > Magnoliopsida > Asterales > Asteraceae > Helianthus > Helianthus tuberosus. Next base: position 148,703,218 of record CM060411.1, on the reverse strand, counting down.
CATTGTCAGCAGCTTTACTTTGTTCAGGAACAGATTCAGAAATCCCTTTCAAAAACTCTGTAGATCTTGGAGAAAAACGAATATCTCCTTCAACATTTGTTTCAATTTCAGTTTCAGCTTCAATTATTACTTCATCTTCAGGTTCATCAACCAATAGCGTTTTAGCAACCTTCTTACGACGCTTCTTTGGTTGTGAAGATGAACCTTCTTCAGCTTGCACTTTAGGAGTTGTTTTCTTACTCCTCTTCTTTTGTTCTTTTACAAACCACACACTTCTTGATGGTTTAAACTTTTTCAAACTCTCCAACTCATCAGCATAACCAGTTTCAGTTCTTTCATCTTCATTCCTCCAGTGTTCATGATTAACTGGATCAGGATCTTGATAATCTGGATTGCTTATAAAACCAAAAAATGCAACTTCCTTTTCTGGTTCAGGATGATTTGTATGATATCTTGCTAATTGAGCAATAGAATCATTATTCATGTGAGCCAGAACCAACAAATCATTCTCCATATCTCGAACAATTCCTGGATAAGCATGATCAATCATCATTTGAATGAATCTTGGATATATCCAGCTTTTTCTTTTTGATGTCACCTCTTCCACAAGGTAATGAAATACAATATGAGAGAAATTGTACTTCTTGTTTAAAACAAGAGCAACTACCATGTTCATGTGATAATCACGCATAGCATCGTAACTACCCTTTTGATGACTTAGAGCAATCAACACTGAATGAATAAAGAATTTGAACGGCTTTGTAAATTTTGATTTCAAAACATTAGCAGCTTTCACATCTCCAATGTAACCCATTCTAAGCAAACATCCTTTCACCATCCTTTCAGGAAATGCTGTTGGTGAATTTTCAGTATCAGGAAAATCTAGAATCTCACGAACATATGCCTCCGTTATCAGAATTTGTTTCTTTTCATCAGCAACCTTAACAAGCGAAGTAATTACTTTGTTTTTCTCATCATACACAGCATGCTTCCAAAAACGTTTGATGTGTGACTCATACACCATTCTTCTATCTGTTAACGCTTTTTGTATTGGCAATCTTCTCATGAATTCCAGAATGCTAGAGAACTCAGACAATTTTGAACTCCTTGTCACATCAAGATCACAACAAGAATTGTGAAGAGCTTTGAACAGAATATTCGAAGGCTGCACATCAAATACCACAAAATTCAAACAAATTAGACATTTTTTTATAAAATTTCGAATTTACTCATCATTTTAAGCGATATCCATGATTTCGCTTAAAACCCATCTGAGCAAATAAGATCTGTTCAAGTGAAATTAATATTTGAACATTTCGCTTGAATATTTAAAAAAAACATCCAATATGTATTCAAGCGAAATATTATATAACCATTCCCCTGAAGCGACACTGTTCAAACACATCAAAAATTTTTTAAACATATGATCAAATTGATCACACAGTCCTGTTCTACTTTCAATTCCGAGCAAACTGATATGAATTATATTCATTTTAACCCATCCATCTGTTCTAGATCTATGATTGAAATTCTGTTCAAACATCAATCTCATAAAGACTCAGATCTGAAACAATCAAACCACTCACAACAATCTACACATGATTCCGACTACACACATATGTTTTGATTTGATTTTTATCAAGTTAAAACCCTAAATCTATGTGTTCTAACCCTAACTGACGCCGACACATCAAAAATCAACGAAAAACGGTATAAATCTCAGAAAATACTCACATTCACCATGATTAAAGTTGAGTTTGCCAACTAAAATCACAAGATCTTGGTGAAATTTTGACAGAGTAACGGTAGAAAAACGAAGTTTAGATGTGTTCGCTTGAAGTCGCTCTGACAAACCTTGAAGCGAAATGTTTGAAAAATAATGACTGAAGCGAAGCTTGTTATCCTTTTATACCCCTGAAGATTTCGCTTGAGACTTACTTAAAATCTCTTGAAGCGAAATCGTTAACATGAAGGTGTCGCTTGAAACAGATTTAAGCGCAATTTTGTTTCTTGAAGCGAAATCCTTAAAAACTTGTTTTATTTTTTTGATTTTTTCAACTTTTAATGTCACACCCAATTAACCAAGTCCAAGTTAATGACCTTGGTCAACTGACTAGTCTGCCAAATCCAAATTAATGACCCTGGCTAACTAAACTATGAAGATACCGGATTTCCTAAAAAAATAAGTTCAAATTAATGAACTTTTGAATCATTTTGATCTTTCAATCTCATTTTAATCAACAAACACTTGTACCAAACATTGTACTGCATCACAAGCTTACCCAATCCTCATCAATCTCAGACATGATCTGCACAAGACTTTGAACTTTCGATTCCCAATGTCAGTTGTCAAAAATAAAATGAGAAACTAAAATCTTTTTTGGATTTTAGACTGAATAAGCTGAAACTATGTACACACAATCTTTTTGTGAGCGTGTTAAGGGATCATATCAGCTGCCAACAAGATACAAGTACCGTTAAGCTATTAATTCATTTTAAGCATTAAACAATTCACATAGATTGCCGATATACTGATCCTCTTAAATTCTCACAAAACTTTCAATCTGCTCGAGATACAGAATTAGTGTTTTAGGACTTAAACATCTACATGTGTCCCACCTCAGTATATACTCCCGTATCCAGACCCCAGTATTCAGTCTTACAGGTGAGTATACCTAGATGATATCTGTAAGGGGTTAATTGCGAGGGCCGTGAGAGCTCAGGTCGATCTTTCGATACGCAGAGAGATGACGGCTTCGACTTTTGGTGGGTCCCCTTTGGGGATCTTCTTTTCAACAGCACATGATTAACAATTTTGCAATGTGTTATCATTTTTTATGCTGAGGGGAGGCTTATATTTAAAAGCAGCGTAAAGTATTCTCCGGGGACTAGGCCATTGCTTCCGCAAAATCAGAAGTCCCGGGATAATACCCCAGATATCACTAAGCATAAAGACCTAGTATCTCAGAATATGGGACCCTTCAAACAGGATTTCAGGGGTTACCTATATATCCTGGAGGTGTTCCCCACGTAGATGCAAGTAAATTTTATGTTTATATCCCAAACTAATCTACTAATTTTGTGAAAACCTATCGGCACATCTTTAGCGAGACTGCTTAATTGCATTTTATACATTCCATTTCTTTAGCGTACTGCACCTGTCTAGCTGATGTACTATCATTTCCCTTTTATACACAAACTCAATTTTACTTTTTCAAATGTTTTTGGTTTTTATAGATTTTATCATGTTTTTGTATTTTTCTGCAAACTTTCTCCCCCTAAAAAGAAAAACATTTTTTTTTTGTGTTTTTGTTTTTATCGAAAAGCAGAAAATAAACTGTACAAAGAAAATTGACAACACGACAAAGATTCACGTCAGATCGCCGTCCAATTCGGCATCACATTCAACAACCCTCCCAGATTGCAGATTTTTCATTCCATTCAATTTTAAAAGATAATAAAACCTCTTTTTGTCAAATGGTTTGGTATAGAAATCCGCTTTCTGTTCATCGGTGTGCACATATTCAATCCGAATTAATTTTTTCTCGTTACAATCCCGAATAAAATGGTGACGGATCTCAATGTGTTTTGTTTTTGAATGGTGAACTGGATTTTTAGTAATGTTAATGGCTGCTTCATTGTCCACGAAAATTGGAGTATCTAAGAATTGCAAACCAAAGTCACGCATTTGCTGTTGGATCCAAAGGATCTGCGAACAACAGCTGGAAGCTGAAACGTATTCAGCTTCACAAGTAGAAAGCGCTACAGTGGTTTGTTTCTTACACTGCCAGGTAACGAGTCGAGTTCCTAAGAACTGACACCCGGCAGTGGTGGACTTTGCATTCTGCTTGCAGCTTCCAAAATCTGAATCAGCGAAACCGGATAAAGTAAAGTCACCCAATCTAGGATACCACAAACCGATGTTTGGGCAGCCTTTCAAATACCGTAGTATACGTTTCACGATTGTCAGGTGTGACTGCTTCGGATTCGACTGATATCTGGCACATAAGCATGTCGGATACATGATGTCCAGACGGGAAGCTGTGAGATACATCAAGGAACCAATGATTGATCGGTACAATGTTTCATCCATCTTCACTCCATTCTCATCTGGACAAATCCCATGATTCTGTGCAAGGGGAGTGGATGCTGGACTGCAATCTGCCATATCAAACTTGTCTAGCACATCCTTCACATACTTTGACTGATGAATGAAGATTCCGTCGGGCATTTGTTCTACCTGCAACCCGAGGAAAAACTTCATTTCGCCCATTGAGCTCATTTCAAACTTTTTCTTCATCACTAGCTCAAACTCTTTGCACATATCGTCGTTGGTGGATCCAAAAATGATATCGTCCACGTAAATCTGCACAATCAACAAATGGTTTTCTTTTTCCCGTATAAACAAAGTGCTATCTACTGTACCTCTTGTGAACCCGTTGTCCAACAAGTATGTCGAAAGCGTTTCATACCAGGCTCTCGGGGCCTGGTGAAGTCCGTATAACGCCTTGTCCAGTAGAAACACCTTGTTTTTGTGCTGTGGGTCTATGAAACCTGGCGGTTGCCCCACATACACTTCCTCTTTGATAGTTCCATAGAGAAAAGCAGATTTCACGTCAAGTTGATATACTTTAAAGTTCTTCCATGATGCAAAGGCCAGAAAAATCCGAATTGCCTCTAGCCTTGCAACTGGTGCGTAGACTTCATCATAATCAATTCCTTCTTGTTGACTGAATCCTTGAACGACCAGTCTTGCTTTGTTTCTCACCACGACTCCTCTATCATCTCGTTTACATTTGAAAACCCACTTTGTCTTGATTAACTTCTGATTTGGTGGAAGATCAACAAGCTCCCAGACACCCAGCTTTTGAAACTGTTGTAGCTCCTCCTGCATTGCATTAACCCAGCTCTCCTCGGTCAATGCTTCTTTGTATGTCTTGGGCTCTATCTGCGAAATAAAACACTTGAAAGAAACCTCTTTCTGCATGTCAGCAATAGATGAATAAAAACAAGTAAAGGCTTGATCTATTTGGTGTCGAGTTTTAACACCACTTTTCAAGTCGCCAATGATCTGTTCTGAGGGGTGGTAAGACAGGGTCCGTGGCATCACAGAATCAGGCACTACAACTTCCGATTCCAGATTTGAAATGTCAAGATCAACGATTTGGTCAACAACCTCTTCTGTTGTCTCATTTGGTTCCTCGTCAAAGGTAGGAGCGAGTTCCTCCTCTGAGTCGTCAGAAACATCAAATGACGGAGCTGGTTCCTCTGGTTCCTCTGGTGGTATATGAACGGTTCCACTTGGTCCAGCTTCATCATCATGAGTACCCACGGTGGGTGTAGGAACATCTAGCGGTCTAGATTCCGGCTCTGGCAAATGACTTTGTTGATACAAGTACATGAGAGCAAGTTCCTCCTCACTTGGCTCGGACGGCAGATGAAACGATTCCCAGAGTTTATCGTAGTCAAATAGGAATCTTTGTCCGGGAAGTTGTGGTGACGGAGTATGCTTCTGACAATCCACATGAAGGACCTGAATCACCTTGCTCAGACATGGTACGAACACCCTTTTTAGTGGGCTGGCGTATCCTACAAAGAAACCTTCATTTGATTTTGCCCCAAACTTTCCGTCTTCATCAATGAACGTACACGGTGATCCGAAAGGTTCCAAGAACTCAAGATTCGGCTTGTAACGATGCAGCAACTCAAAACATGTCTTTCCATACTTCTTGACAGTAAGGACTCTGTTCAGTGTATAGCACGCTGCAGAAACGGCTTCACTCCAAAAGAAAATAGGTAACTTGGAATCTGCTAACATTGTACGTGCTGTCTCTATTAGAGTTCTATTCTTTCTTTCAGCTACGCCGTTTTGCTGTGGAGTATACGGCGCACTGAATTCATGAAGAATTCCCTTTTCATTACAGAACTCGTACATTCTGTTGTTTTTAAATTCAGTTCCATTGTCGCTTCTAATTCTCCGGATAGGCAGTTTGTATACAGTTTCCATCTTCTTGAAAAGTATCATCAAAGACTCAAAAGTTTGATCTTTCCGTTCTAAGCACACAACCCAAGAAAATCTTGAAAAATCATCTGTAACCACCAAGCAGTACAAATCCTGGCTGATGCTCCTAACATTGACAGGCCCGAAGAGATCCATGTGCAATCTCTCAAGAGGTAACCTGATCGAGTTCATGATCTTCAAAGGATGTGATTTCCGAACCTGTTTGCCTTTCTTACATGCAATACAATCATCATTTAAATGAAAATTTTTCAAGTTTACACCTTCAACTAAATCATTATGAACCAAAAAGTTCATTTTGCGAACATGAATGTGGCCCATCTTACGATGCCACATGATTGAATCTTTTTCTGTTGCTTTGTTTTTAGACACAAAACACTGTTTCTGATGAGACGTTGGCGTTGCTGTGCTCATATCAAGATAATAAAGATCATACTCCCGTGGAGCACGCAACAACACCATCTCATCAGGGATTTTAAACCCTGGTTTCAAAACCACACATTCAGTTTTTGTAAAATGTACGCTGAAATCTTTATCACAAATCTGTGAAATACTGAGTAGATTGTTTGTCAACTCCACTATGTAGTTTACTTTGTCAAAAGATATCACACCATTTGTCAAAATTCCTTGACCAACAATTCTTCCACCTTGACTCCCAGCAAATCCTACATGACCTCCATTGATGGATTTTACATCATAGAGCAAAGCAAGCGTCCCAGTCATGTGCCTTGACGCACCACTATCCATGATCCATTTTGATAGAATTGACTTGGGCAGCCCCTGCACATATCATATCAAATTCATTCAAACAATGAACTCCATGACTTCTTAACTGATGACACACTCCCAAATACTAAATCACACTTCTCATCAGTTTTAGGAAAGTTAAACATAACATTTGGAACAACGGATTCCACTTTTGATTTTAACATATTTTCTTTGATTGGAGGAAACTCTGCAAGAAACTTATCAAGCTCAGATTCAAATTCTTGTTTATCATTAGCACCCACTTTTGATGCATAAAATTCCTTTGTTCCTTTGACTTTTCTGTCAACCATTTTTCCAAAAATATTTTGAACAGTAGGATTAAAAGCTTTTGAATCAAACTTTAACTCGTTCTCCATTTTCTTTACCTCAACTGATTGTGATTTGGTTTCAACAACTTTTGTTTCATTTTTCAAAATGTTTTCCATCTTTTTCTCCTCGACCGATGGTTTTGATTTTACAACCCAAAATTGATTTTCAAAAGTTTTCGTTTTTGGATAAATCTTTGAAGTCATTTGGGACTTTGAAGATTCGCCAATCTCAAATGTTGATTTCAGCTTATCTTCCGACTTCAATTATTCACCCTTTTTCAAGATTCGAATTGGTGAAACCATCGGCTTTTTGCCCTTTGTATTAACTGGTGACTTAGGTTGAGATTTTTTAACAAATGATTTAATGACAGGTTTTTCAAAAACTTTCTTGCATTGTCTTGCCATGTGTCCGATTTCATTGCAGCGATAGCAAACTCTTTTATCATACTCAACAAAAGTTGACTTGAACGACTCTTCTTTTAGTTTCTTCGCTGTATTGAAATCGTCAATCGCTTTTTGACTAAAAATGTATTCCTTCTCATCATCCACACTTGGTCCAACAACAAAAACATGATTCATTTTATCTTTTGGCTTGACAACCTTCTTAGCCAACTTTTTCTCAAAACCAATTCCTTTGTTTTTAAAGTTGTTACCATTTTTCTTGTTACTATTATCTTCCCATTCCTTTTTCCCAAAGTTGTTGACACGTGTTGTAACAAATGATTTTTTTAGTTTTTGAAAAGAATTCTTTGTTATTAACCTCATCAATGTTCATTTCAACCAACCTAAAAACTTTCTCAACATTCTCAATTTTCACATTCTGAAGAGGATACTCGAAATCGGAATAAAGTTTGTCTGTTCCAATCATAGTATATACTACCATAATCGAATCATCATTCGCACTCTTGTCCGATTTCGGTATAAACCGTTCCAAGAAATTACTCTCATCTTCAGAATCTATAACACCTTTCTCAGATTGTGACTTCTCAGAGTTATCAATCTCTTCATCTAACACCTGATCGACAACAGTTTTGATAATCTGTGATTCGTTGTCGGTGTCGGATGCAGAGAATGTAACATCGATGCTTTCAGGCAAATCATCCTCAATTGATCTCAATTTGAGATTCAAAGCAGCTTCCACCCCATCTGGATATTTCTGTGTGTAATGATTCCACATTGGGGGTGGAACACTGTTAAAGACTGGTGTTTCATCAGGTTGTTTTGGGACAATCTGTTCAATCACATATGAAGATGCTATATAACTCATCAACTTCTTATCAATTCTTTCATTTTCAATTTTTGTTAACTCCAATTCTCTTTTTAATGAAGCAATGGTGTCCAAATGAAAATTGACTTCCACTTGTTTATCAAAAAGTGTAGCTTTTGCTAATTTTGTGGCTTTATCATTTTCGACACTTTCCTCTTTAATCATTTTAACTGTTCTAGATAGAGTATCATATGCTTCTTTGACTTGTCCTAGATCAAATTTTAACATGTCAGCATGTTCGTTCAATTCCTGAAACTTAGTGTCTTTTTCAAGACACTCCATGCACGGTTGTAAACACTTTTGGCATGGTGTTTCAGATATTGAATCTACTATCTCATCACATTCTGCTTCATAAACAGTTTCTACTTCTAGTTTACCGACATTTTTCGACTCTGACTCAGACAGATTTACTGATTCTTTCTCTTGAACTCCAGTTTCCTCTCGTTTGACAAACTTACTACTGACAGACTTAGACTCCTCAGATTCTGAGTCTACCTCTCTCAGTTTTGCCATGAGAGCCTTGTCAGCAATTTCTTTCAAAGTATCTTCAGTCATTTCCTTTGTCACATCGATCATTTCTTCAACAAATTCTTTCTTTTCATCATATCTTGGACACAATCCGGTCCTTGGTTCTTCAAAGAAACCTGCAAAAGATTCAAAAATTTTAGGCGGCATGATAGATCTCAAAGAACTAGTTAATACCTCCTGCTCAGATTGAGATTGATGAATTTCAGCAGCCATTTCTTCAAAATTGTCTGCTTTTTCAACAGAAACCTCTTCAACAACTACAGAAACATCTTCAGTAACTGTTTCCGATTCAGACACTATCTCAGAAATTTCCACAACTTCAGCCATCATTGCCTGTCCATCGCTACCGGGAATATATTTATCCCAGTTGAACCCTGCAGCTACCTTCTCATCTTCTTGATTCACGATCATCGCTTTTTCCGGTTTATTTTCAATTTGTGGTCTTTGAACAGTAGGCTGTTGATTTGGTCGATGATAGATTGCTTGCTTGTAATAGTCGTTGGTGAACGGGTTTTGATGATTGTTTACTTCACGATTTGGACATTCTCTCTTGAAATGACCACGTTCTTTACACTTGAAGCACGTAACTTTCGATTTGTCGAACCCTAATTTCTGATCAGGACCTGAGAGACTGTTTCTGCCTGTGATCTCCATAAACCGTTGTGCTCTTCTAACCAAACTTGCCATGCCCCATTTTATATCAATCAATTCAAGTTCCTCCGGGTCAATCTGGTCATAATCCTCTTTGGTCATATCAGGATTACCAATCCTACCCGCCACTAATCCTTCATAAGCCTCTAAAACGGAAGCAAGTACCGCAATGTGTTGTCTCGCAGCAGTTTCAGTAATTTCATTTCCATTCTTAATATTCACTGCGATGTTGCACTGCACCCCAGAAACATAAGCCTGATTACTTGAACTTGTAGAGCTTTGAGGTGAAAACTGTTCTTGAGCTTTAAAGTTTGGATCACACTTCGCGAATGGTGAAAAATTTCCAGATTGAAGAGTGTTTGAAGAAACACTTGAGGTGTTATCAGCAATGAACCCTGTTTGTATTTTAGGACTTTGATTTGTTGAAGCTATAGGGTTGTTTTTGTAATACAACGATACATCTTGTTGAACATTAGCTGATTTCATCTTTTTGATCTTCAGCAACTCTAACTCATGAGCTTCAATCTTTTCTATGAATAAGCTAAGATTGTAATTTGCAAAGTCTGAATTTTTCTTTAGCATCATCAGGTATGTACCCCACTCGTCATAAGGTAATGCATCAGCTAGTTTGTCAATCCATTCTTCATCTGTCTTTTCAATCTTTAATCTATTTATCTCAAGTACCAAATGACAATATCTTTCAATTAGTTGCCTTGTAGTTTCACCCTTCATACTGGTAAAAATGTCAAACTCTTTCTTGAACAATGCCTTCTTATTCTTGATCATGGAATCACTACCTTCAAACTTTGATTTCAATGCAAACCACATAGATTGAGCATTATCTTCATATTGCAACAATACTAGAATGTCTTCTTTGATAGCCTGCTGGAGAATACTAATCATCTTTTTCTCCGCTTTGAAATCATTCTGTTCTGATTCTGTCAGGCTCTGAATATTCTTCTTGTTATTTAAACCATCAACTGGTGGAACATACTTTTTCTCTATTTTCATCCAACATTCAAAATGATTAGCCTGAACCCAGTTCTTAAATCTGCCTGACCATCCTGCATATTCATCTATGTTCATCAGTTTGGGAGGCTTTTGCATTGTTCCCAATTCGTTCTCCATGTTGACGTTTTGTATAACACTACCCGAGGTTTGTCCTGCTACCATACCACTGCCCGAGAAGAAGTTATAAAACTCTTGGTTTTCCATTTTTAGAAATTTACCGAGTAGTTTTAAAATTTTCACACACACACTTTTCACAAAATCAGACTATCGAACAAGTTCACGAACACTATGGACTATCAGTAATCTCAAGCGAAATCACTCAAACTTCAAGCGAAATCACAGAAGATTTCAAGCGAAACTCACAAATCAAATGCAGTATGATTTGCTTCAATCAACAAGATCTCAAGCGAAATCTATGGTTTCGCTTCAAACTAAATTTTATCCAAATACAAACTTTTCAAGCGAAATATACGATTTCGCTTCAAGCAATCAGAATATTTCAAGCGAAATCAACAGTTTCGCTTCAAAACACCAACAATCAATCTGCTCGCTCAAGCGAAATCTGGTTTTCAAGTCATTTTTGTCAATTTTAGTCCGAGTTTTAATCTGAATTTCTCAAGGCTTTGTTAAAACACACTTTTACACACACTGTGAAAGTCTTAGTCCATTTTGTCCATGTTTTCGTTCAGAAATCAGTTTTTGTGAGTAAAAACCTACTGATTCAAGTGAACACACTCATACTTGGCTCTGATACCAATTGTAGGATCGATTTGACCGATCAAATGAGTCAATTTGAATGTGTTTACACTATTTAGATGGCGGAAACATCTAAACAACTTAGAATCAGACAGAAAAGAGTAGAAAACAGAATAGATTCACTTTTAACACTTGTTCTCTGTTATATATTGACTTGAAAATCCGGCAGCACTTCGTTACAACTTCTCGGAATGCATACCATCTGAAAACTACACAAGCCTATATATAGGCAACAAGATTTCGCTTCAACATGTCTCAAGCGAAATCTCATCACTTGATTTCGCTTGAGGCTTACATCATGACCCCTGAAGCGAAACCTTTACAAACCAAAATAAACTTACATTTAGACCCCTACACTTTACATACTTGACACTTTTAGACCCTAGACTTATGACGTAGGCTTTAGACATCGTGTATCAACACTAGCGGACGAAACGGCCTATGTCCATTATGATGATATCGAGGTGGATAATAGCCTGAATTATGCAGTGAGACCAGTGGAGATTTTAGATTGAAAGGTCAAACACTTGCGAAACAAACAAATCGATCAAGTCAAGGTCAAGTGGGAGCATATGAAAGGTTCGGACACTACGTGGGAATCCGAAGAGGAGATGCGACGTCTCTACCCTACTTTATTTGGTACGTAATTCGGTTTCGGGGACGAAACCCTTTTTAATGGGGTGGACTTGTAACACCCCGAAAAAAATATAAAACTTTATATTAGAATTATAAAGTATAAATACACAAGAATTTACTAACTAGGAATTTTATCCTAGTTAACTACAAGTCTAGAAATAACTTGAAATAGGGTTAAAATAACCAAAGCTATATGTTAAACAAAAGTGGAAGGGCCAATGTTGTTAAAATTGAAAGTGGTATTATTAGTTTTAATTAAAAACAAAACCAAACACCTCAATTGAGATGTATGGTCGATCAAGAACAGGAGAGGGTGACACCCCCACTCTCAAAAACCCTAACATCCACAAAACAACCAAATTGAAGGTCCAAATCTCATCAAAAACAAAAATCGAGCATAGATTATTGATCCTCATCACAAGAGGATTACAAGGTATGTAAAATTTGATGAAAACTCTCAACTCGAAATTCTCATGAAATTGGGAAAATCTGAAATTCATGGTTGCATGTTTGTTTTATGAGGAATTAGGGACAATATAGTGTCTAGGGACAAACCCTAGACAAAAACAAGTTGAAATCATTTGAAATTTTAGTAAAATCCATGAACATCATTGTAGGTGATTAGTGGGTTATGTAGAACTTGATAAACACTAGGAAATTGGGTGTTGTTTTAGTGTAATTTGACAATTGTGAAGTGACTTCAGAATTTTAGAAGCTAACAATTGTGTAAAATGGGTTGATTGATGTGAAATTCGGGCTAGATGATAAGCTAGGGATTTGCTAAATAATCATGTAAAGTTCTGCCCTTAAAGTATTTGTTGAAATGCCTCAAAGAAGGCTCGAAACTGGAATTTTGAAGTTAAAACACCTAATTGTGATGTTTTGGCTATTATGCGAAATGTGATTAAAAAGAGTTCTAAACGTGATATAATTGAACTCTATAGGAAAGGATACCGGAACGTCGAGTGGACAAGCCAGTGGTGATTTACGGTTGAAGGGCGTGCACTAAAGGTATGTAACTTGACTCGTTACATTGGGTAAATTTGATAATTTGAATAAGTATAGTGAATTATAGAATAAAGGTTGTCTTAATTTGAGGCGATAATGATTGTTATATCGATTTATAAGACCAGGATTGGTTTAAACTTGTTGGTAGTCATCATAATGGAGGATTCCGTAGATGAGCCAAACGGGTTGAATAATCGACTAAGGCATGGCAAATGCTTCGTGATATAATAGATTGGTCTTTTGTTATCATTGACAAATGACATATTAGAAATACGAGGATTTAATATGTTGGTTTGTTGGAATGAAATCCGAGAATTTGGCTCAAGTAAACAAACAAATCAAACAAAACATAACATTCCAGAGTCTACCATAATTTACGGTAGAGACCAAAATGTTACGGTGGATTCCTCCTGTGTTACGGTGGAACCAAAGTTTCCCAGGAGCTACCGTAACTTACGGTAACTACCATAAGTTACGGTAGAGCTTTGACATTTATGATGAATTTTGCATATTTTCGTTAAAGCGAATCCGTTTTAAACGTAGTTTCGATTATGTATTATTTCTAAGTACTCTAATACTAATGTTTAATGTAAACATTTTAGTTCTAGGTATTCAAGGATTACGAATGGCGGTCAAGCAAGCTTTTGAAGAACCGAACACAAACTTTTGAAGCTTCCGCGTCGTTTAATTCAATTTAGAAAATGTTATGATGTAATCAGATTGCTAAATAACTTTGAATGTTTAAATTAGTCAGTAGTTGACTAATGTTTGCTACCTTAGAACTTTGTTTTTGGAACTTATGTTTTAACCTAGACATCTTTTATTTAAAATCTTGTATACTATTATAAATTTTCAAGTAGAAATTAAGACGGGTGTTACAGTTAGGGAAACATGGCCTTTAATTGTCAAGAACTCTTACGATCAATCTTGGATCCTGAGACGACTCACACACTCTATGATGGACAATGGATGATGGTGGCGGATGATGGTGTTGTGATGGTGGTGGGTGGTGGGTGAAGTGTGAGAGAGGTGGTGTGCCAAGGGATGGTTTGCAAATGAGCTAAGCACCCCTATTTATAGCCTGAACAGTAGCTCGGGCACGTCTCCGTGTCCATCCTCTTCTCTGTCTTCATTAATTGCAGTTTGTCTGCATTAGTTGACCACGCCCCCTGTGTCCGCTGGGCACACCCCCATGTGCAGAAGCGTATTTGTACTATTAAGATTTGCCAGGATTCTGCAAATCTTATAGTTGACCATAGCCCCGTGTCCGCTGAGCAAGGCCCCGTGGTGGGCGATAGAAGCTTCTATAGCTTTGTCTTTTATGTTGGCACTTGGGCACGCCCCCGTGTTCACTGAGCACGGGGCCTGTTCAGCCTTCTATTCTCTTGTTTTGCTTGGGAAGATGCTTTCGGGGAGGTCGGGCATGCCACGTTTGTTCCTTTTCTTGTATTTATGTTAGATTTAGCTGCCTTTTTGCTTCTTTTGTTAATTTGAGCTCATTTAATCCTGAAAATACAAAAGGAAGACAAAAACACACTTTTTCCAACATTAGTACTAAAAAAGGGTTAGTTTTATGCCACAATTGATGTAATTTATATGTTGCATTTTGTGCACATCAATTACACTAAATGCTTGTCTTCACCAAGTGATGTAAGAGACTTAGGCAAACATGGCCTTTGATTGTCAAGAACTCTTACTATCAATCTTGGATCCCGAGACTACTACACACACTATAGGTGGATGATGGATGATGGTGGTGGATGTAGGTGTTGTGATGGTGGTGGAGTGTGGGTGAAGTGGGAGAGAGGTGGTTTGCCAAGGGATGCTTTTGAAGTGAACCAAGCACCTCTATTTATAGCCTGCACAGAAGCCCGGACACGACCCCGTGTCCATTGGGCACGGCCCCGTGTCCATCCTCTTTCTCTTTCTTCATTAATTGCAATTTGTCTGCATTAGCTCCACATGCCCCCGTGTCTGCTGGGCACGGCCCCGTGTGTAGAAGCGTATCTGTACTATCAAGATTTGCTTGGATTCTGTGAATCTTAGCGTTGACCACGACCCGTGTTAAGCTGGGCACGCCCCCGTGTCGGGAATTGAAGCTTCTATAGCTTTGTCCTTTCTGCAGACAACTGGCCACACTTCCGTGTCCGCTGGGCACAGGGTCATGGTCAGCCTCCTGTTTCCTTGTTTTTGCTTGGGAAGATGCTGTCGAGGGGTCGGGCATGCCACGTTTGTTCCTTTTCTTGTATTTATGTTAGATTTTGCTGCATATTTGTTCTTTTTGTTCATTTGCGCTCATTTAGTCCTGAAAATACAAAAGGAAGACAAAAGCACAGTTTTTCCAACATTAGTACTAAAAAAGGATTAGTTTTATGCCTCAATTGATGTATTTTATATGTTGAATTTTACACACATCATTAACCAAAGGAAAGATGACCAAGTTAGAATGTTAAGTAGGAATGTGACATGTTTTAAAAGTGAAGGGACTGAAAATGAAAATAAGAAATAGACATTTCTTAAAACAAAACTTGGTCAGTGTTTTGGTGTGTATGGGCGTGCGATCGAAAGAAAGAACAGGGGAGAACCAAAACCCTAAACAACCTAAATTCATCAAATTGAAAGGGGAACTGAGGGCTAACAGAATGCATGAACCAAGAATGGTGATCCCTTAAGTGTTTCTAACATCAAATAAATCAAATTTTGTGGTTTAAGTAAAGTTTAATAAAGTGGGTTTGTGAAAGTTGTGATTATGTATGAAATTAAACATGTGTGTTAGATGATATGAACATATAGGAATTAACATTATGCTTGAATTTGTTTATATTGATGAATTGGGGTAAAAACCCACTTGTATGTCATAGGATGATTTGAAATTGTGAAACCTTATATGCTAATTAGTATGATGTTGATGATTGAAGCAATGTGTTTATGAAATTTGATGAGTAATTGATTTAGAACTACATGTTCATAGTTAGGATGGCAATTTTTGGAAATTAGGAATGTTATGCTAATCAATGAAAGAATTATGGAAAATGTGCTTAAGATACTTGTACAATATGCTAAATTAACGATACGCGCACAACCTGTTTGCTGAAATGCCTAAGTTAGTTTAGTTGTGATTTTATATGAATACTTGCTAAATTGATGTAATATGCTTATGGTGAAAAGTATGTGATTAGTAGACATCATAATGTACGACGAAGAATGTGAAAGTAATGAAAGCTAAGTGTATAAAGTTGTGATGTATAGGAGCAAAGAAAGAAGAAGGAACAAGTCAATCGAAGGCACTAGGAACGCAAGACCACGGTAAGTTCATATGAACTTAATTCTCCCTACATGTAGATTTATGAATGTTAGTTTTGGTAATTAAATCCGAGTGTAGAATTTTTATGGTTGTTCATGGTAGAATTGTGTTATGTTGAGTATTGGGAATGGATATGAAATGCAATAGTAATAGATGTGTTATAACCCGCTTCAAGTGGATCGAAATGTTGGAAAGTATGATGTCGTAATGGTTTAAGTAAAGACTTGTAGATGACGGGTCAAAATGATGAAAGTGTGTCGAAAGTGTATGGTATGTATTGATCCAATACGGATGGGTCGAAAAGCTTATATGCTGAATATTTGCGAAAGGTAAGGATAAATGAGCATAAAGAAATTTATGCTAAAACGAAAAGAATGATTATAATAAGGATGTTGATAAAAAGATAAATTTCGCTAATGGGTCGAATAAGAAAAAGTAAATGGAAGTCTTGAAATTTTGTTTTGTGATTTGAACTAATGAATGCTTGTGTTATGTATGATAGGTAAATCCCACACTTGATGATGGCGAGCTCGGATCGACCACACCACACCGCTCTTTATGCGCTTTCGGTTCAAGTAATCTTTTGTAAATGGGTCAAAACACTTTTATAATGTAAATGTTAGTCTAATGTTAAGGACTTTTCGTAAGTAAGTTAGGATTTAAATCTCAACTTAGTAGTTCAGGCAAAACACTTGTGATGGAACTTGGAATGGTTGTGTTTACTTCGAACTACTTAAATGCCCTTTTGGTTGATAATATAGTTTGTTTATGAAAGTTTAAATTTTTAGCATCTAAGGTAGTGGTTTTGACCGTATGTAAAAGTGGGCGTTTCAAGTTGGTATCAGAGCCGAGGTTTGAGGGATTCAAGTATTAGAGTTAAAATGGTTGAACTCAAACCGAAAGCTCGCATGAAGGTGTGTTGTTCCGAAGCGCTATGCAAGTAAGTAAATTGTAAATTTTGATTTATGCTTTTAGTTAGAAATGGGAAGGGGATTATAGTTAACGCACTAGAATAACTTGGGTTGGAACATTACGGGATGTTACGAGAGGTTTCGGAACGTCACGGAACCTTTTCGGGTCACACCGGGGCTCGGGAATGAAGTTTATGGGTAAAAATAAGTGAAAACAATGTTTGCAGGTCAGAAGAGCCGTCGGCGATGCACCTGGTTGTCCCGACGGCCTAATCAGTTGTCTACGCACAAACTTCAGCGACGCAACTATCTGGAGTGCGTCGGCGACGCCCCTTGATCCGCTTTGTTGATTTGTTTTGTTTATTATCCCGGAATCCCTAGATCAGTTCCAAACCTTCGTTAAACTTAGGAAAAGACCCAAAATGTTGATGAAATCATGAATATAAGCTGATTAACATGAAAGCTATTAGTTAAAGAACGAATGAATAAGAAGTAAGTGCAAGAATGAATGTATGTTTTGACTAACACGTCTAGAATGTTCGTAATAAAGAACGGTAAGGTTTTATGACCTATGGGAATGAACTATTGAAAGCAAATGATGTATGAATGATAAAGAAATGAATGATGCGGTGTTTAATACAAGTATGTAATTGTAGATGGTGGATGATGCAAATGTGAACGATAATGAAGCGGTGCGACAAAACATGATAAATGAAAGGATTGTGGAAAAAGTAGGAAAAGCGATTGAAGCTAGCATTCCCCGACTAGCTCAAGAAGTATAAACCCAAGTATTAGGGGTAGTTGATACAATAGTGACGACCAAGATGGAAGAGTTGAAAGGAATGATCCGTGAACTACAAACGAAGAAAAGTACTCGTAGGTACACGTAAAAAGAATTCATGGCATGTAACCCCTTACCATACAAAGGGGAGATTGATCCAATAGCCTGTCAAAGATGGATTTCAAGTACTAAGGCCGTGTTTGTAAGGAGTAGATATGAGACGTAGGATCAAGTAATGTTTGCAACGGGCCTCCTCCAACTCCAAGCGAAGGATTGGTGGGATGCTTAGTGCAAGGAGTTAGGGGAAGATAAAATTTAGGCATTAACATGGAAAGAGTTTAAGGAGCCCTTCTTGAAATATCATTGTCCACAATCCGCAATCGATAGGATTCAAGAGGACTTCTTACGTCTTCGACAAAAGGATGAGACGATAGATGAAATAACGAATACATTCCTTGACAAGATGAAGTTCTGTCGGGAGATAGTGGGGACCGAGAGAATGAAGATTATTCGTTATCATGATATGTTGAAGGCTGAGTATCGAGAATTTATAAATCCCTCCAAGTGTGAAACTTTGAATGAGTTAATTAACTGGGCAAGAGATAGGGAAATCGAGCTAAAGAGACAAGTTGAACGAGGAGAGAAAAGAATGATGGAGAAGCCTACAAATCCAAACCCGTCAAAGAAGTCTAAGTTTCAAGATCAAGCCAAGAAAGGGAAGTCGAATAGTGGGATCCCGACCTGTAAGACTTGCGGGAAACACCACATGGGTGAATGCTTACTTGGGAAGAAAGGATGTTACAAATGTGGGCAAGAGGGACACCCGTACTACAAGTGTCCCCAACAATCCAAAGACGTGCTATAATTACTCTCAAACAGGGCATATTAAAATGGAATGTCCGAAACTCCAATCGGGAACAAAGAAAGAAGGAAAGAAAGAAGAGCCATCTAGGGCTCGTGGAAGGATGTTCCAGATAACATCGGAAGAAGCAAAGTCTCACCCGGATGTGGTTTCAGGTGTATTTTTAGTTAATTCTATACCTATGAATGTTTTATTTGATTCTGAGGCTAGTAGGTCGTTTGTTTCGAATGAACTATTATATCATCCTTCCTTTAAGCTTGAAAAGATGTTAATACCCTTAGAAGTGGAAGTAGCCGATAGTAAGAATTATTTACTACACGATGTATGTAGAAACTGTAAGATCTTGATTGAAGATGAGGAATTTAGAATAGATCTTATTCCAATGTGTATGGGGGAATTTAAGCTAGTCGTAGGAATGGATTGGCTAGCCCAAAATCATGCTGAAATCCAATGTGAGAAGAAAGTTATTCATGTAGTAACCTCAGAGGGGAAACAAGTGAGCATTCAAGGGGATAGGGTCGTTGGGCCGAAGTTTTGTTCTATAATTAAAGCTGTCAAGTATGTAAGGAATGGGGGTAGGGCGTATCTATCTTATGTGATAGACACTAATCAAGTTGCCCCGAAGCTCGAAGATGTTATTGTAGTAAACAAATATCCGGATGTGTTTCCGGAAGATTTACCGGGACTTCCGCCTGAACGTGAAGTGGAGTTTAAAATAGAGCTTAGCCCGGGCGCCAAACCGGTAGCTAAGGCTCCTTATCGGTTGGCCCCGACCGAAATGAAAGAATTATTGACACAACTCCAAGAATTGCTCGATAAAGGGTTTATACGACCAAGTGTTTCACCGCGGGGAGAACCCGTGTTATTCGTGAGAAAGAAGGATGGTTCGATGCGAATGTGCATCGACTATCGGGAATTGAATAAGTTAATGGTCAAAAATCGTTACCCGTTGCCCAGAATTGACGACCTATTTGATCAACTTCAAGGGGCGAATTGGTTCTCAAAAATCGATATATGATCGGGATACCACCAACTATAGGTACGAGAAGAGGATGTGTCCAAAACTACGTTTCGGACTCGATACGGACATTACGAGTTCTTAGTAATGTCTTTTGGTTTGACGAATGCTCCGACTGCGTTTATGGATTTAATAAATCGAGTATGTCGAACTATGTAAGATAAGTTCGTGATTGTTTTTATAGATGACATTTTAGTTGTAACAACCCGTGTTACTGAAGTCAAGGTCAAAGTCAAAGGAAGAAAATATTACTAATTGCGATCTGTCAATCCTTGCTTAACTACGGATTTGACAACCTTGACTTATAACCAGTTTTGTATTTAATTTGCTTTAGTTGTATTATGTGGAGTACATGTTAATAAATCGCTACTTAATCGCATATTAATCGCTAATCGACCTATCGCTAATCGCATCGCAATCGCAACTCGAATTATAGGTTATGGATATTGTTTTACGTGTGTGTGCTATTATGTGTTATTTGTGCATATTGAGGTGTTTAATCGCAATCGCAATTCTATCGCATCGCAATCTAATCGCAAACGCTAAACGCAAGTTATTTACAGTGATTGTATATTAGATATAGTAGTTAGGTTATTTGTGTAACTAATGGGAAATACTATCGCATCGCTCACTCGAAATGCATCGCAATGCTCAACGCATGAAACGAAACGCGAAAGCTCAACTCGCCGAGCCACTTCGATCGAATGACCATTCGATCGAATGGCCATCTGATCGGATGGCCATCCGATCAGATAGCCATTTGATCCCTGGTCTGCACTTTCTTTCCTCTTTTTGAAACCCTATAAATACCCCACTGTCACATCATTTGAGATGTGACAGCTCCCTCACTCGACCAGCAGCGTTCCAGACCTTCTTTCCCTCGATTTCTCGCAATTCTTGTAAGTTTCAACTCAAATCTTGTACTTCTATGATCTACACACATTTCTTCATCATTTTCACCTTTGAATCTCAACTTTTAACCATGAAATCAATGGATTTGAGGTGTTCTAGGGTGATGTCATCATGGAGTTCTTATGAACTTCAAGTTTTGGCCTCATTCCTCCAAGAACAACTTAGATCTGAAGGATTTTCATATGATTTAACACTATTTTCACCTAGATCGAAACATTTTCAAAGTTAAAAGGATTGAAAGAAGCTTTTCTGACTTTCTTTCAACTCTTTTACACTCAATGCACTCAAGACTGATAGAATCGGAGCTAGTTCAGGCCTCCTACTTGTTTCTAGTGAAGTGTCGGTCCAAGATCTGATTTCTATAAACGAGACCACCGATCTCGGTTGAACATGAATATCCATCACGGACAGTTAACTGACTCGGATTGGGGTGATTCCCGTTTGGTCGGCTAAACTGGTTCCGATGGGGTTCCTGTTGTTCAATACATGGTCATACTGTCTCGATCAAACCAAGTTGCAAAACGATCAGAACGCGGGACGGGTTGCCATCCGATCGGATCGTCGTCCGACCGGATTGCCACCCGAACGAATCACAATCCGATCGGATTGCTCTTGAGGTTTAACACTTAAACTCTTATCAAATTCCAAAGATCGTCAGTTTTTAATGGATTGTCATCCTATCGGTAGACCATCTGACCGAGTGACAATCATGCTGTGAACTTGTTCTCTGGAAAGTACCTCGCCAGACGGATTGCCGTCCGATCGAACTGCCGTTCGATCGAACGACCTGAAAGGTAGAGATACTTCTATGTTTTCAAAATGCTACAACGAAAACTTCAAAGCCATCATACACAAATACATCCATCCCAAACGAGTGTCAATCCGACCGAATGGCCATCCGTTTGGATTGCCATCCGACCGGATGACCACTCGCTAACTTGTTTCACTTGCATCGTTTTACGCACCGCTTATCGTTTATGTTATCGTTCTGATCAGGCTAATCTCACTCTAGCGCTCCCTTCAATCCATTAACTTCCATCACTGTGAGTATACTCGATCCCTTTTTGCTTAACGCACTTTCAAGATGTGCGGAAATGGAAATCAGACTTTCAAGAAACAAGACCTACATAATTATCTAGTACAAACGAATCTTGAATTCTGGGGGTGAGAGGGCAATGGAGTTTAGTAGTGTGTATGATTGCTAAGCTTAACTCAATTGGCTTCTACTAGTTGAGCCTTCTATTTATAGAAGGCTGGGTGCATGAATAAACAATAGTTTATTCATGCAATAAGTCCTGCAAAAAGTAGCCATTTGACACAATCATTGAATCCAACGTTCAAGTTGCCTTTTTCATCATGATATCCAATAATGTCAACTTGCTTCGGTAAGTGTGGCAGGATAGAGCTGGTTTCAGACAAGTGGGGTATTTCATCAGAATTTCTGATAAACCACTTCATCAGAAATTCTGGTGAACAAATCATCAGAAAAATCCTGATGATCAGAATCGTCAGAAACTGATGATATTTCATCAGAAATATCATCAGATCCATAAGAAATGACCTTCTCTGATAATCCAATTCAGCTCTTGATCAACTTGTGATTCTTTGAAGTAGATGTTATGCATTTCAGTTGTCCTATCTGATCTTCTTCTTCTTGATGTGATCTTCAGGACTGTTATCTCTTCATAGATCCAGTGGATTGTGATTTTCTTCAATACTTACAAATAAAGTTTCCTAACAGTTTCCCCCTAAGTATTGTAAGAAAATGAACTACCTTATGAACAGAAAATTTCCAAACAGTTGGAAACACAACATTTGCAAAAATAAACCAGTTACTGATGTTTTGAAAAACGAATTACATAAAAGATGGAAATTCAAATAAGCTAGTTCTTCAAGTCAGCTTCAATTTCTTGTGTATATCTCCTTTCTTTAACTGTTTCTTGTAGGAGATATACTTGTTGCAGATGTCATACATGTCTTTGTACCATGTTCTTGCTTGGATCCATTCTTCAATCATTTGCTCAATTTCTTTCCTGTGTCCCTCCAAGTTCTTTCCTATCTTCTGAAGATGTTCTTGTCTCTTATTCATGGTTTTCATGATATACTTCAGAGTTTGATTTGAGTATTTGTAGATGTCAACACTTCTGAATAGAGCTTTGTTTCCTTCATGATCTCTAAAGATTACACCATAGTTATGTTCTTCATTTTTACTTATCAGTACAATGATATCTCCGGATCTTGCATCTTCTAATATTTCTGAGGGAACTTGTGTCTTTGGTGATCTGACATACACCTTTTTGTTGTGTACATGTTCATAGTTGATGCATAGATCAAAATCTGAAAAAGCCATTCTTTCAAATAGCAATATTCCAGCCTTTGATATGCCATTTAACGCCCTTCTGACTTCTTGATTATTTTTCTTTTCCTTTTCATAATGATCCTTCATAAACAGAATGTCTATAGGATGCAATTGGTCAGCTATTTCTTCATCAGTCTCCTTTTTTTCTTCCCCATTTTCTCTCAGAAGTGTGTATCTGTTTTGCACACGAGTTCCTCCAACATCATCAGTTGCAACTTTCACTTCATCCACTTTTAAAACTCTTTTTACTGGATTCTCGTTTTTGGAGTGAATGCTACCTGAACCTCTTTTTATCCTTTCTTCTCTTAAAGCCAATCTGACAGGAGACAGTGTTCTTGGTTGTTCATCTTCTTTTGTTAAATAATAACTCACCAGATTGTACTCAGGGAATATCATTACATCCCTGGCAATCTCTTTAACCATGAAAGACTTAGTTTCAGATATTTTTCTTTTAACAATCTTTGATTTTCTTGATGAATCACCTTCTTGTTCCCATTCATTCATTGTTTGCATATTCATAAATTTACTTATGGCTGAGTCATCAGACAATGTTGGCTTTGGGACAGATGCTAGCAATTTCAAATTTGTAATAACTTGAGGTTTTGCAGTAACCTTTTCACCATTTCATTTCTTGGGATATTTGGAGGTGGACCCATCATTGTGGTTCCAGCTTTGGTGCTTGGTGTAGCTGATGGTTGCTATTGGGTTGACTTTGGAGCTGCTTGGTGTGAGCTTTCAGCATGAATTTCTTTCATGAGTTCTTGGGGATCCACTTTGGCCAATCTTTCAATGTTGAATTGCATCTTCTCCATCAGTTGTTGCACCTCTCTTACCTGTTTTGAGTTTCTGGACATGTTTTTCTGAACTTTGTTGAATTCAGTTTGAGCTTTCATCTGAATTGCAGCCCATTCTTTTGACAGCTTCTCAAGGGCATCTGTGATACTATTATTACTTGCCCTTAGTATGGTAACTTCCTCCAAAACTCTGTTTGTACTGCTTGACTGCCTTGATTCCACCACATTTGCAACTTGTGCCTTGATCTTTTCTATTTCTGTGAGAATCATCTGGATTTCTGATGCAGAGATGTTGGATTCTGGTGCCTTTTCTTTCATCTTTTGAAGAGACTTTAGTGCTTTAGTGTTTTCTTCAGTTTGTTTCTTTATTACCTCCACTGATTCTGACAAAGTCTTCATATCAGCCCTTTGACCTTGTATTTCTGACAGCAACATATCAAGTTTTTCTTCTACTGGATTTCTTTTGCAAACTTTGTAAACATTTTCCAGTACTGTTTCTAAATTCTCTTGGTTCATGGGTGTTTCAGGGATATTTGGAACAACAGATGTTCCTTGTAACATTCCAGCTGCAAACACATTTGCTGCTGTTTTGGAAATGATAGGGTCACTTTTGGCTTTACCAGATTTTGGTGCAGCTTTAAGTTTACCAGAATCATCTCCACCAGTGATGAACAACTCATTTTCATCCTGGATTTCCTTATGTCCTTGAACCATATCAACATATGATTCCCCATAAGTTTTTGAGGTAAACAAATTACCTTTAGCCGGATTTCCTTGATCAGTTTCCTGATCTCTATCTGTTGGGATCTCATCCTCTTCCTTATTTTCTGATTCAGAGTTGAGATTTATGGAACTAGTAACCTCTTCATCAACATTAGTTGTTCTGTATTCTAACTTGTAAGAAACATTAACTGAACTTTCTGATTTTGTTTCTTTTGAGTGAGTATCAACTAAAACAGTGTTTAAAAGGGATGTACCAGCAACCTTAGATTCTTCATGATGTATAACTTCGGTGTCTTTATCAGCACCATCAAAGTGAGTTTCTTCATCATGTTGTTCTTCAGCATCTTCATGAGCTCCTCCAGTAATATGTGATTCTGCATAGTGTACATGTTCTTTCTCTTGATGAATATCAAATTCATGATGAATTCCTACTTCATGAATCTGTTGACTTTCAGCATGTTCTGTCTTGTTTTCTGGTGAGTTAGCTATCTCCAGAATTCTTTCTCCTCCTGCAGCCTCTGTTTCTAATGGTGAGGACTTCTCATCATCTCCTTCTTCTGTTGATGAAGAACAGTTCACAACTTCTCTGCTGGGCTCTTCTGTTGGAGAATCTGATTTGGTCAGAAGTTTTTCATGTTGTATTCTGTATTGTGAGTCTGGTGCAATGAGGCATATCATGCTTTCTGGCAACACAGGGATATCTTTGTCTGATTCCCATCCATGATTGGAGCTCCAGGCCTTCATGGTTTTTAAACTCCAGATATCTTCCAAGATTGGAATTTCCATGTTTCTTTCAACAAATGCTCCAGAAATAAAAATTGAGATTAACCTTGGATATGGCCGTTGAGAGGTTATTCTTCCATTTCTGGTGAGGATTGATCTTTTAAGAAGGTTAAAAATTTCTGACCCATAATCGATTTTGAACCCAATTATGAGTCCATACATGATTGTCAGAATAGCTTGACTGATTTGATCAGTTCCTCATATCTTTGAGGTGAGACATTTGTTTAGCACTTCCATCATCACTTGCCAGATGGCTGGCAATTCACTTCTTCTAATTGCTCCAATGTTGTTGATATCCTTTTTCTTGTAACCAAGCCCAATGATGAAGCTTATTAAATCTTCTCTGCTTGGAGCTTCAATGTAACTATCAAGAATAGGCAGTTCAAGCCATTCCCTTACTCTTGATGGGGTTAATGTTACAAAGACACTTCCCCATACATGAGCAGAGACCTGATTTTCTTCAACTACATTAAAAGTGTGAACAAATTGTTGTAGTAGCATTTCTGGTACTTCTCTTCCTTTTGTTAGTGCTCCTGAGATTGGACATTTTGTGAGATATTCTACCAGAAGTTGACATCTTACGTCATACTCCGAATGCTCTGTATTCATCAGCAGATTGTTTTCCTTCATTGGTAGAAATTCTGCTTCTTCAACAAAAGGTACTTCATGTTGAGCAATTGGGGTGTTGAGGTTTACTTCTGCCATTGTTGATCTTTGTGAATTAGGGTTAGAAATTTAGGGATTTTTTGGATTTTGAGTGAGGAACAGGGGATGTTCAGGGTTGAAGTTTTTGTGAGGAAGGTGAGTGAGTTTTGAATTTCTACTAAGTGTGTGTTATATAGGAGTGTTTCAGCAGAGGATTGTGGATGTATGTAGTTGAAGGGGTATAGAACGTGGCATGTAATGGTGGTTAAGAGATCATTACTTGTCTTTATAACCGTTAGATCGTGTAACGTGTGTTTTTGGTTCAGAATGTAACCGTTGGATCATGGGTATCAAGACATTAATGATGGTTTATCATGTAATCGTGGTTAGGCCCTTTCAACTTATCCCTTCAATTTGTAGTTTCTTCAATCATTTCTTCACGAAAGTGTTACACTGATTTTTTATTGGAGAAAGCTATCGGTTCTATGACACATTTTCATCATTGTGGACCCCATTAGATAAGAGGTCCAATCACCTTACTTCATATGCATCCACTTTTTCTTGTAAGTCAAAGTCCCATTCTGATGATGTCATCAGAAATTCAACATAAATTCTGTTGAGAATATGTATTGTCTTTTGTTCTGTCTTCTGTTGACCTTTTAGATGTGGTCAACAGAAGTCAACAATTTTCAATAGAATTTCTTGGTTGTGTTTTCCCCCTAAACTTGTGATCCCTTCAACAGATTTTGAAGTTTTTTTTTTACAGAAGTTAGAGGTGTACTGTTTTTTTTTTTTTTTTTGAGATGAGGGGGAATGAGATAAGATCAGAAGACTCACATTTGTTTTTCTGGTGGCATCCATGTCTCTTGGCTTTTTCTGATATTTTCTAAAACATTTTACTATTGAAGTTTTACCAGAAAAAATTTAGATCCATTTTTAAATTTACCAGATTTTGTCTCCTGTCATCTGAAACTTAGAGCTTTGTGTCAAATTTTTTTATTTCTGATGATCATGTTGCTCCTTTACTTTATCCATTTCCCAAACCACAAACCATAAGCCAGATAACATAGCAACAATGGAAGCACATAATATAAACATATATAACATGCAAAAAATATTTTTACAAAAACAAAACAAAGAAAAACCTAATCAATATCTATGCCTTCTCGGTGTTCCATCTCAAGGAGCAACAACAGGTCAGTTATCAACCCAAAGTTCTGGTTGGTGGGTACAAGCATGCTGAGACCCATGTTTTCATGAAGTCTCATATCTGCTCTTGGATAACTTGCAGGAATACCTGCAAAGTCTAGCTGGCTCGTGATTATCTTCGTCAGAAAACGAGGATAAATCAAGAACGGCTTGCCAACCCACATGTTGCTTGCAAAATCTCTCATGAGATAATAAGAGAAGTTGTAAGGTACTTTGAGTACAAGTGCACGTATAGGCTCCATCAATCTAAGAGATACGTCATGATGATTGATGACTTTCTTTGAAAAACATGCACCCATCTGTGTGACCAGATATTGCCATGGCTTAATAAAGCCATGTTCATTGATTGCTCGTTGTTGGGTTTCCGTATGGTAACCCATTTGCCTTAAGACATCATCCTTTTGAGCCCTTGAGAACATCAAGACATCATTATTATCATCGAGTTGAAGAGCCGTCCTGATGGTGGCTTCATTTAACAGAATTTTTTTATTTAGCACCATGCTCTCGATGGCCATCTGTTCTCTGTTCTCATACTCAGATAATGTTGCATTTTTCCAGAAGATTTGAAGAATCTCTAGATGAACAGTTATATGAGCAGTGAGGGCATAGTTCAAGTTACTACCCATGAGCATTTTAAGCACAACTTGACACCCTTCCCATTGAGGACCTTCCAGATTGGTCCTCAATATAAGATTGTGATATGGATGAAGAACAAGTAGGAAGCATTCATCTTTGATGGTATTCATTTTGTGTGTGTGGGAGAGTATGAGGTGAAGGTGAAGAAGAAGTTTTAAAGTGCCCCTTTTTTTTTGTGTGAGGATGACAGTTTTCAGCTCAAAGTGGTGATCATTTATAGTAAACTTAATATTTGCCATAAATGGTATCTACCTACTTGTATATTTTCTTCACCGCAATCTCTGTTTATTTAATTGATTATCAGAGGACAGAAAATATAACAGAGATAAGCTTCTTCTCCACTTCACATGCATTAAATGGTTTAGGCGGCCATTTTCTGGTGATGTATCATGATTGCCTACCAATATGTCACTTCAATCTCCTTAATACTTGATGGGGTGTAATTAATGAGGGAGAGAGGAAGTTCCATATTAACGGTTTCCCATAAATTTTCTGTTAAATGACGTTACCAGCACTAAGAAGAAAAAAATATATATTTTTTTTATTCAGATTTTTTTTTAAAAAAAGAAAGAAAAAAATGCTAATGTACAATTATGAATATGCTATCAAGAGATATGAATAAGGATGATTATATGCAGGAATTTGTTTTAATGATCAATGATGATTTTGATTAACCAATATATTTTTCTGATGTTGTATCAGATTTTCTGATGATTACATCAGATTTTCTGATTACTTATCAGATTTTCTGGTGATTTATCAGATATATGATTTTTCTTTGATTATCACTAAAACAGTTTATCAAGCATTTTTCTAGTGATAGAGTTATCTGAGAGATTTTTATTACAGAACTGACCATAACACAGCAAATTATACTTTAAGCCTTCAACATAGGCTACTATCTCTATGGTCAAACATCCATACCTTATGCATCCATATCCCATGATCCTCCCTTTTACTCCGTTTCCAAAATTTCCCATTCTACCCAGCTTTGAAACAAAGTTGCTGAGTAAGCACCTGTCCCCAGTCAAGTGCTTGGAGGTTCCTGAATCGCAGTACCAGATCTGCTGCACATGATGGTCCTGAAACGGAATGATTAGAGGGTTTTTGGTACCTAGGCATGCTTGGGTACTTTTTCTGATGGGATTCTAATCAACTTATTTTTTCTTCTTGGTTTTGCATCAGAAATTCTGTTATATGCTGAGCCATAAATAGATTTTACATTTTTCTTTTGAAGATGGTGTTGAATAAGCTTCAGTATGTCAACACACATACAAGATTTATCAGAATTTTCTGATATTTTTTCTTGTGATGGAATGAGTGGATAATTTTGAAAAGATGAGTTAACTGCTTCTGGGGTCTTTACAGATTCTTGACTGCATTCACTTATGTTTGTTTTGAAGTTTGGTTTTTCAAAAGAGTATTCAGAACAGGTTGACTTACAAGATTCAGAATCAGAATCTGATAAAAATTTATCAGAAATCTGTTGAGTTGCTTTTACAAAGACAGTGGGTTTATTTCCTTTTGATTTTACATATCCCAAACCCTCTCCTTTGTTCTTTGGTGTGGACTCAATGAAATTTATAAATTCTTTGGCTTGTTGAAAACCTCTTACATTAATTTCTTTATCATTGATTTTCTTGTAAAGATCTTTTCTTTCATTTTCATAGAACTCAATTTTAGCTCTGTGATCTAAACTTTCTTCTATGAGTAATTGGTTGTCAAGAATGATTTTATTCATAGTCCTTTGCAACTCATCAGATTTTCTAATATCTGATTGATGTTTTTCTTGCAGATTTAGAAAATCTGACATGAGCTTGTTTAGCTTGTGTTCAAGATCAAGATTGTCTAAATTTACCTTTTGTTCTGAAGTTTCTGGTAGACCTTCAGAAAGTGCCATGAGGCAGAAATTTGCCAATTCTTCTTCTTCATCATCAGAAGAATCATCAGATAACCATGTATCTGTTCCTGCAATTAAGCTAACTTGTTGCTGCTTCTTTGCTTCCTCTAGCTTTTTCTCATAATAAGCAACATCCTTGAGCTTCTTGGTCTTGCATTCTGATGCATAGTGACCTCTCTGCTTGCACTTGTAACACACAACTTCAGCCTTCCCTTTATCCTTAGATCTAATTTCCTTTTTAGATCTCACATCCATCCTTCCTCTGTCACTTCTCTTGTATCTCTGGCTTCCTCCCCTCAACCTCTGCTCAAATGTTTTGGTGAGCAATGCTATTGCTTCAGCAAAAGCTGAAAAATCTGATGAAGTATCAGAAATTTCACAACTTTGGTTGTTTGATGGTTGTGGATCATTGGTAGGTGTTGATCTTTGTGAGTTTGAGATAAGTGCTAAAGATCCCCCTCTTTGAATGGTTTCTTCAAATATTTCTTCCTCTCTGGGGACCAAGATGTTGTATAAGTCATGGAGACTCATGTTTCCTAGTTCTAATGTTGAGGACAAAGTCATGGTTAGACTTCTCCATTCTCTAGGTAAAGCATCAAGAAATTTTATGTTTCTTTCATCATTTGACTTTGTTATTCCAAATTTCTTTAGCTCATTTAAAAGTTTTGTAAATCTTTGATATGTGTCATTTAATCTTTCAATTGGAAAACTTTTAAACCTCTCATATGATGCGACATTGTTTGTTCTTTTGTTTCTTCTCATCCTTTCTCCTCCTTCACAAAGATTTTCCAACTGATCCCATATTTCCTTGGCTGGTGCACATGCATCAACTTGTGAAAATATGTCATTGGGGATGGCCATTATTAAAAGTGATTTTGCCCTTTCATCCCCAGCCACCAGTTCCTTGTCTTCCACGCTCCAGTTTATTTCACTTTTAGGAGCACGGGAGGCAGGGATTGCTAGTGATTGGTCAGTTGCTGGAATAGCTGGTATTTCTATCATTGGTGTATGTGGACCCCTTTCAATGGATTGAAACAGAGCTCGGTCATGACCATTAAGGAAATTGACCATCCTGATTTTCCATTGGGGGTATTCCTCCCTGACGAGAGTCGGAGGTTTGGACATAGAACCAATGTTAAAAGCATTATTCCAGGATTGAAAGCTGGCCATATTTAGAGAAAAGAAGATGAGCGATTGATCGTTTGAAAATAATTTATTCAATCTGCTCTGATACCAATTGTTGGATCAAGTATGGCCTGAACAACTTCTTTTCACGTAATATGGCAAGTGATTTCAGTAGATGTGAAAAAGATGTGCGGAAATGGAAACCAGACTTTCAAGAAACAAGACCTACAGAATTATCAAGTTTATATCACTTTGAAACAATATGGTTTACAAGGTGATTGTAAGATTATTATCTAGTACAAACGAATCTTGAATTATGTGGGTGAGAGGGCAATGGAGTTTAGTAGTGTGTATGATTGCTAAGCTTAACTCAATTGGCTTCTACTGGTTGAGCCTTCTATTTATAGAAGGCTGGGTGCATGAATAAACAATAGTTTATTCATGCAATAAGTCCTGCAAAAAGTAGCCATTTGACACATTCGTTGAATCCAACGTTCAACTTGCCTTTTTCATCATGATATCCAATAATGTCAACTTGCTTCGGTAAGTGTGGCAGGATAGAGCTGATTTCAGACAAGTGGGGTATTTCATCAGAATTTCAGATAAACCACTTCATCAGAAATTCTGGTGAACAAATCATCAGAAAAATCCTGATGATCAGAATCGTCAGAAACTGATGATATTTCATCAGAAATATCATCAGATCCATCAGAAATGACCTTCTCCGATAATCCAATTCAGCTCTTGATCAACTTGTGATTCTTTGAAGTAGATGCTGTGCATTTCAGTTGTCATATCTGATCTTCTTCTTCTTGATGTGATCTTCAGGACTGTTATCTCTTCATAGATCCAGTTGATTGTGATTTTCTTCAATACCTACAAATAAAGTTTCCTAACACAAACACTTTTAACGCTAACCGCTACTGCATGTTATACGTGACTCGATGAATGCATGTTTGTTATGTTTACACATTGATTGCTGTCTACCTGCCTTAGCAACGATAGTACTATAGTTTGGACTCAGCACCTGTTCACTCAGGGGTTGTTAAGGACATTACTTCACGTGTTCGCAGTGGTGAACATGTGATGCGCACTCGTTACTCGCAGTCAAATCGCAGTCATTGGTATTGATAGGATCTTTGTCCATAACTTACATGCTTCACATTATACGTTGTACATGCTGGTTATGTGTAAACGCTATCGAACTCTACTATTATTATTAAACTTGTATGCTCACCTTTACACTATGTGTATTGACCTATATTTTAACGTATGTGACAGGTGTTTGAATGCTTAGGATGCTTGCTTGCTTGCTTTCATGGGAATCAAGCCTAGGAGAGTCTAGAAACCAACGAACAATTTATTTAAATCTGTGTTGTCGGAACAGTTTTATTTGTCTTTGAGATATCTATGTCTGTAATAATTGATTGCTTGATGGGTTATGGTAAGGGACATAATATTAACTATCCGGTAATTTAGTTGTTATGGAATTTCTCTTGGACAATCCGTTTCGCTCAGTGCCGCGCCCCGATGATTCCGCCATCGGTTGGGGTGTGACAGATTGGTATCAGAGCCATAACTATAGGGAATTAGGCAAGACTCGACCTAGTCCGGGCCGATGTCTTAAAAACGACCTAGTCTATAGTCTAAGTACCAATAGACCGACTTGTGCATACCCGGTATGGGTTTTGTACGAGCTTACATGCTATTCCTCGCTATACACTACAATCTTGCGCGAACATCACATACTACAGTTTCTGCGCAAGTCCAGCTTTTCCTAAGGCTGCCTACACATATAAACGAATGATCTGGTTAAGATTAGGTGTGAAAACCGCGAACTCTCGACCAGATCACTCGTTCGATTCGCTATTTTTACTATCCACACGAGAATTTGCGTAGAACCTAGAGTGAAATCCATACTTCAACGCAAATTTTCCCTCAACATCACGGGAAACGTAGTCGCTAAGTTAGGGGTGAAACCCGAATCTTGACGACTTATTCCGCTCTATTATTGTGGTTTCGCAAAACTCTCACCAAAGTCTCGACGGACTCCAACGACTTGGGTCACACTGTAACTGGAAGGATGCGTGTCGATCGCCCAAATTGAGGCAAGAGCACATTCCAGAAGGCCAAGTGTGCACTTAGAGTCCTTGTGAATAGTCGAATCACTTTGGCTAGTCAACGTCTAATAGCCGCAGATAGTCTATTCTCGATTTTATGTGTTTCGATTCTGGATTTCGCCGCCGCTAACTCTAAGGACCTATTGCTTTTATGTGAATCTTATGTGATTTTATGTGTTCATATGTTTCGATTTTGGTGATTTACTCGCTTTTCGTTGTTCGCTTTAATCAACACGCACAACTCGCACTGCACATCTATCTCAAAACGCCAACAAATCGCTAGTGTTATTCGCAATCGCTACTCGCTAATCGTAATCGCTATACTTAATCGCTATACGCTGTTGTGAAGGATAGGTGAATACGTGCAAATATGTGTTTAAGCTAGCTTATGTGCTTACGTGCTTATGTGATTATGTGCTTACGTGATTCTGTGATTATGTACGTATGTGAATTTTGTGTGTACGTGTTCCTGAGCTTTATGGTGAATCGCTAGACTATACTAGGAGTAATCGAAATTGAGTTTGAGTCCCCTGACGATGTCTGTTGCAGACAATTTCGTCATTTGGATCGCAACACTCCCCAGCCGCTAGACGCAAACACGCTGACAAGCGAATCGTTAAGTCAAATCGCTAAAGTAATTCCGTAAATTGTCAGCGAGTTGAATGAAAACGCTAGCAAGTCCTCAGAAGAATCCAGGATAGAATCTCCTAAAGCTACTTTTAGCTTCAAGCAATTCAAGGCTTGCGGCCAGAAAGAATTACCGGCGAAGATGGGCCTACGGCCATGTTTCAATGGTTTGATTCGATCGAAGTCACCCTGTGCCAGAGTGGCTGTCCAAAAGACCTACTCACTGTCAATGCTACTGGCGTCTTCCAATCCCACACTCTTGATTGGTGGACGGCCGAGAGGAACAAACAAGGAAACGATGCAACTTTCGGATTGTCGTGGGACGAGTTGAAGAACATCATGATGCAAGAGTTATGTCCTCCCAATGAACTCCAAAAGCTCGAGGATGAATTATGGCACATTAAGCAGGATGGTGGAGATAACGTTGGTTTAACTGATCGCTTCAAGCAGTTGAGTATCATCTGCCCTGGTCAGGTTACTACCCTCGAAATCACCATCAAGAAGTATATCCGTGCTCTTCCGGATTGCGTTGCTGATTTCGTTCACACTGCAAAGACGACAACTATTGAGGAAACCTTCTTACTCACTGCTGAGATAAACGACAAGCGAGTCAAGGCTGGTTACTTTGATAAGGTCTCCAAGAATCTGCACCAAGTTACTGCTACTTCCACCGCTGAAACTACCGCCACCGCACCGCAAACTTCAAAGCTTTCACGCCGCAAGAGAAAGAACAACAGCTCTAGCAACAAGAACTGTGCAGTTACTGCCACACCACTTCAAACGGTACCTGCCCAACCACAACTTCAACACCACCAAGTAGTGGCGCAAGCGTGCTTACACTGGACCACACCCGCTCTGCCCTACTTGTACCTATCATCACCCGGTTGGTATCGCATGCCGGTTCTATGTTCATTGCAATATGTACGACCACTTCACTGCAAACTGCCATACTGGTTCTCGACAAGCTCCAGCTCCAATTCAAGGTCAAGCTCCTGCTCTACCAGCTCCGCAGGGACAGCAAGCAGCTCATGCTCCCGCTGCTTAAGCAAGAGCCTGCTTTGCGTGTGGTGATCCCAACCATTTCGCAAACGTCTGCCCAAACCGAGTGGTGAAGCAAGAGCCACAGTAGCAGCAGCAGCCAGCACAGCAGCAGCAGTAGCCAGCTCAACAAGCAGCCCGCGGGCGCGTCTTCAACATCAACGCCCGCCAGGCTCAGGCAGACAACAATGTGGTTAATGGTACGTTTCTCGTAAATGGTATATATGCTTTGTGTTTGTTTGATACTGGAGCCGATAATTGTTTTGTATCGTTCGAATTCGAAGGGCTCCTAAATCGTAAGCGCGTTAACCTCCCATCAACCTTTGACGTAGAAGTTGCCACTGGAAGAACCGTCACCATCAGTTATGTTCTGCATGACTGTATTCTCGATCTCAACGGTCATGTTTTCCCGATTAATCTTATTCCAATGCAACTCGGTAGATTTGATGTCATAGTAGGCATAGATTTCCTTCGGGAGAATCATGCTGAAATTGTTTGCTTTGATAAAATGATTCGTTTTTCTCTCGCGAATGGTGATCAATTGTGTGTCTATGGTGAAGTCGCTTCGAAAAGATTGCAACTCATGTCGTGTGTCCAAGCTAGCAAGTATCTCCACAAGGAATAACAAGCTTTCTTGGCACACATCGTAGTAGCGGAGAAGGGAAAGAAAAGAACCACATGTGTGAAAGATGTTCCTGTTGTTCATGATTTCCCTCTTGTATTCCCTGATGATATTCCAGGATTACCTCCTGCCCGTGATATCGATTTCCGAATCGTCCTCATTCCTTGAGCAAATCTTGTTGCAAGAGCGCCTTATCGCCTCGCTCCCACTGAAATGCGCGAACTATCGAGTCAGCTCTAGGAACTACTTGATAAAGGCTTCATTCGCCCTAGCACCTCTCCTTAGGGCGCATCAGTCCTTTTCGTTAAAAAGAAGGATGGGTCGTTCCGAATGTGCATTGACTACAGGGAACTAAATAAACTTACCATCAAGAATCGATATCCCTTGCCTCGAATTGATGATTTGTTTGACCAATTACAAGGTGCTACGTATTTCTCAAAGATTGATTTACGCTCAGGCTACCACCAACTGCGAATTCAAGAGGAAGATATACCCAAAACCGCTTTTCGAACCCGATACGGTCACTACGAGTTTGTTGTCATGCCTTTTGGTTTGACTAACGCTCCCGCAGTCTTTATGGATCCAATGAATCGCGTGTGCAAACCCTTTCTTGACAGCTTCGTCATCGTGTTCATCGATGATATCCTGATCTATTCCAAGACAAAAGCCAAATACTCGCAGCATCTAGGTTTGGTTCTTGAGTTACTCCAAGGAAACCGTCTCTATGCCAAGTTCTCCAAGTGCGAATTTTGGCTGGATGTGGGTAATTCTTGGGTCACATTGTCAATAGTCAAGGTATTCACGTCGACCCCGCGAAGATCAAAGCTATTAAGAGTTGGGTTACACCCAAGAACCCGTCTGAAGTCCGCTCTTTTCTCGGACTAGCAGGCTATTATCGCCGATTTATCGAAGGTTTCTCTAAGATCGTTGTACCACTTACCTCGCTTACACATAAGGACAAACATTTTTGTTTGGGGAACTAAACAAGAGGAGGCCTTTCAAACTCTCAAGGAAATGCTTTGCAATGTTCCCGTGCTCTCACTTCCCGACGGAAACGACGACCTCGTAGTATACTGCGATGCCTCTAACCTCGGTCTTGGTTGTGTACTCATGCAACAAGACAAGGTTATCGCGTACGCCTCCCGACAGCTCAATGTCCACGAGAAGAACTATACCACACACGACCTCGAGCGTGGTGTAGTTGTTTTTGAGTTAAAGATTTGGCGACACTACCTTTACGGTACTAAGTGTACGATCTTCACTGATCATAAGAGCCTACAACACATCTTTGATCAGAAAGAACTAAACGTGCGCCAACGCCGGTGGGTAGAACTTCTCAACGATTACGACTGTGAGATCTGTTACCACCAGGGCAAAGCAAACGTTGTCGCCGATGCTCTCAGTTGATGAAGCTATTTGCATAGCATACGTAATGTTCAAGCCCAACATAATCTCGAAACTCTCATCCGTGACGCGCAGCATGCTTGTTTTACCGAACGGACCTTGAAGAAGGAAAGAATTCTTAACGACAGGGCTCAACTAGAGAACAAATCGAATGGTATATTCCATTATCTAGACTGAATTTGGATTCCCAAGCGTACCAATTTACGACGAATTCCGATGGACAAAGCCCACAAATCTCGATATTCTATTCATCCCGGTGCTGACAAAATGTACCAGGACATGCGCTACAAGTACTGGTTGTTAGGATCGGAGGCTCTCATGATAGTGTTTGTTTGTTTGAAATGAATTATCAATGAATATGAAAACATGTTAAGTGCAGCGGAAATGAAAACAAACTTTGTAAACACAATCAAAGGAGAAAATAGTTTGATAAACAATTGTTTTTCATAGAGTCGAATGATTTACAAATCAAAGCAAAAGATTACAGATAAGCTTACAAACTATACTCCCCCTCAGCCTGATGCCCCAAGGTTGGTTGCACACAAGATGAAAGGATTAGACATGAGGAGAAGAACTCGCTCAGTCAATCAAATGTAACAGTACAGAGTACTGTTACATTTATAGGCAAACCAAACCACTGAAGAATCTCAGCTGACGTCACCATGAAAGCGACGTCTAACAGCCTAACAACCTGTATCTACTGACCTTACACAACTACTGATGTCCTAACAACTGGTTATAAATACAATACAAAACATGAGAAAACAACTGCTTCACGTTCCACTGTTGTAGCCTAAGTACTGATGCTTAACAACAACATCAGTGCTTTCTTCAAAGGTGATCAGTCCTTGAATGAGCAGTGTTTGTGTCTTCAGCAGCACTTGAGAGACAGCAGTAGATAGAGCGACAGAGTTTGTCTTTAGCAGTCTTTAGGATCATATCAGCAGTTGAAATGACACAGCAGTTGATTATGAGCAGCAGTTATAGACCATCAGATGTTATAACTCACTATCAAGGGGAGAGCAGAGTATAAACTACTGTTTATTGTGAATCCTCTGTTGTGACCTGGTTTTGGCTTTACATTATCTGTTCCTTTGTTAGGGTTCAATCCCAACAATCTCCCCCTGGAACAGATAATGCCAAAACCTTTCATTATTCAGGACCTTTATTACTCATCAAAAGTGCCTTAGCTTGTTCTTTGAATTCAGCTTCAAATTCCTTTGCATTCTGGTCATCTTCATCCCTGCACAGTGTAAGCTCAAGGAGATCCTGCAAATCTTGAACACTAAGGCCTAGTGCTTCTTTCCTTGATATATGCTTCACATCGCCATTGGCTCTGACCAAGGTCAATACGTGAGTCTTTTGATCAGACATCCACTTTAGTATTTTTAAGCCAAGTGGGTTTCTTGGGAGAGACTTATTTGATGATGAGTTGAGGGATAATGGCCTTGAAAACAACTGCAGACTTTCAGACATTCTTTTGAAAGCTTCTTCAAAGACTTTGTCAACTGCAGCTATATCTTTTGCAGTTTCTTGTTCAATAAATTCTTGTCTTTCAGCTTCTGTCTTGTCTTTAGCAGTGTTTGGAGATGCAGGTTTGTTTAATGCCTTAAAAAGGCTCTGAAGCTTTGTTGAAGTATCTTCTTTTAGACCCATTTTCGTGATGGTATCTTTAAAGTACTCTGCTTCCTTTTCCATTACCTCTTCTTCAGTCAGCTGTTCTCCCTCTTCTTGATTTGTTACAAAGGTGGACCGGAACAGTGTGTCGAGGTTTCCCATCTTCTGTTCAAGCTTCATCATTTGTTCTTTCTTCTTAGAAGTGCCTGAAACAGTTATCTTTCTTTTCTTCAGCCTTTTGTAGGCTTCATCAGTCTGCTGTCTTGACCACTTTGATATGGCTTCAGCAGAGTCCATTTTTGCATCCACCAGCTCCCTTTTCTTTCTCTTATATTCAGCAGTTAAGTCAGCAATGAGTTTTTCATATTTTCTCCAGTTAGGAGCATTCTTCTTCTTCGTAGGATCATTCTTAATCCTTTCAATCCTTTCTGCCTCACGCTTAAGAGCTGCTACTGGCCATTCTCTGAACTGTTGTTCTTCAGCCGGATAGAATTTTTCTTTCAAAATGAAGGCTAGATATTGTTTTCTTAATTCTTTCTTTTGATCAGCCTTTTCTTTGGTTAGGTCTTGTGCAAACCCTTCTATCAGCTTTACTTTTGTTAAGTAGAACTCCAGTCTTTTAGTAATGCCATCTTCACTTAACTTTTCTTTTTCACTATCAACCTTGGCTTTTACATTTGCCTGCTTTGTCTTGAGTTTTAGGTAATCATCCATATCCTCTGGTGGCATGTAGCCTATGAGTGAGGGGAATCTCCTTTTTGAAGGATCTTCTTCTGCATAGAATTGCCTCATCTCATTTTTGATAGCTTCAAGTTCCAGTGGATGTTTTGCAGCATTAGGATCATGTGTACCCTCATCGACAGAGATTGGCTTTCTTATTCTTTTGAAGAGCTTTGGCTGTGAAGTAGAAGAGGTGAGAGCAGTGGTGGATGACTGACTAACAGCTATTGAGACAACTGGTGTCTCAACATCTGCTGTTCTTACAACTGTTGATATGTCAGCAGTTGTCTTCTGCTTTTGAGCAGGGGATGGACATGGTGATGTTGGTGGTGATGGTGGTGAATCATCATCTGATATGAGATTTCTTCTCCTTTTTAATGAAGAAGAAGCAGATGATGTTTTGGGTGGATCAGTGGTGGTAGATTTGATAGCAGTGGTTTGTGGTAGTGATTGACTGACAGTGGTTGAAACAACTTGTGTTTCAATCACTGTTGCCATTACAACAGATGTTGTAACATCTGTTGTCTTCTGTTTTATGACAGGAGGCAGTGGTGATGGTTTGATTGTAGATGATGATGGTGGAGCAGTAGTTGTGGTGGTGTGTGGTAGAGTGATGTGTGTTGAAAGTGTGTGTGTTGATGAAATGGCAGCTGTTTGGCTACTGACAGCAATTTTTGTAACTGCTGCTGCAGCAGTTTTTGTAACTGCTGCTGTATCAGCTGTTTGGCTAGCAGGTTTTGAGACCTGTTTTTCTTTTTCAGGTTCAATATGAATGCCATGTTCAATTCCCTTTTTCTTTATATGCTTCAATATCTCCCCCTTTTTGGCATTATCTGCAAGGGGATCATCAAAGAATAGTAAAGTTGAAGGAGCCTTGCCAGTGGCAATTTGGATGCTAGCCTTAATAGCCTTGATATCTGCTTGAGTATCCTTGAACCTTGATTCAACCATGTTGGTCAGCATTTGTACTTGAATGGCATGCTTTTTGTCAGCCATAAGTTGCTGTGCTTCAAGCATAGGTTGAAAAATTTTCCAAAGCTCATTCGCAGCAGGTGCTTGTTGTGGAGCAGATGCTTGAGCAGGAACAGCAGAGGATTGTGCTTTCTGAGCTTTTAAAATCTCTTGCACCATCTCCTTTATTTCAGAAACGAGTAAATTACGTTTTTGGCCCCTGTGGTTATGTCAGTTTTACTATATTGGCCCAAAATAAGAATTTTTAACGTATTTGCCCCCATGGTCCCTATATCTAACCGTTTTGGCCCCTAATTCTAACCAAACCCCAACTCTGGTTAACTTCTTGGTCACATGGGTTGCACATGATGGGTAAAATTGTAATTTCCCCTCCCCCTTTCAATGATTTTGTAAAAAAAATCCCAGATCTTCAACCAAAAATCATCATCCCCAGATCTTCATCTTCAACCATCATCTTCATCCCCAAAACCAAACATCATCATCATCTCCACATCATCATCCCCAGATCTTCATCTTCAACCATCATCTTCATCTTCAACCAAACATCATCATCTAACCCAGATCTTTAACGAACATCATCATCTTCAACCATCATCATCATCCCCACATAAACTTCAAACACAAATTCTAACCCAGATCATCATCATAACCCAGAACAAGAATATCAAAAAAAAAAAAAAAAAACAGATTAACCCAGAACAAGAATATCAAATCATACTATAATAAAAACACCAATCCACAACTATCATTCATAATTTCAAATCAAACCACAATTATTGAAAAATCTACTTCAAAAATAAAAAAAGAAAAGTAAAAAGAAAGAAAAGAAAAAAGAAAACAGATTCAGATCTTCAAACCCAGATCACACTTTCGTCTCCGGTGAAGTTGTTATGATGATTAGGTTGAGAGTGGTGGTGTAGAGAGCGGTGATTTTGCCCTAACGCCGGCGGTTTTCAGGTAGACAGAGACTGCCACCCATCATCATCATCATCATCAATTTTTCTGAAAAAATAAAGGGGGATGGGTGTTCACCGTGAATCTCGTCGGAGGAGCCTCTGCCGCCACCGTGAGCGGCGCCTTCTCTCTCTTCGATTTTTGTCGCCGGTAAACTGGGGTACAGGGGAGGTGTGGGTGTTATCGGAGGAGTGTGGTCGCCGGCTTGCCGCCGGTGGTCTCACCGATCGGCTGCTGGCCTTCATTGAGAAGGAAGAGGGTGAGCAGGAGCAGGAGAGAGTTTATGTGTAGGGTTGTTTCAGATTTGAAGAACTGAGGAGTTATAAGGATTTGTTTGTGTTTTTGGTTTAGGGTTTTATAAGGTAGAAGAAGATAGAATAGATTTAAATGGAAGGAGAAATTACCATAATACCCATCATGTGCAATCCATGTGACCAATAAAGTAACCTGAGTTAGGGGTTGGTTAGATTTAGGGGCCAAAACGGTTAGATATAGGGACCATGGGGGCAAATCTGTTAAAAAATCTTATTTTGGGCCAATATAGTAAAACTGATATAACCACAGGGGCCAAAAACGTAATTTACTCTTTCAGAAACTGATTCTTCAAGTTTTTCAACTCTGCCCGTCAATTTCTGATATCTTGAATCATCACCCATTTTACTGGGATCATCTGAATCCCCACCTGTGGTGGTTATATCAACGTGTGACTTAGGAACAGAGTCCCAAAAATCATCCATTGATGCCCCTTGTTCTCGGTACTGGGGACTTCTTTCTTCGGCACTCGATAAACCTTTGATAATACCAGTGGTTAAATCCAACTCACTGGTGGTCACCGATGTTGCCATGGAAGAAATTGCCTTCAAGGGAGTCTGACTGATGAAACAACTGTCCAAATGTAGACCTGTTGATCCAACATTTGTAGTTGCTGCTCCACTTGAACTACTGACAAGAGTTACTTGTAACTTCTGCAGTGTAACCTCCTCAACTGTTGCTGGGATAGCAGAAGTATAAGCATCAGACCCAGTCACTTGTGGATGTATACTCTCAGTGATAGGTGATAGAGAGGAACTGGTTTGTGTCTGTGCAATAGCAGCTGCATGCAACAGAGGTATCATGGATTGTGGCATTATTATTGGTGAGGGAATAGGGGTTGAAAGAGACATGTCCTTGGGATCAGGACTGAGGAAGATGGATCCGAGTGGATTCAGAGCTTCATATTGTGGTTTCCCTGTGCTTACAACCTGATCCTTTTGTGAGGATGCAGGAGGAGTTTCGGTTATGGGTTGAGATCTTTCTTCCAACTGCTGTGAGGAAGTAGCAGCAGTGGTTTGTGGTGACTTTTGTGTTGTCACAGGCATTTCCTCTGGGATCTCATCTTCCAGAGTTGCCTTTGTTTTGGGTTTGGTGGGTTTTCTGGATGTTTTCTTTTTGGTCTTTTTAGTGGTGGCAGGTGTGGGTTTCAAAGCAGTGGGAGTGCTGCTATGATCACCTGGAGCAGTGGGCTCAGCAGCTGATACCTGAGGAGCAGTTGTAACCACTAAAGTCTGCTCAGGTACCCCTGCTTTTGTTTTTATTGGTGCCATCATCCTTGAAAATGTTTCTTTTGTTATGCTTTTTATTTGACAATGAACACCTTGTTTGAGCAAATTTACATTTTTCTTTTCAAATTTTTGTTCAAAATAATAACTCAAAAATCTTGGAAAAAGTAAAAATGCTTGACTTTCAACGTTTTTCACCATGTCATTGAAAATCTCCTGGGAGTAGTTATAGTTTTTATTATTCAAAATAGCGTAACCCAGGTTTTGGATTTTCAATGGTATTTCGTTGAAAGATGTTGTTTTATTTGAAGCACACATCAAGAGTGTGTGAAATAAAAACCTGGGTGCAGATGGAAAATAACCCTTTTGTAGAGTATCTACCTTTGGTTCTTCTGCATAACCCCTTTTCACGAAATCAGTTTTCATCTCTACTTTTTCAAAAGAGAGTTTACCTTCCTGATCGTTGAGATTAAAGACTTCGGAGATCGACTGTGGGGTTAGTTGAACTGCCTTACCCTGTATCGAGGAGTTTATGGCTATGACTTTTCCGTCTTGTTTTTCAAGCGACGCCTTTTTCCAAAACTCTCTCTGGGTTTGCAGATATATGGGAGCATTTGCTGTCAACAAAGTTTTGTACTTTGATGCAGATAATGCATCAATGATGGTGTCAAAGGTGTGATTATCAGTAGGTTTTGTGAATAAACCCAGATAGTTATGAGATTGTTTGAATGGTATTTCAATGATTTCTTCAGCCGTTTAAGCGGCCTCAGTTGAGGGTGGCGGTGATGTAGGTTTTGATTTTGATTTTCCTTTTG
This sequence comes from Helianthus tuberosus, assembly GCA_030545235.1. Lineage (NCBI taxonomy): Eukaryota > Viridiplantae > Streptophyta > Magnoliopsida > Asterales > Asteraceae > Helianthus > Helianthus tuberosus. The sequence goes on along the minus strand of CM060411.1, from coordinate 148,659,877 downwards.
ACTTCGTCATTTTGATGAAGAAGAATCGGAGAATGATTTTGAAGGTTTTGAGAAGAAGGGTTAGAAACTGCTATGAGAAGAGAATTTTTGGAATTCAATTCGACAGTGTAAAACCCTGTTTGGGGGTTTAGGGCAGGGTTTTATTTAAAAATGATCGCTGATGTGGCAGCGGTTATTAAGATCTGAGGGCTAAAAACTGACCACGTGTCAAACACTGATGAAACGGATGAAGTATGGAGAACAGTTGTTTTAAAAGCCACTGACGTATCAAGCATCAGAGGTTACAACGGTAAAAAAAATGGTCAGTGGATGATTTTTACTATCAGTGGATAGCATGTCAGTGGATAAGTCACTGATTTTGAACATCAGTGCTTTTCAAGAAAATGAGGGATCAGTGGTTAACTTTCAGCAGTGGACAGTGTTTAGAGATCAGACGTTGGAACAAAACAGTGATTAGGGTAAATGGTGCAAATCTGAAGATCAGTAGTTTCAGCAACAGTTTTGAGAATTTTCATTCAAGGTTTTGCCACATGTCAATTTTGAAAGACAGTGGTTTAGTACCCCAGATGATGAAAACTTTTTGCTAAGGCCACTCCTTTTCGTTTCATATTCAATTAAAACATGAGTACCCTAGTAGTTTAAGCACAGTTTATAATCAACCTTTGATAAAAGATTAGGAGCAAACCTGAGTTATGACATAATCTTAACACATATACCATTTCCTTTTGACCCGTTTATGAGGACAATAATACCACCAAAAATAAGGTATTACCTCCTGTCAGGAGCTGAAACTATTGCCAACAAAAACAAGCAAAAGTTCCAAATATATTATTCTCCAAAAAAAATGAATAATATATCCTGATTATTCAAGAAAATCCTTTGAGAGAAAAAAAAATGATTAAAGGATTTTCTGAGAACAGCATCTAAAGGATTTAGTGTAAATTCAGTAAAACACATAATCATATCATTCTCAAGTTTTTGAAAATGGTCAATGGTTTTGACAATAGTGGTAGGAAAACCTTGAACATATTTTGACCACTGTATGGTACCATTTTCTTTGTCAGTTGATTGCAAACATGATTCTTTTTGTAATTCATTCACTGGAATCAAAACCCTTTTCTGAACAGGTGAATGCACATAGTTGCTTAATGATCATTATTACCCTACACTTTGACTCTTCAGTGTTTTATGTTTATACTCTTTTCTTCTGACTTCAGAAGCTTTGAGATGAACACACTTCGGAGTTTTTGTGAATTTTCTTAATGTATTTTAACATAGTTGATTTTGTCCTTTTTAGGAACTCAACCTGTTTTCAACACAAAAGATCTGAATGACTAAAGTTTCAATTCCCTCTTTATAGAAAAACAAAACACTAATGTCTTATGAATCATAGGTTTTGTTAATCTGAGGTTCATACTTTAGCATTTAATGAGAACATCACAAATATCAAAACAACAGTTGAAATCAATATCGACAAATATAGATCAATCCCGTAATTTAACAGATATATTTTATAGATCTGAAAACTATGAGTGACTTCTGCATGATATCACTTGTTGTGTGAAATTTGTGTGTCATATGACATCTTGGTTGATTTACAGAGTTTTTGAAAAACCATTTTGAACATGATTTAATCGATACTCTGTTTTTCAACAAAATACAACCAACCTTAGTATCAATGAATTTTGAGCTGAACTATTATGTCAAATTGATTGTTAGATCGAATTTGACTGTCCGAGCTCTGATACCAATTGTTAGGATCGGAGGCTCTCATGATAGTGTTTGTTTGTTTGAAATGAATTATCAATGAATATGAAAACATGTTAAGTGCAGCGGAAATGAAAACAAACTTTGTAAACACAATCAAAGGAGAAAATAGTTTGATAAACAATTGCTTTTCATAGAGTCGAATGATTTACAAATCAAAGCAAAAGATTACAGATAAGCTTACAAACTATACTCCCCCTCAGCCTGATGCCCCAAGGTTGGTTGCACACAAGATGAAAGGATTAGACATGAGGAGAAGAACTCGCTCAGTCAATCAAATGTAACAGTACAGAGTACTGTTACATTTATAGGCAAACCAAACCACTGAAGAATCTCAGCTGACGTCACCATGAAAGCGACGTCTAACAGCCTAACAACCTGTATCTACTGACCTTACACAACTACTGATGTCCTAACAACTGGTTATAAATACAATACAAAACATGAGAAAACAACTGCTTCACGTTCCACTGTTGTAGCCTAAGTACTGATGCTTAACAACAACATCAGTGCTTTCTTCAAAGGTGATCAGTCCTTGAATGAGCAGTGTTTGTGTCTTCAGCAGCACTTGAGAGACAGCAGTAGATAGAGCGACAGAGTTTGTCTTTAGCAGTCTTTAGGATCATATCAGCAGTTGAAATGACACAGCAGTTGATTATGAGCAGCAGTTATAGACCATCAGATGTTATAACTCACTATCAAGGGGAGAGCAGAGTATAAACTACTGTTTATTGTGAATCCTCTGTTGTGACCTGGTTTTGGCTTTACATTATCTGTTCCTTTGTTAGGGTTCAATCCCAACACTGGTGGTCGGGTATGAAAAAGGATATCGCTATCTATGTTTCGAAGTGCCTGACTTGTTCAAAAGTCAAGGCCGAACATCAAAGACCCTCTGGCTTACTCGTGCAACCCGAGATCCCGATGTGGAAGTATGAGAGTATAGCTATGGACTTCATAACGAAACTTCCGCGCATGCCATCAAGTCACGACAGCATCTGGGTTATCGTTGACTGTCTCACTAAATCCGCTCACTTTCTATCGATACGGGAAGACTATAAGGTAGAATGATTAGCACGAATCTACACCGATGAGGTTATCTGTCGACACGGGACACCTCGTGATATCATCTCTGACCGGGATGGTCAATTTACTTCACGTCTTTAGGAAACGTTTCAATCTGCTCTTGGTACTACCCTCAACCTTAGTACCGCTTTCCATCCTCTGACCGATGGTCAGACTGAACGCACGATTCGTACCCTTGAAGACATGCTTCACTCGTGTGCATAGATTTCGGTGGTAATTGGGACACGCACTTACCTTTAGTCGAATTCTCGTACAATAACAGTTATCACTCTAGCATTCAAATGGCACCATTTGAGGCATTATACGGAAGGAAATGTTGATCGCCTATTGTATGGAACGAGATCGGAGACGCATAAATTACTGGTCCTGAGTGTGACAACTCGAGTTTTCAAGGTATTTCCTCGACACATTGTTTGTTTACAGTCATGTTTTCGAAATTCGGGTGGATTGTAACTTGTGTATATGCTTGATGTATTATAGATTGGATTAAATAAGAAACTGTGTACTGTTTGACATAGGATATGATGGTGTATTATTGTTATTATTTATATATATATATATGATGAAACTCTATGAAGTTTCGCCACAAACCATCTCGACGAAACATGAGGTTTCGTCATCACCTTTGTCCGATGAAATATTGGTGTTTCGCCATGATCATCACGACGAAACCTTGGAGTTTCGTCGCCACTATAGTTTCGCCGTAATGGGTTTTGGCCAAGTTAAGCCCAGTTACATTTAGTAATATATTGCGTGAACCATAACTAGCGAAACCCTAGACACTCTCCCCCCCCCCTTGCATTCATCGGCAGTTATCAAACCCTAGTGCTCTATTCTCTCTCTTTTTGACGGCAACCACATCCCGGTTAGTTCACATCACTGTTTAATCGTTACATGATTCCTTGGTAGATCAATACATGTTCGTATATATGAATTTGATTGATGAAAGTTCTGTGAATGTAGGGTTTTGCATTAGAAACTATAATCGTATGTTACGACAATTAGGGTTTGATGTTCCAATTGCTAATCCGTTGGGTTAGTACTTGCAGATTGAGACCTTTATGATTTATATTCAGTCATGATTTACTGAGTTGATGTTCATGTTTGATGTTGACATTGTATGTTACCAGTTGTGCATGTATAGTTAAGGAATCAGTGATATGGATATATGCATGTTGATGATTTAGCAATCTAGGGTTCATGTTTAGAGTTGCTTGGTTGATCCGAATGGAATTGATTAACCTGTTTACTGAAATCACGGGTGTTAGTTACTAAGGAATTAGTGTAACTTTTATGTATGTGACGAAACATGCACCTTGACGAAACACATGTCGACGAAACACTCATCGCGACGAAACCTGAGAGTTTCGTCGATGGGGAATCACGACGAAACAAGGGAGTTTCGTCAAAGGGGATCACGACGAAACTAAGGAGTTTCGTCAAGAGGGTAAACAGACACAGTGAACTAAGTTAATTCTGTTAATAGATAACTATGCTAGTGAAGACTAAGTAACATTTAGTTAACTGATAGGGATGGCACAAGTGACTGTTATGAGTTGTTATACATGTGAAGCATGGTTTGCATGAGCTTGAATAACTGTTATGTGCTATTTGGTGAACATTGGTTTAATACCCACTGTGATTTGTATTTATACATGAATCTTGTGAAAGGAAACTGATTACATATGTATGCATACTATAGGCTTTGACTGAATTATTTGTGAACGAGTAGTTAATCATACCGAGCAAACCGAGGTGAGTTCACACTTTCTACAAGGCATGGGATTCCCGGTGGTTGGGAATGGGTAAAGGATTTAATCGGAAACTGCATGATCTCCTGGTTTGGAACACGTACTACATCCTCTTTATTGAAGGGTGATAACATGTACTAAGGGTTTAATCGGAACCTGCGTGATCTCCTGGTTTGGGGACACGTACCACATCCTCTTTATTGAAGGGTGATAACATTGATACTAGACCAAAAACTCTATCATGAAGTCCCTCATTTTTGTATCGACTTAATCGCCGGGCCAATGGCGAGCGGGTCATTAGTTAGATAGCGCTATTTAGGTTTGATAAGCCTCACACCGTGTCGCAGAGGACGGGCGTGAACTAATGGATCTGGGCACTAGTCAATGATGATAGACATTGACGTTAGGGCACCAACTTACTCCAGTCAGTGGTCGATATGTTAACGGGTCTAGTGGTTAACATGGGGAAGCCCCCACTGGTTATGGTTTAGGAAACAAGGAATTGGTTAACTCATGGTTTACGAATGCACCTATGGTTTTGGAACTACTTTAAAATGAACACCAACTGTGACCTCACTCAACTTTGTTGTTGACTCGTTGTTACATGTCTTGCAGGTCGTTAGATGCTTAGCTGGAGCTTGCACGAGAAGGAGGAGTCGTTGTGGGACATGGACCGTTGTGTGCCATGTTAAACTTTATGAACTTATGACTTATGTTTTGGTTTTACACTTTATAGTTCCTCTCAAGGAGCTCATCATCGACGATCAACTACGATTCGTCGAGGAACCAATAGAGATTACTGATCGAGATGTTAAGGTTCTCAAGCGTACCAAGATACCTATTGTTCGAGTTCGTTGGAACTCCCGTCGTGGCCCAGAGTTTACCTGGGAACAAGAAGACCCAATGAAACACAAGTATCCCCAATTGTTCGAGAAAAGCGAAACCACTGCTGAGGCTGAAGCTACAGCAGAATTTCGGGACGAAATTCCAAACCAACGGGGGGATGATGTGACACCCCAGGAAAACCACGCAATCTAACTAGCTTCCTCAGTAACTACATACTAAATTTCGGGACGAAATTTCTTTCAAGTTGGGGATGATGTGACAAATCGAGTTTTCAAGGTCTTTCATCGACACGTTATTTGTTTACAGTCATGTTTTCGTAATTCGGGTGCATTGTAACTTGTGTATATGCTTGATGTATTATAGATTAGATTAAATAAGAAACTGTGTACTGTTTGACATCTGATATGATGGTGTATTATTGTTATTATATATATATATATATATATATGACAAAACTCTATGAAGTTTCGCCACAAACCATCTCGACGAAACATGAGGTTTCGCCATCACCTTTGTCCTATGAAATATTGGTGTTTCGCCATGATCATCACGATGAAACCTTGGAGTTTCGTCGCCACTGTAGTTTCGTCGTAATGGGTTTCGGCCAAGTTAAGCCCAGTTACATTTAGTTATATATTGCGTGAACCATAACTAACGAAACCCTAGACACTCTCTTCCCCCCTTGCATTCATCGGCAGTTATCAAACCCTAGTGCTTTATTCTCTCTCTTATTGACGGTAACCACATCCCGGTTAGTTCACACCACTGTTTAATCGTTACATGATTCCTTGGTAGATCAATACATGTCTGTATATATGAATTTGATTGATGAAACTTCTGTGAATGTAGGGTTTTGCATTAGAAACTATAATCGTATGCTACGACAATTAGGGTTTGATGTTCCAATTGAAAATCCGTTGGGTTAGGACTTGCAGATTGAGACCTTTATGATTTATATTCAGTCATGATTTACTGAGTTGATGTTCCTGTTTGATGTTGACATTGTATGTTACCAATTGTGCATGTATAGTTAAGGAATCGGTGATATGGATATATGCATGTTGATGATTTAGCAATCTAGGGTTCATGTTTAGGGTTGCTTGTTTGATCCGACTGGAATTGATCAACCTGTTTGCTGAATACACGGGTGTTAGTTACTAAGGAATTAGTGTAACTGTTATGTATGTGACGAAACCTGTACCTTGACGAAACACTCATCGCGACGAAACCTGAGAGTTTCGTCGATGGGGAATCACGACGAAACAAGGGAGTTTCGTCAAAGGGGATCACGACGAAACTAAGGAGTTCCGTCAAGAGGGTAAACAGACACAGTGAACTAAGTTAATTCTGTTAATAGATAACTATGCTAGTGAAGACTAAGTAACATTTAGTTAACTGATAGGGATGGCACAAGTGACTATTATGAGTGGTTATACATGTGAAGCATGGTTTGCATGAGCTTGAATAACTGCTATGTGCTATTTGGTGAACATTGGTTTATTACCCACTGTGATTTGTATTTATACGTGAATCTTGTGAAAGGAAACTGATTACGTATGTATGCATACTGTAGGCTTTGACTGGATTATTTGTGAACTAGTAGTTAATCATACCGAGCAAACTGAGGTGAGTTCACACTTTCTACAAGGCATGGGATTCCCGGTGGTTGGAAATGGGTAAAGGATTTAATCGGAAACTGCGTGATCTCCTGGTTTGGAACACGTATTACATCCTCTTTATTGAAGGGTGATAACATGTACTAAAGGTTTAATCGGAACCTGCGTGATCTCCTGGTTTGGGGGCGTGTACCACATCCTCTTTATTGAAGGGTGATAACATTGATACTAGACCAAAAACTCTATCATGAAGTCTCTCATTTTTATATCGACTTAATCGCCGGGCCAATGGCGAGCGGGTCATTAGTTAGATAGCGCTATTTAGGTTTGACAAGCCTCACACCGTGCCGCAGAGGACGGGCGTGAACTAATGGATCTGGGCACTAGTCAATGATGATAGACATTGACGTTAGGGCACCAACTTACTCCAGTCACTGGTCGATATGGTAACGGGTCTAGTGGTTAACATGGGGAAGCCCACACTGGTTATGGTTTGGGAAACAAGGAATTGGTTAACTCATGGTTTACGAATGCACCTATGGTTTTGGAACTACTTTAAAATGAACACCAACTGTGAACTCGCTCAGCTTTGTTGTTGACTCGTTGTTACATGCCTTGCAGGTAGAGGTGTACAAAAAAACTGGTTTTAGAACCGACACCGGGAAAAAAACCAAAACCGGTTTTTTTAACCGGTTTTTTTATAACTGTTTTTTTAACCGGTTTTTATACCGGTTACTATTCTTGACTTAAAAAACCGGTTATTAACCGAACCGGTTATTAAAAATCCGGTTAAAACCAGTAAAAAACCGGTTTTTTTGGGAAAAACCGGTTAAAAACCGGTCCCAACCGGTTATACCGGTTATTGTTTTGGACCTCAAAAACTGGTTAGTAACCGGAACCGGTTATTAAAAAACCGGTTTTATTTTGGGTGAAAAAACCGAAATCGGTTAATAACCGAAACTGGTTTTTGAAAAAAAACCCGATTTGTACACCTCTACTTGCAGGTCGTTAGATGCTTAGCTGGAGCTTGCACGAGAAGGAGGAGTCGTTGTGGGACATGGACCGTTGTGTGCCATGTTAAACTTTATGAACTTATGACTTATGTTTTGGTTTTACACTTTATGCTTCCGCTGGCAACTTAAACTTGATTGACTTGTTTGAACACTAATTATATTGTGTGGTTGGATTTTTAATTACTTTACTATATTGTTCAATATGATTGGTGGCTTGATCCTGGTCATGTAACGCCTCCTGCGGGGATACTCCGTTTGTGGATTTTGGGGGTGTGACACTGAGCTGTTGCAAGAAACGACTGACAAAGTCCTCCAAATTCGAGACAATCTACTAAAAGCTCGGAGTCATCAGAAAAGTTACGCCGATAGACTCCGCAAGCCCCTTGAATTTAACGTTGGCGATCACGTACTCCTAAGGGTTGCACCTTGGACGGGGGTGGTCAGATTCGGCAAGAAAGGTAAGCTCGCGCCTCGATATGTTGGACCCTTTAAAATTCTGGAAAGAATTGGCAAGGTGGCCTACAGACTAGAACTACTGGAGGAACTGAGTAATGTCCACCCGACTTTCCATGTTTCGAATCTCAGAAAGTGCATAGCATAACAGGAATTACACGTCCCTCTCGAGGATTTACAAGTGGACGAAACATTACACTTCGTGGAAAAGCCTGTCGAGATCATGGGCCGAGAAACCAAAGTACTCAGACACTCACGCATTCCCATTGTGAAGCTTCGCTGGGAAGGCAAACGCGGTGCCAAGTTTACCTGGGAACTCAAAATTGACATGAAGGCAAAGTACCCGCAACTGTTTGTTACGACTACTTCTAAAATTTCGAGACGAAATTTCCTTAAGTAGGGGAGACTGTAACAACCCGTGTTACTGAAGTCAAAGTCAAAGTCAAGGTCAAAGTGAAAGGAAGAAAAGATTGCTAATTGCGATCTGTCAATCCTTGCTTAACTATGGATTTGACCACCTTGACTTATAACCAGTTTTGTATTTAATTTGCTTTAGTTGTATTATGTGGAGTACATGTTAATAAATCGCATATTAATCGCTAATCGACCTATCACTAATCGCATCGCAATTGCATTCGCAACTCGAATTATAGGTTATGGATATTGCTTTAGTTGTATTATGTGGAGTACATGACAATCCTGCTTTGAACTTGTTCTCTAGAAAGTTGTAGGTCCCTCTCGAGGATGAGATAAAACCTTTTCCTTGTTATATCAAACACACTAGCGAGTGCGGAATCCAAGCTAGCATGCAACCGAGATTAAATACGAGAACAAGCACAAACACAAACACACAAGATTCACCGATTAACACCACATGTATTAATACGAATGAAGGGTCCGGTTACAAGCTCAATGTTTACAGAAGTGTTCTATAAACTCTCAAAGTGTGTGTGTTCTCCTGTCTCTCTCTGCCTTATCTCTCGTGTCTGTCTATGTCTAACTATCGAAGAGAACACAACACACGGGTATTTATACCCGACACAGCGTGTCTGGTCGAAGGATCAGACAGAATGATCGAAAGATCATCTGTCGACCAGAAACAGCTCGAATGATCCATATGTACCTCGAAGGATGATATCCTTCGAGGTCCATCTATCGAAAGCTATCTTTCGAGCTCATCATCGAAGGATATAAACTATCCTTCGATGATCTATCCTTCGACACACACAACTAACAACCAATGTGCTAACTGTTTGGCCAAGTCAAACCAGGAGGATGGTTGACTTGGTCAAACTTACATCGAACGCACATTGTAACAAACTAAGACGTAACCCAGACTAACATAAGACATCGTTTTGTATCATGACGAAATACAGACAAAGTACAGACACAAGTGCACCAACAAACTCCCCCTTGGCTGTAGCTTTGTCTCGATCTTCGTGTCTTCAAGTCTTCAAGGCCGAGTCGAACCGAGCCGAGTCGCGTCCACACAAAGTGCATCAACAAACTCCCCCTTGGACGCTACTCGTGATGGTTCGTCTTCTATGTCTTTCATGTCGGAGGATCTTCAAAGTTTTCACGCGTCGTAAGTAGAAAGTGTATCAACAAACTCCCCGATTAATGTAGAAAGTGTGTTGACAAACTCCCCCTTAGATTGAACTCTCCATTGAGTCATGCTCGTGAATCTTTTGACTTGACAATTCTTCAGATCCTTGTGGTGTTGATGAAGGGACAGCGGCAACTCGATCATTTTATCCTTTGAGTGCCTCCACTTCGTGTCTTCATTCCAAAGCTTTTCATCGAACATGTTCTCCTCGCCTTTAGCATCTGCACATGCAAGAAAGCTAAACGCATAATGAGAACAACCGCCTGGAATATAGTTAACATTTAAACTAACGACACATATGAGATCAACTCTCAATCAAACACCAACCGACAGCAGTTTGAAAGTTTAGAAAAATATTCATTTTAATCCTTTAACTTTCAAAACTCGTTAACTTCGACTGTTTATGAAGATGCAATTGTTTTCCAGCTTACGATCAGGATTTTGGGTAGGATAGACTCGAGTTCCAACATCGGTCAATCAAAAATAAACTAGAAGAAAAATCTTTTTGGATTTTATAAAGTTTAAATTAAAACACACCTAAAATCTTTTAGAAATTTTCATTTTTCAAAAGTAAAGACGGAAGGCAATAACTAAATATATACCAAGATACATAAACAGGAAACATTAAATAAATATTTACAGACATTCTTTTTTTTGCGAGTTTCGAGGGTAAGAGAATCATATCAGTGTACGGTCATGTCCAAAACGCTCTTGTTGTTCAATTAGTTAACATTAAGATAAGCATCCTATAACAATTATCGGTATTGTTGTCCACTTAAGCTCAGCTTATCATTTGTAATCATGGCGAGGGGATACGTTAAGGTATACTTTATACTTACCGACCGGTGTTCATCCACATCACGACACATTCCCGTATCAAGGTATGCACGAGGATTCATCTTACCGGTGAGTATACCGATTATCATCTGTTTGACCGTATATGATGTGAGATTCTCACTTATTTTTGTTTGAAAAACAAGCCCTATGTGATATAATCACTTATTGATGAGGAACTTGAGTTTCAGATGCATGAGGGCACAGGAGCAAGTCCGTGAACAGGTCAGTACTTTCGTACAGCAAAGAGACGAACTTGACTCCCGGAAAGAATTTGTGATATTTTATCACTTATTTGATTGGACATGTGATTGTTGATCACTTATTGAGGTCGTATGCAGTATGTACACGTATGTATAGTATCATGGAAGATCTAGACTTGCGTCCCCGTTATTTTTCGGTAAAAGATACAACCATGATACCCAGATGATAAGCAGCATAAAGACCGAATATCTCAGAACCTCGGCAATCTCTCAAACCAAATTTCGGTACTAAGACCATATGCCAATGAATGGTTCCCACCCAATCTTCAGTCGATTTAAGTTTATATCACCCTGCACACTTTAAAATGATTGTGAGCCTACCGATACATCTTATATAGAGCTGCTTATCGTTTTTCATTTTGGGTTTAAAGAGGTTTAGACAGACCACTGATGTACTATCATTTTCTCTTTTTCTCGCCAGGAAACTCATTTTTGCTTTTCTATTGTTTTTGTGTTTTTGAAATTTTTCAATGTTTTTGGATTTTCAGATTTTGGATTACTCCCCCTAAAATCAACAAACTAAAATAAATTTAAAACACAAAGGTATTTACAAAAATGATTTTCCGATGTTGGTTAACTCATGTTTTACCTCAATGCCGTTTACCAAAATTAAGTTTTAATCAGAAATGATTTAGCGAATTTTGGAAAAAAAAAAAAACAGTTGGCATGTCGGTAAGCGGTGCGGACCATGACAGTATTGTCTGGCCAAAGAGTGCTGAACGAGATAATAATTCATAAAGCAGCTTAAATATCGACAAGTATAGGAGAGATTAGAAATTTAAAACCGTATCCTTCAACTGCTTCGTGCATTGACAGGAAACTGGGTGCTCTCCCAAACTGGATATCCACCCGGTGTGGATTTCAAAGTCGATTCTTTGTAGCTACTTAGAAATCTCTTGACAGCAACAAGATCAGAAACCTTTGGCTCCGGCTGGTCGTCCACATTGCACCAGCGAAGGTCTTTGTCTTTCTCTTTCAGAAGTAGTGTGCGGTTGTTCAACCCATGCCAAGGCATCCGCACACCCGGTTGGTTTGTTCAACAAACACATTTTCTTTAATCACACCGCCAAGAAATATACACTGCACGTTTATTTTGTTGATCTTGAGCTTCAGACGTGCTGCAGGTGAGTACATTTTGATTTGAATCTATCCCGGGGACCCGATCAAAGCCTTGAACATTCACATTTTGAAATGATTTTCATTTTGTCGAAGCCTCCAATTTCTTTCATCAGACATTTCTTTTTCCTTTTTCTCTTCCTCTCCATCAAAGGCAGCAATTTCTTCTGTTGCCTATCTTGTGCAAGGATGCTCCACTATCAACAATCTTACGACTATCGAAAGTTCCTCCTGGAATATCCTACACACTTACTCAAAAATTAGTTGGAGAGAGGGACCCAAGCCTTTGTGGACTTGGGTCGTCCTTGATCATCAAGAAAAGTGATTTCAATCACTTGATGATTAGGAAAAAGAACCTGTGGTGCTCCCCCTGACTGAATTACCTGTTTTTGTTTCCAAGCTGTTTGTTCTTTACCAGTATTTGCATTAATTGTTTTAGCATTTACTGGTTTTACAGTTTTAGGTTTTGCTTGAACAGGTTTTTCTTCTTTGACCTCTGATTTTAAGGCCTTTTCAATTACCTTTTGATTCTTTTGTTTTAACTTCTTTTCCCTTTCTTTCAAGACACGTGGGTCTTGTTTCGGGAAAAATGATCGTTTTTGGTAATTGGTTTCTTGGGGAGCACTTGTTTTTGCCTTCAACTTTTGCAGGTATGGGCAGTATCTTACAATATGCCCAATTGTGCCACACTCAAAGCACATTCTCCGCCCTACAAACCTCGGAGAAACACGTTGATGACCAGACTGAGAACCAGACAATGAACTTTGTGATCTAGACGTGCTTGGACCTAAATCACATCCGTTGGTGTGTTGGGTGTAATTATTCTGATCATTTCGTTTTAAAATTCTAACTTGTTTTATAAAATCAAGGTTAGATTTATCCTGAAATGTTTCAAGTTTGTCTGAACCCGTGGATCCAACAAAGTTCACTTTCGGTTCTCTTTTCTTAACAGGAGCTCTTTTGTTTTGCACCCATTGTTGTTGAACCTTAGGTGCTTGAACCTTCTTGTTCTGAGCCTTCTTTCCCTGTACCTTACCTTTTCTGGAGTTGACTTGTTGTTTTCGCTCACTTTGTGGTTTTTGGTTTCCGTATTGTTTTCTAATTTGGTCACACGGAATTGGATCACATTGAGTGACGGTAACTTTGCCACTTTTGTTTCCCAAAAACTTGTCAGTACATCCTTCAAAAACTTGCTCAATTAAATCTTGATTTACATTTTTAATTGGAAAATCTTTGTTAGAGTAAATTTTGTCATCTCCTTTGAGCGTGTACAACAAGTTATTCTCCTCACTTGTAGAAACAAGGGACTCCATTGCTTTTGACATATCAGTCTTACTCGGTTTCACTGGTGGATCACACAGGATGTGATTCTCGATTGGAATATCTGTTGTAACCGAGTTAGACTGTTGTTTCACAATTACTTCAGATTCATCATCCGAAGAATCAGCATCCTCAACAGTGGGAGGACTCTGTTCCTTAACACATGATGAATCTGTCACATTCTCAGATTCAGATTCAGTTTCAGATTGACCTGAGGATGATGTACCAGTTGTGAACCCGAGGCCTGCTGCAAAGTCATCTAGACCGAGTGGCACAGTAGGTTCAAAACGGGGCATATCCTCGTCATCAGGCAATTTGGAGTAATTGTGATTCATTGGGGGAGGACATGATTTGAATCCCATACACTTCTTATCCCCCTTCTTCTTTTGAACATCAATAATGTGATCCAATACATAGCGGGAATTGGAATAACTTTCCAATTTCTGCTTGATTGTTTCACATTCACATCGAGCGGTAGCCAATTCTACCATCTGCTTTTCAATTGTGTCTATAAGATCATTGTTAGCATGTTGTTTTCGCAAAACAGCTTTTTGTAATTCTGAAACATCATGTCTTAATGACGCAATTGTTGTTTTAAATTCCTTTTCATTTCTGGTTAAAAACACGTTAGCTTCAGCTGCTTTAGAAAGATCTACAATCAACTCTTGATTGTGTTTGGATAGGATTTCAATCTGACTTTCCTGTTCAGCATGTTTAACATTTAAACTATCACAATTTTCACAGCTAACTACAGTGGGTTCATCGACACATACCTGACCTGATGAACTGTCGACATTAGCCATAAAGGCTGAATGGAAAGAAGACGAAGAGTAAGCAGCTTGATCCATCAAATTAGATCTTCTTTCAGTTCCTGCTGCAGCTTCTTCCAAAAGCTCATCAATATCTGCATCGACTGACGCACTTGATGTCTCATCCACATGATCATTTCCTGAAGTGGAGGATTCTTCATCTGAGCTTCCACTATAACCAGAACTGTCTTCATCTCCAGAAGATGCAACACCATTGGTGGAAGATTCTCCACCAGTGGCGTGCTTTAAATCCTTTACGACTTCAGCAAAACATGCTGTTCCACCATTTCCTCCTTCTCCAAGCTGAAGTGACCAATCACAACCCTCATCTATTTGAACCACCAGCCCCCGGTTTGCATTTGATGGTCCTGCTTGAGTTCGGTTGTTGACAGGTATCAACATACGCTCATTGTTCCTGTTCTGGTTCTGCTGGTTGCCTTGGTTTCTGAAGGGATTCTGGTTTCCATGCTGAGCTGGTCTTGTGCATTCCCTTTTGAAATGGCCACGTTCACCACAGTTAAAGCACGTTACAGCTTGCTTGTCGAACCCATACTTGGTGTCTTTCTTGCTATCCAAGTTGGTTCTCCCCGTCCTTTCCATAAACTCCTTAGCTCTTCGAATTGCACTAGCAAGAGCCCATTTGATATCCATCATTTCAAACTCTTCTTTATCCACTTGCTGATAATCTTCATTGGTTAGATTGATATTCCCAATCTGACCTGCGATCAATCCAGAATAAGCACTAACCAAGGTGTTCAACATCTCCATATGCTCCTTGGCTATTTCGACACTGACTTTGGAAAAATTGGAAGTGTCTAATCTGACTGTGTTCGGATTGGAAGTGGCTTGAAAGTTTGAAGAGCTTCCATAAAACCCTTGCTGTTGTGGTTGTTGCTGCTGAGCTGTCGGTTGCACATTCGGTCTTGAAAACATCGTGTAGGCTGAAGGATCAAACTGATCTGTTGTTGAAGGTCCGGAGTTAGAAACGAAAGCTGTTTGAAGCTTTGCGTGTTGAGAGACTGGTTTTTCTCCACTGATACCTCCTGCAATCCCAAAGTACATCTCAGGATTTTGAGGAGTCAATGTTCTTTTCGCCTTAAGCTTTTCTTCCACATCCTTGTTCTCCAATCTTTGAATTAACTCATAAACGGTGAGTGTGTCTAGAACACCGTTTTCTTTGAGAATTTCAAGATAACTGCTCCACTTTGCTGGTAAGCTATCAGCGAATCTCTTCACCATTTCTTGTGGAGTGGCAGTGACTTTAAAGGAAAACATCTCGCTCAACAAGTGATGAAACCTTGTAGATAAATCTGCCAAAGTCTCATTCTCCATACACGTGAATCCTTCAAACTCTTTCTTCAGTAATTCTTGCTTGATCTTTCTAGATTGAGCATTTCCTTCACATCGTAACGTGAGCATATCCCACAAGCTTTTAGTAGTCGTGCAGTAAACAAACTGGTGGTATATGTCTCTGTGAAGAGCTTGCGTGAGAATCATGAATGCTTTCTTTTCTAACTCAAATTTCTTCTTATCTTCTTCAGACAAAGTGCTGTAAGTTTCTAGATTAGATCCTGCAACTTCCAAATCATGTTCAAATGCTGTGAAGAAGCACATCCATAGGTCTTGACCTTGTCCCTGAACATAAGTTCTCAGCCTTTCTTTCCACCATCCCCAATCATTGATGTGATTTAACTTTGGCGGTTTTGTGCTTGTACCAGTTTCACTGTCATTCTGCATCATAGATTGAATGCTGTTGCTTTGATTTGTGACCAAAGCCCATTGATTTGCAGTTATCATCGCAGCTTGAGGTGGGACAATAGCTCGCATCCATGCCGTTTTGTCTAAATCTGACGTAGATTGCGTAGATTGCATAGCTGATGATTGTGGAGTCGAAGTTATTTGAGTCCACGCGGTTGGATCCCACTGACCGTTTGTTCCCATTTTATGAAAATTAATATATTAAGTGAAAATTGATTTAAAATTTGAAAGAAAAGTTTTCTCCTTTTAAAAAATTAATTTTCACAAACTATGTTAATATCTCGAAGGATAACAACCAGCCGAAGGATCAAGAATCGAAAGACCTGAAACACAAACTTGTTAGACACAAACAGACAAAGGATCGAAAGATCAACACCTGTTCGAAAGATCAACAGGGTTCGAAAGATCACTGTTGAGTTTCGAACAATGTTTTCGAAAGATTCTCCAACGAAGGATCCTTATCTTTCGAAAATGAACTGTAGACCGAAAGATATATGTTTCGAGAGTATTCCTTGGACCGAAAGATAAGTCCCACACTTCGAAGGATGCTCGAAGGATGACTATCTGTCGAACCTCCTTTGGTCGAAAGATGATCTTTCGACTTCGAAGGATATCTTTCGAACAGCTCTGACACGGTTGACAATGGGTGACAGGTTGGTGAAAAAGGTGACGGGTTGGTGAGAAAGTATGTTCAGACCATATCTTGCAGGTCTGAAAATGCAGGTCTTTCACCAACCGGGTAATGATCCCAATATTTTAATCAGTTTACAACTTCCAAAGCACAAACAAGTTCCAATATTCAAATTTTAAGATCAAAAGTGTATTCTTATGAAGAACACTATGAAGACTTCAAGAACACCAACCAGAAAAACAAGAATTTCGGTGAACCGAAACTCTCCAAACAAACGATTTTGCTAAGATGTTTAACAAAAACCAACAACTAACATGTAAACATGAAAAATAACAAGGTTTTTAACAAAACATCAAGCAAAAACAGAAAGATTTCCAGAAAAATATGAACTTTAAACACCCGGAAAACACCCGAAAACACTCGGTTTTAACAAGGAGAAGAGCCAAGGCTCTGATACCACTTGTAGGTCCCTCTCGAGGATGAGATAAAACCTTTTCCTTGTTATATCAAACACACTAGCGAGTGCGGAATCCAAGCTAGCATGCAACCGAGATTAAATACGAGAACAAGCACAAACACAAACACACAAGATTCACCGATTAACACCACATGTATTAATACGAATGAAGGGTCCGGTTACAAGCTCAATGTTTACAGAAGTGTTCTATAAACTCTCAAAGTGTGTGTGTTCTCCTGTCTCTCTCTGCCTTATCTCTCGTGTCTGTCTATGTCTAACTATCGAAGAGAACACAACACACGGGTATTTATACCCGACACAGCGTGTCTGGTCGAAGGATCAGACAGAATGATCGAAAGATCATCTGTCGACCAGAAACAGCTCGAATGATCCATATGTACCTCGAAGGATGATATCCTTCGAGGTCCATCTATCGAAAGCTATCTTTCGAGCTCATCATCGAAGGATATAAACTATCCTTCGATGATCTATCCTTCGACACACACAACTAACAACCAATGTGCTAACTGTTTGGCCAAGTCAAACCAGGAGGATGGTTGACTTGGTCAAACTTACATCGAACGCACATTGTAACAAACTAAGACGTAACCCAGACTAACATAAGACATCGTTTTGTATCATGACGAAATACAGACAAAGTACAGACACAAGTGCACCAACAAACTCCCCCTTGGCTGTAGCTTTGTCTCGATCTTCGTGTCTTCAAGTCTTCAAGGCCGAGTCGAACCGAGCCGAGTCGCGTCCACACAAAGTGCATCAACAAAAGTACCTCGCCGGACGAATTGTCGTCCGATCGAACCGCCGTTCGATCGAACGACCTGAAAGGTAGAGATACTTCTCTGTTTTCAAAATGCTACAACGAAAACTTCAAAGCCATCATACACAAACACATCCATCCCAAAAGAGTGTCAATCCGACCGAATGGCCATCCATTCGGATTGCCATCTGGCCGGATGACCACTCGCTAACTTGTTTCACTTGCATCATTTTATGCGCCGCTTATCATTTATGCTATCGTTCTGATCAGGCTAATCTCATTCTAGCGCTCCCTTCAATCCATTAACTTCCATCGTTGTGAGTATACTTGATCCCTTTTTGCTTAACGCACTTTTGGGTGTTACATACGTTACTTATATTCAAATCATGATCAACACACAAGGCAAACACTTTTAACGCTAACCACTACTGCATGTTATACGTGACTCGATGAATGCCTGTTTTTTATGTTTACACATTGATTGCTGTCTACCTGCCTTAGCAACGATTGTACTATAGTTTGGACTCAACACTTGTTCACTCAGGGGTTGTTAAGGACATTACTTCACGTGTTCGTAGTGGTGAACATGTGATGCGCACTCGCTACTCGCAGTCATTGGTATTGATTGGACCTTTGTCGATAACTTACATGCTTCACATTATATGTTGCTTTAAACACACACCGTGAGTATACTCGAACCCTTTTTGCTTTAAACACTTTGGGATGCAACATTTATTCAATATTCAAATACACGACACTTGAAACTTGTTTATAATCATACTCTATCCATTTAAACATGAAACATGAAACTTATGATACTTGAGACTTTTATGCTATGTGAACGTTTAGATCTTGTGTGTAGTTCCGCCTTAACAATTGTAGCAGCTATCGGGGTAACGCACCGCCCCCCTTGAGACTTGGAGTATTGTTAAGTTAAACATGTAACCTCCCGCTATTCTATTGGGACAGGCAAAATTAACGTGTTGAAAACTTGGGCTATCATTGAATAGAAGAAATCAAGCTAGGTTTGATGCTATCATTGAATACAATACACCTGCACCACAAGCTCAACCAACACCCCAGAACCCCAAACCAGCAAACACCGCACGAGCCTGTTACAATTGTGGTGACCCCAATCATCACCATCCTTAATGTCCCCAATTGAATCAAGAGCAGCCGCAGCAGCAAGCCCCGAGAGGACGCACATTCAACATCAACGCCAAGCAAGCTCAGAACGACAATTACGTCGTTAATGGTACGTTTCTCATTAATGATCTTTACGCTTCGATCCTATTTGATACTGGTGCGGATAAAAGCTTTGTGTCCGTTGAATTTGATTCTCTGTTAAACTGTGCACGCTCTAAACTACCTAAGTCGTTCTCAGTCGAGATGGCCGATGGTAAGTGTATTCTAGTTGATTCTATTCTCCGTGATTGTTCCCTGACTCTTAACGATCACGTTTTCACTTTTGATATCATACCCATGCAATTGGGTAGCTTCGATATTATCATTGGCATGGATTGGTTGTGTAAGAACCATGCAGAAATAGCTTGTCACGAGAAGTACGTTCGTTTACCTCTCCCGTCTGGTGTTACTTTGCAAGTTTATGGAGACCGACCTTCTAGTGGACTAAAACTGATGTCATGCACTCAAGCGAATAAGTACTTACGTAAACCGTACCTTTCCTTTTTAGCCCACATTATGGAAAAGAAGGGCAAGGGAAAGAGCGTAAGTGATGTTCCAGAAGTGTGTGCTTTCCCTGACGTGTTTCCTGAGGATCTTCCTGGTCTTCCCCCACCTCGAACTGTTGACTTTCGTATTGATCTCGTACCTGGCGCAACTCCTGTTGCCAAGGCTCCTTACAGACTTGCACCCTCCAAGATGCAAGAGTTATCCAGCCAACTGCAAGAACTCCTCGATAAAGGTTTTATACGTCCAAGTACCTCACCTTGGGGTGCTCCTATGCTATTCGTCAAGAAGAAAGATGGTTCGTTTTGCTTGTGCATCGACTAACGAGAACTTAATAAACTCACTGTTAAGAATCGTTATCCTATTCCTCGCATTGATGATCTATTTGACCAACTACAAGGTGCAAGTTGTTTCTCTAAAATAGACCTTCAATCTGGTTATCATCAACCCCGTGTTCTTGAAGAAGACATTCCCAAAACTGCATTTCGCACTCGTTATGGAGACTACGAGTTCGTGGTTATACCTTTTGGTCTGACCAACGCACCCGCCGTGTTCATGGACCTTATGAATCTTGTTTGTAAACCTTACTTGGATCATTTTGTGATAGTATTTATTGATGATATCCTCATTTATTCAAAGACCCAAGCTGATCATGAACGCCATTTACGCCTAGTATTAGAACTTTTACATGGTGAACGCTTATACGCAAAGTTTTCTAAGTGCGAATTTTGGATCAAGGAAGTACAATTTCTCGGACACGTTGTTAGTAAACAAGGAATCCATGTTGACCCTTCAAAGATCGAAGTAGTGAAGAATTGGTTTACACCTAAATCTGTAGCTGAAATTCGTTCCTTTTTGGGATTGGCGGGTTATTACTGTCGATTCATCTTAAACTTCTCAAAGATCGTTATACCTCTCACCTCGTTAACTCAGAAAGAGAAACCTTTTGCTTGGGGTCCTGAGAAAGAGGAATCTTTTCAAACTCTTATGACTCTACTTTGTAGTGCTCCTGTACTTGCCCTCCCTAATGGGAATGATGACTTCGTGGTATATTGCGATGCCTTGAACCGTGGTCTAGGTTGTGTCCTTATGCAGCGAGACAAGGCCATCACTTATGCCTCCTGACAGCTCAAAATACATGAGAAAAACTATACTACCCACGATCTTGAACTAGGCACAATTATTTTTGCACTAAAGATTTAGCGACACTACCTATATGGTACTAAGTGTGTGGTTTTCCCTGACCATAAGAGCATGCAGCACATCTTTAACCAAACGGAACTGAATATGCGTCAGCAATGTTGGGTAGAGTTTCTTAACGACTATGACTGCGAGATTCGCTACCATCCTGGCAAAACGAATGTCGTAGCCGATGCGCTTAGTCGTATGACTCATGTTAGTAGTATCCGCTGTTTTCACATCTCTAGCGATCTTCACACTTGCATTCGTGAAGCTCAATACTCATCAGCCAATAAAGGAACCTTGTTCGTAGAAATACGTGGTGCTACAGAAGACCTACTCGTTATAAAATCTGATGGTTTGCAATATTGTCGTGATTGCATTTGGGTGCTAGATCGCGACAACCTCCATGAAATTATAATGAACGAGGCACACAAATCTAAATACTCTATTCATCCAAGTGTCGATAAGATGTACCATGACTTGCGTACGTCCTATTGGTGGCCTGGTATGAAAAATGATATCGCCGCATACGTCTCGAAATGTCTCACTTGCTCAAAGGTCAAGGCCGAGCATCAGCGTCCTTCAGGCCTTCTCAAGCAACCCGAAATCCCTGTTTGGAAATGGGATAGCATTGCTATGGACTTCGTAACCAAACTTCCTCGAACACCTTTTAGTCATGATAGCATATGGGTAATCATCGACCGTTTAACCAAAACCGCTCATTTTCTTCCTATTCGCGAAGATTTCAAGGTGGAGAAACTTGCTTGAGTTTATACTGATGAAATCATATGTCGTCATGGTATACCCATTGACATTATCTCTGACCACGACAGTCGTTTCACTTCTCGCCTATGGCAAACTTTCCAGTCCGCTATGGGTTCTCACTTGAATCTTAGTACAGCCTTTCATCCTCAAACAGATGGACAGACTGAACGCACTATCCAAAACCTAGAGGAGCTGCTCCGTTCTTGTGTCATCGACTTTGGTGGTAATTGGGATGTACATTTACCATTGATTGAATTCTCGTACAACAATAGCTACCATTCCAGTATTCAGATGGCTCATTTCGAAGCTTTATACAGTCGCAAGTGCCGATCTCCCCTCAGTTGGCATGAGATTGGTGACAAGCAACTTACTGGCCCTGAAATCTTTCAAGAAACGATGGATAAGATTCTTCAAATCCGTGACAACTTGATCAAGGCTAGGAGCAGACAAAAGAGCTATGCTGACAGAAGGCGTAAGCCTCTGGAATTCAACGTTGGAGACCACGTTCTGCTCAAGGTATCTCCCTGGAAGGGAGTGGTATGCTTTGGTAAAAAGGGAAAGCTCGCTCCTCGCTATGTGGGTCCTTTCACGATACTCGAAAGGATTGGCAAGGTGGCTAACCGACTCGATTTACCTCAAGAGCTCAGCAACGTGCATCCAACATTCCACATTTCTAATCTCAGGAAATGCTTAGCAGACGAGGAACTTCAGGTTCCCATCGAAGACTTGCAAATAAACGAGACTCTTCATTTTGTGGAAAAACCGGTCGAAATCATGGACCGAGGTACCAAGCGGCTAAGGTGCAACAAAATTTCCATAGTCAAGGTTCGATGGGAAGGAAAGCATGGCGCCGAATTCACTTGGGAACTCAAGAGTGAAATGAAAACCAAGTATCCACAGCTCTTCGAGCAGTCTTCATCTCAGATTTCGGGGATGAAATCTCCTAAAGCAGGGGAGACTATAACGCCCTGTGTTTTGATGCTAACCTATCGATAGCAAGTCTTCCCGCATTTCCTATTCGTTGATTATTTTACCCTTGAGACAAACGATCATAATGAAAACGAGAGTAATTAAATCTATGTGTTAAGCTATATGAAACTCTTACTCCCTGTGAAACTATGTGAAACTTTTACTCTATCAACGATGTGAATCTTGACTCTTGTGATGTTTTGATACTTACTGAACGAGAAACTAGCTTAAACGCAAACTGGAACCATGAGAAACTTCTCGTATTACTTGAACATCAAGATATAATAATACTATAATAACGATTACTCACAATAGTACGCAACGCTTAAACACGCTCGCAAAACGAACCAAAGTTGAAAAACTAACACGTGCGAATCGGCTGTCCGAATGGACATCTGATCGGATGACCATCCGACCGGATGGCCATCCGACCGGACAACCATCCGACCCAAACACACTTCGCTCCACCGACTTAACTCACCCTCTCACACTATAAATACTGCTCGTACACCACTGTTCACTGATGTTGACACCTCCATCCGACCAACTCGCTCCCAAGTCATTCTTAGTCACTTTTCATCAAGATTCAAGACCATTTCATAAGTATTTCTCCTCAAATCTTGTACAATCATCATCACTACACACTTTTACATCATCTACTCCATCAAAATCACTAGTTTTCTTCTTGAAATCACCTGATTTGGACTCCTTGAAGGTGGCGTTCACTCGGTTTCTTACACAAACCGTTGTGTGACATCATCTCATTAAGATTTTTACCCAGATTTAAAGGATTTCCACACGTTTCAACACAAATCTCAACAAGTTTTCAACATTTCTCAACTGATTTCAAATTTTCTTCAACTTTTTTTCAAACATTCACACGAAAACCGATGGAATCCACACTCATTCAGACTCTCTACTCACTTCCTAGTTGAGAGCCGGCTTGAAAACGGATTTCCACCGGAGAGATGACCGATTAACGGGTTGAACATGAAATTCAATCAAGAACAGTGAGTCTGATCGAATGGGGTGGTTCCCATCCGATTAAACGAGCTAGACTTGGTGTGTTTTTCTGTTGTTTGACACGTCGTCACAACGTCTCCGGTAAACTGAAAATTTTTACTTAGAAAATTTTACGAGAAACTGCAAACTACCACTTCCTCGCTCGAATAGCCATCCGATCGAATGGCCATCCGTCCGGATGACTCGACACTTGTACTTTACTTTTGTTTAAACGCAACAACGAAAACTTCAAACTTCCCAAAACAATTTGCAAACACCCACATCTCATTCGAATGGCCATCCGTTCAAATGGCCATCCGCTCGGATGACCATCCGTTCGGATGGGTTATCCTCATCCGATCGAATCACCAATCGACACACTGAAACATCAAACACTCTGTTACGCACTGTTCAAATCTTTCGCTACTGTTCTATGATCAGGCTAGCTCCAAACGCGCTCCCTTCAATCCAAGTATGTGTTTACTAGCTAAACACGCACCGTGAGTATACTCGATCCATTTTTGCTTTAAACACTTTGGGATGCAACATGTATTCAATATTCAAATACACGACACTTGAAACTTGTTTATAATCAAACTCTATCCATTTAAACATGAAACTTGTGATACTTGAGAATTTTATGCTATGTGAACGTTTAGATCTTGTGTGTAGTTCCGCCTTAACAATTATAGCAGCTATCGGGGTAACGCACCGTCCCCCTTGAGACTTGGGGTATTGTTAAGTTAAACATGTAACCTCCCGCTATTCTATTGGGACAGACAAAATTAACGCGTTGGAAACTTGGGCTATCACTTGATTTACGTTAGCTAGCATGTTGAAACTTGTTATATGTTTTCATGTGGATATGAGCAGTTAAACTTGAAACTATTATGCTATGTATTCAAACTTGTATACTCGCCAACATTTTTGTTGATTTTATTTTAATACATGTTGCAGGTTGATAGGCAATGGAAACAAGAAATCAAGCTAGGATGACCTTAGAAACTCATCTTAGAAAGACAATTTTGGAACTTGTTGAATGTTGATGAGACTTTGATACTATTTTGATCATGTTATGGCTTGTATGACAATTTAAGTTTGTTTATGAAATTTTGATTAATCTATATCGAAACAATTAGTCGTTATGGAATCTCTTGAGCAATCTGATTCGGTTAGTGCCACGCCCCAATGTTTCCTCCATCGGTCGGGGTGTGACACATTAATAGTCAGATAACCCAGATGATAATCGTTCTGCACCACTATCATGACTACCCCACTAATTTCCACAATTTGTGATCGCATCATCAAATCTGTTCGCTGAAGCCCCAGATGGTGTCCCCGAACAACCTAGCTTGGTCGTTAAAAACTCGACAAAAATTTCAATCACCAAATTTTTTCTGGAGACTCAGCTCGTCATTGCAATCAAAAAAATACCTTTTTTAGGCATTTGTTCATCCGTCCGAATAGAGTAGGTCCATCCGTCCGAATGAACTAATTTGGAAGGAATTGACAATTAAGACCCAATATCCATTCGTCTGAATCGACAAGGTCAATCCGTCCGAATCGAGATGTTCATCTGTCCGGATGTGGATGTCCATCCGTCCGGATGAACTCTATCCACTCGAAAATGTCTGATCATCTCAAGAACATTCCCAATCATATTTTTCAATCTAAAATCCTTATTTCTGCAAATTTCATGATGAAACTTCATAGGATTGTGCAAAAATCAATCACAAATACAATTATGTATTCAATTTCAAATTCCATCCGTGAATTGACCTTCAATTTGTAGTTTATGCGATTTTTAACTTCAAAAAATCCAAAATTTATGAGCGTAGGTGATTCAATCAACTGTTAGATCGATTGAATCGGTACCGTAGCTCTGATACCAATTGAGAGTCCAGGATCCGGTGAGTTTGAAGGAGTTTTGGTCCCGAGATAACCGGTTCAGTAATAAGAAATGAGTAGAAGTAGAATCGACACCGAACAAGTTAATATAAACTGGTTTCTATTCAATGATTTGAAGTTACATACCCGCGAAACCAGTTGGACAGTATCTCCCCTCAGGGTACCAAAGCTTGTCCAAATGAGGAACCCCTCATCCCTATATATAGGCATCAACCCATTCGTCCGAAACATCACATGTCCATCCGTCCGGATGGACTTTAACAACTAAAGAACCTTAGGGACGAATGGGCTTATACGGAATGACCTAATGTCCATCCGTCCAGATGGACTTTGTTACATACAAAACCTTGTCCTTTTAACACTATTCTATACAATATTCAACACACGCTCTATCTAGCCTATTCGCACAGTGGCGGATATACAAAATATGCACCAACAAGATAAACGTGTTCATACTTTGTAGTACGCCTTCACCTCGTCCGTTGTCCTGCTCGGATCGCATTGGCCAACTGCTGCTACCGCCCAGTAATATCATCCGGCCCGTTCATCACTACGTGTCAAGTTAAAGATAAAAAAACTAAAGCATTAAGTACTTATACTGCAATACTTTAGCCCCTTGTACTTTACTTTAACCATTCAAAACAACATGTAACAACATAACTCTGCAAAAATAAACCTATCATTCAACTCAACATGGTAAGAGAAAATTAACAAACGCTAAACACCTACACTAAGATATTGACTAAGATGATTAATTAGCAAAACATAGAATGTCATCTTCCCAAGTGAAGCAATCATAATCTTTAATAGAAAAAACGGATAAATAAGCATGCATGTACCTCTTCACATTTTCTTTGGTTCTAAACGTTCTTGACAATATATAAGACACTCAGCGTGCAACATAGTTGCTAAATCTTTTATCAAAACTTTCTTTTATATGATACTAATTGCTTCAAGTAAATTCATCAATAAAAGATTTGGTTATGATTCAAATGCTAAAAAACAATATGTTTTACAAATATATATTCATTGTGCTAGCACAATCCAAAAAAATGATTGGCAGAACAATCACCAATCACAGCTGTAGAAAGAAGGGAATCGTAATCCATTTAGCACAAACCTTAACATTTCGTCATGGATCTGTTTTAAGAAATCATAATTCAATACAGCAGTGTTGTCCAACCAAATATCTTAAAAAGAAAATAAAAGAATCAAACAAATTATCAGTGTTCAATAAAAATTTGATTCAACAGTTGCTGAAAAATCATATATTATTATCATTAAAAATGAACCTGGTTCCAAACGGTACAATTCCACACCCCAATCCTTCCGTATTCAACAAATTATTCGGATTATAGGTGACAACACATATAACAAAGCAAAGATAGAAATAGAATTGACCTTAGGGCAACATCTGCCATAGTTGAAGCAGTTTTTACCTCTGTTCTTTCTCTTAAAAGTCTATACAGAAGGATCAAAATTAGGTCAGTGAAAAGTTGTAGAAAGCATAATAACAGATTTAATAGAAGCAACTAACCATATTATGAAAAACTTTTGATGGTTTTTCCGATCGATTATGGTTCCGATAGTGGCAGTGCCGGTCATGGCGACGGTGACGATGTTGCCACGATGGAGTCCTCTCTCACATCTCTCAGATGACCTATTTTCCTATGTTTCTTTCTTTTCTCGAGAGGGTAAAGAAGAAAAGAGGGGCAGAGGTGGTGATGAGCAAGCAGGACACGCGTCAAACCTAGTAAGTTGTCTTACACTACATGGAAAAATCGGGAAAATAATTTATTTGGTGAAGGATCAAACCTGCGCTGTGAATGAAGAGTTCAGTTAGGCAGACAACCACTTTACCAACTGCACTTTTATATAGAACTTGGAAGACCAGTCCTTGATACGTGGTCGAATAACGGTGTTCGTTTATGTTTAAGTTTAGGTTTTTACAAAACTTTTAATCTCGAATAGCCTACTTTTAATGAGATTTGTGTTTTTCAGGTCTTATGGAGTTTAAGGAGCTAATCGGGAGCTTTACGGACTACCGGGATGCAAAACGGGTCAACCGGGATCCAAATACGCGAAAAATGGAGATCCGGGCTTAGAAGCACTGTCGCCGACACCGTGGAGGGCCGTCGGCGACGCCCCATGGTTATGCCCGTCACTACAAAAGTCTTGTATACAGGAAAATAAGGCGTCGGTCGAAAACACCAATCGTACAGCCCGTCAGTGACGCGCCTTTTGGCTGTCGGCGACGGCTTCTAAATCTGATTGACGCGAATTCTTGGTTCAAATGAGTTGGGAACGACTTTAAATGTTTTTTGGCCATTGAATTCAAGGGTTACACTTTAATTGTTTTTGAATTGGAGTTCTTGGAGCCATAATCATCATCTCTTCCACTCCCAATTAATCCATAACACCATTGTTCATCCGAATCATTGCATCCATCACTCAATTCACCTTCATTTCCATTACCCAAACCTAGTTCATTCATCCATCAATCCTTCCATCATCATCACTCACCAAAACCCTAATCCTCATCATTTCACCATTCCTCAAGCTTCAAGATGATCCCAATCAAGTTTCCAACATTCGGTGATCAAGTTTCTTCGATCATGAGAGACTAATTCCTTGGAGATTTCACCCCGGTGTAGACTTATGTAAGATTTAGGGTTTTTATTACTTGTTGATATTTTGCTTGTGACAAATTGAATTGCGTTTGAATCTTTAGGAAATTGTCCTACGTTTGTATTGAATTTACGAATTGTCGAGTGAATTATTAAATTTGACTTTGTGAAATGAATACACGTATTTATGCCTTATCTTTTGAAAGGATTTGCTAGTCCAAGGTAACAAAGTGCATCGTGGTCCGTTGTCTATGACGTTGATAGCGATTGGCACCTAAGCTTTGTGATTGTTAACCCGTTAACGAACTAATTCGATTAAGCTAAATTAAAATGCGTAGTAACCCTAGATCTTGCATTTGTTGAAACCTGGTGTGAACCTTGTATTCCATCATATTTTTATAATCGTTAATCAAGTTTTCTTGCAATCGTTAATTTTTAGTAGCTAATTAATCTAATCAATTTCATTAGTTTAATTCAAAAATTTCTCAATCAAACAAAAACCACAAAAATAATCTAGCAAGCTGCATAAATTGTGACAACCGTTAAAAATCAATCAAGTCCATTCGCAAACCACATACTCTTCGTGGTTCGACCCCTTACTACCACTAGCTATTTGTTAAGGGTAATTTGGGTATATAAATCTTATCTTTGACCGAAGCGCGACACTTCGATCAAATTTTGGCACCGTTGCCGGGGAGTTAGTGCGCTTTGTGTTTGGATACTTGTTTGTATTTTCGTGATTAACTGTTTAAATTGCTTAGCTCTTTTTGTACTTTGTTTTTTACTTGTTACGCGGGTTGTGTTACTTTTGCAGATTACAGGTAGTGCATGCGTACACGGAATTCCGGGAGGACTTCACCGTTAGTCTACGAACCGGAAATCGAGCGAGTTGCAAAAACGAACTTAGCAAGACGGTTAGAAGCAACCGTTGTTTCTAACCAAGTCACCCAAATTCCACAATCCACACCATCCATTGAATCCGATTCAATGGCAAACCAAAATTCCAATCACCCAAACCTCAATCAAAACCAATTTCAATCCCGAGGAACCTTCCATCCCGCCCAAAATATCCAACATATACCCCAAGATCAACCGGGTGGTTGTAACATCTCAAGACCACTCACACCACCTTTTCAAAACCGAGGTCCCAATAATAACCAAAGAACAGCCCAACAACAAAACCTTCACCGACACAACTCCTTACTCACTAACCTTGATGATCGGAATGTTAATTCCGATCGTAGAGGCAATCGAGACCGCGGCAATCCAGTGAACGAAGACCCGTTCTTTAACATAGATGTTTTGAGAAACGCTATCCCTGATGATGAGTCGTATAGTGTTCTAGGTTATCAATCGTCGGAGCACGTGAGTATTCATTCGGAATACTCGGATGACGGGAGTAATTATGACGAACGGGTAGATGATGACGGTTGGGGGTATGTGAACCGGGGCAACCTTTACAACGTAAGGGGGTTTGATGATGATGAGTTTGGCTATCAAAATGCCAACTTTATGGGGAACGACAACTATGGTTATGGGAATGTGAGAAATGACGGTTACGGAAACAATCGAAACCCACGAAACAACAATCAAAGGAACCGGAATGATGGGTACTACAATAACAACAACAATGTGAATCATAACCGGATTCCTCATTTTGTGGGAGGGGTAACCAAGGTGGGGATCGAGTGGGAGATAGAAGAGATAATCGAAGATCGGTGGATCAAGAGGTCGATGGTCCACATCATCGTCAACCACCGCCAAGGGGTGTTAATGATCGTTTTAGGCCGGTGGTTACCGAGAACGACTCCCCAATTGTACCACCACCAAGGGGTAGAGTTACATTTGATTGTCAACCAAATTACATCAATATCTTGCCTCATTTCAACGATAGATCGAATGATGAGCCGTATACATCTAGCGGAGTTTTCGGCTATATGTAGCACCATTGGGGGTGGTCATTTTTCACAAGATGAGGTTCGGTTGCGTCTATTTCAATTCTCATTAAAGGATAAGGCCAAGCAATGGTTTTTGACACTTCCTAATAATAGTATTCCCACTTGGGTCGAGATGCAACAAACCTTTCTCGACGAATACTATTCCATGGCCAAAACCGACGACGCACGTGATGAGATTTGATCATTTAAACAATTATCGAGTGAACTGTTGCATGAAGCTTTCACTCGATACAAGGAGTTGATTCGAAAATGCCCTCATCACCAAATTGAAAAGTGGCAGTTGGTGAAGTGCTTTGTGAGAGGTTTGGATGCGGAAACATGGAAGAATCTCGAGTCGAATAGCAATGGAACTCTATTAAGCAACCATGAAGATGGCGATTGGGAGTTCTTAGAAAGAATGAGCAAGAGATCAAAGGCCAAGGAGTCGGCCGATCAAGCCAAAAAGCACCCTATCTCTCGATCACTTCCCGATCTCGATTCTAATGCTAAGGATCGAATTGCTCAATTAAGAGAGAGTTTGCTAGAGCAAAGCGAAAAGAGGTGAGTGCGGTACAATTTACGATGTGTGAAGATTGTGGGGAGATTGGTTATCAGGCCGATCAATGCCAAATGGGTATGGGAGAATACACCGAAGAGGTACCTCAAGTGTGGGGATGGGGTGAAAATTTCAAAATGTCTTTTTTTGAAGCGATCTTAAAAGCACAAGTAACCAAGTTAACGAGGGATGACACAAACCATTTGGTCTTTTGTCATGGTGAAGTTCGAATCAATAAGCATGACGGGTATTTAGCAGGTGGTTATTTGGGAATAATTCGCCTAAGAAACTTGCAATCTATGTATTTCATTTTCCATACCCTTATACGTGAGGTTTTGAGCCACTTGTATACATTATATATACACATATTTCTTTGTTTGAGTGGACCATTAGTCATGTATTGTAGAACTTGCCTCTTTTGATACGTTTGAGACTATAGACCTAATACAAGCACAAGAATGATTAAGGCATTAGGTAAACCTTTTCTTTTTACACCATTTTTCTATCCTTACCCAAAATTTATCCTTTAGTAGCCAACTTTGAGCCTAAACCTTTCGTTTGACAACCCATTTAGCCCATAACCATAAACCTTTTCTTTTTAAACCTATGTGATGAAAATATGATTATAGGAGTTTAGTTGTATAGTTGTGAGTTGTTATATTAAAAAAAAAGCAAAAATTCAGAAAAGGTTTCAAAAAAGAATGAAAAAGTATTGAGAAAAACACAAAAAGATGTGCTAGTAGTTGTGGAATAAAAGGCGAAAGTTGTTGCCTTATAGTTGATGTTTATATTTAGTTTTGTTTAGATTAGTAATTTGAAATAAAAATCGAATTTTCATCACCTTAGCCACTTTAAATATCCTACTTCCTACCCTCAGCCTAGCCTTGTTACAACCCTTACAAAGACCTTTTGACTTGTGTTTAGTATTCGTGTTTGGTGGTGGAGAATGATTGAGTTGCAAGCCTATGTGGGTACGTGTTCTAATCGGTTTCGAGTGATTACTTCTTAAAAGTGCTAATACACCATGAAAATTAGCCAACTTGCAAACCGAGGGGAGTGAACATTGTGAGGGATATGCATGAAATGCGAGTTTCACGGGCGGGTTAATCTTGGATAACCACTTTTACATAATTAATCATATATGGCTAAATATGTTGAAAATTGTAAAAAGTTTGAACTTGGGTATGACAATTGACCTTAACCTTCGTCTTGGGAATGGGGAGTGTATTTCTTGTTCGACCCACGTGAAAGTGAAGGACAGATTTGCTTGAGGGCAAACAAACGACAAGTGTGGGGATGTGATACGTGGTCGAATAACGATGTTCGTTTTTGTTTAAGTTTAGGGTTTTACTAAACTTTTAATCTCGAATAGCCTGCTTTTAATGAGATTTGTGTTTTTCAGGTCTTATGGAGTTTAAGGAGCTAATCGGGATCTTTACGGACTACCGGGATGCAAAACGGGTCAACCGGGATCCAAATATGCGAAAAACGGAGATCTGGGCTTAGAAGCACTATCGCCGACGCCGTGGAGGGCCGTCGACGACGCCCCGTGGTTATGCATGTCGCTACAAAAGTCCCGTATACCGGCAGATAAGGCATCGGTCGGAAACACCAATCGTACAGCCCGTCAGCAACGCGCCTTTTGGCTATCGGCGACGGCTTCTAAATCTGGTTGACGCGAATTCTTGCTTCAAATGAGTTGGGAACAACTTTAAATGTTTTTTGGCCATTGAATTCGGGGGTTACACTTCAATTGTTTTTTAATTGAGTTCTTGGAGCCATAATCATCATCTCTTCCACTCCTAATTAATCCATAACACCATTGTTCATCCGAATCATTCCATCCGTCACTCAATTCACCTTCATTTCAATTACCCAAACCTAGTTTATTCATCTATCAATCCTTCCATCATCATCACTCACCAAAACCCTAATCCTCATCATTTCATCAATCCTCAAGCTTCAAGATGATCCCAATCAAGTTTCCAACATTCGGTGATCAAGTTTCTTCAATCATGAGCGGCTAATTTCTTGGAGGTTTCACCCCGGTGTAGACTTATGTAAGATTTAGGGTTTTTATTACTTGTTGATGTTTTGCTTGTGACAAATTGAATTGCGTTTGAATCTTTAGACAACTTTCCTACGTTTGTATTGAATTTACGAATTGTCGAGTGAATTAGTAAATTTGACTTTGTGAAACGAATACACGTATTTATGCCTTTTCTTTTGAAAGGATTTGCTAGTCCAAGGTAACAAAGATCATTGTGGTCCGTTGTCTATGACGTTGATAGCGATTGGAACCTAAGCTTTGTGATTGTTAACCTGTTAACGAACTAATTCGATTAAGCTAAATTAAAATGCGTAGTAACCCTAGATCTTGCATTTGTTGAAACCGGGTGTGAACCTTGTATTCCATCATATTTTTATAATCGTTAATCAAGTTTTCTTGCAATCGTTAATTTTTAGTAGTTAATTAATCTAATCAATTTCATTAGTTTAATTCAAAAATTTCTCAATCAAACAAAAACCACAAAAATAATCTAGCAAGCTTCATAAATTGTGACAACCGTTAAAAATCAATCAAGTCCATTCGCAAACCACATACTCTTCGTGGTTTGACCCCTTACTACAACTAGCTATTTGTTAAGGGTAATTTGGGTATATAAATCTTATCTTTGACCGGAGCGCGATACTTCGATCAGTCCTTTATATACACATTTAATAAGGAGACAAAGCAAAAAAAAATGAATAGTCGACACGTGGCACCTGGTACTATTCACAAGCTTCTAATTTTAATAGATTGATTGAGAATGATAATGATAATTGATAATCATAATGATAATGGTAATTAGGGTTATTCTAAGTTTCTAACCCACTACTTAATAAGGATGACAAAAATACCCGAGTTTGGCGGGGGTATACCCGAAACCTGAAGCATTGGGGATGGGTATACCTAATACTCGACAGGTATTGGGTTGGGTATTGGTATGGAAAAAATATAGATGGTATGAGTTAGATGATACCCGATTACCCGAAACTATATACCCATTTACCCGAAATATATACTCGAAAACTTTTGAGTATTCATATTTGTTAGTAATCTTTAACTCTTGTAGCTTTATTATTTGAAAAATAAAATTTAACTTGAAATATATATTTTGATGAATTTATTCATATTTATATGTTATGTAATGCAAAATTATTTTTTGAGATTAATATTACGATATGTATATATATATATACATTTTTAATGTATCAAATATTACTATGGTGGTGATGATATGTATGTTATTTATCATAATTTAATATATTATATAGATTTTTAAAACATAAAATTATAAAGGAAAGTTAAAAATATATAACGAAAATCCCAACACATATACCCTATACACGTGGGTATGCTCGATACCCGATGGGTAAATACCCGCTAAATACCCAACGGGTAATTGACGTGATGCGAGTGTGTACGGATTTTTAACGTATTTTTAGTACATTTTACTCTTTTATCAAGATTTAAATTTATAAAACACAAACTATCACTCTCTACAACACGCTAGGGCAAGTGCACCCATCGTTGGCGTAGTATAGTGATGGTAAGATACCGAGGTCGTCTAAGGATACAAGAGCTTTTAATACCGGAATATCATCGACGCCTAATCTAACCAAAATTTTGTAGAAAAGATTTTTAAATAAGTAAAATAAATAAACAAAACAGATAGACAAGATAGAATCACTTGGATCCGACTCGTCATTTATGTATCCTTTGATGATTTCCTCGCTTTGGGTTTTTTAAGAGATTATCTTAGTTATAGTGGCATGTCCCTCTTTTGGAGGCAACACTACCCTCAGCCATATTGGTCTGAGTCAGCAGGGATACAGTCCCGTAAGGCCGAATTATTGAAAGATAATTAAGTAAGTAAGTTATTAATGCAAAGTGTGGCATGTCCCTCTTTTGGAGGCAACGCTACCCACGACCATATTGGTCTGAGTCAGCAGGGATACAGTCCTGCAAGGCCGGTTAAAGTTTTAATAGTAGTTTATTTATAAGGGATTACAAGTCATTCTTACTTCCCCCGATTTGATGCTATCTGCCTCAAGGGAAGTCCTAATGAGCTTGAATCAAGTCCTCGCAAGATCTATACACTGAACGAGACAAGAACTTTACCCAACCACCCTTCTAACCCCCTTCCAGGCAGTTAACGTGCTTTATATAGACCGTAAAGACACGAATGAGTGAATCAACAAAACATGAAGAAATGGTTGAATAAAATTCACTTTCAATATAAAAAACTAGTTATTAAAGTCATTAATACAAACTCAAATAAAATGTTACCAAAGCTAGGAAATAAAAATAATACATAAATAACTTGTCTTCACCAAGTGATGTAAGATATTAGCCAAGCATGGCCTTTGTTTGACAAAAACTCTTACTATGGATCTTGGATCTCGAGACTACTACACACACTCTAAGGATGGATGATGGATGAAAGTGGTGGATGATGGTGGTAGTGGTAGTGAAGGGGTGGCAGGTGTGAGAGAAGTGGTTTGCCAAGGGATGACTTGCAAGTGAGCTAAGCACCTCCTTTTTATAGTTGGAAACAGTAACTTCACACGACCCCGTGCCCTTCTCCTTCTCTGTCTTCATTTAATGATGTTGTCAGTCCATCTGCACACACAGCCCCGTGTGTCAACGGCACGGCCCCATGGCCCCTGTACTTGCTGTACGAACCCAGATTTGCAAATTTGAGAGTTGACCACGGCCCGTGTCTAAGAGACACAACCCCGTGCCCCTTGTCGTTTTCTATTTGTCTTTATCTTCTAGGAATCTTGAGTGGGGCATGGCCCATGCCCAGCTGGCACGGCCCCGTGCTTGGGTTCTGGTTTGTTGCTTTTGTCTTTGGGGTGAAGCTTGGAGGGTCGGTATAGTGTATTAACTTCCCTTCCTTCGTATTTATGTTGGTTTTCGTCGTTAATTTGTTCCTTTTGTTCGTTTAAGCTCTTTTAATCCTGAAAATCAAAAGTAAACAAAGAAACATACTTTTTCCAACATTAGTACTAAAAAGGGTTGTTTTTATACCTTATTTGATATGATTTATATGTTGCATTTTATGCATATCAGTAATGGGTCAGGTATGGAACAAGATTTTACAACCGGGTTTGGGTATGAGATTAGTCATACCCGACCTATTGCCATCCCTACTACCTAAATACACAAAACCAAAGACCCTAATTATAAACAACAAAATAATGATAACCAGTATTTGTTGGGCTTGAATACAAACATCATAAGGCTTTTTTTATAAGCCAACACCCAAACTGTTCAAACCATGGAGCATATGTGGAAAAATTATCATACAAGAGAGACGCGTCGAACACAACAAAGGGGTAATTGGTAGGGTTGATAAGTAGTAGAGTAAAAAAGTTGAGTAACTCAATGTCACACCCTAACCGATGGCGGAAACATTGGATTGAAATGAACAGGATTATTAAAAGACAACACAACACTATAACTGTAACAATAATTAAAATACCAAATTTCATTCCATTACTAAAGGTTACTTTGTCTTGAAAAGGAAAGTACAACACGTTGCAAATTGAAACACAACAACTTCAAAATTTATAAATGAAGTTTCGAGTAAGTTTCTGTCCACCCTAAATAGATTTCTTGTCATATCGTCATCAAATTCCTGCAGCATATATTAAAGTATATGTCAACACAAAATGGTCGGTGTGCATACAAGTTTATCTACATAGCATAAGTATAGAAATGTCTCAAATTTACATGTCAGGTGTATACTATGTTATATGAATCATACTAGCTTGCATGAACTATAAATCAAACCAAAGTGTCCACTAGCGTAATCTTATCATCACAATGAATAAGACCATAAAGAATGATTACTTAACAATGACCCCAAAACGGGAGGTGTGCTACTCCTATAGCGCTATACATGTTAAGGTAGGCTTGCAAAGTTAATGATATATAGCATGCATTTAGTGTGTCCTAGTATGTATAACAAATAGCATAGCAAGTAGCATGTTGATGGATTAAGTGTTTGTATAAGCATGATTGCATGTGTGATTGTGAATTTGATAATGATACATGTTGCAACCCAAAGTGTATTAAAACATAAAATGGGTCTAGCATACTCACGATTTGCAAATGCTTTCCACAAAGTGAGTCTTGAATGATTTGAATGATGGAACACCGAGGTTATCCTATAATGGATTCGAAAATTTTAATAGTATGAATTTACACAAAAATCTATCTTGCTTGAACACTCATTTGGACACCATAATAGTTTATATTCTTCATGAGATTTACACTCATTGGAAGTCCAAAGTAAGGAGTTCAACACTTAGATAAAATTTCACCTTAACACATGATAGTCAACCGTGGATTGGTTACTATCATGGTTCAGTTTTGGATTGATTATTGCATATATTTTTGTATGTATATAGTTATAACCTAAGTCTAAGTAATAGATCGTCAAGTATGGTCATGCATGGGTTGGATGAATCCATTAACCATTTTGTTCACCAATGCACAAATCATCACATGGATGTTCGGATGGTCATGGAACAAGTACAAGAAGGGAAATAGAAGTATCTAAATCATCTAATTCACCTAAACAACCAAGTGATTTAACTAGACATGTTTGGATAGTGTTTAGAGACTTGGTGTAATCTTGTTCACTTTGTTACTTGGAAATTGTTTTGGTGACTTTGAAAGTGAGCTAAACACCTACCATTTCTGTAATAATCATCAATCCAACCTATCCCAACAATGGGATTTGTGGCAACTTGAAGATGTTCAAGAAATGAAGTAGGATGAACAATGTTTTGAAAAGTTTAACAAAAACATAATTTTAAATCCAACTTTGTGCCTCAAAATAGTGATATTCCAACTTAGTTTACCATGGTAAACTTGTGGAAACACTACTAAAGGTTGTTAAAGTAGATTGAAAGAAGAAAACAAGAAGAACAAAATGAGAAAAAGCGTTCAAAACTCATTGTTTTGAACCTTGATACAATCTGCCAACACTTGGAGATTTCAAAGGATTTGGGAATGATTTGAGAGAGTGTAAAGTGTTTAGGGGGTGTGAAGGGGTATTTATAAGTGGGTATTAGGGTTTGGGGTTTAATGAGGTTAGTTGGGTGTTAAAGTGGTTGGAAAGTGAAAATCGGACTTAATTCACGAATTTAACATATCTAGCTAAAAAACGTGCTCTGTCGCGCCATGCGACAATGCACTAATGCTTCGTCACATGGCGTGAAGAAGCATTGTTTTCCAAAGTTTGCAAAATGTTCATTTTACCCCTTGTAGTGGATTTTATTGTTTTTTCAAGCTAGAAACCCATAATTAAGCATGTTTTTGAGTATCTAAGATGTATGCAAGTGTGTGTAAGTATAAAACACATATGACCACACTCCAAAGCGTATATAAACTTAAAGTATGGTTCGGTTTTGTAGAAAAAATGCGTATTTGTGATTGATTACATATTGTGCAAGTATGACTGAAGAAACACTAGATAATTGACCAGGATCGAATTATCTAGGGGGTTTGGATCCGCATAAAAAGGGTGATTTTCTCTCGTTCGATCTGATGGAACAGTTCTTCTTCTCCAGTAAACTCTGCAAAACAAAGCACCGTTAGCCTCGTCAAGGGGAGAAAGGAGTTCTCTCCTTGACCCAACTCCGGCGTGAGAATAAGTATGTGTTTATGAAGAAGAAGAAGAAGAAGAAGAAGTATTGACGAAGTGTGTGTAACTTGAATTTCATACCTGAATTGTTCTCACATTTATAGCCGAGATTTTTGGGCGGGAAAACTCGTTGGTGAAATGTTGACAGAAGATGCTAACCCCGTAAGCGGTTACATTTCCTTTCGTTAAGCTTCTCGATCCGACGTGAGTGCACACGGATCGCTGTTTAGATCTATGGCTGGGGATTTGCCACGTGGAAAGTGATCGAGTGGAGTTTTTCTCCAATTACATGCTATCCTTGTGGTTTCAAGGATGTCTGAGGTGATGACACGTGTCCAGACGGTTATAACCGTCCTAGTGGTGCACGATCGAATTCTTCTAGAAGATTACTGCTGTAATCTGGTGTGACTTTTTATCCTGTGGCATCAGATAAGTAAATAATATCCAAGTCTGAATATTATTAAGCGGAAGTGCTTGACTTAGGATTTTCATCCTTTGTTTATGGAGGAAAGCGCAAGGATTTATGATTTCCTTTTGGCGTGCAAGTGTTGTCTGCTATCTGTCTCTTAAGCCTTCTTTGTAGGACCAGTGCGCGGTCGCGCAAGGTCAGAAGGGCTGATTGTCAAAGTTGTGGTATGGTCCCAAGTACTTACTATAAGGTTTTTGGGACCTTACCCCTTCAAGTCCCCCCAGTCTAGTGTTGCTCTTATGCAAGTAAGTGGAGCACTGGACTTATGAGAGAAAAATGCTTTTTGGCGCGAAAGTAGAGAAACTTCTATGAGAAGATTTATCTTCCTTATTATAAAAATCTTTGAGGGAAAATGTGATTTTTCCCTTTGATGATTTGTTCTTTTGTAATCACGAGCTGACGTTTAATGTCGTCACTTGTAATAAAGAATTATTATTTGCGATGCTTTTTTCCCTCTTGTCTTGGAATATGCACCGCCGTTGTCAGACTTCATTTATGGGACATGACGCTTAATCCTGTAGCGCTGTTTAGAAAAGACACTTGAAAGTTAATCATGATGATTATCTTTTCCCTTTCCCGGAGTCATCTCCTTTATAAATGCATTTGAGTGTTCTTTTCTATTTGTTTGATCTGAAAAAGGGATGGAGGCCAATCGTTCTTTCCGTACCCGATGTCTTTTGGATATGCTGAATATGTATGAAGCTGCTGAGAGTCTCTTACTCCTCGCTAGCTCGCCGCCTTTAGTAGCTACCGGAGATGAGAAACTAGTATCTTCCGATCATCCCTCAGTGGTGGGTTCTGGTTCTAAAGCTTTTCGGCCGAAGGTTGTTGAAGAAGAGGCCAATGTGTTATCTGTTGATGCCTTGATGGCTCGTTTTCCGATGATTCAGCCCGGTGGTAGTGAACTGGTGTATCATCGTCGGAAGAATCGCCGTGTTGATCATGTGCCGGTTGTTGCTGATTAGGTTAGGTTTGGGAAACTGTGTATTCCCTCGTTTTATGTTGGTCTTGCTACTAAAAATTTTTTAAGATCACTGCCGTGATTGTTGTGAATGGTTGTTTATGTTTTGATGATGAATATATATTTTTTTTTATGCACTGTTGTGCATGTAAGCTTCAGGCTGTGTTTGGATTACAATATGTTGCATATGTTTAATTGCTTTGAATAGGTAGAGCGAATCAGAATGGTAATGTATTCATGTGTGAACGTTTGTCTAAGATTCGCAAGGTTGTGCTCTTTTTAGACTGTTCATGAAGCGTACAATGTTTGCCATATTGTTTTCGCGTATACCCAAAGAATTATATGCAATTTGTAACAAACAGTAACATGAGTAAAGATGATGTTTGTATTAACGAGGGCGCAAGGCCAATAATACAAAGGATAATAAAGAAATACATTGCCTGTATATTTTTATTTTTGCGGGTTGGTTTGGCTTATATGTAACACTTGCACAACTGCTGCGCGTTCCAGGTACGGGGAACTAGCGTCCCATCAATTCTTTTCAAGGTGTATGCCCCCTTGCCTAAGACTTCATTGATGACATATGGTCCTTCCCATTTTGGCGCTAATTTGCCTGGTTTTTCTGCGTTGGAAGCTTCATTGTCACACAAGACGAAGTCACCAGGGACAAAGGTACATACGCGTACGCGCGCATTGTAGTATTTTTCGAGCTTTGATTTGTACCTTGCCTCTGTGATGGCAGCGTTCTCGCGCCTTTCTTTGAGAAGGTCTAAATCCAGTCTTCATTCTTGCTCGTTGTTTTGTCTTTCCATAGCTAGCATACGCGGTGATGGAAGACCAATTTCTGCTGGTATTACCGCTTCTGAACCATAGACCAGACTGAACGGAGTTTCTCCCGTGCTAGTCTTTGGCATGGTGAGATGAGCCCATAAGATGCTTAGGAGCTCATCAACCCATCCTCTGCGCGTTGTGCCAAATCGCGCTTTGATGCCATCGACTATCTGTTTGTTGACGCTCTCTACTTGGCCGTTTGCCTGTGGGTGTGCTACGGAAGCAAAGTTGTGTTCGATCCTCATTTCTTTGAACCACTTTTGAAGATCTTCCGAGGCAAAGTTGGTGTCGTTGTCGGATATGATGCGCAATGGTAATCTGAATCTGCAAATAATATGTTCCCATATAAATTTGCGGATTACCATTGCTGTTGTTGAAGCTAACGCCATAGCTTCAACCCACTTTGTGAAATAGTCTACCGCTACGATGATGAATTTTACTGCGCCTGGCGCGTCGGGGAATGGCCCAACAAGATCGATGCCCCATTGTTGGAAAGGCCAGGCGGACGTGACTGGTATTAGCGGATTCTTTGGCCGGAGTGTCTTTGGCGCATGGCGTTGGCATGCTGCGCATTTCCGTAGTATTTCTACCGCGTCCACGTGCATTCCCGGCCAATAGTAACCTGCGTTCATTATTTTTGCTACTACCATACGCGGTCCGGCGTGTATCCCGCACAAGCCTTCATGGATTTCCTTGACCAAGTATTGCGCGTCTGTTTTGTCAACGCATCGTAGTAATGGCCCCATGAATGACTTTCTGTATAGAACTCCATCCGCCATTTCATAGTTTATTGCCTTGTTCTGGATTTTTCGAGCCTCCGCTTTTCCCTCTGGGAGTTTCCCATGTTGTAAGTATAAGATAATCGGAGACATCCAGGATGGACTGCCGATTTCTATAACGTTTACTTGTTTGAGAGGGACGGAAGGGTTGGACAATACTTCGATGCGTACCTCTTTTGCTAAATGTTTGAAACTAGTGGCCGCCAATTTTCTTAGCGCATCCGCATGCTTGTTCTCGCTTCTGTTTATGTGATTAACCTTGAATGTTTGGAACTTGCTGATTAGCATTCGCGCCTGTTCCAGGTATAAAGCCATTGCATCCCCTTTTGCATCATAGTGACCATTGACCTGTTCAGCCACTAATTTTGAATCTACATTGGCTTCAAAGTTTCTTGCTCCCATCTTGAGCGCTAGACGAAGGCCTGCTAAGAACGCCTCGTATTCTGCCTCAATATTTGTGCTTCAGAAATCTAGACGTATAGCATATGTAAGTTCGTGGTCATCTGGGCTGACCGACCAGAGGCCCGCACCTGCTCCGTCATCATTAGAAGCGCCATTTGTGTGTAGAGTCCAGACCCTATCGTCGAAAACAGGAACAGGGTTTTGGATTGCCTCGCACTCTTGGATTTTGTCGATAGGAACTTCTGTGGCAAAATCTGCTAGAACTTGCCCCTTGATTGCCGGTCGCGGTCTGTATAGGATATTGTATCCTCCAAGCTCAATAGCCCATTTGGCCAATCTTCCGGCGACGTCGGGTTTGGATAAGATTTGACCTAAATGGTAATTAGTGAGAACCGTGATGACGTGACCAGAAATGTACCGACGTAAGCGTCGTGATGCATGTACTAGTGCTAGGACTAGTTTTTCTATCATGGAGTAGCGTGTTTCAGGGTCGGTGAGCATCTTGCTTATATAGTAGAGTGGAGTAATACTGCGCCAACCGCTACTTCCGCAGCGGATAAATATAAGATCAGTGGCTCTTTTTCTCGTGGTGCTGTTAGCGTCGGCAACTGAATTAAACACTCTTTCATTTGCTTGAAGGCTGCTTCCGCTTCGGGTTTCCACTGGAAGTGGGTTTTCTTGGCGCAGTTTCGAAGTGTGCTAATGAATGGATAGGACTTTGCTGCATGATTTCCCAAGAATCTGTTCAAGGCTGCTAGACGTCCAGCAAGTCTTTGCATTTCTTTTATTGTTGCAGGTGATGGCATCAACTGGATGGCCTGCACTTTCTCCGGGTTTACTTTTAAACCATCCCTGGTTACTATGAAACCCAGGAATTTCCCTTCTTCCATTCCGAAGGAACATTTTGTTGGGTTGAGCTTTAAGTTTACGCTGCGCAAAGAATCAAACGTGCGCTGGATATTTGCGAGCATTGTATCTTTTTCATGGCTCATGATGACGAGGTCATCCATGTATACCTCGACTGTCTTACCGATATCACCTCTGAAGACTGTGTCCATTAGGCGCTGATACGTTTCGCCTACGTTGCGTAAGCCAAAGGGCATTTTTGTATAGCAGAAGATGCCCTTGTCTGTGCGAAATG
The DNA here is from genome assembly GCA_030545235.1 of Helianthus tuberosus. NCBI lineage: Eukaryota > Viridiplantae > Streptophyta > Magnoliopsida > Asterales > Asteraceae > Helianthus > Helianthus tuberosus. The sequence continues at coordinate 148,616,855 of CM060411.1, read as the reverse complement.
CGGTCTTGTCTTCATCTTCTATTTTCATTTGGACCTGATGATAACCTTTATAACAGTCAAGAAAGCACTTCCATCGAAACGATGCTAGAGAGTCGACCTTTTTGTCTATCTCAGGAAGCGCGTAGCAATCTTTTGGGCATGCTTTATTCAGGTCTTTGAAGTCGACGCACATTCTTCATCCGCCACTGTGTTTTTGGACCATTACTGGGTTGGCGACCCATGTATGGTATTGAACCTCGAGCAAGATTCCAGCATTAAGTAGCTCTGTCACTTGTTCGTCCATGGCTTTTGTTTTCTCTTCGCTGAAGCTGCGCCTCCCCTGTGCAACAGGCTCCGCTGAAGGTCGGATGTTCAGACAATGCTGTGCTATATCGCGCGGAACCCCAGTCATGTCTGCTGGGCACCAGGCGAATATGTCCTTATTGTTGGACAACAATTCTTTTAGTTGTATTCGTGTTGCTGGGGAAATGGCGTGTCCTAACAGTATGGTCTGTTCTGGATATTCATCGTTCAGAACCCATTTCTCCGGCTCATTTGATGCTGAGGGTTTGGCCACTTTTACTGGTGGCTCATCGTCCACGTACATGACCTCTTTACTTGAGTATAGAATTGCAACTCCAGTTTCTATTGGAAATCCGCATGCAGCGTGTGGAATAGAAGTGATCATGCTGAATTCTCTTTGTGACCTTCTTCCGAGCAATACATCATGGCGTGATGTTGCCGGCATGACCATGAAATTTACTGTTACTGTGCGCGAATGCTCGCCATCAGATAGAGTCACAAGGAATACTATTTGCCCTAATGGGAATACAGCTTCATTACAAAATCCGGTGAGAGGGAAATCGACCGGCTCCAGACGTGCTTTGTCTTCTGGATCGAGTTGTTTGAAGCATTGCTCGTATATGATATCCATCGAGCTTCCTGGATCTATAAACATATAGTCCGTTCGATAATGGCCGAAGATGCCAGTAATAATTATTGGTCGCTCTTTCTGTGGGCCTCCCGGAACAACAGGAAACACGACTTGCTGTTCTCTCCAATGTTGTTCATGGTGTCGTTTGTTTGGCCTTCGTGAAGGACCTCCTTGTACCATGTTTATTTGTTTTGGTTTAGCTTTCTGATAGTTGATATCTCCTGACTGTTGGCGTATCTCAACATAACTGTTTGATTGGATGTCCCACTGACAGTGTGTCTGTGGGTCCAATACTACAGTGTCAATTTCACTACCAGGTCTGATGTTTGGAGACTCATATCTGGTAATTTGTGTGAAAATTGTGTTTAAAGCAACCTGGCATCTGCCAAACCAGTATTCTGGAGCTCTTTCTATGAGTTGATCTGAGGGATCCTTTCCGTCTGAATGACTGTTACTTTTGTTGATTCCCATAATTCCATCGATCTGGGTATTTTGGGTTGTGAAGCCCTCAAACTCAGATCGAGGACCTGATGGGTGAGATGATGAATTCTCTGCCATGTGAAAACAGAGAATGAGGAAAACTGAATCGAAACGAGAAAAAACTGAAAAAACAGAGGAATCGGTGGGCGCCAATGAAGAAACACTAGATAATTGGCCGGAATCGAATTATCTAGGGGGTTTGGATCCGCATAAAAAGGGTGATTTTCTCTCGTTCGATCTGATGGAACAGTTCTTCTTCTCCGGTAAACTCTGCAAAACAAAGCACCGTTAGCCTCGTCAAGGGGAGAAAGGAGTTCTCTCCTTGACCCGACTCCGGCGTGAGAATAAGTATGTGTTTATGAAGAAGAAGAAGTATTGACGAAGTGTGTGTAACTTGAATTTCATACCTGAATTGTTCTCACATTTATAGCCGAGATTTTTGGGCGGGAAAACTCGTTGGTGAAATGTTGACGGAAGATGCTAACCCCGTAAGCGGTTACATTTCCTTCCGTTAAGCTTCTCGATCCGACGTGAGTGCACACGGATCGCTGTTTAGATCTATGGCTGGGGATTTGCCACGTGGAAAGTGATCGAGTGGAGGTTTTTCTCCAATTACATGTTATCGTTGTGATTTCAGGGATGTCTGAGGTGATGACACGTGTCCAGACGGTTATAACCGTCCTAGTGGTGCACGATCGAATTCTTCTAGAAGATTACTGCTGTAATCTGGTGTGACTTTTTATCATGTGGCATCAGATAAGTAAATAATATCCAAGTCTGAATATTATTAAGCGGAAATGCTTGACTTAGGATTTTCATCCTTTGTTTATGGAGGAAAGCGCAAGGATTTATGATTTCCTTTTGGCGCGCAAGTGTTGTCTGCTATCTGTCTCTTAAGCCTTCTTTGTAGGACCAGTGCGCGGTCGCGCAAGGTCAGAAGGGCTGATTATCAAAGTTGTGGTATGGTCCCAAGTACTTACTATAAGGTTTTTGGGACCTTACCCCTTCAATGACCAAACAAGATTGATATAAAACATGTTTCCCATTGATCAAAATCTTTAATTACAAAGATTGAAATAGAACACGAATACAAGTTTTCTAAAAACAGAAAGTACGAAAATACGGAACGTTACACTCATGATAGATTGCTAAAAGATCGAATTAAGCCGATTTTGAACGAGTTCAAGCCTCTATTGGAGCTCATTTAATAAACAAGCTCTAGTAGGCTGCAATTTATAAATGAGCTCGCAAACCTAAACCAACCTGCTATTATTTAATTTATATTTAACATAGATCCTTTTGGAGGAAACTGGAGTTCTAATCCACCAAAGGTAGAATAGGGGTTTAGGTTAAACGTAAAGAAAAGTACTATATAAAATTATGATAACTTTGGTTTAGGTTAAACGTAAAGATATGTGTAACAAAGAGTGATGGGGGCTATGGTGACGAAATTGTTATAAGAGCATTAACATTCCATATTTTTTTGAGTGGTGGAGGGAGAAAATGTTATTGTGTGTCAATCAATTTAGTAAGACACTATGTACTCTCTATAATTTTTTTATATTTTTTTGAAATGGTTGTGAGAGTAAGACACTATGTACTCTCTATATTTTTTTGAAATGGTTGTGAGTGGTAGAGAGAGAAAAGATAATGATAAAAATATAAAAAAACATTATTTAGTTGAAAATGATAGATAAAAGATAGTAACTTTTAGTGTATTTATCGAGAATGAGAAAAAAAATCAATTGTGAATGCTCTAATGGGCTAAGTTGAGTGCAACAACTTGTGTAGCTATAGGGGAAAATAGCGCCAATGTATAAGAGTAGAGGAGGCGCGTACACAGGGAAAACAGGAGGGGGGTGGGGGGGAGAGTGAAGTATATTGGGATCAGTTTGAGTGGGATGGTTGCTCCATGTAAGGACTTTGAGGACCTCTTCTCGTTAATTAATAGTGATTGAAAAGAAAAATAAAAGAAAGTTAAAAGTATTATGTTTTAAGCAATAACTAAGACACAAAATTACAATGGGGACGATTCAGTAAAATTTGGGTTTTGTCTAAGTAGTTTAAGAATGATTGTAGAGATGACATGTGACACTCCTTATAAGTAGAATTGATGGATATTTTGGTCCTAAAACACAAACTCTCACACTTTTGTTTTCTTAAAAGACAACATAAAAAATACAGTAAAAAATATAGCACAAAAAATAAACTAAAAAAAACATCTAACACAAAAAATGTAGCACAAAAATCAAATAAAAAATACAACACAAAAATGTTATACAACATATAAATACAACAGAACTTTTAATTTTTTTTTAAATTTTCATATTTTATATAGCAAAATGGTACTCAAATTAAAGATAAGAAGATACTCAATTTTATGGAGTATTTTTTAAATAATGTCGTAAAAAAGTTATTAACATTTAAAAAAATAGTAAAATATGTATGTGGAATGTGGAAAGAGAAAATCCACAAATAACCAATTCCAAAAAATATATCTTTCTTCCTATATGTTTCAAAAAGCTAGTAAGTTAAAAAAATGTTTAACAGACAAAACACTTTTTGGAAAAAAAAAATGAAAAGTTCTTTTTCAAAAGTCATAAAAACCAAACTTTTTAAACGAGTTTTGACTTTTTGAACATTAAATTACCAATCTAATCTCATCTTTTAAAATAACAATTAAACATGAAAACATATCTCATTCTTTTTTGTCATTTTACTTCTCTCACCACAAAAGTTAATCAAAACACTTTTTTAAAAACTTATTTTGAAAAAATTATAAGTCAATAAACACTTTTGCCAAAAAAAAACACTTTTAGAGTTAAATAAGCAATCCTAAACACCCTCTAAGATTCCTTCTTATCCTACTTGAACTAAATCAACTTTTTATTTAGAGTTAATGAAAAACTAAAAAAATAGATAAGAACTAAAAAAACTAACTGAAAATGTATGATTTCTTTTTCTTCGGATAAGAACTAAAAAAACTAATAGAAAATGTATGATTTATTTTTCTTCTTATATTTCAAACTGCATATATTTATTAAAAGTTTAAGAGCGAAAATATTGAAAAGTATATACCAGTTTTTTCTCTTAATAAAACTGATTTATATAAAGAAATTGGAAATTAATTTCTGTATTAATTTATAAAATTTAAAACATCCTTCGCCTTAATAGAAAAAAATTAACTTAGTTAGTGGTTGGATGAAAATTTATAAAAAAATATGTGACAAAATTATTTTTTTTTTTCATATAAAAATTGCATGTATATTCTTTTTTTATTATATATGTGACAAAATTAGTTAAATAAAAGAAAGAGTTAAATGCCATTTTAGTCCCTGTGGTTTGGACCATTTTGCCAGTTTAGTCCAAAGGTTTCATTTTTAACCTGTGGGTCCAAAAAGGTTTCACAGTTGCCATTTTAGTCCACTTGCTTAACTTCATCTATTTTTTCTGTTAACGAGAAGGCCAATTTGGTCATTTTGTATGTAATTCTGTTAACTAAAAGGGCAATTCAGCCATATAAAATGACTGAATTGGCCTTCTCGTTAACAGAAAAAATGGATGAAGTTAACCCAGTGGACTAAAATGGCAACTGTGAAACCTTTTTGGACCCACAGGTTAAAAATGAAACCTTTGGACTAAACTGGCAAAATGGCCCAAACCACATGGACTAAAATGGCATTTAACTCTAAAAGAAATTAAAAAGAGTTTGAGTTAAGTTGCCAAAATCGCCCCTGTGGTTTATATTTGCCATTTTCATCCAAATATCATTCAACTTAACAGAAAAATAAACTAAGTTAGTGGTTTGGATGAAAATGGCAAAAAGTTACAAACGTGGGGGGCAAAATGGTACAAAAGTGTCATTTTGGACGAAAATGACAAATGTGCCCAAACCTCAGGGACGATTTTGGCAATTAACTCTTTTATTTATATCTACCCCAAATTAGAATAACAAAAAAATAAAGCGTGTTAAAATGTTAATTTACTATATTGCCAAAATCGTCACTGAGGTTTGGGCATGTTTGACAGTTTCATACAGAACAATTTTTTTACCATATTGTCTTTCACTTTTGAGATTTTTCGTTATTTTCATACAAACGTCTAATTTGTTTTATTTTTTGTGTCAGACATTGGATGAAAATGACAAAAAAAATTCCAAATCTCAGGGATAATTTGGCAAAAAAAACTTAGAGATTTGAATAAAAGTGATAAAAAAATTCCAAAAATAAAGAGCAATATGATAAAAAAAAAAAGGTCCTAATATTAACACATGGAAAAAACTTATTTACACATGGTGTATACGGGCCGTATAATGTTATACGGCCCGTATAGAATTAAAAAAAAACTAACAAAGTCTGTGCCAACAAACTTTGTCAGTTTTTTTAATTTCATACGGGCTATATAACATTATATGGCTCGTATACACCATGTGTAAATAATTTTCCTGGTCGTATACAATGTATACGAACGCTGTATACGGGCCGTATACTGTTATACGGCCCGTATTTTTTGAAAATTAAATTTTTCTCAAAGTATTTAAGGGATTTAAGGTGCCAATCACACGAGACATTTTACAGTGGTGAGGTGGTCAAACCTTTCTAAAAGTAGAAAAAATAAAACATTAACAAGTAACAAAGTTTGAAGAACAAAAAGTCGCGTCGTATGACTGTAATAAAACGGAAGCTATCAACACGGGGTTACGGGCATTGTGTTATTCTTTATTTAATATTTACAGAATAAAAGAAAGGGTGAGGCATTTGATGAGAGTTGTAAGGAGAAGTGTTGAGATAACGGACATCCATCAAGCTCAAAAAGAAAACTTATGTTTCCCTCTCAATTGAATAGACAGACACTTGCTTCATAGGACTCACTTGAATCGTCTCAAAAGTACTGAACAACCGAACTAACAGCTTCGGTTTCATCAGCCTGTACCGAAGAAACCAAATTCGCAACAATGAGTCTGAGTCCATTGTTTTATCTTGAGTCGTCGGGAAAACTTTTCCTCAAGGGAGGGTGAGTAGTATGAGTCTGAGTCCATTGTGATTCGTGAATGTTTCGAATCAACATAGAAGACGTGTTGGGTTCTTCTGCTAGTTATTCGGAATGTTTCGAATCATCATTAAAATTAACAATGCGGTCTTCATTGAAGACGTAGTTGCAAGATTGTTTGTCGGGTTTCCAATGCTCGCACAGGGTGAAAAACAGCCCTTGATGTTGAAACCGGTTTTACCTCATGAAAAGGAAAGAAACAAATTCAGTTGTGTACGCAAATTCACCACCGGTTTCTACAACACAAGCACATACACCGGTTTCCAGGAAGGGTTTAGAATGTTTGAAGGAATGTTGGTTCAATACCAACTCATCTTTAGTAGTGTTTGTTTGAGAACCTGATTCAGATAAACAACGGTTCTCAAATTCCAGAGTAAGCAAATACACAACGATTCTCCAATTCCAGATCAGTAATGAACGTTCACTTGTGTACACAAATTCATCACCAGTTTCTACAGCACAAGCACATACACAAGGAGAATGTTTTTGAAATTGAAGGAAAAGAAAAAATGGTTGCTGATGTTTTTCACTATCAGGATTTTGTTCGTTTGTTTCCAGGTAGGGTTTTGAATGTTTGAAGGAAACTTGTGTTTCCCATAGTCACAAACGATTTCGTTTCAAAGTTAACATTCAGATTCAGATTCAGAAAACAGATGATTTGTACGTGGTTTATTTTCTTTAATCTATTAGAACGATCCTTGTTTTGTCACATACATGTGTTTAATTCCCAACATCCTTGTTTTGTCACGTACATTTCGTAAGAAACTTTTCGTGCACTGAACCTTCAGTTGAAGGAATGTTGGTTCAATACCAACTCTTCTTTAGTAGTGTTTGTTTGAGAACCTGATTCAGATACACAAATTAATCACCGGTTTCTACAGCACAAACACATACACAGTTAGGGTTTAGAATGTTTGAAGCATTCGGATTTTGTTGGTTTGTCGGGTTCTATAACTACAATCCTTCCTACATTATTGAAAATTACTATATCACAAAGATTTGTTGAAAACCCAACTCTCTCTATAGATATGACTGAGAGTGAGGGTTACTCTGTTATATACATCAACGAATTTGACACGCAACGAATTTAACAACCGGTCAAATCACACACTATAAATTGTAAACTTGTCGTTGTTCATCATTGTTCTTGAAGATGAAGAAACGAGGGTTTATTCTCTTTAATCTATTAGAACGATCCTTGTTTTGAGAACCTGATTCTGATTTAAACAATGCACGACATGTCTGTTAGTGGTTTCTGTAACCAATTGGGAACCACATATTTGCTTCAAGATTTACGTCTGATGTCTAAGTTTGATCACATTTGACTTCATCTACATGTGTTTTGAAATAGGTTTTGTTCTTCGTTTTTTGGATCGTTCTAATAGATTAAAGAGAATAAACCATTTTTTACCATAAGAATACGGGCCATATAGTATTATACGGCCCGTATACACAAAGTGAAAAAAAATTACCAGATCGTATACAATGTATACGATGATTGTATACAAGTGAATTCATGCACGTTTTATACTACAAATATTGCTTTATGCTTTAATGATAGCGTTGCGTCAGAAATACTAGTAAACTCACCGGTAAGACACATTGTGTCGACAATTCTGCAGAGAGCAGTCAGACAATAGAATTGGGGCCTAGGAGTAGGTCCAAAGTCTAAAATACATTGAAACCCAAGAATATATACAAGGGTTAACATATAGACTTTCCGGAAGCTAAAATACGCACTAAAAAGCATCCGAAACACACTTTAAATGCTGAATTTTATATATTTCAGCAAAATTCAGCATTGTAATGAGTTAGTAACATGTAAAAATATGACTAAATGGTCCTAAATGCTTTCCTAAGTGTCGGATATTAAAAGCATCACAAAAGGGCACTTAAAGGACACTAAACGGTGCAATTTAGCACTTTAACGAACCGGTATCTAACCGAATAACCGGACATTACCCGAAACACCAAAATTACACTGGAAGCATTGTTTATTTATTTCTGAGCTAGTTATGATCACCGAACACCATAACACCTCTTATAACATAGTAACACATTAAATCCCTAAACTGTATACTTGAAAACTAACTTATTTATGTATTTAGTGATTAGAATTTACACTTTACCCCCCCTATATTGTGGAGGGTTATGAGAGGCCACACCACCAAGATCCTACAAGATATCTCTTGATCTTGCTTAGATTCATTTGGATTTGATTTAGATATTGTAAGATCTCAAAAGATATATGGAAGATCTTGAATGTACTATAAGATAGCCTAAACTCTCATTCTCACACACACATCACCACACCACTCTTCTTCTTCCTCTCTCCCTTACCCACGGCCATGAGCCACCACCCACATCACCACCACCTTCATTCCACTTTCATGCAATCTCAAGTCCTCACAAGGTGTTAGAAGCTAGATTGAGAAGTGTGGAGCTTGTGGATCTTGAAGAACCTTCTCCATTTGCTTTTATCCAACACATTTACCATCTTCAACATCTTGTGTTCTTCCCTAGCCCTTGTGCTAGTAGTAAGCTCCTTATCACTTGTTGTTACTTCATATTTTGATGGTTAAAAGATGATATACATTGTTAATCTTGAAAAACACAAAAGAACATGATCATGATACTTTAACATAAGCTTAAATACATAAGAATACATGTAAATGATGATGATTTGCTTCTTGATGGATGATGATTTGTGTTAGTGATGTTAGACATCATAAGAAACCTACTAGATTGTGATTAAACACATGATCTAGTAAGTTAAAGTGGTGATCTTGTGAAAGACCAAGATCATCATGCTTTATGTCTTCATGAACTTGAATAATGAAATTGATTTTCATATGTAAAGGTGATTTAAACAAAATACAAATCTTGTAAATAGATGATTACAAAAATAATTTTCTCAAGAAACCAAGTTTATTTATGAGGTTTACAAAGTCATGGTTTCTAAATAAACTAGTCATATTTTTAGTGTTTAAACAAGACTATGAACATGATTGTAACAAGAAAAATACAAAAGAAATATTTTTAGAAAAATCATCTTACAAGTTGTAGATGACTAAATCTTTTAATAAAGTAATTTACAAAAAAATAACCATGTTTTTAAGGGTAACTAAATCTACTAAATAACATGGTAAGTTACTACAAGTTTTTACAAAAACTTCAAGTTCATGATGTAGTGTAATTTACTTGATTTTGACACTCGGTAAGTGTTGAATGAGTTGATGATTGTTTGTGATGATTTTAAAAGAAAATAAACACATGTTTTGAAAACACGGGAAACCTCCATTTTTAGGGGAAACCATGTCAAAATTTCTATAAATTTTGACACTTAGAAAAATACAAGTTTTGGTGAAAATTATTCCCTAAAAATTCACTCAAAAATATTTACCAAGGTTTCCCTAATTTTTATGTAAACTTCAAGTTAAGAAATAATGATTTCTTCAAGATAAAAATTGATATTAAGTATGTATATTTTTGAAAAAAATATATATATTTATTGGTCACCAAATTTTGTGCTAAGTGTATGTAATATGTATTGTATGTAATAGTGTATTAGGACTTGAAAATACACTAAATACTCCCAAGGAGTAGAAATACAAAAAATACACATACAACATGCTTAGACAAATACAAGAACATATATTTATGAAAAATACATAACTCGGGTGAAAAATACAAGATACTTATATTTATTTTTGAGAAAATAATATAAGTAAGATACATAGTTAAAAATATAAGTTATTTTTAACAACAAAGAAGAAATACATAAAAGATGGTGACTTGTACTTGTGCGATACAAGTCTAGTGACTAATGTTAACAAAACACGTATAGGTCACGAAGCTATAAAAACCAACCGGTGAAGTTTACGGCGCAAGATACGCAAAGTTGTGAGTTCATGTCCACCTTTTCTTTTAACTGTTTTTTTAGTTTTTATAACTTCGGGGGTGAAATACATGTTACAAATGTTTCGAACGTTTACAAATGGTATGCGGGATACAAAACTAAGGAATGACACATAGATCATGTGACGAATAGGGTACCATAAGCACCATTAATCAACGTATACATTTAGATCGCGGAACAAAAGGTTAGATCTAATGGGTTTCAGGCAACCCCACTCTTGGCCTACTTCTACCAATGAGTGATGCTGTGTCTCAGTCAAACTCGACAAAAATGCCTAGGTTTGGTGGCTTCCTATGTCGTGACACATGTTAGTGGCCTTGCAAACCACTAGCGATCTCATATTACTTACATTCACAGTACTCAGTTACAGATACGTTTTACAAGATATATACCATGTTTTCATTCAAGTATAAAACTTTCTATACAAATACTGCATGAACTCACACCAACATTATGTTGACGATTTTCCTAAAACTCACATGTATTTCAGGTAACTAAAGTGGATGTGCGCGTGATCATACTCTTGCTCTTGGATGTTGTTAGCTACGTGTATCAAGACTCCGATGCCGTTTTGCTGGGTTTGGTTGTTATGTCCCACTCCGTGTGGTGATATAAGGACCAAAACCTTTATGTTTGTCTTTAAATAAAGTTGTAAACTTTTCAAACAATATGCTGTCTTGTGATGTAAACACTTAACCTATGTTTTCATTTATGTAATGTTTGGCATTTGGAGTTGTTTTTACAAGCATGTAGTATGTTTACCAATCGTATGCAATGAAAACCTTTCAAGATCACACCTCGTGCTTCCGCCTTAGAAAGGGGTGTGACAGATTGTATACGGGCCGTATAATATTATACGGCCCGTATACTATGGGTAAAAATGGTAAAAATTCGTTTATTCTCTTTAATCTATTAGAACGATCCTTGTTTTGAAACCGGCTTTGAAACCGGACGGAATCTACGAAGAAACTATTGAAATTTGTGGATTTCGGTTGGTTCAGAAACTTAACAAGAGAAGCAACTAAAAAAGCGGTGAATAGTATTTAACGTACACAATTTGTTGGAATTTGTGGATTTCGGTTGGTTCAGATCCTTGCATTAGGCATGCCTTGAAGTACCGAATCAACATAAATAACTGAAACAACAGCTTCGGAATCTATTAATACAACTGATTACTCGATCGAATAATGGCCAATAAGAAACAAATCATTAAAAATACAACTGATTACTCGCCATTCTCTTGCACCTTCAATTATGTTGGTTCGGTTTAGTTATTTTCCGACTGTTTCAGTTATGAATCAATAAATAATATCTGATTGAGAAGCACTAAAACGGTTGCGGTTGTCCAATTCCAGATCAGTAATGTAAGGAGAAGCGTTGAGATAACGGACATCTATCGAATACATCTTTCAAACTTTCAAAATTCAAATCAAACTAACACAAAGTATCTCGATATGGTTGGTGTAAAAGCTCACATTTTACTACATTGACCATGTCTTTTGACAAATAATCTGCTTCCTGAATCTGAAAGCTAACTAAGCGTCTGGAGAAGAGTATGTTGATATAGGAGAGTTGATGCAATTTTCCAAGCATTTTAGAGAGACCATTAAGTACGAATTTGACAACCGGTCAAATCACACACTATAAAGTGTAAACTTATCGTGTGTTGTAATTTTAATGAAGCAACGAAGATTGAATATGCAAACCGCATCCGTTTCCTTTTCCTTTTCCTTCAATTTCGAGAACATTCTCCCTAACATGAGAAACGGAAGAGATTTCGAGCAGTTGGTCGATGACATGATAGATAAAGATCTTGACATGATCATATCCATTTTCAAGTTTTAGACTAGATAGAAGACGTGTTGGGTTCTTTTGCTAGTGGTTTCTGTAACCAATTGGGAACCACATATTTGCTTCAAGATTTACGTCTGATGTCCAAGTTTGATCACATTTGACTTCATCTACATGTGTTTTGAAATAGGCTTTGTTCTTGGGTTAATGAAGCTACACGTAACATCTAGTTATATTCCTACATCTATATCTTTTGTTCATTGACAAACTATGTGGCATGTGTCTGGTCCAGTGATCCTGGTACTACAGCTGCATTTTAAACAATGCACGCCTCAACTGAGATAACGGACATCTATCAAGCTCAAAAAGAAAACTTGTGTTTCCCATAGTCACAAACGATTGCGATTTGTATTTCGCATAGCCACCGTTTCCGTACTAAAAAACGGTTGCGGTTTGTATTTCGCATAGCCACCGTTTCCGTAGTAAAAAAACGGTTGCGGTTTGCACATTCAATCTTCAATACTTCATTAAAATACCACTAGTAGAAGAACCCGATACGTCTTCATGTTACGGAGAATGTTCTAGAAATTGAAGGAAAAGGAAAAGATTTGTTGAAATCGAAGAAAATAGTAAAAAAGATGAATTTAGACGTGCATTTGGAACAAGAAGTCCAACAATCCGTTTATTAAAAGTAGCTATCACCTCCAATCATTTCCTGGCCAAATCACACAACATAAAGTTTAAAGTTATCGTGTGTTGTAGTTTGGAAAGATGACCGAATAGAGATCTGAATAACAAACTGTGGAGAACTTGTTTGTGTCGGGTTCTTCTGCTAGTTATTCGAAATGTTTCAGATCATCATAGAAGACATGTCGGGTTCTTCTGCTAGTGGTTTCTGTAACCAATCCATAATCACCCTTGGTAGTTATTCGGAATCGATAAATAACCAACACGAAGATCTCTGCGATCGCTAAGGTTTCCATCAACGGATTGATCGGTAACATTACTCTACCTGTGCTCCGATTTAAGCGGCGTGTTCCGATCAACGTTTATCGACATTGTTAAAGGTGATGAAGAGTTTAGAAACCCTAGAATAATTGTGTTTTTACTGAAAAAAAACGTGATACTTGAAAAAACACCATTATATACGGCCCGTATATAGTTATACGGCCCGTATACATGTGGTAACATCAACAAACCTCACAAAATAAATTCATTGAGCCGTATACGTTTTACAAATCGTATACACATGTATACGGCTCGTATAACTATATACGGGCCGTATATAATAAAATAAAAAAAAACATCATCAACAAACCTCACAAAATAAATCCATTGAGCTGTATACGTTTTACAAATCGTATACACATGTATACGACTCGTATAACTATATACGGGTCGTATATAATAAAATAAAATAAAAAACATTCCCTGCGCATTCCCTATTCAAAAACATTCTATACGGGCCGTATAACTGTATATGACCCGTATACAATAGAGGGTGTGAAAATAAGATATAGGGTATGTGGGAATAAGGGGGGCCAAAAAAAATTGTTTCGAATGAAACTGAGAAATATACTCGAACCTCATGTTCAAGGACGATTTTGGCGATTTAGACTGTGGGGTTTGGGCGTGGGTTGGCTGAAAACGCCCAAGCCACCACCCCGGGTGAGCTTGGGTTTGGGCGTGGCCCCTTTGGCGTGGGATTCAGCCCGGGCGTGGGGCGGGGCTACGAGACTGACTTGGCGGGATGTGATTGGCCAAGAGCACTAGCCATGGCGGAACCTCATTATATGTGGCTTGGCCACGCCCCACCATACCCCTTTGAAATTGGGGTTTAGTCTTGGGTGTCCCATACATACTCCACGTGTCGTACCATGCCCCCAACCCAACCCACGCCTCACCATACCCGACGGTCTTAACTTAAGAACAAGACTTAACCTAGGGGGTAGGGCTAGAGCGCCTGGCACAGCCTGTGATCTGCAGAACTCTAGAAGCCACTATATTTCCACAACTACACACAACGTACAACATTTCATTCACATCGTACAACTCATTACCTCAAACCACCACCACCGGCGATCAGTCAGTGACCGGTGACAAAGAATAAAAGATGCTGAGGGATGAATCGGCATGCAACACTTACAACTACGGCGACTCCGATTACTGGGACGCTCGATACCTCAACGAGTCCGCTTTCGATTGGTACCAGCGTTACGATGCTCTTCGTCCTTTTCTTCGTAAATATATTCCAATTTCTTCTCGTCTACTTATGGTTGGTTGCGGTAATGCAGGTATCATTCTCGATTATATTTGTTATTTACATTTAATTTCTAGGGTTTATATATTGTTTAGTTGTCATACAGTACTATAATTGTTGTTTAGTACTTATTATTTAGGGCTGTAAACAACGGTTCACGATCACAAACAAACAAACGTATAATACTGTTTTAAAAAGTAGAAAAATAACATTCTTAATCAGTTATCACCTTGTTAAGCACTTGATATAATAATTATAAAGATAATTATCCGAAAACAAGGGCACAAGTTAGACATAATAAGCATAAACATAATTGTCGCAAAGTAATGATTCAAATATATAAGTTTCTAATGGCTGAACATGAACTAAATAAAACAAACGACCATGAACGGATGTAAACGAACATATTAGTAAAAATGTTCATGAATGCAATTGAACAAATGGGACGTTTGTTCCTGTTCGTTCGGTTAATTAATTGAATGAAATTTTCCTCTTCTTTTTCGTTTGTTTATTAAACGAACTTCCCGCCGCCGAACGGTTCGCTGAACGTTCGGTTCGTTTACAGCCTTAGTATTATTTATATAGTTGAGGTAATATGTTGAATTGGCTTCTACGGGTTTTGTCTCTCTGTTTTATGCAGAAAATGGTAAAGAATAGGATGTGCATAGTGAAATATTGGTAGTTTGGATTGAAGTCGTTGAGGTCTCTGTTGAGTGTTGACCACTAAGTTTGTAATAGTTACACTTGGATTGATAATTGGTGACAGGCTCACGTTTGACATAATGGAGATGACAATTATTGATAAAGAAAATGATAAAGAATAGGATATTCTCATATTCATAGTGAATAAGTGAAATACTAGTAATTTGGATTGAAGTTAGTTGCTAAAGAGTGTGATTCTAGTAGATAATCGAGCGGCGAATGGTCATTGAGGGCTTTGTTGACTGCTAAGTTTATTATAGTTACACTTGGATTGATAACATGGTAAATGAATTGGCGACAGGTTAGCATTTCGCATAAACGGAGATAACAATTATTAAACATTCATCGAATTGGGATTTGTGATTATAATGATTGAAAGGAAGCGTTAGCATTTTACGCGTTGGTGACTTGGTGTATTGACTTTCATTGAATCGGGATTTGTGATTATAATAATTGTATTAGGGTCTAGGGTTTATTGACTTATTTGTTGCTGTAATTAGATTGATTTTGTTCCTCGTTTAGGTTCATTCGGTTTTCTTGTTTTGTCATGTAATTATACATAATATGAGGTGTTACTCTCACAATGAAACATCGCAATTACAATATCTATTTTGGTATATTATTAGTGCCTACAAAACTCTAGATACGTGTGTGCATATGGGATGAGGATGAAAAAGATACATAATGAAATGTCATATAACACTCATGCCAACCGAATATATTCTAAAACTGCTTAAACCTGCATACATAACCTGTCCTATCTTTGTTAATTCTTTGTTAGCTCTTTGCAGTTATATCAGAGGACATGGTTAAAGATGGGTATGAAAGCATCATGAATGTTGACATTTCTTGTGTGGCTATTGAAATGATGCGACGTAAATATGAGCATGTTCCTCAGTTGGAATGTATTCTCTCTCTCTACAAACTGCCTATCTTATTGCGTTAGGATATCTGATATTTCAGATGCTCACTATCTTGTGATACATTACAGTTACTGAATTTTTCTTATCGTACTTAAAGACGTGCAGATGGATGTTCGGGATATGGGTTTTTTTCTAGACAATTCATTTGATGGTGTAATTGATAAAGGTATAGACTTATATCAGTCACTCTTACTCTAGTTTTAAACAGTCAATTTCGACCTATTCCACGTGTTTTTCTATATTAACGATCCTTTTTCTGCTCTCTTTTGCATGGTTTCTGATTTGCGGGTCTTAGGAACTCTTGATGCGCTGATGGTAAGCTACTTAAATTCCACATCAGATTTGTTTTTATCATTGCTCCACGTGTTTTTAATTTCTTAACTTCTTTTGAAGTGTGGAACCAATGGTCCAACTAGTGCTTCTCAGATGCTGGGGGAAGTGAGCAGGTTTCAAGTCTCTTTCATTGTCTTCTATTGTGCTAGTTTATGTAATTTAAAGAACAATATATATTATATTTTCATTAGCCATAATTTAAAAGAAGAATATTATGTTGTATATCTTATTGATATTGATAATTGTAGTTATAATAACATCTGGTGTTTTATTTGTAGGATTCTAAAACCTGGAGGGGTCTATATGCTGGTAGGATGATAAATCATTCTTTTAGGTTATCGTCCCTTTTAAAGACCTCATGGAGTTGCTAGATACCATTAACTACCATATGGTGCTATAAGGTGTTTAGCGACAATAGCGACTTTTTCTATAATTTTAGTGTTTTTTTGATAAATATAAATAGCGATGTCCATTAGGGCTTTTTTTGTTTCGCGATTGAAAAAAGCAGCATATTTAGATGAAATATACATGTAAAAATAGCGTATTTTGATAATATACACGTAAAATATTTCTTAAATTTTCTACTACTTTATCGCTAAACATGAACTAGAGGGTGCTATTTCGTCGCTATCGCTACAGAGCATATAGGTAGCTTGTCGCTACTTACCGCTATTCGCTATTGACAACTATGTTAACTACATTATTTTGCAGATTACATACGGTGATCCGAAGGCGAGGATGACTCATATTAACCGACCAACTTACAATTGGAAGATAGAATTGTACATCATACGTAAGTTAATTCTTTCTCTCAACGTATGTGTACATCAGACTTTTACTTTGCTGTTCTCAGTTATATTCTTGAATCTTGATAGTTGATACCATTGTTTGTGGACTTTAACCGACCAAAGAAGCACCTTAAATGTTCATTGTTGGGGATATGTGGGGCCCGAGAAACACCAAGTAACAGTAGGAATACTATAATAAGATAATAAAGCGTGCAAAATTTAATAACACAAAAACATGAATTAGTTTCTTTGTGAGATAATAACATTTGATGCTAAAGCTCCCAAACTTCAAGTACCATTGTTTTGGTGCTTGCTTTAATCTATACAAACTTTTCTTCAATATGATCCTGTAGGTCTTCCTTTACAACTACTTTAAAAAAACCTTCAAGCTGTGCCATACTGCCATGTAGATATCTTCTTCAAGGTCATCATGCAAGACAACAGTTTTGACATCTAGTTGCTCTAGATGCAATTTTACCACAAGTACGATGCTTAAGACCAATCTGATTGTCGTCGTTGTGAAGAGAAGATCTCATTTGTGTTTTAAAGCATGAGCCGATAGGTCTTGTAACTGAGGTGAGAGGCAAAGGTGCACTCATCACGTACCGAGGCACACTTGTTTTGCTAAAACACTTCTAGTAGTTAAAACACACAAAATTTAGATATTTATATCAATTTATACTAAATGGGTAACATATATATATCAATAAAGGATTGTTGTTCATGATTTGATATTGCTGTATAGAAGACAGACTTCTAAATTAAAAAAAAAAAACTAAATACCGAGAAGTGAAAAAGTTATGTTGTTGCTTCTAGGCACATCACATGGGCTTTTGCTGTTAATTAGACATCTCATTTAAATAGATGATGCCCATAAAAAAAGAAAAGAATGCAGTGATAGATGAGGATCGGTAGGTTGCCAAGAGGCGCACCTCACCATGAAGCGCTAAAAAGCATCGCTTTGCTGTGCCTCACTCACTTTTTAGAAAACAAGGTCTCATTAAACATATTTTTTTCAAATGGAAACCCTCAACCACCAATATGATCTTGTACCTTTGGCTGCCATCATGTTCTTTAACCCTGAATATTCATTTATTATGTAGTGCTTTCATCCCTGCTCGGAACTTGACTAATGACCACGCCTGCTTCTTTTAAGCAGCCTTATCTCTTCTTTCTTAGCTTTTTACTTTTGTACCGATTTTTTCAACTCAAGGTTTCTGAATAAGACCTGGACTCACCATCTCAGTTATGGAGAGTATCTAACTGGAGGTCTTATTCTCTAGTGGATCTTCTTAAACAAACCCATGTGATAGGAACCCGGGTCAAGTCACATATTCAAGTTCCCGCTTAAATTATTTAAATCAAGAGAAATTAATGGAGGGAAAGTAGTGGGGAAGTTTTTAATCAGTTTTAGCTAGTAACTGCCTTAGGATTAGTATTAATTTCTTTGTTTTTTCATTGTAATTTTAGTTCAGTTATTAATGATCAAAAAACCGTATTTTGTTTATGGAGACTAGCCTATCTTGAATCAGGCCAATTATCCTCTAAATTTGTCAATTTGATTTTTGGGTTTTATCATTTGGTTCCATTGCCGGGAATAATCATCTATGGCACCTTCTACCCGGAGTGACCCTGAAGGCAGCGGCCTGTTCTGACCCAGATCCGATTGCAGTTCAATTGGCTGCAATTGCATCAATTCTCGAATCAATAGAGTCTCTCAAGGATGATGTAGCGACTAGCGACTCTCAAGACACATGCTATGCATGGTTTAAAAAGGCTTTCCGAGGCCCGCCTCAAGGCTTACGCCTCGGCTGAGGCTATGAAAAAACGCCTTAAAGGCTTAGCCTCATAGGGGTCAACTGAAACCTAAGCCTCGGTCATTCGAGGCTTTCCGAGGCTTTTCGAGGCGGTGAGGCTTAAGCCTCACTAGACCTTGTGAAAATTGAAAAATTTTAGGTTTTCTGGACTTTATGTCAGACCCATTTAGTGTTTATTGGGCTTAATTGGTGGGCCAACCCAATAGTTCACTTAAAAACATCTATTAGGTTAAAAAAACCTAATTGGATGATGAGTGGATAGCCAACCCGAGTGGGGATGAAGATGGCATTGGTGGAGTTGGCGGGTCAAATGAGGAAGAAGGTGAGAGTTCATCATCTAGGAGGAAAAGGAAAAGAGTTATTAATTTGGTTGATGAAGATGACGATCTAAATACACCAGATGAAAACTTTGAGGATGATGATGCGGAGGAAAACGAGTTCTATGATTTTTAGATGTCATAACATTACTAATTTAAGTTGTTCGAACTATTTTATACTATTTTATGATGTTTGTTTTATGTTAAACCTTGTTTGTTGAACTATTTTCTATTTATGATGCTTGTTTTGTGTTACTTTGTGATTTTTATGAGAGATATATATATATTTTTAATATTTTTAATAATGTTTCGAGGCTTACGCCTCGTGAGGCTAAGGGAAAACGCCTCGATACCCATTTCCGCCTTTTTAAACCTTGATGCTATGTTTAAGAACAAGTCCAGCGGCGGTTCCAGAAGATATGAAGATGACAAGTTTCAAAATCCAGATGAATACTTATGTAGCATCAAGCAGACGGGATCAGTTCAAGAATATCGCCAGGAATTTGCACGTCGATCAGCTAGGGTTTCTAATTGGCCAGATAACTGTTTATTGGGTGTGTTTTTAAGTGGGATCAAGGAAGAATTAAAGGCTTATGTTAGGATCCATAAGCCTCATAATGTTTATAAGGCAATGAGACTGGCCCTAGAATTTGAGTCCAAAATAGGCCATACCAAGCTCAATAGAAACTTAATTCTGGAACCTGCATTTAAACCTAATTCACTCTCTGCTTCTCAGTCATCGACACTTTCTCATGGAAGCACGCCACACATCTTTGAGGCTGAGGAACAAGGTTCATATCTTCATGGGGAATGCTTTAAGTGCGGAGATAAATATGCCCCTGGGCATCGTTGCAAGGTGACCTTCAAGCTATTGGAGTCTGGAGAAGAGGCTGAGGACATCGAACCTGACCCAGCACCAGTGACAGAATGTGACACCCCCAATAATGCAGAAATTGCTGAAATTAGTCTTCATGCCATCCTTGAGTTTAAACTGACTACCCAACTAGTTTCTCCTTTTGATGTTAAGATAGGGAAAAGGAACCATAATTCTGGTCTTGAGAATGTTATCAAACTGTGATCTAGGTGGGGTCCAGATGCAAAGAACAAGGAAATTGCAAGACCTTCACAATCCTCTTTAGCTCGGGTCTATGAAGCGGGTCAGGCTACAATTAAATGGCTGATCGCTTGGCACAACTTTCAGATTTTCTTTCGATTAGAGGACAAGTCGTTTGTCCGGACGGATGTATTGATAGGAACCCGGGTCAAGTCACATATTCAAGTTCCCGCTTAAATTATTTAAATCAAGAGAAATTAATGGAGGGAAAGTAGTGGGGAAGTTTTTAATCAGTTTTAGCTAGTAACTGCTAAACTGCCTTAGGATTAGTATTAATTTCTTTGTTTTTTCTTTGTAATTTTAGTTCAGTTATTAATGATCAAAAAACCGTATTTTGTTTATGGAGACTAGCGGCTAGCCTATCTCGAATCAGGACAATTATCCTCTAAATTTGTCAATTTGATTTCTGGGTTTTATCACCATGCCTTGTGGAATCATCTATGAAGGTGATATACGTTTATTGATGAAACTGATGTAGGGCATAGACATTGGTATGAACAAGCTTTAATTTTCTGGCCTCGTCGCATTCCAATATTTGAAAAGGTAACCTTCTGTTTTTCAAGAACACATGGATCACAGAATCCAACTCATAGCATTATTAAATCGTGTATTTCGAAGCCACCATCTTCATACCCTTTTCACTCACGTGCCAAAGTTTTTGCTAAATATAAATAGTTTTTCTTATAAATAGTTTTTGAAGCCACCATCAAAGTTTTATGCCATATAAAAGTTAATTAGAATTATGTTGATTGTGTAAACTTAGGGAATACGTTATTAGCCCTGATCTGAGTAATATGAATAGTCATCTCATGTAGTTGTAATCTGTTATGAGCTATGAAATCGAATACTTATTAATATATCTGTAGTACCACATTGATGGAGTGAACCATGTTATATTTTTGTGTTCTTTATTGTTCTTGCACTATTAGTTAGTCTCGAACAATTGTTTGGTTGCATGTTTGATGTTTCCTCAACATGAAGTTTTGTTTTCTTGCTTACTATCTATGTATAAAGTAACTCCACCCATAGTTGAAATTTAGTTATCTTTCATCATCATCATCATCATACTCAGTAAATCCCACCAATGGCAAAGCTAAGGTAGGGTCTGAGGAGGGTAAGATGTAGACAGCCTTACCTCTACCCCATAGGAATAGAGAGGCTGCTTCCAGTGAGACCCCTGGCTCGATAGTAGTTTTGCATCAAGCCTTGGACATAAGGCACATAACACTCAGCAATTGAGACAAATGCCGATTAGTGCATGTACCCCCTTGTCTTTCGGCTATCAACGCCACCACATGATGCATGATTAACCATCCGCCTCTTTAACGTTATTTTCATGAAATTAGTAAAATAACGTTAAAATTAGTGCACTTTCACTAATTTAGTTATCTTTGTTGCTTTTTATATAACGATATTGCTCTATGATAGAAATGGTTACGTAGATTACGATGTATTTAAAGATACCTAAAATGTTTTTAGTGTCCATTTCAAATAGTGAAATCTAAAAGGTGGTGTAACCGACCCTCGGGATATAATATCTAAAAACGGAAGGAGTGTTATATCCCATAATAACAAGTGTACGGTAGTCAAATCTACTTGTAGTAAAACACGGGATTCTCGTCATGGTCCAAAAGATGTTTGTGTAAACCTGACATTGGTAGAGTGGCAGTTTGAACTCATTTACTAATGAATGGGTTTATTTGGTATATGTTTATCTATAAGAGGTCAGACAGGTAAAAGATTTTCATTTTTGCTAAAAAGGGGAGCGGGTCATATTGGTCGAAAGTTGGCCAAATCGCTTTTTTTTTTTTATTATTATTGTTATAATATATTTGTAATTCCTAATCTTTTAGTACTAAAGCGCACATTGTCTTTTGCAGCTCGGCCTGGTTTCCAAAAGCCAGCAGGTTCAACCTCATCGCCTAAATCGTATCTGTCACCTGTTCCTATCACCGAGAACGGAATGCTTCCTGCTGATTATGTTTTAGAAGATCCAGATTCTCATTTCATATACGTCTGCACGAAAAGGGGTGACAATTCAGATCTCAGTGAGTCATTGACAATTGATATTTGATCAACATCATGAGCTGATTAGCCTCAACAACTTGGTAATAAGCAGTTTGCGGTGGTGTTTATTGCTTGTAAAAGTGGTTAGAGGTTTTTAGAATGACAAATGCTTTAGTCTCTTTACTATGGCATAAAATGTTGGTTATTTAGTTAACTTTTTAGTTTTTGATATTTGTTTTCATTTGATTGTTGATTTGAGAGAAGATACATGAATAGATGGTATCTGTGTGAAATGTCTAGGCTGCTATTATTTCTTGTCATTTGTTTGCATTCGTTGGATGTTGGATAATGGTTTCTGTTACTTTTTGATAGGGCAATGAGCGTGTTACCCCGTCAGAACGGTTCAAGTTGATGTGTAAGTTTTTATGCGGTTGAAATGGACTAGGTCGGGTCAACTTGTCAACGCTTGTCGTTTATTTTTTATTTTTTATTTTTTTAATTATAATGGAAAGATCTTGTTCATCAATAATAAATGTCAGTTGTGATCATAGAGAATATATTTACATTAATAAT
The DNA here is from genome assembly GCA_030545235.1 of Helianthus tuberosus. Lineage (NCBI taxonomy): Eukaryota > Viridiplantae > Streptophyta > Magnoliopsida > Asterales > Asteraceae > Helianthus > Helianthus tuberosus. The sequence continues at coordinate 148,593,869 of CM060411.1, read as the reverse complement.
CGAAAACATGGACATAATTAATTTTGAAGGGTGATTAAATATTAAAGGTGTTAAGAATTTTGTTATACGTTATTAAAGATGTTAGGAATTTTGTTGAAGATGAGGCAAAGCTAGAGGTGCATAAGCGAATTGGTTTGGAATTCCAAACCCGAATCTTAACCAATATAGGAACTGATTTGACTGTAGACGCTTTGAACCGCATTTAGGCTGGGTGGTATGGTCTCACACCCCCAAGGGCTTTATCACGTCACATAAGCACCAGGTAGGCAGCACATAAGCGGGGGCTTCATCCTTAACTTGCACGGTGTGGAATAACGCCCCTTTTAATACATTAAAAAAAGAAAGAAAAGATAAATAAACTCAATTCTGATTGGTTCAAGGAGCGGACTCTATCCCCTTCTTCCTCTTCACGCCCGCTATGGCTTTGGCGAAGGCCAGGGATAACGCCCCCTTCGGCGGAGGCGGTGTGGTGTAGGGCGCTAAAATGAGTGAGATGACAGGGGACGCGAAACCACACCATCCAGCCTTTTGTCAAAATTCTAAATATTGTTATATTTATAAAAAAAATCAACCAACCAAAACGTTTACAATCCGATTGTACTTGCAAGTTTGTCTAAAACCCAATGGATAAAGCAAACTAGTAAAAGATAAGTACTAACATAAATTAAATAGGGTTTACATATTCACACACTCTCATATACGCCTCGTATAGTTCTGTACGTCGCATACAACCTTTTTCAATTTACAAAAAAAATATCTGATTATGTCATAGGTTGTCTTATATCCCCCCCCCCCCCCCCCCCCATATGCGTCGTATAGGCCTATACGAGGCGTATAGACGAAAAAGACCATTTTACCCCTGATTTGGGGCTGTACGCATGCATAAATTGGTCTTTTTTGCCCCTCGTATATGCCTAGTATAGGCTTGTATAAGGCGTATGTATATAAAGGGGTTAAAAAAACACTTTTATAAATCACAAATTACCATTTTAGCCCTGAGTTAGGCCTAGACTGGGGGTGTCTCAGGGCTAAAATGGTAATTTGCCATTTTATTTTTAAACCATTTTAGCAAACTTTTAAAAAGAGAAAACAAAAAAAATTAAAATATATGCCGCGTACAGGGCTAGATTGGGCGTCTAGGGTTGTTTAAAAGACTATTATACCCCTGAGTTAGGGCTAGACTGGAGGCAACACAGGGCTATAATGGTCTTTTGGACCACACTAGACGCCTAGTCTAGCCCTGTATGCGGCGTGTATATATATATATATATATATATATAGGGTTGAGTTCATTGCAGAACTCACATTTTATGCAGAACTAGTTAGAACTCTTTAGAGCCTTTGATCTATTAATGAATGGCTAAAAATAAGTCATGGTATAAGTGTAATTAAAGTGAAATTTAATTGGTCGTTTTAAATCATGAAAGGGCATAATAGTAAAAAAACATCACTTGAATTTGTTAAAAACCAGTGTATCCCGTTCTTTCCTCTCAATCCTATATTCACGCACTTCTTTTCCTCCTAAATCCTATATCCACAAACTTTGTAGCCAATGATTTTATTATTTGTTTTCTCCGTGCATTTGTTTTTTTGTATGAATATTAAACCTACACACTACGTCAATTTCACATTTATAGAATTACATATATGTAGATGTAGAAATAATCAGCAACATATATGTAAATGTTGGATGAATTTAAAATCTTGAATTTACATATATGTAAATGTTATATATATATAAATTATAGGTCACTTGTACATGTGTAATTTATTTAATTATACATATTAAAAAAGAATTACATATAAGTAATTAAATGTATCATAATTTACACATGTGTAAAATGTAACTTACATACATGTAAAATAGTCGACTACTTATATGTAAAGAGACCGGTTAACGTACAATGTTTCTTAACATCCGAGCATACGATATGAAATTACGCATGTTATAAAACTCAAAACTCTAATCACGCATGTTGAAAAAACATAAATCCGGACATCATAAACTCGGAAGACTTCACAAACTCGGAATCTTCATTCTTTCACAAACTCGGAATCTTCATTCTTTCACAAACTCGGAATCTTCATATTACGCACGTTATAAAACTCAAACCCCTAATCATGCACGTTGAAAACCATAAGCACGCATGTTGAAAAAACATAAATCCGGACATCATAAACATGGAAGACTTCACAAACTCGGAATCTTCATTCTTTCAACATGCGCGACTTCACAGCATACGCTCGTATGTTAAGTCATATTGTATTTTACACTTGTAAATAAGTAAATCACACAAACTTATAAATTAATAAAAAGAAACTGCACATGTAAATAATGAATTACGTATCTATGTAAATAGAAGAACTGCATATTGTAATTAAATATATGGAATCATGGTAGTCTTTAAATATATACAAAGTATATGAAATGGAAATTATGGCCTGTGTGAAATCTTACGATTAGTATGATTTTCAAAAATTACGTGCTTTTCGTTTTACGCATGATGAAGATCTAACACTTACTTTCTAAATGAAATAAATTAGGATGTAATGCAATAATGAGTCAATAACCATCAACTAAAATTGAGATATATAAGGAAATATAAAAACATGTGATAATTTAAGATACTCAATTTTACTTTTATACCCTTTGTTAATAAAATAAAGAAAAATAAAATAAATTCAAATGAGTGGTTTAAAAGAGTTCTGTAAGTTCTGAAAAAATATTTGGTTCTGAAATGATCCTGACCCTATATATATATATATATAGTGTGAGGTTCATTGGGGAACACTAAAAAAGTGGGGAACCGGGGAACACTCTTAAAAATTTAACTTAACATGTTAAAAATTAATTTTTTAAACATCTTTTTTTGCGCTTCTCCTTATATATACTTGTAGAAGCATTTTTAATAAAAAAAATCAAAAACTAAAAATATTAGAAAAAAACAATAAAAAAAGGCTAAAAATTGGTTTTTTTAGAAAAATTATTTTTTTACTCGACTAGTTTCTCATCCTTTTTATAAAGAAAAGCGCTGAAAAATTTTAAAAAAATAAATATTTTTAACATGTTAAGTTAATTCTATAAGATATAACTGTTTTTTAAACATTTTTTTATATTTTTAGTTTTTGATTTTTTTTTATCAAAAATGTTTCTACTTGTATTTATAAGAAAAAGCGCCGAAAAAACATTTATAAAAATATTTTTTTAACATGTTAAGTATAATTTTTAAGAGTGTTCCCCCGTTCCCCACTTTTTTAGTGTTCCCCAATGAACCCTCCCCTATATATATATATATATATATATATATATATATATATATATATATATATATATATATATGTTGTTTTCTATTTTCAATATCGATAACATTAATATTAAAAAGAGAAAACAAAAAAAAATATACGCCGCATACAGGCTAGACTAGGCGTCTAGTGTGGTCCAACAGACCATTATAGCCCTGTTTTGCCCCCAATCTAGCCCTAACTCAAGGCTATAATGGTACGAGACTATATGATAAGATACAACACTCGTATAGGCCTGTAGGTGTAGTATAGGTCTCGTATAGGACTATCGGTGTGGTTTAGGTCTCGTATAGGCCTATAGGCATATACAAGACCTATAGGGGACCTATAGAGACTTATACTATACACTATACGATATTATACGATACCATACAATATTATATGATATGAGATAACACCCGTATACGATACAATACAATACAATGCTATAGGATACGATACAACACCCGTATAGGCCTATAGAGGACCTCAACCACACTTATAATCCTATATGGGACCTATCCTACACCTATAGGCGTAAACGGGTGTTGTATCATATCCTATAGTATCGTATTGTATTGAATCGTATAGTATAGTGTGGTATAAGTCTCGTATAGGTCTTGTATAGGCCTATACAGGACATAAATCACACCTATAGTCCTATACGAGACCTATACTACACCTATAGGCTTATACGGGTGTTGTATCGTATCCTATAGTATCGTATCATATAGTGTATAATATAAGTCTCTTATAGGTCTATACAGGTGTTGTATCATATCCTATACTTGTTATTTTTATTTATTTAAAATAGAAAACTTATTTTTTTTATAAAAGTTTGCTAAAACGATGAATATTGTATAAAATGTTTGTAAAAAAAACTTGTATACGCCCCATATTGGCCTATACGTGGCATATATGGGGCATGAGTCATATACAAGGGGTCCTATACGCCACGTATAGGCATGTACGCGGCGTATAGAAGCAACCAAACAAGAACTGACATGAGTCAGGCACTGAGTTTGATGTAACCCTATACGCCCCGTATAGGCCTATACGAGGCATATACGAGGCAGAGGGTGTGCAAATAGGCGGATGAGGTGTGTGGATAGTTTGAGCCATTAAATAAAGCCACTTAGGCTTTAGCCTAGTGGTCAAGAGAAATTATCTTTTGTGAGAAGACCAAGGTTTAATCCTTGGGAGATGAAAGTATTCAAGGGGAAAAATTAGCCGTTAAAAAACATAAATTAAATAAAAAGGATAAAAGAAATACATTTTAAAATCCAAATTTATAGATAAACCATAAACCCGGCGTCATGGAGTCTCATCGAATTTGTTATGGGGCAAGTTTGTCGTTTCCATATGCGATTAGGGAAAAGTGTCGCCCATCTTCCCATTACATCTCCATCCTCTTGATTCCACCGCATGTCTCCATCTTTTGATCAAATTGAAATAAACCCACAAACATGTTAAACCATTTGTTTTTCCTGATTGTTTTACTTACTAAAGTTGGGAGTTTGAGGTTTGACAATATCGTGGGTCTCTCACGATATGATCAAGATGGAAAGAAATCAAGAAGATTGAAAATTCAAAGAGAACACTTGCGTCATTTTTAAAGATTTGTGTTGGGTTGCTTAAGCATATGAACTTCATCTAATATTAAAGATTTGTGTTGGGTTGCTTAAGCATATGAACTTCATCTAATATGCAATGTTGAACAAACCTTCTTCGAGTTCTGAGGTACAAAACCTTTGTGCACCGGCGGAGGATAGTGGAGGCCCGGGAGTGCCCTGGCCCCACCGATTTTTTGCACGCAGTGTTATTTTTACCGAAAATTTCTAAAAAAAATGTTTTTACTAGTGTAAAATATTGGTTTTTAAAAGTTCGGCCCCATCGATTTGGATTTTTAGAGTCCTGCCCCCACCTAGTTTCCGTTCAAGCTCTGCACTTCCTTTGTGAGTTCTATAGTCTTCTTGGATTGAGTTTTGATTATACATATACATAGAACCAAATGAGGTGATAAATATATAACTTCTAAGATTAATTACATACCTATATATATATACTAGGTTAGAACCCCGTGTATTACACGGGTTGAATAAATATAATTTTATATACTAAGTAATAAAATAGTTACATCTTTTAAAAACCCGTGTATTGCACGATTTGAATAATACACATGTCTTACATGAATCATGTAATCCGTTAAAACATTTAGTCATCAAGATGTGTTTTCTAACAAAAGGAACTTTGAAGTACTATTTACTTATTGTAACATCTCACTTTATTTTTTATTAGGTTAGAGAGTTGTGTATTACATGATTTATAACATTTTACTTTGTTTTTTCTTATTTATTATTAGGTTAGAAACTTACGTATTACTTGATGTTGGATAATCAGCAGAAAAAAAAAGAAAAGAAATATTTTAGTAAAAATTATTAAATATAAAAGAGATAAGCTGGATATTATGATTTAATATTATTGTTTCATTAGAGTTTAAAATGGGATAAAGGGATCCTTTATTAGAAATAAGATTCTAAATATACGATGTATAAAAAATATGTATGTTCTATATGTATTGAATAAATCCTTTTAACGAAACAGTTGATTAAAATAAGTATTTCTATTTTAATATGTGATTATCATCAAAATATAAAAACAATTAAAACTACCAATTAAATAAAATCTTTATCTTTATAAATATTTAAAACGCTAATATTTTTTTTAGATTTTAATAATTAATATATGATTATAATAATTAATATATTATTATCACTTATCTTTGTCTTTATCATAAAATCTCTTCTACAAAATTTAAATTTAATATTATCAATAATTGGATTTCGATAATAAATATTTAGAAAAATAATTAAGATTGCCTCATAGAACGCCATGTGTCCCTAACATGGTTTCTTTTATTATATGTATAGATTATGAGTTCTATAGTCTTCTTGCTTTATTCCCATTCAATATTTCGAATTAAATTTAACTTTGTATTAATTGTAGTTTCATTATTTGTTAATATTTTGTTCTTGAATATATATATATATATAGGATTGAGTTAAAATGAGAACCACTCCCAGTTGTAAGAACTATGAGAACCATCTCAACCAATCAGGTTATGCCAACATAAAGGGTATGTTGGTCATTTACCCCAAATGTCAAATCTATCCTCTCACCTCTCTCCTCTATTTAATGCTCTCTTCTCTCTCATCTCTCCTCTCTCATCTCTTTTCTATTTAAAATTGTAAGAACCAGCGAGAACCACCCCCGCGGGGGGCCGTTGACCACGATTTTTTTTTACAACTAGATGTGTATATTTTAACACCCTACGCAAAGTTTGGGTTTAAACGGCGCGCCCGAGGGGGTAGTTTTTTACGCCCAAAGTTTGAGTTTTTTTAATTTTTCTTTTTTTAACCAAACTTTGGGCGTAAAAAACTACCCCCTCGGGCGCGCCGTTTAAACCCAAACTTTGCGTAGGGTGTTAAAATATACACATCTAGTTGTAAAAAAAAATCGTGGTCAACGGCCCCCCGCGGGGGTGGTTCTCGCGGGTTCTTACAACTCGAGGTAGCCAAACCCCGTTTTTTTTCGAGATACGCTTTGTTTTGATGTTGTTGGCTTTTTATATTTTTTTTCCCTAGTCGATGACGATAATAATCTATCTATCTGAGACACCTACCGAGTTTGCGTTTTCTGGGTGTGTCCGTGTTTGCGTAAAAAAGTTTTTGTATAAAAAAATGTTAAACCGTAAACTTTTTAACTTAAAACGTAAAACTTTTTAACGTAAAATTAAAAAAAAAAACGTAAACTTTTTAACGTAAACCGTAAAATTTTTAACGTAAACCGTAAACTTTTTTAACGTAAAACGTAAATCGTAAAAAGTTTTAGGTAAAACGTAAAATAAAAATGTAAATAACGTTAACGTAAAAAACCGGCGCGTAAAACGTAAAAAACCGGCGCGAAAAACGTAAAAAACCGGCGCGTAAAACGTAAATAACGTTAAAGTAAAAAACCGGCGCGTAAAACGTAAAAAAAAGTTAACGTAAAAAACCGGGGCGTAAAACGTAAAAAACCGGCGCGTAAAACGTAAATAACGTTAACGTAAAAAAACCGGCGCGTAAAACGTAAAAAAAACGTTAACCTAAAAAACCGGGGCGTAAAACGTAAAAAACCGGCGCGTAAAACGTAAAACGTAAAAGGTTTTACGTAAAAGGTTTTTCGTAAAACGTAAATAGTTAATTTTTTTTAGTAAAACGTAAAAAGTTTTAGGTAAAACGTAAAAAACCGGCCCGTAAAACGTAAAAAACCGGCGCGTAAAACGTAAAAAAAGTTAACGTAAAAAACCGGCGCGTAAAACGTAAAAAACCGACGCGTAAAACGTAAAAAACCGGCGCGTAAAACGTAAAAAAACGGCCCGTAAGAAACGGCGTTAAAAAACGGCGTGTAAAAAACGACGCGTAAAAAACGGCGTTAAAAAACGGCGCGTTAAAAAAACGGCGTGTTAAAAAAACGACGCTTGAAAAAACCCGGCGTAAAAACGGCGCGTCAAAAATACGTAAAACGTAAAAAGGTTAACGTAAAACTGAAATTGTAAAAAGTATAAAAAATCTTTAAAAAAATCAGAATTTAAAAATGTTTTAATAAAAAAATTATGTTTAAAAAATAAAAAGTAATATAATAATACAATAAAGTAATAAAAAAACAATAAAGTAAAAAAGACAAAATAGAGTGTTTTTACCTAAATACCCTTTTAGATTATAATACTAAAAACATAATTCGACAAAAAATACTTAATATTATTTTTTAATACTTTTAATCTCATCCATCCATCAACTTGATCTAATGGTCAAAAAGTGGTTCTCATAGTTCTTACAACTGGATGTGGTTCTCATTTTAGCCATCCCCTATATATATATATATATAGGGGAAGGTTCAAATGAAAACCACTAGTTATTGTGAAAACTCAAAAACTAATTAAAAAAGCCAAAAAAACATACCATTTTTTTTGCATACCAATTTTCGCCACTTTTAGTACACAAAAAAAATTTCAAAAAAATAAAAATTTTTGTAGTGCACATGTGTAGTACACATACACATCACATGTGTAATATAATTTTTTTTTGAAAGAAAGTTGTTTTTTATATAAAAAAACCTGCGATTTTTTATAAAAAATTTGAAAAAAAAATTTGGTGTGTGTTTTTTAGGATTTTTTTAGTTAGTTTTCGAGTTTTCACAATAAAAGTGGTTTTATATATATATATATATATATAGGGAGCCGCTAGAATGAGAACCACCACGAGTTATGAGAACCGCGAGAACCAAGTGCCACGGAGGGGCGTTGACCACGATTTTTTTACAACTAGATCCGTATATTTTAACAAAATTCGTAAAAAAAAAATTCAAACGGCGCGCCCGAGGGGGTAGTTTTTTACACCCAAAGTTTGTAAAAAAAAAAGAAAAAACAAAAAAATAATAAAAACACCAAACTTTGGGTGTAAAAAACTACCCCCTCGGGCGCGCCGTTTGAATTTTTTTTTTACGAATGTTGTTAAAATATACGGATCTAGTTGTAAAAAAAAATCGTGGTCAACGCCCCTCCGTGGCACTTGGTTCTCGCGGTTCTCATAACTCGTGGTGGTTCTCATTCTAGCGCCCCCTATATATATATATATATAGGGAGCCGCTAGAATGAGAACCACCACGAGTTATGAGAACCACGAGAACCGCGCCCCGCAGGTGGCCGTCGGCGACGGAATTTTTTTTACACCTAGATCCGTATATTTTAGTGGGGGGTTTAAATTTTCGGTTCAAACGGCGCGCCCGAGGGGGTAGTTTTTTACGCCCAAAGTTTGGTAAAAAAAAAAGAAAAATTAAAAAACCCAAACTTTGGGCGTAAAAAACTACCCCCTCGGGTTCGCCGTTTGAACCGAAAATTTAAACCCCCCACTAAAATATACGGATCTAGGTGTAAAAAAAATTTCGTCGCCGACGGCCACCCGCGGGGCGCGGTTCTCGTGGTTCTCATAACTCGTGGTGGTTCTCATTCTAGCGATCCCCTATATATATATATATTTCGGGATGGCCGGCCCTGAAGGCGGGCGGGGAGGACTATCGGCCAGGGCGCGATATTTCGAAGGGCATGTTAATTTTTAAAAAACTCCAATATGTAGAGGATCCTGTAAAAAAGGCCTAAAGTGTGAGAAGAGTAAGAAATAATCTCAGCCATTAGATCTTTTGATCTAATGGTTGAGATCAATAGGGACCAAATTGTAAAATATTTTCATTAATTTGGACTGATTTGAAATATCTAGGGGCAATATAGTCTTTTAAACCCACTAGAAATTAGGTAATGCACATGTAACTTCACCCCGTCTTTTTTAAACGCCAATAACTTTTTATACGTAACTTTTTTTTAAAAAAAATTACACCATAATAACGAACGTTTTTTTATCTTTAATATGAGTATCATATTGCTATACTTATATAGAGAAAAAAATATGTTTCGATCAGATGTTTAGTCAATGAATGGTGTTATATACTTGCTGAATTGTGTTATATACTTGCTGAATGGTTTATATACTTGCTGAATGGTGTTATATACTTGGTGAATGGTGTTATATACTTGCTGAATGGTGTTATATACTTCCTATAATTAAGGTGGCGGTTATGGGAAGTTTTTAATTAATTGAATTAATGATAAAATTACTTGTTTACCCTTTTCAATTAATTTAGATCTAATGGCTGAGATTCTTTCTTATCTTTCTCACACTTTTGGTCTTTTTTACAATAACCTTACCCTATATATATATGTAAAAATTATTAAATTAATACGGGTATACACATACAAACACCAATATAGGCCCACTTACAAAACTATTTTTATGGTTTAGATTAGTTATTAACCCATTGCCATTAGGTTTAGACCTTTTGTGAGCCCAATACCCAATTTCGTTAAGGTCTAAGGGCACGTTTTTTCAAGTTCGAACATGGTACATGAATTATCAGGGCTGGCCTCCGGACTTCTCAAATGTATGTGTTGATAAGAACACCTTGGTGGTCCTTCAACCACCATCATCTAATGTGGTTAACCATCTTCAAATACGAAGATGCCACCATCCATTGTGAAAACACATGATCATCCTAACCAGAAGATCTAGAAACCCCCATATATAAACATGTCAAGAAACTTCACCACTACATACATACATGATATGCTAAATATTTAATAGTAACTTGGCAAAGAAATCTAAAAGACTTGATTTATTAATGCAATGCAATACAATTATATAGTTGAATAGTTCAGATATGAAAGTAAGACAATTAGAACAGTTGCAAACATAACTAATTTTAAACCATCGTGATAACATTGAATACAATTCCATACTATACAATAATACATGTTACGATTGATCAAAATTAGTTAAAATCAAACCCACCAATTTAATAACCCTAAAGAATGCAAGATTAGTAAAAAAAAAGGCATGACCCTAAAGATAAAAATTAACTAAAATAAGTCAAAATTGGAAGTCAAACCCACCAATTTAATAACCCTAAAGATCAAAATAACTAAAATCTAATAACCAATTTGCCATGTAAGCTTGTCGTTTCCATATCTCAGAAATCGTCCATGTTCATCTCTTTACATTCTTAGTCTTCTGATTTTAAGTTTTGGTCTCCCCACCTTCAATCAAATCAAAACAAACCTATAAAAAAGTCAACCTTCAAATTCTTTTCCGGATTCTGTTTGTTACTTAAATTTAGAATTTGGAGTTTGACTTTTTTGATTGGATTGAAAATGGTGAGACCAAAAACTAAAACCAAGAAGACAAAGAACGCAAAGAGAAGACGGGCTATATTTTCAAAGAGACATATGGGTTGCTGAAGGATAAGGAAGCACATGAACTTTGTGTGGTGTATGATGAGGAGGTTGAGGTTATTTCTTCTCAAATACAAACCTTCTTTGAGTTCTCTGGTTTTAGGTTATTCTTTAAACACAACTAAAAGAAAAGTTCAAATGTAAATATACACAAACGATAATCAAAATTCCTTTTATTCTGTTTTGTTCCTGTTTATTCTCTTGTGCCGTTTACAAGCCCAATGAAAATAGCTAAGAATATAAGCCCAATATAACTTTATTATTTTAGCTATTATATTTAATCCATTATATCTAAACATCTATAATATATTAAAACAAAGTAAAATAGTATAATTTATAGTAAAACTAATAAACTTAATAATAATTAGCGTGCAACTACGAATACATAAAATCTGAAAGTATGTATGTTAGACAATGTGTAGTGGTAATGCCCCTATCCTTGGACGTTTTGCGTCATGTGACAGCCTAGTCAGCAATGGAGCATTATGGGGCGTTTTCTAAAATGGGTGTAGTGGGGATGTGAGCATTGTGGTGTAATAGAATTAAATAAAAAAAACCATAAAAATGTTATGGGACAAATGGAGCATGGAAACAGGTGATTGGCCAAAAGAATTGAAGCAAGGCGTTGAAAATAAAACGCCAAAACCAATTTTTGTCAAAAAAAAAACGCCCAGGGGGGGCATATGTGGGTGTTGTTGGGCGTGCATTAGGCAAAAAACGCCTGAAAATTGCCCACCACGGATGGTCTTATTTATACATGATTAAATCGTCTTGGGTTAATAACATGTTAAATACGCAGATAAATTACACTGGGTTATCAACGTGTTAGACGAGCAGGTAAATTGCCTTGCATTATTTATATGTTAGACATGTGGATAAACTGTCTTGTATTATTAAGGTATTTCACAATGTATATTGTTTTGGTTTAATAACGTGTTTGACAAAGGATGCATATTGTCATGGGTTAATAATGTATTTGACTCAGGGTTTGTATTGTCATGAGTTAATAATAAACTTAGAAAACAGGTGTATACCGTCTTGGGTTATTAATGTGATATAAAACCATAAACTCATGTTATAAAACTCAAACTCTAATCATGCATGAACAAAAAATCATAATCATGCATGGTGACTATAATCACACATGCAGTCACAAAAAAACAACAAAATCACGCATGAGTGCCCTCATAATGCATGTTATATTCATAATTACGCACGTTATGCGTACGTATCGCACGTTAAGGACTATTATATTTTAAACTTTTTCTCTCGCTCCCCCCCCCCTCTCTCTCTCTCTCTCTCTCTCTCTCTATATATATATATATATATATATATATATATATATATAGGATTAGGTTCAAGAGTGAACACTAGTGTAGCTTGCGAACTGAGTGAACTAATCATGGCCATACATGTGTGTAGATCAATGGTCAAGATTTGATGTTGAAATACACTAATGTATTTTACGTTTTGATGATGAGATCCTGGCCATACACGTGTGTAGATCAATGGCCAGGATTTGTTCACTCAGTTCGCAAATACACTAGTGTTCACTCTAGAACCCCACCCTATATATATATAGAGAGAGAGAGAGAGGGAGGGGGAGAGAGAGAGAGGAGGGGTGAGAAAGTGTTAAATACAATATGCTTAATCGTAAGATACGTACGTGACAACCAGATAATGACGCGTGCCATCCTTTTATTTTCACTCCCGAGCGTAAATCAAACAATTCACTTCAACACCAGATTACGAGTTCGTTACACCATGATCCAAGTATTTATGATGCAATTCAGTTTCAAATATTTCAGAAATCTAAAACTATACAGTGCGGTTAAATCTCGGTGATTCGGGTTTTCAATTGAAATGGAAGGCTATCCTGATTCGATTGAAGAAGTTTGAAATCCGAATTCAAACAATGTCTAAACAAGGGATCCGTCCAGCATGCGTATTTACATGTTTTGTGTGTTTCAACATGTGTGATTATTTTTTCTATAATATGCGTGATTAGCAAAACACATTATTACTAGATTTATATAACATGCTTCATTACATAATTATAACATGCTTCATTACATAATTATAACATGCGTGATTAGCAAAACACATTATTATTAGATTATACAACATACATGATTAATTTTTCTATAAGATGCGTGATTAGCAAAACACATAATTACTAGATTTATATAACATGCTTCATTACATAATTATAACATGCGTGATTAGCAAACACATTATTAATAGATTTATATAACATGTTTCATTACATAATTATAACATGCGTGATTAGCAAAAACACATTATTACTAGACTTATACAACATGCATGATTATTTTTTCTATAACATGCGTGATTAGCAAACATGCTAAGTAGAGTCAAAAAATGACTCCAGTAAGTTGAAGTGGAGTGCTGTAGTAGTCTATGAGGTTCTGTGGTAATTGGAGGTTTATGGCTTAATTGTGTGTAAAATCAGAAGTGAGAAGATGTGTGTTGAATCGAAAGCAATAAATGAGAGATTTTAGGGCTAGAATTTCATTCCAATTTGGTTGATGCGTGCGAAGTGTTACTTATTTTAGGTGTATATTTTAAGCCCTTTTTAACACTTATTTTAGCCAAGTTTTAAATTTATAAAACACGATATTTCACTAACACTAAACACACATATGGGCAAGTGCACCCATCGTTGAGTGTAGTATAGCGTTGGTAAGATACCGAGGTCGTCCAAGGACACAAGAGCTTTTAGTACCGGTTTATCCTCAACGTCTAACCAAAATAAAAGTTTAGAAAAATGTTTTAAACTAAGAAAATTAAAAACTAACTAAAATGCTGAAAATAAAAATAAAAGAAAAACAGATAGACAAGATGAATCACTTGGTTCCGACTCATATCTAGTATAACCTTTGATTATTTCCGCACTTTTGCACATAATTAAGAGATTGTCTTAGTTATTGTAGTAGGCCCCTCTTTTGAAGGTGACGTTACCCTCACCCCAGTAGTTTGAGTCAGCAGGGATACAATCCTAAAAGGGTGGATTATTGGAAGATAATGAATTAAGTTATTAATGCAGTATTGTGGTAGGCCCCGCTTTTGGCGGTGACGTTACCCTCGGCTAAGTAGTCTGAGTCAGCAGGGATACAGTCCTAAATAGCCGGGTTATAGTATTAATAGTAGTTAACTTATGAGGGGATCAAAGAGTTTGGACCCCCGCCATCCAATACCGTGAAGTATTGAAGGAGGTCCTACTAAATTTGACCCAGGTCCATTGCAGGACCTCTAAACGCTGAACAATGGCAAGACCTTTACCAAACCGTTCCCTTAACCCCCTACCAGGTAGCCAACATATCTCCATATAGACCGTGGAGATATGAATGGTGAAAATCCTTTATTTTATATAGACAGTAAAATAATGCCAAGACACCACGGACAAACGATAAGGAAAGATCACCTTCAACATAAGTAACTAGTTATTAAAGTCATTAATACAAAACCAAATAAAAAGTGCAAAAGATTAGAAATAAAAAGTATTATACTAGACACTTTGTCTTCACCAAGTGATGTAAGAGACTTAGGCAAACATGGCCTTGATTGTCAAGAACTCTTACGATCAATCTTGGATCCCGAGACGACTCACACACTCTACGATGGACAATGGATGATGGTGGTGGATGATGGTGTTGTGATGGTGGTGGGTGGTGGATGAAGTGTGAGAGAGGTGGTGTGCCAAGGGATGAGATGAAATGAATCCAAGCACTCCTATTTATAGGCTGAACAGAGAGCTGGGCACGGCCCCGTGTCCGCTGGGCACGGCCCCGTGTCCGTCTGACAATCTCTCTCCTCATTAATTGTAATTCGCAATTACAATAAATGCGTCTACTGTACTTTCGACACGCCCCCGTGTCCGCTGAGCACGGCCCGTGGTGGGCAATAGAAGCTTCTATAGGTTTGTCTTTTCTGCTGCTTCTTGGGCACGGCCCCGTGCTGGCTGAGCACGGGGCGTGTTCAGTCTTCTGATTTCTCTACTTTGCTTTGGAAGGTGCTGTTGAGGGGTCGGGCAGTCCACTAATATTCTTTTTCTTGTATTTATGTTGGATTTAGCTGTCTTTTTGCTTCTTTTGCGTTTTTGAGCTCATTTAATCCTGAAAATACAAAAGGAAGACAAAAACACTCTTTTTCCAATATTAGTACTTAAAAAGGGTTAGTTTTATGCCTCATTTGATGTAATTTATATGTTGCATTTTTCATACATCAAATACCCCCACACTTGAACTTTTGCTTGTCCTCAAGCAAAACTCTTTAATATGTGGCTTACACTCCCAAATGGAATAGGTAGAAGAGAAGGTTTTGGGCTTGTCGTAGAGTGTCGGGATTTCCAAGATCTTTTTGGGTTTTATTTTTATTTATTTACACTCCTATTCGTAATGATTTATTTAGAACTTTTCATAAAAGAAATTACTTATTTGGGCATAACATGCCTTTTTAAAATTCTATTTATATGCAAGTTCACATACATCACGGGGAAATCACTCACACTCGGCCGAAGGTGTATTTTTAGTGAATCACTCGAGAGCGGCATGAAACTTATTCCTACCATAGGCTTGCCAAGAAATCAATCCTCATCCTTTTTAACTTTTATACCTTTGTAGATATCAAGAGGACTTTGTGGGTTAAGGGTTAGGCTAGGGTTAAAGGTAGGTGGTTGGGTTAGTGGTTAGTAGAAAAAGGGCTAAAAGCGTAACAAGTGTCGGTTTTCGTATTTTTGCAACTTTTTATTTTGATGAAGCTTTTATTCAAACTAAGTTATTTTTGATTAACTTGTTTGTTTATTTTCTTTTTGCTTCATCATTATCATACATTTTTTTTTTACGAAGAACCGAACTTGTTACTAAAATAAAGGGTTAAAAATGAAAAAGGTTTTGGTGGGTAAAAGGGTTTTTTGTTTGGGTGATGAAACGAAAAGGTTTAGGCTCAAAGGGGCTAACTAGGGGGATTTTTTGGTAGGTGGTAAAAGAAAACGAAAAATAATGGTGTAGAAATAAAAAGGGTTAGTCCTAATGCCTCCATCATTTACTTACTCGGGTTTAAGTTGATAAGGACCGGGAATGTATTGTCATGGCAAGTTCTAGAGTCGTAAGAACCAAGCGGCTATTCACACAAGAAACGAAAAATGAGCATTTAGTCAAATGATATGTAATTGTGTGCTCAATAAAGGCTCAAAACTCACTTTTGTGGGAATGGGTTTTTATGTGATCGAGTATATATAATCAAATTTTAAATAAGTTTGCTATGCCTTTTCATAATTTTCTTATGTTGGTTCTTTTTATCACTACGCTATCGGTTGTAAATTTGTAAAAATATAACCTTTTTGAGAACTTGAATTTTCCGAGTTAAACCTAGACAAGTAAAAAAAATGAAATTTTTGAAAAAAATTTGGGGTGATTAGCGGTTCCAATAGAGTTTTGTGTAAGGCTTGTATTTAGGACTTGCAAAATTCAAGGTTTTAGCATCCCCCCACACTTAAATTACACATTGTCCTCAATGTGTCCCAAAAATAAATTATTAGGTTGATTAGATGTGTAAAATAGTGTTTAAAAAGCAAAAATTTGTGTTACTGGGCACTGAACACGGCCCCGTGTTGTCCGGGCACGGCCCCGTGTTCAAGTGCCAGTAACAGAATTAAAACAAGAGAAACAGAAGCCTGGACACGGGGGCGTGTTGGGTGAACACGGCCTGTGTCCAGTTACCTGAACTGGGCGTTTTCTGCAGGGTGCTCAGCACGGGGCCGTGTTGGTTGGGCACGGCCCGTGTTGAACCTTCTGAAATTGTCGGGTTGCCTTGTTCTTGTGCATGGGTTCATTTTTCTCGTTCCCCTTTTCATCCTTTACCACCATGAGTGTGTTTTATTCATGAAAGTTAAACTAACTAAAAAAAAAACAAAAAAAAAACTAAGGATAGTTCCGTGGAATGCCTCCATGGTGCGCCACGTTTATAAGGGTCCTTGGCTAGACCCAAAGCCTGGTCATATGTTACCCAAGTGGGATGTGTTGCATCCCATGTTACACCGTCGGAGAGCGTCATCCAAGCTTGAGTCTATGACCTTCATGTAGTTGACCGGATCTTCTTCCTCTACTCGCTTTCCACATTCAAATTTCACTTCCTCATCCCCAAACTTCAATGTAAGAGTTCCGTCATTCATATCTACCAACGCTTGGGCGGTGGCTAGAAATGGCCTCCCGAGGATGAGAGGGACATCGGTGTCTTCCTCCATGTCTAGGATGACAAAGTCGGTTGGAAAGACGAATTTGTCAACCTTAACGAGCAGATTTTCGGCGACACCTTGTGGGAATTTGACGGACCTGTCGGCGAGTTGTATGCTCATCTTTGTAGGGCTTGTTGTTCCTAGGCCGAGTCGCTTGAACATTGATGTGGGCATGAGGTTGATGCTAGCCCCAAGATCGGCTAAAGCATTTCTGACGGGGGACTTTCCAATCGAACAAGGGATTGTGAAGCTCCCGGGGTCGATTTTCTTTTGTGGAAGTTTGTTGAGTACTAGAGCTGAGCATTCTTCGCCTAAGTTAACTAGTTGCAATGATTCAATTTTCCTTTTGTGAGTGAGGAAATCCCTCATGAATTTTGCATATTTAGGCATTTGGGTTAGGACCTCAATAAAAGGAATATTAACATGCAATTGTTTTAGTAAACTTTCGAACTTCGCGAATTGCTCATCAGTCTTTTGACGATTTAACCTACCGGGGTATGGAATTTGAGGAGTCTTAGTGGCCTCTTGATTTGTTTTAGAAGCTTTTTCTGGCGCAGGAGGAGTCATAGGCTGGCCAGAATGGCTTCTTTCAGTTGGCGGTAATGGAGCATCCTCGGGTCCCACGGTTCGACTTCTTAATGTGATGAGATGTACTTGTGCCTTCGGGTTCGTTTCGGTATTACTAGGTAACGCGCCTTGTGGTCTCTCGGAGAAATTTTGAGCTAGTTGATTTAATTGTTTTTCAACGTTTTGGATGCTAGCTTGTTGATTTCTGAAATTCGATTCCAATTGTTGAAATCGATCCGAGTTTTTCTTTTCAGTGTCAGAGATGAGGCGAGATACAGTATCTTCAAGCCTTTCTCTTCCACCTTGTTGTTGAGAAAAATTTTGCGGTTGTTGAAAATTAGTTCGTTGGTTTTGTTGGTTACTTCTATTGCCGGGATCTCTCCAACCAAGATTTGGGTGGTTACGCCATCCTTGGTTGTAGGTACCCGTTGGAGGACCCGACGGCCTAGGTCTATTATCCATGTAGTTTACCGTTTCAGTTTGTTCATCTAATTCTTTCATACAACTCCAATTTTCATGTGACCCACCACACCCTTCACAAGCCATAACCGAGGCCGTTTTTGTCATTTCTAGCTTTTTGATTTTTGAAGAGAGGGCCTCGATTTGGGCTTGTAAAGAGGTGCTTTCATCAACCTTATGGGCGCCCGGGGCAATGGATTTATTACCTCGGGGAGTGTGCCATTCATAACTCGAGGTGGTTCTCATTCTAGCGGTCCCCTATATATATATATATACTAGCAGGATGCTCGCGCGATGCGACGAGAGCGACACATCACACTGCGATACTCGTCTTTGGTAGTTGTTTTATTCATATATTATTTATTGTGACGTCATTGTGATATATATACATCAAAAGCGAAGTAATCGGGTAATCAATTTCAAAAGCGAAGTCGAAACCCCAGTCATCGGTTAGTCTATTTTATTAACCAATCGGTTTTCGGGTTAATCACTTCGGTTTATTCGGTTAGATTGACGATTTTCGGTTTGGTTTATTTAATTTCAGTTAATAGAAAAAAACAAACTTGGGCTAAAACTTTTGCTTAGAAATATATGAAATCAACGTATAAATACATGAAATGAAAGTATAAATATATGAAATGAAAGTATAAATATATGAAATGGAGATATAATATATGAAATATATGAACTTGAGGTATAAAAGCTATAAATATATGAAAATATGAATGATTCGATTCGGTTCAACTAATTTTTCTTAAACGAGAGTACAAAAAAATGATAACCAGTTTTTGGTTAATTCGGTTTTCAGTTAATTCAGTTTTTGGTTGATTTTGGTTCAGTTTCGTCTGTATTCGGTTTGGTTTAGGTTAACGATTTAGTTACTGCTCACCGATAACCGGTTTTGGTTAATGACTGATAGATGTGCGCGCGATGCGGCGGGAAACACAGACATTTCGGTTGGTTAGATATTATCCTCAACCAAAATCGAGGTCATCGGTTAGTCTATTTGATTAACCAATCCGCTTTCGTTTAATCAATTTGGTTTATTCAGTTAGATTGACGGTTTTTTATTTGATTCATTTAATTTCGGTTAATAGCCAAAACCTAACTTGGGCTAAAACTTTTGATTAGAAATACATGAAATTTAGGTATAAATAAATGAAATGGATGTATAGGCACATGAAATGGAGGTATAAATACATAAAATGGGGGTATAAATATGCAATACATGAACTAAAGGTATACAAGCTAGAGATATATGAAAATATGAATGGTTCGGTTCAGTTAATTTTGGTTAGATGAGGGTACAAAAAATCGATAACCGTTTTTGTGACACCCGACTATTTTGAGTTTGTACCGTACTAGTGTGACACGTGTTATGAATAAATACAGGCAATATTTTATTAAAATTCTATTTTTAATTATATTCATGAAGACAAAATTAATTAAAACGCTTAAAATCTATATTTTGCGGATTTAAGCGCATATTGCGCAATACCGCGCGTATACTGCAAAATACAGACAACGCAGCCAGTCAAGACAAATAAAATATTGTTTAGCAATATTATGGCGAGTTAAATTTTATAAAATAATAAAAATAATTTTAAATTCCTTAAAACGCAAATAAAACGCGAGATAAAATATCCGGTAGCCAGTTAAATACATGCATTTAACTATATATATATGCATATATATATATGAAGTATGTGTGGGAGGACAAGTGTCGACACCACACCACACCCAACACCATTATTCTTTCATGCAAACTTCTCTCTCTCCAACACATGTCATTCATACACCAAATTTTTGAAAGAATTCATCCATTCTTTCCTTTATGAAGCTGTAAACCACCTCCACCATTTTCATTCTTTCATTTTTATTCAAATGTTCAAAATTATGCTCTAAAACACCCAAGTTTGGTGAAAACTTTTTGGTAAATTTGAAGCATCATAGTGGAATTTCAAGCACACTTGGAAGGTTTACCCAAGAACACCCATCAAAACCTTTCATTATTTCTTATGTTCATCAAGGGTATAAACCCTTATCTTTCTTGATTTTGATTTTGTTTGTAAATTTTGATTTACAAAAGATTGTTTCTCAAAAAGCTTGGATTCCTCACGTACTTGAATTTTAAACAAGAAAATGGTTTATAAACAAAATGAAAATGGAAGTGTATGGGTGTGTATTTAGGGCCGTAGGTATGCATACATACGTGTTAGAGATTGTGTTTTGTTTAAAAGTTGATATTTAATTGTGATTATTCTTGAAGATGATTGCAATCATTGCATGCATGATCAAAAAGGATTTTATCAAAGTTCATATGATTGAGATGAATATATAAAAAGTGAATTCTTGGAAGTGTATATATATATATGAGTAAATTACAAGTTTTGTCCTTTATGTTTACATCAAATTTCAGGCGCTGTCCTTTAGCGCAAAAATTGACAGGCGGTGTCCTTTACCTTTCAAAATCTTGCACGTTTTGTCCTTTAGACCAAACCTGGTTAGAAATCTCAGTTAATTCTTGTCACATGCAATGCACATGAGGATACAATGGTCTTTTTCCCTCAACCTTTTCTATTTCCCCCTTTATAACCCTCACCAACGCGAAACCAGCTCTGATAATCCATTTCCGGTCGCTGCTTCCTCCGTTAACGTTGCCTGACCACCTTCCCCACTTCATAAAACTATCACATACATTCAATCTGGGCTCTTTCTTCATCAATAACCCCCACCATGCCCCCCAATAAACCCTCCCCAGTTTCTCACCAATTTTAAAGTTTGATTCAATTATTCACAACCGAATACAATCTTTCTTCTGGGTTTTCAACCAATTCATACATATTTCCATCTTTATTACTCAATTCAAAACAATACCCATTTGAAATTCAAGAAACCCCCACCATGCCCCCATTAAACACTTCTCAGTTTCTTATCAATTTCAAATTTTAATCCAATTATTGACCACCCAATACAATCTTTCTTCTGGGTTTTAAACCAATTGATAGATAGTTGCATCTTTATTACTCAATTTAAAATAATACCCACTTGAAATTCAAGAAACCCCCAATTTTGTTCCTTGTGTTTACTTGAATTTTTGTTTGGAGATGCAGAGGCCTGGACCGAGGCCCTTTGAATTTTTGTTTCGATAATACCCACGTTGTCGGTTACTTTGAGATATCTGATGAAGAATCTGATCAGGCGTTGTAACGGAAGCAGCGGCCGGAAATGGATGATCGGAGCTGTAAAACGTCCGGTGGTGGCTCGATAGTGGAATTAAGGTTGTTTGTAAAGAAGAAGGAGTGTGATTGGATACAGAGTGGAACTGGAAGGTGTAGATATCTTCCATAATGATTTATGCAGAATTACTTACAATATGCAATTTATTGATTGTTTGGAGTGTGAGGGAATGATGATGATATGTGAGTGATGGTGGTTTCGTGCTGGTGAGAGATAGAAGAAGAACGGTTAGGGTTTTGGTTTTGTGTTTGTGTTGGTGAGGGCTACAAAGGGGGAAATAGAAAGGGTTGAGTGAAAAAGACCATTGTACCCTCATGTGCATTGTATGTGACAAGAATTAAAGGACAAAACGTGCAAGATTTTGAAAGGTAAAGGACACCGCCTGTCAATTTTTGCGCTAAAGGACAACGCCTGAAATTTGATGTAAATATAAAGGACAAAACTTGTAATTTACTCTATATATATGTCGTGTATATGTATAAATATATGCATGCACATGGATTTGTTTGGTAGTTCATAAAAGCATGAAAATGTTATATGCATTAATGTAAAATAATATAATTTATGGTAAAAATAATATATTTAATAAATAATTAACGTGCAACTACGAATATATATAAAATTTCAAATATATTAAACTAGGTTATAACCCCGTGTATTACACGGGTTGAATAAATGAATTTTATATACTAAATATAAAACAATATATTTTTAAAAACCTCATTTATTAAACGGGTTGAATAAATATAATTTTTATATTAAATAATAAAACAATATATCTTTAAAAACTTTTGTTATTGTTGTTAATGATTTTATATTTGTAATTTTGTTTAGTATTATTTTTATTAAAAAGAGCATGTTATACATATAATTATATTGTGTATTAAGTTATTGATGTTATCCAAAATGTTTTTCGATTTTATGTCTAGCATTATATATACCATGGTAAAATAAAGTTTGTTAGAGATAATTACATCATTGTAAAGAAGAGTAAATTTGTAAATTACAAATAAAAAGTAGGTGTCCGTAAAAAAGAAATAATAATTTGGGTAAAAGTAAACTAAAACATGTAGTTGTTACATACACGTTAGGTAATACACTACTAGAAAACATAGTTTTTGTCATGTAATTTTTGGTAACAAAATGGTAGCAATTTCCTTGTTGTCACCAGTTTGCCACCGAAAATACGGTAACAAAAACACCCGTGTCAATTGCCCTAATGCCACCAAATAGCCACCATTTTTATATTTTGCTACCTTATTTTTACCACCACAAAATTGGTCAAAATTATTTGCCACCGCTTCATGTTTGGTAGCCGCCTTGTTTGCCACCGAATTGTGACGTGTTTTCATACCATTTAGCTACTGATATTGCCACCATTTATCCATCAGTTTTTGCATGTTTTGATACCATTTAGCCACCAACATTGCCATCGTTTAGCCACCAACATTGCCATCGTTTAGCCACCATTTTTTACAAAATTTTGATACCATTTAGCCACCGATATTCCACCATTTAGCCACCATTTTTACACAATTTGCAACCATTTGCTACCGTTTATTTGCTACCATTTACTGATAACTGGAATATTGGTTTGGAATATTTGTTTTTAATTCAGATTTTTTTTCTCCCTGCTATTTTCATCAAAATTACATATCAACAAAACTACAAAATAATATTAAAAATTCTAATAAAATCCAAAAATTATATAACACATATCGTTTTCAAAAGCATATAATAAATACCGGGATAAATTACAGTTTTCATCCTTTATGTTTATATCAGATTGCAATGGATGACCTTTACCTTTAATAATTACAGTCACGGTCCTTTATTTGTAAAACTCATTACACCCTAGGTCCTTTAACACTAACCAGGTTAATCTTTAACATTAAGTGACATCATGTGCACCATATGTGAGGGCAAAAATGTCATTTAACTTCCTGTTTCATCTCCCTTGTAAATCCCACCCCTCTTTCTTTATCCCACCCACCACCACGACCATATTAACACCAGGGACACCACCACCACCATATGCGCCATCATCGTCATCCAGATTTTTGGATCACCATCGTGATCTTTACATGGTTGTGGTAGAGATTTCAATCTGGAGAAAGTAGGCTAAATAATAAATATCCAACAAAAAAAATAAATATCCATGATTCCTACACCTAACTCACCTCAAACCCGATTCCATGATTCACCACCACTAAATACAGTCGCCGCCACCACCGTATTTCAGCCGCCACCATCGTATCCATCCACCAATCCCCAGCACCATCACCGAATCCAGCGTCACCACCGTATCCTGTCAATGTCTGGTCGTTTTCCGTCAAGATCTGGTCATTTTCCGTCAAGATCTGGTCGTTTTCCGTCTTCACCTCCATGATCTGATTCTGTTTGGCGACGTAATTGTGGTGGTTCAGATGGTGTGGTGATGGCAGGTGGTGGGTTTGGTTGGGGAAGAAAAGGTTTAGAGATAGAGGATGTGTGTGTTGAGAGAGGGATCTGCGATTTTAAGATATGATATGGGGTATGTATTTTAGGTATTTTTTTAGAGTAAATTACAAAGTTCGTCCTTTATGTATGTCATTTATTACAAAGTATGTCCTTTATCTTTAATAAGCTCAGAAAACATACTTAATGTTTGCAAATCGTTACATGTTACGTCCTTTAGTCCTAATCCAGTTACTTTTCATGGTTAAATTTGACTAAGTCAGCCCCACATAAGGGTATTTTGGTCATTTTATCATAAATATTAAAATAAATAATCATCAAAAACAATAAATATATAATGTTTCTCCTTCTCTCTCTAACTATCCTAACCCCACCACCACAACCCAGCTGATGTGTGTTGTGAGAGAGAGAGCTGTATGCATATATATATAATTTTTTTATTATTTATTTTAATATTTATGATAAAATGACCAAAATACCCTTATGTGGGGCTGACTTAGTCAAATTTAACCATGAAAAGTAACTGGATTAGGACTAAAGGACGTAACATGTAAGGATTTGCAAACATTAAGTATGTTTTCTGAGCTTATTAAAGATAAAGGACATACTTTGTAATAAATGACATACATAAAGGACGAACTTTGTAATTTACTCTTTTTTTATTATTAAACTACTTTTAATTTAATTAAATCAGTAAAAGACTAAACTACCCCTTATGTGATATGATTAACTGAAAAATTTAACCTGGTTAGTGTAAAAGGACGTAGTGTGTAATGTGTTTTACCAATAAAGGACCGTGACTGTAATTGTTGAAGTTAAAGGTCATCCATTGCAATCCGATACAAACATAAAGGACGAAAACTGTAATTTATCCTAAATACCAACTAAAACATAAAATAACTAAAATTATCCTAATAAGATAAACATCTAAACATTCAAAACCAAGTGTTTATAGCCTATCTTCGAACTGCAACTGTTAACATAGCTTCAATTTGTGACATCCTATCAAGCATAGCATCTTTATCTACCTTATCTTTTTCTTTTTCCGCCAACAACCCCTCAATAATTCCATTAAACCTTTCTTTTTCTTCATATTTTTCCTTAACGAGCTCCTTGTTAACTAAGTTCAACTTTTCAATCTACAAAACAACCAATGAATAGAACAAGAAATCAGAATTAACGAAAAGTAATAATGGGTCAAGTTGGTTGCAAAGAAAACAAAATTCAATTGTGAGCTACAATTCAAGTGCTACAAGCTAAATAGCATGTTCCAGTTTGTTTGCATATTAAGAAGGAAATTATACCTAATTATAAAAACATTTTTTTTGTATGAAACAACCCGTAAAGAAGGTGTAATAAAATCAAAATAAATTCCTTGACATTCTCACTAGTTTAAGAGCAACAAACCTAACAATAAAAAAACAAGCATCGCAAACCAAACAAACATAATAACACTGGGAAACGATCAAATGCACAAAAGTTATTAGTCTAAAAGGATAAAAAAAATACCTCAGGGTCTTCTCTGTTATGTACACACGGTTCACTAACATTGCCTAACCCGTACACTTTTCCTTTATTCTTGCCCTCAGCTCGTGACCACAAGTCTTTGTCAAATTTTGGATGTTTATTACGTTCTTTTCCATAATTCTCCACAAGAAAATCTTCATATTTAACCTGATGGGATAAACACATAATTATATTATACAAATTTCATTGTAATAAACTTCAAATTTTTTTATTTTAAAATATTTTGTTCAGATTTACTAATCAATTGACTTACCCAAGTCTCCTCTGCCCTAGCATCAACCCATACAAGATTTTCTTCTTGAGCGTCCCCTTCCGAATCAACGTCCAAAAGTAGTGAACTGCTACAACTTAGATCTTTAGCCAATGGTCGACTTCCTTTCCTGCAGCGTGATTGCTTCCACGCTTCATGAGCCGACAATTCATGCCCAAGTTTCTTAGCCTACAAATGTAGAAGTTGGAAGTTAATAAAAATGATAATATTGACATGATACGGACCAATTAAAAATGAAAGCATCATAAATCAATAAAACCTTGCTCATGAATCAACGCCCAAGTTTCATGAACCGACTATTCACTCCTAATTTTCTAGCCAGATGAGGCAATTGCGCCTTAAGTCAAGGCAATTGTTCTTTAATTCTTCTTGTGATGGTTCATGCGCAGATTCCGGCAAGATTACAGCTAGATTTCTACTTTTATCTACCGAAACTACTTTTCTACACTAATAAATTAGCATTTTATATAATAGCTTGAGTTTATTTTATTTGAAGACTAGTATTAATTTTCTATTATACAAAAATATTTTAACTTTTTGTTGTGCACTTTTTTTTTTCTTCAAGCCCACGCTTTTTTTGCGCTTTGCGCCTGCGCCTGCGCCTTAGGTGCATGCGCCTAACGCCTTTAATAACTATGCCGATATCATAGCAAAAAATGTAAAAAATCAAACCGGAACCATAAAACTAAAGTTAATATTTTCGAAGGAAAAAGAGGTATTCATTCCATAAAAACACAATAGACCACAGCAAGATACTGCCAACCCGAGCAGCCCCAAGAAAAAGGTCATACGACAAGCAATTCAAAAGAAAAACATAATGCGCTGTTTTAATAACTTTCATACAATATACATATTAACTTGCAGTCAGTGTAAGGACAACTTACAAAGAAGTTCAAGAGGGTTAGTCACTAGAACGCTGCAGGTATCCAACACAATCTCTTCACAATATGTACATTCATTTGTTTCTCTTCGTCTACGTTGAAAATGATCAGTTAGATATAGATTTTTAAAGTTGATAATGAGTGAATGAAAAAGCGTACCAGTCTGCCCTTTGGTAACGAGGCGCCAGTTAACAATCCGAGGCTGCACAGCACTAAGTAATTCAAGGAAAAATATTCCATCTGATAAACTCTTGTCCTGCAAAAAGGAATCAATTACAATCACGTCCAAATACATTTAATATCTAGAGTAAAATGCCATTTTCGTCCCTGTGGTTTGGATGAAAGTCACAAAACTGGCCAAACCTCAGGGACGGAATGGCATTTTACTTTAAAATTTAAGACGTATACATGAAAAAGTTATACCTTGAAACTTTTCATACAAGTATGACATCCCGTGCTCTTGACTTTGGTATTAGCCCAATCTAATATGTCGGAATCAGTGAATTCCTTCCCGAACGAATAAGATCTCAGGTACTTAAGAAGCTGTAGCATGTTGAATCGCATCAACTAGCATAAATAAGCTGGAAAGACCATTACATATACTTTCGTCAGAACGGACCCATATTATTATGTTAATGTAACACGATAACTATTACACCTGGCAAACGGGTCGGGTCGGGTCATGGGTCAAAACGGGTTCGGGTCAAAACGGGTCAATTAAAAAATGGTTGTTTTGGTCGGGTCGAAACGGGTTCGGGTCAGAACGGGTTCGGGTTGAAAAGGGTCCGGGTCAGAGCGGGTTTCGGGTCGGGTCAGTTTTTTTTTTTTTTTTTTTATGATGACTTAAACTATGTGTTAATCATTCATATGCTAAAACTCAACAAAGATCATTGAAGAGCAACAGAAGCAGAATGGAGCTGCATCTGAAGCAATAACTGAATTCATCTGGGATGTCGGCGGGCGGTTACTTGAAAATGAAGAAACATCAACTTGTAAAAGTCATGAATCATGGTTTGTTTTGTTGTACCCCTTGCAGATTACAGAAATATATATTTGATTAGTATATTCAAACGGTGTGGTAAGATTGAAAAACTCTTTAACTAGTATGCTGAAGTTAGATGATGATATTAATGTATTTGTTGTTTGTCGCTATCTTCAACCGCACGTTACTTGCTATATTCAATATCAATGTAAAACACAGAGCTCATGTTCTAGATTATAGATACAGTGTCCAACCTTGTCAAAAATAGTTGCTAATGTCATTCGCTGATTTAGTAAGAATTGATATCTAAGAGCTGAATTCGTTTGAGAAGATTATGAAAGATGTAATTAGTCATCACAGAAAAAAAAACCTGTTGCGACCCGATACTCGTCTCATGCGTAAACTCGTGTCGGTCCAAAACCCATTGCGATCCGAAACCCATCCCATGCGGAAACTCGTGTCGGCCCGAAACCCGTCCCGAACCGACCCCGTTCCGATCCAAAACCTGCGTCGTGCCGAAACCCGTCTCGGCCCGAAACTCAATTTGAACTGAACCCGTTCCGATCCAAAACCCGTTTCATGCCATAACCCGTCTCGTGCGGATACTTGTGCCGGCTCGAAACCCATTCCGATCCGAAACCTGCCCGTTTCTTTAATGTTTTCGACCCGCTTTGACATGAAAATAACAAGATGGAATTTCAAGTGACCCAGTGTGACCCATTTAGTTAAAATATCTTACCCAAACCAACCCATATAACTTTAAAAGCAACCCAAACTGACCCACTTGGAAGGCTTTGGGTCAAGATTGCCCCCTCTAATAACTATTATTAGATAGAAAACTCACCCAGTATTAACTTTTTATTCCCCTGAACAATATTGTTTCCAGCAGATTTATTCAAGAACTGCTTTGTATGTAATCTGTAGATTCTGTACAGATTTATTCAAGAACTGCTTCGGGTTTATCTGAAAAGTAAAAGAACAAAACATATAAACAATGTTAACAATTATTGGCATATATTGATCAAAAACTGTTCTTCATTCGTAGTTTGACGGGTCAAACACGACATGAACCTGAAAATCGTGTCAAGGCACGTGAACCTAAACATGACATGAATATTCATGGTTTGACACAAACCTACAACCCAACCACTTTAAGTTATGACGTAAAAATACATTATAAAAATTAATAGGGGGGGGGGGGGGGGGGAACCAATAAACCATTCCAACAAGGTGTCGAAAATGCTAATTGATTCGCATTTGATCGGTAACAAAAAGGTGTCAAAACAGATCATCAAACACTCAATTAGCAACATGGCAACAAAGTGAATACTCTCAAAGACAAATCAAACATAAAATCATTAATCACCGTGAAAAATCTACATATTTGTTCATCAAGAACACCATAACAATGAATACAACATGGCATAAACAAAGTGTTTCCAGATCCATATTGAGTTAAACTAATCTACAACAGTAAAAAGTTTTACTAAATTACACTTTAGGGGTTACTGCATGTACTTTTAACCTCATTAACTAGTTATGATTCTGAATTTCTGCATCACAGTAGAGCCAAAATAATCAACTTATTATTAAGATTTTGAATCTTCGATCATTCAAGTCGTTATAATCACTATAAAAAGGCTTAAATTCACGAAGTAAAACATTATATCACTGAAATCACATATTAGTTTGGCATGTTATAATATACAACAGTTCATGTGTATTGGTTGTAACTTTAATCTGAACAACATTGAAGTGAAATGTAATGGCTACTCAAGAGCATACGGTTGAATTACAGCAGTACTACTCATCTTCCCTAAGCCATTCAATTACTACGATTAAAAAAAATCGACCCATTTTGACCCCAGTTAATCACACAAATTACATCTATTTTATATTTCAAAATAAATCATAGTTGTCGATAGCGAATAGCGACAAATAGCGACAAGGCATGGCTAGGCTACGTAGCGAATAGCGACAAATAGCGACGGCTATTTTATAAATAGCGATTACACTAGAAAAATATTTTTGAAAATTTTTATATGTATATTACATCAAAATACCCTTGTATATATGTTATTTTACATGTATATTTAACAAAAACTAATAGTTAGTAGCAAAGGACTTATATGTTGGGTGTGTGAATGAAAGTCTCAAAAGGTGGTAAATACTTTGTCCCACATTGGTGTGTTAACAAAGTTAGTGGTTGTTTATAAGGTAAAGTCTTTACTACTCCATTGTAGCTTTATGATATGTTTTACCACAAGTCCTACCCGCGCGCAGGGGGGTGCAAAAAATGAGTTTCTGAATTGAAATTTAATTGAACTCAGTGGCGGAGCCACACTTTGAACAACGGTGTCATCCGACACCATTGAATTTTGTGTAGCAAATACAACTTATAATATGAAAAATTCGAGCGACACCATTGTTTTTTTACGAGCGACACCATTGTTTTGTTTTCTTCTAAAATAATTACATAATAAACAAATTTATATTTAAAAAATTAAGCCTAGTTACTTGAATTTCATTAGTATACTTTAAATCATTAAAGGTCCATGCTTAATTTTTATTTTTTCTAATCCAGTAAGCATTATAGACTCATGTCTAATTAATTTTGTTTCAGTTGTTTAACCTAACATGATTTTTTATGATCATTTGAATGATGCTTGCATTTGTTTGTTATAATGAAAAAGAGGTTTTTTTTTTTTTTTGCAAGTTGTCATTGAAAACATTATGAATCGTTTCCAAAACATGAAAATTCATATAGAGCAACTACTAAATGCATTTTTTTTATATATTTCAAATGACTTTGTAAATTTATTATGTGTTTTTATTCAATGACATTGTACTTTTACTGTGATATTTGCTTTTATTATATAAATTTGACCCGACTAGATCCGAACCGATCCAAAAAGTTTGACTCCAGGTTACTATAAATAGGGATATCCATAAAAAATGACACCACAAGAAAAAATTTCTGGCTCCGCCACTGATTGAACTCGTGCATGCCCGCACGTCCTGCAGACACGAATGCAGCTCCGAAAACCCTAGGAAGTAGAAAATATAAAAATCCTAAATACACTATATCAAAAAACCCAAAATGTGAGCTAAATCAACATAATTAATCATAGAAAACTACTGATGTAAAAAAACTACACAATAATCAGATCTAGTGTTGATGTGGCTGACATCAGCAGCGAGACGAAGAGTACCGACGATATCTTACCAGAAGGGGGTTCCATACATCATCTGACTCTTCTTTCTCTTCCACTTTCTCCTCTTACTTTGACTCAGCAGCAAATAGACAACTTCAACTTCTTCTCCATTATAACCCTAGCTCGCCCACCTGGTTTCAACAGCAAAAATTAGTGTTCGGATGTGAGAAATTAACTGCCCGAACCATAGGGATTTGGATTAATTAATAAGTGCTATCCTGATTACTGTAGGTTCAATCTCCTTTGAAGATCACCATCAACGAATCTAATTCATGTCCGAATTATATGATAAATCATTAAATCAAAACGAACAAGCCCTACACATGTGGGTAACTATAAACAAACAAGAGAGAATCTGGATTGGGTTTAACAAAAATCAAAATCAAACAAAAAAATTAACAAAATCATATAGAATCAATTCAAAAAGCAGAAAACTCATGATTCCAGTTTCAGGGCATGTTTGGATAAGCTTTTCAAAACAACTTATTGGCTTATTGACTTATCAAAAAGCCAATAAGTTGTTTTTATGTTTGGATAGACTAAAAGTCCTTTTGGAAATAGCTTTTTGCAAAGAAGGAAAATGAGATTTTGAAAAGCCAAGAAAATGTGACTTCTTGATCCAACTTATGACTTTTCAATAATCAAATTACCAATATACCCCTTCTTTACCCCCTTATATCTAAAAGAATGCCCATTTTAGTCATTTTACATCAATAAGCTAATCCAAACACTTTTTTTAAAAACTCCTTTTCAAAAAGTCCTTTTCCCAAAAGTCCTTTTCCCAAAAGTCCTTTTTACCTCTAATAAGCTTAGCCAAACATGCCCTCAATTTCATAAAACTGAAATAAATAAAAGAAAAAAAAAGGGCGATGGAAAAGCCTACCTCAGCAAGAGGCTTAGTTCTTTCGATCAGATCAAACGTATGGGAGGGGAGTTATTTGGTTGGAACCCTAATTAATTGACTTTTGAAGCGCGCAGATCCACTAAAAAATAACCCGTCTATTTGAATTTTCATGTTGTCACTGATATATTGGTCACAATTAACAAATAGCTTTTTATTTTTCATGTTTTTGCGTATTTTTCCCGAAATTGCTACCGAAAATAAAAAGGTGGCAAAAATTGCAACCACTTTGCTACCATATCATGATTAATACACTTATTTTCATTCTCGTGGCAAATCGGTGGCTAAATTTGCAACCATTTTTTTTTTGTAGCAAATTTTGGTCACGATTGCCCAATTTTCTAGTAGTAATATAAACAATGAAGATAATATGATTTAGAAAATCAAACAAATAATATTATAAATGAGAAGCATCCATTAAATTTGAAGTAAATAATAATTATCTAAAATTAAGTAGAAGAAATTTAACTAAATAATATTTAGTAGGAGAGTTGTTTATAAGAGTAAACTGCCAAAATGGTCCCTGAGGTTTGGTCATTTTTCTCACTTTAGTCCAAAACCCAAACCTATTGAATCTGGGTCCATGTGGTTTCAATTTTGTTGACATTTTCATCCAAAAACAAAATCTGATCAAATTTTTCAGTTAACATCCAGTTTTTTTTCTTTTTCCTCCCTTTTAATGAATGGCAAACTGATAAGACTTTTTTAGTTTGTTATAATAAAACGTTAAAAAACCATTTTGACATTCATTAAAAGGGAGGAAAAAGAAAAAAAAATCTGATAGTTATAATCCAGTTAACTAATTTTGAGTGAATGTTCAATTTATTTTTAAAAAATATTGATCTCCTAAAGAAAATATAGAAGTTCAATAGGTATACAATTTGGTGACAAAAAATTTAAAAGAAGAATCATAGGCTAATCGTAAATGTAATTAATTGTATGGGTTGATATAAGATAGATTCAAATTTTAGAGTGAATTGCAAGTTTTGTCCTTTATCTTTAGGTCATTTTGCAAGTTTTGTCCTTTATCTTTAAAGTTGACGAGTTTTGTCCTTTATGTTTAAAAATCAAGCACGTTTTGTCCTTTGGTCCTTAAAAATCTAGCATGTTTTGTCCTTTATGTTTAAAAATCAAGCACGTTTTGTCCTTTATGTTTAAAAAATGAAGCACTTTTTAAAGGCTGGATTATGCCCAAAGGATAAAACGTGCTTGATTTTTAAACATAAAGGACAAAACTCGTCAACTTTAAAGATAAAGGACAAAAGTTGCAAAATGGCCTAAAGATAAAGGACAAAACTTGCAATTCACTCCAAATTTTAAGAAAAGAATTGAAAGCATGAATAATATTAAATACGGGTATATCTAAATTTTAACTTTGTAGATAATATCTTATTTAAATACATGGTCTAATATGATGACAAGTGTCCTCAAAATGGTTTCTTTTATTATATGTATAGATTTAAAAGTATGTGTGTGTGTGTGTATATATATATATATATATATATATATATGGTAGGGATCCTAAGAGGAGTTCATCCTATATGAGAAATTGAGAAACATTCTGGACCACACTTTCACTAAGTTTTTCGTAATATACACATATGTATAGTTTAGAATTGACCATATACATATGTGTATATTACGAAAACCTTAGGGAAAATGTGGTCAAGAATGTTTCTCAAGTTTCTCAATTAGCCTTAGTATTTCTCACACGATCCTAACCCTATAGAAATATAGTGAAAGTGTATTGAACAATTTTGCTTAACGTACGCTGTGAAATGCGATTAATTTTATAACATGCGTGATTAGGGTTTTTACCCCATGTGTGATTTCTGATTTTGTACATGCGTGATTATGTTCATGCGTGATTATGGGTATCAACATGCGTGATTATGGTTTTCAACATGCGTAATTAGGGTTTTTGAGTTTTATAACGTGCGTAATTTCATCTCGTACACATCGTACGTTAAGGAATATTGTACGTTAACCGACCCCTATATATATATATATATATATGATTAAAACTTTTTGGGCCAATAATGTTAAACATGCAGATAAATTACCTTGGTTATTATAATGTTAGGTGTGCGGTTTGGAATAGAATCGAATACAAAATCTCTTAAAAATAGAAAGTCGTACAAAGGGTATCAAACGAACTCTGATTGGCCTCATTCAAGCGGCACTGAAAGCGTCTCATCGAACTCTACGATGTGAGATTTTAGGCTTTTACTTTTGGATTTATAGGTTGTAGAGTTTTGATTTTTTGTCTATTATCATGGTGTTTTTTCTATATTTGCGTCATTGTGTCTTTTTGTGACTCATTGTGTTATAAACGGTATGTGTGTATATGTGTGTAAGTAAAACAATTTGAGCCAAACAAAGCTGAGCCACTTTTAGCCCGGGCTAGACTTAGCTCGTTTTCAAAACAAGTCGGTTTCAAACCGAGCCATTCGATCAAGCTTTTTCCGAGTGAACTCCAAGACACAAGCTTTTTGGACAGATGTAGTAGGCGCTATGAGAAGACTAATATGAGTTTTTAAGATTTGTGCCCTTGTTTAATGTTTTGGGCTGGAATGTATACTTACGACATATGTTCTGTTGGGGAATTTCAGTTTGCTGGATGATCCGAGAGGCGTGATGTCACCAAGTCAATCCCCGATTACACTAAAGTATCTAACATGTTCAACATTGTTTTTTTTAGTACAAATGAGATATTGTTGTAAAAACGATATTTTAGTGGCAAAAACACATGTAAAGGAAAAGGTTTTGACATTGTGAACATGCAAAAGACAGGTTTTGTTAAAAAAAAATGTTGTTTCAACAAATAAGAATGTTTGATTGAAATACGGTAGAGGACCTTCGGGATATAGAGTAGTAATAAAGAAAGGTAGGTTGTATCAGTTTAATTACTTTGGTGGACAGTAGCTAAGAGCCTTAAGACAGTAATAGAATGAACATGTATGATGTGTCACTTATTGGTAACATGCTTGAGTGCAAATTCGGTATGGTGGAGTGTTTGAGCATGGTTAAAATTACCAATGTCCGGACTTTATAATTCGAGCAGCGGCATTTTGGAAAGTATTGACAGCCTAGCGGGTTCAAAAGAGTGGAAGATAGTGCTAGGAGTGGTCTTCTAGGCGACAATGTGGCAACTTTGGAAAGCTAGAAACGATCGAGAATTCAACGGCAACGGCAGGAGCACACCGGATTGTCAAGTATTTGAAGACATTAAAGCGAACTCGTTTTTATGGATGAAAGGAAGATCCAAATTCCATAATTTGGTATGGGAGAGATAGAGTGACTTCAATATCCGAGATATTATAATTTAATGTAATGTAAATCTTCTTTTTTTGTAATCTTTGTTTGGGTTTTTACAGCATATATTGGCCCGTTCTATAATCATAGAATCCTGTCATTAAAAAAATGTATGATGTGCCAGTGAACACGTCAAAGTGTTCCACCAGAAAGTGGGGCCATTGGGGTGACCTCGTCACTAGCAGTACTTCCGATAAGAAGTTGTAATGGCATAATGTAAGAAAGAATGGACTTAACAAACGTGTTATTATAAAAGAATGAATGTTATTGTGAACGAATGTTTTGTTGAAAAGTTAACCTTAGAACTCATTAACATAAGTTGACTAGCATGCATTTTAGGAAAGAATGTACCCTTTTATGGTATGGGACTATGGGGAAAGCAGTTGAGTAGAAGGCATCGGTTAGGCTAGTTGACTAGAAGAAGCCCTTTAACTTCGATATTGTAAATAGCAAGTATTATCAAGAGATGTAAGATAACTAATATTTTGTAAGCTTACGCGGTGTTTAATATCCTTTGTTCTTAGCATGCGATGTGTAAACCCAACTCACGTTGCATCCCATGGTGCCGAACCAGGGTGTGACAACATTCGATACGTAATAATCCTAACAGGGAACACAAGCTTAATGTGTAATCTTTTATAATAGTGTTAATGTTGATAGCAACCGTTATATGTTGCATTTACATATAGATCCAAGAATATAACCGTGTTTTTTTTTAACGTGTATGATATTAGCATGGTTTGATTTTTATGTGAAATCTAATATATAGAGAAATCTTAAAACATTTTGTTTCAATTTTTTAACAAGAATTCATACTGATAATAAAAAAACAATTCACATTTTCAAGTTATACGCATGGTTTGATTACTCTGCGGTCTGCACTATATGAACAAAACCAACTCAACTTTATATGTCACAAACCGAGTACCGCCTAATTCAAGAGATCAAAGTAACTTTTGAAAGTAACACATGGTTGGAAGGATACTTGTTTAAACACAAAAATGTATATGAAGGATGACGATTCCTGATCGCTACAAAACAGCGCTAGCTAGCTATTCCTTTGCACCCTCGGTTTGATGTTTGACTATACTCAATTGACCACCTTCTTTGTTGGCTGCAGTGGCTGCTTTTACCTCATTGCAGTAGTTGATAAACTTGCTCAGCTCCTGATCACACCAACAAAAACGAATAATCTTAGGATTTTAGACAGATCCACATGTATAGTTGTATACAGTTTAAACAACAAATATACAGTTGACTTTTTATCATGCTGTAGGCTGTAGCAAATCAAATGTGTGCCAACTAGATAGACAAACAAGAAAGCAATCATGGTTGTATACTTGTATTGTGTCTAGTGTCTACATAGTTCAACTTTATAACATGCTTGAGCTCATTTCAAGCATTTCACGAGAGGCTCAAGCAGCTCACAAACGGCTTGTTCACAACGCCACACGTGTTTCACGACCTTCCAAAGTCAAAGTTTACTCAATATTAATTCCTAATATGAGGAAACAGTAATGTTGACCGTTGTACTTGTTACTTTCATATACGTATGTGATATCTGTTACGTAATCATTATACTTTTAATACCAAAAGGGGTTGTAGCCTAATGGTACCAACATGAAAATGAAAGGTTTCTCTCCCTATGAGGTTGAGGCCTTGAGGGTTCAAGTCCCATATTAGACAAAAGGTGTAATATTAGTAGGTGTGTGAGTTGGCCATTATGATAAAAACAAACATTATGCTTTGCACTAGCAAAACTCTTCTAACCATTACAAGAAAGCCGAAAAACAAACATCAAGGTTATTACGGTTTGTCCACTTTGTGCATTCTTGCCAGCCCCGAATGTGTCATATAATTTAAAATGTAATGCCAATTGCCAAGCACAATAACTACAACTGTTATTCACTCATTCTTATTTGGTCCTATTAGCTCCTAAGTTACCTCTCATCCTTACACTCGTTCTTAATCATTCCAATTACCAAGTTCCAAACCGTGAACCGAACCTTTACTTTCAAACTATATAAACCGCACAAACGGCCTCATCAGCTTTAGTTGGTGTTCGGTTTCTAATGGTTTAAAAACATCTCTACCATAAGCAAAACAATTCTTTACATCATCACCATCCCTACTTTACAAACAAACCTATCACATACAAATTACAGTATAACAAACAAGACATTTCAAATTCTATAAATCAATATCTAATGCAGATAACACTCAACTATTATTCAAACGATGTGATAATCACAACATCAAAAATAAACAACTTCAACCTCATGAATAAAAACCAGAAATTACTTACACGATCTTTGTCCATCTGTTCCGTGACCT
Organism: Helianthus tuberosus; assembly: GCA_030545235.1. NCBI lineage: Eukaryota > Viridiplantae > Streptophyta > Magnoliopsida > Asterales > Asteraceae > Helianthus > Helianthus tuberosus. The sequence continues at coordinate 148,556,303 of CM060411.1, read as the reverse complement.
TCGCAGGCTTCACAACTCTCTTTCCTGCAAAATCACAAACTCAAATTGAACCAAACAGTTTCAAGTAAAAAACACGAACACAAATAGAGAATTTGAATCGAAACCTTTGCGAGTTTTGGGCGTTTTTCCATGGCGGCTCGGAGGTACCGATTTCCTCTTCTGCTGGCCTTTGAACAGTGTTGATTTCTGCGTCATTTTGGTCTGTGATTGAAGAAATTAGGGTTTCAGTGTGATTTAGGGTTTATAGGTTGCGATTTAGCGGCGTTGGTTTTAAAATATTGAGGATTTTGACTGCTTGCAGTTTGTTGTTATTACAGTTTTGGCCCATCTACTTTCTCTTTTTGCCGGTTTACCACTAACTTTAAATTAGTCGACATTTTTAGGTGTTTTTTGTTTTTTAAGAGCTAAAATGTCTGCAATCTGCGGATCACGTCTGCAAACATCTGTAAAATAATAGGTGGACCAAACATCGGCAGTTTGTAAGAAGAAGATTGTTTGTTTTTAACGTATATAGACTTCTAAAATAAACTAGTGGTTGTGGTGTACGCGGTGGTGGTGGGTGGATGTAACATCCGTCAAAAATAGATCTCCGAAATCCGATCCGATCCGGATTGCAAAACAGGACCCTTTCCAATTTAAATAAGAAATAAGAATTTTTATTAATTTTTAATATGTTTAATATTATTATTAAATTAATTATCACGTGTCACGCAAGATAAAACCTGACTAAAAACATTAAGTGTATAGAGGCCTATTATTAGCCTCGTTAGTATTTATAAAGGAAATAACCAAACTAGGTTAGATCCGTTAGATGCTATAAAAGGAATGAAATTTTCATTGTTTATGATTTGAAATAAAGTTATGTAATGAATTCCGGATTTAAAGATATCGGTTATAAAACAAACGTTCAGTTTAAAAAATTTACTTCAGTTAGTTGGGAAACAAGGAAACTAAGTTAGTGTGTTAGTTAAGTAAGATTTCTAAATGAGAAGTATTAACTAAGTTAATTTTGTAGGTTAAATCGAGTTACATAATTCAATGGGCCTAGGTTGCCAAGTTTTGGAGGTAATAAGTCTAGGGGCCGCTTTGTCATTTAGAGAAAGTTTGTTAAGAAAAGCAATAAAAACGATAGAACCGGGTTAAGGTGGGAATCGAACCCAGGTTCTTTCGGTAAGCATGTAAAGCACCAAACAAATTGAGCAACTGCTTCACAAACTAAAGGAAGGGAAATAGCAAAATGGTGGGAAAAGCTTGGAGCAAGACTCCAACCCAAGTCCCCTTGTTTCACAAACAACAGCGAAGCCACTCCACCACCACCCTCTTTTATTATAGAATTCAGCCAGTCTAAGTTATAACTTGGACCTTAAACGCAAACCTACATTTCTTTCTCCCAAACCTTAACCATTTGCGACCCACTTGTTTCTTCAAACCCAACCCGGGTAGTTGTAACGTTTTACCTGATGTTTTAATTCCACTTAACTCTCTTTTAACTCGTAGTCACAATGAATTATGTTATCTATCACCTAAGGCCAATGGTGGACGCAGGATTTTTTTCCTGGGGGTGCAGAAATTTTTTAAAGATTTTAGACCCCTAGCTATATAAAAAATCGTTTCATAGCGGGTCGGATCGGGTCGGGTAGGGATGAGATCGGTACCGTACCGGTACCGATACCGTAAATACCGTTACCGAAATTGAGGAAATATGGATACCGATTACCTTATCGATTCGGTACCGGTATCGGTACCGGTATTTCGATACTTTACCATATTGGTACCACTTTGGTGTCATCCATTGTTTTACCTAAAAAAATTTCATGTGCAACCCATTCATCCATTATTAATTGAACTAGAGTAATGTATAGATGAATGTAAACAAAGGATAAACATATTAAGTATTCAAAAACATAAAAGTTTAAACTTTTTAACCTATCCTAAAATCCTATTATCTCGTGACTCTTGAACAAAATCGCATAAACATCAAAATAACAAAAAAAAAAAAATAATGAGTAAAATGCACGGATAGTCCCTGTGGTTTGGTAAAATTTCACCCTTAGTCCCCAACTTTTGGAAATTACACCGGTGCTCCCTGTGGTTTGCTCATTTGTTACTCGGATAGTCCCTGGAGTTGATGGAGGTTAGTTTTCTAAGTTAAGTCTATGGTAAAATTTCACCCTTAGTCCCCAAAACATGTCGCTGTGGCGGCCTGAATTAACCAATTTGCAGCCGGAATTTTGCAGTCGCCGACCGGAATTATGCTGTCGCTGGGCGCTGAAGTGAGGCAGTGGGAGGGCAGGAGTCGCTGGCATGTGGCAGCGATTTGTGTTTTTTTTTTATGTGGACTGATTTTGTTTAACAAACCTAGTAGTTGGATTGAGCTTGAATGGGTATTAAGTTATTGGGTTTGATGGATTGAGTTAAGTTTTATTAAAGGGGTTAGTGGGCTAACTTGTTTACCTTATTTGATCGGGTTTCAATCCGTGTTCACAATTTTTTGTATAAATTCATAATATTTTTTTCTAAGGGGTGCGGTCGGAATTTTCCAAGGGGTGCGGACGAAAATTTCGAAGGGGTGCGGTCGGGATTTTTCGCGAAAAATACCACTAAATTTTTTTTTTCAAGGGGTGCGGCCGCCCACCCACCCCATAGTGTGAGTCCGCCCCTGCCTAAGGCTATGCAGTGTGGTAACCATTCTTCATTGGAGGATGATCCGCCACGTAGACGCCACATCATAGTCCCACAAAGGATGATCCAACACACTAAAACACTGGAAATGGGAGGATGATCCTACCCCACATCATAGCCGTTGCCATTTACTAGCCATTGCCCCTTTTTTTTCTTTTTGTGAACGTCGCCAACGTCCAGATGAGGACGACGAGGACGCCGAACCAGGGGGGAATGGTGTTTGCTTCGGCGCCGGACCGGGACGGAGGGGGGACGTTCCCCACACCGTGGAGCCTAATCGTTCTGATTACAATCAAATATTGATTAATTGATTTACATCTTTAACTACCAATTTTCAATTTATTTTTCTCTGGCACTCCCAGATTAACCGAACCCTAACCAGTTCGTTTTTTCCTAATGTGACACTTGTTTAGTGACGGGACATATGTTGTGGCCCTTATTTAGTGACGTGTCATCTGACGTGACCTTTTATTATGACGTAACATCTGATGTGACACTTTTTAGTGATGTGGCATCTGACATCAGCTAACTAGGTTAGGGTTCAGTAACTTCAGTTAGTTTGGGAGTGTCAGAAGAAAATAAGTTGAAAGTTGAGAATGACATGGTACAACTCATAAGTTGAAAGTGTTATCGGTCAAATGGTGAAAGTTATGGTTATTCAAATCCAATATCACTAATAAAAAATGGTTAACATGCTTTTAAAAGTCTATTTAATATATGTGAATAGATTAGAATTGGTATCTTCAATGATACATGTAAATATCATCTTATCTTTGTAAATTGATATTTATTTCAACTGATTAAGATAAACACCAGAAGCTTGTTAATTATTTGCATATTTGATTACCTTATATATATTAATAAGTTAAAAAAAAATTGATTACTTAAAATGGATTCTTCAAGTTCTCACGAGCGTGTGTATACATCTAAATATTTATAAAATATAGTTGTCAATAATAATTTATATCTTTTCTGATAAAAAAAAGTGTGTATATTTTTGGTTTAAAATAATCAAAATAGATATTTTTCCAGATAAAAAAAGTGTGTGTGTTTTTTGTTTAAAATAATCAAAAGTGGTTTTTAATAAATACACAAAAAATTTATTAATTAGAAAAGCAATAAAGTAAATAATTACAACATTTTCAATAATTAAAAGAACCCAACCAAAATCAAAACTTGACTTTATGAAATAATGAGAAGCCATGCCATGCGTGAAACAAAAGTCAGAAAAAATTAATAGGAACCTTTAAAGGTCCATTAAAAAACTACGAGACTAAACCATTTTGAGAAAAAAAAAAAAAAAGAAGGTCAAATTCATCTTAAAACTTGTGTTATGTATATTTGAAAGCTTGAGGACCGTTAAACCTATTTATACCTGTATATACAAATATAAATATCTCTTCTTTTACAAATGTGTTATTTTCATATTGAGTTAATTACATAGTTAGTCCCTGTGGTTTGCAAAAAATAACAAGCTTAGGTACTAATAGTTTAGAATCACATTCTAGGGTATTAACTTTTCATTTTGTAACGTTTGAGAGTATTAGCACTGTTTAAAGGCTTAAAATCACATTTTATTAGTACCCTCAAACGTTACAAAATGAAAAATTAATACCCTCAAACGTTACAAAATGAAAAGTTAATACCCTCAAACGTTACAAAAAGAAAAGTTAATACCCTAGAATGTGATTTTAAACTATTAGTACCTAATGTTGTTATTTTGTGCAAACCACAGGGACTAACTATGTAATTAACTCTTTCATATTAAAAAAAAGTTAATTACATAGTTAGTCCCTGTGATTTGCACAAAGTAACATACTTAGGTACTAATAGTTTAAAATAACATTCTAGGGTATTAGCTTTTCATTTTGTAACGTTTGGAGGTATTAAGCTTATTTGTAGGCTTAAAATCACATTCTGTTAGCACCTAAGTATGTTATTTTATGCAAACCACAGGGACTACCTATGTTATTACCTTAGAAGTTAATACCTCCAAACGTTACAAAATGAAAAGTTAATACCCTAGAAGGTGATTTTAAACCATTAATACCTAAGTATGTTATTTTGTGCAAACCACAGGGACTAACTATGTAATTAACTCTAAAAAAAACTATGGTAACTGTAATAAACGGATAAAGTATCTGTAAATAATTTTATTGATCATCTTAACAGTATCATAATAGGCAAAAGATCAAATACAAATATTCTTATCATATGAAACGTACGAATAGGGTGAAAAGGTAAAAAAAACGCGGTGACATTTTCGTAATTATTTATCCGTAGAGTAATTATCAAAATTACCTTACAAGTGATCTTGTAGGGTAATTTTGTAAAATGATATTGTAGGTTAATTTTGATCTTGTAGAAAAATTTTGTAGAGTATCATAATTACTCTACAAATGATCTTGTATGGTAATTTTGATCTTGTAAGGTAATTTTGATCTTGTAGGGTAATTTTATAGAGTATCATAATTACTCTACAAATGATCGTGTAGAGTAATTTTGAACTGTATGTTGTTTGATAAATTTGCAGAGTAATTTTGATAATTACCCTACAAGATCATTTTACAAAATTACCCTACAAAATCAAACTACCCTACAAGATCATTTGTAGAGTAATTTCGTTCGTTAGTTCTTTTGCAACAAAAATTAAACACTCAATTATTTTTTTCGAAAAATGAAAACAGACCGATCAGTACCCATTGAGAAAATTTATTATTTTTTTACAACAACAAATACGCTTCCATATAAAAATTGTTGAAAACCGGTTGCCCCCTCGCTGGCCACAACCGTGAGTGGCGGCGGTGGCTGTTGCCGGTTGGTAATCTTCGGCGTGTGACGTGCCGGGTGGCAACACCACGTCATAGGGGTATTACTTCATCATTTTTCTTCTATTTGTTACATTTTATTTCGTTTTTTGGTTGTTTTACACATTTATATTTTGTAGCTTCATAATGATACATTTGGTTCATATGCGGATTCCCCGCCGCAACGCTTTATCGTTTGTGAGACTTGAATCCAAGACCTACTCTTTCTTCCCCGTATTTAATTTAGATAATTGTATACTTTTAGTTAACAATTCACTATTTTACTCCTATTGTTATTGGTTCATTATTTTTTTAACTATAAAGATATGAGAAAATCATGAAAAAAATCACAAGATGAAGAACATTCCTACCATCCCACACTGATGAAAGAAACCATCAATCAAATTATTAAAGATACATACAGGAACATTCCTAGTATCTCGAATTCTCGATCTCTATTCAAAGGAACCAATGTAAATAGTGACTTTTTGGAACCGATTACCGGTTGACCACTGATTGAGAACTTCTTCCTCCTTGATTTCCTTTTGATTTCCAAAGGAATAAATTGTAAATAGGGAGTTTTTGTGGTTTGCTTATGGAGAAGCAATGAAAATAAAATGGAAATGAACCGGGAGAACGGTGAGACAAAGGAGAAATTCTAAGGTAGTGTTTAATATACAAGATTTTTGCAAAATGAAATAGACTATTGTTAAGGAATGAAAAAATGTGTTTGGTTGGTAAAGGTAATAAAATCATCTATTACATAAGGCATTTCATTCACTCAAATTCATTTCATCAACCTTTTTTTTCATTCCATTTCCCGTCTCACTCTTCGTCACCAACATCGCCCATCACCACCTTCACCACCCGACATCACGGCCATCGCCTTCACCGACCACCACCTCCCACCACCACCATCTGTCGCCGTCACCACCCCCAGCCGCCACCCTTCGTCACCGACCAACACCACCGACTACCGCCGCCACCCTCCACGCAGACCACCACCACCTCCCACCACCCACCACCGGCCACCGCCCTTCGTCGCCGACCAACATCGACACCCCCCCTCGTCGCCGACGACCACCACCCTGACCACTGTCGCTGCCCCCCACCACCGCCACCCATAGTCGCTGCCACCCTCTGTCACCGCTGACCACCGCCACCACCAACCACCTGCCACCAGTACCACCGACCACCTTCACCACCCGCCACAACCACCACTGACCACTGCCACCCATCGCTATTGCCGCTACCCACCAACCTCCACCGTTATCGCCGTGACCGACCACCGACAACCATAGCCACTCGCCACCACCAACCTTCACCGCCGCCATCATCCACCCCCGAACACCGCCACCACCTGCCACCACCACCACCACCCCACCATCGCCACCCTTCACTGCAGTCTCTACCCACCGCCACCCATTGCCAATTTTATTCCTTTGTTTTTTTCCTGCCTACTAGTGTGCGTTCGGTGCAATATATTTTTATTGATATTTTAAGACCATTTTATACATTAGTCAAGTTTTAAATTTATAAAACACGATATTCTACTAACACTAAACACACACTTGGGCAAGTGCACCCATCGTGAGCGTAGTATAGCGTTAGTAAGATACCGATGTCGTCCAAGGACACAGGAGCTTTTAGGACCGGTTTATCCTCAACGTCTAATCAATCTAAATTTTTGGGAAAAGTTTTGAGATATGAAAATAAAAACTAAAAATGCAAAGATAAATAAAATAAAAACATATAGACAAGATAGAATCACTTGGCTCCGACTCGTCTTTAATGTATCCTTTGATGATTTTCGCACTTTCGGACTATTTAAGAGATTATCTTAGTTATAGTAGTAGGCCCCACTTTTGAAGGTGACGTTACCCTCAACCCAGTGGTTTGAGTCAGCAGGGATACAATCCCAAAGGGTCGGAATATTGGAAGATAATTAAGTTTGTTATTAATGCGAAAAGTGGTAAACCCTCTTTTGAAGGTGACGTACCCTCGGCTAAGTGGTTTGAGTCAGCAAGGATACAATCCCTAGAAGCCGGTTTAAAGTATTAATAGTAGTTTACATATGAGGGGTCCGAGCTATTCGCACCCCCGCCATCCAATACCAGTGGGTATTGAAAGAGGTCATAGTAAGCTTGAACCAGGTCCTTGCAGGATCTATACACTGAACAAGGCAAGAACCTTACCAAACCATTCCCCTAACCCCTGACCAAGTAGTCAACATGCCTTTATATAGACCATAAAGACATGAATGATGCAATCTTTTACTTTATATAGACAGTAAAGTAACTTCAAGACACCACGAAAAAATGATAAGAAAAATTCACCTTCAACATAAGAAACTAGTTATTAAAGTCATTAATACAAACCCAAATAAAAGTGCCGAAAGATTAAAAATCAAAAGTAAAACAATAAGGACTTGTCTTCACCAAGTGATATAAGAGGCTAACCAAACATGGACTTTGATTGGCAAGAACCTTTACAATCAATCTTGGATCCCGAGACTACTACACACTCTAAAGATGGATGATGGTGGTGGGTGTTGGTGTTGTAGTGGTGGTGGAATGGTGGTAAAGTGGGAGAGTAGTGGTTTGCCAAGGGATGCTTTTGAAGTGAACCAAGCACCCCTATTTATAGCTTGCACAGAACTCTGGCCACGGCCCGTGTCCAGCGGGCACGCCTCCGTGGCCAGCCTTTTCTCTTCCTTCATTAATTGCAAGTGTCAGCAAAGGGCCCCACACGGCCCCGTGTCTCCTAGCCATGGCCCCGTGGTCAACTTGTTATCTATACTATCAAGATTTGGCAAGATTCTGCGTATCTTTGCGTTGACCACACCCCGTGCTGAGCTGGGCACGCCCCCATGGTGGGCGTAGAAGCTTCTACAGGTTTGTCTTTTGTGTAGTGGCCAGTCTTCTGATTCCTTGTTTTTACTTTGGGGATGCTGTCGAGGGGTCGGGCATGTCACGTTTATTCCTTTTTTTTTATTTATGTTGGTTTTGGCTACTTATTTGATCCTTTTGTTCGTTTAAGCTCATTTGGTCCTGTAAATTCAAAAGGAAGAAAGAAACACGCTTTTCCAACATTAGTACTAAAAAAGGATGAGTTTTATGCCTCATTTGATATAATTTATATGTTGCATTTTGCACACATCACTACCAAACAACACAAGGTAATGATCCATCCCATTCCCACATGGCAACCAAACAAGGTTATGAAATGGTAATGGTCCTTCATTTGCCCATTCTATTACCTCACTCATTTCATTCTTTCTTACATTCTATTACCACATACCAAAACAAACCTAAGAGATTTGAAATGAACACATTATGCGGATTTTCCAATTGAAGTCTGCTTAGGTGGGAGTAATACTATGATGAGTGACATTTTGGTAAGTCTTAACTTGGCTAAAAACAAATTCGTGAGCAACTAGTAGGCAAAATGGACAATATTGATGATACGAGGGTCTGTTTGGTATGGGGTAATAGAAATGGATCATTGCCATTCCATGGTCATGTTTGGCTACCATGTGGGAATGGAATAAATCATTACCTTGTGTTATTGGGTAGCTAGGAAAAGACGAAGGAATAAAATCAGCGATGTGTTACCGTAGTGGGTGGTGATGGCAGTGGTGGTGACCGTGGTCGGTGGTCCCCGGAGGCAACGTTGGGTGACGGCGGCGTTGGGTGGCAGTGGCGGTTGCGGTGGTTGGCGGTGGAGGGTGATAGCGGTGGTCGGTGGTGGCAGTGGGTGGCGGTGGTCGGGAGTGGGGGTGGCTTTGGTCTATAGTGGCGCCGGTGATCGACGGTAGTGGGTGGCGGCAACTAAGGTATGTGCCTGTGGTGGGTGGTGGTGGTGGTTGATGGTAGCGGTGGTCGGCAGTGGTTAAAGGCGGCAACAGTGGTGGTCGGGGTAGCGACGATGGTGGTGGTGGAGGTGGTGGTTAGCGATCATATGTGGCGGTGGTGGAAGGTGGCGGGTGGTGATGTGCGGTGGCAGTGGTGGTCGACGACGAAGGGAGGCAGTGGTGGCAGGTGATGGTGGACGATGACAGGTGGTGGTCGGGGAGGTGACGGTTGATGTGTGTAAAATGCAACATATAAATTACATCAAAGGAGGCATAAAACTAACCCTTTTTAGTACTAATGTTGGAAAAGTGTGCTTTTGTCTTCCTTTTGTATTTTCAGGACCAAATGAGCTTAAATGAACAAAAGGAACAACAATGCAGCAAAAAGTCAAAAACTAGCATAAATACAAAGAAAAGGAATAAACGTGGCATGCCCGACCCCTCGACAGCATCCCCAAAAGCAAAATCAAAATCAAAAACAAGAAACAGAGGGCTGACCACGGCCCGTGCCCACTGGACACGGGGGCGTGGTCAGATGTCTGCAGAAATGGACAAAGCTGTGGAAGCTTCTATGCTCACCACGGGGGCGTGCCCAGCTCAACACGGGGCATGGTCAACGCTAAGATTTGCAGAATCTTGCAAATCTTTATACTACAGATACGCTTCTGCACACGGGGCCGTGCCCAGCGAACACGGGGCCGTGTGGAGCCTAATGTAGACAATTGTAGTTAATGAAGGGAGAGAAAGGAGATGGCCACGGGGGCGTGTCCAGCGGACATGGGGCCGTGGCCAGGCTTCTGTTCAGGCTATAAATAGGGGTGCTTGGTTCTCTTCAAAGGCATCCCTTGGCAAACCACTTCTCTCCCACTTTGCCAACACTCCACCACGACTACAACACCCACATCCACCACCATCATCCATCATCCACCTTAGAGTGTGTGTAGTAGTCTCGGGATCTAAGATTGATCGTAAGAGTTCTTGTCAATCAAAGGCCATGTTTGGCTAATTCTCTTACATCACTTGGTGAAGACAAGCATTTAATGTATTACTTTTGATTTTTAATCTTTTCACACTTTTTATTTGGTTTTGTATTAATGACTTTAATAACTAGTTTCTTATGTTGAAGGTGAAACTTCTTTATCATTTGTCCGTGGTGTCTTGACATTACTTTATTGTCTATATAAAGTAAAAGATTTTCACCATTCATATCTCTATGGTCTATATAGAGATATGTTGGCTACCTGGTCGGGGGTTAAGGGAATGGTTAGTAAGGTTTTTGCCTTGTTCAGTGTATAGATCCTGCAAGGTCCTGGGTCAAGCTTACTAGGACCTCCTTCAATACCCATAGGTATTGGATGACGGGGGTGCGAATGGCTTGATCCCCTCATATGTAAACTACTATTAATACATTAAACCGGCTACTTGGGATTGTATCCCTGCTGACTCAAACCACTTAACCGAGGGTAAAGTCACATTCAAAAGAGGGGCCTACCACTTTTAGCATTAATAACTTAATTAATTATCTTCCAATATTCCGACCCTTTGGGATTGTATCCTTGCTGGCTCAAACAACTGGGTTGATGATAACGTCTATAACTAAGATAATCTCTTAAAAAGTGCAAAAGTGCGGAAATCATCAAAGGATACATTAAAGGCGAGTCGGATCCAAGTGATTCATCTTGTCTATCTGTTTTTATTTTATTTTTATTTTCAGCATTTTTAGTTTTTAGTTTTTATGTTTAAAAATCTTTTCTCAAAAAATTTAGTTTGATTAGACGTTGAGGATAAACCGGTACTAAAAGCTCTTGTGTCCTTGGATGGCCTCGGTATCTTACCAACGCTATACTACGCTCACGATGGGTGCACTTGCCCATGTGTGTGTTTAGTGTTAGTAGAATATTGTGTTTTATAAATTTAAAACTTGACTAATGTGTAAAATGGGCTTAAAATATCAATAAAAATATATCACACCTTGCACACACCAAGTTTTTGGTGCCATTGCCAGGGACACAAGAATTTTAAGAAAGCTTAAAATCGACGGCCTAATCGTTTTTCAAAACCTTTTTAAAACTGTGCGCACATTTTTTTTACATTTTTAGGTAGTTTTTGCATTACAGTATTCTGAACACGGGGCCGTGCTCACTGAACACGCCCCCATGCTGCATAAAAATTAACAAACTCCCAGATATAGAGTCTGAACACGGAGTTGTGCTCACTGAAAACGCCCCCGTGCTGCACAAAACCAGTCACATTTTTCAAAATGCCCAGATACAGAACCTGACCACGGGGTCGTGCTCAGCCTCTGTTTCCGTTTTTATTTTTATTTTCTGGTCCCGAGACTCTGTTGTGGTCTGCTAAGTGATTCTTATGGATCAATACTCAGGAGGTTACAATTACCACTATGATGAGGATGATTATGAAGAAGAGTATTGTACCATTTGTGGTAATCCTTATTCGGTACAATATTGTGACCTCTTCGAACCATCCCCTTCATAAACATACTATGAGGAGCCCAGGTACGAGCCATCCACCTCATACACATACCATGAAGAGCCAAGGTATGAACCTTATCCCTCATACTCATATCTTGATGAACCATGGTATGAGCATTCATACTCATACTTTGAGGAACCAAGTTATGAGCCATCACCTTCATATACTTACTATGAGGAACCATGGCGTGAACAACCCACCTCATATGAGTATTATGAAGAACCAAGTTACGACCCTTATCCATCATATACTTACAATGAGGAACAATGGTATAAACCTTTTACCTCATATGAGTATTATGAGGAACCAAGGACCGAACTTCCGAACTCAAGCTGTGGGGATATTTATTCCGATCGCTTTGACGAACCACCAACTATCTCACCCATAGCCGAAAAGATAATAGAACACCTTAAAACTATGGAGCGCTATATAAAAGAAGCCCACGCAAGGGAAGAGGAATCTCGCGCAAGGGAAGAGGTAACTCGTACTAAAGAAGTGATAGTTGAAGAGGTAAAAATGGAAGAACAAGTAAGTGAAAACCCGACACATGAGCTAAACAACGAAAAAGGTGAGACCAATAACGTTAAAATTTAAGAAGAGTCTAATTTTCAAGAAATTAATCTCTTAACACCTTCTTTCGAAAATCATTTTTTTAGACTAACTAATGCTAAGTTTTTAAAAGAGTTAAACACTAACACTAAAATTGACGAAATGGTAAGCATTAAGTTAACAAATGATCAAACTACGCTAATAAAAGATGATCCATTTGAAATTAACATTCCACCGGTTCCATGTTTCTTTCAAAATTCCTTTATTAGTAATATTACAATTGATAAAGATCTTTGTGTTAATATAATGCCAAACTACATTTTCAAAAAATTAAGTATTGGTGATTTTTCTCCACTTCAAATACCCATTTTTCTATCTAATCGGAAAACAATAAAATCAATGGGAGTAGTTGAAGATGTGTTAGTCCAAACAAATCAAATGGTAATCCCAACCGACTTCGTCATCCTTGATGACGCTCCACTAGTGTTGGGACGACCTTTCGTGAGAACCCACGAAGCTTTGAAAAATCGGAAGTAAAACAATCTACCCATTCAATTAGGGGCATTCAAAAGAAGTGTCGATCTTAAGCGTTCAATGAAATATCCAATCGGCAATGATGACCCCTTAATTGAAGATGAAGATGATCCACCCGATACAAAAGAAGAAATTGACCACTTTGTTGAAAAAGAGGTCGCCATTGAACAAACCTTTTTGGTTCTTGACCAAAAAGAGCAACCAAATAAGGAGTCTCCTAAAGACCTACCACTTGAGCTCAAAGAACACCCAAAAGGTTTGGAATATGCTTTTCTCGATAAGCATGGTAAGTTACCTGTAATTATTTCATCAAAACTAACTAGTGTAGAAAAAAAAATTAATCACACTTTTGAAAAAACACAAAAACGCGATCGCTTGGAAGCTTGTAGATATCAAAGGAATAAGCCCTTCCATGTGCACGCATAAAATTTTAATGAATGATGACTATAAATCGGTAATACAACCACAAGGTAGAGTAAATCCAAACGTCCAAGAAGTGGTTAAAAATGAAGTCATCAAATTACTTGACGTCGGACTTATCTATCCAATTTCCGATAGTCCTTGGGTAAGTCCCGTCCAAATAGTTCCTAAGAAAGGAGGTATGACTAGGGATGGGCTTTTTTTTCCCAAATACCCGTACTCGTACCCGTACCGTACCGTACCCGTACCCATACCTGTACCCGTACCGATTTTAGGTATTTGGTACATGTATCGGTACCCAGTTTTATTGATTTTGGCATTCGGTACTTTCGGTATTGGTACGGGTAAAAACGGGTACTAGTACTGAATTCTATGTATACCTTTAAATTTTTTTTGTATTATGTTTTATTTCATATTATGGTATTTATAGTGTACTCGTATTGATTTTACCTATATGGTACCCGTATCGTATCGTATTGGTACTCGTACCAATTTTACCTATTTGGTACTCGTACTATATCGGTACTCATGTCAATTTTACCTATTTAGTACTCGTACAAGTGCTCAAAAAGTAAATAAAAACAAAATGGTACCAAGCGGGTACTGTACCGAAAATACCCGTACTCGTACCCGTACCGTACCTATATATTTGGTACGGTATTTGGTACCTAGTTTTGTTCAAATTCGGTACCGGTATTTTCAGTACTGGTACGGGTATAGGTACAGGTACGGGTACTGTACCAATCCCATCCCTAGGTATAACGGTGGTCACTAACGAGAAAAATGAATTAATACCAATAAGAACTGTCACCAGATGGAGAGTGTGTATAGATTATCATAGATTAAATGAGGCAATAAGGAAGGATCATTTTCCTTTACCGTATATTGATCAAATGTTAGAAAGATTATCCGATCACAAATTTTATTGTTTCTTAAATGGCTTTTCAGGTTACTTTCAAATACTGATAGCACCTGAAGACCAAGAAAAGACAACATTCACATGTCCCTACGAAACTTTTGCTTATCGACGCATGCCTTTTGGTCTATGTAATGCCCCCGCAACCTTTCAACGTTGCATGGTGGCCATCTTTCACGATATGATAGAAAAGACTATGGATGTCTTCATGGACGACTTTTCTATCTTTGGAGATTCAAGTCACTCCCCAACCAATGGCGGAATCATCGGAGTGGGACTAGTTCGAGATTGTAAGAGACTTCATAACACTATTTGTGACAATATTTAATTCAACCGATTTCATTTCATAATTAAATTGTCAAAACATTACAAGAAATTCAAATAACAACATTGTTCAACATAACATAACAAAATTGATACAACACTTTAAACCTAAACGTCTAAGTGAGTATCTAGGCATCATTGCTAATCCATTTTCATAGCATCATCAATCGTCAACCTGTAACATGTTTAAAATACAATTCAATGCAAAAGCAAAGGCGAGTATACAAGTTTAAGAATAAGTATAAGTATAAAAGTTTAAAAACGAATCCACATTGCAACTTAGTTTATACAAGATCAACCTAACATGGCATGCAATATTTCTAGCCAATCCTCTGTTTACGCAAAAATGATATAATTCAACATGACCACAAGTCTATGGGCGGTGCGTTACTCCTATAGCGCTATACATGTCGAATGGAGGCTCGTGAAAGCTAATGACTAAAACATATAACATAAGTATGGTCCACGTAAGCATCAAGTATCACAACATAGTATTCATGTATAAGGATTGTTTTCGTGCATTGCATAAAGAATAAGTTTAAGTGTAGTTTTAATAAGGTAACATGTTACACCCCAAAAGTGGTAAACATAAAAAGGGGGTTGCGAGTATACTCACATAATTGCTAAGTCTTCCGATTATCCAAGTGTTGACGAGTGTGCGAGTTTGGGAGGACAGAACACCAAGGTCACTCTATAAGGGCAAACGATGGTGCATGAGTAAAAGGAATTATGACGGAGGATAGGAAGTGAAATCTAAAGTATGATCAATTGATATAAATATATATATTTATTACACATAGTTTATGAAAAAAAATTCTGAATTAAATCCACCAAGAGTATTGTAGAGGTGTTGTCAAAGATAGGTATACCTTTGTACTTATGGTTATAAAAATTATTCGAATTCAATACGATTTCATTTATGGTTTGGCTAAAAAAATATATATGTTTATTGTTTTAACGAAAATTGGGTAGAGTTTCCTCTGTTTTTTGGACGATCCCCCGAAAACTAACGTGTCGGTATATTTTCCAAAACGCAACAATACTCGCAACAATATAAACATATAACTCTACGTATGCTCATAAATACAAATTATTTAAGGTTCGTTCCGTGATAAAATTTTAATTAATAAAAAACAATATATAATGTCGCCACTGTTATTCAAATCTCGCGTTTAACCCGCTGACCCGAAATCAAAACAAGACAGAACCGTGACTGAACCGGCTGACCAGCTTTGACCGAGTTGACCCGACACTTGACCGAGTTGACTGTTTGACCGAGCTAACCCGTGCCGTGAAACTCGAACCAGCTGAAATAACAAAAACAATCGGTGTTGAGTCGGAATTTAGACAAAATACAAGCTGAATCAAAACTGACCTGAAACAAATCGGACTTAGACGACTGAACCAGTAGACCCGAGACTCGAGTGAACGAGGACCCGAACTAAGGCTGACCCGTTGACTGTCGTTCCTGTCGGCCGAGACCCACCCAACCGCGCACCATGAACCAGCATAGCTGAACCGACAAAACAGAATTATAACAGAATTGAAACTTGAATCGAACTCGTACCTGAATCGAAACAACCCGAAGCTCCAACCACCACCGTCGTTCGTCATTGTCACCGGCGAGAGGGAAGGGTCGGTCTCCGCTACTGCTGCACCTTTGTTCTTGGTGCCCCGCCACCTGAGTGGTGGCCGACGGTTCAGTTACAGCACGAGAGACGAGAGAACGAGATAGGGGATGGTTGTCGGCTGGAGAAGAAAGGAAGACGAGGGTGTGGGTGTGAGTGAAAGATGGAGGAGGCTGCCGTGGTTAGGATTTGCTGTTATGTTTGTGTATGTTGGCAGTGGAGCTTGAGAGAGAGGAGAAAGGAGATGAGTTGTAGAGATGAAGGGTTTTCATGAGTGAGTGTGTTTTGTTGTCTGGAGTATGATCGAGAGAGAGGCTGGTGTATGTAGCGACTAGGGTTTAAGTCCTATTTATTTTGTTTAACTGATTTAATAGTTTTAGAATTTGCACAATCAGTCCCTGTGGTTTACTTTAGTTAGGTTAACTTATGTTATTCTTTTAAAAAGAACAATAATCTTTACAATTAACTAACTAATTTAGTTTGCATTTACTAACTTTAAAAGTTAACGAGACTAACTAGTTTATTATAAAAATTAAACTTTTAAATTGTAAAATTAATTAATTTAATTAGTTAAACAATGACTAAATAACCCTAATTATAATGAATTAAATTAAGGTTAAAGATGTTTCGATGATACAACGGATTGTAATTTTTGAAAGGGGTCGGCTTCTAAAAATAGATTTTCAAGGCTCTATTTCTAAGTTAGGAAAGTTATGAATACGCGGAGCGTTACAGTCTCCCCTCCTTTAGAAAATTTCGTCCCGAAATTTATTCGAGAGGAAGACTTGAAAGGATTCTGGCAAACAGAAGGGGTTTGTTTAAAGTTGAGGCTTGTATGAAGGGCAACGAAAAATAATGGAGATATAAGGGTGAACGATTGATTTAATAGACGATTAAGGGTATAAGGATAGCATAAGTATCGGATAGACGAAAGTGATGTGCTAAGGATGAAGTTTCGTCGTGAATAATCGGATATCGCGCGCTTAGAAATGCGTTTGTGAGTTGACAAAGTTCACGTGTTACGTCTAAGTAGGTCTGCAAAACACCGAATTTCTCATGGCACGTTTTACGAAAGTTAGGTAACATGGTGAAAACACTTATATATAGGAAGTACCAGCGGCGTATCCAGCATGTTTCTGACCATGTAACGTCCGTTTCGTTATTCGGTGTCATGTTACGTTCAGCATCTTACCATACACAGTGGTACACTCTATGGTTCTCATGAGCCAATCACTATAATCCCGTGTGCACCCACGATTATATTGACCGTCGCATGATCCGCATAGCTTGTACTAGTTGTGTACGAATCAGGGTGTACATAAATTTGAAAAGTAAGAACGTGTACGTATAAGAATGTAGTATGCAAGCAAGTCCATGCTTAAATATTTATGGGACCCATGTAAGCGAATCCCTCGGATTCCGCTCGCGTATGGGTACGAATGTATGAATCACGAGTATGAATGAGTGTATGAACATAAGTATAAGTGCAAGTGTAAATACGCATGTGGGTGTAAGTATAAATATAAACCATATGGGTATGAGTGTAGGTACGAATAATGAAAATTGCGTATACAGTATATGTTGAAGCATCGCGAATTTAGACATATAAAGCGTTTGAGAAATTTGAGTACATAAACGGATGAATGTGAGTATAAATTATAAATCGTATAGATGTGAGTATAAATATGAGTACGAATATAACATAAATCGTATAAATGAATTTAAGTGAAGACATAACATGTATAAGTATAAATGCAAGGAATAATGATTTTGTTGATAGTATAAATCGAAATACACTAGTTCAAACACGAAAAGATTAAGAAGTTTTGAGTATGAAAGGAAAAGAAAACAGGTGACACATGCGAGATTGTTGTGAGATATCAATTAAAACGTGTAAAATGATATGCATATATAGTTGTTTGCGCAAAACGTGAAGTTAAAATAGATTGGATTGTCACGAAATATAGACTCTAATTTGTGAATGTAAAGGGAGTATACAACGTCTATTGGTTATGTGGAAAGTACTTTGTAAAGGAATGGAAATGCTACTGCGGTTTTAAAAGAGTTTACATAAGTTGAAAATTTGTCGGTTCTTATGAAGTTTCCTTGCCCACGTGTTTTGAATTTAATTGACGTATCGAGTGAGGTTTTGAAAAAGTTATAGAGATTAATAAGTTTGCATCATTTTAAGTAACTTTGTGTTAGAAAATTTTGAAACTTACAGCTTCTTGTGAAAAAGTTGATCCTTAGAAAAAGGAATTTGGTATGTGGACTTAGTGTTTGCTGAAAAAACGTCTTTTAATAAAATGTTTTATTGCTTTTGATAGAAAGTTTAGTTAATGTTGTGTAATATTTGTAATACTTTATCGGCGTGTGCGAAAAAAATTGGCTTGATTCCCTATTGAAAATATAAAATCTCTAGTTTAATGATATGCAATGTGCTCAATTCAATAGTTATGTTGAATACAAAATTTTGTGGGCAGTGAATTTATTAGGCCGACTAGGTTGATAAGTAGCAGTTCGTGAAATTTGAAAATTTGAGGAATAAGCGTTTAGGGTATACGTTAAAAATTTTGGGTGTGTGAGCTATATGAAAATAGATTGTAGGATAGGAAATTCGTTTATATCACAATGCATTTTGAAATAATTAGGGACTTGACTAATGATAAATGATTTAGATATAAACATGATCGTATTTACATAATATAGTCTTTTAAAAGAAAGCATTGGTAACGATCACCTAGGTAAGGGAATCACCCCAAATCCGTTGGTGAGGTCGTTGTAAGAGGAGAAAAGAAGCGGAGTTAATCGTCAAGGTAAGGAAATCACTCCTATCTCGATGATATGTCTTTGCTTGTTGTTACAAAAGCGTAAATAAAATTACGTGAAATCATGCATGCTAATAATGTATAATCCTGTGAAAAGTAAGAGTATGATGTTGCGCAAAAATGAAATCTCAAAAAATTGTTCAAAATTGACAAAAGATCGAAAATAATAAAGCGTAAGCTCGAATAAAACTTGGATTGTTCCAAACGGAACATTGACTAACCAAAGTGGTCGAAAGATCTTTTGAAATTGAGAAACATGCTTTGGCCTAATAGGTGGAATACTCTCGTCGATATCTCGGTCAACGGTATTCACCCTTCCAGTTACTACATGTTCCCAATCCATCAAAAATTCGAGACTTGGCGGGATTTTTGAAAATCAAGGAACGGAACTAGTCGACAAGGTGCGGGTTTCACCCCTAACTTGACGATTTCGTACCCTAAGTGTGGTTGGCACTCGTCGAGTCAAAATTTAATTTCGATACTTTGACGAGGGTCCACTGGAATTTGAAATGGAAATTCTCCATCAAGGTGAGGGTTTCACTCCTAACTTGGTGGCGAATTTCACGTAAAAGAATAGATGGATTGAGAGTCGTTCACCAAATTGTGGGTTTCACGCCTATTTTGGTGAAGTCGTCTCGTTTGTGTATTACGAGTGGTTTTGAGTTTAGTATAGACGAATAAAATGCCTTAGGAAGGCGTATGTTTGAAATATTAAATCAAGTATAACACATAATGCATTTCAAGAAATTAACACATAGGATACGTTTTCAAGAAGTTAACTCATAAGCAACATTTCAAGAATAGCACGTAAAGATGTTTCATACAAGTAGCATGTGAAGCAAATATGGTCGAATCTGGTGCTTAACTATAGACTAGGTCAAAAGCATGGAAATTTTCCTAATTTCCTATAGTTATGGCTCTGATACCAATCTGTCACACCCCAACCAAAGGTGGAATCATCGGAGTGGGACTAGTTCGAGATTGTAAGAGACTTCATAACACTATTTGTGACAATATTTAATTCAACCGATTTCATTTCATAATTAAATTGTCAAAACATTACAAGAAATTCAAATAACAACATTGTTCAACATAACATAACAAAATTGATACAACACTTTAAACCTAAACGTCTAAGTGAGTATCTATGCATCATTGCTAATCCATTTTCATAGCATCATCAATCGTCAACCTGTAACATGTTTAAAATACAATTCAATGCAAAAGCAAAGGCGAGTATACAAGTTTAAGAATAAGTATAAGTATAAAAGTTTAAAAACGAATCCACATGGTAACTTAGTTTATACAAGATCAACCTAACATGGCATGCAATATTTCTAGCCAATCCTCTGTTTACGCAAAAATGATATAATTCAACATGACCACAAGTCTACGGGCGGTGCGTTACTCCTATAGCGCTATACATGTCGAATGGAGGCTCGTGAAAACTAATGACTAAAATATATCACATAAGTATGGTCCACGTAAGCATCAAGTATCACAACATAGATTTCATGTATAAGGATTGTTTTCGTGCATTGCATAAAGAATAAGTTTAAGTGTAGTTTTAATAAGGTAACATGTTACACCCCAAAAGTGGTAAACATAAAAAGGGGGTTGCGAGTATACTCACATAATTGCTAAGTCTTCCGATTATCCAAGTGTTGACGAGTGTGCGAGTTTGGGAAGATGGAACACCGAGGTCACCCTATAAGGGCAAACGATGGTGCATGAGTAAAAGGAATTATGACTGAGGATAGGAAGTGAAATCTAAAGTATGATCAATTGATATAAATATATATATTTATTATACATAGTTTATGAAAAAAAATTCTGAATTAAATCCACCAAGAGTATTGTAGAGGTGTTGTCAAAGATAGGTATACCTTTATACTTATGGTTATAAAAATTATTCTAATTCAATACGATTTCATTTATGGTTTGGCTAAATAAATATATATGTTTATTGTTTTAACGAAAATTGGGCAGAGTTTCCTCTGTTTTTGGACGATCCCCCGACAACTAACGTGTCGGTATATTTTCCAAAATGCAACAATAATCGCAACAATATAAACATATAATTCTACGTATGCTCATAAATACAAATTATTTAAGGTTCGGTTCCGTGATAAAAAATTTAATTAATACAAAACAATATATAATGTCACCACTGTTATTCAAATCTCGCGTTTAACCCGATGACCCGAAATCGAAACAAGACTGAACCGTGACTGAACCGGCTGACCAGCTTTGACCGAGTTGACCCGACAGTTGACCGAGTTGACTGTTTAACCGAGCTAACCCGTGCCGTGAAACCCAAACCAGCTGAAATAACAAAAACAATCGGTGTTGAGTCAGAATTTAGACAAAATACAAGCTGAATCAAAACCGACCTGAAACAAATCGGACTTAGATGACTGAACCAGTTGACCCGAGACTCGAGTGAACGAGGACCCGAACAAAGGCTGACCCGTTGACTGTCGTTCCTGTCGGCCGAGACCCACCCAACCGAGCACCATGAACCAGCATAGCTGAACCGACAAAACATAATTATAACGGAATTGAAACTTGAATCGAACTCGTACCTGAATCGAAACAACCCGAAGCTCGAACCACCACCGTCGTTCGTCATTGTCACCGGCGAGTGGAAGGGTCGGTCTCCGCCGCTGCTGTGCCTTTGTTCTTGGTGCGCCGCCACCTGAGTGGTGGCCGACGGTTCAGTTACAGCACGAGAGACGAGAGAACGAGATAGGGGATGGTTGTCGGCTAGAGAAGAAAGGAAGACGAGGGTGTGGGTGTGAGTGAAAGATGGAGGAGGCTGCCATGGTTAGGATTTGCTGTTATGTTTGTGTATGTTGGCAGTGGAGTTCGAGAGAGAGGAGAAAGGAGATGAGTTGTAGAGATGAAGGGTTTTCATGAGTGAGTGTGTTTTGTTGTCTAGAGTATGATCGAGAGAGAGGCTGGTGTATGTAGCGGCTAGGGTTTAAGTCCTATTTATTTTGTTTAACTGATTTAATAGTTTTAGAATTTGCACAATTAGTCCCTGTGGTTTACTTTAGTTAGGTTAACTTATGTTATTCTTTTAAAAAGAACACTAATCTTTACAATTAACTAACTAAGTTAGTTTGCATTTACTAACTTTAAAAGTTAACGAGACTAACTAGTTTATTATAAAAATTAAACTTTTAAATTGTAAAATTAATTAATTTAATTAGTTAAACAATGACTAAATAACCCTAATTATAATGAATTAAATTAAGGTTAAAGATGTTTCGATGATACAACGGATTGTAATTTTTGAAAGGGGCCAGCTTCTAAAAATAGATTTTCAAGGCTCTATTTCTAAGTTAGGAAAGTTATGAAAACGCGAAGCGTTACAATTCATATGACCAACGCCTCGATAACTTTGAGCGAATGCTATCCCGATGTGAGGAAACTAACCTCGCCCTTAAATGGGAAAAATGTAATTTCATGGTAACGGAGGGAATAGTACTGTAAATCCCAATATCAATCCGGATCACAGTGGTTGATTGTTTTAGTCCAAAAAACCTATTGATTATGTGTTTGTACTATGAAAAAGTTAAGAAGAATCAAGAATGAAGATGAAGCTAATGGTATGATGAATACAACAAGTGTTGTATTGAATCCAAACAAGAAGATAAACAATAAAGCACCTTGGAAATCTGATTAAGCACAATGAGTAGAGATTGAAATGTAAACAACACTAATATTCACCAAGTGTGGCCAAAAGCTTGGCTAGGGCAACAATACAATGGTTTATATAGATCCTGACTTACCAGCATAATTATAATTATGCTGGCATCTTAACTACACTAGGTCAGGTTTGCTACTTTCATATAATTACAAAACAAGTCCCTAGACTTCAAATAAGCTACAAACTCTATCAAAACTAATCCGGTGCAAGTATCAACAATCTCATAAGCTCCAACAATATCCCCCTAGATCGTTGCATACTTGTTTTTTTTTTCATTCTTCATTAGTTGCTTCTGGATTGTCTGTAGCATTCTTTTCTGGCTCTGGAGGGACTTCTGCATTCCCTGTTGCTTCTGGTGTTGCTTGAACCTCGGTTGTTGTTGCGGAGGTTTCTTGTTTTAAAATAGCTTCACTTGTTGATGGTGGTTCCTCCATAATGGCCTCATATGTGGATGAGGCCGGGGGTGATGATGTTGCTTGAGAAGTTGTGGTGGGCTCTTTTGTCGATGAGGAAGATTTTTCTTTCTTTCTCTCGTGCTTTTTCTTCTTCCTTTTTCTTTTCATCTGCATCCTTTCTTTTCTCGATCTTATCAACGATGTCGAGCATCTCTCTTTTTCTCTTCCAGGCTCTATCCACTACCCTCTAGAATAGCATGGCCTCTTCTAGATTCGTGTTTCCAGCTCCAACATTTATCTGATTTGCATTCAGCACCGTTAGGTCAGAGAGTCCGAACATAAATACATCCATTGGATCCAATATTTTAATATCTTCATTTACGTTCGAGTGGATCACCGCTTCACCAGTATGGCTATTATAAAACCACTTCTTGAAGTTGTTACCGGGATTTCATCTAGAAGCTTAATTCTTGTGACAACTTTTGCAGGGTTAATAACCCATGTCACTTTCACTTTTCCAGTAATAGGATCTTTTGTTGTTTTGGATACTCTCCTTCTGGGACGTTGTGGCTTGAAAGTCGGAAAGCCTTTGTTGCATTCTTTGGCAATTATGCGCTCAAAGTCCCCACCAATGCTTCTATCATCTGGATTTAACATATCCAGTCAGCCAAGTTCGCGTAGATCCCACCTGGTAAGAGAAAACATATCATACCCTGTTCGGAAGTACTGAATCACACCACCTCTTCCTTTGACCACAAACATCCCCTTTAGATTGCTATACATCCAGCTAATGATTTTATCCGTAGCTTCTGTCTTCTCAACAGTTACCACCTGATAAAAATCAGGAAGTTTTTCTCTTTCCCTTTTAAACCATTCGGGATGTTGTGGGGTGAAAGTCTTTCCATCTTATTGTTCATAAACAACTTCCTCTTCCAATCCCCACTCAATAAATTTTGCAGGCATTTCATCTCTGTCCATTTCTTCTTCGTCGCGCTCGTCTCCTTCAGTTACCTTTTCTGTTGACTCCAGACGATGTTTCTTTATTTCAGCTTCTTTCTTCTTTGTATTTGCTTCCTCCTCTTTAAATGCTTCAAAGTCGAAGATTTCTGAGAAAGAGAACATGGGCTCTATCTCAATTTTTGCGCAAATGTTCTTCATCATTATGTATAGCTTCTCTATTCCATGCTGCTAAAACCTTATGAACTGTGATTGACCAGTGATGTAAGCATGCATTTCTTTGTTTTTCTTTCTTTGATCTTTCAGCTTTTCTCTCAGGATGTTTGTATCATTTACTTGGTTCTCGAGGAAGCAGATTTCTTTAGCTGAAGTTGCACCGATCTCTTTGACAAGTTTATCATATAGATCTTGAAATGGACGAATTCTTTGTGGAAGCACATGAGGTTTTGAGATCCTTGTGGGTTTTACTTGAGGAAACCTAGATGGTCCTTCATCTGTTGACTTCTTCTTTGGGGGAGTTGACTTGCATGCAGAAATTTCTTCTGGATCGGTTAATAATGTATCAATAAAATCATCCAGTGTTTGCTCTTCTTCCGTTACTACAACTGGTCTTTCGGATTCCGACATTTATCGTCTTGCAAGCTTCTTTTCTCTCTTTTCCTTTTCTTGCATTGCATGAATTTCCCGCATATCTTGAATGTGACGACGATGTTCTTCTGAATCTGCGGCTCTGAAGCTTGCTCCTATAAGTCTTTCTGGGTTTTCTGAGGATTTCTTCTTCTTTGGAGGTTCGTCGTCGGCTGCTTGCTTTCCTTTTCTTTTTCTTTTAAGCTGTTCTTCTTCTTTTTCTACAACCTCTTCCTCAGCTTGCACTATTCTTTGTTATTTTGCTTGAACTGCTTCTCTGTACTTTTTATAAGCTGCTTTCACCAACGACAGTCTTTCTGCAGTATACATCCAGTCGTGTAACATCACCCATTCGTTCGTTTTGATCTCTGTGTATTGATCAACATCTGAATGAATCTGGGATATATTTCCCAAGTATGCCCTCTTGCATTCTCGAGCATGTAGTTGAAGATTAATCCAGAGAGGTTGAACTTTTGGTTCAAACATAAGTTCAGCATTGCTCCTGACCATTCCAAGTTAAGCCCATCATATCCACCTTTTCGATGTGCCAAACTCATAGCAATTACATGTACAATAAACCTCCAATCCCTCGTTAGACCGTTTCTTTTGATCTCTTTCTTTTGACGAAAATCTCCCACATAACCCGTGCCACGAAACCCATCAAGAATATCATCCTTGTTCAAGTTGATCGGATCCTCTGCATTATCTCCCAGCTTCAGAACCTTTCGAATCCTTTCTTCAGTTACAATTACTTCTTTGTTGCGCACTGTTGCAAATATCCTTCTAATTTTGTTAACAGTTTCAGCTTTGGCCGTTTGCCAGAATTCTTGAATGTGAATCCGATAGATAGGGACTTCCGTTTGAACTGCGAAGCTTATCCTGCTTGATTGTATCCATCTGGCCGCGTCTTCGAAATCCTTTGGTACTTCCTCAAGTTTGATAAACTGATTTTGCTTTATAGTCTTATCCCACTCGATGTTTTTCACCATCTTGCTTCTGAAATAACAAACGAGCCAAGTTAGAATTTTTTTACGACACCAAGATGTAATATTTACAACGAGATACTACAATGTGTATAGCATAATAATTTGGTAAAAAAAATATTTACATATTATATAAGAAAAATAATTTTAGAAAATATTTACACAAATTTTAGGTTATATAAAAGATAATATGATTTTAGTATTAGAGGATATTTACAAAAAATAAAAAAAATCAAAATCGCTGATAACCCAAAAGGTTATCTTTGCTAATGATTGTTATCGAGACCAAGCAATTTCGCCGGCGACAATATCGGATCATGCGTGTTTTCGCCGGTAACGATTAAAGGAAACAATCCAAAATTTCGCTAATGGTTATGACACGGATAAGATATTTTCGCCGGTGACAAAAGCAGGTGAGGAATGATTTCGTCGGTAATAAACATGTGATTTTAATTTAATTTCGCTGATTATCTTCGGCGAAGGCAGAGTTTGGTCACGTAACACGTTCATCAGCGAAGACATTCGTCTAGGCCGACTTACCGGCGAAATAGATTATTTCGCCGGTTGCTCGATCTTGCGTTCAAGACTTTTGAGATTCCTTTACTCAGGCTAAATTTGCCAGAGTCATCGCTGTGTTCATCGTAAATTCGCTGGCATCATAAATTTCTTGATAAACCCCTCTAAACCCCTAACAAATTTCACCCTTTGTTCAACTTCGATCAAAAGCAGTCTCAACAATGTTCAAGAATCTTGAATAATCGGTGATGCCAAGTATGATCTTTCTCAAAAACATCCTAAGATCTACTGATTCATGATTATAAAGTCTTGAACTTAAAATAAAGAACCAAACATAAATATTCAAATAATGAACCGTTCACCGAAGACGTGAATCGATGAATGCAGAAGTTGTAATCGTGGATTAACTCAAGGATTACCTAAAGATCTTGAACAGGAATGAATCTTGTGAGAAATTTGAGTGATGTTAACCGAAGATTAGAGAGAGAGAGAGATAAAGAAGATAGTTTTGAAATTTTTTGAAATAAAGTCGGTTAAGGAAGATTTATAGGCGGTTTAGGGTTATTGGCGAAATTGGTATTTTCGCCGGAATCTTTATTTCGCCGCCTTTTGTGGTTTGCAAATTCTTTTCAAAATCAAATTTAAATACGCTAGTGAATTTCAAACTTTCTCGAAAAACGTGCCTATTTTTGTTTAAAAAATAAAAAAAATTATGAGATATTCACAAACTAAAAAAAATTTAGGCCATTTTGACTCCGAACTTCATTTTTCAACACTGGGAGGTTCCATTTTTGCTGATTTTCTTATTTCTTTTGACGCTTGTCGACTTACCTGCAGAAGATCATATTGTCAACACTTGTCAAATCCTTATTTATTATTATTAGCGAATCAAGGCACAAGAAAAACTGCCAGTATGTTTGTCCGCTTAAATCCATGCATCCTTCTTTCAACATGCCTTCGGAGAGCGCGTTATCATGTTTTTGGTAATATTGACAAGACTTCTATGGCTCCCACACAAGCTATTGAGAATAGTATCATTACGCCCGTGGGTCCCACATCAGGACATACCCCCGCGATCAAGGTATGCACAAAGGTTCCTCATAACAGGTGAGTATATTGGATTCATTGGTTTTACTTTTCAACAATAGAGTTGGAGATCAGGTCAGTACTTTCGTACAGCAGAGATCCCGAAAACTACCGAGGGCGGAGACAGATACCAGATTTGGTACGATTTGTGCATTTTTGCGCATTTGAATGACTTTTTATGAAAGCTTCTTCAATTTAGGGATTTGGCCATTGTTGACTCTTTTCTTGAAAAGATATCATAGTGTCTAGGTCAGCATGTATCTGGATGCAGCAGAAGAACAACTATGATATCCCCGAATGAAATACCAATATAAAGACCCGAAATCTCAGACTTTGGCAATCTATCAACGCAAGATTTAAGACCATTAAGCCATATGCCGCAACGTGTTACCCACAATGATGCGTAATGCCTAAGAAAAGCCAGAATCCTTGTGTAGATGTTACGTTTTGCTCCCTAACAACAGTTTACTCGTTGGTGTTGTTGAATCTACCGACACGTCGTTGCTTGGTACCCCGATTTCTTTTGTTTTCTTTTTTTCAAGAAATGACAAAGTGTTAGCAATTTTGTATCATTTCCTCCAACAGAGTCAGACATAAGCGTCTAATTTTGATTTTCTGGAATAACCCCCCTAAAATCTTTATTTTCGAAAGTTCATTGCCCGAAAATGAAATTTTAACATATCAGAAAATATGTTTGGTGGACAACATTTTACGATACTTGTTTTTCTTTTAACAAACGTTTTTTTTTTATTATGGACAAAAGATAGAGTATTTACAAACGATTTTGGACAACAAGATTCATTTCCACTCAAGGAAATTAACCATTTCCAACCAGGTTACCAGCTGGTTGAATCGGGTTTTATCAAAAGCTTTCGTGAATATGTCGGCCCGTTGCTGTGTTGTATCCACTGGCACCACTTGAATGTATCCTTTCTCGTAAGCATATCGAATTGCGTGAATACGAATTTCGATATGCTTTGTTCTTGAGTGGTGGATTGGATTCTTCACAATTCCCTGACATGCTTCATTATCGATGAATATCGGAGTCTTCATGATGTTGATTCCATAATCCAACAACTGATTTTGTATCCAGAGAACTTGTGAACAGCAACTATAGGCCGCAGTGTACTTAGCTTGAGCAGTGGAGGTGGACACAGTTGTCTGCTTCTTTCTTTGCCAAGAGATCAGACGATTTCCCAAGAATTGACATCCTCCTGATACAGACCTTCGATCCACTTTGAAACCTACATGATCACTGTCAGAATAAGCAATAAGATCAAAATTACTATCTTTAGGATACCAAAGACCTAGTTTCAGAGTTCCTTTAAGATAGCGGAAGATGCGCTTCACAGCTGTTTCATGTGATTCTTTGGGATTTATCTGAAAACGAGCACAGAGGCAGACTACCCACATAAAATCAGGCCTGCTTGCAGTTAAGTACATCAGCGAGCCTACCATTGAGCGGTAGAGGGACTTATTCACTAGTTTTCCTAGAGGATCTAGAGTAAGCTCCGTCTGTGAGGCGAACGGGGTGCTTGCAACTTTGCAGTCGTTCATGTTGTACTTTGCGAGAATATCCCGAATGTACTTAGCCTAGTGAATAAGAATATCGTCCTCCTTTTGCTTCACTTCTAATCCTACGAAGAACGTGAGTTCTCCCATCATGCTCATTTCAAACTTTGCCTTCATGATGGTCTCGAATTCTTTACACAACTCCTCGTTTGTTGACCCGAAAATAATATCATCCACATAAATTTGAACCAGCATTAACTCTTCTCTGATTCATTTGGTGAAGAGAGTCATGTAGATCGTTCCTCTGGTGTACCCACACTTCAAAAGATAAGTTGAACAAGTCTCGTACCAAGCACGTGGAGCTTGGTGAAGACCATATAGGGCTTTGTCCAACTTGTAGTAGCGGCCTGGAAAATTGGGATCTTCGAAACCTAGAGGCGGACACACGTAGACTTCTTCCTTTACCTTGCCATACAGAAAAGCACTCTTTACGTCCATCTGGAAAACTTTGAAATTTCTGTAAGACGCGTATGCCAGGAATATTCTGATTGCCTCCAATCTTGCGATTGGAGCAAACACTTCTTCGTAATCAATTCCTTCTTCTTGACGAAAACCTTGCACCACCAATCTAGCCTTATTCTTGATCACTACTCCACGATCACCCATCTTGTTGCGAAAAACCCATTTTGTACCAATCGGAAATTTTCCCTCAAGTAAATCTACTAGCTCCCAAACTTTGAGTTTGCGAAATTGAGATAGTTCTTCCTGCATAGCCTGAACCCAACTGGAGTCTTGAATAGCTTTTTCAATGTCGCGAGGCACGGACTGCGAGAGAAAAGCAGCATAGAGCCCCTTTCTGACTACTCGTATCTTCAAGGTAAATTATTTGCTTCCTACGACTATGTTTTATTACGTTACCTTCGGGTTATCGCACCGTGTCTAGACGAATAGGTATTATTCATGTTTTTAGTATACACTAACCCATCTAATTATAATTGTTAGAATATAATTGCTAACATTTGTTAAATTATAGTTAAGTATTAGATTGTATTGGTAAAATAAATAAATAAATAAATAACAAGGTTACACACTAAATAGAAATCACTACTAATCACCATTTCCTCTTTTGTGTTTGTTGAGCAGCCATCACCAGCCCACATCGCTCTTTTTGAGCAGCCTAACTTAACCCTCCAGCCCACCCCTTCTCTTGTAATATTACGGCCCAACCCCAAACCACCCTAGCCCACATAGTTGTGAAGATTTGCGCATACATGTATATACATGCGTATGTATCTTCTGTTGAGGGCACGAATACAAATTTAAAAACCCTAATCATCTCTACCCCACCCCCCTATGGCAGTATCAGCAGCAAGACCCCTTCTCACGTCGCTATCTTTCTCTCGTTTTCGCTAACTCCCTCTTGATTGAACTCGCATCTCCCTCGCATCTCGCTACCGGTTGGTATTTTATGACGTTTTTTTACTTTTAATTTGGTTGTTACATGGCTGCGTTAGTGATTGTCGTGATGAACATGATGATGTGATGTTAATTGGTAGACGAGAACCATGAAAAACGTGTATGAACATGATGATGTGATGTATTTTGAACCTTTTGTGACACTTATGTCGTCGCTAAACTATGTTGTGATAATTAGCAATGTATGATTCAATGTGCTACGTGCTAGATACGTGTAGGAACTTTGTGCCCTATTTGAAACCACTAATGGACTAACTGGTAATCGTACTAGGACGTGATTGACCGACCTTGACTGTTAGCTATTTTTAAGAGTCAAACCGAGCAACCAAAGGTGAGTTCACACTTTCTACAAGGCATGGGATTCTCGGTGGTTTAGGATTGGGTTAAGAAACTAAAACGAAACCTACATATTCACCTCTAACAGAATATGTACCTTCGTCCTCGGTTGGGAAGGACGACTACATTTAACCTGCGTATTCTCGATTGGGTAGAGTACGTACCTTCGTCCTCGGTTGGGAAGGACGACTACATTTAACCTGCGTATTCTCGGTTGGGTAGAGTACGTACCTTCGTCCTCGGTTGGGAAGGACGACTACATTTAACCTGCGTATTCTCGGTTGGGTAGAGTACGTACCTTCGTCCTCGGTTGGGAAGGACGCCAACTTATAAGTGGTTAACATGGGGTAGCCCCCACTGGTTATGGTTTGGGAAACAAGGAATTGGTTAACACATGGTTTTCGAAAGAACTTTTAGTTTTTGGAACAACTTTAAAATGGAAAACCAACTGTGAACTCGCTCAACTTTGTTGTTGATTCGTTGTTACATGCCTTGAAGGCCTTTAGGTGCATATCGTTGGAACTTGCTGTCTGGGAGGCTGGAGTGGTCATGGGTCGAGATACATGGAATCGCAACACAAGACTAATGGTTTTTACATGTGGTTTATAAACTCTTAACGAATGAATTATGCTTCCGCTGTATATTGTGAATTATTTGTAACGTGTAACACTTAATGTTAATAAATGAAAGTTTTATTTAAATATACCTATGAGTTCAATGTGATTGGTGGCTAGATCCTGGTCAGTCACGCCTCTTGCGGTGATACTCCGCTTGTGGATTTTGGGTGTGTGACAGATTGGTATCAGAGCCATTGGTTATAGTGAACTCGGTTTTACAAAGGGGGAAAACATTTTTGTAAAACCAGACTATAACCGAATATTTCTGAAAACGTGAATACGACCATGACACTCAGCTCCAGATTACAAGGTTCGTCTCTCGTATACTCATTGTACTGCATAGCTAGCGAACACTTACATATGATATTGCATGTGATTGCACGTTTAGCACAACAATATGAATTCATGTATTACTTGCATGTGTTATGTGACTGATAGGGTGGTATTTCCCTAGGCCTTCATGACTTACGCTTCGTGATGCTCTTTGTTTACTACTCGAGTTTGAGGAACCATTTGACATGAGTTAAGAAGAGCTGAGATGAACATGCAAATCGCAATATTATTATGGGTGCACACATAATAATAATGTGGGGTGCATGTGAGTCCCAGTGAGTCTTAACAAGTGTAAAAGGGGTTCCGTTCCGTTATTTGATCGATGTGAAACATAACAAACCTATAGGGGTCATAGCAGTGATTGTCCCCTACTCGAATGTGAACTTTTCATTCATCTCTAGATCCCTTCGAATCTCGATGCTATAGAGTATTACCTGAACACCTAGCGAACCGTGTAGAACGTTAGGTGCTTATACGAACGTCCCTGAGTTGAATGTCGCAGCGTCGAATGATTGATCGATACCTTTCTTACTCCTCTTCGTTTGCTGGAACTCATGTATTGACATCTTAGATCCCGAAGTGTGATCACTTCTGCAATACCCTCGTAACAGACCGTGTATTACTCAAGTAACTTGCAACATCGATGGACAGGAGGATGAGCGTAGTACTTTACCGACCTCAGTACTTTGACGACCCTGATTACCGGCAACGAGCACCAGCGAATTGGCTTCAATCGAATCCTTAACCCTTGTCAGTGACTCATGGGAGTCAACTCTTACGAATCAATCAGGACATAAGAAATGACAATCGACTATGACGTGGAATGTGTAACTACCAGCACAGTGAGTAGCACATTAGGACGTGGCTCAGAATGTGAGATGGTGGACCTTGATGGTGAAGAATCGTAGGGCTTCGTTTCGAGCAACGACATTAGGAGCAGCAGTCACAGCGACAACAAGGTATTCGTAACCCTAGCCTACAGTATGGAAATAAAGGTGCCTACAACATGGATTGGCCGTGGTTAAGTTAAGAACACAACGACCAAAGGAACAACGACAGTACTTGAAATCCTTGTAATGAAAACAGCAACACTGGAAACGATGCTCATGGAAGGACCTTTAAGGTTGACGTGGGCGACGCCAGGATGGTGGCAACTTGGAAGCTTGTACGGGTAGCTAATCGCTTCGTCTCTGTCCTGTTTAACCCTGATGCTTCTCGAAAGGCTGATAGCAAGTCAATTGAAGCATCATATGTTTGTAGGGATGCAAATTCAATCGTGTGGGACAAGTTTTCGACGTTGATCTTCCTTCTACTACCCACGATGGTGCTAATGCAGTAGTCAGTATGGGTTGGTTAACCAGACATCCCGCAGTTATGCCCTGTGAGGGGAAAGTTGTCGTCTGTCATAAAGCAACCGAATGGTGCAGAGGTTAGCATCAATTCAGCAGTGAAGGCCTGAAGTGTCCACGGAAGGATTACCCTGCCCTGATAGCACTCGTTACTGATGTCGAGGCTAAGGAAAGGAGGATCGAGGATCCACCAATTGTTCGTGGTTTCTCCCTATGTGCTACAGAAGAACTATCAGGTTTACCTTCACATCATCAGGTGGAATATCAGGTCGGTATCATGTCAGAAGCAGCCCTTGTTTCTAGTATTCCATATTGTCTTACACCAGGAAGGTTGCAGGAACTGCCTAATCAACTTCAGGAACTATTGGACATGAGTTTATCGGATCTAGTTTTTCGCTTTGGGGAGCCCCAGTTATACCAGTGAAGATAAGCCCTTTTCGTATGTGTACCGATTATCGAGAACGTAACAAGGTGACAGTTAAGAACCGCCTGTCTCGACCATGTATTGGTCACCGGTCGACCAGTTGCGAGGAACAAGCTTCCATTCGAGGATTGGATAGCGAACGAACTATCATCAGATGGAAGTCCAAGAGGAGAATGCTCTTAGAACAGCGTGTCGAACGCAATACAGCCATTTCAACTTTGTACACCATGATCATTGAGTTGATCAACACACCAGCAGCTTCAGGGATCACATGAATCGACCGTATTTGTTGATGACGTTTTGAATCAGGACCAGGGGAAATGAACACCCTGAGTGGCATATGTATCTTATTTCAGCGCTTATGTGGGAGGAGCCATTACGTGCGAAGTCTTGTTAAGTGTCACATCTAGATTCGAGAGATGCATTTTAATCATGTAACCAACGAAGTGGGAATCCCAACTCTGCAATGCACTGAGCATCGTCTTTACCCGAGGGTGCGGGTGATTTAGTGGTATACCATGATGGTCCGAATCGGAGTCCCAGTTACACACCGACGCAACATGAGAGACTGATGACTTACGTGATGGAGTTACAAAGAGGAACTGTGCGACACAAAACTGGCGGTGAAAACCGTGGCCTTGGGATGTTAGATGGAGGCATTACTTGGACGGTACCAGATGCGTTATTTAGACCGATCACAAGGGCCTCCCGTGTACCTTGACTTCGACAGAGCTAAATCAGTTAATGGAATCGCTGGAGGAAACTTTAGTATGATTACAACTATGAAACTTGAACGTACACGAGCTTTGCAGCACACTACCGACTCTAACTTACCTGGTCAGACTCGCTCTGTTCAAACTGGAGAACTGAAGGAAGAGGATTTTCAAGTTGAACCCATGCGGGGCATGGAGAATCAACCTTTGACAGGTCGGACGATACTCGTTACCTCATAGAACGAATGTGGGTCTCATTATACGGCAATGGTAGGGAACTCATGTTGAGCAAAGCACACCGGCTTCGATATTCTAGTCGTCTGGGTTTTGATGAGAGGCATTAGGATTTATAAACCTTGTACTGGTAATCGGGCATGAAGGCCAACCTAGCTAGGTATGGGAATGATGTTTGACTTGTGGGAAAGTCAAGGTGAAGTGTTAGCAACCAGAAACACCTATATGGAAAGCGAAAACAGACTGTCATGGATTTGGTCGCTAGTCTATTTACAACTCGAAACGGAAACAATATCACCTGGATGATCGTTGATTGTCTCACGTAACCAGCACACTTTCTGGCCATCAAGGAAACGGATAAGTTTTCTACACTTGCAGTCATCTACCTGAAAGAAGTGGTTGCTAGGCACGGGGTGCCAACCTCCATTATCTCTGATCGCGACCCACGCTTTGCATCTGATTGTGACAGGCGATGTACAAATCCTTTGGCTCCCATTTAGACATGAGCACAACATATCATCCTCAGACGGATGGGCAGTCTAAACGCACCATCCAAACTCTTGAAGACATGCTTCGAGCATGTGTAATCGACTTTGGAAACGGCTGGGAAAGGCATCTACCTTTGGTGGAGTTTTCGTATAACAACAGTTACCACACTAGCATCCAGGCTGCTCTGTTCGAAGCTTTGTATGGACGGAAATGCCGATCACCATTATGCTGGGCAGAAGTTGGTGACAGCCAAATCACTGGCCCAGAACTCGTCGTCGACACAACGGAAAAGATTGCCCAGATACGACAACGAATGGCAGCAGCTCGCGACCGTCGACACAACGGAAAAGATTGCCCAGAAACCGCTCGAGTTCCAGGTTGGGGATCGAGTGCTACTTAAGGACTCACCTTGGAGAGGTGTGATTCGCTTTGGTAAGCGGCGCAAGCTTAATTCGCGTTATGTCGGACATTTTGAAATCACTGAGAAAATCGGCAAAGCGGTGTACAGACTTAAACCGCCAGAAAAACTCAATGGAAGTCACAACGTATTCTACGTGTCGAATCTGAAGAAGTGTCTGTCAGATGAGACCCTCATCGTTCCTTTTAAGGAACTCACTATCGACGACCAGTTGTGCTTTGTCGAGGAACCAGTGGAAATTTTGGAGCGAGAATTCAAGACTCTCAAGCGTACCAGGATACCCCTTGTTCGAGTTCGTTGGAACTCCCGTCATGGCCGAGAGTTCACCTGGGAACGAGAAGACCAAATGAAATGCAAATACCCCCAGTTGTTTAAGAAAGGTGAGTCCAGTACATAAGCTACTTCGGAATTTCGGGACGAAATTCCAAACCAATGGGGGATGATGTGATACCCCAGGAAAACGCACAACACAACAAGCGACTATGTGCTAAATTTCGGGACGAAATTTCTTTCAACTTGGGGATGATGTGACAACCCGTATCTTCAAGGTAAATTCTTTGCTTCCTACGACTATGTTTTATTACGTTACCTTCGGGTTATCGCACCGTGTCTAGACGAATAGGTATTATTCATGTTTTTAGTATACACTAACCCATCTAATTATAATTGTTAGAATATAATTGCTAACATTTGTTAAATTATAGTTAAGTATTAGATTGTATTGGTAAAAAATAAATAAATAAATAAATAAAAAGGTTACACACTAAATAGAAATCACTACCAATCACCATTTCCTCTTTTGCGTTTGTTGAGCAGCCATCACCAGCCCACATCGCTCTTTTTGAGCAGCCTAACTTAACCCTCCAGCCCACCCCTTCTCTTGTAATATTACGGCCCAACCCCAAACCACCCTAGCCCACATAGTTGTGAAGATTTGCGCATACATGTATATACATGCGTATGTATCTTCTGTTGAGGGCACGAATACAAATTTAAAAACCCTAATCATCTCTACCCCACCCCCCTATGGCAGTATCAGCAGCAAGACCCCTTCTCACGTCGCTATCTTTCTCTCCCTTTCGCTAACTCCCTCTTTGATTGAACTCGCATCTCCCTCGCATCTCGCTACCAGTTGGTATTTTATGACGTTTTTTGACTTTTAATTTGGTTGTTACATGGCTGCGTTAGTGATTGTCGTGATGAACATGATGATGTGATGTTAATTGGTAGACTAGAACCATGAAAAACGTGTATGAGTATTTGTAGCTCGGTTTTGTTAAGTATTGGACATGTGTGATTTGATTAGGATCGTTATGCTTTATGATGTTGATGATATGGTGCAACAAATACGATATATATAACCAAAACTCTGCTGAGAACAATTTGTGTTAAGTGGTCATGGCTGCGTTTTCTGCGATTGTTGATACATATAATGATATGATGTTATATGAGTTGCTTACGATATTACTATAAGTTCATGCATGCTTTCTGATATAAAACAACTTATAACCTGCTGTGAATGATTGAATATGTTCTTGTAATTGCGGAAACATGATGTTCATGTAATTGTGGAAACATGATAACGAAACCCGGAAATTCGTTTTATTAAAAGACATGTGAAAACAGCTTTTGTCCAATTCAGTTGGCTGTAACCGGGTCGTAATTTGACGAAATTTGGAGTTTCTTTAGTCTATAATGTGTTATTTTGAAATACAAATCATATGGCACTGGAATCATAATTTTTTGACACCGTTTGATATGTTTAACGAATTATTTACGAACAAACACTGAAGCTGCGAAAATCTGCAGTAAATGGGTCATAACTTGCTGCGTAATTGGAGTTTTGCTATGAAATTTGTACTGTAGATGGCCACTGATGTCGTTGCAAACCTCCAACTGGAATTTTGTCAATCGGACTTACTATGAATTTTTCCGTGAACTGTAGTCAGAAAGTGATGAATCTGATTGCAGCCCGGTAAATGAATTTTATAAAATAATTGGTGATGAATTAGATCCCGAGATTTTGACACAATAATATTTGGATCGTTTAACACATTTTGTAATTTTTTGGGAATTTTGTTAAACACGAGCTGCTGAATTTTATTGAATTGTATTTTGAACCTTTTGTGACACTTATGTCGTCGCTAAACTATGTTGTGATAATTAGCAATGTATGATTCAATGTGCTACGTGCTAGATACGTGTAGGAACTTTGTGCCCTATTTGAAACCACTAATGGACTAACTGGTAATCGTACTAGGACGTGATTGACCGACCTTGACTGTTAGCTATTTTTAAGAGTCAAACCGAGCAACCAAAGGTGATTCACACTTTCTACAAGGCATGAGATTCCCAGTGGTTTGGGAATGGGTTAAGAAACTAAAACGAAACCTACATATTCACTTCTATCAGAATATGTACCTTCGTCCTCGGTTGGGAAGGATGACTATATTTAACCTGCGTATTCTCGGTTGGGTAGAGTACGTACCTTCGTCCTCGGTTGGGAAGGACGACTACATTTAACCTGCGTATTCTTGGTTGGGTAGAGTACGTACCTTCGTCCTCGGTTGGGAAGGACGACTACATTTAACCTGCATATTCTCGGTTGGGTTGAGTACGTACCTCCGTCCTCGGTTCGGAAGGACACCAACTTATAAGTGGTTAACATGAGGTAGCCCCCACTGGTTATGGTTTGGGAAACAAGGAATTGGTTAACACATGGTTTTCGAAAGAACTTTTAGTTTTTGGAACAACTTTAAAATGGAAAACCAACTGTGAACTCGCTCAACTTCGTTGTTGATTCGTTGTTACATGCCTTGAAGGCCTTTAGGTGCATATCGTTGGAACTTGCAGTCTGGGAGGCTGGAGTGGTCATGGGTCGAGATACATGGAATCGCAACACAAGACTAATGGTTTTTACATGTGATTTATAAACTCTTAACGAATGAATTATGCTTCCGCGGTATACTGTGAATTATTCGTAACGTGTAACACTTAATGTTAATAAATGAAAGTTTTATTTAAATATACCTATGAGTTCAATGTGATTGGTGGCTAGATCCTGGTCAGTCACGCCTCTTGCGGTGATACTCCGCTTGTGGATTTTGGGGGTGTGACACCTTTGTTGATGCTTGATGACTGACCACGTGTACGTACTCCTTCTTCTACTGCACCTATGACATTCTCAAGAGGATGATTCTGATTTGTCTTGTATCCAGCATTTGTGTGAGTCTCAATTTGCTGCGGAAAGTTGGTGAAGTGTTCGTCAACATAGATTACTGGGGGATTGTAACACCTCGGAAAATTCACGTCCTATAATGTGTTGACACGTGTCACAATGTTTGAACGTGTGAAAGAATGTTATAAAAGGTCTAAAGTTGACAAACATGGAAAGTATGTGATTATACGGGTTCTAAAT
This sequence comes from Helianthus tuberosus, assembly GCA_030545235.1. Taxonomy (NCBI): domain Eukaryota; kingdom Viridiplantae; phylum Streptophyta; class Magnoliopsida; order Asterales; family Asteraceae; genus Helianthus; species Helianthus tuberosus. The sequence continues at coordinate 148,517,671 of CM060411.1, read as the reverse complement.
GTCAACAGTGAATAAATATACTTCATAATAACCCTACATGATGTTTATAACATCAAACGAATAAATCATGGATCATGCGAAGCTGAAAGTGAGAGATTACAAACTACAGGGGTTAAATGTGTCAACATGTTTAAAGATATACATCTGAGTGACCTTTTGACAAACCCGAAGCTTTGTAACTGTTAATTATGCTCACTAGAATGCGCGATATAAATTTCATAAAGTTTCGTTATCGTATGAGAAAGTTATGATCAAATTCGTGTGCGAGGGGTTAAAGCGTAAACATTGAAAGTTAAGACTTTTCGGGTTAACCGGAAGTGTCCAAGAACTTGGCAAAGTGGGTATAAGTCCTAAAGCCCTTGTAGGTAAATAATAAGGGGTCAAATTGCAAGTATTTAGCTCAATTGACCTTTCGGAAGTGCCAAGAGGTGTGATGCAACAACTCAAAAACATTTTTGTCTGATCAGAAGGGCCATGCGGCCCGCGTAGACATTAATAAAACTTGAGGCGGGCCGCGTCAGGCGCCCAGAACTAGAAAAACGTGACAGCCTCCCGGAAACGCGGAAATTCGATCTTTAAGCGATATTTTTGCAATGTGGGCGGCCCCTAAACAGTCCTAGACACTAGGGACACATGGTGGAATGTTGTGGTCAGTGGATAGACTTGTTTGTCAATGTTTTGTGGTGTTTAGTCCACTATAAAAGGCCACAAGTGTTCAACTCATTCCTCACACCTTCAATTGCATACCTGATCAATTCTGGAGCTCCCAAGCAGGCCCACCTGATCACATTTTGTGCATAGGACTATTGTAAGTCTGCTAATCCTTCTTTAATTGAGTTTAGCTTAGTTATTTAGCTAAAAGTCAAACCGTCGTAATTACGGTTTGACTTCGAGATTAAGGATTAATAGCTCAGTCAATTCTCGAATCAAAAGTAGTTATAAGTTGGTATTTATGTGGGTAATAAACCCTTAAAAGGGTTCCCCCTGATTACCACTCTAACCAGGTCAAAAGTCGGGTCAAACTAGTTTATAAAAAGTCAACAGGATACTTAAAATGCCATTTATGCATAATTAACATTATAGATCATATACAACCTGTTGGATCATTGTTATAACTTGGTAATAAGTGTAAGAACATGTCTAAACATGTTCAACCCGATAATTTCCTGTTTAGACCCGGTTCGGAACCGAAAGTCACATAGTTTGACTTTCACTTTGACTTTCAGTTCTGACCCGTTTAGGCATGTTTTAGAAATGCCTCAGAGCTTTAATTGGACTAGGTTACATGTTAGTACAACCCTCTGTAATTATACACCTTGGTTCATTAGTTATCCAATTAATATGCATGTTTCCGTTAATCGCTCATATGTTGACCATTATGCCCTTATTACCTTAAAACGTGATTTTTAGAAATGTAAAAGAGTAGAAACTTTAATTACTGATATATAAACTTGTATGCAAAGTTTGACATCAGTTTGAATTGTAGATTAAGAGTTATGCTCATTATCGCAAAATGAATGCTTTATGTTAATAAAACGGCGTAATTAGCGTATAGCCTAGTTAAACATACTTTTTGGTATCAAATCTTTTACCCACTGATTTAATATATTATTTTCGGATTTTTAAAGATTTTTAATTAATTTTAGGCTGAGCATAACTCATAGTCGTAGGCTTAATCCGGTAATTGTCGGTTTTGCCCTTACGGGCTATAAAATGAGTTTTACATATCTAAACGACTCCAAACCTTTTACTACTGATCACACATGTTAAATAAATTATTTTAAGCCTTCTGGAAATATAAAAATATCATATTTATGTATCAAACCCGAAAATGGCTTTTAATTGCATTTTTAAGCGTTTTTAGCGCATATTATGTACTAGAAGTATTTTAAACATACAAGGGTTGATACCTACTGATATTTGAGGAAAATTATAATATTTTAACAGTAAGCAAAGGTTGTTAAACTCAGACTTCAGTTTTGAGCTTTTCGGCTTATGTGAAATTACCAAAATACCCCTACGGGGCATAGTTTGGTTATAATTGATAAACTTCACATATGTACTTTATCCTACTGTTATAACTCATTAATTTGAGTATTTTTACTGATTACATCAGACCTGTAACTCAGTTAAACACTTAAACCCTTTTACAACCTTTAAAATGACCGAACTACCCCTACGGGGCCTAGTTTGTGTTTAAACACGTTTCGGGCATAATGAAAGACATCTTACTGATGTCACAACATATTTGAGGCATAATTAACTTAGGAAACCTGTATATAGCTCTCATGAATACCCGTCACGCTTATTACGCGTACGGTTCGGTTTATGTAACAAGTTTACATAAATTAGCCGAGACGGGTCAAACCTTATCGGTTTTATCTCAAAATCCAGAATGTGTATGAAATTCCCATATTAAACAAGTCTCTGAACTTGTCGGGTCTAAATCACATTCTATCCGGTCTTCGCTTAATCGTGCGTACGAACCGTATCTTTGAAACTAGCCGGTCTAAGCTTAAGCTTAATTAAAGACCCGTTAGGATTCTAATAGGTTATTATAAAACCTTCGTTCCAGATTAGGAGGACCAGTAAAAGCTACTTGCAATTTGCTTATTGTGAATTATACTTTGCTCAGGTAAATACTTTTAACTTATTTTCCCTATACGGGCTTGGGTTACGGTATATAGCATACCGCTTGATCGGGCATCAAATTCTCCACCGTTGAGTGGGTAGTTGAATAAATTTGATCGGCTCGTTTAAACAGTCTTGTTACTTAAATCCTTTGGGGGGTTAATGACCATGTCCCGGATATCCTTGGCATCATTTTACGAAATGGCCACGACTTAAGCGCGGGGTGTAGGCGTACACCCGTCAGTGCACAAAAGTATATTGTGGTGTGTCTATTGATCTTTAACCCGGACAAGATCCGGGCTACTGAACACACAAGGAACATGTAATTCGTTCACAAGATTATAATATTAAATAATTCTCCCAAGTTAAAATAAAAAAAAATGTTTATGCCACGTTCATCCAAACCAATTTTCAATCATTTTCTAAAATGAGTAAGTTGAATGTATTAACAGTGTAAACTGGCGTATTTTCCCAAAAAGATTAAATGCAGGTACTAAGCGAAATTGGCTGGGATTTCTCCTTAGCATCATTAGAAGTCTCGCAAGCTTAAGATGCCTGAAGTCTGTTGAACTATTGTTTCATATTTTATTTCGATCCGTTCTGTGGATAAACATCCGAACATTGTGATACTTGATATTACAATAATTTATTCGGTTGTATTATATCTATTAAATTGCTTCCGCTGTGCATATTAAATATTGTGTTGTTTGACTATTATGTTGCCAACCACGTCACGATACTCCCCCACCGGGCCCACCGGTGACACGTGGAAATCGGGGTGTGACAGGTTGGTATCAGAGCCAACATTGAGTGAATTAAATACTAGCCTTTGGTGTTTGATCTCAATAGCACAAATGCACATTCTAAACTTTCGATTCTAGACATATAACATAGGACAAATTCTACCTTGTTGGTTTTTGTTTTGTCCTTTAAATTTCTATATGTTGTTATTGTTATCTCATGATATATTGACAGGATTTGAAAATGCCGCCAAGATTCTTCCGAAGGAGAGGACGAGGCAAGGGGCCGATTACCGCCCCCAATGACAACGAGGCAGGACCATCACATGCGCGAGCCCCGTCTACTACCGAGAGTGACGAACCTCGGTAGAACAGAAGGAACTTGCTTGAACCAGCCAGACGATCGGTATCACACAGCTCTACACCTCCGGTCCACAATCCTTATGGGCCATAACCAGAGTACGAGCCCAACAACCCTCAGCCTTCGTATATACCATTGCAGCGATCCTTGTCGCATCATTCTTTCGGGGATCCCACACCTGATTTCAGGGGCCGGTTTAATCCGGTAGGCTACATCCAAGAACCCGTGGGTTTTAACCCACTGGGGCCAGAGGATCATTTCTCTGGCGATCACGCGGATGACATGGACGAGGATACGGACCCCGTCGAACCCGTAAGTGGTACACCGAACCACCCGATCGAAATCTCCGACGGATCTTCATTCCACGGATCACCCTATGTTGGTCCGGATAGCTTTCAGGCGATGTTCACCAGGCATGAATGGTACTATACACCTCCTCACCATTCGTCGCCTCATCAGCAGCAACAGCAGCAGCAGCAGGAACAGGATCCCTCTGTGGATTCCAGATTCGTGGCAGTCACGCCACCGCCTCCACCGCCGCCAATGCAGCCGTCACCTCCACAACCGCCGAGGCGAAGGAGAACCGGTGCGCGCATATCGTCACGAGCAGGGGATTTTCATTTCAGTTCCCCACGTCAATCCAGTGGCAGCCACTATCCGCCACATCAGGAGGACCCACAAATGGGTGGACCCTCTAACCCAGCTGTACCACAGCCACCGCCAATGGGTTTTGACAACCCAATTCCAGCATACACGGGTTCCATGACATACAACCCGTTTGAACCACCGACTCACCACAACTATGGTTACGCGGAGGCCGATCCTTACATGGTAGCGGCTAACTACAACCCCCAAGGACCCTATGGAGACCCATGGGGAGTAGGTTACCCGACTCAGGGGTACCCGATACCTCCTAGGCCTATTATCAGGACGCAATCGCAGCCGCCACGGTTTTCTCCCCCAGAAAGGGAGGAAATCCTACAAAGGTTGGATGAAGTAGAGCGAGGCTTCCATCGTGACCGTAGGGAGAGACAGAGCTTCTTCCAAGGATTGGCAAGCTTGATCAAAGGGAAGAACAAGAACGATCATTGAATCCTTCTAATTGTTGTTGAGCCCCTGCGTGGGCCTGTATTTGCTGTATTTGTTTAAGCCCCTGCGTGGGTATGTATGTGTGTTGTTTTGACCCCTGTGTGGGTCTATTTTCCGTTAACCCCTGCGTGGGTATGATGTTTGTTGTTTAAGGTCCCTGCGTGGACTAGTATGTTTGTTTAAAGTCCCTGCGTGGACTATTATGTTGATTGACCCCTGCGTGGGTAAATTTGTTATTTGAAAAGACCCGTTTAGGGCAGCATGTAATATTATAATAATTAATGGAATGTTTGTTTTATAAATTTCATGTTTGCCATTATGTGCATATATAAATTATAAATGAAATAAATAAATTAAAAATCATTCCTTTTGAAATAATCTGCCTATTTAAATATTAATTAAGAATCTTAAGAGTGAAACCTAGCCTAAGGGTCAACTATAAGACCGGGCCAAGATGGTAAGACCTGTTTAAAAGATTCAAATCCCTGTTAACATCTTAAAACATGTTAACACTCCTGGCAGATGTGATTCATTTGAAATCACACACGTTATTATTATATAAGGATTCTTCAAAAGATTCCTAACCAGTTTAATGATCTCTGAATCCTGGGTTTACATCATCAATTAAGATGATCATATTTTTACCATACGTGGTAATACGTGCCCACGGGCCCTGCTCATTTCTATATGAGCCAAAAGACAGAGGTAGCTATGACTCCATGTCTGATAAAGGTAATGAACTAGGTTCAAACCTTCATGCTTTGATTCTCTAAAATCATAGCTTATAATTTAAAAATGTCCTTGTGACCAGGCCTATTGTGCCAGTATACCTTAATGTTTTGATTCTCTGAAATCATAGATTAAATAAAAATGTCCACGTGACTAGGCCTTTTGTGCCACGAATAAAACTGTTATTGTTTTATAATTAGGATAAGTTATATTAAAATCCTAAATAAGTATGATTAATAAATTAACCAGATATGGTCTCTGTTTACCTTGGTTAATGAATTACCCTAAGGGGAAATTCCATAATAAACTCCCAAATAAATTATTGTCCTTGTTTTCTGCAACAGTTCAATTAAAATGGCTAACTCGGACGAGGGTAATAGTCATCCAGCGGAGAATAACGAGAACGCCCAAATTAATTTAACGGGTGCTGAATTAAAAGCGATCATAGACGGCGTTGTTACACAGGCTTTGGAAAGGCAGTACGAAGAGTACAGTGGGACTCGTAGTAGGACCCAATCTACACAGCCTTCAAAGCCACCGTCCAAGAAGGACGACCCGAAGAAAGATGATGATAGACGCACCTCAAACCAGAGTGCTCCATCTCAGCAGGTTATACTAAACAAGGGACCCCGTGACAAGGGTTGCTCTTATAAATATTTCGTTTCCTGCAAACCCCGGGATTTCACTGGGGAGAAGGGAGCCATCGACTGCATGACCTGGCTGGATGAGATGGATACGGTTGTAGACATCAGCGGATGCGCTGAGAGAGACGTGGTCAAGTTTGTGTCGCAGTCTTTTAAGGGTGAAGCTTTAGCATGGTGGAGATCTCTGATTCAAGCCACCGGAAAAATCCCATTGTACAACATGTCGTGGGATCAATTTGTCACCCTTATCAGGGAAAATTACTGCCCTCAACATGAGGTGGAGAAGATAGAGTCTGACTTTCTATCCTTGGTGATGACAAACCTCGACTGTCAAGCTTACCTGACGAGCTTCAACACTATGTCTCGGTTGGTTCCATATTTGGTAAGCCCGGAACCAAAACGGATAGCTCGTTTTATTGGTGGTTTAGCCCCCGAGATCAAGGCAAGCATTAAAGCGTCTCGGCCAGCTACCTTTAGATCAGTAGCTGACATTTCCTTATCCCTCACTCTGGATGCGGTCAGGCAGAGATCGCTGAGGAATAAGGAGGCTGAGAAGAGAAAGCGTGAAGATGATGGTTCATGAAAGTCAAGCAAGAAGCACCGTGGGAGCGGTGACAACAAGAAAGGATCAGAGTCAAGGAAAGATGGGCATAATTCTGGTGAGAAGCCCAAATGCAAAATTTGCAAGAAGCAGCACTTTGGAAAGTGCAGACTTGAGTCGAACACACAAACTCAGTCAAAAACCTATGCTTGTGGTATTTGCAAGTCCACGGATCACAAAACCTTGGATTGCAAGAAGATAAAAAATGCAACGTGCTACCGTTGCAATGAAAAGGGGCACATTAAGACCAACTGCCCTAAATACAACAAGAAGCCTGAAGAGGCCAAGAAGACTAATGCGAGAGTCTTCAGAATGGACGCAAAAGAGGCTGTGCAAGACGATAATGTCATAACAGGTACTTTCCTTGTAAATGATGTCTTTGCAAGAGTACTTTTTGATTCAGGCGCAGATAAGTCTTTCGTAGATCATAAATTTTGTGAATTGCTGAAATTACCTGTCAAAACCTTAAGCGTAAACTATGAGGTAGAGTTAGCAGATGGTACCATAGAAACCGTCTCAACTGTGTTAGATGGATGTGTTATATCCATTAAGAACCATTCTTTTCCTCTGTCTCTACTTCCCTTTAAGTTGGCCGGTTTTGAGATAGTTCTGGGTATGGACTGGTTATCTCATAACCAGACCCAAATTGTCTGTAACATGAAGCAAGTGGTAATAAAGACTCCGTCTGGTGAACCACTTACCATTCGGGGAGATACCCAGTATGGACTGCCGGAGCAAGTGACTATGCTCAAGGCTTCAAAATGTTTAAAGAGGGGTTGTGTCATCTACATGGCACAAGTGTTCAACTCATTCCTCACACCTTCAATTGCATACCTGATCAATTCTGGAGCTCCCAAGCAGGCCCACTTGATCACATTTCATGCATAGGACTATTGTAAGTCTGCTAATCCTTCTTTAATTGAGTTTAGCTTAGTTATTTAGCTAAAAGTCAAACCGTCGTAATTACGGTTTGACTTCGAGATTAAGGATTAATAGCTCAGTCAATTCTCGAATCAAAAGTAGTTATAAGTTGGTATTTATGTGGGTAATAAACCCTTAAAAGGGTTCCCCCTGATTACCACTCTAACCAGGTCAAAAGTCGGGTCAAACTAGTTTATAAAAAGTCAACAGGATACTTAAAATGCCATTTATGCATAATTAACATTATAGATCATATACAACCTGTTGGATCATTGTTATAACTTGGTAATAAGTGTAAGAACATGTCTAAACATGTTCAACCCGACAATTTCCTGTTTAGACCCGGTTCGGAACCGAAAGTCACATAGTTTGACTTTCACTTTGACTTTCAGTTCTGACCCGTTTAGGCATGTTTTAGAAATGCCTCGGAGCTTTAATTGGACTAGGTTACATGTTAGTACAACCCTCTGTAATTATACACCTTGGTTCATTAGTTATCCAATTAATATGCATGTTTCCGTTAATCGCTCATATGTTGACCATTATGCCCTTATTACCTTAAAACGTGATTTGTGGAAATGTAAAAGAGTAGAAACTTTAATTACTGATATATAAACTTGTATGCAAAGTTTGACATCAGTTTGAATTGTAGATTAAGAGTTATGCTCATTATCGCAAAATGAATGCTTTATGTTAATAAAACGGTGTAATTAGCGTATAGCCTAGTTAAACATACTTTTTGGTATCAAATATTTTACCCACTGATATAATATATTATTTTGGGATTTTTAAAGATTTTTAATTAATTTTAGGCTGAGCATAACTCATAGTCGTAGGCTTAATCCGGTAATTGTCGGTTTTGCCCTTACGGGCTATAAAATGAGTTTTACATATCTAAACGACTCCAAACCTTTTGCTACTGATCACACATGTTAAATAAATTATTTTAAGCCTTCTGGAAATATAAAAATATCAGATTTATGTATCAAACCCGAAAATGGCTTTTAATCGCCTTTTTAAGCGTTTTTAGCGCATATTATGTACTAGAAGTATTTTAAACATACAAGGGTTGATACCTAATGATATTTGAGGCAAATTATAATATTTTAACAGTAAGCAAAGGTTGTTAAACTCAGAATTCAGTTTTGAGCTTTTCGGCTTATGTGAAATTACCAAAATACCCCTACGGGGCATAGTTTGGTTATAATTGATAAACTTCACATATGTACTTTATCCTACTGTTATAACTCATTAATTTGAGTATGTTTACTGATTACATCAGACATGTAACTCAGTTAAACACTTAAACCCTTTTACAACCTTTAAAATGACCGAACTACCCCTACGGGGCCTAGTTTGTGTTTAAACACGTTTCGGGCATAATGAAAGACATCTTACTGATGTCACAACATATTTGAGGCATAATTAAGTTAGGAAACCTATCTATATCTCTCATGAATACCCGTCACGCTTATTACGCGTACGGTTCGGTTTATGTAACAAGTTTACATAAATTAGCCGAGACGGGTCAAACCTTATCGGTTTTATCTCAAAATCCAGAATGTGTATGAAATTCCCATATTAAACAAGTCTCTAAACTTGTCGGGTCTAAATCACATTCTATCCGGTCTTCGCTTAATCGTGCGTACGAACCGTATCTTTGAAACTAGCTGGTCTAAGCTTAAGCTTAATTAAAGACCCGTTAGGATTCTAATAGGTTATTATAAAACCTTCGTTCCAGATTAGGAGGACCAGTAAAAGCTACTTGCAATTTGCTTATTGTGAATTATACTTTGCTCAGGTAAATACTTTTAACTTATTTTCCCTATACGGGCTTGGGTTACGGTATATAGCATACCGCTTGATCGGGCATCAAATTCTCCACCGTTGAGTGGGTAGTTGAATAAATTTGATCGGCTCGTTTAAACAGTCTTGTTACTTAAAGCCTTTGGGGGGTTAATGACCATGTCCCGGATATCCTTGGCATCATTTTACGAAATGGCCACGACTTAAGCGCGGGGTGTAGGCGTACACCCGTCAGTGCACAAAAGTACATTGTGGTGTGTCTATTGATCTTTAACCCGGACAAGATCCGGGCTACTGAACGCACAAGGAACATGTAATTCGTTCACAAGATTATAATATTAAATAATTCTCCCAAGTTAAAATAAAAAAATGTTTATGCCACGTGCATCCAAAACAATTTTCAATCATTTTCTAAAATGAGTAAGTTGAATGTATTTACCAGTGTAAACTGACGTATTTTCCCAAAAAGATTAAATGCAGGTACTAAGCGAAATTGGCTGGGATTTCTCCTTAGCATCATTAGAAGTCTCGCAAGCTTAAGATGCCTGAAGTCTGTTGAACTATTGTTTCATATTTTATTTCGATCCGTTATGTGGATAAACATCCGAACGTTGTGATACTTGATATTACAATAATTTATTCGGTTGTATTATATCTATTAAATTGCTTCCGCTGTGCATATTAAATATTGTGTTGTTTGACTATTATGTTGCCAACCACGTCACGATACTCCCCCACCGGGCCCACCGGTGACACGTGGAAATCGGGGTGTGACAGGGATCATCTTCCTGAGTTGGTTCATCCACATTCGTTTGTGAAGAAGAAGAACTGTTTTCAGGGGTGTTCTCAGGCGAAGTGTCACCATTTACTTCATCCACGGAGAGAAGTGGATCAGTAGAGAATGGAGAAAAACGGGTAGTGAAAGGGGTTAAACCAATATCTGAAGAATCAAACAGAGGTTCAACTTGAGCAGCTTATGCAGGTCCGGCTTCTGGAACATCTTCTGGAATTTCATATGTGTTGAAAATTACACCCACATCGTAAAACCAATCTGGAGTACTTCCAGTGTTAGTGTAGCTTCCTTCTTGGAAGTCGACGTAATAAGATTCAATCACCATCTTTGTCTTTTTGTTGTAGACTCTGTAGGCTTTCTGAGTTGATGAATATCCCATGAAGTAGCAGATATCTCCCACTACTTCGAACTTGATAAGATTCTCTTGAGTGTTTAAAAGAGTGCAAGAACATCCAAACGGTCTGAAGAAATCGATGTGCGGCTTCCTTTGAAGAGAAGTTCATATGCAGTTTTTCCGTGAGGTTTTACAATGAGAACTCTGTTCAGAACATAGCATGCTGTATTCACCGCTTCTGCCCAAAAGATGATTGGAAGCTTTGAATCCACCAGCATAGTTCTCGCAGCTTCGATCAAAGTTATGTTCTTTCGTTCAGCGACTCCATTTTGTTGAGGAGTTCTAGCCGCACTGTATTGAAGATGAATTCCCTTTTTTCTACACAGAAGGATATGAAGGCTTGATTCTTGAATTCGGAACCATTATCACTTCTGATCGACTTCACTTTCAATCTGGTCATGTTTTCAATCAAGGGAATGAATGACTTAAGGATATCAGCCGTCTCACTCTTGGCTTCAAGAAAATAAACCCATGAAAAACGAGAGAAGTCATCTGTAATCACCAAACAGTAGGAACTTTTAGCAAGACTCTTAACACTTATTGGACCAAAAAGATCCATATGCATCAATTGAAGAGGCGCAATAATCGTGTTCACTGCTTTGGACTTGTGCGATTTCTTGTGTTGCTTTCCTTGAGCGCATGCTATACATTTTTCAGAAAAAGGAAATTCTTTTATCGGAAGACCTCTTACTAAGTTTAACTTAGAGATTTTGTTCATATTTTTGAAATTTACATGCCCCAATCGCCTGTGCCAAAGTAGTGTCTCTAATTCTGAAGCCTTTGAGATTAAGCAAGTCAAGTTATCATTTGTCTTGGCATTTTTCATGTTGAGCACGTATGTGTTGTTTTGTCTTGGAGCTGTGAGCATGATCATCTCTGCAAGAACGACATATTCAGGCTTGATAAACAAACATTCCATGTCGTTGAAAAGCACCGATATTCCTTTATCACAGACTTGTGATACGCTCGTAGGATTGTAGCACAATTCTGGAACATAGTTGACATTTTCCAAAGTAAGTGCTTCAGACACAACATCTCCTATTCCAACGATCTACCCTCCCTTCTCATCTCCAGCGAATGACACGAAATCACCATCAATAAAACGAAAATTCTTCAGAAGTTCCTTTAAGCCTGTCATGTGTCTTGAACATCTGCTGTCGACATGCCAGATATATTCCATGAGCATTCGAAGCCATTTCTGGAGTTTATTCTGAAATACATGTATATACACACATTAGTTTGATTTGGGAACCCAGATTTGCTTCATTTTGGATCTATCGTGGTTTTGACCCACGATGCCCTCTTTTTGCTTCCAAAAATAAGTTGTTGAATTAACCAGATTTTTAACAGATTTCTTAAGGAAATCAAGCTGATCTGTGAAATTTTTAACAAAATCATATTTTGGTTTAGAAAAATTCTTGGTTTTACAATGTTTCGCTGTATGTCCTAAATGACCACAGCGAAAACATCGTTTATGTCTGGACTTTTTGGTGTTAGAAGATGATGTATGTGATGAGTGTCTTGAGCTTTTTGAAGAATCTTTTGATGTGGTGTATCTTGAGCTCTTGGCTTTCTTCATTTTCTTGTCAACTCGGCTTTCATCTTCTGAACAGTCTTCATCATTGTCGGAATCTGATGAACTTTCTGATGTTTGATATTCACTTGAATTTTGATCTTCACTTGCTTCGTCACTTGAATCATCAGAGCTCTGATTTTCACTTGAACTTTCTGAATTTTGATCTTCAATTGTTTCGTCACTTGAATCTTCGGAGCTTTCACCTTCTGTTGTTTGATCTTCACTTGAATTTTCTGATTCTTGTTCTTCCTTAGAACTTGAAGTCTCTTCTTCCTTTTCTGAGGCAGAAAAGCTTGAATCTTCTTTACTGCTATCTTTAGCGACTTTCTTCTCTGAATCTGTCATACCTGTTCGAGATGGAATAAATTCTGGAATTTCCTCGGTGAGGAATTTTCCAAAGCTATTTTTTTTCAATTCTGGCACAAATACAGGAGATTCACACACATTTTTATCATCACAAAATGCAGAATTTAAATCATGAATTCAAACATAGCATGTTCACGATCACGGGTCTCAAATGTAGGCACATGGCCCTTACAGTCATCCAAATAGTTAAATTTAGGCACACGGCCATTACAGTCATCCGTCCTATTTAAATTATTACATGCATCCCAAATATTGTTTTTCTTAGAACAGATCCAGGTGAACCGGTTAACGGTGGAATAATTGTCGCCTGAATAACCTATTCCTATTTTTGAACCGCCGCAGTCTCCATCCTCATCGCACACATCTTCTTTACACACAATTGGATCTGCATTACTTTTAGGAATGTTAGCGGTTGTTTTGTTTTTGAAAGAATCATTTTGTTCTATAGAGGCCTTTTCATCAATGAAATCATTATCGGGATGAGGAGTTGGCATAGGCACATAGTTTTTGCTATGTGGTGGAAAGAAAAGTTTTCTTTCATTTCCTTGCCTATCCTTATACCAGATCCCATCTTTTACATACGTCGGTCGTTGGCAGTTTTTGATGTCAGTAAAGGCCTTTTGACTGACATTCCATTTGCCTATAATAATTTGTAATTTATTATTTTCGTTTAAAGCCTTTTCTAGTCTATCTATTAGATCGTTGATGATAAAATCTTTTCTAAAAACAAATTCTTTTAGAGTTTGCATTTCAGCTAAAGTTGAATTCAACTTTCTCTGATATGCGGCCTCGTTCTGTTTAAGTTCTTTATTAAATTTTAAAGATTTGTCTTTTTGCCTTTCAAATTCTATATTAAGAGATTTGTAGTGTGCCACGACGTCAACGCATGCTAGTATGCATAACTTTACTTTAAAGTTATGTGGAATGCTATTTACCAAGTCTTTGTCAGCTTTTTCTTTTGAGGATTCAGTTTTCATTGCTGCTGCTGAGACTTTTCCCTTTTCTTTCTTCTCATCAGATGACTCCTTAGGAACTTGCTTCTTGGGTTTTTCAGCTTCTTCAGAATTCTTTTCTTTCTCAGTCTCTGGGGAGGTGAGAATGCTTTTCAGACCCTTGTCAGCAATGTTGTCCCCTTTTGGGATTCCAGCAGCCTGTTTCTCAAACTGTTTTGATGACGACCCGCTTGAGATCTTTGCCATGAGAGCTTTGTTGACATGTTACTTGGCTTCAGCAATTTCTTCACCCCAATCATAATCTTCAACAACCAGAGCTTTTGGTGTGTTGGGAGTAGCATTGTTCTTGTTTTCTTCGATAGCAATTGGTTTTATGGTAGGAGCAACTTCAGTGTTTCCCTCCTTCAACAAAGGACACTCTCGCTTGAAGTGACCCAAACTTTTGCAGTTGTAACATCTCAGCTTGGATTTGTCAAAACCAGCTTTTCCAAGACCTAGACGCTTCCCAGTCTTATCCGGAAACTTCTTCAACCTTAAAGTGATCATAGCCATCTGCCACTTCAAATCCATCTCTTCCATGTCATCTGGATCAACCTGATACATGTCTTCAGCAGTGAGCATCTCCTTCTTAAGTTCTCCCGATATTAAAGCTTCATAGCTACTCAGAAACATGCTAAAAAGTGCCACATGTTCAGTTGACACTTTCAAAGCTTGAGAATCACCAACTACTGCAGCCTTATCACTAGATTGTGGAGCCTTGTTGTGGGATTGCACAAACCGATTACAGGATTGCACAAACCGATTATGTCCAAAAGGGGTTGCGAGATTAAATTTAGAAGTTCAAAAGACACACAATGTTGTGCATATATATATATATATTGAAAAGACACCAATGTGTGCAACCCAAAAAGAGCAAAAAGACACGCAATGTTAATGTCGTGCAATAGGAATAAAAGATATGCCAAGGCGCGTACATATATTAAGTAAATATTTTATTAGTTATGCTATCTAAATTAGATGATCATCTTCTCTCCTTATGGAAACATAGACCTGAAGCTCTCATCATCTGATTCAAGGTGATCATCTCCTCTGCTTATGGAAACATAGACCTGGAGCTCTCATCACCTAGTATATACTATTTCTGTGTTGTTAAGACTGTTATCTCAAAAGACCACGAGGACAGAAAAGTTTAACCGAACACGTGTGGGGTCCACTAGCTTCATCCTAAATATACCCAAAACATGATAATTAATCACTAGATGTATGTCGAAAGAATGGTGAATGGATTTAAGCGGACAAACATACCAGCAATCGTTCTTGAGTCGTATCTATCCTAAAGAAAGTTGAAGTGTGACTAGGCTTTTCAAGTTGGTATGATCTCATATTTGATCAGCTCTATATCTCAAAGGTTAAAAAAAAGTTAAAAAATGTTAAAAAATATATCTAAAAAAAATCTAAAATCCAAAAATATTTTGATGTGTGTACAGTTAGTTTTATAAGTCTTCCATATCACATCAATCGTGTCTCAAACTGCTTGAGATACTCTTTCCATTGCACACTACAGATGAATACGATTTTGTCTGTACTTTGAATCAGTCTAAAAGAAAGTTCAGAGTTTTGTTTGTGATTGTGAACAGGTTACTTCAACTACTTGCTGTAAAGATGGCCGATCATTTGTTGAGCAAGATACCAAACCAAAGCACCTGTTTCCCGAAGATTGCAGAAGATACCGAGCTAGGAATCCTCCTCCTACGTCTTCTATTACTCAAGCTAAAAGAGAGTTGGAAAAAGGTTATTCCTGATTGTCAAAGATGATGCATGCAAAAAGGGGGAGCTTATCCAGATAAAATACTAAAAGTGCAAAGCTTCAAAAGAAGATCTTCAGTGAAGAAAATTTGGAAAGCATCAGTCTAGGGGGAGATTGTTGGGTCTAAAATTGAGACTGAAGCTTGCCAAATTGAAGATCACAACACACATGAAGTTGACGGTTCTAAAGATGATGCAAGAGTTTGATAACATTAGCCTAAGGGGGAGATTGTTGGGTCTAAAACGTGTAGTCTAATGTTATCAACGAATCAAGTCAACAAAGTCAACACCAACAAGTCAAAGTCAACACACAAGTCAACACAGGAAGATCGAAGAATGACATGGCGTGTGGAAGTTCGAGATTTGATAGTTATACTGCGTTGGTTAATTAAATATATTTTGTTTAGGCAAAATATATTTAATTTAGTCTTTGTAGTTTTATTAATTAGTTTTCTTGTTTAGTGCCACTTTTAGTAAGTTATTATCTTTAGGGGTCTAAATGTAATTAGCCAAAAGTTGTTTTGGCTATAAATAGAAAGTGATGATTAGGGTTTAAGGTAACACACACTTTGAGAGAGATTTGGGGGCTAATTGTATTCATCTTATGCAAATCAATATTCAAGGGTTGTCAAGTTTATTTTGTGTGTGTTCAACTTGATTTATTATACAAAATCAGATTTTTGGCTCGATTTGATCCTACAATTTGGTATCAGAGCCTTAGTGTTCTAGGTTGTTGTGTTTTTGTTAAGATTTTTCAAAGTTTTGAAGGTTTTTCAAAGTTTCAAGGTTTTTCAAATTTTAGGACTTAAAATGGATTGGTTTGGTGTGTTTAATCGATAGGTTGTTGTTAATCAGTGATTAGGGAGTCATTTTGGACATTTTGATGCAAAGAAACATGGTTTTTGAGTCGTTTTTGGGTGATTAGAGGGTTTTAGTTCGTGTTAAACCCTCTGGCCAGCATAGATAATTTTGAAGGTAGCGAAATTAATTTGAATACAGCGAAGTTATTTTTTAATACAGTGAACAATATTTGAATATCGCATAATTATCAATTTCGCCGATTAAAACTCGAGCGAAATTGCTAATTTTCGGCGAAATAGTGCCAAGTGTCCCTGTAGCGAATTTATCGAAGGCGACTTCGAGAACTGTGATAAAGAACCACAGCGTTTTTATCACGGTGTCCGACGAAATAAGCCAAACTAACGTGTGTGTTTATTGTATCAGCGGAATTAGCTTTCTTCGCTCGTGTAGGACTTCTCCGTGTACCGGCGAAGACATTTGATCTGCGAAGACAATCGGCGAATTTGTCCTGTTCCACTAAAGTTCAGTCAGATCTCCGGCGAAGTTATCTATTTCGCCGGCGAAATTGCTCAACATCAGTCAATCAGCGAATTTAACTTCTGATCAGCTTTCTTAAGTAAAAAACAAGTCAAAATGGCGTTGAATCAACTAAGTCCAATTGCTCAAGCTGAACTTGAGACCGGAACCACCACAAGACCACCAAAGTTGAAAGGAGCAGGAGATTTCGGTACTTGGAAGAATCGAATCAAGTCATTCTTCGAATTCACTGACTACAATCTATGGCTTTCTGTCATCGCTGGACCCCATGTTCCAACGGTGGTTCAAGGAGATGTGATAATCAATAACAACGACCCCACAACCTTCACTGATGAAGACAAAGCCTTAATCCAACGCGATTGTCGTGCACACGCTGCCTTAACCATGGCTTTGTCAACTGATGACTATAACATGTTTGAAGAATACGAAACTGCTAATGAACTCTTGCACGCTTTGATCGAACACTACGAGGGAAATGAGGAGCTAATTGACAGCAAAAGAGACATGGTGCAGAAGCAATACGACATGTTTGGTGGAATTCGTGGAGAAAGCCTCTCCGATCATATCAGTCGCTTTCTGAATATGAGAACCAAGATGAAGAAGGCAGGAAATCCTGTCACTAATCGTGCTGCCATAAAGAAGCTTCTGGACTCGCTTCCAAAGGAATGGAGCCTTCAATGCATTATGATAAAAAGGGATTTCCTCAACAATCCAAATCCTGTCACTCTGTCCGATTTAATTAACACTCTGAAGGCTTTTGAAATGGACGTCAACAAACGTGAAATGAATACGGCTGGTTACTCCCCAAAGTCAGCTCAGACTACTACTGGACTAAAGAATGTGGCATTTCTAGCTTCAGGAGGCACCAGTAAACAAGCTTCAGAGATGTCCTAGTTTAACGTTTCCGCAAGCGCGTCAAAGACGTTGGGCCCCAGACTTCTACTGGACTAAAGAATGTGGCATTTATAGGAATTATCCAATCACAGTTGGGCCCCACAATATTCAGCTGACATTAGAGAAATAGCTCACAAAGCCCAAAAAAAATAATCATGGCCCAATGATTGGAACCCTAGCTGCCAAAAGAACATTCCAGCCGCCACACCATCTAATCAGCCATCATATTCTGGGTTCACCGGTTAACCGCTATCATGATAAAACTAAGCTAAAATCAAAAACGGAAACCAAGCAGTGACCTTCATGCGCCTCCCTTTGCCACCGCCTTCCACCTTGTGCCCCCACCTACCAATTGCCATTTCATCTTTGGAAATAATCACCGGCAAACAGGTCTAATACTCCGACAACCAGGTTAAGACCAGCCAAATTCCGACCACCCTAAGCGCCGACAAACAACTTCAGCCGCTACCATGTCCACATGAAACATCACCGGCGACCCAAAAAAAATATTTATGTCAAACAGGCCATGCACTTCTCGTTGTTTACCAGTTATCGAAACACCGGTAACATTTCCAGCCATTGAAAAAAGCACCATCACCCCATAACCATTAGCAAGCTCACTATCATCAACTAACATTCACCACAACACCTCTTCATCACTACGCTGAACACCATCTTCATTCTCTTCCCCATTCTTACTTCTTTCTCTGTTTCTATCTCTATACCCCGAAGAACAAAGTCGATGGAAGAACAATAAGAACAATATGCTCCAGAAATAGCTCCAAAAACAACGAACTTGTGCTAGTTTTACGTCTCTAGCGGTTTTCCGGTAAAGATCCGACCAAACCAAAAACTGAAACGAGCCACCGTGGCTCTGATACCAAATTGTAGTCCCGTAACGATCAGATTTCAGTCTCAGTTCGGTGAAAAATAGTGAGACGGGTGATTTTGAGCCAAGAACTAAGATAAAGACTAGAAAGATAGATAATCATAAGATTGAAAGAAAGATATTTTCATTGAATGTGAAAAGACAAGCTACAAGATTAACATCCACCCCGGGTGAGCTCCCTCGGGGTGGTGGCTCACAAAATGCACACCCTCCAAGTGAGGTGTAGTAATCTATATATAGCCCCTAAGCCTTGTTCTCCAAGCAAGCCGCCTCTTGCTTGGAAAACCTACTAAACTCCCTAAAATATCCGACTATTACAATTGAAAACGCCACATAACAAAAACAATAAAATTGCTAAACTAAAGACGTCATAAATGATAACATCATTCTCCATTTTGACCCAACAAGTACTCGGTCATAAAATCTCAAGCGAAGGAATGGAGGTTGATCGGGCTAAAATAGACATTATTTCTCGATTACCACCCCATCCTCCGTTAGAGCCATCAGAAGTTTCCTAGGGCATGCCGAATTTTATAGACGATTTATCAAAGACTTTTCTAAAATCTCAAGACCTTTAACAAAATTTACTTGAAAAAGATGCGCCATTCATCTTTGACAAGGATTGCAACCAAGCATTTTTTACTCTAAAAGAAATGCTAGTCAATGCACCTATCATGATAGCACCTGATTGGAAATTACCTTTCGAAATCATGTGTGATGCAAGTGACTTTGCAGTTGGAGCCGTCTTGGGACAAAGAAAAGATAAGCATTTTCACCCAACATATTAAGCTAGTAAAACACTTAACGATGCACAAGAAAATTACACAACTGAAAAGGAATTACTAGCTGTAGTATTTGCTTTTGATAAATTCCGTTCTTATCTTGTTCTTTCTAAAACGATAGTTTATACAGACCATGCAGCCATTCGTTATCTCTTTAAGAAACAGGATGCCAAACCACGTTTAATCAGATGGATTCTACTCCTCCAAGAATTCGACATTGAAATAAAAGACAAAAGAGGAGCAGAAAACACCGTTGCAGATCATCTATCCCGTTTGGAAGATCCAGCTTTGGAGGCAACTAGGGACGAACTAATCAATGAAAAATTCCCAATGGAGTCCTTAGAGATGGTGGAGTACGGAGAAGAGCCATGGTACGCCGACTACGCCAACTACTTAGCTAGTGGAATAGTCGCAAAGGGATGGTCACATCATCAAAGAAAAAAATGCTTTGCCGATGTAAAGCATTATTTTTGGAAAGATCCTTATCTTTTCAAAATGTGTGCCGACCAACTTATCCGCCAATGCGTACATGGTGGTGAAGCAAGGAGAATTCTCCGCCATTGTCATGAAGGTCCTTACGTGGGACATCATGGTGCCGCTAGTACCGCACGAATGGTATTTGATTCAGGATTTTATTGGCCAACCATTTACAAAGACATCCAAAGTCTTATCAAGACATGTGATGCATGCCAACGATCAGGTAATATTTCTTCCAAAAACGAAATGCCACAAAATGGCATTCTTATTTGTGAAATTTTTTATGTGTGGGGACTCGAATTTATGGGACCTTTCCCACCGTCAAAAGGAAACAAATATATACTTGTGGCAATGGATTACTTGTCAAAATGGGCCGAAGCCGAAGCTCTTCCAACGAACGATGGAAGAGTTGTGGTAAGATTCCTGAAACGATTATTTTCTCGTTTTGGAACTCCAAAAGCGTTAATAAGTGATAGGGGTACCCATTTTTGTAATCATCAACTTGAATTTTTTTTAACAAGATATGGGGTCTATCACCGGATCTCAACAGCATACCACCCTCAAACAAATGGACAAGCCGAAGTGACTAATCGAGGTTTAAAGAGAATATTTGAAAAAACCGTAGGGTTAAATAAAAAGGAGTGGGCCGATAAATTAGACGACGCTTTATGGGCTTTTCGAACTGCATATAAAACAACCATAGGTACCACCCCATATAAGCTTGTCTATGGAAAAAGTTATCATTTGCCAGTAGAAATAGCACACAAAGCCTACTAGGCAATAAAAAACGTAAACTTAGACATAGAAATTACCGGTAAAAATCGATTTTGTCAATTAAACGAATTAAGGAATCACGCATACTCTAACTCCGAAATTTATAAAGAAAGAATGAAAAACTTGCATGATAAACACATTAAACCTAATGAATTTCGGATAGGAGATCAAGTTCTATTGTTTAATTCATGACTTCGACTATTTCCCGGTAAATTAAAGTCTAAGTTGAAATTAAATCTCGGAATGGAATTCCATTTAAAGTCAATGGCCAACAGCTAAAGCTTTATCAAGGATTCATTGAGGATGAAGAGTAGGAGATCTCGCTACAAGCGGCTGAGGAATGAACGAAGGTTTGTGCACTAACATCATATCTTGTAGGTAATGGACATCGGAAAAGCTTCAAAAATCGGTAAGATTTCTAGAACCAAGTTTTGGGAAACATGTCACCCACACGTTCACTTAAAAAAATTAGTTTCTACCCGCCCACGGGGCCGTGGCCGGCTACTCTGGTTCCTTTTGTCTTCTCATTTTCATTTCAACACGACCCGTTTCCCCGAAAACTCTCTGGTTCCTCCACGAATCTCTGCAGATTTTCACGTTCTTCCACCGTTCAACATCGTCAAGGTATGATTCTATCATCATAGTTAGTTAGTTTAATGATTTGCATGTAGTTTAACATAAAAAAATTTGGGGAAAATATAGGGTTCTTGAACCAAATCAAACCTCAATTTTTTGCTTAAATCTGTTAGTATTAGTATAGTTTCATGTTATAGGAAGTAAATCAACTGAAGTTGTTTGCGGATTTGCCCAATTTTGAACAAAAACCTCAAACCCTTGTTTTTGAACCGAAAAAGATGAAATTGAAGGGGTAAACGGTTTGATTTCGAAAAAATGACACTTGGGGTTTCATTTTCGGGGAAAACCGCCCCTGCTCAACCAAAAATTTTCGAGTTTTCGAAGCCGGTTCGAAAAATGGGATTTTTGGGAAACAGACGTCTGAGCACGGGGTCGTGCTCGGCGAGCACAGGGGCGTGGCTAGCAAAACTCAGCCGAACACGGGGCGTGGCCACTGGCCACGGGGCCGTGTTCAGCTTGTTGTTTTCATTTTTTTTCGGAAATTTATTGTCTCGTGCTAATTGTTTTTTGTTTTCTTTCAGATGGCCAAGAAATTCACAAGCTTCAATCAAAATGAATGGAAATATCAGGCCCGATTTGAAGTTCTCAAGACAAGGCCCGAGGAAAATCCAAGACAAGTATGCCTCGAGACCCTGGAAGTTGTGGGACAGCTAAACCGTTTCAATAACCTAGTGATGGGTCTAATTAGGGCGGCCCTCAGCACTAGACTCCATTCGGTTCACGAATATACCATGGAGTTCTATAGCACGTTCGCATTCAAAGCTAAAGCAGAGCCGTTCGATGAGCAAGGGGTTGAATTCCGCTGTGCTGGGGAAGTACTTTCAATCCCTATTGCACAGTTTGGAACAATAATTGGGTTGAATTCCGAAGAGGATGCCGGAGACGAAGAAAACACGGGTGGTCTCCGTGAGCTCTCACTCAACATGCGTCAAACGACATGGTCTCAAATCGGGGAAGGTCCATACGATCCAAGCCAAACCAAGAGCTCTCAGTTGTGGGACCCTCTCTACCGCTACATTCATAGGGTCCTTAGCAACTCACTCAGTCAACGGCGTGACAGTACCGGTGTTGTCAACCTAAGGGATATGACGGTCTTATACAGCATCCACAATCGTGTCCCTCTTGATGTCCCACACCTGCTCCTCCGAAACATGCACCTGAACCAACTAGCTATCGCCCCGACACCCATCTTCTTTGGAGGATGGATCTACCGCCTTTACAAGAATTTTGTTCAAAGAATGCCAAAATATTTTCGTAAGGGTCCGTGGTCGGGCAAAGTGGATCTCGTTATATGCCGCTCAACGGGAACCATCAACGATGCGGGTGACGGCACGGTCCGCTTTCAGACCGTTCAGGGGCATATTTGGAACCCACAAGAGGCTCTCGTTTTTCACGTTGCACAATCCGTCCTCCTCCTCAGTTTCAGGGCCAACCGGGTTCATCCTCGTCTCAAATGGGTGGTTTTCTAACTTTCAAAGCTTACATGATCTTTTGCAGGAAAACCTCTTATGCACCCGCAACACCTACAACATGGCCAGCAATACCTACACTCGGGTCAGAGCAATCGAGAGGCATATCTCCGACATGCAAGACGACATCAGCGACATCCGGGAGCACATGGTGTCTCGAGGAGGAGACGATGAAGAGGAGGACATGGATTGATGCGGAGGTGCTAAAGGTGGTGTGACACGGATGCAGCTTCTACCAGGTTAACCCTTTATCCAATAAACAATTAACTGGCATGCGTGCCAAAGTTTAAACAATTTACTTTCTTTAACACTTTTATTTTTCTGCATTTTATTTTCCGTTTATGTGTGATGTAGGATGATTAACGTTGGTATGTTTAGGATGTTTGCTATTTGTTGTGTGGTGTGGTGTTTAAGCAAAACAGGTACACAAGAAGCTTGGAGGCACTAAGTATTAGTGCTACATAAGCCCGAAAACCCAAACCGAAAGCCAAAAACATGTTTCCATTGATTGCAGACTGTCACCACGGGGCTGTGCTCAGCCAGCACGCCCCCGTGTCTACCACCCTGTACTTGCTGTTGTCTAAAAACTACCCGCCACGGGGTCGTGTCCGCCAGGCATGCCCCCGTGGCCACCTTATGTAAGTTACTATTACTGGCACTCTGACCATGGGGCCGTGTTCACCCAGCACGTGGTCGTGGCCAGGTGCCCAGTACCGAACCTTGTTTTTAAACACTTTTTTACACATTCAATCAACCTAAAAACTTATTTTTGGGACACATTGAGGACAATGTGTAATTTAAGTGCGGGGGGATGCTAAAACCTTGAATTTTGCAAGTCCTAATAACAAGCCTTACACAAAACTCTATTGGAACCGCTAAGCACCCAAAAAAAAAATTCAAAATTTTTAATTTTTCTTTACTTGTCTTGGTTTAATTTGGGAATAACAAGTTCTAAAAAGGTTATATTTTTACAAATTTACAACCGATAGCGTCGTGATAAAAAGAACCAACATAAGGAAATTATGAAACCGCATGACAAATCTAATTAAAATCTGATTATATATACTTGATCACATTATAAACACATTCCCACAATAAGTGAGTTTTGAGCCTTTATTGAGCATACAAGCATACATCTTTAAACTAAATGCTCATTTTTCGTTTCTTGTGTGAATAGTCGCTTGGTTCTTATGACTCTAGAACTTGCCACGACGATACAATCCCGGTCCTTACCAACTTAAACCCAAGTAAGTAAATGATGGAGGCATTAGGACTAACCCATTTTTCTTTTCAACACCATTATTTTTCATTTTCTTTATCACCTACCCAAAATCTCCCTAGTTAACCCCTTTGAGCCTAAACCTTTTCATTTCTAAACCCACAAAACAAACACCTTTACCCACCAAAACCTTTTTCTTTCCAACCCTTTATTTTAGTAAAAAGCTCGGTTTTCTTGTGATGTTTCTCTATGAAAAAAAAAGAAAAAAAATGAAAGTCTAGCAATAAACAAACAAGTTCCTCAAAGAAACTTTATTTGAAAACGCTTAGTTTGAATAAAAGTCACAAAAACAAAAAGTTTTACGACGAACGACGCTTTTTACGCTTTTAGCCCTTTTTACTAACCACTAACCCAAAAGCACCTACCTTTAGCCCAAGCCTAACCCTTCCCCAAGTCCTCTTGATATTTACAAAGGTTTATAGTTAAAAAGGAGGATTATTGATTGCTTGGCAAGCATATGGTAGAAGTAAGTTCCATGCCGGACTCGCGTGTTTCACAAAAATACATATTCGGCCGAGTGTTGAGTGATCTCCCGTGACGTATGTGAACTTGTATATAAATGGAATTTTAAAAAGGCATGTTATGCCCAAATAAGTAATTTCTTTTATGAAACGTTCTAAATAAATTATAACGAATAGGATTGTAAATATTATAAAAATAAAACCCAATAAAGATCTTGGATTCCCGACACTCAAGACAAGCCCAAAACTTCTCTTCTACCCATTCCATTTGGGTGTGTAAGCCACATAATAAAGAGTTTTGCTTGAGGACAAGCAAAGATTCAAGTGTGGGGGTATTTGATGTGTGTAAAATGCAACATATAAATTACATCAAATGAGGCATAAAACTAACCCTTTTTAGTACTAATGTTGGAAAAAGTGTGCTTTTGTCTTCCTTTTGTGTTTTCAGGACCAAATGAGCTTATATGAACAAAAGGAACAAACATGTAGCAAAAACTAGCATAAATACCAAGAAAAGGAATAAACATGGCATGCCCGACCCCTCGACAGCATCCTCAAAAGAAAAAACAAGAAACAGAGGGCTGACCACGGCCCGTGCCCATTGGACACGGGGGCTTGGTCAGATGTCTGCAGAAATGGACAAAGCTGTGGAAGCTTCTATGCCCACTACGGGGGCGTGCCCAGCTCAGCACGGGGCATAGTCAACGCTAAGATTTGCAGAATCTTCCAAATCTTGATAGTACAGATACGCTTCTGCACACGGGGCCGTGCCCAGCGAACACGGGGCCGTGTGGAGCCTAATGCAGACAATTGCAATTAATGAAGGAAGAGAAAGGAGATGGCCACGTGGGCGTGTCCAACGGACACGGGGCCGTGGTCGGGCTTCTGTTCAGGCTATAAATAGGGGTGCTTTATTCTTTTCAAAGGCATCCCTTGGCAAACCACCTCTCTCCCACTTTGCTACGGTGCTTCCACTCCACCACTACTATAACACCCACATCCACCACCATCATCCATCATCCACCTTAGAGTGTGTGTAGTAGTCTCGGGATCCAAGATTGATCGTAAGAGTTCTTGTCAATCAAAGGCCATGTTTGACTAAGTCTCTTACATCACTTGGTGAAGACAATCATTTAATGTATTACTTTTGATTTTTAATCTTTTCGCACTTTTTATTTGGTTTTGTATTAATGACTTTAATAACTAGTTTCTTATGTTGAAGGTGAAACTTCTTTATCATTTGTCAGTGGTGTCTTGGCATTACTTTACTGTCTATATAAACTAAAAGATTTTCACCATTTATATCTCTACGGTCTATATAGAGATATGTTGGCTACCTGGTCGGGGGTTAAGGGAATGGTTTAGTAAGGTTCTTGCCTTGTTCAGTGTATAGATCCTGCAAAGACATGGGTGAAGCTTACTAGGACCTCCTTCAATACCCATAGGTATTGGATGGCGCGGGTGCGAATGGCTTGATCCCCTCATATGTAAACTACTATTAATACATTAAACCGGCTACTTGGGATTGTATCCCTGCTGGCTCAAACCACTTAGCCGAGGGTAACGTCACCTTCAAAAGAGGGGCCTACCACTTTTCGCATTAATAACTTAATTAATTATCTTCCAATATTCCGACCCTTTGGGATTGTATCCTTGCTGACTCAAACCACTGGGTTGAGGGTAACGTCACCTTCAAAAGAGGGGCCTACTACTATAACTAAGATAATCTCTTAAAAAGTGCAAAAGTGTGGAAATCAACAAAGGATACATTAAAGGCGTGTCGGATCCAAGTGATTCATCTTGTCTATCTGTTTTTATTTTATTTTTATTTTCAACATTTTTAGTTTTTAGTTTTTATGTTTAAAAATCTTTTCTCAAAAATTTTAGTTTGATTAGACGTTGAGGATAAACCGATACTAAAAGCTCTTGTGTCGTTGGACGACCTCGGTATCTTACCAACGCTATACTAGGCTCACGATGGGTGCACTTGCCCATGTGTGTGTTTAGTGTTAGTAGAATATCGTGTTTTATAAATTTAAAACTTGACTAATGTGTAAAATGGGCTTAAAATATCAATAAAAATATATCACACCTTGCACACACCAACGGTGGTGGGTGGTGGTGGGCGAGGCGGTGGTGGTCGGCAGATGTGGATGGTGGCATGTGGTGTCGGTAGCGGTTGGTGGTGGTGGGCAGTGTTGGCGAAGAAGGGTGAGAGAGGGAATTGAATGAAAAAACAAGATGGGTGGATAGAATGAATTTGAGAGAATTGAATGTCTTATGTAATGGTTGATTCCATTACCTTAACTAATCAAACACATTTTTTTTTCATTCTTTCGCAATAGTCTATTTCATTTCGTCTCTCATTTCCTGCATACTAAACACTACCTAGATTTTTTTTGAACGACAAATTTCTTGCGTTAGGCAACCGCACTCCCCAAATTAGAGAGCCTCATTGCCCCACTCTGACCAGACTGTGTATGTATACATGGTGGAGAATAAATTACACTTTGTGTCCTTTATGTATTACCAGAATTTTGAAACGTACCCTTAAAAAAAACAATTTCAGATTATGTTCAAAATTACTATGTTATGTAACACTTTATATCCTTTAAGCAAACTAAGTTAATTATATCAGTTAAGTTGAATTAGACCAAGGGCAAAAATGGCATTTCATAAATACATGATCCAGATTCCTTTTTAATACCCTTTGCATCTTCTTCCCCAATGATTAGGGTTTTATAACATCACTAACTAAATCCCTTTACATGCTCTCTCTCTCTCTACCACCACCACTCTCTCTCTCTCTCTCTCTCTCTCTCTCTCACACACACACACACACACACACACACACATCTCTCTCTAACACCACCACCACTACCGCACTAAACTGTACGAGACCTTTTATTACATATGCATACATAACTTTAGACACTTAGCATGACCCTGGACCACCAAAACAAGGTTGAGGATGACCATGGTGACGTTGGTTCGGTCGTTAGGGCATCGGGGAGGCGCTAGGGTTTTGGTAGCGATGTGATGTGGTGGTGTTCGACGAGGGTGGGGGCGGCGGGAGTAGATAGCGACGATGGTGATGGTGGAACCTTGGTAAGATCTGATCTTCCCTTTTCTTTCTCATGTTTGTCCGGTGATAAACAACATCTTTTGCCGAAGTGATCTTATTTCTTTCAGATTTGATCAGATTCCATCGTCACTGTTAGGTTTTCGATTTTAACAATCTATGGTTTAAAGGGTTGGAATTCAAGTCAAAGGGGAACTGTTTTTGAGGTTTGATATATTACAGATCTGAATCAATACAAAAGGAATCTGATATATCCCTTTTGTTGCTTGTTTTAACCAGAGTTTGTTGTTTATGTGGTGGGGATTGTTTCAGATCTTATAGAGATGGGGGGTTATAAAAGGGTTTTTGAGTCAATGGTATATGAGTGGTCTATTTTTCCCTTGCCTAGTTTAAAGATAACTAAGTAAAGTAACTGGGTTTAGATTAAAGGACATAAAGTGTTACATAACATTGTAATTTTGGACATAATCTGAAATTATTTTTTTTAAGGGCATGTTTGAGAATTCTGGTAATACATAAAGGACACAAAGTGTAATTTACTCTATGGTGGATGATAAGAGGAAAATCATAAAGTTATACGAAAACCAACATCGGGTTTTTATTTTACTTCCATATTGTAAAACTGGACCGATTACCGTTAAACCAACAATTGCGATCTTCTTCTTCCTCTTGATTTCCTTTTAATTTCTCCTAGTGATTTTTTGGAGAACTTATGAAAATGATAATGAACTGTGAGTGTAACGCTCCGCCTTTTCGTAACTTACCTGAATCAGAAGCTTGTTTTGTGATTCTATTTTTGGAAACCTTGGTTCTCTTATAATCATATTTCGTTTTATAACATTGCAAACCGATACTTCAACCGTAATAACATTCTTATTTTTATACAAATCAAACCTTTACCTATGCATTTTATACTAATACGACGTGATTCATTAAACATTGTTACCTATACGTAATTCATGTGAAAACATGCTAGACTTACGAATGCATACGTCATTTGAATGTATACGGTACTTGTTCTCGATACAAATACTTAATCATACTTGTCCATACTTGTTCGCATGTCGTTGATACTTAAAAACCCCTTATAATATACCTTCCTTACATAAAACACCCTTAAAATACACTAGAACACATCAAAACAAACATGAGGGACCAAATCTGCCACAACTCAAAATTGTTTCCGGAGAATCAACACGTCGCGTCGCGCGACAGGGAAAGGCCCTTGTGGTCGCGTGCCGCGAGACCCTTGATCCGGCAGAATGTATTTCCAGCTTCAATTATTGGCCAATTTTGTGTTTGTTAAGTGTGTTTTCTCCATTAAATGTCACCTAACTTAACCCTAATCACTTCCTATAAAACCCAACTCACTTCCACACTTTTTCCACTTTGCAAACTCACTAATCCTCACTCTAAGCACTCCAAATCAGTAGCTAAATCTCATATTAAACTCAGTTTCAAAGCAGGAACTTCTAAGTGCAAAAGTGAGTCAAAACTTACCTTTCTTCTACATTTCTTCACTTATTCTTCTTCAACAAAGTATGGAACACCTCTAGGATTATTCTCACAAGGTTTTCCATGGAAATCTAAAGTGAAACATCCCATTTTTTGAGGTCCAACTTTCTGTTTTGGAAGAAAACTTTGCTAAACATTCTTTAATCTTATGTTTTGACCATACATTCCTATGTCCTTATGCCACTAATCAAGACTATGATTATATGTGCTTAAAAACAAGGTTGTAACATAAATTCAGAGGTTTTACTCCTCTAAACTATCTGTTTTAAAAGGGTTTTAACCCACAAGTGTTGAACAAGGCTTGAACTTGTGTATGTGTGATTACTTGGAAAGCTTGGGCTATCCTACTTACAATCCACATCTCACTTGATGTTTTCTTCTTAGTTAGTATGTATGTATGTATGTATGTATGTATCATTTCCACATTAATTCATTCATGACCATCCTTGTTGTCTTATGACAACTTGTGCATTGGTGAATATACAAAAGAGGTTTTAAAATGGAAGATTATCCTGCTACCTCTATGCATGACTTCTATGATAATACTTGTAATATTTGTTGGACCATAATCATATTATATACTATATAAAATATATAAAATACATATACTGTAAGAACCGAACCCTTGATGATAACCAAATGGTTATTCGTCATGTTACTATGTTACATCACCCAAGTGCTTAGTTCCTCGTTACAATTCTAATGGGTATTAAACCCATGAAATCATTCTAACCCCTATGGGTTTTCATAGTGTCAAGAACGAGTACTAAGTCTAGATGATTATTTTCTCGTAAACATACTTTTGGTGTATTTTACTTACCTAAATTCCGACTCTAAATATTCCTTGAACTCCAATCCGAACACCTTCAATCTCCTAATCTCATTAACTCGTCAACACTTGGATAATCGAAAGACTTAGCAAATTTGTGAGTATACTTGACCCATTTTACCGTTTTTACACTTTTTGGGTGTAACATGTTTATATGCAAAACACACTTAACATACATATTTTTATGCAACTATACAAACAAACAATCCAATACATGCGTACTATTTGTTATGCTTGATTCGTGTTTTCTGGGTGATTCTTATGTGATGAACCAGTCATTAACTTCGATCAAGCCTCCCTTAACATATATAACGCTATAGGAGTAACTCACCACCCGTGATCGAGAGTTAATGTTAAGTTAATCATTCTTTATTCTTGCGTTAATCTTTGAGTTGACTTGTTTGTTCACATGTCGGTTTATACGTTAGTCTTGATAACTAAGTTTGCCATGTGGATTGTTCGCTACCATTTTTATACTTATTTGCTACTACATTAAACTTGTATACTCGCCAATACTTTTGTATTGAACTACACTTTTAAAACAAGTTGCAGGTTATGATGATATTGAGGATGCATGGAACATATTAGGATGAATAGAAACACATTTAGACCTTAAATCCATGTTGGAATTCTTTTATTTCAAGTTGTTGTAATTGTATTTTCTTTTTTATGTTGTACTTGAATCCTTATAGTAATAAAATGAAATTCATTATTTAAATACTTGTCGCAAATTTTAGTGTTATGTGTAATGAGCAATCTATTTCACTCTGATGTTTTCGCCATCGGTTGGGGTGTGACAGATTGGTATCAGAGTCATAACTATAGGGAATTAGGAAATTGCTATGCTTTTGACCTAGTCTATAATTAAGTACCAAATTCGACCATACTTGATTCGTATGTTAATTTCTTGAAACGTCTCTTATGTGCTAAATTCTTAAAATGCTTTATGTGCTCATACTTGTTTTATTATTTTGAACATACGCCTTTCCTAAGGCATTCTACTCGATTATACTAAACTCGAAAACACTCGTAATACACAAACGAGACGAGTTCACCAAAATAGGCGTGAAACCCACAATTCGGTGAACGACTCTCAATCCGCCTATTCTTTTTACACGAAATTCGTCATCAAGTTATGAGTGAAATCCTCACCTCGATGGAGAATCTCCATTTTGAATTCTAGTGGACCCTCGTCAAAGTGTCGAAATTAAAATTTTGACCCGCCAAGTACCAACCACACTTAGGGAACGGAATCGTCAAGTTAGGGGTGAAACCTGCATCTTGTCGACTAGTCCCACTCCTTGACTTTTTAAAAATCCCGCCAAGTCTCGAATTTTCGATTGAGTTAGAACATGTAGTAACTGGAAGGGTGAATACCGTTAACCGAAATATCGGCGAGAATATTTCACCTATTAGGCCAAATCATGTTTCTCAAATTCAAAAGAATTTTTGACCACTCCGGTTTAGTCAAGTTCCGTTTTGGAACAATCCAAGTTTTAATTGAACCTATGTTTTACTATTATCAATCTTATACGATGCAATCCGCGTTTCCTTTTTCAAATCCAAATTATTTTCGAGATTATTTTCTTACATGCACATCATACTAAATCTTTCCATACATCTATACTTCATTCACATGCGTGATTTCAAAAACATCGCCCAATTAGAGGTACATTTCTTATAACCCCAAAAGTGGAGACATATCATCGAAATAGGGGTGATTTTCTTACTTTGACGATTAACTTCGCTCCTTCCTTTCTTAAAAAAGACCTCACCAACGGGTTAGGGGTGATTCCCTTACCTAAGTGATCGTTACCAAAATTTTCCTTCAAGAGACTTTATTATGCAAACACGATCATGTTTTATACCAAAATTTTCCAAGGTGTTTAAATGTTTTGCCTTTGCTAATGGACCACAACCCCATTGATGTTAACTTAGTTTATTTAACTAACAACTTTCAATAATTTTACAAAAAGGATGTATACTATAATTCTTAATAATTGTTGATCAAGACAAATCAATAATGAAGATATAGATATTGATACTATTGTAATTAGCTGGAAACATGAAAAATACAGCTATGTTTTCTTTTCATCTATATTTATCATTTAAAATTTCTAAACTTATATAACTTTTATATGCTTCATGATTTTATTTTTAAGTTATATCGTAAAATTGAACATTTTATTCTCCTTAATTTAACTATAATACTCTTACTTTAGAAAACCATTTTTTTGTTTGTTAGACAACCCCTACTCGGGCATTGTTTGTAAAAAAAATTCAAAAAAAACGTCCGGAAACGCCCCGAGCCCCACTACGGCCGGCGTTTTCCGGCGTTATTTTTGAAAAGAAATGCCCCCGGCGTGTTTATTAAAACGCCAAAATGGGATTGTGATGGCTTGACTTTGGTTTGACTGGCCAATGAGAGAATAAATTGGTTTTTTTTTTTTTTTAATGAAGAAGAGATTGGTATAATGCCCCATGCATCGGCGTTATTGGAATAATGCCCCACTACACCCCTTTATGCTATAATGCCCCATGCTGACTGAGATGACACGTGTCGCAAAACGCCCTATGGTGGGGGCATTATATTGATTTACCACTACACATGGTCTTACGCAATACACACAAAGGTTGCGTGATTATAAAAGTAAAGTTACAAGACTATGCATATAAGAATGCAGAATTATACCTACATGTAATGTGATTATGGTTACATGTGCTTTTGATGCACATGACTGTTGGTAATATTATACACATAACGTAATTATTCCGTCACTTTGTGCATTTCACACGAAAAATGAGTTTTTTTTTTTTTCCAAACTAGTATTGATGGAAAAAGTATTTACTATAAGACCATGCGTACTGGGGCGTTGTTTTTAAAAATTTTTCATTTAAAACGCCCTATAACGCCCCGCCTACCACTACGGTAGGCGTTATAGGGCGTTATTTTTGGATAAATTTGTTGTTGGCGTTTTCATTAAAACGCCGAATTTGCAATGTGGTCTCTGACATCCATGCCACTTTTGTTGACTTCCATGCCACTTTTGTTGACAATTACTTTTTCCACCAATGACTTTTGAGTACCCACATGCCACTTCACTTTTCAACCTGACATCCTTTTAAATTTTTTTTTTTTTTGCATTAAAAAGAATATGGGCGTTATTGGAATAATGTCCCACAACACCACTTTATGCTATAATGCCCAACGCTGACTAGGATGCCACGTGTCGGATAATGCCCCATGGTGGGGGCATTATAACATCTTACCACTACACATGGTCTAATAGTGTTGGTCCAAAAATGTTTACCAAAATAGTGTTTTATATCTTCCATTTGGTTTCTCAATCCCAATGAATAGTTTCACTTTATTAATTAATTATTAACTTAATCATATTTTTATTATAAAAAATTAAATTGTTAACCTTAATTACCTTTTGAACTTTACAACCTTCAGAGTTGATTACAATATTGAAGATCTTTTATATTTATGTTTGCGACGTTTATTACCTTCACAGAGATTTTTTATATTTCTTTTTGCGACCTTCACAGTTGAAAATCATATTGAAGATTTTATATATTTTTGAAATGGAAAGAGATTAATTTGTTTTTTTTCTATGTTTGTTTTACTTTACACGTATGAAAGATAACAACAAGTAACAATAAATCAATAATTAATGAAATGTATATATCTATCTAGGGGATGGTTCAAATAAAAACCACTTTTATTTTGAAAACTCGAAAACTAACTAAACAAAGCCTAAAAAACACACCAATTTTTTTTTCAATTTTTTTATAAAAAATCGCAGGTTTTTTTATATAATTTTTTTTTCAAAAAAAAAAAATTGTATTACACATGTGTATGTGTACTACACATGTGTAGTATTACACATGTGCACTACAAATTTTTTTTTAAATTTTTTTATATACTAAAAGTGGCGAAAATTGGTATACAAAAAAAATTGTATGTTTTTTTGGCTTTTTTAGTTAGTTTTCGAGTTTTCGCGTTAACTATCGGTTTTCATTTGAACATTCCCCTATCTATATAAACTAAACAAATATATATACATTTTTTAATACGAAAATCTAAAAATTATATAGTTTAATTTCAAATAATGGGTTGGTTCAAAATCCGAAGGTTGAGTTCGACTCAAATCCAAATTTGGAATTTGGTTAAGATAATTAGCCATTATATTTTTATTTAGAGTTAATTACATAGTTAGTCCCTGTGGTTTGCACAAAATAACAACATTAGGTACTAATAGTTTAAAATCACATTCTAGGGTATTAACTTTTCTTTTTGTAACGTTTGAGGGTATTAACTTTTCATTTTGTAACGTTTGAGGGTATTAATTTTTCATTTTGTAACGTTTGAGGGTACTAATAAAATGTGATTTTAAGCCTTTAAACAGTGCTAATACTCTCAAACGTTACAAAATGAAAAGTTAATACCCTAGAATGTGATTCTAAACTATTAGTACCTAAGCTTGTTATTTTTTACAAACCACATGGACTAACTATGTAATTAACTCTTTTATTTATCAACAAACTCACCATAAACTTTTTCCTTTTTATTTTTTCTCAATCAACTTGTTATAATTTCATCTTATTTCATGTCGTAAATTTATTTCGTACGGTTGTTTTAGTTTGTATATTACATGGATTCTTTTAAATCCGAATACACATATAAAACATACTTGACTAAACTAATTCAAATTCGAATAACGGATTTGAATTCGAGTTTCACTCAACCAAGTAAAATATAACTTTTTTATTATTTAATATATAAAGTTATATTTACTCAACACGTGTAATAAACGAGGTTTTTAAAAATATATTGTTTTATGATTTAGTACATAAAATTATATTTATTCAACTCGTGTAATAAAATTACATTTATTTAACATGTGTAATACACGGGCATCTAACCTAGTAATTTACAGTTGCTTATTGTTTTTATATTACAAAAATATAACATGGATGATAACAAAGCATTTCCAGATCAGCAAAATTAATTACATACTTATTTACATTTATGTGGTCACGAACACTTTTTATATTAATAATTTACTGACCATTTAAGCAAATTTGAAATCGCTAGAGTTATGTAACATCCCAAATTTTCTAGCCCTGTTTATTTAACGACTAATTGACGGGATTGCAAGTCACGAGATGGTGCATGGTTTTGGACACGTCCGTTTTGATATAACGGATTAAAATGGGGCCGAAGTTAATTATATTAAAGTGTAATAAAAATAATTAAAAGAACTCACTACTGAATGAAACTTTTATCGAAATGTTGATAAAAATAAGGGTGTCGTAAAGTATACTCGGAATTTATAAACCAAACATTATATTATTAAAACAAAAAAAAAGATCAAATGACATTTATAGTAACGCAAACGATTCTATAACATGTGGTTTGTTAAGATGTAATACAAATATGTTTTTAAAGAAATTACTTAAATGCCCTAAAGTGCTATTTATAAAGTTTGTAAATTAATAAATGAATTATATGTAACGCAAACGATTCTATAATATGTGGTTTGTTAAGATATAATACAAATATGTTTTTTAAAGAAATTACTTAAATGCCCTAAAGTATTATTTATAAAGTTTGTAAATTAATAAAGGAATTCCTTAAATGCCCTAAAGTACTATTAATAAAGTTTGTAAATTAATACTAGCCCTAAAGTACTATTCATAAAGTTTGTAAATTAATAATTAACTAGTGTTTTTCAATGACGCGCGATGCGCGAAAGGCATTGGTGTTTTCGACCGACATCATTCTTCAAACGATTCGAGACAAACGATGCGTAACCAACCATATCCGGCATCGTGGAGTGTATTAAAAAGGGAGCAATTGGACGATTGGATGCTGGGCTAGGTGTTTCTTGGAATGCCCACTGATTGTTCGGGTCAAAACCACGATTATGAGGATTCATTTTTCGTATTGTGGGTGGATGAGATTTTTTTTTTTAAATAAGATAGAGATGATTATAGAAGAGGTGGCGTAGTTGTGGTAAAAAAAAATGAATAGAAGTGTGAGTATTTATAGTGAAAAATAATTTTTTTTAAACACATAAACGCCAACGGCTAGCCCAACGATCCCGCCATGTCATCTTGATAGCCCCGCCCAACGCCCGTGCTAAAACCCCCGGCCAAGGGGCCACGCCGAAACCCCCCACCCGGGATGGTGACTTGGGCGTTTATACCTAACCCACGCCACAACCCCCACCCCATACTTTATATTCTAATATACCCTAGATGAACTACTGTTCATTCACTTTCCTTTTTATTATATATAGATTCAGCTAGAAGATCCCGCCATGTCATCTTGATAGTCCCGCCCAACGCCCGTGCTAAAACCCCCGGCCAAGGGGCCACGCCGAAACCCCCCACCCGGGATGGTGACTTGGGCGTTTATACCTAACCCACGCCACAACCCCCACCCCATACCTTATATTCTAATATACCCTAGATGAACTACTGTTCATTCACTTTCCTTTTTATTATATATAGATTAATTAATTAATAATAGGATAATTACTTAAATGCCTTAAATTACTATTTATAAAGTTTGTAAATTAATAAAGGAATTATATGTAACACAAACGATTCTATAATATGTGGTTTGTTAAGATGTAATACAAATATGTTTTTTAAGGAAATTACTTAAGGGTGTACCTATTTGCACACCCATTTGCCTATTGACACACCAAAAAGTTATTTTTTGTCTTATATGCACACACTGCAGTGTCGAGCTGTGGTCAAAGCGAGGCGTTTTGGTCCGGTCAACCAGACAAATACTAACGGGTGTCTGATGGGTCTGTTGGCCGGACGAAAACAACGCCGAACTTTGGCCGCGTTTTGGTCCTGTCAACCAGACAAAAGACTGACACCCGGTCTGGTTGACAGGACCAAAACGCGGCCAAAGCTCGGCGTGTTGGTCCGGTCAACAGACCTGTCAGACACCCGTCAGTTTTTGTCTGGTTGACCGGACCAAAACGCCGCGCTTTGGCCACAACTCGACACTGCAGGGTATGCACATAGGACAAAAGACACCTTTTTGGGTTAGCTATCTACACACTTGGTGTGTAGATAGCTTGAGCCTTACTTAAATGCCCTAAAGTATTATTTATAAAGTTTGTAAATTAATAAAGGACTTAAGTAATTATATTAAAGTGTAATAAAAATAATTAAAAGAACTCACTACTAAATGAAACTTTTATCGAAATGTTGATAAAATTAAGGGCGTCTGTAAGGACCTGCAAAAATGTCAAAAAACGACCCGTAAGTGAAAACCCGGACCCCTGAAACCCTAATCCTCTTGAAAAACCAAGAAAACAAGATTTCTGGATTTCACGCGGCCGCGTAAAAGATAAGCTCAGGGTTACGCGGGCCGCGACATATTAAAAATCACCGGATAAGCTTTCCAGGCCACGTGTCGCACACGTGGCGGACCTACCTGTGACACACAAGCCCTACACGTAGACTAGGGGCCCTCGCGGGCCGCGTAAAACCTTAAATGTTGCTATAAGTAGCCTGTGCATGGGACTTGCTTCTGTGTTCGAAATTTTAGTTTCAAAAGTCCATATTCTGCTTAAAAACGAATATTAAGGGGCCACGACGCTGCTACGATACAGGGTATTAACTCGATCACTGCTACGATACAATGTCCGATTGATTGAAACCAATCCGATGGATGTTTAAGTGCTGCCCGTATTTGGGCTATACTTTGTCATTCGTCGTGAGGGTTTTGATTTCGTGAGCTTATCGTAAATGTTGTATTAAGTTACTGACCTAGTTTCGTATGCATTGTTATTTTAACTAGGTTACACGGCTAAATCAATAGGCTAAACTCTGCCCGTCTAAACTTGCAAGGTGAGTCATTATCTTTTTATCAACCATGTTTTACAATACCCAAATTATTTTCAAAAGTTATAATTACAGGGATTAAGTCTTGGTTATCTTGAATCACTGGCAAGTGGGGTATTGTGCACATTACTAATCTCTCACGGTCAGGTTCACCAACCTAACAGTGATAATCATCACTACTTGTGTGAAAAGACCCAATAGTGGTATGACCATCGTCACCAGGGTGTGACACGACGCCATATAAAAATAAGAGAGTAGCCATTGTAATCACTCTTATGCTGTAATCTATAACTAATGTGTCGTTTCTTTAACCTGAATGACTTGCCAGTATTTCCCCGCGGATAAAATATTTTTAAACATGTTTCAGGTGACTTACTGTGAATCAAGGAAAAGTGCTACAGAGCACTAACAAGCTTGAAATGGTGGCTCAATAAAATAAATAAACATATTTTGTAAAACAAGGGATCTCCTCATGAAATTTCCTTCAATGTAAATTATGGGGTTTGTCCCAAATTGTGAAATAAAATAATTGGGTATTTTCAAGTTTTAAAAGATTCTGTTAAAACTTCCGCTGTCAACTCAAATAATAAATACCACGGGTTCCTGTCCCGCGGCTTCTGGACCAGGTCACACCGGGCCGAGGGCCGTGACAGTGTCGTAAAGTATACTCGGAATTTATAAACCAAACATTATATTATTAAAACAAAAACAGATCAAATGACATTTATATGTAACGCACACGATTCTATAACATGTGGTTTGTTAAGATGTAATACAAATATGTTTTTAAAGAAATTACTTAAATGCCCTAAAGTACTATTTATAAATTTTGTAAATTAATAAATGAATTATATGTAACACAAACGATTCTATAATATATGGTTTGTTAAAATGTAATACAAATATGTTTTTTTAAAGAAATTACTTAAACGCCCTAAAGTATTATTTATAAAGTTTGTAAATTAATAAAGGAATTACTTAAATGCCCTAAAGTAATTATATTAATGTGTAATAAAAATAATTAAAAGAACTCACTACTCAATGAAACTTTTATCGAAATGTTGATAAAAATAAGGGCCGGTGTCGTAAAGTATACTCGGAATTTATAAACCAAACATTATATTATTTAAACAAAAAAAGATCAAATGACATTTATATGTAACGCAAACGATTCTATAACATGTGGTTTGTTAAGATGTAATACAAATATGTTTTTAAAGAAATTACTTAAATGCCCAAAAGTACTATTTATAAAGTTTGTAAATTAATAAATGAATTATATGTAACGCAAACGATTCTATAATATGTGGTTTGTTAAGATGTAATACAAATATGTTTTTTTAAAGAAATTACTTAAATGCCCTAAAGTATTACTTATAAAGCTTGTAAATTAATAAAGGAATTATTAAATGCCCTAAAGTACTATTAATAAAGTTTGTAAATTAATAATAGCCCTAAAGTACTATTCATAAAGTTTGTAAATTAAATAATAGGGTAATAATTACTTAAATGCCCTAAAGTACTATTTATAAAGTTTGTAAATTAATAAAGAAATTATATGTAACGCAAACGATTCTATAATATATGGTTTGTTAAGATGTAATACAAATATGTTTTTTTAAAGAAATTACTTAAATGCCCTAAAATATTATTTATAAAGTTTGTAAATTAATAAAGGAATTACTTAAATGCCCTAAAGTACTATTAATAAAGTTTGTAAATTAATAATAGTCCTAAAGTACTATTTATAGAGTTTGTAAATTAATAATAGGATAATTAAAGAAAAAGAATATTCGCATATGGGAGTTTAACAAATTACATTAAAAAAACAATTTTCATAAATTTAAAAATGATTAACTCAAAGTTATCTTTTAAAAAAATTAAAGTTATCAATGAGATTATGAGTGACAAATTTATTAAGTAAGATAAAACACCATCTTGGTAAATATTTTTACAAAAACACTATTTTGGTAAATATTTTTTTCATCAACCATCTAATGAGATTATGAGTGAGAAATTAATTAAGTTAGATAAAATACCGTCTTGGTAAATATTTTTGCAACAACACCATTTGGTAAATATTTTTTCCATCAACACCACTTTGATAAAAAAAAAAACTCCACGAAAATCAAATTCCTACACAACCACGTTATGTACATGCTTTTTTATTTATAAAAACACAACTTTGTAACAAAATTAGTTTTTGCCCCGCCCGCGTTGCGGGACACTAACCCGAATATTTCTCTCTCATAACATGTACGTTTGTGTTTTGGTTACTTATACATACCACTCATAACACGATCTCAAAAAAATTAAATCGAGTCAATCAATTAAAACAAAACATTACCATACTTTTGCTAAAAAAAACTAAATCGGTGGAATGACTATAATTTTAAGCTGAGAGCAAAATTGTAATTTTTCAGGACAAATGAGTGTGTGTAAGACAGTCGTTTGACACCAATGTTTTCATAACTAGACTGGGCGTCGAACCGGTCTTCCTACCGGTTCACTGGTCCAACCAGTCCGACCGGTTGGGCCGGACGTAAGAATCGGAATGTGCCGTAAATGTTATCCAAATTCATAGGGTTAAATCTGAAAAATATAAAAAAATCTGGTCCAACCCCTTTAAAAACCGGTTCGACAGGCCGATTTCCCGGTCCAACCGCCGGGTCGCCGATTCAACCTCCGATTCCTTGTAATTCCTGTCCGATACCATGACCCGGACCGGCCCAACCTTCGGTTCCCGGTCCGACTGACCAGTCCGGTCTGGGTTTCAAAAAATTGTCTGACACGAATAAAAATTACGCGGAGTCAACTGATTAAAACAAAATACTACCGTAATTTTGTCAAAAAAAAGTTAGAATGACGACACATGACTGACTATAAGTTTACACTGGGGCAAAATCATAATTTAACAGAAAAAAACAAAAACGATAACAAAACTGTAAATTTGAACTGAAGATAAAATCGTAATTTAACTGAGATAAAAAAAAAACTAATACTAAGAGTGTAAATTTAAATAAAGTTTGACAATGATATGATTCGAGAAAAGTAATTGAATATACCCTTAAAACAGTTCCACCTGCCAACCGAACTTGACCAATGATTCAATGAACCAAAAGTTGACCAAATCACCAAAATTAATTCCAACAATTAAAAAAAACCTGACCAAATCACCAAAATTAATTAAATTCCAATTAAAAAGACTTGACTTATAAAAACCAAACAAAATTCAATTCAAAACCCCAATCGGAATCACACCTGCAATTCCTACATTCCGATCTCTGTTTTCACTTCAAAATCAGTAACCAAAATGTGTGGAATTTTCGCATACCTCAATTACGATGTCAACAGAGACAGACGATACATACTTGAAGTTCTCTTCAACGGTTTACGTCGATTGGAATACAGAGGTTACGATTCCGCCGGAATATCCATTGATTCTTCTTCCGTCGCCGCCGCCCCTCTCCGCCCCTGTCATTCGCCTCTTGTGTTCCGGCAAGAAGGAAATATCGAATCACTGGTTAAATCCGTCTACGAAGGTATTACTGTTTGGATTTGCTGTAATGTTGTGTTTTTGTTTGACCTAATTTTAGTTTATGCGATTGTTGATTGGTTGTTAATTGAGCATGATTATGATTAGAGTTGCTCGACCTGTTAGCATTGCGAATGTTTATGAATTTTAAGTATGCGTAACTATGTATATGTTACAATTTTTAATGCATGTGATATAGAGATAAAGAGAGGGGTTTGTTTTTGTTGTTGTTGTTGTTTTTTTTTTTTTTTTTTTTTTAAGCTGGTTAATGTGTTAGCCTAATATAATTTACCTTTGACTATTATAGTAATGTAAAATGATGATTCAGGCTTAGGCCTTTAGGGCTCTTGTGGAAAACCGAAGTTTAGTCGGTGTATATGATATGAAATTGGCCTGTGTTTGGTTTCACCATTATAGTAATGTAAAATGATGATTAAGGTTTAGGGTTCTTGTAAAAAAAACTGAAGTTTAATGGGTATATTTGATATGAATTTAGTATAGTTGCCTCATACACATGATTAGAATTGGCTTATGTTTGGAAGAGCTACAAGAACCATGGTTTACATTTTCTTTTCTCTTTATGTTTTACAGGATTATAGTTATATTTCAATTTATTGGTTAGCCAATGGTTATCAGACAATCAGTAGCCTTTTTTAACTCCTAGCCTTCTACGAACTTGCATTCTTTTGCCATGAAATGGGAATTTAGTGGAGTGTTGGGTTTTAGGTTATATATGTTACTGGAAGTTTTATTACAAACTTGTTAAATTTTGCCAGGAAATTGGAACTTAGTGGAGTGCTTGATTTTAAGTTTTTTATACTGTTAAAAGTTTTATCTGGTTGCATTTGGTTATTAGTATGGTAGCATTAAATATTAATAATCGAAGAGGCTACACATCACATAATCTTTGGGCATATCCTGCCATAAGTTGGAAAACAACACAGTTTGGCTTCTTGAATTTTATTCAGTGTAGTCTGTAAACTATCTTTCTTCACATTGTAGTTGTTTTTCTGCTAATTGCTAAAAGACTAAAACCATATAAGCGTTCATATTATCCTCAGAGTGCTTATGATGCATCAATTGTGTGTTTTTATAGCTGTCATGGCAGCTTTAATCACTTACAATGTAAGTTTTGATAGCATTGTTTTGTTAGCACATCATATTCCTAAATCAGCTATTTGATTTGGTGTATCAGAGGTCTCTGCTACAGATTTGAATCTAGATGAATCTTTTTCTGTTCATGCTGGAATTGCACACACCCGGTGGGCGACCCATGGAGAACCAGCTCCAAGAAATAGTCATCCTCAGTCATCGGGTGCTGAAAATGATTTCTTGGTTGTTCACAATGGAGTTATCACCAATTACAAGGTTTGCTTATATGGAACTTCAATTTTCATCCTCCTTATTGCATGTTTCTAAATTATTGTTAATGACGTATCGTCGATATCAGATGAATAAAATGATGTAATTCTGTATTAACTCTTGCTTCATTTACCATTTCTGCATTTATGTTTTTACTTCCTTCGACACGCACATCACTATTTTTGCCTAAGGGTGCAAACAAGCCAAGCCCGAGATAGACCAGGCTCGACGAGCTCGATTAACTTATGAGAGCTCGAGCTCGTCTCGTATTGAGTTTTGTTTTCAAAGCTTGGGCTCTGCTCGTTAGTAGTTTCTCAAGCTCGAGCTCGAGCTCGGCTCGGCTACGTGTTCGTTTACTAAACAAGCTTATATTTAGGTTCGGGCTTGGCTCGTAAACAAATTTAAATAAGTTAGGCTCGGCTCGTTTACTAAACAACTTTAAATAAGGGGTAAATGTTATTAAATATTAATAAAAACTAATATTACTCTAAGGCTCGACGAGCCTGACGAGCTTCACATGTCAGGCTCGAGCTCAGGCTAGATAAATAAACGAGCTTTGTTTTAGGCTCAAGCTCGGATCGGGCTCGATAAGGCTCGGCTCGTTTCGAGCTTTTTCTTGAGCAGCTCACGAGCCGCTTGGCTTGTTTGCACTACACCCCTAATTTTTGGGTGTATGATATAGTTTACAAATATAATAATGCAGGTTTTACAACAATCTCTTCTTCGGCATGGATTTACTTTCGAATCTGAAACCGATACCGAGGTGATCCCAAAGCTAGCAAAGTTTGTTTTTGACAAAGCAATTGAAGGAGGTACTTTTAATCCTTAAAAACACAATTTGTTTGACACACATTAGTTGTGCTAATTTTGAGAATCTACTCCTCTTTTATGGTTCAGGTGATCAAACCGTCACGTTTAGTGAAGTGGTGCTTGAGGTTATGAGGCATCTTGAAGGAGCCTATGCACTTATTTTTAAAAGCCGACATTATCCAAATGAATTGATTGCTTGTAAACGTGGTAGTCCGCTGCTTCTTGGTGTGAAAGTAGGTTCCACATCTTCTTGTTTAGAAGGCTAACAATCTAACATACATTTTTTTTAATAATATAGCTTCATTTTCAATTTACTTTTGCACTTGTATTGAGAAAGGAATTTATCTTGCAGGAATATGCTGAAGAACAGAACAATGGGACATCCTATAATGACATGAAATTTATTTCAAAAAATGGTCACCCTAAAGAACTTTTTCTATCTAGCGATCCACATGCCCTTGTTGAACACACAAAAAAGGTGTTGGTGATCGAGGATAGTGAAGTTGTTGACATTAAGGTACATATCCTATAGTAATTTGCATTAATCAGCTATCATATTGACTATCATATGTTTTTCAGTATCCGAAATTGGTTTGTTCAGTTGGATATATTTAGTCGGTGGTATATGTTTTTCTACTTAGTCTTACATGTCTACCTGCTTTGCTTAGGAAGTTTCACTCCAAATTTATTTCCAAATGCGTTGGTTTATATTATACTTAGATACATAGGTTCTCGCTAAGTTTATTTCGTGTTTCTTGTTTCTACAAGTCTAACTTGATCAACTGAAGGCCCTGCAACTGTCATCTGTCATACATTGAAACTAACTTGATGTATGAGGCTTCCTAATAACCAGGGTATGCAGCGTTTGGTGGCAAGTTGAGCAGAGTTTTTTGTTTTAGTCATGCGTATGTTATATCATGGGTTGAACTAGATATTTGAAATGTTTTTATTACATGAATTATCATGCACTTGTATTAGGTAATTTGAGGAGAAAAATGCCACATGAAATACCAAACGAA
The DNA here is from genome assembly GCA_030545235.1 of Helianthus tuberosus. Lineage (NCBI taxonomy): Eukaryota > Viridiplantae > Streptophyta > Magnoliopsida > Asterales > Asteraceae > Helianthus > Helianthus tuberosus. The sequence goes on along the minus strand of CM060411.1, from coordinate 148,473,232 downwards.
TGGACAATGGCATTGGTTCGATTAAAGAAATTTCAAAATGCTGTTTATCCTAAACCATTTAGTAGGAAATCAAACATAAAAAAGTTAACTAAATAGGGACCAGAGTTAATAGTTGGTCTAGTGGTATGGTGTTTGCCCCTCCATAAAAGTGGTGTGGGTTCAAATCCTTGCAAGTGCAAGGTTAGGTGGTAATGTGGTATTTTGTGTGAAATATTGTTGTTAAAAAAAACCCTTCAGGACAACCACACGTTTGACATTTACATCATGAGAATGGAGAAGAAGCATAAAACTTGTTCAAGGAGAAGGATTTAGTAGATGCACAATACTTACTGGATGATGATTTGAGACAACTGTTTGGGAATTGGTAAAAATTTGCTACAATTATGAACACCTTAGGGTCTCTGTCTATTTAATCAGGTACCTCAGCTTCAGGTGCTTGAATGGCTGTTAGAGGAATAGAGGTTGTTTGGATATGTATTCTTAGAGCGATTATATAGACTCTTTGAACTGATTAAACTATTAAAGGGACTTAAAGTTTTCATAAGCAGTTCAAATGCAAATCCAGACACCTCTTATCTTATTTCAAACTTGCCTTTAACCATGAAACTATTTTAGCAAACCGCCATTAATCTAATTGTTTGAAAATATGAATATACTTCCTACAGTGATCACAAGGAGAGGTACTGGTGTTTCAGCCAGTTTTTTTTTTTTTTTTTTTTTTTTTTTTTTGATGTAGGGAACAAGGGTCACATGAGTGCCTGAGGAAGTTGTTTACAGCTTCCACCTACCACTTATACCTTGTGGAAGCATAGAGGATATAGTATGCATAAGAATCTAGAAACTGTCTTCTCATCTCTTAAAATGCAAGTTCTGTTTTACCACACTATGATGTTAGTCGATAAAGTTTACTTCTGATTTACATGGACAGCACATGATAGATGGGAGTGTGTATCACTGTCCGTAGTGGATAATTTTGTAGATGGCTTCAGAACGTGTGGAAGTTTGAAACTTTGTAGTAGGTGTTAATGTGAGTTCTTTGTTAATGAATTAATTTGTATGTTTAGTTATAGTTATTCTAAAAGCTTTCTGAAGTAGGACCAGGTTCTTTTTGTAAATAATTTAATGGCTTGGGCTAGTTGTATACCTAAGAAATAGGTAACTACTTAAGTTTACTATTGGGTTAACTTCTGTTAGTAATTATCCCGATTAAGTTATCGTGTATACTTTTTCCATGTAATAATAATATAAGTTTCTTGTATAACTGGTGCATTTTCTTCTACACCATATCTTTACTCATGCTCTTTTATCATACGGGCATGATGGATTTCTGGTGTAACCATTGTCAATAAATTTATGAAAATATACAAGCTATATTTTTCTCATTGTGTGTTGTTTCAGGACGGAGGAGTGACAATCCTCAAGTTCGAACACGAGAAAAGGAAAGACGGAAAATCTCCTTCAAGACCCGCTTCTGTGCAACGTGCATTATCCATTCTTGAAATGGAGGTTGAACAAATAAGCAAGGGTAAATACGAACATTACATGCAGAAAGAAATCCATGAGCAACCAGAATCCTTAACGACAACAATGCGTGGGCGGCTTATACGTGACGGCTCCAGCAAAAGGAAGAGCGTCCTATTGGGTGGACTCAAGGATCATCTGAAAACCATCAGAAGAAGCAGACGGATTGTTTTCATTGGATGTGGTACTAGCTATAATGCCGCTTTAGCTGCCAGACCTATATTGGAAGAACTTTGTGGTAAGTAGTACTTTGTAGAGGTGGGAAAATTGGCGGGTTCGGTGACGTGTCAACATGGGTAATTTTGGTGTGTTGAAACGGGTTGTGCCGTTGTGTTGACCTGGAATACCTTCCTATAACTTCTTGCTTAAAGCGATTTAGGACGGTGCATGATTTAAAATACACTGGAAGAAAATTTTAGAAATATTTTATAGGTCAATAGTGAATAGCGGATGATAGCAACAAGCTATACACTATGTAGCGATAGCGATGAAATAGCGGGCGCTATTTTATGTTTAGCGATACACGAGTAATTTTTTTAGAAATATTTTATAGGTATGTTACATTTCATCTAAATACACAATATTAGAACAGAAAAAAAACCTAAAATCCTGCTATTTATATTAAAACAATAAAAAGAAGAAAAAAACCAGAAATCCCGCGATATTCACGCTCTGGAGTCGCTAATCAACAAATTGCGAGACATGGGCGATGCGCTATGAAGCGCGCGATAATGAACGCTATCTTCGCTATTGATAACCATGCCTCTCACGGATAACGCGTCAAAACTGGAAAATTTTTGTATGGGTCGGGTTAATTTGACCCGAAACACATTTTGTCTGAAATTTGTAAATATTTCATTAACAAAATGGTGTAACTACTTCAATTTTGTTATATACATATTCTAGCTGGTTTCCAAATAAAATATCAGAGGTTTTTTGCATTAAAGACACTCCACGACTTTGAACCTGTTTGAACCCTTCTTTTATAGTTTATGTTGTTGACTTTATCATTCAGATATTAATCATCCGAATCAATCCATTCAAAAGTATATGGGTCGAAATTCCACCTACTTTTTTGAGCATTTTTTATTGGCTCATTTGACCAGCTAGAGATAAAACATAACCCATATTGATCCATTCACAAGTAAACGGGTCGAAATTGACCACATCTATTAATCTGTTAACAAGTACTAGTTAGTATATAGTTTGTATTCACTAGGTTGATGGATTGACAGGTATACCTGTTATGATGGAGATTGCAAGTGATCTGTTGGATAGGCAAGCGCCTGTATACAGAGATGATACAATACTATTCGTAAGTCAATCTGGTGAAACAGCTGATACATTAAACGCCCTTGAATACGCTCTGGAAAACGGTGCTTTATGTGTTGGCATCACAAACACTGTCGGTAGTTCTATTGCCCGCAATACGCACTGTGGTGTACATATCAATGCTGGTAGTGAGATTGGTGTGGCAAGTACCAAGGTTGGTATATTCTTTTCAAATCTAACATTGTATGTACTTACAATCATAAGGTTCATCTACAGGACTTTTTCATGATTGGCTGCTTTTTTTGTGTCTTAGTGTCTTTTTTACCTCTATCCCTCAACTTTCAGCATTGACGCTTATGACCCATCAACTTTCTAAAAACTTTTTAATGGAGTTTTACGTGCTTATTTTTATATATATTTCGCTGTAAATTCAAGTTGATTTATGCTTTAGTGTAATATTTTTTATAAACGAGTCGGGTCAAATATAATATGTTTTCATGTTTATTTTTATGTACGTTTTCGGTTGGTCTACGTTTTTGAAATAAATTTTGTTCGAAAACGAGTCGGGTCAAATATAATACGTTTTCATTAGACGCCGTACCATTCTTTAACTTTAAAAACATTATTCTTACGTTCTTATTTTTATTTACGTGTCGGTATAAATTCAAGTTGGTTTGCATTTTGACGTAAATTTCTTTCGCAAATAAGTAGGGTCAAATATAATACGTTTCCGTGCTTATTTTTATGCATGTTTTCAGTTGGTCTACGTTTTTGCGTAAATTTTGTTCGGAAATGAGTCAGGTCAAACATATTACATTTTCATTAGACTATAAATTCGAGTTACTATACGTTTCACCGCTACGCGTGGGGAAATTTACTAGTTAATTATTATATATCACATGTGTTTCTTGGTTGTCTCATGGTGTTGATATTATTCAGGCGTATACAAGTCAAATAGTGGTGATGGCTATGGTGGCTCTAGCGATCGGTGCTGACAGCATTTCCACTAAACAACGAAGAGAGGGTATAATAGACAGTCTTCTAAACTTGCCAGGTATGGTCCAAACTTCAAAGTGCTTATGTGATATTAAATAACTAGTTTTTTAACCGCTGCATGTTGTGGCGGCGTCAAACGCGGCGTGATAAATTATAGACTACAATCAATTCGACTCGTATCCGAACTAAATTTACGTTAAACGTAGAGTAATCCGAATTCATACCGTTGAATGAAAATATATTATATTTGACCCGACTTGTTTCCAAACTAAATTTACGTAGAAACGCAGACCCACTCAAAACGTACAATGTCGTACATAAAATAAACACGTGCGTTGGCGTCACACGCGACGTGATAAAGTATAGACTACAATCGACCCAACTCGTTTCCGAACTAAATTTACGTCGAAACGTATAGTAACGCAAATTTATGCCGTCGAATGAAAATGTAGTACATTTCATCCGATTTGTTCCCAAACAAAATTTACGTCAAAACGTAGCCCAACTCAAAACGTACATAAAAATAAAACATTATATAACTGACCCGACTCGTTTCCAAACAAAAATTACGCTAAAGCGTAGACGAACTTGAATTTATACGACGCGTACAAAAAAATAAAAACATAAGAAATTAGTTTTAGGGTAAACTCGAAACTTTAGAAGCTTGAAGGGGTCAAAATGACATTTACAAAGTTAGAGGGGATAATTTTGACATTATCACAAAGTTTAAAGGTAGATATAAGAGAGGTTAAAACAAGGGTATTTAAGTAAGATTATACTATTATGCAGGCAAAATCAGGGAAGTACTGAAGCTTGATGAAGAGATGAAAGATCTAGCAAGATCACTGATTTCCGAGCAGTCACTTCTTATGTTTGGAAGAGGATATAACTACGCAACCGCTCTCGAGGGTGCCTTGAAGGTCAAGGAAGTGGCACTTATGCACAGTGAAGGGATACTTGCTGGTGAAATGAAACATGGTCCTTTAGCTTTAGTTGATGAAAATCTCCCTATTGTTGTCATTGCTACTCGTGATCAATGTTTCAGGTTGGTTTAAAGTTTAAAAGTCTTTGTGTTTTAGAAAGGGTTCATTTGCAATCTGTTTTGCTTTATCGATTTTTTTTTTCCTTTTTTTTTATCAGCAAACAGCAGTCGGTTATTCAGCAACTTAAGGCTCGAAAAGGTCGACTGATAGTGATGTGTACTGAAGGAGATGCAGAAGCTGTGTGCGGTGGATCCTGTCCAGTAATTGAGGTTCCTCATATTGTTGATTGCTTACAACCTGTTGTCAACATAGTTCCATTGCAGGTATTTTTTTTTTTCTATCATAATTTTGATTTGTTTTGGTTGTTTAATCATCTTATCAATAAACATATTATGAATATCACTAACACAAACACTCACTTATGGTAAGGCATGTATTTTAGCTGCAGTGATAGCTTATCTTCTATTAGATAACTTTAATAACATACCAAATATGACCTTTTGTTGACAAATATGGTTTTTTCATATGCAGTTATTGGCTTATCATTTAACTGTTTTACGGGGATACAATGTCGACCAGCCAAGGAATCTTGCAAAGAGCGTGACAACCGAATGAGAAGAGTGTCTTGTTAACTGCAGTCTCATATGTCAACAATAACCATTTTTTTGTTGCTTGGTATATAGAGCGATTGAACCGAATGTAGGTGACAATGCATTTGATTGTGTGAGGGATTAGGTTGTAACAGCGGTTTGACATAGATGAAGATGAAGATGTAGCAGGTAAGACATCCATATCCAAAGTTATAAGTTTTAGTTTCAAACAATTTACATGGAAATGGTTCGATACTTCATTAAAAAAAATCCAATTATTATTGAAGTTTTTTAGTTTTGAATTGACATCTAGGTGTCCACATACATTAACCCGACCCGATTTCTTATCTACAACTCATTTTGACCCGTAAGTTGAAATATTCATATGTTTTCATCGCCTCTCCAAGCCCCGAAGAAACGCTAGTTTCTTTCTGCCAAATCTTCTTCGTACTAATCGGAGAATCACAAACACCGGTGGTGAGAGAGAAACCATGGCCGTCTCTCAGAATGTTGCGTGAGAATTCGGGGGCCTTGAGTGAGTAGAAAAAGACAAGCCCTAAAATGTAAACTCAATAACTCAAATGTAAAAAAAAAATAAACAATACGATGATAACTGTGATAACAATAAATAAAACGACAATACTGTTTGGTCTCGTGCGTTAAATGAGAATTTGGTTTGTTTGTTTATATGGGTCTAAACTAAATACGCTAAGTTATTGGGTTTAAAAACAAATTGTGTTTTAATTTTTAAATTGTTAGGATCCTTTAAAAATGACATTTTTCGTCAGAAGTGTGAGAATACATAAGAATTGACATGTAGACATCATGTTTTGGACTTGAGCATGATATTTTGAGTTGTTTTGGCAATAAAAACACCAAACATAACAATTTAAGACACAATGCAATGAATTATATGCTTAAAACTTAAAACACCATACCAAGAACGTTAAGCAGTGTGTTTTAAGTGTTAAGCAGTGTGTTTTAGTTGTGTATTAAATTTCACGCCCATAATACGTAGAGATGGGCATAAAAACCGGTTCCTACCCGATTCCAGTGGACCCGACCGGACCCGGTTCCGGTTCCAACCCGATGCTCAGAGGAACCGGTCCCAAGTTTAAAAAACCCGACGGGTATTACCCGGTTCCCATTTTTTCTAAAAAAAGATAACCGTACCCGGTTCCTACCCGTACCCGGTTTCTACCCGTACCCGGTTCCTACCCGTACCCGGTTCCTATATGTACCCGGTATGTTACCGTTGAAACCGATTCTTATATGAATATGACCGTTGGAACCGAATCTTGATATATGTAAACACATTAAATTCAAAATCTGACCGTTGGAACCGGTTCCGATTTTGTACTACTTAAACGATTATATATGCGAATTTTTTTTTCACAAACGAAACGGTTACATTGATAAAGTTAAACAAACAAAGTTGAACAAACATCACACATAAAACATAACACATCAAACATAAGTAAACAAACGGATCCACCAAACTACACATTAGAAGAACCGGATCCTTCGCCCTTTCCTTCCTTTTTTGCCTTTGTCACCGGGCAATGTTTGTTGGTATGCTTCTTGAGGGTGGAGTTTGCTGCCACCTTCATGAACTTCCCACAATTCTTGCACCGAGCCATCTCATGGTTATCCGAAATCAAACACAAATCAAAATATTTCCAAATTGCGGGGTTACGCTTGGTTTCTAAAATCAAAACAACTCCTTCTTCCGATGCCATAGGTTCTTGTTCTTTCAATGAGTTTAGAGAAGAAGATGGATCATAGGTTGAATGAAAATGAGCCGAAACCGGTTTTTATGTTAAATATCGGTTACAAACGGTAATATTACCGTTGAAACCGGTTCCGGGCGGTATAATAGGTTAAAATGGCAGCTTTAATCGAGTGTACACAGAGGAATCGGTTTCGATCAGTAGGCTGCCAGCTTTTTATTGAAAAACCCAAAATAACCGGTTCCAAACAGTACCCGTACCCGGTTCCATTGAACCCGTAACCGGTTACGCCGGTTCTATATTTATTTACTTGTACCCGGGTTGTACCCGGACCCGGTTCCACCTAGAACCCGGTTCCACTCAGTTGTATCCATACCCGGGTACGGGTTGGAACCGGTTCCGGGTTTTAAGAATACCCGATTTTGCCCATCTCTAATAATACGTTGCATTGTTTTTTTAAATTGTTGTTTTTGGTGTTTTTCTTGCCAAAACATCATACCTAAGTCCAAAATATGATGTCTACATGTCAATTCCTATGCATTCTCACATTTCTCACAAAAACGGTACTTTTTACAGGAACCTCACCATGTTCAAACAATTATATAAATATAAAATATATAAAAAAATAAAAAAATTTGGGCCCCATGGGAGAGTGGGTCATTGACGGTCTCCCAGACTCCCACCTTGCTGGCTTTCCCCTCCCATAGTCCATGTGTCCAAGTAGCGGACCTAGAATTTATAATTTGGAAGGACAATCGGGGGCTTAACCGAACTTTTAGGGTTCGATCGAGATTTTTGTCTAAAAGTTACACTAAACTTTTTTAGGGGGGCGGTCGCCTCTCTGTATAGTGTAGGCCTGACACTACATGAGTGATAAGTCGGCCCTGAAAAAAAGAAATCATTTCCTTGAGTTAAAGGGTAGATGAAAGTTGTGTGCCTAAAGAGGTTGTGGCAATCTGTTTTTAGGAAAAGAAGCTAAAAAAAATTAAGTAGAGTTTGTTACATGAAGTTCACTAGTGTTTACAATCAAGAGAGTTGTTCACTAATGAACCTAGGGGTGAGCATTATTAGGTTCTACCCGATATTAACCGAGAACCGACCCTATATTTAACCGAATCCGACCTGAATTGTAAGTACTTGGGTATTTGATCGGTTCTTGTTTATCACAAAAAGTCGGGTCGGGTCGGTTACGGTCCAAAAACTCGAGTAAACCCGACAGATAAATACCCGGACCCATTTAACCGTGCTTTATCAGTTTATCGACTGGGCTTTGGCCATTAGTGACTGCGGTTAACTTGTTATCCTAATAAACAAAAATCTCCTTGTAACTATGCAACAATCATTCAGATATTAACTACCTGCTGCTTCTTTTCATCACCTCTGCAATTTGCATAAAGTTTAACTAAAGATTGCAATTTGTATGCCATACGTAGTATATATCTTTTAGATATATATGTTGACCTAATTTAGAGTTTATAGATAATAGTTATATATGGCTATAGTCTATAAGCTTTACATTCAGCCATTTAGAAACAAAATACAGAATCCTGCAGCTGTTGACCATAATATGACAGTTCAAACTTCAGAAGTTGCTTCAGAGACCGGGACCAGGTATTGTTTGTAATAAGACTAGGTGTAGTGGAGGCGGCAATGCCTCCACATCACTTCATTAACGCCCAACCTTAGTTAAAACATTACGACTTCCACGTGGGGGGGGGGGGGGGGGGGGGGGCAAGGGTTAACAACCTCTTTGGGCGTTAGCACGTTAACGGGCAAGGTGGCTCAACTTTACGGGGGCTACAAGCTTCTCCAACCAATCACATCTTTTTTATTTATTTTCTTTTATTTAATTTTTAGTTAAACAATTACACCTGATTAGTTATTGGGTCTTTGCATACATGGCGCTGACATGATGGTAGTTATTACACATTTACTTGTTACAACACAAGGTCTAATAAACAATTCTTGACCCACATACAAGTGGTGGGTATATTGATTCTCATGGAAGTGAGAAAGTAGTGAATGTAATATGCCGAAGAGAGGGACAAAGCATGACTAGTCCCCACTTCTTAACCGAATGTTTTCATAACATTTGACATGCGTCTAGTTTGTTCCTCATTTACAAAGAGAGTTCCTGATTTTGGCTTCGGCACTGCCTCTCAAGTAGGAATGGGGGAGGACAACTCGCACGTCCAACTTGCACGTCCAACTCCATCCTACTGACGAGATAGTCGAAGGCGAAGGAACAAACACCGGGGGACCCCGCGCGAGCATTACTCGTATCACTCAAACGGGTACCCGAGAGAGTAATGTTGCTGGTCATTCAAACCCAGCTCCAAATCCAAACATTTCAGCGCTATTAGGGCTGCCAGAAGGCGAAACCCTCGCCTCCCGGTATGCCAAACAAATTGCCACTATAAATGCTGCTTACCAGTCATTGAGCGCACAACAAGCCATTCTGCAAGCAGAACCGTCATTGGTTACACCTCCAGGTCCAGCTCAGGGGGCGCGCCAGACACCCCCTCAACAAAACATACAAGGGCAATTCAATAGACCTCCTCTATAACAACCCTCCAAAATAATTTTTGATACCCCTAATATGTTTAAACTGACCCAATATGTCCTAAACCATACCCCGTCTGCGAAAACCGAGCCCAAAATACCTTTAATTTTGCAAAAATAAAATAAAAACCAGAAAATAGGGCGCTCGCGGGCCGCTTAGCCATTGGCTACCTCCTACGCGGGGCGCGACAACCAGTCACCAGGGCGACACCCTGAGCTGCCACGTGGCAGCAACGTGTTGGACCCAGTGTGATGACCCGGACGAGCTAGGCCCTACTACCCCTATGTCGCGGGCTGCGTAAGAAGACCTTTGAGTCTTCGCGGGCAGCGAGGAACTGTAAATCAGGCCCTGTAAATCTGCCCCGTTGTAAGTATCATAACCCCGGTTACGTATTAGATACGCTGCCCGATTGATCCAGGGTTCCGTAACGGCTGTCGTGGTTCTGCCCGACGTAGTCGTTGGAATGCCGTCTCGGGGAGGGTATCATTAATATTGGGTTATTATACTAACACGTGTGCATTTGTGTAAATTATAGATAATCACTAGGAAATCTTTAAAGGAAAACCCTAAGACAGCAATGTGAGTAATCTCCTTTTGGATGGGATAAATTACACTTTTCGTCCTTTATGTTTGTATCGGATTACAAAGGATGCCCTTTAACTTTAATAATTACAGTTACAATCCTTTATATGTGAAACTCATTACAACTTACGTCCTTTGACCCTAACCTCATTAAATTTAAACGTTTAGTAAATTCATGTGCAGGGCAGTTTAGTCCTTTTCTCATACTTTTTAAAAATATGTATAATAAAGATAAATAAACCACCCTCTCTCTCTTATCTCTTTCTTTCTCACAACTCTCTCTCTCTCTCTCTTAATTTCTGGTGCCCACCACCGCCATAGCAACAAAACAACCTTCCATTTCTCACCCATCTCCTCACTATCTATTCACCAACGCCTGTTACCACCCAAATCTGATGACACCATCAGCATCGCCTTTGTTATTTTCTGAAACCCAAAATTTCAACAAACCCTAGCCCCCAAATCGATTGAGGGTTTTGACCTAGATGCTTGGTGAAAGCGTAACACATAAGAGTCTGCGCTTGGTTCCAAAATTTTCGGAAGTTCACGCCTGGTTAAAATAACCATCTCATATAACCTCCTCCGCCGCCATCTACGATGGCTCCGGTCACCGGTAATCCAATGACTACCTCTTTTCCAACCTTCCAATTTCAATTCAGAGATTTTTCAACCCATTTGGATGCAAAAAAAAAACCCACTTCTCAAAGGTAATCTATTTTGGGTGATCATTTTTCATGAAAATAGTGGATTATATGTAACAGAAGCTGTGGATTAAGTGGTGATTGTTTGCAAGAGAGTGCTGAAGATAATGGGGGCTGTTGATGAAAAGGATTTTGTTTTTTTTGGATTTTGGAGAGAGAGAGAGAAAGTTCTTTTAGAACTGAACATGTTTTTTGAATTTTGAAGATGAACAATAATTTCGTATTCTGCAAATTAGGAGTATGAAATGAACATGATTAGTTGACCAGAAGAGATAGAGAGTGGGATTGAAGAGAGTGGGGGATAGTTGAACAGTGGATTTTTGTGAACCATATATATATATATTTTTTTTACTTTTTTAAATAAACAAGTAAAATTACTTATCTACCCTCATGTGCAAGTCACATGACCAGACTTAACTTAAAATTTTAACCTAGTTAGTGTTAAAGGACGAAAGTTGTAATGAGTTTTGCAAATAAAGGATTGTGGCTGTAATTATTGAAGTTAAAGGCTATCCGTTGCAATCCGGTACAAACATAAAGGACGAAAAGTGTAATTTTCCTCTCCTTTTTGCAAACTGTTTTTACAAAATCTCACTTAATTAATGATATATTAAACAATGATTGAGTATTTGTATTCTACAATTATCGTCAGTATGTTGGGGTTTTGTATACAAAATTTGTTACTACATTGTGAGTAGTAACATGACCACAAGTCGGGTTGACAGTACCGTGGGTGGTAATTAAAGTAGATGGAAACAAATGTAATTGCGAGATCGCCCTCAATACTGTACAATGGTTTTTATAAGTCTTGATTAAACTGGGATTCACTCACCAGTATTTCCCACTGACAAAATGTTTTTAAACGCGTTTCAGGTAATAAAATGTGAAAGCCAAATAGAAGCCAGCAGGACAGCACTGAAGGCTTGGAAAAGTGGCTATAAAGTTACATAAAATAAAGAGATGTTTTATTTAAATAAAATATGGTTTATCCCTATGAAAATGTATGTAGTTAAAACTTGGGAGTTTCCCATATGTTTAATATTATAAAAGTGTGGTATTTTACTCTGATAAAATATTTCCTAACTACGATCCTGATGAAAGTTCCGCTGCCAAAATGACAAACCCAGATACCACCGGAATTGGCAGCGGCCGCCCGTTCCCGGGTAGTTAGGGGACGGGGGTTGCGACAGGAGGTGGTATCAGAGCTAAGCCACTAATTCAGCCACAGAAGTGTTCTGCTGATACCAAAATATTATATGTTAGGAAATGAATTAGGAAAATACGTGCATATCTGCATTTTATTGTTGTGTGTTATTTGACTATTTGTTAGTTTACAGTATGAGCGACCAAGGACCTTCCGACGCCTACCGTCAGTTGTCCAGCTCACCTAGGAGCGAAGTCACCTCTTCACAGCCTGCCCTCTCAGGGTATTCAGCTAACAATGAAGATGGGATATTCGTGTTTAAGGCTCAGTCCGAAGAGCCATTCCCTCCTAAAAAGAGAGGATAGTTCAGTAGAGAAACGCATGAACGTAGGAAAAGAATGAAAAAGTTACAACAGCAACGTGCTTTAGCAGCCGTTAAAAGAGAAACAGATGCTCACACCCAGGATATGATCAATAGGAGTTTAGCCACTTTCCATATCTTAGCAACTACAGCTGCTGACCCTAACCTTGAGCAACTCATAGCACCCCAGCCTTTACCAATGTTTCCCGCACAGCCAATGGAAATTGAAAATAACCCAGAAAATCAAATCTCAATGCCTGATTTCAACCCAGAAGAGATACCTAGAGTTCCAGCACCCAATCCCTTAGACCCAGACTACGACCCGTGGTTAGATGAACATAGGGATTACCAGCAACGCTACCCAATACCAGAAGACGAACCCATGCCGAATCTAGCATCCTACCTAGGTTTGGACCCTCTAGATCTCTTCTATGATAGCGATCAATACATCAGGGAAATTTTAGAGAATCCATACCCATACCAGGAACCCATGCCCCAGTTTCCAAACCCAGTCCCAACACCTGCACCCCCAATGAGTGCAGAAAATGTGCAAGAACTCCGAACCTTCGGAGAAGAGATTTTAGAAAGTAGCGAGAGGATGAGACAGGTTGGAGAACAACTCGTCTGGAAGTATGACGAGCGTAATATGGAGTTCTAGATGAACCCATATCAGTGAAGGTGGTAGTAATAATAATAATATAATAATATATAATATGTGTGTATGTTTGAAAAAAAAAATCTAGACAATAGTTATAGATGCATAATAGTATTGTAATTTTAAATTACAGTATCAGTTTGTATTAGATGCATACTATAAGAAAGAGTAAGTCGCAATGTTCGACGCTTTTGATAAATATGCGTGTTATGTGATTGGTTGTATTAAATATTATCTTGTGATATTAATACGTGGTAAATGTTTAAAATTCAGATGGCTGACCAAGTAAATCAAGAGAACCCGGCTAATAACCCAGAAAACCAGAATAACGATAACCCGAACATTGATAATAATGGAAACCAAGTGGATAACAGTGCTATCCAACACATAGTGGCACAAGGAATAATAGATGCGATGCCATATATTATTCAAACAATTAGGGAAGCTGATAATAAAAGTAACCGTGATAGTAAACGACCCACTGAACCTGAAAACAACGTGAACAATGGACCTATACTTCAAGTGCCCATTCCTAAAAGAAGAAGAATCTTGCCTTATGGTTGTTCTTATAAGGAATTCTGGTCTTGTAAACCAATGGAATTCTCGGGCAATGAAGGGGCCATTGCAGCTCTACGCTGGATAGAAAAGATTGAGGCAGTCTTGAAAATAAGCAAGTGCGCCGAAGAGGATAAGATAATGTTTGCTTCTAATCTGTTTAAAAACTAAGCATTAGAATGGTCGAACACTATCCTCTAGTCCAGGGAAGTGACAGAATTTACAATATGGAATGGGAGGAATTTAAGAATATGGTAGAATGAAAATTCTGCCCTCCCAAATGAAAAAGAACAGATAGCAAATAAATTCTTAAACCTTAGAATGACTGGAGCGGATAGTAAGGGATACACTACGTTATTCTTTGAATATGCTAGAATTGTGCCAACCCTTGCATCACCTGAACCAGTGTTAATCTCCCGTTACATCTGGGGATTAAGCAGTGAGATTAGGCATGTAGTCAAGGCAGCTAGACCTCAAACTATAGAAGAAGCTGCAGAACTAGCAAATACCTTGACTGATGAGTTAGTACGTACACGAGAAGAGGACCAGAGGGGGAACTTAGCTCAAAGGCTTACCCAAGAATTTCGTTATGGAAATTCCAACCGTGGGAAAAATGTAGGTTCTACCTCTGCACCCTACTGCAAGGCCTGCAAGAAAAAGCATTCAGGAAAATGCTCCACTTACTACAATTTCTACAAAATACCAGGACACAAGGAAGAAGACTGCAGGAAGAAACCTAATAATGGAATGTGCTTCAACTGTGGAGAAAAGGGTCACATCAAGCCGAACTGTCCGAAATTAGCTCCAGCTACGAACAACAAGACTACTAAAAATGCTAGAGCATTTTTTCTGACTGCAGAAGAAGCGAAGATGATTCCGGATGTGATCGCCGGTACACTTTTAGTTAATGATGTTTTTCCTAAAGTATTATTTGACTCTTGTGCAAACCAAAGTTTTATTAATACTTCATTTTGCAAACTTTTCAATCAACCATTGACTAAACTCCCACAAGAATGTCTGGTAGAAACAGCAAATGGAGAAACCGTTAAGATTTCTTAAATCTTGCAGGGAGCAAGAATATAATTTTTAAATCAAAAGTTTATTGCAAACCTTTATCCAATGAATCTGGCAGGATTTGATGTTGTATTAGGAATGGATTGATTAGTAGCCAATATAGCCAGTATTTTATGTGATCAAAAGTCAATTCAAGTAAATTCACCAAGGGGTAAAAAGATCATAATTAAAGGAGATAAGCCCTCTAGATCCACGAAGTTCATCTCTGTGATAAAAACAACAAGTTGTATAAGAAAAGGATCACTAGTGTATTTGATTTCCATAATCACTAACACTAAAAGAAAAGAACTAAAAGATATTCCAGTAGTATCTCAGTTTCCAGAAGAATTACCAGGACTACCTCCAAATAGGGAAGTTGAATTCAGAATCCACCTGCTACCAGGGACAGCACTGATTGCCAAAGCACCTTATCGTTTGGCACCCGTAGAAATGCAGGAACTGAAGAAACAGTTAGATGAGTTGTTGGAGAAAGGATTCATACAACCAAGTTCATCGCCATGGGGAGCGCCAATCTTATTCGTAAAAAAGAAAGACGGGTCGATGTGAATGTGCATTGATTACCATGAATTGAACAAAGTCATGATTAAAAATCGGTACCCATTACCGAGAATCGATGATTTGTTTGATCAGTTGCAAGGAGCTCGATTTTTCTCTAAGATCGATTTACGTTCAGGATATCATCAATTAAAGGTACATGAAGAGGCCATTCCTAAGACCGCATTTAGAACAAGGTATGGCCATTATGAATTTACTGTCATGCCATTTGGTTTAACCAATGCCCCAGCCGCATTTATGGACATGATGAACCGAATATGTAAGCCATATTTGGATAAGTTCATAATTGTTTTTATAGATGATATTCTCATTTACTCTAAAAGTAGGGAGGAACATGCAAAGCATTTACATGCACTTCTAAGCTTATTAAGGAGAGAAAAGCTTTATGCAAAGTTCACAAAGTGTGAATTTTAGTTAGAACAGGTACAGTTTCTTGGACATTTAGTCAATCATGAAGGAATTCATGTGGATCCCACTAAGATCGAGGCAATTACCAAATGGAAAACCCCTGAGTCACCAACTGAGGTTAGAAGTTTCTTAGGATTGGCCGGTTATTATAGAAGATTTATTCGAGATTTTTCTAGAATAGCCATTCCCTTAACTAAGCTAACCAGTAAATCTGTTAAGTTTGAATGGGGACCAAAACAAGAAGAAGCCTTTAGAATTCTTAAGCAAAAACTAACCACCGCACCCATACTAGCGTTACCACAAGGAACTGAAGACTTTATAGTCTATTGTGACGCTTCTAAGTTAGGTTATGGATGTGTGTTAATGCAACGCCAAAAGGTTATAGCTTACACATCTAGACAACTTAAGAATCATGAAGAAAATTATTCAACCCATGATTTGGAATTAGGAGCTATAATTTTTGCCCTAAAAATTTGGAGACATTACCTTTACGATAGTAAGTTTACCATTTTCACTGATCATAAGAGTTTAAGGTATGTTTTCGGGCAAAAGGAGTTGAATATGAGACAAAGACGCTGGATGGAGATACTTAGTGATTACGATTGTAATATCTAGTATCATGCAAGAAGAGCAAATATAGTTGCTGATGCTTTAAGTAGAAAGTATCATGAAAAGCCAAAAAATGTACGTTCTCTTAAATTAAATCTACAAGTAGATTTAAATGAACAGATTAGAGAAGCACAAGAATCAGTAATCAAGGATGATACTGAAAAATTGAAATGAATGATTAAGGAATTAGAACAAGGAACAGATGGAATTTGGAGATTCCATAAGAAAAGAATGTGGATACCTAAATTATGAAACCTACGCCACCGTATATTAGAAGAATCCCATAAGTCTAAGTATACGATGCACCCTGGAAGTGATAAGATGTATCAGGATTTAAGAAAGAATTTTTGGTGGATATGAATGAAAAAGGATATAACAGCTTATGTTTCTAAGTGTTTAACCTCCTCACAGGTCAAAGCTGAACATCAGAAACCCTCAGGTTTATTGCAGCAGTTAGAAATGCCGGTGTGGAAGTGGGAATTGATAACAATGGATTTTGTTACCAAATTACCCAAAACAAGGAAAGGTAATTATACAATCTGGGTGATTGTAGACAGGCTAACTAAGTCAGCTCATTTTCTACCAATGAAGGAAACTTTCAGTATGGAACAGTTAGCTAAATTGTATGTAAATGAAATAGTTTCATTACATGGAATTCCTTTATCAATTGTTTCTGATAGAGATAAACGTTTTACCTCCCATTTTTGGATAAGTTTCCAAAACGCCATGGGAACCAAGTTGAATCTAAGCACCGCTTATCATCCCCAAACGGACGGACAAAGCGAACGGACAATTCAGACTATGGAAGACATGCTTAGAGCTTGTGTAATTGATTTCGGAGGTAATTGGGACGATCACTTACCACTGATAGAATTTTCTTATATTAACAGCTATCATACCAGTATCAATGCTGCACCATTCGAAGCACTTTATGGACGAAAGTGCCGAACGCCAGTCTGTTGGGCAGAAATTGGAGAAAAACAACTCTCTGGACCATAGATAGTACAAGAAACAATAGACAAGATTGTTCAAGTCAAGGAACGACTAAAAGCAGCATGTGATCAACAAAAGAGCTATGCAGATAACAGATGCAAGCCATTAGAATTTCAGGTAGGAAACAAAGTGTTATTGAAAGTCTCTCCTTGGAAAGGGGTGGTAAGATTCATCAAAAGGGGAAAGCTAAGCCCCAGGTATGTTGGACCTTTTGAGATTATTAAAAGAATAGGACCTGTAGCCTATCAGCTACAACTGCCAGAGGAAATGGCAGGAATACATGATGTATTTCATGTATCCAATCTCAAGAAATGCTTAGCTGATGAATCACTGGTAGTACCTCTTAAGGATATAGAGGTAAATGAGCAGTTAAAGTTTGTAGAAAAGCCTCTACAGATAGAAGACAGGAAAGTCAAGAATCTCAAACACAAGAGATTGGTATTAGTCAAAGTGAAATGGGACTCCAAAAGAGGACCAGAATACACTTGGGAGCTTGAATCAGAAATGCAAAGGAAATATCCACACTTGTTCCAGTAGATCTCGAGGACGAGCTCTAAAACAAGGTGGGGAGGATATAACAACCCTCCAAAATAATTTTTGACACCCCTAATATGTTTAAACTGACCCAATATGTCCTAAACCATACCCCGTCTGCGAAAACCGAGCCCAAAATACCTTTAATTTTGCAAAAAAAAAAACCAGAAAATAGGGCGCTCGCGGGCCGCGTAGCCCTTGGCTACCTCCTACACGGGGCGTGACAGCCAGTCACCAGGGCGACACCCTGAGCTGCCACGTGGCAGCAACGTGTTGGACCTAGTGTGATGACCCGGACGAGCTAGGCCCTACTACCCCTATGTCGCGGGCCGCGTAAGAAGACCTTTGAGTCTTCACGGGCCGCGAGGAACTGTAAATCAGGCCCGATAAATAGCGGCCTTCAGCTTCAGTCCAACTCGCTCACACTTCTTTCTTTCTCTCGAATTTCTAAAGAGTAAACATAATTTATGGGCATAATACCCCCCCTAAATAATGAAGTTTTGCCCCATTGTAAGTATCATAACCCCGGTTACGTATTAGATACGCTGCCCGATTGATCCAGGGTTCCGTAATGGCTATCGTGGTTCTGCCCGACGTAGTTGTTGGAATGCCGTCTCAGGGAGGGTATCATTAATATTGAGTTATTATACTAACACGTGTGCATTTTTGTAAATTATAGATAATCACAGGGAAATCCTTAAAGGAAAACCCTAAGATAACAATGTGAGTAATCTCCTTTTTGCAAAATGTTTTTACAAAACCTCACTTAATTAATGATATATTAAACAGTGATTGAGTATTTGTATTCTACAATTTTCGTCGGTATGTTGGGGTTTTGTATACAAAATTTGTTACTACATTGTGAGTAGTAACATGACCACAAGTCGAATAACAACCCTCCTGAATTTTTGACACCCTAATATATTTTAAAATATTCCCATATGTCTTAAAATACACCCCTTATGTGAAAACCGAGCTCAAAATATGAAATGTCATTAAAAATAAAATAAAAACAAGAAAATTGAGTCTGTCGCGGGGCGCATAGCCCTTGGCTACACCTTACGCGGGTCGCGACAGCTACGAGATAAGGCGACCCCCGGTGCTGCTACGTGTCATCATCGTGGCAGAGCTAGTGCGCTGACTGGCCAACCCTAGGGCCTACTTACCCTACTAAGCGGGCCGCGTAAACCCAGGCCTCACCTTACGCGGGCCGCGAGGAAACCAATTTCAGGCCCTATAAAGTGGGAGTTCGGGCCTTCAATTTCCGTCGCTCACGTTTCTTTTCTTTCTCTCAATTTCTGAATAGTAGACATAATCTAGAGTATAATACCCCCCTAAATAACGAAGTTCTGCTCCGTCGTAAGTATTATAACCCCAGTTACGTATTAGATACGCTGCCCGATTGATCCATGGTTCCGTAATGACTGTCGTGGCTCTGCCCGACGTAGTCGTTGGAATGCCGTCTCGGGGAGGGTATCGTTAATATAAATAAAGGGTTATTATACTAACATATGTAGATTTGTGTAATTAATAGATTAACACCAGGAAACCCTTAAACGAAGTCTAAGACAGCAATGTGAGTAATCTCCTTTTTGTAAACTGTTTTTACAAAACCTTAAATATTTTACAATGTGATTAAGCAGTGATTGAGTCTTTGTAATTCTTCAATTACTGCCGGTATGTTGGGGTTTTGTATACAAAATGCTAGACACGTTACCATTGGACAAAGAGTTAGCCAATGTGTAATATGACCCACCAGTCAGGATTAACAGTACTGAATGAGTGATTGTGTAGATGTAAACAATGTGATAGCTCTCAATACTGTGTTAATTGATAAAACTCTTCTTGATTAAACTGGGATTCACTCACCAGTATTTCCCACTGACAAATGTTTTTAAAACGCGTTTCAGGTAACAAAATGTAACAACCAATTAGAAGAAAGCCAGTTGGAGAACACTGACGGCTTGGAAAAATGTGGCTATAAAAGTTGCCTAAAAGACGATGTTTTAAATTCAATAATATAGGGTTTATCCCTATAAACATGTTGTAATAAGAAACTTGGGTTTTACCCATGTGGTTATTAATATAAAATATGGTGGTTTTACTCTGATAAACATTTCCTAACTACGGTCCTGATGAAATTTCCGCTGCCAAAATAATAATAAAAAAATGATACGACCACAACTGGTCTCGCGGCCGCCCGTTCCCGGAACAGATAAGGGGGCAGGGGTTGCGACAGAAGGTGGTATCAGAGCTTAGCCACTGATTCAGCCACAGAAGTGTTCTGCTGACATCAATATTATCCAAATTGTTAGGAAATAAATTATGAAAATACGTGCATATATGTATTTTATTGTTATGTGTTATTTGACTATTTGTTAGTTTACAGTATGAGTGATCAAAGACCCTCAGATGTGTATCGTCAGTTGTCTGATTCACCTAGGAGTGAAGGTACTTCTTTCCAGCCTACCCTCTCTGGGTATTCAGCTGATCAGGAAGAAGGGATGTTTGCCTTTAAAGCTCAGTCTGAAGAGCCATTCCCTCCGAAAAAAGAGAGGATGGTTCAGTAAGGGAGCATTCGAGCGTAGGAAAAGAATGCGAAAGTTGCTACAACAAAGAGTCCTAGCAGCCGCTTAGAGAGAGTCAAATGCCCATACACAGGATATGCTTAATAGGAGCTTAGTCAATTTTCATATCCTAGCAACAACTGGTGCCGACCCAAATCTGGAACAACTAGTAGCCCCACAACCCTTACCTTTATTTCCCACTCAGCCGATGGAGATAGAAAACAACCTCGAAAATAAGTAGAAATGCATGATTTCAACGCTGAGGAGATACCTAGGATACCAGCCCCTAATCCCTTAGACCCAGATTATGATCCATGGTTCGATGATCGTAGGGATTATGTGCCACGCTACCACCTAAACGACAAAACCATGCCGAACTTAGCAGCCTATCCAGGTCTGGACCCTCTAGATCCCTACTATGACAATGATGAATACATTAGGGAGATATTAGAAAATCCGTACCCTCAGGAGAATACCATGCCCTAGTACCCAGATCCAGTACCAGCACCTGCACTCCCAATGAGTGCAGAAAATGTGCATGAGCTCCGAACTTTCGGAGAAGAGATCTTAGAGAGTAGTGAGAGAATGAGGCAGGTAGGAGTGCGACTCGTCTGGAATACGACGAGCGCAATATGGATTACTGGATGAATCCAAATCAGTGAAGGTGATGGTGGAGTTGGTAATAATATAATAATATATAATATGTTAGTATGAAAAAAAATATGTATAATACATATATAGGTGTAATAATAATATATGTTGTAGTATAGACCACTTTGTGGTTAACGATGCATAGTAGTGTTGTAATTTTAAATTCAGTCTTAGTGTGTATTTGACGCATACTATAATAGAAAATAGTAAGTCGTAATGCTCGACGTTTTTGATCAAGATGCGTTTCATGTGATTGATCGTATTAAGATATTATCTTGTGATATTAATATGTGGTAAATGTTTAAAATACAGTTGGCCGACCAAGTGAATCAGGAGAATCTGGATAATAACCCGGAAAACCAGAATGACAATAATCTGAATAATGATAATCCGAACAATGATAACAATGGAAACCAAGTGGACAACAGTTCCATCCAACACGTAGTGGCACAAGGAATAATGGATGCAATGCCATATATTTTTCAAACGGTTAGGGAAGCAGAAAATAAAAGTAAACGTGATAGCAAGAGACCCTCTGAACCTGAACACAGCGTGAACAATGGACCCGTACTTCAAATGGCCATTCCCAAAAGAAGAAGAACCGTGTCTTACGGTTGTTCTTACAAAGAATTCTGGTCTTGTAAACCAATGGAATTCTCGGGCAATGAAGGGGCCATTGCAACCCTACGCTGGATAGAAAAGACTGAGGCATTCTTAAGAATAAGTAAGTGCGCAGAAGAGGATAAGATAATGTTTGCCTCTAATCTGTTTAAGAATTCAGCACTAGAATGGTGGAACACTATCCTCTAGTCTAAGGGAAGTGATAGAACTTACAATATGGAATGGGAGGAGTTTAAAAACAAGGTAGAAAGGAAATTTTGCCCTCCTAATGAAAAAGAACAGATAGCAAACAAGTTCCTAAACCTTAGAATGACTGGTGTGGATAGTAAGGGTTACACTAAGTTATTCTTTGAATATGCTAGAATAGTACCAACCCTTGCTTCACCTGAACCAGTATAAATCTCCCGTTACATCTGGGGATTAATTGGAGAGATTAGACATGTAGTCAAGGAAGCTAGACCCCAAACCATAGAAGAAGCTGTAGAACTAGCCAACGCCTTGACAGATGAATTAGTCCGTACACGGGAAGAGGATCAAAGGAGGAACCTAACCCAGAAGCTTACACAAGAATTCCGTTCTAGAAATTCTAATCGTGGGAAAAATGTAGGTTCTACCTCTGCACCCTACTGTAAGTATTGCAAAAGGAAGCATTCAGGAAGATGCTCCATATACTGTAACTTCTGCAAAATATCGGGACACAAGGAGGAAGATTGCAGGAAAAAGATTAGCAACAGGATATGCTACAACTGCGGAGAACAAGGCCATATCAAGCCTAACTGTCCGAAATTAGCTCCAGTCACGAACACCAAGAATACTAAAAATGCTATAGCATTTGTTCTGACTGCCGAAGAAGCAAAGATGATCCCGGATGTGATCACCGGTACGTATTTAGTTAATGATGTTTTTGCTAAAGTATTATTTGACTCTGGTGCAAACCAAAGTTTTATTAATACTTCATTTTGCAAACTTCTTAATCAATCATTAACTAAACTTCCACAAGAATGTCTAGTAGAGACAGCAAATGGGGAAACCATTAAGATTTCTGAGATCTTGCAGGGAGCAAGAATAAAAATTCTAAATCAGAAATTTATTGCAAATCTTTACCCCATGAATCTGGCAGGATTTGATGTCGTGTTAGGAATGGATTGGTTAATAGCCAATAAAGCCAGTATTTTGTGTGATCAAAAGTCAATACAAGTAAATTCAACAAGGGGTGAAAAGATCACAATTAAAGGAAATAAAACCTCTAGATCCACTAAATTCATCTCTGTGATGAAAACAACAAGTTACATAAGAAAAGGATCATTAGTGTATTTTATTTCTATAATCACTAACACTAAAGGAAAAGAATTAAAGGATATTCTAGTAGTATCCCAGTTTTCAGATGTATTCCCAGAAGAGCTACCAGGGCAACCTCCAGACAGAGAAGTTGAATTCAGAATTCATTTAATACCAGGGACAACACCAATTGACAAAGCACCTTACCGTTTGGCACCTGCAGAAATGAAGGAACTGAAGAAACAGTCAGACGAATTATTAGAGAAAGGATTCATACACCCAAGCTCATCGCCATGGGGAGCACCGATCTTATTCGTCAAAAAGAAGGATGGATCAATGCGTATGTGCATTGACTACCGTGAATTGAACAAAGTCACGATTAAGAATCGGTATCCATTACCAAGAATCGATGATCTGTTTGATCAATTACAAGGAGCCCGATTTTTCTCAAAAAATCGATTTAAGGTCAGGATATCATCAATTAAAGGTACAGGAAGAGGACATTCCTAAGACCGCTTTCAGAACGAGGTATGGCAATTATGAATTTACTGTCATGCCATTTGGTTTAACCAATGCCCCAGCTGTATTCATGGACATGATGAACCGAATATGTAAACCATATTTGGATAAATTCATAATTGTCTTTATAGATGATATTCTCATTTACTCTAAGAGTAAAGAGGAACATGCAAATCATTTGCACGCACTTCTAAGTTTATTAAGAAAAGAAAAGTTTTATGCTAAATTTTCGAAGTGTGAGTTTTGGTTAGAACTGGTACAATTACTCGGACATCTAGTTAATCATGAAGGAATTCATCCCACCAAGATCGAGGCGATAACCAAGTGGAAAAACCCTGAGTCACCAACAGAGGTTAGAAGTTTCTTAGGACTAGCCGGTTATTATAGAAGATTTATTCGAGATTTTTCTAAGATAGCCATTCCCTTAACTAAGCTAACCTGTAAATCTGTTAAGTTTGAATGGGAAACCAAACAAGAAGAAGCCTTTAGAATCCTTAAGCAAAGATTAACCCATACACCCATACTAGCATTACCAGAAGGAACTGAAGATTTTGTAATCTATTGTGACGCTTCTAAATTAGGTTATGGATGTGTGTTGATGCAACGACAAAAGGTTATAGCTTATGCATCCAGACAACTTAAGAATCATGAAGAGAATTATTCAACTCATGATTTAGAATTAGGAACTATAATTTTCGCCCTTAAGATTTGGAGACATTACCTATACGGTAGTAAGTTTATTGTTTTTACCGATCATAAGAGTTTAAAGTATGTCTTCAGGCAAAAGGAATTGAATATGAGACAAAGACGCTGGATGGAGATGGTTAGTGATTATGACTGTGATATCCAGTATCATGCAAGAAGGGCAAATGTAGTTGCTGATGCTTTAAGTCGAAAGTATCATGAAAAGCCAAAAAGAGTACGTTCTCTTAAATTAAATCTACAAGTAGATTTAAATGAGCAAATTAGGAAAGTACAAGAATCAGTAATCAAGGATGATACTGGAAAGTTAAAAGGAATGATTAAGGAATTAGAACAAGGAACAGATGGAATTTGGAGATTCCATAAGAAAAGGATGTGGATACCTAAATTAGGAAACCTACGCCACCGTATATTAGAAGAAGCCCATAAATCTAAGTATAGGATGCATCCTGGAAGTGATAAGATGTACCAAGATTTAAGGAAAAATTTCTGGTGGATAGGAATGAAAAAGGATATAGCAGCATATGTTGCAAAGTGTTTAACTTGCTCACAAGTTAAAGCTGAACATCAGAAACCTTCAGGTTTATTGCAACAGTTAGAAATGCCTGTTTGGAAATGGGAATTAATAACAATGGATTTTGTTACTAAATTACCCAAGACCAGGAAATGTAATGATACAATCTGGGTGATTGTAGATAGACTAACCAAGTCAGCTCATTTTCTACCAATGAAGGAAACTTTCAGTATGGAACAATTAGCTAAATTGTATGTAAATGAAGTAGTTTCATTACATGGAATTACTCTATCAATTGTTTCTGACAGAGATAGTCGTTTTACCTCTCTTTTTTGGACAAGTTTCCAAAAAGTAATGGGAACCAAGTTGAATCTAAGCACAGCTTATCATCCTCAAATGGACGGACAAAGCGAAAGGACCATACAGACAATGGAGGACATGCTTAGAGCTTGTGTAATTGATTTCGAAGGTAATTGGGACGATCACTTACCATTGATAGAATTTTCTTATAATAATAGTTATCACACAAGCATCAATGCTACACCATTCGAAGCACTTTATGGACGAAAGTGCCGAACCCCAGTCTGTTGGGCAGAAATTGGAGAAAAGCAACTATCTGGACCTGAGATAGTACAAGAAACAACATACAAAATCATTCAAGTCAAGGAATGACTAAAAGCAGCACGTGATCGACACAAGAGTTATGCTGATAACAGACGAAAGCCGTTGGAGTTTCAATTAAGAGATAAAGTATTGTTAAAAGTCTCTCCTTGGAAAGGAGTGGTGAGATTCATCAAAAGGGGAAAGCTATGCCCCAGGTATGTTGGACCTTTTGAGATTATTAGAAGAATAGGACCTGTAGCCTATCAGCTACAACTGCCAGAGGAAATGGCAGGAATACATGATGTATTTCATGTATCGAATCTCAAGAAATGCTTAGCTGATGAATCACTCGTAATACCTCTTAAGGATATAGAGGTAAATGAGGAGTTAAAATTTGTAGAAAGGCCTCTATAGATTGAAGATAGGAAAGTCAAAAACCTCAAGCACAAGAGATTAGTTCTGGTCAAAGTGAAGTGGGACTCCAAAAGAGGACCAGAATACACATGGGAGCTTGAATCGGAAATGCAAAGGAAATACCCACACTTGTTCCAGTAGACCTCGAGGACGAATTCTAAAACAAGGTGGGGAGGATATAACAACCCTCCTGAATTTTTGACACCCCAATATATTTTAAAATATTCCCATATGTCTTAAATTACACCCCGTATGTGAAAACTGAGCTCAAAATATGAAATATCATTAAAAATAAAATAAAAACAAGAAAATTGAGTCTGTCGCGGGGCGCGTAGCCCTTGGCTACACCTTACGCGGGCCGCGACAGCTACGAGATCAGGCGACCCCCGGTGCTGCCACGTGTCATCATCGTGGCGGAGCTAGTGCGCTGACTGGCCAACCCTAGGGCCTACTTACCCTACTACGCAGGCCGTGTAAACCCAGGCCTCACCTTACGCGGGCCGCGAGGAAACCAATTTCAGGCCCTATAAAGTGGGAGCTCGGGCCTTCAGTTTCTGTCGCTCACGTTTCTTTTCTTTCTCTTAATTTCTGAATAGTATGCATAATCTCGAGTATAATACCCCCCCTAAATAACGATGTTCTGCTCCGTTGTAAGTATTATAACCCTAGTTACGTATTAGATACGCTGCCCGATTGATCCAGGGTTCCGTAACGACTGTCGTGGCTCTGCCCGGCGTAGTCGTTGGAATGCCGTCTCGGGGAGGGTATCGTTAATATAAATAAAGGGTTATTATACTAACATATGTACATTTGTGTAATTAATAGATTAACACCAGGAAACCCTTAAACGAAGTCTAAGACAGCAATGTGAGTAATCTCGTTTTTGTAAACTGTTTTTACAAAACCTTAAATATTTTACAATGTGATTAAGCAGTGGTTGTGTCTTTGTAATTCTTCAATTACTGCCGGTATGTTGGGGTTTTTTATACAAAATGTGAGACACATTACCATTGGACAAAGAGTTAGCCAATGTGTAATATGACCCACCAGTCAGGATTGATAGTACTGAATGAGTAATTGTGTCGATGTAAACAATGTGATAGCTCTCAATACTGTGTTAATTGATAAAACTCTTCTTGATTAAACTGGGATTCACTCACCAGTGTTTTCCACTGACAAATGTTTTTAAAACGCGTTTCAGGTAACAAAATGTAACAGCCAATTAGAAGAAAACCAGCTGGAGAGCACTGACGGCTTGGAAAAATGTGGCTATAAAAGTTACCTAAAAGGCGATGCTTTTAATTCAATGATATAGGGTTTATCCCTATAAACATGTTGTAATAAGAAACTTGGGTTTTACCCATGTGGTTATTAATATAAAATATGGTGGTTTTACTCTGATAAACATTTCCTAACTACGGTCCTGATGAAATTTCTGCTGCCAAAATGATAAACAAAATGATACCACCACAACTGGTCTCGTGGCCGCCCGTTCCCGGGACAGATAAGGGGGCGGGGGTTGCGACAAGTCGGGTTGACAGTACCGTGGGTGGTAATTAAAGTTGATGTAAACAAATGTAATTGCGAGATCGCCCTCAATACTGTACAATGGTTTTTATAAGTCTTGATTATACTGGGATTCACTCACCAGTATTAAACTGGGATTCACTCACCAATATTTCCCAAATGATTTTTCCGGTCAAAGGCCATGGCAGGAACTGATGGTTCCAGTGGTTGTCGGAAACGATGTGGTGAAACCGGGACCGATTGCTACGTTGGTGGATGATCGTTGTTTCCAGATCCCAACTGTGGTGAATAGTAGACCTGCATTGCATCATCTAATTCTAATAAATCCTAGTTTCTTCCAAAACATTGCACTTGAAATTGAACTACAATTAGAGCGATAATTTTTCAATCTGCTAATGCACCAAAAGTGGTGGTGGGCGGCGGCAGGAGTGGTGGTGGTGAGGAGATTAGGTTGCAGGGGTTTAGAAAGAGAGTTGAGAGTGGGTGAGTGGTTGGTTAATAAATATAAAACATATTTCCATAAGTTTTTCCTTTTCTAAATATATAGTTTATTAAGTAAATAGGTAAAATTACAAAATTACCCTTAAGTGAATAGACTTAACAAAAAAATTTTACCTGGTTAGTGATAAAGGACGAAAGGTGTAATGGGTTTTCCAAATAAAGGATTGTGACTGTAATTATTGAAGTTAAAGGCTATCCATTTCAATTTAATACAAACATAAAGGACGAAAAATGTAATTTACCCAAATATTTTTAAACGCGTTTCAGGTAACAAAATGTGAAATCCAAATAGAAGCCAGCTGGACAACACTGAATGCTTGGAAAAGTGGCTATAAAGTTACCTAAAATAAAGAGATGTTTTATTTAAATAAAATAGGGTTTATCCCTATGAAAATGTATGTACTTAAAACTTGGGAGTTTCCCATATGTTTAATATTATAAAAGCGTGGTATTTTACTCTGATAAAATATTTCCTAACTACGATCCTGATGAAAGTTCCGCTTCCAAAATGACAAACCCATATACCACCGGAACTGGCCACGGCCGCTCGTTCCCGGGTAGTTAGGGGACGGGGGTTGCGATATCCTCCCCAGAGAAGACCAAGCATGCCTGACACGCGCGACACATATGGGGGGACAGGCAGTTATTATGACCATCCATCTAACGTGCAATAAAGGCGTCCACTTCACAGCCGGCTGGGTCCGCGCAACATAAACAATGAATGGGACGAAACTGATCTGGATGATCTTACTTGGCAAGATGATGAAGGTTCTTCAGTCTTCAACCGTTTGTAGAAAAATCATGAGTCTTACAGACTAAGGTTGTGCGCCGCCTACAACGAAGAAGCAGAACGTGATTTCAGCCTTGTCTACAGGCTAGTAGAAGCTGCTAAACACTCGAAGTTTATCCGGAGCATCGCCCTAGCCCCGCTAGAAATAGCAAAGCTACCCCCCACAGTTGGAAAGTTCAACGGTCTCACTGACCCCGATGATCATGTGCGAGTATTTACAAGCGTTGGTGTTTTAGGGCAATGGACAATGCCAATGTGGTACCATCTGTTCATTCAAACTCTCACAGGGGCTGCTCGATCCTGGTTCGACAGCCTCCCATCTGGAAAAATCAAGTCATGGGTCGACTTCAGAGACTAATATGTAGCCCACTTCAGCCAGCAGAGACGCTATCAGCGCGACTCATCTGAGGTGACCGACATCTGGCGCAGAGAAAATGAGGGGTTAGAGGATTTCATCACTCACTTCAACAAGGAGTGTTTAGAGATTGGAGGTGTAAGCGAACAACTATTGTGTGCTCACTTCAAGAAGGCAATCCGTTGCGATAGTCTTATCAGGACTATCACAGGAAAGGACGGTATGCCCAAAGAGTGGGACAAACTCATGGAAGCTGCAAAGATTGTAGCGCAAACCGGGGAATTTGATGTGCTGAATATGGTCTAATAAAAACTAACCTAATCTAGACACCCTAGTTTTAAATTTATAAACTAAGACTCTCTAAATGCTAGACCACTGACAGGCAAGTGTACCTATCGTACGTAGTAAAGCCTAATGAAGTCCGAGTATCAAACCCATGAGACACTAGCGACGCTAACTAGACTCTGACTCACCTAATTACTTAACTGGTTTTTAATTGTTTTAACTAATTAAACTAAAGGAATTAACTAAGACAAACTAGACTACCTAGACGCAAGTTGAAGGCTACTAAGGTGGAATCAAGGATGAGAAAGTACTACCCAGGTTTGGAATCCTATCTGTGACTCTCAGTTTTCTCTCGGCAATGGTAACTATGATGGAACCAGGTTCTAATAATACGACACTCTAAGACTAAAGATAAGTTGAATCTCCTCCCGGTCTCATCAACTTCTCCTAAGGTCTAAAGGTCAAATAAAGCTTACTGGTATGGGTTGGATCACCTCCCGGTCTCTCCAACAATACTAAAGTACCCAAAGACTAGATCTCCTCTCGGTCTCACTAATTACAATACACCCTAGAGTGCACAGGGTAACCTAAAAACAATTGACAAGACTTAGGAAAACAAATAATACTAGGGAACTTAGACATATCTCCTCCCGGTCTCACTGCACCTAAATACCTAGCACCAAAGATATTCCTAACTATTTATCTCCTCCCGGTCTCAAGAATAGGTAAAACACTAAACTCCTCTAAATCACCAAACAAAGTTCCTATGGAGTACGTGCACCATAAACCATAAACTAGTTACGAACACAAAGTAGGTAACCTAACATGCATCTATACATGAAAGACATTCACAAAGACACATGATGAACGATTAAATGATAATAAATTAGAATAAAGCACACACACACATCTAGCCAATTATTATTAGGTCTTTTACTTTAATATTTATCCATCACAAAATTATCAAAAGCCGAAAAATTACCAATTGACACGAATAATCATCACAAACCCGGGTAGATAAACTAAATAGCCAAGAATCATAGTCAAGAACAATAATAAAGAAGTCTGAAATAACAAATAATTCATGTTCATAAGTCTAAAAACACAAAGTAATTAAAACTGAACACTAACTATTTGTGAACTCGACCCGATTCTTGATCGTGGCTTGAACCCTCGAACCAACTATTTTCTTTCTCCTCTTGTCGCACCTGATGTTGCTGCCGTCCAAGTCTTCTCGTCTGCCGTATACTCCCCCTTATTTGTCCAAGTAATATTTTTATATTTATATTCTGGACTAGGGATCATAAGGGTTAAATATATTCATCAATGTTTAATTAATGATTCACATGGCCCAAAGTCAAAATTCACGTAACATATTGGGCTGAAGATGTTTCATGGCTCATTAGAATTTCGTTCAAATTGTCGCCTGATGATGATGGATCTCTTTTAATAATATGCCTATCCTTGGCTTCAAATAACTATTCTTTCTTTTGATCTCTGTGTCGCCCCCCTATATATTGGCAGTAGCTTTTTTTTCGTGTGTGATGTGTATTTTAGTAGCCCAAACTTTATGTGGCAATTTTAATTCAGTCACTGGCGTCCCACTCTGCTCAACTGGTTGGTTATTTACTTAGTACTCTTTTTCGCTCCATTTACACAGGACCTGACCCAACACAAAATAATGTAATATAATGCTAAAAACTATAAAAAACAAATAAAAACTATACAAATATTATACAATTTACACGGGGAAAATATGTATATTTTACCACACATCAAATATCCCCACACTTAACCTTTTACTTGTCCCTAAGCAAAATCCCAAGCAACATGTCCAACTTAAACACTTAACAATAACACAAGTCTCGAAAAAGTTATAACGCGAACTACGAAATCATCAAACGCAACGGTTTCGCAAGACTTACAACGTTCAAAAGGTCGACGAATCATAATATTTAAATGAAAACAGGCCTACCTAATCAAGTTTTTCTTACCTTCAAGCAATCAATCATGCACTGTCAACACCCCTCACAATGTCACTCATCTCTCGGCTAATATATATATAATTTTTAGTGAACTCTCAAAACCGAACTATGAAACATACTATCATAAGCTTGTACGTCAATCAAATCTCCACCTAAATGTTAGAATTTGGCACAGATCAAGAGGGCTTTAATGGGTAGGTAAGGGTTAAAGGTAGGTTTTTTATTGGGAAGAAGTGGCTAAACACGTAATCACACAATAAACCGGATAAGCATGAAACAAACACTAACATATTGGTCATTTCGACCCACAACTTTTATTCTATTTTTTTTTTCTTTTTCTCATCTTTTGCTCTTTTTTTTTCTTTTTTTTCATTTTCTTTTTTTCAATTTTTTTATTTCATCATTTTTTTTTTCGTTTTCTTTCTTCACAAATATAATAATCACGTAACACGATCCGGTTATCAAATCACAAACGGGTAACAAACGAATGGCTAGGCTCAAAGTGGTATCTAAGGGTAGTGGTGAAACGGGTCAAACACAAAGGCTACATAAACAAGGTGATCATAATGCCTCTATCATATCCATGCCAAATCCTAACCGAAGGTCTCAAACTGTATCAAAACGCACAAGTTCTAAAGTAATGCAACAAGTCGGTAAACACACATGAAACGAAAGTAGTCAACATATAAATATGAAACATGTAAAGGCTCAAATCTCACTATCATGTGGTAAATAAGGGCTACCGATATCGACAATGCACAATCAATTAACTCTCCGGTTCCATCCACTATCCTAGGCATCCCAAAACCTTTTACTCCCAAAAACCGATTCAGTCAACCTACTATCCCGCAACTTAAAAAAACATGTGCTCTCGACTTGTAAATTCGACAATTAAATCGTTTTTGACCGACGTTTTGAAAAGGTTTTTGTTTTCTACGCACTAAAGGACCGGGACTCGCAACAAACTCACTTTTTTTTTCAATTTTTCAATTTTTTTTAGATTTTTAAAATTTTTTATTTTTTATTTTATTTTTTTTTCAATTTTTATGACTCAAGACTCACTAACTAAGACACTAAACGATAGTTTCCCATCCCCACACTTAAACTCTACATTGCCCTCAACGTAGGATGGAAACCGACTCAAAAGATTAAAATAAATAAGAAATAAAAAGACTTAGGGCAAATTGGAAAAGACTTAGCTGGTTCTATGACGCGTAAGCTCCAAACTCTCGTCCAATCCAGCTCGATCGTATAGCATTTCGTTCGCGATTGGCTTTGACTCTAACTGGTATACTTGGAAAATGCCCGATATCTGATAAGCAGCTCCAAAATCACCCGAATGGAGATTACGTATGGGTGGTACGATTCAAACCTGCATAAACAAAAACAAGCAAAAACCAAAGCAGTACCGACTCTAAAAAAAACGATTCAAACGAAACTAACTTAGACTCAATATGCAAAAACTACGACTCTATACAAACTCTATGAAACCTCCCCACACTTGAATTTAATCAGGAGGTTTCTCCTTTATCCAACCTCTATCCAACCCGTTTAGTTTTAATTGTTCATCATTGTTTATTAAGAAATTAATGATGAAACTAGAAAATATTTTAGGACATTCAAACGGGTCAGACCTCTAAAATTTAAATTTACCTGGACCAGACCTGATACGATGCATGTAATGAGGAAGATGGTTGTCTCTGCATTTCAGATTCTTACTTTGCTTCTTTTTCATACCATCTTCTAACCCTCACAATGTGTTGATCCAAGAAATTTCTTTGCACATTTTTCCGTGTTCTTGTTGGTGTGGGTGGCAATCCAACTTCTAAAACCTTTACGGGCCAGCTATCCAATTCTTCAGCCACTTTCTCTTCTTCTACGTTTGGTATTTGTTTGATCTCCATGGTTGGCTTCTCTTCAAGTAATGTCTCTAGATATGCTAGATCACCAACCGGGTCAAATTCTTCATCTATAAGTGTTGGTAAACCAACCAACTCATCACCAAACTCATCCTCCCAAGATGGTATATGCATCCCTCTCTCATTTTCCATCTTGTCAAGTGGCTCATCCACGTCTTCCCCCTCATCATCATTCCAGAAGTCGTCATCAATGGGTTCAGGACCATAATACCATGGCGTGGAATACCAATTAAGTGTCACGTCCTGTTGAGCCGGAGGTGGGACTGAATCGTCCGTTGTCGTCTCCAATTCTACATCTGACAACTCTGGATCACCGGGAAGCTCTCTTTTAACATGTTCTTCCTCAACTTCATCTTCTTTCACTCCCTCATAGTTCTCAAAGTTAATATGATCATCATAGTAATCATCCCATGTAAATCGTATTGTACTTTGATTTTTCTTCTGATTCATGTAAACCGGACAATCTTCATACCCGTGCGGTCCACCACAGTCCTGACACCTTGGATGTACGTGCTGATTCATGCTTTCCTTAATCATTTGACTCAGTGTCTCGACCATTCGCTCAAGAATGGTGAACATTTCGGGAAACCTCGGATCTCTTTGGTCTTGTGCTGTTGTCGTTATCTGAGCGAATATTTGACATGATTCCACGAATGCCCAAACATGGGGAGGGTACTCGCTATGATAACCTGCCATGAAGAGAGTAGCAAAACAACACAAAGTAGAGAGAGGAAAGGAAAAAAAAACTAACAAACTAATAAAAAATATTTACAAAAATAATGACTCGACACACTACTACTAGACACAAATTCTACGACTCAAACCCTAAGACTCAAATTACAAATAAGACCAATTAAACAAATAAGATCAGTCAAAGCTAATAACACAATCGCCTAAGTGTCCCCGGCAACGGCGCCAAAAACTTGATGTGCTGAATATGGTCTAATAAAAACTAACCTAATCTAGACACCCTAGTTTTGAATTTATAAACTAAGACTCTCTAAATGCTAGATCACTGACAGGCAAGTGTACCTATCATACGTAGTAAAGCCTAATGAAGTCCGAGTATCAAACCCATGAGACACTAGCGACGCTAACTAGACTTTGACTCACCTAATTACTTAACTGGTTTTTAATTGTTTTGAGGGTTTTAACTAATTAAACTAAAGGAATTAACTAAGACAAACTAGACTACCTAGACGCAAGTTGAAGGCTACTAAGGTGGAATCAAGGATGAGAAAGTACTACCCAGGTTTGGAATCCTATCTGTGACTCTCAGTTTTCTCTCGGCAATGGTAACTATGATGGAACCAGGTTCTAATAATACGACACTCTAAGACTAAAGATAAGATGAATCTCCTCCCGGTCTCATCAACTTCTCCTAAGGTCTAAAGGTCAAATAAAGCTTACTGGTATGGGTTGGATCACCTCCCGGTCTCTCCAACAATACTAAAGTACCCAAAGACTAGATCTCCTCTCGGTCTCACTAATTACAATACACCCTAGAGTGCACGGGGTAACCTAAAAACAATTGACAAGACTTAGGAAAACAAATAATACTAGGGAACTTAGACAGATCTCCTCCCGGTCTCACTGCACCTAAATACCTAGCACCAAAGATATTCCTAACTATCTATCTCCTCCCGGTCTCAAGAATAGGTAGAACACTAAACTCCTCTAAATCACCAAACAAAGTTCCTATGGAGTACGTGCACCATAAACCATAAACTAGTTACGAACACAAAGTAGGTAACCTAACATGCATCTATACATGAAAGACATTCACAAAGACACATGAGGAATGATTGAAAGATAATAAATTAGAATAAAGCACGCACACACATCTAGCCAATTATTATTAGGTCTTTTACTTTAATATTTATCCATCACAAAATTATCAAAAGCCGAAAGATTACCAATTGACACGAATAATCATCACTAACCCGGGTAGATAAACTAATTAGCCAAGAATCATAGTTAAGAACAATAATAAACAAGTCTGAAATAACAAATAATTCATGTTCATAAGTCTAAAAACACAAAGTAATTAAAACTGAACACTAACTATTTGTGAACTCGACCCGATTCTTGATCGTGGCTTGAACCCTCGAACCAACTCTTTTCTTTCTCCTCTTGTCACACCTGATGTTGCTGCCGTCCAAGTCTTCTCATCTGCCGTATACTCCCCCTTATTTGTCCAAGTAATATTTTAATATTTATATTTTGGACTAGGGATCATGAGGGTTAAATATATTCATCAATTTTTAATTAATGATTCACATGGCCCAAAGTCAAAATTCACGTAACATATTGGGCTGAAGATGTTTCATGGCTCATTAGGATTTCTTTCAAATTGTCGCCTGATGATGATGGATCTCTTTTAATAATATGCCTATCCTTGGCTTCAAATAACTATTCTTTCTTTTGATCTCTGTGTCGCCCCCCTATATATTGGCAGTAGCTTTTTTTTTTCGTGTGTGATGTGTATTTTAGTAGCCCAAACTTTATGTGGCAATTTTAATTCAGTCACTGGCGTCCCACTCTGCTCAACTGGCTGGTTATTTACTTAGTACTCTTTTTCGCTCCATTTGCATCAGGACCTAACCCAACACAAAATAATGTAATATAATGCTAAAAACTATAAAAAAAACAAATAAAAACTATACAAATATTATACAATTTACACGGGGAAAATATGTATATTTTACCACGCATCAGAATCATTGGCTGGAACCAAAAGCTCTTACACCGAAGATCGTTTTTCAAAAGCAAGCCCGCGCGACAATAGCAGGCGAAATAGAAATAGAAACCCTGGCTGGAAGGCAGGCCAGCCCAGCGGTTATGAAGAAAGGCCTCGCTTTAAAGAAGATTTGCGAGACAAAATTGATCGCATCGGCTATTGAAAAGCCGTCAAGAATGAAAATCGAGAAAAACATTGGACTTCGCTCACTAAGACACCAAAAGAGGTGCTCATGACGGAGAACCACGACTTTAAGGCATCAAAGCCTATGACGAATAAGAAAGGGCAAGACCCGAACCTATACTGCGATTTTCACAAAGATACAGGTCATTTAACAGATGACTGTATCAGTCTAAGGCAAGAGATCGAGAAGGCGCTGAAAAGCAGCAAGTTAAGTCATCTGGTTAAGAACGTGTGCAAGGAGACGCGCTAGATTCAAAGGAATGATGATGGAAACCAGAAGAATGTTAGGCACCTAGAAACTCATATGGTCAATGGACCAAGACACAGCGTAAGGAGCAAGGGCAAGCGCCCATTTGAACCAGCATGGCAAGAACAACAAGTCATCTTTCCGGTAGTGCGCTGGGGACCATGCGCTACGTGCCCCGTTGTCATTACCGGCATCATAGGCCATTATGAAATAGAGTACGTCTTCATCGATCCAGGAAGCACAGCTGACATCATTTATGAACAATGTTTCAAGCAGTTTGATGAAGAAGATAAAGCGTACCTCGAGCCTGTTGATTATCCTCTATCCGGATTTTGCAATGAGACAGTCTTCCATTTGGGCCAAATCAGTTTCCTCGTCACGCTGTCTGACGGTAAACATTCAAGAACCACGAATGTGAATTTCATGGTGATGTCGGTCAAGTCAAAACATGACGTTTTAATTGGAAGAGAAACTAAGGGAGAAATGAATATGGTAATCTCCACGCCCCATTCAGCCATTGGCTTTCCAACTGAAACGGGGGTGGTGATTATCTACTCAAAGAAGGAAGTAATATCAATAGAAGATGCACGCCCAGTCAAAGCAGCCAAGATTTCACCAACCGAACCAGAAAAGTGGGTCTTGAACCCCAAGTACCCAGAACAAACGGTGACGATTGGCCACCTAATCTCACCAAGTATCAGGACGCACCTCAAGCAATTACTGTTCAGAAACGTAGACATCTTCGCCTGGACCCCGTCTGACATGACAGGCGTCCCGCGCGACGTTACGGAACATTGTTTAAACACTTATCCATCCGTCATGCCTAAGGTCCAAAGAAAGTGTAGCCTAGGATCAGATAAGACCAAAGCCATGAATGAACAAGTTTGTGAACTTCTGAAGGCAGGCATACTGAGGGAGGTGCGCTACCAAAGCTGGGTTGCAAACCCTGTAATGGTCGAGAAGTCTACAGGAGGATGGAGAATGTGCATTGACTACACAGATCTCAATAAGGCGTGTCCCAAAGATTGTTATTCACTGCATGCGATCGATAAGAAGATAGACTCTTTCTCGCCATTCAGGTGGAAATGTTTTTTGGATTGTTACAAGGGATATCAACAAGTCCAGATGAAGCTGGAAGACGAAGATAAAATGCCAGCGATTAATGGACAAGATATTTGGTGATGACATTAGGAAACATATCGAAGTATAAATTGATGATCTTGTGATCAAGAGTCCCGAGGAGGACCAGATGCTGAAAGATATAGAGAAGACATTCAAATCTCTAAGAAGGGTGAACATGAAGCTGAACCCAACAAAATGTTCTTTTGGAATGGAGGAAGGCAAGTTCCTAGGCTTCGTGGTTACAAACGGCAGTTTCAAAGTTAACCCTAAAAAAGTTCAAGCCATTGAGCAAATTCCATCATCGCTCACGTTCAAAGAAATGCAAAGATTAGCCGGTCGCTTAGACGCGCTCAATCGTTTTCTGTCAAATCACGCAGTGAAATCTTATCCTTTCATCAGTACGTTGCGCAATTGCGTGAAAAAACAAGAGTTTAAATGGACACCAGAAGCGGAAGCATCCTTCCAACAGATGAAAGAGTGTTTGATCAAGCTCCCTACCTTAACCACGCCATTCGAGAAGGAACCACTCATTTTGTATTTGTCATCTTTAGACAAGGCAATTGGGTCGGTACTGTTAGTGGAAAGAGATGGAGTTCAAACTCCAATCTACTATGTTAGTAGGGTGCTCACAGATCCGGAAACACGATATTCAACCATTGAGAAGTTAGTGCTTGCGCTGCTACACGCCTCAAGAAGGCTACACATATATTTCACCAGGCATGTAATCACTGTACTCACTAACTTCCATATTGGAACCATCTTGCAAAAACCAGAGACATCAGGCTGATTGGTGAAATGGGCAATTGAACTGGGGGGCCATAACATCCTCTATAGGCCACGCCCAACTATCAAAGGCCAGGTATTAGCAGACTTCATCACTGAAGTCCCAGAAGACAAGATCAAGGAATGTGAAGCAGTAGATACTCCCATCAAAGACTCATCGGATGAATTATGGTTGTAATTCACTGATGGAGCTTCAAACGAAGACGACGCAGGAGCTGGTTTGCGCCTTGTCAGCCTAGAAAAGCATAAGTTTACCTATGCCATCAAGTTAAAATTCAAAAATACCAACAAGGAGGCAGAATATGAAGCGTTCTTGGCAGGCTTGTGCCTGGCCATCAAGATAGGAGCACAAAATGTACAAGCTCATGTCGACTCTCTCCTGATCGCGAGTTAAATTAACGGGATTTACGATGCAAAAGGTGAGGTCATGGCTTTGTATTTGGAGCAAGCGAAGGAACTACTTCAAAAGTTCAAATCATACAAGGTTGTTCATATCAACCGATCAGAAAACAAGCCAGCTGATGCGCTAAGCAAGCTCGCTTCAACAACATTTCAGCACCCCGCCAAGGATGTAAGAATCGAAGTCTTGAAAAACCCATCAGTGTTGCTACGTCAAGTCAACGTCATTGAGATAGGGCCACCTTCATGGATGACCCCTATCATCAAGTATCTGCAAGAGGGGATCCTCCCTGAAAACAAGGCGGAAGCCAGGAAAATACAAAACAAAGCGTTGTTTTATGATATGAACGGGGGCATTCTTTACAGGAGATCTTTTTTAGGACCACTACTACAATGTGTAGACCCCCAAGATGCAAGTTATTTGATCAGGGAAATACATGAAGGCATCTGCGGCATTCAAGCGGGTCCGCGCATGGCCGTAGCAAAGATAATGAATGCATGCTACTATTGGCCAGGGATGCACGTCGACGCTTTGAAAGAATTACACAAATGTAATGCCTGTCAGAGGCATGCGCCGAAGACCCTGCGCCCAAAAAATGACATGATTCCTGTATCAACAGCTTGGCCCTTCCAACAGTGGGGGATTAACATGGTGGGTCCCTTCCCTGAAGCTCCCGACGCAGTGAAGTTTATAATTGTTGCTGTTGACTACTTCACAAAATGGGTGGAGGCAAAGGCCCTCGCTTCAACTTCCGCAATGATGGTGCGAAAATTCATATGGGAGCACATTATTTGCAGATTTGGCCTCCCACTCAAAATCGTGACTGATAATGGCACCAATTTTGCATCCGAAGATCTTCAGAAATGGATGAAGGAGCTAAACATTGAGCACACTTTCTCTTCCGTTGCGCACCCTCAAGGCAACGGTCAAGTAGAAAGTGTCAACAAAAGCATTGTTGAAGGGATAAAGGCCTGTCTGGGCACCAAAGGAAAAGGCTGGGTAGATGAGCTCCCTAGCATTTTATGGGCTCATCGAACCATGCCAAAAACAAGCAATGGCAAAACCCCTTTTAGCCTTGTATACGACTCGGAGGCGGTTATCCCAGCAGAAATAGGCCCTCCACTCACCGCGCTTATTAGCAGTCAACAAGATTGATAACGAGGCAGAGCACCGTTTAGACTTGGACCTACTCGAAGAAAGGCGCAAAATCGCGCGAATCAAAGAGGCCAAGTACAAGACCCAGCTGGAGCGGACTGCAATGCGAGGGTGCGCATCTGTATGTATTCCCCAGGGGTAGGAATGGCAATGGGCCGGGTTTGGGCTGGGTATTAGTAATCCCAAGCCCGTACCCGGTTGTAATTCTTTGTCCCGTACCCGGCCCGTTACCTGTCGAGTATTTTTCGGGTATTTACCCATCGGGTATCGGGTATACCCGCGGGTAACGGGTATACCCATTAATTTGTTAAAAATATCATTGAAACTCTCATGTGCATTTTTTACTCTAATGTTTATATAATTTACTACTTTAATAACTGCAACAAAGGAAAATTAACCAATAACAAACAAACATATCATATTCAAATGTATATTTGAAACATATATCTGCATAATTAACTAATTAATGTACTGCCACTTTGGAACACATAATATAAGAACCCAAGTAATCTCCCTAACAACTTGAAATGTGTTTAAAACATTTCAAAACTAATACACATTTTTAATCTGCATAGAAACAACATAACTAAACATAAAATCTTGTGTTTGTATGTTAAAGTCTTGAAGACAAACAACAAAGCAAAAATAATATGAATAAGTGTATGTACAAAAGTTTATTTAAATGGAAAATTAAATTTAAAATAATATGCTCTTCGGGTATTATTCGGGTAAACGGGCCGGGTATCGGGCGGGTATCGCTAAATCCCATACCTGTACCCGAATATTTTTTTATTTTTAATCCCATACCCGGCCCATACCCGTTGGGCTTCGGGTATACCCGGCCCGTATGTTTCGGGTTTTGGGTATAACTGTTGGGCTTGGGCTTTTTTGCCATCCCTACCCAGGGGAATATGTGTTCAGGGACAACAAAGCCTCTAATGGAGAGCGCCCTGGAAAACTAGCACCAAATTGGGAAGGCCCATACTTGGTTCACAAAGTGCTAGGAAAAGGGGCATACAAACTGCGCACCTTAGATGGCCATATCATCCCGCGCACGTGGAACGCGCAACAACTGCGCGAGTGCTACATGTGATCACCCTTGGCCAAGCGACTTTTCAATCATTTATGTTGGCCATGCGCCTTTTCTATTAGTTACGTTGGCCATGCGCCTTTTAATTATCTATGTTGGCCATGCGCCTTTTCTTTTCTTTCGATTATGTACGATGGCCTTGCGCCTATTTCTAGCTACTTAATGCAAAGGTTGCCTATGCCTTATGATTATCATCACTTCTAGCTACTTAATGCAAAGGTTGCCTATGCCTTATGATTATCATCACATTTTTTCTACGTTACAAATGCATGTTAAACTTTTGATTAGCATGAAAACACTTCAGTAAATTACGAGCTCTTGAGTTGCGCCTCCAAGGTCCTCCACGATCAAAGCTCGAGACCGGGAAATAACACTTACAAACGAGCCACACTTACATTTATTCGCGCTAACTTAAACAAAACTCTTATCACAATGCAATAATTGTAACTTGGAAAAATAATAAGATTCAAACTTAATATTTCATTTAAACCGTGCAAACGCGCAACGGGTATATAAGATGAAAACATGATAAATTACAAGGCATCAGCCTACAAATCCTACCACTTACTCATAACCATCACCATCACCATCTCCGGCTCCCTCCTCTTCATCCGTTAACTCCACAGTTTCTGGAGGGTCAATGATGGACTTCAGCCGCGCACTCCAATCATCATGCTTCAACGCATCAATGACCAACTCCATAACAGGTAGGGAAAGATGGTCATAAACTTCTTCAGCGCGGGAGAGCATAGCGTCAGCCTGATCAGTCACCGAGCAGTGATGAGTATCAAACTGTTGGCCAAATGCTTCTTCCACATGCTGAGCGCACTTCAGATAGCCACCGCAATGCCCAACCGCATGCGAGGCATCTAACAGCGAGGAAACAGCCTCGTCCAACTCAGTAGCATTTAAAATGGAGTTGGCAATCTAGACAAAGAGAGAAATCATGAGAACAAAACAACAATAAACAAAACCCAAGGAAAAAGAGGAGAAACTCACCTTGGCTACCCCTCTACTGCGCATCCACTCAGACTTGGAAACAAGCGCATCAACGATTGTTTGGGACTCAGCATAATAATTCTGAGCCACATTAAAGGCAGAAGTGCTGATGTCGTGCGCCTCCTTGGCTTTCTTCTTCGCTTCTTTAGCAGTCTCAGCCTTCACCCTTTTGGCCTCAAGGTCTATCTCTAAAGATTCATTTTTATCATGGGCCTCAAACAATCGGTGCTTAAGCTCCGCTATCTCCACGTCCTTTGCGGCCAACTCTTTATCCTTGCTTACAACCTGCGCATTCAACTCATCCTGCAAGTGTTCAAACAAAGAGTTAGAAATATCTTGAAAAGTAAAACAATATAAGAGGAAAAAGAGTTAAGTCTGTTGAACCTCAACACGATCTTTGTCTGCTTGAACTTCCTCAACCTTCCCTATAAGAGTGGCAACCTGAGCCTCAAGGTTGGTAATTTTGGAAAGCGCAGCATACATGCGTTGGTTGTCTTTCTCACATACCTTCTTCCATTCTGCGCGCTCCTTAGACAACAGCTCCTCAGCAGCTTGAAGCTTGCTCTTCAGGCCCTCGCGCCCCCATTCTTCCGACTTCTTTTCCGCCTCAAAGGCGGCCTTCTCCTCAGCAAAGGTATTTTTCATCTATTCGAAGTCTTGGACTTGTTTCAACAAACGCTC
Source organism: Helianthus tuberosus (assembly GCA_030545235.1). Lineage (NCBI taxonomy): Eukaryota > Viridiplantae > Streptophyta > Magnoliopsida > Asterales > Asteraceae > Helianthus > Helianthus tuberosus. Next base: position 148,430,775 of record CM060411.1, on the reverse strand, counting down.
CCGGTACTTCTCCCAACCAGCTCGCTCTTTAACCATCGTGCACCACTCGCGCACAATCTGATTGTTGGCAGCACGGGTGTTAGCGTCCCCAATAATATAAGCGCGGTACAACCCCTCATGGGTATGCGCTCTTTGCCTGTTGACCTCCCCGGGAGGGAAAGAACCCAAGTACCAATCTCGGTAGGCTCCGAACTCGACAAATGTATCCTTCTGTTTTAAACCCCAAACAGGTTGGTGAGGAGCATCTCCGTGAGCCTCTTCGGTGTAGGTCTTATAGTAGATATCCCCCAAGGTATCCTTAGGACGTATGGGAGCTTGTGGCGTCGACCCGTGGCTCCCTACACCTTTTTGGCCAGCATCTCCAGCACCTGCACCACCCGCAGCAGCAGAAGTATCTTTGTGCGCTGCCTGCTCCGGTGCGGTAGCAGTTGACTCCCCAGCAATGGATGCCACTTGTACGGTTTGGGTGGGGGCGTCACGCTACGCAGGTACCGTTGGTTTAACAACCTCAGTCTCCTTTGGCTTAATAACTTCAGCCTCTTTTCTCTTTAAGGGTTGGTCAAGCCCCGTGATGTGTACGACCTCCGGACCCTGCGCTTTATCTTGCTTGGTAGTAGCAACGGTCTCGGTCCCTTTCGACTTCTCCTTCTCAAGCGTCACATTGCCCGCAGGCTCCTCAACTACCTTCTCAACCTCCTTCTCGATAGTTCTAGGAGGCTTGATGATAAACTTTGTCTTCTTTGGCGCCGACTCCTTCGGTTTCTCCAACTCGACACCCTTAACTTTCTCAGGGGTCTTTTTCAAGGCCTCTGCAGAAGTTAAGTGTCAGAAAATCTGCTAAGGAATAATTAACATAAAAACATGAGTGTCGTAATACTAACCTGGTGAAAACTTGTAGAGGGAGCGCAACCTGCTCTGCTTCCCTATCACTGGGACCTCTCCAGCCTTCTGCGCCGGCTCGGCCCAGAAGCAGTCTCCTCTCTCAACCTCTTCCTGGTCACCAGCTTAGCAGCAGCCTCTTCTTCATGCTCTTCTTCTTCTTCATCCACCGCGATTAAGGAAGGAGTGGCGCCGGCTTCAGGGATCCTAGATCACGTGCTTCCAGATCTCTTTGACCCGGCCGCGCCACTTTTCTTCTTCTCACCTATACGGGATAAACCCTCTAGTGAGTCGCTAGTGACAACGTAATCCTCAAGGTTACTCTTTCGAAATCTAAGAGTACCTTTATCATGAGCTGCAACAGTCACGCGGCTACTCCCGCCCTTCTTACTAGTCGCTCCAGTATCAAGAGTTATCACCTTCTTCGAAGTCTTCTTCTTGGCCGCAGCTTTCTTCTTCTTCTCCTCAGGGTCTATACCAAGGTTGAGCAACACACCTGCAAAGATAATAGACCAGGAACTTAACTCCCCATTAGATGACCCTACAGACTCCTGGCTGGAAAGGTAAAGAATCTCTTTCCCAGCGGAAGTCACAGCCCGCAAAGGCCTCGGGTTGGGAAGATGTGCACCTTTAGTTGCAGCGGGAGGATTGGCAAAGACTCCAGCAGGAGGGTACATGAAGTTATCCTTGATCTGCTCATACCAGTACGCCTCGCCGGATTCCAATGGGCGTACACCCATAGCTCCTCCGAAAGTAGTAAAAGCAGCTTGATACAGCTAAACAACTACATCAAGAAATAATGATTAGGCATTAAAATCATTTAATTCAAAACAAAAAGGTCAAGACGTACCTTCACCGTTAAGTAATAAAACTGGAACCTCCTCACTGCGCGCATGCCACCTATCGCTCATGCCTGCAGCAACGAGCACATGCTCACCAAAAATTCTGTTGGGTGTCGACGTCAAGCGTGCATACCACATTTCATGCTTCGGCAAAGGGACATCCTCCTTTACAATCTCAACAGATTCCCTGAATATCATGGCGATGGGCATAACCTTCTATCGGATGAAGAAAAACTTCATTTTCCAATCATGGAAACTTTTAGGAGGGTTCAACAAGATTTTCTTTATGTTCCGAGAAGCGAAAGAATAAAAGCCCAAGTTCCAGATTAACTGAAACAATGACCTAAATTTCTCAGTGTCAGGCTCGAGCCCATGGGATCAACAAAGGAATTCAAAGTGCCAAACCCTAACCATCCCCATGTGTCACACCCCCGATATTTCCACGTATTACCGGTGGGCCCGGTGGGGAGTATCGTGACGTAGTTGATATCATCATAGTCAATAATCACAGTTCAATGCACAGCGGAAGTCTAAAAGTAATAATATTACAAACCGAATAAAAGTATCATGAGTATTACAAACGGAATGTAAAAGGATCCACAGACGGATCAAAGCAAAGGAAATATTGTTCAACAGATTTTTAAGTGACAAAGCTTGCAAGACTCTTATTTATTCACTCGGGAGTAGCTAGCCAATTTCGCATAGTACCTGCACTTAACCTTTTGGAAAATACGTCAGTTTACACCGGTAAATACAATTAACCGACTCATTTTGAAAAAAATTAAGAAATTTTTATTTAAATGCACAAGGCACAAATAATCTTTTATAACTTGGGACAATTATTATATAAAAATAATCTTGTATACAGTTTTATATGTTTGTCGTCCGTCAGGGCCGGTTAGAAGAGCCGGACAAGATTAACTGACACACCACAAGTATAATGCCCATAAGGAATACCTTATTGTGGGATACTTTTATACATACGCAACTGTCAGGTGTATGCCTACACCCCGTGCTTAAGTCGTGGCCATTTCAATGAATGAGCCAAGGATATCCAGGACATGGTCATTAACCCCCCAAAGGCCATATACCAAACAAAACAGATTAAAACGGGTTATGTAAATATATTAATCACAATCCGATTTAAAATAACTACACACCCGACCAAGCGGTATTATTATAATACCGTATCCCAAGCCCGTATAACGGAAAATAAGTTAAAAGTATTTACCTGAGCAAAATATACAAATTTATCCCAGCCGTATACAATCAGCAAGTGCAAATATTTTTTATTGGGCTCCTAAATCTGGAACGAAGGTTTTAATAACCTATTAGATTCCTAACGGGTCTTACTTAAGTTTAAACTTAGACCGGTTGGTTTTAAAGAAAGGTTTACGGTTCAAAACGCAAGATTAAGCGAAGACCGAATTAGAATGTGATTTAGACCCGGCAAGTATGAAGACTTGGATAATATGGTTAAACTAAACACATTCTGGATTTTGAGGTAAAAATGATAAGGGATGACCCGTTTCGGTCAATTTATGCAAACTAGTCACATAAACCGTACCGAACACGAAAATGCATAACGGGTAACCAAATGAGTCATATACAGGTTTCACAAGTTAATATGCTTTAAATATTTTGTGAGATCAGTAGGATACCTTCTATTATGCCCAAAACGGATTTAAAGTCAAATTAAGCCTCGTAGGGGTATTTTTGGTCATTTTAAAGGTTATAAAAGAGGTTAAATATTAATCTGAGGTTCTGGTCTAAAATGATCAGTAAAAATATTTATTTTAGTAGGTTATATCAGTAAGATATTAAACATATGTGAAATTTATCATTTATAACCAAACTATGCACCGTAGGGGCATTTTGGTCATTTCACATAAGCTTTAAAGGTCAAATTTGGAAATCTGAGTTCAAAACTTTTACTTACTGTTAAAGTATAGAAACTTACTTAAAACATCATTAGGTATTAAGTCTTATGTGTCAAAAATAGTTTTAATCCATATTATGCGTTTAAAACGCGTAAAAAGTCGGTTTTAGGCGATTTTCAGGTTATATAAGGAAATCTGAGTTTTTGATCAGCTTAAAGTTCAAAATATTTTATTTATCATATAAAATCAGTAGCAAAAGGTTTGGTATCAAAATGTTATGTAAAACTCATTTTATTCAAGAAAAGGGTATAACCGTCAATTACCGAATCAAAGCAAGAACCCCTTGTTATGATCAGTTTAAAAATAATTAAAAATCTTCAAAAATTCCAAAATATTATATTACATCAATGGGTAAAAGGTTTGGTGTCAAAATTTGGATTTAAATAGGCTTTATGCTAATAATGTCGTTTAATTAATAAAAAGCTTTCCAATTACGATATTAAGCATAAATCCTAATTTAGACCTCAAACTGATGTCAAATTTCTAGGACATGTTTATAAATTAGTAATAAAGGTTTTTGTCCTCTCACATTTTCAAAAATCTTGTTTTAATATCAAAAGAGCATTATGGTCAACATTTACGCAATTAACGGAAACATTTAATTGAATCAGATAAATAAGGAACCATGTAGTATAACCTCAGAGGGTTTTACTAACTTATAGTATGGTCCAAATGGAACCTTAAGGCATATCTAACGCAAGCTAAATCGGGTCATAACTGAAAGTCAAAGCAAAAGTCTTCTTTTGTGACTTTCGGTTGCGAATCGAGCCTAACCTCGGAATTGTCGGGTTGAACATGCTTAGACATGTTCTTTCATTGTTTACCAAGTTATTTAAATGTTAAAACACGTTCCATAATCTCTACATTATTAGTTATGAGTTCATTTGTAAAAATAGCTTTCTGTTGACTTTTTAGTATTAAGTTTGACCCGACAATTGACCAAGTTAGAGTGAGAATCAGTAGGTGCCCTTTTAAGGGTTTATTACCTACTAAATTACCAACTCATATTCACTTTCAATTCGAAAAATGGCTGGACCATTAGTGTTTAATCACTAAGTCAAAGCAGAATTACTTCAACTTTGACTTTTGGTCATTATACTAACAAAAACTTAATTACAGAGGCTAAGTATACTTACAAGAGTCCTTAGCACGAAGATTAAGACTAAGAGAGCTTCCTTCCAAGGTAGGATGCTCCAGAGAATGATTTCAAAAGCTCCAAAGCTTGAGAGCAAGTTGGAGAGTATTAATTTTGAACTTGTGAGTGCAATTGGCTGCTAAACTTGCCCCTTTATATAGGTTTTTGGATGGCTCCAAGATTGTTACAAGTGTCCCCAAGTATAATCTGAGGCATACATGTGTTTAGGTGGTTTTTAAAACCAGCAAAGAGTCCATAGAATCAAGTTATGTGAGTGTAAGAATTGTTTAGAGAATATAACTTGCTAAAACTTACAGCTGTGCAAGAATTTTGTCCAGATCAGGCCGTCGCGCCGCGCGATGTCAGAGGGTGTTGGTGGTGGCGTGACGCCCCCATGGGGGTCACCTGATCAGCAAGTTTCAATTGTTGACATTTTCACCCCCTGGACCTTCTAAAGCGTAAATTCTTTCATTTTAAGCACATTTAACCCCCTTAACTTTTATTCTTGTGATCCATGAGATATAACCAAACACCGTTAGGTCCGGTTTCGATAAACGATAACCAAAAACACAAGTTTTGCCTCGTTGACGCTTTTAACCCCTTAATCACGAAAGTTAACGTATTTTCCTCATATGATATCGAAACCTTGTGAAATTTCTATCACTTATTCTTGGGAGCATAATTAATCATTCCAGGGCTCCAGGTTCGCTAAAAGGTCACTCAGAGGTATTAATTAAACATGTTGACACATTTAACCCTCGTGTCTTGTAAAGTTTCACTTTCTTCCACAAACGGTTTCATACGATTCATGATTTATTCGTTTAAGGGTATAAACATCGTGTAGGGTCGTTGAAAGGCAAAATTTTCATATGTTGACACTTTGGATCCTCTTACACACATACTTTCTTCGTTTTCCACTTTAGTCCCTCGTAATCAATTCGTTAAACGTTTAAAGTCCATGACACGTGTCGATACTACATTGGACATGATTTTGCGAGGTGTTACATCCTCACCCCCTTAAAAGAAATCTCGACCTCGAGATTTACTGAAATAAATGAGGTTACTTCTGTTTCATTGTGGATTCAACCTCCCACGTGTATTCGGGACCTCTACGGGCATCCCATTTAACCTTCACAATCGGTACGTGCTTCTTTCGAAGCTTCTTAACCTGTCAATCCTCGATCGACAAAGGTTTTTCAACAAAATTTAAGCTCTCATCTACATGCACATCCTTATGTGACATGGCTAGCGATTAATCGGCTAGACACTTCTTCAGATTGCAGATGTGGAACACATTATGGATTCCACTAAGCTCTTCAGGCAGGTTTAACTTGTAAGCCACCGTTCAGACACAATCGATGATCTTGAATGGTCCTATGTATCTTGGGATTAACTTGCCTTTCTTGCCAAATCGCATCACTCCTTTCTAAGGTGATACCTTAAGCGATACTTTGTCACCTACCTCGAATTTCAGAGGTTTAGGCCTTTTATCTGCGTAGCTTTTCTGTCTATCCCTAGCAGCTTTGAGACGATCATGTATCTGCACAATCTTATTTGTCGTCTCCAGGACTATATCAGGTCATGTTAGTTGGACATCTCCAACTTCTGCCCAAGAAATGGGCGTCCTACACTTTCTTCCATACAAAGCTTCAAAAGGTGCAACTTGAATACTCGAATGATAGCTATTATTGTACGAAAATTCGATCAATGTAAGATGATCATCCCAACTTCCACCTAAATCAATAATACAAGCTCGTAGCATATCTTCAAGTGTTTGTATCGTGCGTTCGTTATGACCATCCGTCTGAGGATGATATGCAGTGCTGAAATTCAATCGAGTACCTAACGATTGCTGAAAACTTTTCCAAAAGTGCGATGTGTATCTTGTATCTCTATCAGAGATAATAGACACTGGTACTCCGTGAAGAGATACAATCTCATCTTCGTTCAGCTGAGCTAGCTTGTCAGAGCTGTGGGTTTCTTTAATAGGTAAGAAGTGGGCTGACTTAGTCAACCTGTCAACTATAACCCAAATAGTATCATTTCCTCACTTTGTTTTCGGTAACTTAGTGATAAAATCCATAGTTACCATTTCCCACTTCCAGGTGGGAAGTTCAGGCTATTGCAGCAAACCTGACGGCTTCTGGTGTTCGGCTTTAACTTGCGCGCACGTCAAACATTTGGCCACATAAGTGGCTATAGATTTCTTCAAACCTATCCACCAGTAATTTGCCTTTAAATCCTGATACATCTTATCACTACCAGGATGAACAGAATATCTGGAGCTATGGGCTTCTTGAAGGATAATATCTCGAAGTCCTCCATAAATTGGAACCCATATTCGTCCATTCAATCTTAGGATTCCATCCTTGCCATACGATAATTGTTCAGCAGTTACTCCCAACTTTTCATTAGGATAGTTAGCTTCTAATACAGCTTCCTTCTGAGCAGCTAACAATCCTTCATTCAAGCTTTTCTTCAGTCCAATACTCTTGGCATTGATCCTAATGGGCTTAACCTTTTCCTTCTTGCTGAGAGCGTCAGCTACAACATTCGCTTTGCCTGGATGGTAGCGAATTTCACAGTCATAGTCATTTAAAGTCTCCATCCATTGACGTTGTCTCATATTCAGATCCTTCTGATTAAACAGATGTTAAATAATGCCTCCAAAGTTTTAGTGCAAACCCAACGGCACCCAACTCCAAATCGTGGGTGGTGTAATTCTTTTCGTGCACCTTTAATTGTCAGGAATCATAGGCAATAACTTTTCCTTTTTGCATAAGCACACATCCCATACCTGTGTGAGATGCATCACAATAAACTACGAACTCTTCAATTCCTTCAGGCAATGTCAACACATGTGCATTGCTTAACTTCTGCTTAAGAATATCAAAGGATTCTTGTTGCTTAGGACCCCAATCAAATTTGATATTCTTGCGAGTCAATGAAGTTAGGGGTGCAGCAATCCTTGAGAAATTTTCAATAAAACGCCTGTAATATCCTGCCAGACCCAAAAAGTTACGAATATCTGTGGGCGTCTTTGGCTCTTGCCAATTCATAATGGCTTCAATCTTAGCGGGATCCACCTGGATACCATGCTCACTAACCACATGTCCAAGAAACTGGACTTCACGGAGCCAAAACTCACATTTTGAAAACTTGGCGTAGAGTTTCTCTTGCTGAAGAAGTGTAAGAATACTCCTAAGATGCTTTTCATGATCGGCCTGATTCTTCGAATATATAAGTATGTCATCAATAAATACAATGACAAACTTGTCAAAATATGGCTTTCAAACGCGATTCATGAGATCCATGAACGCTGCTGGTGCATTAGTGAGCCCGATAGGCATCACCAAGAACTCGTAGTGACCATAACGAGTCCTGAATGCAGTCTTATGCACATCTTCATCTCTGACCTTCAGCTGATGGTAACCCGATCTTAAATCAATCTTGGAGAAGTAACTTGCCCCTTGCAGTTGATCGAACAGATCGTCGATCCTAGGCAATGGATATCTATTCTTGATTGTAACCTTGTTCAGCTCTCGATAATCGATGCATAGACGCATCGATCCATCCTTCTTCTTCACAAACAGAATCGGTGCTCCCCAGGGAGATGAACTAGGTCGAATAAAACCTTTGGCCAACAAGTCATCTAACTGAGTCCTTAACTCTTTCATCACAGTCGGTGTAAACTTGTAAGGTGCTCTTGCAACAGGTGTTGCTCCAGGAATAATATCAATTCTGAACTCCACTTGCCTATCTGGAGGTAAACCAGGTAGTTCTTCAGGGAATACGTCTGGATATTCAGAGATAACAGGGATGTCTTCAACCTTGGGTTTTGGTTCATCAATAGATACTTGTGCCATGTAAATGACACAAACCTTCTTCAAACACCTTGACGCCTTAAGCATGGACGCTTGCTTAGGAAACCCATACTGAGTATCTCCTTGTATGGTAAGTGGCTCACCATACGGAGTCTTGATAACCACTTGTTTCTTGTCACAAACAATCTGGGCTTGGTTATGAGATAACCAATCCATGCCAATCACTATGTCGAAACCAGCTAATTTCAAAGGAAGCAAAGATAACGGAAAATAGTGGTTCCTAATGGATGTAAAACATCCATCTAACACAGTTGAAGCAGTTTCTATGGTACCATCGGCCAATTCTACTTCATATTTTATGCTTAGGGTTTTAACAGGCAGATTTAATAACTTACAAAATTTATCATCCACAAATGACTTATCTGCACCCGAATCAAATAATACCCTTGTATAAACATCGTTGATAAGGAAGGTACCTGTTATCACATTGTCATTCTGGATCGCTTCTTGAGCATTCATCTGAAAGACCCTAGCATTGGTCTTCTTACCTTCTTCAGATTTCTTTGCATATTTGGGGTTGTTTGTCTTAATATGCCCCTTCTCGTTGTAACCATAACAGGTTGCGTCCTTCAACTTCTTGCAATCCAAAGTCTTATGTTCTTTGGACTTGCAGATCCCACATCCAATCGGCTTTGATTGCGACTGCGAGTTTGATTCAAACCTGCATTTTCCAAAATGACGCTTCTGGCAGGTCTTGCATTTAGGCTTCTCATCCGTCTGCTGGTTACCCCTGTTAGACCCCGAATTCTTCTTGTGGTCTGAATTCCCCTTATGCTTCTTGTCAGAACGACGTGAGTTCTCATCCTCACGTTTCCTTTTTCCCTCTTCAGAATTCCTAAGCGATCTTAGCCTGACCACATCTAGAGTAAGGGATAACGATAAATTAGCCACTGACCTTAAAGTAGTTGGTCTTGATGCTTTTACACTTGCCTTGATCTCCGGAGCTAAACCTCCAATAAAACGAGCTATACGTTTTGGTTCCGGTGTAACCAAGTAAGGAACCAATCGAGAAATAGTATTGAAGCTCGTGAGATATGCCTGACAGTCTAAATTCTTCATGACCAAGGTCAAGAAGTCAGTTTCGATTTTCTCAACTTCGTGTTGAGGACAGTAATTTTCTTTGATAAGAGCAATAAACTGATCCCATGTCAGATTATACAACGTGTTCTTCCCAGTAACCTGGATCAAGGACCTCCACCAAGCTAGAGCTTCTCCTTTAAATGATTGTGGCACAAACTTCACAATGTCTTGCTCTGCACAACCACTAATATCTACCATTGTATCCATCTCATCTAGCCACATCATGCAATCAATGGCTCATTTTTCCCCAGTGAAATCCCTAGGCTTGCAGGATACAAAATACTTATAAGAATAGCTTTTAACACGTGGCTTTTGATTGAGCTCAACTCTCTTAGACGGGACACTCCTCTGATTTGAAGAATGATGGAATCGCTCTTGCGAGCTGTATGAGTCTTGGAGGGTGGTTTTGGATGAGGTACCGTTAGGGTCTTGCTCCGAGTACCACTTGGCTCTCTAAACTGCCTGTCCACGGCTTTAGTAATAGCATTGTCAATCAATGCTTTAAGTTCCGCACCAGTTATGTTGATTCTGGTAGTATCTTGATTCTCCCTTGGGTGACTGTTGATTTCTTCAGATTCTGCCATGTAGCTTGATTGCTACATAAAATGATGACAATGTTTTATTTAGAGATCTATAACATAATTGTCATCTTGATAATTTATTAACCATGGTATTGATAAACCATATTGGTTAATTTATTAAGCATATTCATTCAGGATTTTCATTATAATCATCCTTAGTTATAATTTGTTAATATATTAGATTGGCACAAAAAGGCCTAGTCACAAGGACAGTTATAATTTATAAGCCATGATTTTTATAAGATCAGGGCACTAAGGCTTGAACACAGTTCATTACCTTTTCTTGACAGAGAGTCATAGACTACAACCGTCTTTTTATCTCAGAGGACAATAAACATGGCCCGTAGTCACTTCATCACAATGGATGTTTAAATAATAAATAAAGGAAAGGAATTGGAAGAATCCAATATAAGGATGACTTCTGTGATTTTATCGAATCACATTTGCCAGGAGTCTTAACATGTTTTCATATGTTAACAAGGATTTGAATCTTTTAAATAGGTTTTACCATCATGGCCCTGTCTTTAGAATGACACATGGGCTAGTATTACTCTTTTAAGATTCTTGTTTAATATATAATGGCAGATCAAATACAAAAGGAATGATATTTTGATTTATTTCATATATTATATTCATATATAATGATAAAAATGAAATTTAAATAAAACATTCCAATAAATTTTAAAAGGAATACATAATTGCCCTAAACGGGATTTGAAAGAAATAACATTGTCCGCGAAGGGACTACAGGATAAATATGTCCTTATAAGGACTACTAAAGAAATGAAATTTAACAAAAGGAGTTTCTTCTTCACTTTATTTCTGAAAGTCTCCTCCTTGGTTCACTTTGTGCGGTATGGGTACTGAAGGTTTTGGCGGGTAGTCGAATTCTTCCACATTAGGAACCTCAGCAGAAGTGGAATCCAAGGATTCTATGGCTAACAAATAATATGGATCACGGATAGGACTAGGGCAGGTACAATCCAAGTTTGGGATTCCAAGACTTGGAGGTAAGAAATATGGATCATTTGGATCCATAGGTATCATCTTCGGAGTGGGAGCCTCAGGGACCGTTGGTATGGACTTCTCCGATGTTGGCTTCACATTTGAAGTTTCAAAAGTCTTAGGTAAAGAATCCAAAGTATGGTTAATGGTTTCAACTGGTTTGATTTTGGGAACGGTGTTGGTGCATATGTCTGTTGACTTCGTCTTGTATCGAGTTGTGTACTAGAATTGATAGACCTAGACGTATAGAACGAAAGAAACAGGAAATGGAGCTGAACTGACCATTTCACACGAACTGGCCAGTTCATGCGAACTGGCAGGTCCAGTTCATGCGAAGTGGAATGTCCAGTTCATGCGAAGTGGAGTTCCCTATAAATACTAGGTCTTGGTCACTCATTTGTAACTTTGGATTCCGGTAGCGAAGCTCTGCCGAAGTGTCTCCAGCCGTGTAAAACGTTCTGAAATCAATACAAGAGACAGATTAAGTGATTCTACGTGCAATACAAGCTGATTCAACATCGATACGACTGATTCTGCCTTTCGTATTGATCAAGAACTCTTCTGAACGACTCGTTAGGTTGAATCTCGATCCTACAAGTGGTATCAGAGCTCAGGAGGAAGAGTTCTTACCATTTCAGCTGTTTTTCATCAAAATTATTGATTTCTACTCACTTCTTCTCACACTTCTAAACTTTTTCATCAAATTAATTGAGATTTCACGGTTAAAATGGCTTGATTTTCACATATAATACGCGAAACACAGTTTTAATCAATCCTTGAAAGAATCAGACTTAAAATTGAACTAAAACGTGATCAATTTTGACAAAAACTCATCAGTTTGTTCGAAGATGTTCCAGTTTGCATGAAATTTGATTCCAATTCGCATGAAATTTGATTCCAGTTCGCATGGTTTGGACACATCAGTTCGCATGAAATGGGTTTAGAACACATCAGTTCGCATGAAGTGGGTTTAGACCATATCAGTTCGCATGAAGTGGGTTTAGACCATATCAGTTCGCATGAAGTGGATTTAGACCATATCAGTTCGCATAAAGTGAGTTTAGACCATATCAGTTTGCACGGTTTGGAACAAAGACAGTTCGAACGAATTGAAGTGTTGGCCAGTTCACTTGGAAGTTGAACAGTTCGCACCAAGTTAACTTTCAGTTCACATCAACTTCAGTCCGTTTGAAAACACTCCAGTTCGTTTGAAAAGTTTGATTTTGTGAATTTCGTACCGAATCATGGAAACCGAATTCTACAATGCATTTGCAACCCCGATCACTGTGACTCAGAATGCGATGTTAGAAAATGAAACGGGCACCACACAAAAACCGCCTAAGCTTATGGATATTGAGGAGTATAATGGATGGGCAGAACAGTTTGAAAATTGGGTTCAAGCATATTACTTAGATGCATGGGAATGTACTGAATATCGATATGTTAGACCAGTTAAGGACAATGGAGAGAAGGTTGATATTAGAGATCTAGATGTTGATGAGAAAAAGAAATACAAAAATGAAAAGACGATGGTTAGTCTCTTGTAGCAAGCTATTAAGGAAGAAATCTTGATTTTACTACAACACAACGGAAGTGCACATTCAATATGGAAAGAACTAAAATCGAAGTGTGTTGGAAGTAAAGAGATTATCAAGAACAAAATGTCACTTTTGAAGAAAGAATTTGATCTATTTCGTGGATTAAAAACTGAAAACACCAAGCAAATTATAGAAAGATATTGCAATTTGTTGATGAACATGAAGAGATTGAACATCAAGAAAGATAATGATGAATTGATTGAAAAGCTGGCCGATGCATTGCCACAAGATGTCTGGGGCACGTATCTTATGATGTTGAAAAATAAACTTGAATTTGACAATCTAACGCTGAACAAGTTTATTGAACAACTCGAAGCTCAAGAGATGGAACAACGAAAGATAGCGAGAATGAAGAACTATGATGGTGAACAAGACATTGGTATGTATTACAAAGGAGGTACTAGTGCTAAGACCCACATTGCACCAAAGATTGAAACTGCTTTCAATGCAAAAAGTTCTTCTAGAGGTTCATCTCAAGGATCAAGTAGCAAAACTGGATTTTCTTCATATCCATCGTTCGATCCAAATTTCTCAGCAACAAAGAGTGGCAAAGTTCTACAATGCAACATTGCTTTAAATCTTGAGAATGATCAAAATTACTCTGAAGAAGTAGCAAAAAGTCATATGTCTTTGTTGGTAACTGTGTTAGAGTCTTATGGGAGTTTAGTTGCAGGAAGGATCGGAAATCCAATGTTGACAAAAGAGGATTATGATCAGATCGATGCCGAGGAGATGGAATTAATGGATATTAAGTGGTGCTTAGCGAGCGTGTTGAGGAGAGCTGAGAAATTTAAGCAGATTACAGGAAGAGATGATTTTCGTGATGCTAATGTTTCTACTTTAGGATTTGATAAATCTAAAGTTACTTGTTTTCGTTGCAGGGAAAAAGGGCATTTCAAGCGAGAATGCACAAATCGCGAAGCAAGTGGATCTCAAAATCCTTTTGGAAACAATGATTATTATCGGAAAACGATTTATCATCAAGTTGCTCAACAGCCATATCAATAACAATCGCCACAAACTTCACAAGCTAGGAAGGAGATTGAAGAATCAAAGAAAGTTTATCTAGTTAATCAAGATGATGAAAGATCGCCAAAAGGATTTAGCTGGGACAAATATATTTCAGCTGATAGTAAAGCATGTCTGATAAATCAAGATGATGAAAGGCTTCCAAAAGACTTCAGTTGGGATGATTATGATCCTAACAAGACTTCAGTTCATAAAGCTTTTGTTGCTCAGGTCATTGAAGACAGTGATGATGATAATTCGTATTGGGCAGATAGTATGAAAGAGCACTTAAAATATCTAGCCGAGAGAGATGCTGAAAATGCTCAAATGGCAAAGAAGAAGGTTGAAAAACAAGATGATTGTGATGATGATAATTCATATTATGCAGAAAAAATGAAAGAGCTTTTAAAATTTCAAGCTGAAAGAGATAAAGAAAGAATGAAAGATAAGAATGATGAAGAAGAAGTTCGTGTGATAAAGAAGCAGGTGAAAGAAATTCCAGCTTTCGAGATTAAAAAGGAAGCTGATGAAGAAAAGGCGTATGAGAACTGTGAAAACTATGAGACTCTGAAAAGGCACAACAACGAGTTGATTCACAACATGAATAGACTGAAAGATTTGTATGATGTCTTAAACAAAGCCATGAACCAATATAATGAGTCAAGCAGTGAACAAGCTACAGCTATGAAGACACTCAATGGAGCATATATGATAAAGCAGGAAATGGTCAATTGTTACATTGAAAGCTATGAAGACACTCAATGGAGCATATATGCTGAGCTTGAAAAGAAATTGGAAACTCAAAGGATAGAAACTGAAAGAGTAAATAAGTTGTTAAAAAGTTACTCATGTTCTTCTTATGTGATTGACAGGATTTACCCTACAGTTGAAGGCATGAAGGCGTTTGAAAAAGAAACATCTGAAGAGAAGAAGTTCGAAACAAAAAAGGATACTGAAGTGAAGAATTCTGGTAAGAAACAAAGTGTTGGTTATAACAAGTGTCCACCCCCGCTTGAAAATGGATATTCTCCACAAAATCCAAATTCAGAAAGAGTCAAAAAGGCAACCAATTTACAGTGGGAATCTGAGCCTTCAGATAACTTGCCAGACAACATTGATGTCACTTTCACACCATCTGACACTGATCATGAGTCTGAGTTAATAAAGAAAGTGGTCGATCAGGTGTTGGATAAAGATGAAACGCAGGAGTCAAAATCAGAGTCAAAGTCTGAGTCTGACACTTCAAGTACAACAGTCAAAAAGGGCAAACGGGTTTATAATAAAGAATTTTTGTTATCACAAAATAATTTGAATGATGAAACATTCAAAGTAGCATATACTTTGAATGATTCTGACAAATTATATTCTGATGAAGAATTTCCAATAAGAGGTGTCAAATCTGAAATGATCAAAAAAGTTTTCAAACTAACAGAAATTAAGATTTCTGAAATAAAAGATGTAAATCTTTCTAAAAAACCTAAAAAGTACACCTCAATAATTCAACAGAAATTAAACAAGAAAAAAGGTTACAGTTCTGGTTCTGGTTTTCAAAAGAAACCAAACCATAACGGTAATTTCAAAAAGAAAGGTCTAGGCTTTATTCCACCAGAAAATCATAAAAATGAGAAAACTTATAAACCAAAAACTGTATTTGTGTCAGGGTCAAGCTCGGAAGAAGAAGAAGAAAAGAGCTCATTCTGGAAGCAGACAAACAAAGAATTCCTTGCAAAGAAGCAAGAGGAAATGATGAAAGATGCTGCTCAACAGAAGAAAGAGACAAGAACCTGTTTTCAATGCAAAACAGTTGGTCACATTGCCAGGAATTGTCCAAAGGCAATCCAAACAAAACAGGGAGTCTCTGATAAACTCAAGGAAAAAGTTGTTGAGAAAGTCAAACCTCCAACCAAAAAATTTAAAGTTTTTGAAAATTCAACATTTGAGGTTGGTGAGTGTTCAAAAGGTTTCTATAAAAGAAAGGTGAATCTTAACAATCAAAAGTGGGTTGTTAAGAAATCAGATGATAGTTCTAGCAATAATTCTGATTCGTCAAAATCAGAGGAGCTATTTTTTGGCAATGAATCTGACTCGTCAAAGTCAGAAGAGCCACAAGTTGAGCCAAAAGGTGAAAAGTCAGTACCGCCAATGGATGATGCAAATTTTCCACCATTGCGGGCTGAAAAATTTTAATCAAAAATTGAAAAAGTTGAAATTTCAAACCAATTTTTTTCTGAAAAGAAAGAATTTGATGTTGAAAAAGTTTTTAACCCCAAAGTGAAACATATTTTTGGTAAAATGATTGATGGGAAGGTAAAAGGGGTAAAGAAATTTTATGAAAAGAAAATGAGGAAACCAGATGAAGATGGTTCACCCTAGGTTAGTAACTTGGATAGAACCTATCATGACTAAAAATCTGGACTTATCGGAGCTCCCAAGTTGGTAATCGTGGAGCAGGAATCGGCATCCTTCTTGAGTAATTGAAAATTGTTATATTTCGATTTACAAGTGGTAGTGTTGATAAGAATCCACAAGTGGTTAATCAAGGTCATTAAGTTGAACTTGATTTAACTTTCATTCAAATGGTAATTTGAAAAACAAAGTGATGAATGAATACCCATGTTTGTTGAAATGACTAAACTAATTTTCCGGAAAAACCATTTGATTAAAACAAACTTAAGTGTTTTGAAATCATAATGGGAAAATAGTTTGTTATCAGGGGGAGTTCTGATTGTTTATGCCAAGTGGATGGTGAATTGAAGCAATTCACATTGGTTTGTCAAATTTTTCTTTAAATGGTTTTGAATTTTAGGGGGAGTAAGAAATTTTCAGAAAATCCAAAAACATTGAGTTTTGTTGTGTAAAAAGAGGAAATGATAGTACATCAGTAGACTGTCACAGTACGCTAAAGAATTGAAAAGTTAAAAAGGTGATAAACAGTCTCACTAAAGATGTGACGATAGGCTCAGCTAGACTAGTAGATTTGCGATAACGATACAAACTTAAATGAAAAAAAGCCTAATTCTAGTGGGAAACGCAGTTGAAAGCATAGTACTTAGTTTTATCCTTCGTGACTGTGTACCTACTCGGTAATCGCTTAATGCTAAAAGAGCATAAAAACCGGTCAGTTTGTGAACTTTCACAACTTGCTGAAAAAGTCACTGTGATTGTGCATTTCTTTTTGAAAAGATTTAAACTTGTTTGATTTCTTTATTTTGTTTAAGCATTGGATATCCTCTGCGTATACGTGAGTATCGAACTGGATGTTAGTGCCTAAACGTTCTGCTTTATTTTTCTTGGTGTTTCGTTTAAATCTTGGATCACCTCTGCGTATATGTGAATATCGAACTGGTGGTTAAGATCTAAACATATTCAACTTTTTTTATTTTATTTCTTATTTTGTTTAAACATTGGACTTTCTCTGCGTATCGAAAGATCGACCTGATTGTTAATGTTTAAACATTCTGCGTTGTTTTCGCACATATCACAGTTGATGAAAGTTTAAAGGCATTACTTGAGTCAGTGTATTGCATGATGAGGGGATATGCTGAGATCATGGGGTCCATAAGAATTTAGTGCAATTTTAATATACCTTAACATATCGGTAAGCATTTCGAAAGTTTTTAGATTGAGTTTAAGAGGACAACAATATCGTCAATCTATGTGAATTGTTTAAAACTTAAAGTGTTTAAAGCTCAACGGTGCTAGTGATTTGTCAAAAACTGATATGATCCTCTTACGCAAACTCAAAAAAATATTGTCTGTAAATATTTCTTTACTGCTTTTCATTAAAAACAAAAATCCAAAAAGATTTTATGTGTGTTTTAGCATAAAATTTTGAAAATTCAAAAAGATTTTATTTCATCTTATTTTCGACGATTGATGTTGAAAAGCTGATTTTCAAAATCCCAAGTGCTAAACATGATGAACAACAGTGGTTTGGGAGAGTTTGTTTGAAATGAGTAATGATTTTGAAATGATTAAATGATTAAAATTTGAATGTTTCAAATACTAGGAGTGTCTAAAATTGTTATAAAATCTTACTTTTGGGTAAAGTTGTTGCAGGTTAAGAGCAAGGAATCGTTCCTGAACCTGTGATAAGTGTTATGCCAGGCTACGATCCCAGTTTATCGAAAGGGGGAGTTTGAAGATGGAAAAGCCAGGTTCCTGATCCTGTTGCTACGGAAAGCCAGGAGACGTTCCAGAACCTGTGAAAGCATTAGAGCCAGATTCAGATTCTAGAGAAGCGTTCGAGATAGAAGCTGCTAATGCTGATGAACTTAAAGAATCAAGAGATCTGAGCAAGAGGAGGAGAGAGCCAGGTTGCGATTCTGAAAGAGAAAAGAGAGAGAGAGAAGATAGAGATTGAGGATGCTTACAGTGTCAGATACTTTGGAGAGGGCATGAAGACTGATCAAGACTGAAGAATCGACACACTGAAGACTCGTCACCGAAGACTCGTCAACATCCAAGGGGGAGTTTGTTGGTGCATATGTCTGTTGACTTCGTCTTGTATCGAGTCGTGTACTAGAATTGATAGACCTAGACGTATAGAACGAAAGAAACTTGAAACGGAGCTGAACTGACCATTTCACATGAACTGGCCAGTTCATGCGAACTGGCAGGTCTAGTTCATGTGAAGTGGCATCTGCCAGTTCATGTGAAGTGGAGTGTCCAGTTCATGTGAAGTGGAGTGTCCAGTTCATGCGAAGTGGAGTTCCCTATAAATACTAGGTCTTGGTCATTCATTTGTAACTTTGGATTCCGGTAGCGAAGCTCTGCCGAAGTGTCTCCAGCCATGTAAAACGTTCTGAAATCAATACAAGAGACAGATTAAGTGATTCTACGTGCAATACAAGCTGATTCAACATCGATACGACTGATTCCGCCTTTCGTATTGATCAAGAACTCTTCTAAACAACTTGTTAGGTCGAATCTCGATCCTACAAACGGGTCCAAAAAGATCCTTCCTCCATACTGGTCGTACGCTTATTCGAGCTGTGGTACGAAGCTTAACATTCTAAAACTTCGGGTTTGGAGAGCTTCCACCAATGGCAGCTTTACTCGGCGACATGTTCCTGAAATGCACAAATATCGAAAACAATGTATACTTATTAGGGATGAGATTATTCCTAGTTCATGTCTAGACTCGGAGGTCGAGGAATGTGCAACTGTGGCATTGAGATTAAACACAAAAGGCTAGTGTTTAATTCACTCAATGTTGGCTCTGATACCAACCTGTCACACCCCGATATTTCCACGTATTACCGGTGGGCCCGGTGGGGAGTATCATGACGTAGTTGATATCATCATAGTCAATAATCACAGTTCAATGCACAGCGGAAGTCTAAAAGTAATAATATTACAATCCGAATGAGAGTATCATGAGTATTACAAACGGAATGTAAAAGGATCCATAGGCGGATCAAAGCAAAGGAAATATTGTTCAACAGATTTTTAAGTGGCAAAGCTTGCAAGACTCTTATTTATTCACTCGGGAGTAGCCAGCCTATTTCGCATAGTACCTGCACTTAACCTTTTGGAAAATACGTCAGTTTACACTGGTAAATACAATTAACCGGCTCATTTTGAAAACATTTAAGAAAATTTTATTTAAATGCACAAGGCACAAATAATCTTTTATAACTTGGGACAATTATTATATAAAAATAATCTTGTATACAGTTTTATATGTTTGCCGTCCGTCAGGGCCGGTTAGAAGAGCCGGAAAAGATTAACTGACACACCACAAGTATAATGCCCACAAGGAATACCTTATTGTGGGATACTTTTATACATACGCAACTGTCAGGTGTATGCCTACACCCCGTGCTTAAGTCGTGGCCATTTCAATGAATGAGCCGAGGATATCCAGGACATGGTCATTAACCCCCCAAAGGCCATATAACAAACAAAACAGATTAAAACGGGTTATGTAAATATATTAATCACAATCTGATTTAAAATAACTACACACCCGACCAAGCGGTATTATTATAATATCGTATCCCAAACCCGTATAACGGAAAATAAGTTAAAAGTATTTACCTGAGCAAAATATACAAATTTATCCCAGCCGTATACAATCAGCAAGTGCAAATATCTTTTACTAGGCTCCTAAATCTGTAACGAAGGTTTTAATAACCTATTATATTCCTAACGGGTCTTACTTAAGTTTAAACTTAGACCAGTTGGTTTTAAAGAAAGGTTTACGGTTCAAAACGCAAGATTAAGCGAAGACCGGATGCGAAAATGCATGACGGGTAACCAAATGAGTCATATACAGGTTTCACAAGTTAATATGCTTTAAATATGTTGTGATATCAGTAGGATACCTTCCATTATGCCCAAAACGGATTTAAAGTCAAATTAAGTCCCGTAGGGGTATTTTGGTCATTTTAAAGGTTATAAAAGAGGTTAAATATTAATCTGGGGTTCTGGTCTAAAATGACCAGTAAAAATATTTATTTTAGTAGGTTATATCAGTAAGATATTAAACATATGTGAAATTTATCATTTATAACCAAACTATGCACCGTATGGGCATTTTGGTCATTTCACATAAGCTTTAAAGATCAAATTTGGAAATCTGAGTTCAAAACTTTTACTTACTGTTAAAGTATAGAAACTTACTTAAAACATTAGTAGGTATTAAGTCTTATGTGTCAAAAATAGTTTTAATCCATATTATGCGTTTAAAACGCGTAAAAAGTCGGTTTTAGGAGATTTTCAGGTTATATAAGGAAATATGAGTTTTTGATCAGTTTATAAAGTTCAAAATATTTTATTTATCATATAAAATCAGTAGCAAAAGGTTTGGTATCAAAATGTTATGTAAAACTCATTTTATTCAAGAAAATGGTATAACCGTCAATTACCGAATCAAAGCAAGAACCCCTTGTTATGATCAGTTTAAAAATAATTAAAAATCTTCAAAAATTACAAAATATTATATTACATCACTGGGTAAAAGGTTTGGTGTCAAAATTTGGGTTTAAATAGGCTTTATGCTAATAATGCCGTTTAATTAATAAAAAGCTTTCCAATTACGATATTGAGCATAACTCCTAATTTAGACCTCAAACTGATGTCAAATTTCTAGGACATGTTTATAAATCAGTAATAAAGGTTTTTGTCCTCTCACATTTTCAAAAATCTCGTTTTAATATCAAAAGGGCATTATGGTCAACATTTACTCAATTAACGGAAACATGCAATTGAATCGGATAAATAAGGAACCATGTAGTATAACCTCAGAGGGTTTTACTAACTTATAATATGGTCCTAATGGAACCTTAAGGCATATCTAACACAAGCTAAATCGGGTCAGAACTGAAAGTAAAAACAAAAGTCTTCTTTTGCGACTTTCGGTTGCGAACCGAGCCTAAACTCGGAATTGTCGGGTTGAACATGCTTAGACATGTTCTTTCATTCTTTACCAAGTTATTTAAATGTTAAAACATGTTCCATAACCTCTACATTATCAGTTATGAGTTTATTTGCAAAAATAGCTTTCTGTTGACTTTTAATATTAAGTTTGACCCGACAATTGACCAAGTTAGAGTGAGAATCAGTAGGTGCCCTTTTAAGGGTTTATTACCTACGTAATTACCAACTCATAGCCACTTTCAATTCGAAAAATGGCTGGACCATTAGTGTTTAATCACTAAGTCAAAGCAGAATTACTTCAACTTTGACTTTTGGTCATTATACTAACAAAAACTTAATTACAGAGGCTAAGTATACTTACAAGAGTCCTTAGCACGAATATTAAGACTAAGAGAGCTTCCTTCCAAGGTAGGATGCTCCAGAGAATGATTTCAAAAGCTCCAAAGCTTGAGAGCAAGTTGGAGAGTATGAATTTTGAACTTGTGAGTGCAATTGGCTGCCAAACTTGCCCCTTTATATAGGTTTTTGGATGGCTCTGAGATTGTTACAAGTGTCCCCAAGTATAATCTGAGGCATACATGTGTTTAGGTGGTTTTTAAAACCAGCAAAGAGTCCATACATAGAATCAAGTTATGTGAGTGTAAGAATGGTTTGGAGAAGATAACTTGCTGAAGCTTGCAGTTGTGCAAGAATTCTGTCCAGATCAGGTCGTCGCGTTGCGCGACGGCAGAGGATGTTAGTGGTGGCGTGACGCCACCATAGGGGTCACCTGATCAGCAAGTTTCAATTGTTGACATTTTCACCCCCTGGACCTTCTAAATCGTAAATTCTTTCATTTTAAGCACATTTAACCCATTTAACTTTTATTCTTGTGATCCATGAGATATAACCAAACACCGTTAGGTCCGGTTTCGATAAACGATAGCCGAAAACACAAGTTTTGCCTCGTTGACGCTTTTAACCCCTTAATCACGAAAGTTAACGTATTTTCCTCATATGATATCGAAACCTTGTGAAATTGCTATCACTTATTCTTCGGAGCATAATTAATCGTTACAAGGCTCCGGGTTCGCTAAAAGGTCACTCAGAGGTATTAATTAAACAAGTTAACACATTTAACCCTCGCGTCTTGTAAACTTTCACTTTCTTCCACAAATGGTTTAATACGATTCATGATTTATTCGTTTAAGGGTATAAACATCATGTATGTTGAAAGGCAAAATTTTCATATGTTGACACTTTGGATCCTCTTACACACATACTTTATTCGTTTGTCCACTTTAGTCCCTCGTAATCAATTCGTTAAACGTTTAAAGTCCATGACACGTGTCGATACTATATTGGACATGATTTTGCAAGGTGTTACACCATGGGACTCATCTGAGAAATGTGAAAACCATAGAAGTGCAGTATGGTGGCCATAAAATGAGTCGCTGGCAGACGGAAGTTGCCTTCAAGAAAGAAATCGGCAAAAAGGGTGATGTAACCCGGTGGTGCATTGGCCGCCGTCTGTCCCTGTTGTGGATACCGGGCATCCCACTCTGCCGGGAACTGAAATCCTCTAACCAGCTGCTCGAATAATCCTTGATCCCACTTAAGGACAGGGAGTGGACCTTCTTCGACTTGCATTGCTTCCTCTTCAGCCATGAATATTCGAGTAATAAAGGTTCACTGAGTTCTGGAAAAACTTGAAGATCTACTATAAAATATTTGAAGATTTGAAGAAACTTTGAAGATTCGAGAGAGAATAGAGAAAGCAGATAAAGGATGGTGCAACTCTCTCTCCTATCGTCGGATATATATACGCGTCGCATTTAATGCGATAGGTAAACGTGCCAGATCACCACGCGCGTAACCAATTAGCAAATGCCACGTAAGGTGGGATTTTCGGAGTGACGGTTACCACGCGCGCGTGGTCCTCACTCGTCTGACAAAAGGCGAGCCTTCAGTGACAGCATGATGATCGCCGTGTCAGTAGTCAACTCAACCGTCGCCATCAACGACATTTGCACCAACCTGTCAGAATTCAAATTTCGAGAATTTTCCCGCCTAAATTTACTTCAAAACTTCATGAAGAAGTTAGCTAAAGACGCGCCGCATTCATCATTATCCAATGATCTTGCGCGATAACAACCCAAAACAACAGCTATTAACAGGCAAGCATGGTAACCGCGCCGTAGTAATTGACAAGCACTTACACGCGCGCCGTCTACCAAAACCTAACAAATACTTTTAAAGGCTAGCATTTCTTTTTTCTAAGTCCAGAGCTCCAACCATTTACTTCGCGCATGGAAGTCACACTGGACTGGTGGGACTTGAAGGGATATGGTCCCAAAAAGCCGCGCAGACCATTTCAGGTCGCGCGCCGAACCATAGTCCTTACTCAATAAGCTGATTAATGCATAGACTTCGCACGGGATACTTTGGTGAAACCTGAACCCCGCGCGAGGCCAAAACAAGAGACAACATCAGTTCCACACTTAACATCCTGAAAAAAGGTCCTCAACCCCTAAGCCTTGCGCTGACCGCTTGGACAAACACCAAAGGTCGCAGGGTAACAGCGCAGGGCCACTTTAAGGAGCATCAAAGGTACAAATGGCAGAAGTCTGAGCCAATCAGCGTCTAGCAGACAGTACCTTATCGTGCTACACGATCCACGATCGTGCAGGTGACAGAAGGTACAAGGACGCCTACGTGGCACCAATCAGGAGGCGGCGACAACTGGCCCACGATCTCCACTCACCTGCTGATGTCAGAAGGGCAACAGGGTCGACAACCATGACACGTGGCTCCAATCAAGGTGCGCCAGCACCGAAGATCTTCTAGAAGCCACTAACTGTCGACACCGGTGAGACAAAAAGGATATTTCTTGTTGTCGCCTTCTGGCCCAAGGCCCATCTCCTCCTACACCACTCCGGCTATAAATGGACCTTCATACCACAAGTTAAACATTTCGTTCTCTCTACTCTCACTCTTAACACACACTTATTTTCCTCAAAGCAGTTACTTATTCTTACGCCGGAGTCTGGTTAAGAGGGAAACCCCCATATTCCCCTCTTAACGAGCTAACGGTGTTGCTGTTTTGCAGGAATGATTATCACACTCAAGCTCAGGAAATATTAAAGAAGATTAACCCTCATGTTTAAAACATAAACTCAACTAATAACCTTAAAATTAGTTCCGTGTTTCTTCATGAGACTTCTTTATTTTTTATATGAATTCAAAGTTGTATATGTGAAGTTTACATGTCTCATAGTGCTTTTACCGATGCATCATGCATACATATTAGAGAAGCTGGTGAAACTATGCCAAAGGTTGTCTTAGATTGCATAAGGACACATTCCAACCAACATTCATTGCCTTATTAAAGTTATAGCTTCTTCATATTATGTTTATTTATCGTGGTTTACAAGTCTTTGTTTTTTTATGTCGGTTTTGATGTTTATACCTTGTCGTCTATTGCTAGTTTAATATCGTTTGATGTTTATACTTTCTCATGTATTGCTAGTTTAATATCCTTTAACCTTTTTTTCACCTTATTTTATGTATTCGTTATATATATGTAACATGGGTTAGTTTATTCTACAAAACCTCATAAAAATAAGAAGTGTAAGAAGACATTATAGAGTGACAAGTGTTCAAAAACTAAACCTACTACGCCATCACCCTAAACCTAAACACCTACCCCAACCCCCACCCCACAAAAAAAAAAAAAAAAAAAAAAAAACGTACCTCACCAAAAAAAACCTAACCCCCCCCCCCCCCCCCCTACAAAACCTAACCCACTAACCCGGGGTGAGGGTGGGTGTTTAGGGTTTTTTTTTTTTTTTTTTTTTTTTGTGGGTGGAGGTATAGGTTTTTGGATGGTAATGGGTGTTTAGGGTTTTTTTTTTTTTTTTAGTGGGTTTATTTTTAGAAGCATTTATACACTTTTTCTTTTTAGGAGTTTTTGTATTTGATCCTAAACCATATAACATATAGTTCAAGAGCCAATATGAAAATGTAGTTTCATCTATGAGTATTAGATTAACTTGTAATGGATTAAAGAACAATAGACGAACCAAGGTATAACATGTCCCGAAAAATAAGTACTTATTTTTTGTTCTCCTGATTAAAATGATTACTTAACTAATCTTTAAGAAAGATTTTCAGAGGTAAAAGTAAACATTTGGTGAAAAAAAAAAGTTAGGCAGAAAAATGTAAGGTAGTGTTTGGTATGTAGAAATGGGAGGTGGAGTGGAATGAATTATTGCGAGGGAATGAAAAAAAATATGTTTGGTTGTTCAACGTAATGGAATCACCCATTACATAAGTCATTTCATTCCCTCAAATTCATTCCATCTACTCCCCCTGTTTTTTTTTTTTCCATTTCATTCCCTCTCTCAGCCTACGTCACAAACACCACCCATCACCTCCACCATCTACTACCACCACATGCCGTCGTCATCACCCGCCACCAACCTCCGCCGACCACCAACACCGTCCTCCGCCGCCACCGCCATCGACTACCATCGCTACCACCGACCATCGCAAACCACCGCCACCCTGACCACTATCGCCACCCTCCGCTGACAACCACCACCATCCTCCACTGCCACCACCCGCTACCGTCGACCACCACCACCCATCGTCGTCGCCGCCACCACCACCAGTCGCCACCACCATCGACCACCATCGCCGCCACCCGCCACCACCGACCACCGCCACCCCGACCACTACCGTCACCCTCCACCGGCCACCACCACCATCCTCCGCGGCCACCTCCCGCTACTGTCGACAACCACCACCCACCGTCGCCGTCGCCACCACCATCGACCACCATCGCTGCCACCCGCAACCACCGACAACAACCACCCCGACCACTAGCACCACCCTCCGCCGAGCACCACCACCATCCTCCGCGCCCACCACCCGCTACCGTCAACCACCACCACCCACCATCGCCGCCACCTGCCACCGCAGACCACCGTCAACTACGACCATCGCCGCCGCCACCGCTAACAACCGTCACCCACCGACCACCGCCACCTACCACTGCTACCACCGACTACTGCCACCCATCGCTGCCACCGCCACTAGCCGCCATCGATCACCGATTTAATTCATTCCTCTTTTCTTACCTACCAAACAACATAATGTAATGATTTATTCCTTTTCTGTATGGTAACCAAACAAGACTATGAAATGTAATGATCCATTTCATTCCTTTGTCCATTCTATTACCTCGTTCATTCCATTCCCTCATCTATTTCATTATACAAACAAGTATACACCAGTTATTTATGAAGTTACAAGTTATAAAATTAAGTCAAATGTAATTTTATAAGCAAAAACAATGCATGTTTAAACCGAGCTTAAAATTACTTAATAGAGAATATTATTATAAACTTTTAAACGCATTTCTTATACGTTAAACAAAGTTTAAAAATATTGATTTTATCAAGAGAAACATGTAAGTAGCATTCTCCTTAAATTATTTCATTTTATTATTTTGAAAAGTTCATTCTAACTTTCATAGATGTGTATGTCAAATGTCAATTGTCATTGTCAAATATCTTTTTTAAAGTAATACCGGCCCAAAGTAACCAAAATTTTTTTATAGAACTACACAAATCAACGTCCATTGTCACCTTAAAATATATTTATAAACACATTTCCATAAATATCCCAATACAAAAAAATAAAATAAAAAAATTTGCTCGTTATACTCTATAAAAAAATAAGATACCAGCCCACAATGGTCTAACAAAATAAAATTGAACACTTTTATTTTAAGCTTAATAATATGCAAAAGTTTTTTGGTTTGGTTTTCGTGGTAGTCATAGAGTGACCTCGGTTAGCCCCCTATTGCAATCATCATGGAAATGCCTTCTATGCATATCACATTTTTGGAGACTACCCACTACTTCTGTTTTCGGCAATGGTATCGCGAGCAACGGCTGTAGAATAGATTCCTTTTTGGTTTCGCGATCTTTCTCGGCTTTCATCTTTTCCAACAAAGATTCTCCGGTGTCTAGGCCTGTTCATGACAATATTCTATGTTTTTAAAGACTCGTAATTGAAGCAGCATCGTAGACAATAAGATGAAGCAACTAAAACATGCATAAGAAAATTAAGTCCGTTTTAAGTTGGACCTTTGTAGACTTGTTTTATTATGGTGACAATTTGGAAAAGACACAAAAATAATTAGGTTTGGGGTTATCGTATATAGCATGTTTAATAAACATACCGTGTTAGGATTGACCTTTTCAACTAAATAGGCTAAACCACTAAGTCGCTAACCCATTTTTACGACCAACCAACCCGATAAACACGTTTCCAACTTGATTAATATCAACCAAACCATTTGACACGTTTAGATAAACGGGTTAAACGGGTTGCGTCCGGGTTACATGAATTTAACTGTGTGTGGTTTAGTGTTAATGTTTTTTTTTTACACAATGAATATACGGGTTGTGTACGGGCTGATCGACGCGCATAGTTATTATTTGGTTGCTTAACATATTAGTGAACACTTAAAAAAATTTGTTTGCAACTCACCTGCCAAGTACCCACCATGGACATAACCATTAAACTTTTCACTTGTATGCTCTCCGGTGAAAAATATCCGACCTACAGCAGCCTATCACCAATAAAACATGTATTTAGAAACAAACTTAAGAGTTGGGAACATAAGATGAGTATAGGGCATGATGAACACCTTCATGTTTTCAACCATTTGAGAATCAACATAGATTGGGTAGTTACTATAACTACCACGCTGGTATGGATTGTTATACCAGCGTGGCACAAGTATGTCTAGGGCTTCTGGAATGTCGGGCCCAAAAATGTCCCTAAGCACTCCCATTGCTTCTCTCATGGTTTCTTGGTCCGATTGAGATTCAACGCGCTTAGATTCTTCATTTGTCAATGTCACAACAAGCATATTGGACCCCGGATATGCGTTCTCCATGTGCTAACAAGATAAATTTGTTAGAAACTATGTTTTGATCGATTTGTTCGACGAGTTATTTGGTACATGGAGATGAGTTTATGATGGAATGGAACCAACCTGCCAAAATGTGAAGTAGCCCCTTTGTTCATGGGCATAAATGAAGAACTCTTTTCCAGGGCCACAAGGCCAAAACTTATATGGAAACTTGAGGAAGATTTTTGTGTACACCATAATATCACATTTCTCAATGGCTTCAATTTTCCACCTCTGTTTACATAGATATGACTTTTGTTAATAGTTTTTTTAATGGCAAGGAACGACATGCCAACCACTGTGACACGCCAACCCCTTGGCTCTCCCAGATGCGCGGAAACCCGACCTCCACCCGCCCGAAAGCACGACAGTGGAATAATTGGTAAAACCTCGCATTTCATCCAAGACGAACCGGCTCCACCCGTATTCGCCCTTCACCTGGATGCCGCAGAATGAAATGGAAAGAGTGGGAGTCGAACCTGGGTCACAATGAACACCAAGTCTTTTCCCAAACACTCCACAACTACCTCATTGGCTGTTAATAGTTAATTAACTAAGAAATGACCCTGTTTATGTTTAAAATGTTGGTAAATTCCAGCTCCGTTTCCAATTAAATTTATATTAAGGTGTTGTAAGAAAAAGACAAAATGTATACTTAAATTTATAAAAAAAATGTTATAGAAAAAACAAAGTACTTGAAAAAGAAAAAAGAACTTCCCATTGGGTGTGAGCTGGGAGTATACACTTTTAAAATAATAAAAGAAGTTGCGTTAGTTATAAAATTATTTTAAAAATTATCTTAGTTTTATAAAGCCTTCTAGACATGTCACATAAAGCAAACACTATGGTTTCATGACAAAAAGAGAGAATAATCTTTTTTTCTAAGCTATTATACTTAAATAATGCTTTAAACAACTTTTAAATATATAACTAGTTTACACGAATAATAAAGTGAACCAAAAGACACTAACTTAATTAATTTATCATAGATGAAACGGTTTAGCTATAAAAATCAACATTTGCTCGCTTTTTTGTCTTAAAATTCAAAGATGGGTTAGTTGATAACATGTTGCCCCAAATGGTGTGATTTTAAACTTAAAAGCAAACAAAAATAAACAATTATCATGTTTAATCGGTAACATTGATTGTAACTCGTAAAACCTAAAAAGATATTTTTTTTTGGATCAGATGTTTTAATAAAATAGATTAGTGAATACGTCAGCCATCAATGAACCTATAAAAGAAAACAATATGGGCAGAACCAAAAACTGGTCAGGTGGATTCGTTGACCCTCTAGCCATAGCCACGGAATGGGATTGAGTTTGGAAATAACTTGTTAGCTTTTTAAAGCTTTTTCAAATAACTTATTGGCTCTAATAAGTTAATAACTAATTTCTAAACTCAATCTCAAACACACTTGTTGAATTATTATGTGTAAAATATGAGATTCTTTTTAAATAAAAAAATTATAATTTAAATCTCGTTAATTGTATCTATTAGAGAACAGAATTATTACGTACCGGCAAGTGAGGGTTGAAAGAGATGAGTTGGCTTTGAAGGACGCCGATACTAACCGACAATATAACGTAGTCGGATTCGTAAACGCAACCACCCTCGGTTGTCACCGTAACTCCGTCAGTCGACTGATTTATCCCTCTAACAACCTGCAAGATCCCATCAAAATCAAAACATGCATGCACGTAGTCAAAAAGTCAACACACAGAACGTAGATTCTAAATTAAGTCAAAAAATATTCTAGGAAAATGTGTCATTGTTTCTTCTTAATTTTCATGACCATTATTCCTCGTTTTCAGCAATTATTATCACATAGAGCACTGGGAAATGCTTTTTTTTTTCAACAACTATTTTATATTTTATTATAAAGTTGATCTCAATTATATAATGTGATTCTTTTAATATCGCATCTAAAATCTTTGTGCCGTTAAAAAGATCTAAAATTTTTGTTCACCAGTAAATCCGATCATCAAAACCTTTTGAACTAGTTATTAAATTAATTGTTATATCAATTCATTCTTTTGGATCTATCTTAATAATCAGATTCCATGATTGTTTAAGATTTTAAAAATAAAAAGAATACTATTACTAAAATACATAACTACTTTATATTTTGGTTAAATTAATATGTATATATATATATACACACACATTTGAGTTACACTATAGTGGTGTTCGTGTGATGCGTCGAAGTGATTTTAAAGGTGTGTACATGGGGGTTCGATTCAGTTTTGAGCCATAACCATAATCAAAACCAAAATTTTCGGTTAGGTTTAGTTTTGAATTGGCCTATGAATCAAGAAAAGGTTAAAACTATATACATCAAAGGGCCAGTTGACGCAACTAGATCATGGCAAAATTACCTTTTTGCCCCCTAATAAATTTATTTATAAGGTACTATAGATATAGTTAAGTAATGTAATAAGCAATCAAGTAGATATAACTTTTCTTTAAATTTTGTCACACTTCTCGAAGTGAGGCAAAAAAACATCAAGAAAACTCGTTACAACTTTCCTACGCTTCCATAATTTCCTCATACAAATAAGGTAATAAACAAAATACTAACCGCGTTTAGTTTGAGACGATCATCCAAAATTTTGCCATCGGACATCAATAAGAAATCCTCCGTCACTTTGTACAGTAAATACTCGTAACCTCGTTCATCCACCACCAAAAACTCACTCTCTCCAAAATCAACGTAAGTCGATATCGGCTCCACCTCTGATCATCAAGGTTTAATCAGTCATTTACACAGCCATTTGATAACATGACATAAAAAGAAATAACAAGTAAGACTGGTGCGCCACGTTGACAGTCGGGGCTGCGAGCACCACAAAACATGGGCGCCAAAAGGGGTGCGACAGCCGACAGGGGCAAAAGTTGTGTGACTTTTTACTTTTTAATATATTAAATAACATATAACACAATTATTTAAATTCACCTCAACCCATCTTCACATTTTACATTTCACATACCGTTCCACAATATACGTTCTCAGTGTAAAATGTAAAACACTCCACCTTACACGTGAAGCCTACATCTTTTTTTACCACACTTTAGTACATTTTAGTATAAGTTAAGGCAGTTAGAAAAGTACCAGCCATTTCGAAATCATGTAGAATAAAATCAATTGCTTTCTCAATAGGCGTTTCTGGTGTTCTGTAAAAAAAAAAAAAAAATCAGTACTTGTGTTTATGTCATTATTTGTGTGAAATCTAAAGAGTAGACATGCTTACGTGGCGTTCTGGGGTTCGTCCTCACGTAACTTTCGAATCGCTGAGTCAACTCCTTTCTTGTACGCGTCAGACGCTACCCCACTCGGATATATGTTACCACTGCATCCATCCATCCGTACACATTATTAACAAATTGTCAAATAGTTAACCATAATTTGATTCATGAACGGATTGCATTCATCAAATCGATACAAAACAAATGGATCCGACTGAATCGTTAAAGAAACTGAGAATCATTAAAGAAATTGATCGAATCGATTCAACGCATCAAATTGGTCAAAAAAGTTGATCGAATCGATTGACATTTTCATCAACCGAATCACAACAAACAAATAGATTATGATCCGATCGTCCAATCAAATCATAAACAATACTGATAAATTAGAAAATAATTTAAAAACGAAGAAACGTGATATTGTAGTACCTCCGATCGTAAATATTGAAGCGAACATTGCTATAATCCGAATAACAGGTACGCAAACCGGCTTCAACAGCCAGATTCCAAACCGGATTCGGGTTCTCACCTCCAACACCTGCTATCCAACCAGCACCCAACTCGACGGCAACGCCTCCAAACCTGTGTTTCTTCATCCGTCCTCCGATGCTCTCCGACGCTTCTAGGATCAAAATGTCCTCCACTCCGTTCTTCGCTAACACCCGAGCTGCGGCTATGCCTATATATACAGACATATTTTTTCACAAATTTTATAAATAATAAATATTAATTAGAAACACATGCGAATGTGTTTGTTGTCTCTCACCGGATATTCCAGCTCCGATGATGATAACCGAATAGCGGTTACGTGATTCCATTGGGTTTTGATTAAGACTTAAGAGAGAAGAAAGACAAGTTGTTATGGGTTCGACTTTGTGAATTTGTTTTGGAAGTTTGAGAATTATATAATGCTATTTCTTGACTTTATGGCAGCGTTTTGGAGTCAATTTATAAGAAAATTAAACGGTCTTGGATGCAATGATGTGGAGATTACACTTTTCAATTAATTTATTATAAGTTTGAAAAAAGTTTGGATGTATTTGTTTAAAATCGACTCGGTTCTAAATTTATTGGTTTGATTTATACTATATGGTACGGTGTGGTTGTGGAAATCTGACATGGAAGTTAATTCACGCCAAACTAACCACCTCGTGTTTGGTGTTTGGCACGGTGTTATGTAGAGGGCGAGTGCATTTTCACCAGTGTGGAGGGTAAAGTTGAAGATGACGTGGCCGAGGGCTGTTGGTTGATTCAAACGTTAGTTTAACTTAAAAATATTTTATTTTTTTTAAACCTATACATATATATTCACCTCTTTCAACCCTATTTAAAAAAAAAAAAACACACAACAGATCTATCCATTTCTCCTTACTCAATTATATATTCACTACCATTTTTAATATAATTTTAAAAAAAATGGACGCGCAATTTGCGAATACTTTGAGGATGAGAGTCAACTAAATACTGTAGAAATAACTGATAAAGAGAAAGAAGCAAATTTAAATGAAATTTATGGCAATATAACACATCACAATTTTCAAGCAGATTTGGTTAAACACATTTGGAGCGTGTCATGAAACGACCCTGACGAAGACGTTGATTAAAGGTTTATGTAATTTTATTTTTTTATGGTTAAGCAATTTCAATTATAAGTCTATCCAAATTTTTTTTTACTTTATGTAATTCTAATTTTATGTTATTTATCCAATTAACATTGGAGCATTTATTTAAATTTAATAGTTTTTATATAATTTTTAAATATAAAATAATGAAAAAAATGTGTGTTACATGTCGAATCACGCCACTCTTTCACGTCCCGTCCCTCTCCTCTAATTTTTGCACATGTCGCGTGCTGACGTAGCTGCCACATGTCACATAGCATTCCTTTTTCATGTTCCTCCACTCCGAATAATCTTAGTTTAGTTTGATTTATAAACAATTTAAGTTCAACTTTGACCCTAGCTCGGTTCAGTCGATTTGTTCCTAGTTTTTTTTATTGTTTCATTGATGATCATGTTGATAAAGTTTCAACTTATTAACTAATTCGTTGAACCTTGACGATGTACATGTTATGCTTTATGCTGGATTTTATTTTAATCTTAATTTAATTAAGCTATCAATTTGTAATTTGTTTAAATCTTGAAGTGTTGATCTATTAAAAGTTTTAGTAATTTTATGATCTTGAAATACTGATCGTGCTTATTTTGTAGAGATTTGTATGTTATTAAAAGTTTTAATTATTTTATGATATTGTAGAATGTTTTCTTACAAATAGTCAACTGGTGGAACCGTGACCGGAGGTAATTATCATATTGAGAAGCTTGCTTGAACTCGGCTCGACTATAAACGAGTCAGCTCAATATAGCTCGGTTTGTAACTAATCCGAGTTCAAGCTTGATTTTGGTTTGCAGTGGTTCGACTCATGAGAGACAATGTTATTTATTATTATTTTATTATTATTAGTATCATTTATTTTTATTTTTGTTTTTTTGTGGGGAAAGTCCGGTATTCTTTTTATCGACACGTTTTTTTTTTAATTTTTATTGACACGTATTGATGTTGTGAAACGAATATTTCCATAATCTCAAAAAAGTTACGTGTGTTTATCTCTAAAAAAGAGGAAGCGGTAAAGGGTCGGACAGATCGTAGATATCACTTAGGGTGTAAGGGGCACTCACCTAAGAGGTGAGTCCCCTCTCTTACACCCAACCAATCAATCAGTGCCACGTCAACTCCCCTCTTAAACTCCCCTAACACCCCATTTTGATGGCGGCACTCCCCTCTTTAGGTGACTTGGGTTTTTTTTTTTTTTTTATTTATGCATGTTTATAAATTAAAAAAATATTAATAAAAATAAAAATTAAATAAAAGACATTTCATTATATTAAAAAAAACAACCTAGAAAAATAAAAATTACATTCAAACTAGAAAAATATAAAAACAAACTACTCGTCGTCGGAACTCACTTCAAGGTGAGGTAGATCTAAACGTCCGAGATGCTCAACGAGATCGTGTTTTAGTCTCCAATGCGTGTCTTCGTCAATGAGCTCCGTATAAGCTGTATCATCGAAGACGGGTTCGACTGGAGGATCTTGAATATGTACCGGTGCTATCGCCCTTCCGTCGTCTTTTATAATCATGTTGTGTAAAATAAGGCACGTATACACGATGGACCTTATCTTTCTCACCGTTTTCGAACGCATTGGACGATTTAGTATTCCCCACTTCGACTTTAACACACCAAACGCCCGTTCCACATCTTTTCTTGCGGCCTCGTGTTGCCTCTTGAACTTTTTTTCATTCAGGTCGTGTGGATATGGAAAAGACTTCACAAACACGGACCAGGTAGGGTAGATCCCATCAGTAAGATAATACCCGCGTTTGTATAAGTGGTTGTTCACTTGAAATGGACAATTTGGCGCCGTTCCGTTTCGTTGAGCAAGAAATAATGGAGATTGTTGCAGCACGTTGATGTCGTTTTGTGAACCCGCCGGGCCACAAAAAGCATGCCAAATCCACAAATCTTGAGACGCCACCGCTTCTAACATAACCGTCGGGTATTGATGATCGCCTCTCATGTATTGTCCACGCAATTCTGTGGGGCACATTCTCCAGACGAAGTGTGTACAATCCAGACTTCCCAACATACCAGGTAGGTGATGCCTATCCTCATGAGCCTGATACAATAGCGCGACGTCGTGGCTCGTTGGTCTACGTAGGAATTCACCGCCATACCTTTTACAGACCGTCTCGCAGAAATATTCAAGGCACTCACGAGAGGTCCTTTCAGACATATTTAAATACTCGTCCCCCTCGTCTGGTGGGTTACCGGTTGCAAGTTGTTTAATCGCCGAAGTAACCTTTTGCAACGGTGTGAAACTTTTCTTCATTCTCCCGTCTAAGCCTTCTTTAAACCACTCGTCAAACGCTTCCACGTCACTAACAATTTTTAGGAACAACGACTTGGACATACGAAATCTGTGACGAAAAGTATCGTCATTAAATTTTGGATTTTCATCAAAATAATCGGCCATAAGTGTCTCATGGCCCCCCTCACGATCTCAACGAACAAATTTTTTTTTACTAGACGATGCCGTGTCTAGTATCTCCGCTTGTTGGATGAGATTTTGGAAGAAAATTAAGCTAGAATCGCTTGACGATGCATCTCCATCGTCGGGAAAGTCGGGTAGGGTTGAAAGAAACGGAAGCCTGGGATCCATTTTGTATTTGAAAGAATTGAGTTTGAGAGTTTTGGTGTGAGTTTGAGAGTGGTGAGTTTGATTTAGGTTGGTTAATATATATTGTTTAAAAAAGTTGAATTTTTTTTTTTTTTTTTTAAAATGACCGTTGATGAACGGTCTTCTTTCGAAAGTCGAGCCAAACAACGCGGTGTCTCCCCACCGATCCCTATCACCGAATCGGGTCCCCGCGTTGATGGCGGCGGTGTTCCCGATCGGTGACTAGGGTCACCGAACCCTATCCCCGCTTACGCCCCGTCCACCCTTATCTTTAGGCTATTGGTACAAATTATCTATTAAAGTATTGGCATTTACACGTAAGATATTTAGGCTATTGGCATATTTTATGTAAATTTCTTTGAACGACAAGTAACGACGTATCAACCATCGTGACGCTGGGCGTTGTGGTCAAGGTCGACTACTTGACCGCCGTTAGCCCCTTGGCTCTCCTTGATGCGCGGAAACCCGACCTTTACCAGCCCGAAGGCACAACAGTGGAATAATCAGTAAAACATCGTCTTTCATACAAGACGAACCGGCGCCACCCGTATTCGCCCTTCACCTGGATGCCGCAGAAAATAATAGAAAGAGTGAGAGTCGAACCTAAATCACAAGAAACACCATTTTTTTCCACAACCACTCCACCACTACCTCATTAGTAATATATTTTATGTATTAAAGTATTGGGATCTGCACGTAAGATATGACAGTACTATTACCGTATTAGCATTTAGACAATGGGGTATGGGGCGGGTTGGGGCCTGGGTTGGGTGAAAACGCCTAAGTCACCAACCCGGGTGGGCTTGGATTTCGGCGTGGCCTCTTGGGCGGGGGATTCAGCCCGGGCGTTGGGCATGCCTAGCGGTCCTATGTGTCCGGCTCTTGTTGGCTAGGGCATAGCGGGCTAGTTTAAATTTTAAATTATAACCGTTTGACCAAGCCAAACGGTTCAGCCACCTACCCAAACCGCTATAAAACCCCCAAACCCCACCGCTTGTCCCCATCGCTACCCCAACCCAAGTCACTCCACATGCCCGAACCGCTACCCACACACACTTGATCGATGGCGTCTTGGACTGACGAGGAAGAGCTAGCCCTTGTCACGAGCGTCGTGGAGGCGATAAAGGGCCGCCAACCCGGGGAGTCCCGGTACTGGCCGGAAGCTTTCGCTAGCTACCGGCACAACGTGGGAAACAACCGGAACAATTTAAACGCTTGCCAACACAAGTGGCGGGAACTACGATCGAAGCTCGATCGTTTCAAAGCCTACTACGACAGCGTCCCTGGCGTTGATATAAGTCACGAAGACCTTTTTTTTGTAATCTTTTTTTTTTTGTAGAATTTTGTAATTTTTAGGAAATTTTAATAATAATTTTAGTTTTTTTTTTAATTTTGTGTGTATTTTTTAATTTTAGGTTTTTTTTTTTTGAATTTTAAATAAAGCTGGCCAACCCACGCGGGCTAGCCACGCCCCGTCATACCCCACGGACACGTCACTCACCAGCGAGGGGGCTCGAACTCCACGTGTCAACCCATGCCCCAAACCCACGCACCACCATACCCCACGGTCTTAGGATAGTTGACGATTGTCAATAAAGTTTATATCAAAACTAGTTTTTGCCCTGTCTGCGTTGCGGGGCACTAAGCCGGATATTTTTCTCTCATAACATGTACGCATGTGTTCCGTTATGTGTACATATTACTCGTAACACAATCTAAAAAACTTACATTGAGTCAACCAATTAAAACAAAATATTGTCATACTTTTGCTAAAGAAAACTAAAACGATAGAAAAACTATAATTTTAAACTGATAGCAAAATTGTAACTTTTAAGGATAAATGAGCGTGCGCCAGCCAATCGTCTGGGATGAATAAAAATTACACCGAGTAAACCAATTAAAACAAAACACTATCGCAGTTTTGTCAAAAAAAAAAAAAAAAAAAACTAAAAGGATTTCATGACTATAATTTTACATTGTGGACAAGATCGTAATTTGGTAGGGAAAAAAACAAAATGATGGCAAAATTGTAAATTTGGACTGATGGCAAAATCGTAATTTGGCTGGAAGAGAAAAAACAAATCCGATGACAAAATTGTAAATTTAAACGAGACAAAATCGTAATTTTGTTGGACCAATGGGGAAGTGTCAGTCAGCTGCCTAGCACTACTTCCCTACATTCGTAATTTGACAAAAAAAAACGATGGCAAAACTGTAAATTTAAACTGATGGCAAAATCATAATTTGGCAAGAAAAAAAAAAACAAAACCAATAACAAAACTGTAAATTTAAACGGAGTAAAATCGTAATTTTGTTAGACTAATAAGAAAGTGTCAGCCAACTCTCTGGCACTATTCTCCTCCATGTTGAATGTAATATATAGAATGGGCATATTCAGTTTTTTTGTTTATAAAAAGTATTAAAAAACATAAATTATTAGAAAAAAATCGTTTAAATGATGTAATTATGTAAAGACAAAATTGCAGAAAACAACCTTTATGTATACCCCAAACTGCACTTTATACCTTTCACTATGAAATCCGCCAAAACCAACCTTTACGTTCATGTTTTGCTACAAGTTCAACCTTTAACACAAACTCTGTTAATATTCTTGGTTAAGTCACCTCACATGCAAAGCATGTGAGGGTATTACTGTCATTTCCACATTGTCTTCCCCAATCCATCATTTCAAACCCAGAAACAATGAAACTAGTGTTTTTATAAATTAAAAAAAAACCAGAATATTAACTTGTGTTTATATAAAATTAAGAAAACTAATTCTACATTGTTCCATCCTTAATCGATTCTTACCTTCTTCAACACCTCTGCAATTGCATTCCCCAATATGTATTCCAGAAACTCTGTTACACTTTTGCCCCGTTCATTTTGAAAATTCGACGGACGGTTGTAAGGTTTGTTAGCATACAAGTGGGTACCACCTTCGGTTCAATCCAGTAAGATTCTTCAATCCATTAAACATGGATATATAAAAGTTGTTAAACAAGTACAGAAGATTTTTTTTTAAAAAAAAAACAGCACAATATACCTTTTCAATACACAAATGTTTCAACTCAGGACAGCTTACAAGTAACCGAGTGATATGTCCATAATACCAAAAACCCTTCAACTCCAACTGCTTCATATTTAGAAATGTGGGAAGAGGTGAAGTCAATGGGGAAGTGAATGGGACCTTGAAGTCAGTAAGGAAGCTTTCATTTTGAGCTGAAAGTGATTTAACTCCCTTTATTCCCCTTAGAACCCTAAGCCATAGATCATAACATCTTATTTCACCAACTGAAACACATGCCTCAACCAGAGACGACACGTATTCAAGATTAGGGCCCTTACACCCATTAACCTCAACACTCGAATCAACTATGTCTATGTAGTTTTCAATCATATAATTTGTGCTTCTAAACCAGACTAATATTGAATTATTGTTCTGCACTGCCTCGAGCTCAAGTAGATTGCTCACCCTTGATCAGACTAATATTGAATTATTGGTAGTTGATGAAGCTGGTCAACTTAGAGAATGTGAATCTGTTATCCCTATGCAACTCTCTAGTCTTCGTGATGTTATACTCATTGGAGATGAAAAACAACTCCCTGCTATGGTTACATTTCAAATATTGTATGGCTAGTTATTTGAAACAATGTTTTCATAATTGACCGGTCATCGAACCTGCAGTGAATTGGTCGGATCGATTGGAACGGCTAATAAATAATTTCAAAGATTATGTGTATATATATTAAAACAAAATATGAAACTAATTTATCTTTGTTAAGGCACTGCCTGT
This sequence comes from Helianthus tuberosus, assembly GCA_030545235.1. NCBI lineage: Eukaryota > Viridiplantae > Streptophyta > Magnoliopsida > Asterales > Asteraceae > Helianthus > Helianthus tuberosus. The sequence continues at coordinate 148,391,192 of CM060411.1, read as the reverse complement.
GGATACTGGGAAATGGAGACACTTTGAAGAATAGCACCCCGGTCTGGAAGCATTTAGTGGACAACGCCAAGGTTCGTGGTTGTTACCACGAGGCTGACTAGGACGAGTGTTTGAGTCGATTGATCACAAAATGGGCTTACTAATTTGGTTCAAAATAACATTAAAGCTAACTTGAGAGCTGTGTAAGCTAAATATGTTTTGGTTTTTTTTTTTTTTTTTTTTTAACTTTAGAAGGAATTCAGAGGTTCCAAAGATTCAGCCGAAGGTGTTAGAGAAAGGGTCCTTGTCAAATCAATTTGCTGCAATGAGTTTTACAAAGACCTTAGTCGAGCATGGTAGTGATGAAGAAGTGGGTGTTCAAACGAAGAAAAAGGAAGATGAAGAAGTGGTAACTTGAGAGCTGTGTAAGCTAAATATGTTTTGGTTTTTTTTTTTTTTTAACTTTAGAAGGAATTAAGAGGTTCCAAAGATTCAGCCGAAGGTGTTAGAGAAAGGGTCCTTGTCAAATCAATTTGCTGCAATTAGTTTTACAAAGACCTTAGTCGAGCATGGTAGTGATGAAGAAGTGGGTGTTCAAACGAAGAAAAAGGAAGATGAAGAAGTGGTGGAGGTGGCTCTGTTTAGAGAGAAGAGGGAAAAAGGTCATGTACAATTATATAATTTATTAATAAACAAAAAAAACAAGGTTGAAATGACAGTAATACCCTCACATGCTTTGCATGTGAGGTGACTTAACCAAGAATATTAACAGAGTTTGTGTTAAAGGTTGAACTTGTAGCAAAACATGAACGTAAAGGTTGGTTTTGACGGATTTCATAGTGAAAGGTATAAAGTGCAGTTTGGGGTATAAGGAAAAACTTCTTTCCTTTTGGTTCAACTCGTAACCATGCTACTTTTTGTTGTTTAGCATAAGGAAAAACTTCTTTCCTTTTTATGGTTGTTACTTTTTTATTTTCTTTTTACAGGGAAAGTGTGTTTTCTTTTATTTGACACGCATAGATATTGTGAAAGGAATATTTCCAAATTCTAAAAAAAAAATCCGTGTGTATATTCTAAAAAGTAGGTAGTGGTAGAGGGTTATCTAAATGTTTGGGAAGTGATGAAAAGTAAAGTGATATTTGTTTTTTTAGCTAGAAGCACTTCTGGTCATTTATGTCTGTGTCGCGCAGATACGTGTAGACCTTTTGGTCCTGCAGCTTTTTTGTTTTTCATAAGCAATTCTCAACTTTTACCTCTTCCCCACGTAGACATAAGCCCACCTCTTCTCACATCTTCTCTCTTTCAAAACACAACACTCTCCACCGCCACTCTCTGCATCCCCGCCACCACCTCCACCACCACATCTCCGCCACCACCTCCACCACCACATCTCCACAGACCTGCATAAGAGGGAAAGAAGAGAGACCCTAGAGAGAGAGGTAGCGGCAGGAGAGAGAGAGGGAGACCCACAGACCTGCCCAAGCCCAAGCACCACCGCCGTCGCCGGATTCTTGCCGGAAAAGAAACCGGCTCCACCGGTCGCCGGAGAATAAGGGCGCCGGCAGACAGTCGACGGTCTTGTGCTCGCCGGTCAGTCATCGATCAGAGGTAGGGGATGGTGTGTGTGTGTTTGGAGTCATATCGAGAGGGAGAGGAGAGTAAAAGTGATGTTTGGTTGTGTTGTGAGGTCTGATTTTGATTTGAGGAGAGTAAAAGTGGTTTTTGTATAGGTAAAAAAGAAACAAACTCTCTTCTCCTTGCAGACTACAGACCTTTGGTCCACCTCCTCTCCTGTAGATTTCTGTAGACTACAGACCTTTTGCATCTGAAAAAACAAACACCACCTAAGAGACTTGAACCATTAAGTGCTACAATGGTAAAATGTTTGAACCATTAAAAGCCAGTATAATATTTAATCATTCAGAGACAATTTTTTTTTACCAATTCAGATAAGAGGTATTAACCATTCAGACCCATTCAAAGGCAAATGTCTGAATCATTCAGACATCTGCTCGCAAAACAAACATTCTGAATTATTAAGTGTTGAACCAATAAAATGTATAAACTATTAAGAGCTCATTAAGAACTAAAAACAAACAACCCCTAAATGTATGGTTTCGCTTTAAATGTAATAATCAAAGCTTAATTTGTTTACGGTATATCTACGGTGGAGTCGTGGTACTTTTATAATCGGGTTCTTCAAATATTATCAGCCGTTTGCGTGGTCTATCTGAGTTAGACCAGGCATTGACCAATCGTCTTTTGTACTCAAGTTTTTCGGTTTTGACTTGTTGGAGCTAACATTAATCATCACGGTCAAATCGTACATCGGTCTAACTCTTTCAGTAATTCTAGTTATTATTCATTTGTCTTGATTTTATAAACATTTGTCATGCGTTATAAAAATGTTATTTGTTTATATTTGAGTAAACTGCAATTTTACACCCTGAGGTTAGGGGTGATTGGCACTCCTACCCCCCCTAAGGAAATAATTGCAAAATTACACCCCACTGTTTGACCTTATGTTGCACTTTTACCCCCCGCCGTCTAATTGAGTAACCAGTCAACATAATAACCTAACGGTCAAAGGGTATAAATGTCATTTTGCTCTTATATCAAGCTTATTTGATACAACACCCCCTATAAGAATCATACCACCGCATAATTACCCCCCAACCTTCCCACCATCGACCTTACCTTCTTCTCCGGCGATCCGTGTCCCTCCGGCGACGGCGACGGTGACATCTCCTCTTCCGATCATTCTGCTCCTCGTCCGATCGTTCTTCTCCTCGTCGGATCACAACAACCACAGTCGTCGTTCTTCTCCTCGTCTGATCGTTCATTCTCAGTGGAAATGCCGGTCTTTTGGATAATCCGCTATATCATCCGCCACACCTGGTGGTCTCCGTGTTTGGGAGGCCTGTCCTCAACTTCCATCAACCACCGGAGAGTTGAGCGGATGGATGTTATTTAGGTTATGTGTAATATGTAGGTTAACTTAACTTAATCGAACCTTTTGTGTAATATGTAGGTTAACTTAACTTAACTGATGTATGCATTTGCAGCCTGTTTTGATTGTATGATTGTATGCATTTGCAGTTGAACAGAGTTTGGGCATAAGTTGATTGTATGCATTTGCAGGGTGTGCTTAATCATTTGCAGCTTGTTTGATTGTATGCATTTGCAGCCTGTTTTGATTGTATGATTGTATGCATTTGCAGTTGAACAACTTCTGTTAGCACAAGGCATTTGCAGTTGATTGTATGATTGTATGCATTTGTACCAAACCAGGTCTGCATTAGCACATCAGCTTCTGTTAAACTGATGGATGCATTAGCACATCAGCTTATGTGTAATATGCATTTGCAGTTTAACCCAACTGTCCCATAAGTTGATTGTATGTGTAATGGCAAACCCAACTGTCCCAGCTGGTCAGCAAGAGTTCTTGCTGTTTATGAGCTTGATGAACGCCCAGATGGTCAGCAAATTGAGCAGGAACTCATAGCCTTAGGTTGTAAGCCAAGTGTCCCAGCTGTTTTTATAGGACAGGAGCTCGTTGGTGGATCCAATGAGATCATGAGTCTGCATCTAAAAGGAATGCTGGTCCTTCAGTTGTATGCAATGAAGGATACACTCATGTGCTGGTCCTTATGATCATGTATACACTCATGTGCATTCCACTCATGTGCATACACTGGGCGGGAAGGGTTTTGTAAATTTCAGGGGGTAATGTTGTGTGTTATCACAAAGTACAGGGGGTAATAGAAAAGGACAAATTAGTAATTTACCAGTGGGGGGTAATTGTGCGACTTCACATAACTGTTGGGGGGTAAAATGGAAGGGTAATATAGTCATTTCAACTTAGACTTAACAGTTCTGTTACTCAATTAGACGGCGGGGGGTAAAAGTGCAACATAAGGTCAAACAGTGGGGTGTAATTTTGCAATTATTTCCTTAGGGGGGTAGAAGTGCCAATCACCCCTAACCTCAGGGTGTAAAATTGCAGTTTACTCTTTATATTTTTATTGTAAAAATTATGAAGTTTGCATGTTAGGTATTTTAGGTATGAGTATGCTATCCTTTACTATCAAGTAGTCCGTAAACTTTACTATCAAATCATCGTTTAGCGTCCTCTTTTAGGGATTGGTTTCTATCGATATTTATGAGATTTTGGAATTTTAGTACCATATCACTTGCTATTTTTATTCTTTACGTAACTATGTGTTTATTAAATAATGCATCTTTATTTCGAATTCTCATAAACCAAAAGAACTATGATTACACACTAAAAATTACTTTAAAAAAAACACTAAAAGTTAAATCCATCGAAATATGATAAATTTGATAAAAAAAAAGTAATTAACCAGCATAAATGAATTTGACGACAAGACTCACTTATCGCCCAGTGGTCTCGTCTTGGGCCTTGTCTTTATTGGACTCATCAGACAGGCCCAGAAACGGTTTCTGTCTCTTGAAAGAAAACTATGGAATATGGTGGGAAAACAAAGATGCCTTATCTCTCAGTTGCCACATTAATTGCCCGAAGGCAAAATGAGGACATCATCGGAAACAGTACCGAAAGGCAGCTGGCCTCATTAAATGATCAAGAGATCGAACCGTTGGGACTCAGACACGTGTCTGAGTCTCCCAAAGAGTTAAAGAAACCATTAGATGGGGCTGAAGGGACTTTTCAAAGAAGATAAGCAAACTCCTTTATATACACACATCATCTACTCCAAACATTCTTTTAGATCTATGTTATAATTTTCAAAGAACCAGCATAAATGAATTCCTGCTGTTAATATTCTTAAAAATGTTATCAAATTGTAATATTTTATTCGGCGAATATGTGATGTTACATCTATGTAAACGAGGAAAAGGTGTAACATATTAATTTTCTCTCTCCTGACAAAAATTATTACATGTCAAAATTCTGAAAAGGTTTGTACACGTGACAAAATTGTGTCCATAGATTAGGTTTCTTGAATTTTTGAACTCACGTGGGTTTTTCCTCTATAATTGTCCTGTGTATATATATACACGCACACAAAGGGAATATCTACTAAAAAGTGGGTTTTGCCTAATTAGCATAAGACCATGCGTAGTGGTAAGAGTGAATAATGCCCCCACCCTTGGGCGTTTTCCGTCATATGGCAGTCCAGTCAGCAAGGGGCATTATTGGGCGTTTTTCTAAAATGAGTGTAGTGGGGATGTGTGTATTATGTTAAAGAGGGGTTTAAAAAATTAAATAAAACAAAAAACTAACAAAAAAGGGAATTGGTCAAGAAAAAGTGGGATACATCTGATTGGCCACCCAAATACCATTTGAGCGTGTTTTAAATCACGCTTGAGAGGGGATTTCCGTCGGATCACGCCGGCGGGGGTGGGGCGGCGGCGTTTTTGGCTGTGTTTGGGGGGATCACGCCGGAAATATTGCCCACTACTGGTGTTTTTTCTCGGTGTAACACAAAATTATTACAAAAAAATCTAGCATAAAAATGTTATACAACATAGAAATACAACACAATTTTCTCGGTGTTTTTAGTTATCATATTTTATATAGTAATAGGGTACTCAAACTAAAGATAAAAAAAATGCTTTATTTTATGGCGCATTATTTTTTTTAAATAATGTCGTATAAAAAAGTTAAAGACGTTTAAAAAATTGAGGGATATTCATGTGCGTTGCATGTTGAGAGAGAAAGTCAACAAATCGGTTTTTTCAAGAATGCATTGCATTTCTTTTTTTCCTAAATTTTCATATTAGCCATTGATTTAAAAAATAAAAAAGTTAAGATAACTTCTTATACTACTTAGACAAATGTAACTGTTTATTTTATCTTACCCCATATATATATATATATATAGGGAAAGGTTAACATACAAAAAGGCTTATCCTACAAAATGTACGCGACGCGCATAACCCTTGGATCTGGCCAAAAATCACGCATGGATCAGTTAATCACGCATGGGAGCCAGTTAATCACGCATGGGAGCAATTAATCACGCATGGGATCAATTTTTTTGACCTAATCACGCATGGGAGCTTAATTACGCAAGTTATGTTGATCAAAAAAAGTGATAATCACGCATGGGATACTAATTACGCACGTTATAACTCTGTCGCGTATGATAATGTAGGATAAGCCTTTTTGTACATTATACTTTCTCTCTCTCTCTCTCTCTCTATATATATATATATATATATATATATATATAAATAAAAGTAAATTTGTTTTAACCTATAAGTAAATTAATGTAAAACATGGGCTAACCCAGTTTTCACTTTCTATATTTCGCTACGGTCTCATGCTAACCCAGTTTTCACTTTCTATATAGCATGCTTCTACATTGAGGGTTTTTTTTTTTTTTTTTTTATTTATAAATAGCTTGATCCACTTGATCTTAACAGCTTGAATTAAGCATGCTATATTTCATTAAGCATTCTACAATTGTTATGAGATTCTGGCCCTCTTGTTTTTTTCGTTTTTTTTATTTGTAAATTTGAGACAACTTGTACGAAGGCCCAATGAGCTCAAACCATAAAACTAAACTAAAACCAAATTGTTACTAACGGTTCAGTTTAGTTTGGTTTAAAAATTCTACGATTTGATTCACGGTTTGACCTAAAAATCGTGAAAACCAAACCATGAACCCCTAGTGAATGTGTTAAAGTCATATAGAAAATTAATAAAAAATAAATAAAAATTGGTTTTGATATCATCAATTTTATGGGAAGACTAAATACACACAACGGGCAGGGAACCCATCACGTATAGTAGTGGTGCACAAAAAACCTGAACCCGGACCCGAAAATAAAACCCGGAACCGGGTATTATAAAACCCGGGTTTTTTATACCCGAACCCGACCCTACCCATAGGGTAGGGGTTGGGTATGCATTTCTGTTATAAAACCCGAACCCGGAACCGGGTTTTTTATACCCGTTTTCAACCCAGGTTTTATGAGTACCCGGTTTCAACCCGAACCCGGAACCGGGTTTTTCAATACCCGGTCTGGGTTTCCCAATACCCTGTTCAGGTTTTTTCGTTTTTTTTTGTGTTTTTTCGAGTTTTGTACCTTGGTAACGGCTATATAGCCGTTAGAAAGTGTATTATAATCATTTGTTTGTTTTACATTGTATCTCTATACCCTATAAAAGGGGTCTTTGATGACGAACAATAAACGAAGACGATCAAGTTATTCGAAGCTATCTATGTTCATCATCTTATTCGATCCGGTTCAATGATTATTTAGGTGTCATGTATTTCTATGTTTTATGAAATAAAAAGGTTTTGCATTTTATATTTCTATGATTTATCCAAAAAAAAAATGAATACCTGAGGCATACCCGAACCAAACCCGAACCCAACCCGATCCATACCCGACCCTACCCGAACCCGAAAATAGGGTATTATAATACCCTGGTATTAGAAAACCCGACCCGAACCCTACCCGAACCCGGGTATATAGGGTATACATTTTTATATAAAACCTGGACCCGGACCCGACCCGGGTATTGTCAATACCCGATTTTGTAGAACCCGATCGTACCCGAACCCGGTTCCATACCCGGAACCGGGTATTCAGAAAACCCGATTTGTGCACCACTAACGTATAGTATATCTTAGATAAGAAACCAAGTATCAACCAAAGATACACTTCCCCTACTCAACCTTCCATTATTATCTTGACCGATTTTATTTATAAATGAGGATAACGATTAAATCTTCTCATTATCTTTTATAAAAATTGGAAGAGGCTCCTGTTAAGGTTGACGTCTTTCCCTCAATCTTGCCACAACATATTGTTAGACTGGTTTGACGCTGCCGATTTTATAGGCTCTTCATTAGGCCATACCCACCCTCTCGATTAGTAAACAATATGTCACAACAAGACTGGTTTTAAGGTCATCTTGGTTTTATTATCTTCTTGTAACTTAATTAGTTTGTGTTATATTAAGCCCACAAATGTGATCACGGTTAGGATCTATTAATTACCGAGGCGATTAATCTACAAATTAGTTAAGTTACCGAATAAACAAAATAGATCCTCCTTTGATCTTGCTACATCGCGGACCTCTATAATCGTAGTCCGTCTTTAGGTCCAATGGAGATATGTGTCCTCGGTAATAATCTCGTCGATTTCACTATTTTATCGGGTTACCCAAACCCCAATTAATTAACCTTTCTTAACTTCTACCTCCCAATTGGATCTAGTGCATTGCCAGAAGCCTCCCTAAGGTTGATGCAATATTAGAAGCCTTTTATTACCCAAAGATCTGGTTCGAAACCAGAAGTTTGTCAACCGAATCTGGTTCAACATCTATAAACCCATAGTAAGATCCGATTCAATACCAGAAGCTTACACCGGATTTGATAAGGGGTACCAAAAGCCATACGCACATTAGGTCAAGTTAAGTTAAATTAGATTAATTTATTCAAATTAAGTTATTATGTTAATTTAGTCTTAAAGGAACCAAGTGATCCTGTAACAAAAGATAACAAACCAACATTTAGTAAAAGATAAACACACTTGATAAAATAAAATACTAGATTAATAAGATTAACTAATCCAAGAGTTTGAGAAGATATAGAGATTACAACCATATGAAAATGTGATGTCGTGGTCACAATCAAATTTAATCCAAATACAACTAAATAGCTAGCGGTAAGTGGGTATCGAACACAGGGAGTTTGTGGAATATGTGTTATTTGAATATGTATCTAAGTGAACTAAATTAAACTAATTGCAATGAAAGTAAATTCAAAGAGTTGGATTGGTTGTTTGAGTTAAAAAAAAAAAACTAAAATTACTATTCTACTTGCAAAATGAAAGCTTGGTTTGTAAACAGTTTAGGAACAAATGACCATCCTAGGTTTCCGGTTTGCTTTGACATTCATGTTAACATTCAACTAGAACGAACCACATAGACATGGTTCATGTGTTGTTACTTGTCGTGATGAAAGGGAACTAAGTACTCGGATTCCTAGAACGCGAGGTTGTTACACGATGACCAATTAATCAATACCCAATCCTAATCCCGCCCATGATATCTCGATTGCCAACGGCACCAAGAACGTATGGTTTAGACTAAGATTAACATACAAATTAACAATTTACGAACAAGCAAACAACACACCATAATAAACAAACAAAAGTTGCAAGTCTATTATTCTAGAAATAAGAATAAAAACACAAATGTCTTAGACAAACCTTCAACCTAGGATGATCACCATAATTTTAGCCACTCATGACTTGGACAATCATCTTCACATACGTTTCAATGTTCATAAGGATTAAAAACACTAACAAGATGTTTAGAAATTCTTTAGAACCTAGAAAAACAAGCCAAAATCGCCCAAGAAGTGCTCCAAAATCGTCCACAATGATTGGATGATGAAAAGGCACCATAAACAACCTTAAATGAGGGAGTTACAAGTTTCTCGCTGGCCTCCACCGTAAGCTACGGTGGCCACCGTAGCTTACGGTGGCTTAGAATGGCTTACGGTGGGTCTCTACTGCCTTACGGTGGAAGAAAAATGCTGGGGGCTACCGTAATTTACGGTAGCTACCGTAAATTACGGTAGGCTTCAGCATGCAATTTTGTTTTCAGCATAACTTTTTCGTTTCAACTCCGTTTTCTTCACTGTTTTCGCCTACGTTCTCATAATTTCGTCCTCTATCATGTTATCTTCTTAATTATTCAATTACAAAAATTGATTTTTTCATTTATTCTCCGTGTTCCTTCCATTTTAAGCTCCCGTTTGTACCTGAAACACAAACAACCGTAGTTATCTAATTCTAGACAACTACCCGATTAAATGTAGGATTTTATTATCATTTATACCACTTAAGGGTCATCCTACGGTCCACCCGTCACATCCCCACACTTACTCGTTGCTTATCCCAAGCAACTCATTCAAAAACCATTTCATAACCAAAAGCGATCAATCATGCAAACCAAGCTAAAATGTGTCGTCCTTCTACTAACCTTTAATCATGCCACAAGACACACCCCTCACAAAAACTCTCGGTGACCAGAAATACTAGCAACATGATGCTAAAAACACTCAATGCATGTGTGTGATTGTGCGACAATAAGCTTGTATAAAAATCAAGTCTACTCCTATTAAGTATTTAGCATGCTTATGAATCAAAAGGACTTACGGGTTGTAACGGGGCTAAGTGCAAAGGTAGGAAAATGGTGGGATATATATATGCAAGAGCTAATTGATTTGACCCGGTTCTTATTTCTACTACTAAACAAAGCAAACACCAAATATATACACAACGTCTTCAACATTCTCAACTACTATTACAACTAATCACTTCTTTTTGTATTTTTCTCATCTTTTTTTTCTTTTTCTTTTTTTTGTTTTTGTTTTTTTTTTGTTTTGTTTTTTTAAGCATAGAACTCAACAATATATACAAGAACATCAACAATCACAAACTAAATTCCTAAACCGGGTCGTCTCAATAGGTAAAGTTTTTGTAAGAAGTAGGTTTGGGTCACAACCGAATGGTATAAGGCTCAAACATGGCTTTCTAAAGACCAAACCCCCACCCCTCACAATACCAAGCTCATATATGTAACGTATGAGGTCCAACCCCCAATTCCCACACTCTCACACATCTAGACGAGGCTACCTAAAAGTCCCCTATCATTTTCACAAGCATGCTAATCCTAGGCTTCAACAAGAATTCGTACACAAGTTCTATTAACACAATACACACACCGCCACTCAAAACAAGGAAAGCATCTTTAATAATCATATGTGGCTCAAAAACTCACCAAGAAATGACTAGAAAGGGGTGTCGGTGTGTCATGCAGAACAATGTCAAGTATTCAAATTCCAACAACTTTTCGCTTGGTTTCACAAATTTTTCAAAAATTCTCAAAATTTTCCCCTCATCCCCACACTTGGGATACATTGTCCCAATGTATGGTTTTGAAGGGAAGATCGCTTTCAACAAAAACACCAACATTTGCTTATACTCTCAAACCCCAAATTTCTTTTTGTATTTTTTTATTTTATTTTATTTTTTCATTAACAAAAGCAAACAAACTAACTACCAATATTTCAAAGCTAAAGAACATAACAAGACTAAGGAAAGAGTACATGACCTGGCGAAGTTTGACACAACAGATGTTGTAGATAATCCGACTTTCTATCACCACCTTCACACGACTATCCGCACCTCTTCCCCACACTTGAATGTCGCCATGGCCCAGAAACATAGAAAGATAAAAACAGCAAGATCAATATAAAACCCCGGGTTGCCTCCCGAGCAGCGCTAAGTTTTCGGGTCTCCAGCCAGACCGTGCCAACCCCATTTATGGTGGCTCAAAGAAGTGGTTCCTGCCATCTACATCACTTCCTCGTGCCATTGAGCAAAATGCATCTGTCTCGTTTCGAATCGGTGGGTAATCAAATACATTCTTGCTTGAACCCATATGCTTTTCTTCACGATCCGGTGGGTGATTTATTTTCATTCTTTGACACACATTTTTCATACAATTACTAGACTCACCACCCTTCCCGTCAATGGACTCATAACTAATCACTCCAATTTGAACATCAAAGGATAACTTACGGTTCTTTTCGGTCATGGTAATAATCCCGTCTCTACAATTAATTTGAGCATTTGCTGTGTATAGAAACGGTCGACCTAAGATTACCCTTTGTTGTGCTGCCATTTTGGTAGAAGCATAGTCTAGAACTAGAAAATCCACCGGGTATTCAAGCCCTCCCAACTGAATCTTAACATTCCTAACCATTCCCCGTGGACGCCTCCAACTTTCATCTGCCAAGCTCACCATGGTGTCTACATCTTGCAGCGGGCCAAAGTTATACATGTCATACAACTCGCCTGATAGCATGCTCATGCCCGCCCCATAGTCCAACAATGCATGAGGAATTTTTAGTTTTCCCACTCGGATAGGCACGAGTAGTGCTCCATGCTCTTTGTCATTTTCAACCTCGGCATCTTTTCCCATACCTGCACTCACTTGACAAGAAGAAGTTAGAAATGTTTCATTAAATTTAGTATTTGGAACGGTGCTTACCACATTGATGTTAATGCTTTTTGTGTTCTTGGGATTTGTCACCGTGTCACTTTGTAGTTGGCCATTTGCTTTCTTCAATATCGCTACATCACTCGCAAGTTGACTCATTTGAGTAGTCAACGACTGAATTGCTTTATCACGGATTTCGTCTGTTTGAATGCTAGCATCATCAAGCGGATTCCTTCGTTGCATCTCAATTTGCATCGCTTTCAACATCTCCATGACCTCGTTTCCACCCGAAGAGCCTTGACCCAAAGACCCACCATGCACTTGACCCGTTTGATATTGCCTTTGAAATCCTTGGTTTCCTTGGAAGTTCGGGTTGACTTGATTTGACGGATTCCCGTATCTAAAGTTCGGGTGACTTCGTAAACCGGGGTGGTAAGTATTGGAATTCATGTTGTAATTTCTACCACCCCTCTTTGCCCTTGCAAAGCATTCACCTCCTCATATTGCCCTTCCACTCCTTGGCAATTTTCAGCCGCATGCCCTATCTCATTATAAATTGCACAAACATCATAAATTTGATTAGAAGTTTGAATATTACCGTCATCTACCGCATGCACTTGAGTTCGGGTAATGGTCGGTCGTGCTCTCCTTGACGCTTGAGCTTTTCTTTTTGATGTGATCGCCATTTGCTCCAAAAATTCCCAATCGTCATGCTTGTAGTTTGTACCAAAAGTACCATTTGTGATGGACATTAAATCGCGAGCATCTTCGGCACTTAACCCCTCATGAAAAGCGTTCATCAATTCCCATAACTCTATCCCATGATGAGGGCAATTCTTGATCATCATGTTAAAACGCTCAAAGGCCTCATGAAACATCTCACCTTGTTGTTGCTGAAAACTCCTCAACCCCTTCCTAGCATCATTAGTCTTTTGAGCGGTGTAAAATTCATCTAAAAATATTTGTTGCATCTCCGCCCATGTGTAAATAGATGCTGAAGGTAGTGTGTAAAACCACTTCTTTGCCTTGTCTTCTAGAGAAAATTGGAATAATACCAATTTAACATCGTCGGCCGAAAATCCTTGACTCACAAATGTGTTGCAAATCGAGTCATAAGCTTCCAAGTGAAAATAAGGTTCCTCCGTTGCTAGACCCTTATATTTTGGCAAGCTTTGTAATGAATTGGTTCTCACTTCAAATGTCCTCCCTTGATCATTGTGAGGAATAACTACCGGTGAAGGATTATGAGTGATTACCGGCCTAAAATGTGCCTCTATACCTCTAGCATGTTCTCGAAGATGTCGTCTCGGTACACCCACCCGAGCCCTTGGACGAATGGGACCCATTGGTCTTTGCATAGGCCCTTGAGGTGCAAATGGTGGTTGTTGGTGATGTTGTTGCATCGGCGGATGTTGAATTGGCCTTTGAAATTGAGGTTGAACATTTTGTGGGCGAACTTGTTGTAACGGTAAAGGACGTTGCAATTGTGTCCCTTGTGGCTGAATATTTTGTACCCCAACCAGTAACCTACCCATGTCTTGGAATTGTTGTAATGGTTGACTTTGTTGACTCACTCCTCCTTGAGGTCCCAAATTACCTCCATCACCTCCATAGTAAAATCCTTCTTCTTCATATCCTCCAAATTCTTCGTCATACCCATCATCAAATCCATCTCCTCCTATACCCGAAGATTGCACAAAAGGATAAGATGAATATTGGAAACCCGATTGGTTTATTGGTCTAAATGTAGACGTAGTATGAATGATAGTTGAGCTTGGTGGCATCGAGTAGGTAGAAGATGATTGACCCGAAACTGGGAAAAAATGTGAAAATGGTGGAATGGTAGCGGAAGGGCTATATGTAAGAGTAGGTTCAACTTGGGTAGTAGTAGGTGATGTAGTGTTGGGTGGTGTGACATCATGTGGTGAAGTAAATTCGGTAGTGGAAGTAGGCATGGTGGTATTCGGTGAAGGTTGTATGGATGTAGGAATGAATGATGAGGTCATTTGACCCGTTGTGGGTGGTGGTGGTGGTTGATCCATGTATCTAAGTGGTGTAGTAGGTGTTGTTGGTGAACCACTGATTTTGTTTTCACGTAGCAAAATTCTGTTTTTTCTCAAAGTTCGTTCGATTTCTGGATCAAATGTCAATGGTGATAGCTTGTGAGAGCTCCTAGTACGCATGCACCTGTCAATACCTGCACACTAGCACACCCAGCGTAAACCAGAAAAATAACAAACTTAATAAGATCAAAAATAAGACACGTTGCGCACTACTCCCCGGCAACGGCGCCAAAATTTGACGTGATGTCGTGGTCACAATCAAATTTAATCCAAATACTACTAAATAGCTAGCGGTAAGTGGGTAACGAACATAGGGAGTTTGTGGAATATGTGTTATTTGAATATGTATCTAAGTGAACTAAATTAAACTAATTGCAATGAAAGTAAATTCAAAGAGTTGGATTGGTTGTTTGAGTTTTAAAAAAACTAAAATTACTATTCTACTTGCAAAATGAAAGCTTGGTTTGTAAACAGTTTAGGAACAAATGACCATCCTAGGTTTCCGGTTTGCTTTGACATTCGTGTTAACATTCAACTAGAACGAACCACATAGACATGGTTCATGTGTTGTTACTTGTCGTGATGAAAGGGAACTAAGTACTCGGATTCCTAGAACGCGAGGTTGTTACCCAATGACCAATTAATCAATACCCAATCCTAATCCCGCCCATGATATCTCGATTGCCAACAGCACTAAGAACGTATGGTTTAGACTAAGATTAACATACAAATTAACAATTTACGAACAAGCAAACAACACACCATAATAAACAAACAAAAGTTGCAAGTCTATTATTCTAGAAATAAGAATCAAAACACAAATGTCTTAGACAAACCTTCAACCTAGGATGATCACCATAAGTTTAGCCACTCATGACTTGGACAATCATCTTCACATAAGTTTCAATGTTCATAAGGATTAAAAACACTAACAAGATGTTTAGAAATTCTTTAGAACCAAGAAAAACAAGCCAAAATCGCCCAAGAAGTGCTCCAAAACCGTCCACAATGATTGGATGATGAAAAGGAACCATAAACAACCTTAAATGAGGGAGTTACAAGTTTCTCGCTGGCCTCCACCGTAAGCTACGGTGGCCACCGTAGCTTACGGTGGCTTAGAATGGCTTACGGTGGGTCTCTACTGCCTTACGGTGGAAGAAAAATGTTGGGGGCTACCGTAATTTACGGTAGCTACCGTAAATTACGGTAGGCTTCAGCATGCAATTTTGTTTTCAGCATAACTTTTTCGTTTCAACTCCGTTTTCTTCACCGTTTTCGCCTACGTTCTCGTAATTTCGTCCTCTATCATGTTATCTTATTAATTCTTCAATTACAAAAATTGATTTTTTCATTTATTCTCCGTGTTCCTTCCATTTTAAGCTCCCGTTTGTATCTGAAACATAAACAACCGTAGTTATCTAATTATAGACAACTACCCGATTAAATGTAGGATTTTATTATCATTTATACCACTTAAGGGTCGTCCTACGGACCACCCGTCAGGTACCAAAAGCC
This sequence comes from Helianthus tuberosus, assembly GCA_030545235.1. NCBI lineage: Eukaryota > Viridiplantae > Streptophyta > Magnoliopsida > Asterales > Asteraceae > Helianthus > Helianthus tuberosus. Next base: position 148,375,619 of record CM060411.1, on the reverse strand, counting down.
ATACGCACATTAGGTCAAGTTAATTTAAATTAGATTAATTTATTCAAATTAAGTTATTATGTTAAGTTAGTCTTAAAGGAACCAAGTGCTCCTGTAACAAAAGATAACAAACCAACATTTAGTAAAAGATAAACACACTTGATAAAATAAAATACTAGATTAATAAGATTAACTAATCCAAGAGTTTGAGAAGATATAGAGATTACAACCATATGAAAATCGTAACACTTTTACCCATGGCGACTACCAATCTTGCATGATCATCAAGCTCAAGTGTAAGTGTGTGTAAAATGTGTCTCCCAACTCTCATTTATTACATATTTTTAGTAAACTTTTTTACTGATGCCTTATTATTGATATGGATGATCAAAGATAAAATGTTGGAATTCTAACTTTGGAGAGGTTTCGGTCATCATGAATGCCTTCTCTAAGGATCAACTTCTCATAATCCAAGCAAAGTGAGCTTCAGAAGAATCATGAACATGGTATACTTGGGCATCAATTCACCAAGACCCATAGATCATCCACACAATCCAAGGAGTTATGGCCCTGAAAAGGGTCCCATAGAGCTCTTGGAGGCAAGTTCCTTGGAAGGAGACTTGGCACTCCAAGGCTTAGAAGACACAAACAAGGCGTAACACATGCTTGAAATGAGGGGTGTCTATTGATAGTGGAGTTGGGGGACAGATATGCATGGCCGTGCATGATAAGGCATGATTGTACCTTATCCTTTTGTTTGTAGATTCTTCTAAAAGTCGTCCTTTTTGTCGCTATTAAGGTACTATACATGGGCGTGCTTATATATGCACAGTCGTGCATAAGACATGTGTCCCAATACATCCCAAAGCCGGTGTACTTCCGGTCTTCTAATATGTCTTGTTCTGATTTGTCTCTTATGGGAAGCATGGTCGAGCCTTTAGTATGCATGACCGTGCATATACTTATTTTCTTGCCCACCAAGTTTATCTTGTCACACCCCAAAAACGTCGCAGCGGAATATAAAACGTAGTGGTGACGGAAGTTGGTGCCCATAAATATCTTGCTGAACGATGCATTGTTAATGTTAGACATTCCACTTAATTAAAACATAATTTTTAAAACTTAAAGTTTAAAAAGTACATCACAACCACATCACTAAAGTTGTCTTAATCCTTATGGATTTTATTACATAGGTCCCAAATTTGTTTTAAAAGTTGTCCAAAACATTATCAAACCAAACATGCATCAACAACCACAAGATACACTATAATTCCCGAAGCCGAACTCAAGTACCTGAAGAACTGATTAAAATCAAGTGTCAACACAAAGGAGGGTGAGTTCACATATCCAAATTTAAATAATTTGATCCAAGTAAAACTTTCTAATTATGTGTTTATTATCAAAACATCCATATAATTTATGAAGTTAATTTATTTCCTTAATAAAAATCCAAGGGTCAGCCGTCGCAAGCGTTTCCCAAAAACCTTCGACCAAAAGAATCTTCCCAAGTTTACATATTAAATTGATAGCATCACATGTTCGGATTCGTAAGTTTGAAACACATTACGAACTATATATTAACAATGAAGGTATAATTAAAGTTATACTATAACAAAATATCAATTCGTCATTTGACTTGACACGGAGCTACCGGTCACGACGGGGTGGTCAACCCGATAGATCTACCAGCAATTCCACGCGTGCAATACTTAAATGATTAAAAAACAATATTAGCGCATGCGCCCATAACGGGCCATCTATACTGCTTGCCTCATGAACAATATATATATATATATATATATCCTACTAATACTGATAAATTTAATATATCATGTTGTACGAATTCCCCAAAGTCCCCACCGAGACATAAGCCAATATCCGATACTTATTCTCTTGAGATCAAGCAAATTCGCCCCAACTTTAGATTTAAGCATTTTTAAATCTACACGGTCGTTTTCTCCTAAACACCGCAATAATCCTCGTTTCTCCCCGAAACAGATTTATTCAACAAAACCGTTTCTACCCGAAACATGTTTATATCATCAAGCCATATATTTTCCACGAAAATATACATTTTATATAACAAAAGGTGTGTTTTATTCAAAACATCTTTAATCCTTTTAAGGCGTGTTCTTCCCCCAAAATATATACAAGACAGTAAAAAGATGGAGTTTAGTGACACTCACCTTTGGGTGCGTATTATAATAGCGCAATCCCACAAATTGATTCTACACGTCCTAATATACGTAGGAACAATTTATCAATCAATATATCACAAAATTCCTAAGTTTCTCCAAATCTTAGAATTTTCACATAACTTTGAGATTTTCTTAAAAAGTCATTATTTTTTATTATGCTGGCATATTAATATATATATATATATATATATATATATATATGTGTGTGTTCACATATATATAGGGGACCGCTAAAATGAAAACCAACTCTAGTTGTAAGAACCGTGAGAACTACACCGTACGGGGCGAGGTGGACCAAATTTTTTTTTCATAAATGTAGATGCGTGTATTATAAACACATTTGTAAAAAATTTCAAAAAAAAATGTCGTGTGTGTAGTTTTGAGCACCACAAGTTTGCATTTATGGGTACCGTAAATTTTGTTTAAAATTTACGGTACCCGTAAACACAAACAAAACTACACACACGACATTTTTTTTTAATTTTTTTTACAAATGTGTTTATAATACACGCATCTACATTTATGAAAAAAAAATTTGGTCCACCTCGCCCCGTACGGTGTAGTTCTCACGGTTCTTACAACTGGAGGTGGTTTTCATTTTAGCGCCCCTATATATATATACCCCCAATATATATATATATATATAGGATGAGGATCATTACAGAACACCAATTAATGCATAGTGTGTCATCAATTATACATATTTTCTATGCATAGTGTGAAAAACAATAAATCTTATATTTCTAACATTTCCATTAACTTTTTAGGTTTTTACGATTGAAAAAATGGGTGATTCATTTTGTTCTGCGTGTTCTCGCAATATTTAGTGTTCTGCATAGAACCTTCCCCTATATATATATATATATATTAAGATTTTGCGACTTGAACGATTTTATTGGTGACCCTTAATATGTTATATCCATTAACACTCCCGGTTATACGTAATATATCTACGATTTGCGCTTCATAATATATATACATAAACGTGCACATATACTCATATCATAACACGCGAAATCTCATTAACTTATACACTTTATCATTTTTAAAACATTTATACATTAAATAACTCATCAAGTTAACATATGTATCAATTTTCATGTTCGACAAATAAGTTAACCATTTAACGCGATTTTACCGCTTTAAACATACAAATGTACATGCATAGTCTAAATTCCCGCTATCATGCCAACACTTAACATATTATTATATACACATATCTAAATCACATAATATTGTAACACCCCAAAAATTATGGTAAATGATAAATAAAGAATTTAACTTAGTTAATGGAAAGACTTGATTTAATGATAACTAGTTAAATTAAAGGCTTAAGTTAAATACTCCCTCAAGTGGGAGGACTAAAGATGTAATTAGTTAGTAAAAAGGGCTAAATAAGAAAAACTCACAACAAACACACACAGTACGTGTGTGTATCGATCAGGAGCCAAGAAAAAGCAAGGGTTCACCCTTGTTCTCATCAAATTCATCAAATTAACAAAGAAGAATCAATGTTTATCAGTTGCATGTGGTGAAAACTCGATCAATCACCCATACCTAATCAAGTGGTAAGTTGAATTACTAGATTTGATGAATTGTAGAAGAAGGGTATTGACCCAATCATGAAATTGTGATATGATTTGTGTTGTTTAGATGTTAAGGATGCTCCCTAGGGTAGAAATCATGCTTAAATTTGGTGAATTGAAAGAAAGTTTCTATAAACCCACTTTGTGAAAGTTATGTTATGAATGTGAAGATTTTAGGAGTGATGAATGTATGTAATTGACATGTAATTCAGCTTGTAGTACCCGAATGCTAGATAAATTGATGAAGATTAAAGGAATCGAAAGAATTAGATTGTCTAGTGATGACATATAGGATGATATAGCAAATCATGCTTAAAATGCTTGTACACTATGCTTTATTAATGTAATGCACACTAGGTGTTTGATGAAATGCTTGAAAGAGTAATTATGTGTAAATTGAAATGTGATGGAATGGAAGTTAGGGTACTAAACGGATGAATGAATATGTTGATTTAGGTGTGAAGGAAGAAGGTTCGAATTCTAAGAAATCGGAAGGATCACAAGACCGAGGTATATTTCGTTGCATACAAATATTTTATTTATAATCTTGTTATAACATCATAATTAGATATTGTTAAATTGTTACGGTGATTAGTAACTAATTAGCAAATCCTTTGCGGGTTTTGGCTAGTATGAGAATTGTGATAAGTTATGCAAGTCGACCGGTTCTAGTGAACAAGTCGATTATGAATGAGCTTCCATCCGTTTTGAACGGGTGGTATCGTATGCTATATTAAATGCTAGAAGCTTAATCCGTTATACGGGCAAGATGAAGAATTTTATGTTGAAAGCAATCAACCCGGTTAAACGGGTTGGATATGTATGCTTAACTCTCATTGAGAGTGTTTATGCCAAACCCAAATAATTGGGGTAGTTTTATGTATGCTTAACTCTCATTGAGAGTGTTTATGCACAACCCAAGTATTTGGGTAGTCTAATGCGCAAGAAAGATGACGTTCATAATGGATTGAATTAAAACGGAAGGGTTATATATATATAACTAGTATGATGACTAACTTTTAAAATCCTTGTTGAATGTAGGTAAAACCTCACTATAGGCGATCCGGAGCTTGGAGCGAGCACATGTCTATGCCTTGTTATACCGAACGCTTCCGCTAGTTTATATGCATACTTTTTGGGTCTATGTCTTGTCATTTTGTTTCATCTTGTTAGAAGTCTTACACTTAAAAACTTGTTGTCTTTGTTTTGGGTAGTTTAATGTTAACAGGGTCGTAGACGGTTGATGGTTTATTATGTGTAATAACAGGGGGTATGCTCGTTGCACGGACGGGTCATGCCCAAATTTTGTTAAAAGTTTATAAAAAATGTTAATTACAAGGTCTTGAAAATTGATAAGGTTGTTGTTTTTATTAATATGAATAAGCGGTAGTAACAAGTTGGTATCAGAGCCAAGGTTTGAGGGATTCGAGCGTTAAACGCGATGCTTGAACTCAAACCGATGGCTCGTTCGAAAGAGTGCTCGCTCCAAGATCGCCAAGGAGGTAAAATTTTAAACTTTCGTTTAATATGAACTTGTATAATGCACTACGGTTTAAGAGTTAAGATTCATTATGTTATGAAGCGTTAAGAAGGGTTAAATGAGAAATCCCGAGACCCGGGAAGCTGGAAACGGACTCGGGAGTAGTCGGAACAGCCAGAAAAACAACCTGCAGCGTTTTGCTAAACGAGGGCCCGTCGCCGACGGGTTAGCCCCCCGTCGCCGACGGCCCACCTTTACCCGACGGCTTAACCTCCTGTCGACGGCTGCTCTTGTCCGACGCCCAAATCCAGAGCCCGTCGCCGACGGGTTAGCCCCCCGTCGCCGACGGCCCACCGAATACAGTTTGCGGATTTTTGTTGTTTTTCACATGATTATGCTGTTGGACTGTCCGAAGGCTTATTTAATAACTATGGGAGGTCGGTTTAAGGCTTAATAAGTGTATACAATCACAATTAGTGATTACAACAGGAACGGATTCGTAAGAATCCAAAAGCAATGAACCGAATGACATTATATGGATTAAGTAAATGCTGGTTAAAGAATAATTATATACCAGAAATTTATGATTTGTAGTAAACGAAAGCATGATATTGTGTAGATGGCTGATGCAAGAAACGTTAATGATGACGATGATACTGCTCGTCAAGAAGCAATGTACAATAAAGTCACTGAAGTGGCAGAAGGGGTTATGCAAGCTAATCTTCCACGATTAGCTCAGGAAGTAGAAAGTCGGGTGTTGGGAGTTGTGGATGCCATGATGACTAGCAAGATTGAAGAACTAAAGGAGCTGATAGAGGGAACTAGAAGCAAAAGCAAGGAACGAAGGTGCACGTATAAAGACTTTATGGCGTGCAATCCCGCGACGTATGATGGTAAGATCGATCCGATAGCATGCCAAAGATGGATTTCAAACATAGAAGCAGTATTTGTTCGAAGCCGTTGTGATGTTGAAGATAAGGTGATGTTCGCCACTGGCCAACTCACGCTTCAGGCAAAAGATTGGTGGGATGCACACAGTAAGGAGATAGGGGAGGATAGACTACAAGTGATGACTTGGCAAGAATTCAAGGAACCCTTTATGAGGTACCATTGCCCTCAGTCGGCTATTGATAAGATCCAAGAGGATTTCTTGCGCCTCCGACAGAAAAACGAGTCGATAAATGAAATATCAAATACTTTCTTGGATAAGATGAAGTTCTGTGGGGATTTTGTGAAGACCGAAAGAATGAAGATCAATCGCTTTTATGGGGTTTTAAAGGCGGAATTCAGGGAGTTCATTACTCCCTCGAAATGTGAGACCCTAGATGAGCTCATCAATCTGGCACGGGATAGAGAAATCGAAATTAAGAGACAAAAAGAACGTGGGGAAAAGAGATCAAACGAGAAAGGTGCAAGTTCGAGTCCATCCAAAAAGGGGAGGTATCAAGATTAAGGAAGGAAAGATAAGTCGAAAAGTGGTATCCCTTCTTGTAAGACTTGTGGAAAGCTTCATACCGGGGAGTGTTTATTAGGCAAGAAGGGGTGCTACAAGTGTGGTAAGGAAGGACACTCGTCTTTTCAATGTCCAGATAACTCGAAGACTTGCTTCAACTGTTTTGGAAAGGGGCATGTTAAGTCGGAGTGTCCAAAACTCCAACAAGGATCAAAGAAGGAGGGAAAGAACGAAGAGAGCTCTAAAGCGAAAGGGAGGATGTTTCAAATCACCTCCGAAGAAGCTAAGTCTCATCCGAATGTGGTTTCAGGTATCTTTTTACTCAACTCCATACCGGTTTATGTCTTGTTTGATACCGGGGCCACTATGTCGTTTATTTCAAATGAAATCATACAACATCCTTCATTTAAGATCGAACGAATGCCGATGCCTCTAGAAGTAGAAATAGCTGATAGCAAGATTTATATGTTACACGAAATTTGTAAAAATTGCAAATTTACCATAGAAGATGAAGAATTCAATATTGACCTCATACCTATGGTTTTGGGGGAATTTAAAATGATTGTGGGTATGGATTGGATGACCCGACACCAAGCGGGAATTAATTGTGAAACCAAAACGATACATGTTCAGTCCCCAAGTGGAAAACGAATAGCTATACAAGGAGAGAGAAGGGTGGAAGCGAAACTTTGTACCCTCGTTCAAGCCGCTAAGTATACACTTAACGGGGGTAAGGCATACCTAGCTTACGTGGTAGATGCTCATCGAGATTTTCCGAAGCTTGAAGATGTAGAGATCGTGAATGAATTTCCGGATGTATTTCCGGATGAACTGCCGGGACTTCCTCCCGAAAGAGAAATAGAGTTTCGTATTGAATTGAATCCGGTTGCGAAGGCTCCTTATAGATTGGCTCCCACCGAGATGCGGGAGCTAATGACACAATTACAAGACCTGTTAGACAAGGGATTTATACGTCCGAGTGTGTCACCTTGGGGAGCGCCTGTCTTATTTGTTAAGAAGAAAGACGGGTCGATGCGCATGTGCATCGACTACAGAGAATTAAACAAGCTAACTGTCAAGAACCGCTACCCTTTACCAAGAATTGACGATCTCTTTGATCAATTGCAAGGGGCGAGTTGGTTCTCCAAGATAGATTTGCGTTCGGGGTACCATCAAGTTAGAGTACGGGAAGAAGATATTCCGAAAACCGCGTTCAGAACCCGTTATGGGCATTATGAATTTTTAGTCATGTCTTTCGGGTTGACGAATGCGCCGGCTGCGTTTATGGATCTTATGAACCGGGTATGTCGCCCCATGTTAGATAAATCTGTGATCGTGTTCATAGATGATATTCTAGTCTACTCGCGAAGCAAGGCCGAACATGCAAAACACTTGCGTGAAGTACTTGAAGTTCTCCGTAAGGAGAAACTTTACGCGAAATTTTCAAAATGCGCCTTTTGGCTCAGAGAGGTGCAGTTTCTGGGCCATGTGATCAATTCGGAGGGTGTCCTAGTAGATCCATCAAAGATCGATGTTGTAATGAAATGGGTTCCTCCGAAGAACCCGACTGAAATAAGAAGTTTTCTAGGCCTTGCGGGATATTACAGAAGGTTCATACAGGATTTTTCAAAGATAGCTTTGCCTTTAACAAAGCTGACGAGGAAGAAAGAGAAGTTCGTGTGGGGTAAAGAACAGGAGGAAGCCTTCCGAGTATTAAAAGAGAAATTATCATGTCCACCGGTTTTGACATTACCGGATGGGACTGAAGACCTGGTGGTCTATTCAGACGCGTCACATCAAGGGTTAGGTTGCGTTTTGATGCAAAGGGGAAGAGTTATCGCATATGCTTCACGACAACTGAAGCTGCATGAAGTAAACTACCCAACACACGATTTGGAATTGGCAGCGGTAGTATTTGCCTTAAAAATTTGGAGGCATTATCTATATGGCGTGAAGTGCACAATTTATTCGGATCACAAAAGCCTTAAATATTTCTTTGAGCAGAAAGACTTGAATATGAGGCAATGGAGGTGGTTAGAACTTATCAAAGACTATGATTGTGATATCCTTTATCACCCGGGAAAAGCGAATGTAGTAGCCGACGCGTTAAGCCGAAAGGAATATCCGCCACCCATTCGAGTAAAATCCATGAAGATGATAGTTACGCCGCGATTACTCGAGACGATACGTGATTCCCAAATAAAGTCACTCGCAGCTGAAGATGTAAAGAAAGAAAGATTGAAAGGAATAACCGATAAGCTAGAAGAAAATTCGATCGGGCTCAAAACGAGATTTGGCCGAATTTGGATACCCCGTTTCTGCGAAGTCAAGACTGCGCTACTTGAAGAAGCTCATAAGTCACGATATTCGGTTCACCCCGGGGCTACAAAGATGTATCAGGATTTGAAGACCAACTATTGGTGGCCGGGCATGAAACGTGATATCGTTAAGTATGTCGCGAAATGCTTAACATGTTCCCAAGTGAAAGCAGAGCATCAAAGACCATACGGGGAGTTGCAGCCCTTAGAGATCCCGGTATGGAAGTGGGAGGAACTAACAATGGATTTGGTAACTAAGCTTCCTAGAACGAAAAAGGGGCACGATACAATATGGGTAATCGTAGATCGGCTTACGAAAAGCGCTCATTTTCTACCTATCAAAGAGGCTTACTCCTCCGAGATAATGGTAGAAATATATATTAATGAAATCATATCTCGACACGGGGTGCCTGTGTCAATCGTTTCGGACCGGGACACCAGATTTACCTCACGTTATTGGCGAAAGTTTCACGAAAGTGTGGGCACGAGGTTACACATAAGCACCGCCTACCACCCTCAGACTGACGGCCAGTCAGAAAGAACCATTCAAACCCTTATCGATATGCTGAGAGCGTGTGCATTAGACTTTGGGGGAAGCTGGGCTGACCATCTACCCCTAGTGGAATTCTCTTATAATAATAGTTACCATAGTGGCCTTAAAATGGCTCCATATGAACTCCTGTACGGAAGAAAATGTAGAACTCCCGTATGTTGGGGTGAAGTGGGGCAAAGAGAGCTTGCGCCAAGTGATCTAATAGCAGTAACAAATGAAAAGATAAAATTGGTAAGAGCGCGACTGAAAGCGGCCCAGGATCGGCAAAAAGTTTACGCGAAAAAGAAAAGGCGACCTATTGAATTTCAAGTCGGAGATTTCGCTCTGTTGAAAGTATCCCCATGGAAGGGTATAATCCGTTTTCGCAAGCGGGGCAAATTAGGTCCTCGATATATTGGACCGTTCAAAGTCTTGGCTCGAGTTGGAAAAGTCGCATATCGATTAGAACTACCGCCTACTCTAGACGGGATTCATAATACCTTCCACGTGTCGCAGTTGAGGAAGAGTCCTACGGACGAAACAGCACTAGTACCACTCGATGATATTGAGTTGGACGAGGGATTGAACTATGTCGAAAGACCCGTAGCCATTAAAGACTTCAAAGTAAAGAATCTCCGCAACAAAACGGTTAAACAAGTGTTGGTTCAATGGCAACACCGAAAGGGGTCGGATCTCACTTGGGAAGCAGAAAATGAAATGAGGAAACACTATCCTTTTCTTTTCGGTATGTCGATATTTAAATTTGTCATATGATCAGGTTTCGGGGACGAAACCTCTTTTAAGGGGGGTAGACTTGTAACACCCCAAAAATTATGGTAAATGATAAATAAAGAATTTAACTTAGTTAATGGAAAGATTTGATTTAATGATAACTAGTTAAATTAAAGGCTTAAGTTAAATACTCCCTCAAGTGGGAGGACTAAAGATGTAATTAGTTAGTAAAAAGGGCTAAATAAGAAAACCTCACAACAAACACACACAGTACGTGTGTGTATCGATCAGGAGCCAAGAAAGAGCAAGGGTTCACCCTTGTTCTCATCAAATTCATCAAATTAACAAAGAAGAATCAATGTTTATCAGTTGCATGTGGTGAAAACTCGATCAATCACCCATACCTAATCAAGTGGTAAGTTGAATTACTAGATTTGATGAATTGTAGAAGAAGGGTATTGACCCAATCATGAAATTGTGATATGATTTGTGTTGTTTAGATGTTAAGGATGCTCCCTAGGGTAGAAATCATGCTTAAATTTGGTGAATTGAAAGAAAGTTTCTATAAACCCACTTTGTGAAAGTTATGTTATGAATGTGAAGATTTTAGGAGTGATGAATGTATGTAATTGACATGTAATTCAGCTTGTAGTACCCGAATGCTAGATAAATTGATGAAGATTAAAGGAATCGAAAGAATTAGATTGTCTAGTGATGACATATAGGATGATATAGCAAATCATGCTTAAAATGCTTGTACACTATGCTTTATTAATGTAATGCACACTAGGTGTTTGATGAAATGCTTGAAAGAGTAATTATGTGTAAATTGAAATGTGATGGAATGGAAGTTAGGGTACTAAACGGATGAATGAATATGTTGATTTAGGTGTGAAGGAAGAAGGTTCGAATTCTAAGAAATCGGAAGGATCACAAGACCGAGGTATGTTTCGTTGCATACAAATATTTTATTTATAATCTTGTTATAACATCATAATTAGATATTGTTAAATTGTTACGGTGATTAGTAACTAATTAGCAAATCCTTTGCGGGTTTTGGCTAGTATGAGAATTGTGATAAGTTATGCAAGTCGACCGGTTCTAGTGAACAAGTCGATTATGAATGAGCTTCCATCCGTTTTGAACGGGTGGTATCGTATGCTATATTAAATGCTAGAAGCTTAATCCGTTATACGGGCAAGATGAAGAATTTTATGTTGAAAGCAATCAACCCGGTTAAACGGGTTGGATATGTATGCTTAACTCTCATTGAGAGTGTTTATGCCAAACCCAAATAATTGGGGTAGTTTTATGTATGCTTAACTCTCATTGAGAGTGTTTATGCACAACCCAAGTATTTGGGTAGTCTAATGCGCAAGAAAGATGACGTTCATAATGGATTGAATTAAAACGGAAGGGTTATATATATATAACTAGTATGATGACTAACTTTTAAAATCCTTGTTGAATGTAGGTAAAACCTCACTATAGGCGATCCGGAGCTTGGAGCGAGCACATGTCTATGCCTTGTTATACCGAACGCTTCCGCTAGTTTATATGCATACTTTTTGGGTCTATGTCTTGTCATTTTGTTTCATCTTGTTAGAAGTCTTACACTTAAAAACTTGTTGTCTTTGTTTTGGGTAGTTTAATGTTAACAGGGTCGTAGACGGTTGATGGTTTATTATGTGTAATAACAGGGGGTATGCTCGTTGCACGGACGGGTCATGCCCAAATTTTGTTAAAAGTTTATAAAAAATGTTAAATACAAGGTCTTGAAAATTGATAAGGTTGTTGTTTTTATTAATATGAATAAGCGGTCGTAACAAATACATTGTAACACATAAGGTTCACCCATGTACAACCTATTCTAGTACATTGAAAAACGCGTATTTTAGTGATTCGGTAACGTTTTCGGGCGTCAAAAGTCACGTATGACTAACCAAACACCAAGTAAACTTAATATAAGGTAAAATACTTATATTTATACCAAAAATATCAGTTTACTTACTGATCTAAAACAGTTTTGTAAAAATCCTTCGAAAAGCCGATTTTAACCGTTTTACCGTATAGTTTTGTATCAAACGTTACCATAACCATCCCAAATCGTATCGACTTGATATTTTAACATAATCCATGTTATTTACTGATTAAAATTATGGTTATAATCGGGTTAGTGCAGTTTTTATGTAAGTCGCATAAATCATGCGATTTCACATATTTTACAACTTTTTATGCTACATGTACCACATGCAAAGCTACCAAACTCATGACCAAGTTTCATGTTATTATAACACTTCAAATATTAATACTTTTAGTGTTTATAACTTAATTAAAAATCATTTTTATCATACCATATCATTTTCATCATCTCATGATCATTTTAACAATATGCATGCTTATGTACAAGCATCTAATGCACCCATATCACATCATCATCATCTTGCGTGAACTTAAATGCATCCAACATATATTTAACTCATGTTCAAATAATCAAGAACATCATAATCTTCATATGATAATTACCTTATCATCATGTCATAAATGCATGTACCATGTTCTTACATAATTAAGAACTAGCAACAAAACTCATGTGTATACATACATACATACATACGACACATGCATACACACATATATACTTCCAAAATTTCACTTTTTCACATGACCATCTTAAATCATAAAAACCCTTTTTGAACATTCTTTAGATCACACATGCATTTCACTTTACAAGCATCATGTCATACAAGAATCTATCAAAATCAAAACTCAATCTCTAATATGTATACATACAAACGGCCACACATATACATACATACTCATCCATTTTTACTTTCTTTAAAAACCCATTTGTTTTAATTTCAAGTTTGTGCTTAAATCTAAGAACAAGAGAAACCTTCCACTATCATCTTCATCACCAAGAATCAAGAATATGTTTGAAATAAATAATTTTATACCTTCAAGATTCAGGTGGGTTTTTGACAAAAATGATGATATGGAGCTTGGTTCTTGCTTGAAACTCCTTGGAATCACATTTGGATCTTCAAATGGACTTGAAATCACTTTGAAATGGCTTTGAATTCCCAAGAACAAGGTTGGAAATTAAAAAATGGTGGAAGAATAGGGTGTTCGGCCTAAACTTGTTAGAAAGGGAGAGGATGATTTGGTTTTGATTTGTTTTTCTTGAATTTGTAAAGATATGGAAGATTGCAAATCTCTAATCATGTCTTGAATCCTTCCAAGAGCCACAAGTGGCAAGAGAAAGAAGAGGAAGACTCCTCCATGGCCGCCACAATCCCTCAAGCACTCACATCTTTCATATTTACATATATATATATATATATATATATATATATATATATATATATATATATATATATATATTATATGGGTTAAAAACCAGTGTTTTACTGATCACCAGGTATTTTATCTAGCGTTTTAATCCCGTTTTATGGAGTTTTAAATTATTTTTATCACTCTATAAAAATAAACTCTCCAAATTATTACTGAAAGAATTATCAGTTGCCTTGAATGGCTGCGTTGATAGTATTTTGTCAGATACGTGTTGTATCGCGCGGTACGCGCTTAAACTCGAAAAATAGAGTTTACTAGCGTTTTAATTTATTTTTCCTCCCGAACATGATTAAAATACCATTTTAATCATAACAAATTATTTTAGGATTTTAACATTAATCTGGCGGTCACCGACGTTTGTTTCGCATTTTGTTCGTTACGCGATAAGCGTTTATTATATTATTGCCAACATAATTTTTAACCAAGTTTGGATTTACCAACACATCAAATATCACACATAAACACCAATATCAATAAAATATAGCCTTTTATTTATTCATAACATGTGTTACATTTGTACGGTACAACTCTAAATAGCCTGGTGTCACATATCTGATCTTTGTTATTTTCCAAAAGGTGAAGCCAAGGCGAGGTGGCATGGCCGTGCACCATAGTGTGCATGAGCGTGCATCTGGGAAACTCGTATTTTTCATCCATTTTCATCGCTTTTTGCTTCTTTTTAGTTTTAGACATTTAAATTCTACAAAAATCGAAAAGGAACGATTAAGGTAGTGTTTTCTCATAATAAAGCCTCAAAAAGTACATGCAAATGGGGGTAAATATGCATAGAAAATATGTATAATTGATGACACATCAAGCACTAAGAAAAGTTTTCAAGGAGTTACCCATTCATTAGCCTTTTCTTGCAATTCACACATAGTTTTGAAGTCGTCAAAGGCAGATTTGATAAACAAAGTTTGAATCCCGTTAGTTTGTGGAGTGACATGCCCTTTGGTGTGGAGTTGATAACATCAATATTGTGTGTGCTCTCTAGACCTCGACCTTTATAAATTACCACTATATTTTGGACCTTGTTCGCCATCTAAGACTTGTTGTAAGTGATCCCATGAAAAGTGTCATCTCATGATGCCTAGATATTATCAAGGTTGGAGGATAAATGTGATTCATCTGGGTTATATATCTTGGAAGAATTTGAACTGAACCAGAAAGAAAGGTCTTTGATTAAACCTGATGCCAAGCTCTGGGCCAACACTCTAACAATCAAGTCGAGCATTCGAGAGATAAATTCTTGACAATTAAAAAATAAGAGAAGGTACATTAAAACATGCCTTTAAGGTTTCATAGCTCGTTTATACAAGAGGCTTCTCTAAGCAAGATAGGTAAAAACTATCAACATAGGGTGACACTCCGACACATGTTTCGAGCATGCCTCGTGTCTGTAACACATGTGAAACATTAAGGTTATTTCATTATTTGAGGGTTTAAATAAGAAGAATTTCTTTGTAAGAATAAGAAAGAAAAAAATTCAACCAATAAGAATGCATCATTTTAATTCATTTAATTTTGTATTTAATATTAGTGTAAGGGTATATTGGTAAACTTAGATAGATCATTAATTGGTAGTCTTTCTTTTTAATAGCTAACTACATTAAATTTGTAACTTATTTTCAAAAAAAAAATTAATTTAAAGTGTAGGATAAATTGTGTGGTGTGTAGGATGAATTATAAGCCGTGTAGGGTAAATTTCAATATGTGTAGGATAAATTTGAAAACGTGTAAGATAAATTTTGATGTGTGTAGGCAAAAAATTTAGTGTGAAAGATGATAGTCTTTATGACTAACTAATTAGTCAAAGATAATAATAAATGAGATAAGACAAAAACTATTTAATGTTTTACAATTGTATCCTTTATTTTTTTTCTCAATTTAATTTTCTTTTAAAATGAACATTTCCCTATTTCATTAATGATAAATTTGATGGTTTGTTAGTTTTCTAATCTTTGATCATCTATTAGTTAAACAAGTGATTTGTAAATATCCATGACTTAACATTCGTGGAGGAACATCACGTGGTGGTTCATTTTTGTCCATATTTGTGGGTTTGAAAAAGAATCCTAGAATACTTTTTGGAAGTCACTGGGTCTAATCATGACATCAGTCAAGTTCAGCTTAGTTGAAAGTACATGACTACATTCTAGAAGTTGAAAAATTATTGGGAAAACTAAGACCATGCGGTGCGGATTGGGTAGTCTCTTTGGGAACTATCCGTCATGTAGACGCCACGTCACATGGGGTGGATGACCATCTTTTTGGGGACTACCCAAGGGTATGGAGGATCGACCATCCCCTTATTTTTTATATATAAAAGCAGCTTTGAGGGGCCCACTTTTCACACAATATCAATATAAATACGAGGAGAGAGAGGACAAACCCACTTGCAGGCTCGTCAACACCGGCAAGAAAGAGCCGTTTGCGACGTGACGTGGGGGAGGGAGCGGTGTGGGACGAGGGGGACGCGCGACGCCGGGGGTGGGACGATCCCCACACCCCTTGGTCTAAAGGAGAACCATACAAATTACAAACACAAACAAAAGAGCACTAAGTCAGTGAAACTCAAGATAGAAAAAGTCAAAAATAAACATTATACCTAACTTCTAAGTTCTAACAAGTAACAAATGAAATGATACAAATACAATCTATAATAGATAACTAATACACGTTTACATAATATTTTATTTTTGATATGTAAGACATGACTCAACGAACAACCACATAATCCACTATAATCCTCTTTTCTTTTCCATTACATATAGACAACACTACATAGAAATGTTTATTCATTATCTACCAAAAATTAATTATGTATTAAACACGTCCATTAGATAGTATTAATAAAAGTGCAATACCCAAATGCTTAAAACATTTAACGAAAATACAAAGTATTGTGAAAAGTTAATGCATATATTAGAATTACAAGAAAAAAGAAAACAATAATATATAATAACAATATATTAAGGGTATTGTGGTTGGTTGGTCCCGGAAATACCGGCCGTTGTTCTCAAAACAATGCCAACTTTTATTTGAAACTCATACAAACAAAACAAAACAAATCAGGTGTAAAAGGTTAAATCCGTTTTAAGTTAAGAAAGCTCGAGATTGTTCTAGATTCATTAGTTAATCTTTAAGTTAAACTAGAATTACGACCCGCCGCAATGCGGCGGAGATTCTTTAGTTATAGCTAAGTCGATTTAGGACACACACGTTATGTTAAACCTGTGAAACGGGAAAAAAAAATAGACAATGTAAAAACGTTCACCCACACACGCATGTTGCGTCGTGTTAACTCGCAAAATTTAGAACGAAACGTAAAAACGTTAAACCAAAGACGCACGTTGCGATGTGTTAAGTCACAAAATTTAGAACGAAACATAAAGTGAAAAATTTGCGGAAAATGAAAACTATAAAGGACCAAAGTTGAAAGTAAAAAAAGTTGTCAGGATAGATTGCAAAAGATAAAAAGTTTTGTGTTAAAAGTAAAAAAACAAATAGTTTTGGGTTTAAAAGTAATTTATAAAATACTTTTGGGTGAAAAGTAAAAAAAATCAAATTTAAAAAAAAAAACCCCAAAGCCAAAGTTACAACAACCATATGCATAAGCATTTTTTCTTTGAAAAGCCCCCACAGTCAAGATTACAACACATAAGTAAAAAAATCAAAGTGGTTAGATCGCAAAAGATGGAAACTTTTGAATTAGAAGTGAAAAATCAAATTAATCAAAGGGGTTAAATTGTATAAGATGGAAACTTTTGAATTAGAAGTGAAAAATTAAATTAATCAAAGGGGTTAAATTACCAAAGATTAAAACTTTAAACTTAAATTGTCAAAGATTAAAATTTTAGGGTAAATTGTCAAAGATTAAAACTTTAGGGTTAAAAAGGAAACAAAGATTAAAACTTTAAAATTAAATTGTCAAACATTAAAACTTTATGATTAAAAATGAAAATTCCATTTTTTTTTTTTTGAAAAACTCCCAAAGCTTATGGTACAACTACCATATGCATAAAGTAGTTGCTAAGTTATACTTCGTTAATTTCCACTCTAGATTCATTAGTTAATCTTTAAGTTAAACTAGTGGGATTTCTCCACGCTACGCGGCGGAAATTTGGCTGGTACCGGTATCGATCCGTTATGGTACCCACACTTGCTATAGCGACAGATAAAAACCAAAATAATAAAGTATTTATATACCCAAAAAAAATATTGACATGTCTTTTATATCGATTAAAAAACAAAAAAACAAATACCGGTGCCAACTCCGAAATTTCAATATCAGTGTGAAAGTTGTTCTATTGGAATAAGTTTGTTTTGTCACTATACCGATAAGACATCGATACTCGCTACCACTTACAATATGAAAAAGTATTTTATTAGTTTTGAGCAAAAATTTAATCTAGACATAGATAAAAATAAGCATATCGTAATGACATACTCAAAATTTTATATAACGTCTTACCTTAAAAGTTATAAGCAAAAAGAAAATGCTAAATAGTAGTTATAATAAAATATTATAACACTAATATAATATAATAAATTAAAAATAAATAATGTAAAAGTTAGTGGCATAAACCTAAAACTTCATAAGTATACTATTGCTCATTATGTTTGAAATTAATACATATATGAATATGAATTTCCACTCGTTTGTTATTTAATAGTTTTATTAATACTTAAAGATAATTATTTTTACGCATGGAACTGGGAATATAATGTGAGGTTCAATAAGAACCACAAAAAAGTGGGGAGTTATGAACCATGTAAAAAAGCCATAAAAAGTTCATTTTTACATGTAAAAATAATAATTTTTACCTAATCTTTTTAGAAGTTTTTTGCATATGTGAAGTCATATTTATAAAAATTATTGAAAAACATAAAAGGATTCAAAAAATTTACAAAAAATATTTTTTTATTTGAATGACAATATGTATATATGAAAAAACTCTGAAAAAATTATATAAAATAATTTTAAGAGTTAATTACATAGTTAGTCCCTGTGGTTTGCACAAAGTAACATACTTAGGTACTAATAGTTTAAAATAACATTCTAGGGTATTAACTTTTCATTTTGTAACGTTTGGGGGTATTAAGCTTATTTGTAGGCTTAAAATCACATTATGTTAGTACCTAAGTATGTTATTTTGTGCAAACCACAGGGACTACCTATGTTACTACCTTAGAAGTTAATACCTCCAAACGTTACAAGATGAAAAGTTAATACCCTAGAAGGTGATTTTAAACTATTAGTACCTAAGTATGTTATTTTGTGCAAACCACAGGGACTAACTATGTAATTAACTCTAATTTTAATGATTCTTTTAAATGCAAAATTAGGGTGAGAGGGGCACTCCCCTCTTAGGGGAGTCCCCTCTCTTACGCACGGCCAATCAGCACGCGCCACGTCAACTCCCCTCTTAACTCACCCTCAATTTGATGGCGGCACTCCTCTCTTGGGGGACTTGGTTTTATTTTTTTTATATAAATATTTTTATAAAAGTAAAACATAATTTAAATAAATTAAAACTAAATAAAAATAAAAAATAGAACATTTCATTTAATTAAAAACAAGTTTGAGGGGTATTTTTAAAAGTAATAAAAAAAATCACATGAAAAAAATCACACGGAAAAAAAAGAAAAAAAAAAGGAAAAAACAAAAAAAAAAAACAAAAAAGAAAATGACATCTCTCATCCTCCTACATCTCCTTCTTCATTTACCTGCATTTGTTCTTCATCCTCCTTCATTACCTCACAAGAAAAAAAAAATGGCATCTCCCACGCGGTGAATACACACCGATCCTGCTCACCGATTTCGGTCCCCGCGGTGATGGCGGCGGTGTTCCCGAGCGGGGACTTGGGTCACCGCATGGGGTCACCGAGAGTGCCCCGTATACCCTTAGTGGTTCCACGATTCCCCAAATTTTTTGGGATTCCCCATTAAACTCACCCCATAATATACACACACGCACAACCATGTAATTTTAATTTTAATATATAACAAAATATATACTAATTAAGTTATTTTTATCATATTTTTATATATAATAATATTTAAATTGTATATTTATTATATAACATAAAATTTATTATATTTATACTAGAGGGGTACTCGTGCGATACGGTAGAGAACACATACATTGGTAATGACGTAACATCTATACTATATTATCGTGAATGTTCTTATATGGACTATCTATATTATATTATAATGCATGAGTGAGAAACATTTTAAGATACCAAAAAAATAAGAATTTTTTCTCTCTTAGGGGGTATTTGTTTTTTGCAAGAAGTACTTCCTGACCTCTTATATCTGCGCCGCACAGACCTTGGGGTCTGCAGCGTGTTTGTTTTTTTTGGAAGAGATTTCACTAAAAAAACTCTATTAGAGCTCTTCCTCGCGCAGATGTGAACTTACATCTTCAAACCTCTTCAAGACTCTCTCTCTTTCAAAACACAATCTCAAAACCCTACATCCTTCTCCAGCTGACACCTCCACTTCCTCCGCCACTACCTCCACCTCCTCCACCCCCCACGTTCATCGTCGACCACCTGCTGTACCGTTCACCGTCAACCACAAGGAATTGTGGGTTTTCATGCATCTACAAAATAAAGATTTCAGCGACAAACTCCAACCCCATTGAAGAAATTGAAGATCACTATAATGACCACCGATGAACAAATCATTACATTAGAAGTCGACCATAATGAATCTGTATGTAACCATTCATCATTTCCAAATCAATTTTCCCCTTTTTATCTTTATAATCTGAAATTTAAGTTGGGTTTTTCATCACAGGTGGAAACTTTGAAAGCTTTGCTTGAAATAGAGGTGAGATTTTGATTTTACTTATTAGTTGTTAATAAAATTGAACTTGTTCTATTATAAATTTGATGAATTTTGAATTTCAACTGGTTTTAGGAGGTGCTTCATTATGATTGTTGGATTATTGAAATTTTCCTTTTTTGTCATCAATTAAATCGATGTTTCCCACTTTTAATTTGGGTTATGGCTGAATTTGTTAAAGAAAGAATCAAATCTGAAATGTTCAAAAGAAAGGGGTTTGGGAGAAGAGAAAGGGAAAAAAACACTTTTTTATTACACTCCGCAGACATTTGGTCCATCTCTTCTCGTGCAGACGTTTGCAGATGTGGTCCGCAGACTGCAGACCTTTTGCATCTGAAAAAACAAACACCACCTTAATTTATAAATACACCCCCAAAATGAGGGTAAATTGGTCTTTTAAACAACAATTATATTTTAGTCACCCGTCTTATTACATTTAAATACCTAAGTTTTAACATAATTATGGGCAATTAGTTACACTTTTCTCCCTCCGTAACAAACTTATAATTCTTCTACATATTCTTATCATATCTTATAAACTATAATGTTTTAAAAAAAATCCAAAAGTACCATGACGACCTACTTATTTTTGTCGACGTTTCGATAGTTGTCTTACTCAGTATTGACGTGTGGATCAAAAGATACAAGTAGATGATGTCTTAGTGTACAAGTGATTAAAGCCCAACGTACTTAGTTATTATCCCAGAATGTTTATTAACTACAGAATGTCATTTTTACAGAAACCTATGAAAATATATAATAACAACATAATTTGTGGTTGTAGTATTTAAAATAAAAACATTAACTAAATAACAAACAATTAGAAAATTAGTTATAACTGACTTGTAATAATAAGCCTGATTTAGTAAATGCACTAATAAAATCTTTCTGTTTTATTGATATTCGTAACTTTGATGTAGGATCGTGTACGGACCCGAACGAGTCGTTCAGATGAGTTTTACTTCGTTTCAGAGGCGGAAACTAAGAAACAAAGGTAGAAACAACTAGTTCTTCACTTTAAACACTCTTCTGATTGATATTATAACAATTACAATCAGGAAATACACCGGCAGCACCTCGGTATGATTTTCTGATTCCACCGAAATGACATAACACTAGCCTATTTATAGTATTTCTGATTCCCCACGAAATGACATGGTGTTATTTGGAGCGGAATTAGAATTTAACTTTCGAGTGGAATCAGCATGTTACATTTCGAGCGGAATTAGAAACTTATGTGATTCCCCACGAAATGACAAGGTGTCATTTCGAGCGGAATCACCCCTAAAAACCACTATCTCGTTTTTCGTGCCCTGATCTAACTATTACAGTACAAGACTCGATACAAGACGAAGTTGACAGATGTATGCACTAACAGACTCCCCCTCATATGTTGACGAATCTCACGTGTCGAGTCTTCGCATCTTCAGTCTTGATCAGTCTCTGGGCTTCATTCTCTCACTCAGCATTAACAGACTCCCCCTAACAATGTGCTGGCATTCCTTAAGTTCATCAGCAACATCTGCTTCAGGATCATAGACTGTCTTACACTTGTTCAGATCATTGCCTGGCTTAAACTTTGTCCACAGAATCGAAACCTGGCTCATGCTTTATCCACAACATCCTCAGGTATCGGAACCTGACTCTTTAAGCATCCTCAGGATCGATCAACCTGGCTTTCCATCACACAACTTAATCGTTGTTCCAAGATCATCACCTGGCTCACGTTCAGCTCAGGTTATTCTCAGAATTGATAAATCCAGCTCTTTCATAATCCTGCACAATCTCTACCTCAAAGTAAATTTTCTAAATTTAACAATTCAATGTATGCACTAACTCTAACTTTCCCTCAAAAATAACTCACTGTTCTTGATGAACCATTTTAAAATTTGATCAAAACACATTTGATTTTCAAACACATACTTCTTTTCACAAAACTGTCATCATGTTTAGCACTTGGGATTTTGAAAATCAGCTCTCCAACATCAGTTGTCGAAAATCTTTTTGAGTTTTTCAAAAGTTTATGCTAAAACACACTGAAAATCTTTTTGGATTTTTAAATGTAAAGAAATGCAATGCAGTAAAGAAATATTTACAGACAATATTTTTTGTGAGTTCGTGCAAGAGGATCATATCAGTTCTTGACAAGTCACAAGTACCGTTGAGCTTAGTTACACATTAAGAATTAAACAATTCACTTAGATTGCCGATATACTGATCCACTTAAATTCTTACACAAATTTCAACTGATTCAGGATATGAGTTAGAAGTTTTAAGGACTTAAACTCATTCATGTGTCCCACCTCTTGAATATACTCCCGTATCCAGATCCCAATATTCAGTCTTACAGGTGAGTATACCACAGATGATATCTGTAAGGGGAATAAATTATAGTATGAAACCGTGAGAGCTCAGGTCAGAACTTCCGTTCAGCAGAGAGATGACGGCTCGACTTTTGGTATGTCCCCTTTAGAGGATCTTTTGTTTACAACAGCAATGACTATCAATTTTATTGTTTCATCAATTTGCTTAGGGCGGCACTATTTTTCAAGCAAGCGGAAAGTATTCTCCGGGGACTAGGTCAGAATTTCCATTCAGCAGAAGTCCCGGGATAATACCCCAGATATCACTGAGCATAAAGACCTAGTATCTCAGAAAGAGGGACCTTTCAAACGAGATTTCAGGGGTTACCTATATATCCAAGTAGTGTTCCCCACGAAATAAGCAAGTTTGAATTTAAGTTTATATCCCGAAAAAGCTTACTAAATGTGTAAAAACCTATCTGCATATCATCAGTGAGACTTTTTAACGCTATTTAAACATTACATTTCTTTAGCATACTGTGACTGTCTACTGATGTACTATCATTTCCTCTTCTTTGACTCCAAAACTCATTTCTGAATTTTATCATGTTTTTGTCTTTTTCAATTTTTCTAATGTTTTTGGATTTTCAGAAATTTTCTACTCCCCCTAAAATGCAAACACATTTAAGGAAATTTGACAATAAACTGTACAAAAAACTTGACAACCGATATCGAATCGCTTCAATTCGCCATCCACTTGGCATAAACAATCAGAACTCCCCCTTTCACAAAACTATTTTCTCATTATGATTTCAAAACACTTAAGTTTGTTTTAACCAAAATGATTTTTCCGGAAAATAAGTTTTGTTTATTTTATCACTTGTAAATTCGGGGTTTGGTTCATCATATTGTCTTACAAATACCACTTATAAGTATGGTGCAATCAAGTTCAACCTAATGACCTTGATTAACCATTTGTAAGTGTAAACCTTCATCAACCAACTTGTAGGAATATCACATCTACACAAAATCATTTTACCAATAATGATGCCGATTCCTGCTTCACATTTACCAACCTGGAAGCTCCGACAATTCACACTTATACTGTAAAAATTCAACTATTTTAGGATTCAATCACACAATCAATTACTAAGAAAGATGCCGATTCCTGATCCGCGATTACAAACTTGGGATCTCCGGCATAGTCAGATTTTCAAGGGAAAAGAATTTCCACCCAAGTCTGACCAACCTTGGGTGTTTTTAGCTCCATTAGCTCTTGTTCAGTTGGGTTATAAGTGGCTTTCTTTGTTGCATAGAAATCTTTAACCCCTTTTACTTTCCCATCAATCATTTTCCCAAAAATTTTCTAAATATTCCCATTGAATGTTTTCTCAATATCAAATTCCTTTTGATAAAAAAAAAATTGATTTGAGATTTCAACCTTACCAACTTTCTGTTTAATCTTCTCAAACTTCAGTGATGGAAATTCATCATCATTCACTGAAGATACAGAATTTACCTCTTTTACCTCACCTTGTGGCTCTTCTGGCTTTGTGGAACCAGATTCATCGCCAATTTTTACATCACCTTTCTTAACAACCCACACTTGGTTGTCCTTGGCTTTCTTTTTGTAAAGATTTTTCTTCGAACACTCACCAACTTCATAAATCGAATTTTCAAAAATTTTGAATTTTTCAGTTGGTGGTTCAACATCTACAACCTTCTCTTTGAGTTTTTCAGAAACTCCCTGTTTTGTCTTGATATTCTTCGGACAATTCCATGCAATGGGACCAGCTTCATTGCATTTGAAACAGGTTCGAGTCTCTTTTGGATGAAACACTCCATTCCTTTTCTTCTCAGCAAGAAACTCCTGGTTTGATTGTCTCCAGAACGGTTTCTTCTGTTCTTATTCTGCATTTCTACCTGAAACAAATTCTATTTTTGTTTTAGAATTTTTCTCATTTTTATAATTTTTAGATGGAATAAAACCTAAACCTTTCTTTTTGTAGCTACCATTATGGTTTGATTTCTTTTGAAAACCAGAACCAGAATTGTAACCCTTTTTCTTGTTTAATCGTTGTTGAACTCTTGAAGTGTATTTTTTAGGTTTTCCAGTAAGATTTAAATCTTTTATTTCAGAAATCTTAATTTCTGTCATTTTGAAAACCTTTTTGATCATTTCAAATCTAACACTTCTTATTGGAAACTCTTTGTCAGAATATAATTTGTCAGAATCATTTAAAGTATATGCTACTTCAAATGTTTCGTCATCCAAATTCGATTTTGATAACAAAAACTCTTTACTGTAAGCCCTTTTAACCGACGACTTTGGACTGTTGACCGACGAACTTGAACCTCCAGACTCAGACTTTGACTCAGACTCCTCATCTGTATCCAACACCTGATCGACCACCTTTTTAATTAACTCAGACTCATGATCAGTGTCAGACGATGTGAAAGTAACGTCAATGTTTTCTGGTAAATCATCAGTTGTATCGGTTTTTAACTTTATATTGACTGCTTTTTCGACTTGCTCCTTATTTGGTTTTCTGGGAGAATAACCTTCCCAGATCGGAGGCGGACACTTGTTATAGCTAGCAGTCGGTTTCTTAACAGTATCCTTCTTCTTTGGCTTCTCATCTTGAAAAACTTCCATACCTGCAACAGTCGGATAAATTCTATCAATAAGATAATCAGAACTAGAATAACTCGGCAATAATCGTCTGATTCTCTCATTTTCAATCTTTTCATTCTCCAACTCCCGTTGCAGCTTGGCACATTCTTCAATATAGTGATTTATCGCTTTCTGCTTTGTCATCATCACAGAATTCATCATTGTCAATGCGTTTTCTCTTTCAGAATTTGTCTTTTGAAGACCAGTTACTGTTCTATTCAAAACATCATAAGATTCTTTCACATAATTTAGATTGAATAGTAATTGCTCTTTCATCTTCTCAAGCTCAACCAGCTTTTCATCTTTTGCTGCACATTCCTTGCAAGGTTCCAAACACTTTGTGCAAGGCTTGATGACTTCCACAATCTTTTCAACTTCTATTATCTTCTCAGCTTCAGTCACCCTTTCTGCTTTACTTACCTGCTCAGTCTCAACACTCTCCTCAGCAACACTATTAACTTCATCATTTTGAACAACACTTTTAGTCTTCATTTCTTGTTGTTCTTTTGCAGCTCGTTTCTCCTTCAGTTTCTCCAAGCGATCTGCAAAATAAAAATGAAAACTTTCAGGAGAAAGATGAGATTTTGCAATATTAATATGTTTTTTTCCTCATCATCACTACTGTCATCTGTTAGTGACTGATCAAACTCAATTGACTTTTCAACATTATCATCTGAAGAACTAGAATCAACTGGTGTTTGATAAAAAACAACTTCCTTTTCTGAACTTTCATCACTTTGTGAGCTTTCATCTGAGCTCTGTGAACTTTCTTTAGAAGCAACCGAAACTTCTTTTGTACTTTTCACAGTTTCACCAATAGACTTCATCCATGTGGTAAACATATCTGGTTCTTTCACTATTTTAGCAATGAAAGCTTTTAATTCTCCTTTTTCATCAACAAACATATCCCAGCTAAATCCTTCAGGCAATTTTTCATCATCTTGAAAATTCCAGTTAAAGTTCTCTTGAATTCCCAGACATGCTCTTTTTGAATCCTCGATCACTTTTCTACCATGAGCCACCTGTGGTTCTTGCTGTTGTTGCTGACCAACATGCTGATATATGGCTTTCCGGCAATAGTCATCTTTTCTGAACGGATTCTTCACTTCACTAGCTTCCCTGTTCTTGCATTCTCTTTTAAAATGGCCTTTCTCCCTGCATCGAAAACAAGTAACTTTAGATTTATCAAAACCTAAAGTAGACACATGTGCATCAAGAAAGTCATTTCTTCCAGTAATCAGCTTGAACTTTTCAGCTCGTCTAAGAACACTAGCTAGACACCATTTGATGTCCATTAGCTCCATCTCTTCAGCATCTATCTGATCGTAATCCTCCTTTGTTAACATAGGATTCCCGATCCGCCCTGCGACCAAACCTTCATAAGATAGCAACACAGAACCAAGCAACGCCATGTGATCTTTCGCAATCTCTTCAGAAAAACTTTGACCGTCTGGAAGATTCAAAGCAATGTTGCATTGTATCACATAACCATTTCCTGTCTTTGTACTTTGAGAATGGAAACTTGATGTAGTATCTTTTGGAGTGACACTCGGGTATGAAGAGAAACCACTGCTACTTTTAGAACTTTGATCAACTTTTTCAGATGAATCTCCAGCACTAAACGCAGTTTGGATTTTCGGGCTTCTTTCAACTTCTGGAACACTGCCTTTGTAATACATTTTTACATCCTGTTGACCACTTGGACTGTTCATCCTCGCGATCTTCTGCTGTTCCAAATCTTGACCCTCAATCTTCTCGATAAACTAAGAAATCGTTAATCCATCATAAACCCCAGTGTTCTTCAAAATCATCAAGTATGTGCCCCATTCTTTTTGTGGTAAAGCGTCAGCTAACTTGTCTACCCACTCTTCACGATCTTTTGTTATACTAAGCATCGACATGGATCGCACCAAGTGGCAGTATCTTTCAATCAGCTTCTTTGTATCTTCACCGGGTAAACCTGTGAACAAATCAAACTCTTTCTTGAGCAATGCCTTCTTGCACTTGATCATATTCTCATTACCCTCAAACTTGACTTTCAGAGCATCCCAGATTGACTTTGAAGTCTTTTCATGTTGTAGCAACACAAAGATGTCTTCTTTGATAGCCTGCTGAAGTAAACTGATCATCATCTTTTCAGCTCGGTACATGTCACGTTCTTTGTCACTGAATTCCGAGAGTTCTTTGATAACTTGCAGATCAGTACGTGGTAAGACATACTTCTTCAGAATACACTCCCACGATCTAAGATGATTAGCTTGAACCCAGTTTTCGAAGCGATCCTTCCATCCGTAATATTCTTCAATGCTCATCAGTTTCGGGGGCTTTTGAGTAGTTCCCGTTTCGTTTTCCAAATTCATGTTCTGAGCAATGACAGCCGGAGTAGACGGAGTAGCAAACGCGTTGTAGAAATCGTTGTCCATGGTTCTTGTAAATCAAGCGGAATAGCCTAATTATCAAATTCAAGCGAAAAAGTAATCTTCCAAACTGAACTTCGAAATTGATCTACAGATATTAATTGGAATGATGAAAGAAATGGGCTTCAATCAACACATTTGGGCCGATCACATATGTAGACACATGGGCTTATGACACAACAAATTACATAGACAATCTCATTGAACCGCTAATATGGATCTCAAAAACTATTGGGTCATGTATGATTGGGCTGACAATCTGTTGTTAGCTTTAAATGTTCATTTCAAGTAGCCGACACTCTTATCACTATTTCATTGGACCTTCAAACAAACAAATAATATGGGCGGCACATGCAAACTTGATTGATCTTCACAACGACAAAATCTTTAATCTTTCAAAATTTTCATTGGGCCACACAATATTCACATGCAAAATCAACTTTGCTTTAAATGAAAGCACATGGGTCTGATTAAACTTGTCAGCTTGCGAAATCAGACTTTGAAACTTGGAGCGGAATCAAAAAAATTTCTGGAGCGGAATCAGTGATATGATATCCTGGAGCGAAATCAGCACATAATTTGGAGCGAAATCAGAGATTTATCAACTTGGAGCGGAATCAGTAACAATTTTGGAGCGGAATCAGCTTTTGAGTCTTTTGGAGCGGAATCAACAAGTATTTTGGAGCTGAATAAGAAGTATTCTGGAGCGAAATCAGGAACTTACGAGCGGAATCAGACCAAACATACTTATCTGGAGCGGAATTAAAAACTTTCGGTTCGAGCGGAATCACTTCTCGAGTCGATTTTGGTCATTTTTACTGCGAATTTTGCTATGAAACTTTCAAGGGTTTGTCTATATGTATTTTTACACAGTCTGTGAAAAATTGATCCGATTTTGACCGTGAAATCTTCCTGAACTGATGAAAGAAGGTGTAGAAGATAGAAAATGCTATGAAAACCAGCTATAATCTGCAGAACTCCTCCTCCTGAGCTCTGATACCACTTGTAGGATCGTGTACGGACCCGAACGAGTCGTTCAGAGGAGTTTTACTTCGTTTCAGAGGCGGAAACTAAGAAACAAAGGTAGAAACAGCTAGTTCTTCACTTTAAACACTCTTCTGATTGATATTATAACAATTACAATCAGGAAATACACCGGCAGCACCTCGGTATGATTTTCTGATTCCACCGAAATGACATAACACTAGCCTATTTATAGTATTTCTGATTCCCCACGAAATGACATGGTGTCATTTGGAGCGGAATTAGAATTTAACTTTTGAGTGGAATCAGCATGTTACATTTCGAGCGGAATTAGAAACTTATGTGATTCCCCACGAAATGACAAGGTGTCATTTCGAGCGGAATCACCCCTAAAAACCACTATCTCGTTTTTCGTGCCCTGATCTAACTATTACAGTACAAGACTTGATACAAGACGAAGTTGACAGGTGTATGCACTAACATTTGAATTATAATTTAATTTTTAATTATAATATAAAAGTTATAGGTATATAAAGAATATTAAATATTTCTTGCTAATTATTAATAGAATAAGTTCAGAAACTCTTCTATAATCAATCTTTTACAAAAAAAAAGGTTAATAGTTGAAACATATTCAATTTTAATTTAAACTGAATGAATAACAATATAAAAATAATATCATTGGTTAAATAAAAAACATTAAAAAAAGTAGAATTTACTTATCATGTCCCAAGGCTGCATGGGAATGGGCGTGGTTGGCCTTCTACCTCAGCATTTTCTTCATCAATAGCGTTCCCACACCATACCATGAGTACTATTGTAGGGCCGCAATTGAATGGTCGCTAATGCAATAATGAGATTTGTATGGGGCCTGGTGTGACAACTGTGCTCTGTATTCGATGTACAATGTAAAACAATGTTAATTATCAATAAAACAATGTGTTTTGGTGTTATTATGTGTGTATTTGTGTTTGATGATTTTTCGATTTGATTCGAGTTCGATTTCAAGTTTTAAATCGCTTTCTGGAAAGTTATACGCTAACTGGTGCGTAAACGCAGTCAGTTTAATGCGAAAAACACCCCAGAATAGTGACATATGCTTGACATACCTTAAATAACCTTTACATAACTTAGAAATAAGTTTTGGATGGTTTGGTGTGTCGAAAACAAGTTTGTTCGATCGCATGGACTATTTGCGTCAAACTGCGAAACTATACCGATTTGTATAGTAACGAACATTCCGGAACTTGATCATAAGTTAAACATGCCCTAAATATCCTTTACATAGCTTAGAAATAGGCTTTGAGGTGTTTGGCGCTCAAAAATAAACTTATTTGATCAACAGGGACTAAAAGCGTCAAAAAGTGCATAAGTTTACATTTTCGCGCATATCTTACGTTCTGAATATATCCGGACACCCAAAAATTTTTTTAATCATTAAAATATTTTATTTTAGTGATTGGAATGCAAAAATACCGTTCGTCGCTTAATTTGGATCGTTTTTGCGTTCTTTATGACTTCCGTCGTAATTAACCGAATAACGCAACCGTACGACCAAACGAACCGACATCCGAGATATTTTTGAGCATATTTTAAGTTCCCTATACTTTAACTTCATTTTAGAGCCTTGAAATGGGGTTAACGGGGCTTAAACGTGTCAAAATGCATCAAAAACCAAGTTTTGGGACTACAGGGGCTAAAATTGTAAATCTACCAAAGTTTGCTAGGCCTGGGGCGTAAGCCTAAGCTTATTCTTATGCGGCCCGCGTCAGACCTTCAGCACAGAAACATTGAATCTGGACTTTGAGCTGGTTTTGATGGTTTTTAACCACTGATTTGGGATACCATCTGCTTGTTTTTGATGGTATATCATGTCCCATTGTATTTCAAAACCATGTGCCCACTTGGATGGTCAAGATCGAAGCCTCTTTTGCAAGAAATGATCCTAACGGTTTACTGAAAACTATATAAACCCAAGCCCTCATTCCATTTTCTACACACTTGATCTGAAAAACTCTAAGTTGAAGTTTTAAAACTTCATACCTGAGTATTTTGGATCAAGTTCTCCCTAGCTTGGACCCTTTGAAAGCTTCTTTCGTTCTTTTATAGCTTTTCGAGCGTGAAAGTCAAACAGTGTTTAACTTTCTGCTTTGACCAGTCTTTGGTCAACACAAAGTTCGTTTGAACTTTGCAACGTGAGCATAATCACGATGGTTATAGTCCCTTGTGACTATACCTACTGATTACCACGTTGCTTAGGCGTAGTGACGAGTCATAGTTTCGGTCAAAATGCGTATATATGCATATTTTGTAACCAAACTATTATTGGGTATCAAAACACTTTGTTTTGATATCAAAACTTGTTTTCTAACTTAGTTAAACATGTTCCAACATGTTTAGCTCGTCACTTTTAGTTTAGTGCTTGTGTAGAGTCGTAAGTCAAGCGGTCTAAACCACCGCTTAGACTTTCGAACTCGACCCGTTTGGTCGATCATTAGGATCCGACCAAGCATATTTATGACCATAGTTGTATAGGGAATAACCTTCCGAGGTTATACCTTATGGTCACTTAGTTTAATTAGTTGTATGATAGGTAGTTTATATGCCTTAGGTAAATGACCAAAATGCCCTTTTATGCATAATTGGATTTTAAGCATATGTAGCTAAACTTTTGTCACTTAACTGATTATGCAACATATTTAAACATGTTTAGGCATATAATACTTGTCATAGGACTAGTTAGACATCCTGAACGCGTGTTTGCACGAACGACGCGTTAAAGTAGCGTAAGCTACCTTTGTGATAACTACCAAATTTGCATGCGTCCGTACAATTAATTAGACAATAATTAATGATTAATGACTGTGCGGATTTACAATTTATGACTCGAATTGCTTTCTGATTACTACCATATACATACATGTGCATCATATATTGCTCAAAGTCATGTCATTATTGCATGAGAACTTTATTGACTCAAAAGATGCACGAAACACAACAAGCACAGTTACCCGACAAATCAGAAAAATGCTGACAGAGTTTAGTAGATAGACAGACATTGTATTGAGACACAGAATGAGCCAGAAACCAAGTATTACACTAGTATTGTGTGTAGGAAAGTAAGGATCACAAAACTGCCTTCCTAGAGATAGTTTAAGTGCCGGAAAGTGCCTAAAACTTACATAAACTGCAGAATTCTGCAGAAAATCAGCACAATTCAGCTGTAACCAGCTATTTAACACAATAATATCATGCAAAATTTATGTTTTGTTGTCCAAAACAACTTACAAAGGGTCGGGAATTAAAACTGCCACAAAAGGGTGCTTCATACTTAGTGAAACTGCGCAATTCAGCACTTTAACGAATCGTAACGAACCGAACAACCGGACAATAACCGGGACATCAAAATTTTACTAGAAGTAATGTTTTTATGATATTAAGCTAGTATTGGTGGTAGAACACGTTAAAAATCATAAAAACACCTAAACACACTTAAACATACTTAAACCTTCTAGTTTGCACATTAAACCCCCAACTTCCAAAATTTCACACTTTACCCCCCCCCCCTCGTCAAAATCTGGCCCAAGTGGCCCCCACTTGGGATTTTCTTGAATATTTTAATGGATCTTGTCTAGAATATGCTACTCAAAGATGCCTTATACCATTATACATTGGATAAAAGTTTATATAAACCATAAGACTTTAGTCATTTCTCATTCCATAAATCAACACCCATCTTCTTCTTCTTCACCCACTAGCTCACCGCCACACAACCTCCATTTTCAACCTTCTTCCATGCATTCCAAGGTGGTCTAGAGGTGTAAGAAGCTAAGTTAGGAAGCTTGGAGGCCTTGAAGCTTGAAGGACCTTCACCGATTGCTTTTATCCACTACATTTCTTACATTGATCATCCCTAGCCTTGAGCTAGTGGTAAGAACACAAATCCTTCCATTTTACATCTATTTCAAGTGGTTAAAGAATGATACATGTTGAAAATCATGAAGAACACTAAGAAACTTGAAGATGAAACATGAACATAAGCATAAAACTATAAGAAATCTTAAAGAAATCATGTTGTTTAGTGTTGTTATGATGCTTGATGATTGTTGGTTTGTGTAAATGATGTAGATCATTATATGATCTTGCTAGATCATGATTAAAAACATAATCTAGCAAGATGAGAGGGTGAAAATGTTAGAGATTTATAAATCATCCTCATGCAAGACATGAACTTGAAAGAATATATTGTTTTCTTGAAAAATAATAATTAATGTGAGTAATAATACTTATAGATCTAAAGATTTATGGAGGATTTCTAAAGAAACAAAGCTAAAAATATAAGTTTTGCTAAAACTTGGTTCTTACATAAACAAATCTTATTTTTAGTGGTTAAACAAGTGTAGAAACACTTGTGTAACAAGAAGAATACATAAAGAAATATTTTTGAAAAATATGATTATAAGTTGTAAACATCTAGATCATACAAGAATGATGTTTTTATATAAACAACCACACTTTAAAGGGTAACTAAACTTACTAAACACACTACCAAGTTACTACAAATTTTTACAAACTTTCAAGTTCATGAAATAGTAGAATATGCATGATTTTGGCAAGATTGGTAAGTGAATGTTGTTTGTTGATGATTGTAAATTGTTTGTGATGATTTTTACAAAAGAAAATGATATGCTTGAAAGCATGGAAACCTCCATTATTAGGGGAAACTATGGCAAAATTTTCTAAAAATATTTTTAAACAAATATTCACAAGTGTATTTTAACCAAGAGTTTTCCATATAAACTTTGCCATAATTTTTGTTACAAAAATATAAGTGTTGGAGGTTGGTTTTTATAAATAAAAGTGGATAAATATATATTTAGAATATATGTACATTGAAGACACACACGTGTGATTATGTGTATACTTTGTGTAATAGCTATGTTATTTTAGGGCATGTAATAATGTAACACATCAAAATACCGAGGATTACAATCCAAAATATTATCAAAATCACAAGGAATAAGCATACAAGTTACACACAAAAATATTGGCGAAACCGAACAAGAAATGTAACTTACAAAATATTCCGGAAAATAAATTCACAAAGTATATTTTGATAAATAATATTTTGGATACAAAGGAATGAAATATGATTTTCACCATTACTTCAAGAGTTTATCATATTTTTCACAAGTATAAAAATATAAGTTTTCTTTGGAATTATTAGAAGATATATTATTTTTGGGAAAGATATATATATTTTCTTGAGTAAACTTGAAATACATTATTTTGAATGGAAATAAGTTTATAAATATTTTCTAAGTGAGACTTGAAAATATATTATTTTGGAACTACAAATATTTTTGCCAAAAGAAAAATTATGAATAATTTTTCTAAGTAGTATTTCTTAAAATATATTTTGGAAATATATATTGGGTATTTATTAAAGATAATATTCCGGAAAGTTTAATAATTAATTAAGTATGAGAATACTTAATGAATACAATAAAATACGTATCCTCGTATGTATAAAAACACACCGGAATAAGCCGCATGTGGTGACTATGTCGTTCCGCCGGAGGGGTCGGTACGAAATACGCTTACAGGGTTGAGTTCTTCCTATACCATGTCACTTATATTAATGTATTAGCTACACATTAATTGATCTGTTTTTCCTTGTTGCTTCATACCAGTTTACAAGTACATACATACATACTTACAAGGTTTTCAAGGTTTATTCGTGCACACCTACTAAACACTTAAACTCGCTCAACTTTTGTTGATGTTTTCAAACTACATGTATTTCAGGAAACTAAGTATGGATCTGGCGGGCGTTGGAGTTTCAAGTCATGTTGAGAAAAAAGATGTCATCCGTGTCTTAGGGTTTGGTTAGAGTGTCTTATCCTGGACGGGACACATCTTTCAAAACCTGGTTTTAACTAAAGTCTTTTGATAAGTCCTTGTGGAACTGTAAACATTTTATATGGTTTGTAACTCGGATTTTAAGTCTATGTTTTGAGGCAATGATGATGTAATGTTTTAAAACTTAATCAATGGATGAACATCTTGGATTTATCATATAGTTGTTTGTTATGGTTGAATGCAATGATATTAAGCAAGTCACACCAAATCATGTTTCCACAAAAGTCAGGGTGTGACAGTTTGGTATCAGAGCTTCGATTGTAGCGAACTAGGATTCCTTCTCGAGTCTAGACTACAATCATTAGGGCTCTCACAAAAATGTTTTTACAAACATGTTTTCATTGTATACACGAAACACCCAGATCCAGGAAACAAACATTTTTACAAACAAAAGACACGAAACACATTTCAAAGTTTATGTTTATGATTCAGTCTGGGAGACTGGGAAGTTTAGTCTGAGAGACTAGGGAGTTCCGTCTAGGAGACTAGGTGGTTTAGTCTGGGAGACTAGGAAGGATAGAAAGTTTCATGAAAAATAATGTGAATACATGATTGCATGATGAATTGTCTTTGCTTGCAATACACTAAGTGTTAGTGATTACTATGGATATACATGCTATGATTATTATGTACCAGCACACATGTCACCTTCTTTAGAGAGCGAGTTGTCAGATGTTGACGACCCTATGGCCACTGCCACAGATAATGAGACTGCACCTGTCCCAGAGATATTTACGTCAGACACTGAGAGTGACCCTGACATGCTGACCAAAGACGAGAACGACTCCCAACCATTCGCGCTAGCAGATCTTGGCGATGATTTACCTTTGCTGATGGCTCCCCTAACGAGGATCCATTTGTCACTCTTGTTTCGGTCCATGACCACCTCATCACTGGTCATTCCGATGATGAGCACATCATGACTCCGATCCTCAACGTCATACCTCTCGTGGTCATTCCTCTCGAGGATCTGCCTTTTTGACGAGTTGTTGGACGATGACATTGATTTGTTTGTTGATGATCCTCCTGTTGACGCCCAGGGTGATGGAGAGATAGCTGAGAATGTTATCGCTATTCTACCTCCTAAGATTGCTGCCATTGAAGTATCCTCTGCTTCTATTTTACACTCGATTTCAGACTCCTTTGAGTCTGTGACATCTGCAGCTTTACAGACGGCCAGACTGCAACTTTTTAGGTAACGACGCCGCTATGTCCGTCGCACTATCACCTGCTCGAGATCCCACACTTCCACATGACCCAGAGCCTGCTCCTGAGCTAGCTTCTGTTCCTTTTGGGTCAGCCTGATGATGCGCCTATTAATCTTGAGCCGATTCCTGATCCTGACCATGTTTCTTTTGGTTTACCAGACATTGCACCCCTTGTACCAGACCCAGTACCTGCACCTGTGGATCTTCCTTTTGTTGAGACATTTACTGTTGCATCTGCACCCGCTGATGTTGCTCCTTTTCCCCTATAGAGACCGACGTCCATCGCACCAACATGCCTATCGTTTTTCTTTCTGGGCATACCTGCACCCCGTTCAGAGGAAGGTACTTCAGGCCAGCACCCGCGCGATAAACCCTTTTGTATCAGCAGCTTTTCCACAGATCCTTTAGGCTGTACTGTTCATTTCTTCACCACTGGACGAGCCATTCCAATGGTCCCTACCATACACTATGCTGATTTCAGACCCTTACCATCCCTCACATTATGGAGGCTACACACGGATGAGTTGCTCCTATTACTTCAGCTACAGTTTGAGGTTTTGAGTCGTAGAGTTTTGGAGCTTGTGCTGATATCACGCCCTCCACCCTATCTATGCCAGTATACTTTAATCCTCCACGTTCGTCACTGTCTTCTTTTGCACTCTCACCTGCTGCTCTTACACCTCCCCTAGGTGTTGATGCTCGTTTCTTTACTATCGAGCAGCAGATCAGTTACTTATTTCGCCTTGTATACGAGCTCGAGGAGGAGCTCGCACATGTGAGCAGTTTGCTTTTCTTCACTCCTCCACCTCAGACACCAGTATAGTTGGCTTTTGGTTTTATGCGGATTGCATTACTTTTGGGTAAAGCCACTACTAATGAGCCGAGATTGTAGAGAATTTTGAAGACCACTTTCGACCACGTGATTTTGATACACTGATAGACTTATTGGACAAGGGTAGGGTGACCCTGTGTCCCTTTTGATGTAATGCACTTTGTAAACAATGTGATTGTGGTTGGTAAATAATGAAAGCTCCGTCGCCATGTCCTCACTAAGCACGTTGTTGATTTGCATGATTGTACTATAATTGTGATGCTACGTGCTTGCTTGTTATGTTCTCATTAAATATGTTCCTACCTACATGTTTGTGCTATAATTGTGATGTTATATGATTGCTTGTTATAACGACTGCGTATATACACATGTAAATACACCTCCTAGGTCTTACTCGTTGAATAGGTGCTTATGTGCCTGTGACTTTAATAAGACCTGACCTAACTAATCTTCTTCTTATAAGATGTCGATTCAAAGGAACACTGATACCAATAACCCCTGCTGACGACAGAGGCAGAGTTACAAGAGCGCATCTCATAGGCCATCGCACAACACGAGGCCCTTCGCTCCGAACGCAGTGGTGGTACCTCAGGAAATAACCCACCCAACGTAATGTTTAGTCACTTAAGACACATTACAAAACGTTTGGACATTTCCAAGTGTGCTTTGCTAATGCCTTACGTGAATGATGTTGCTTATGTCACAGGCTGCACCTACAAGCAGTTCTTGGGCTGCAAGCCCCAGGATTTCGACGGCACTGGGGGTGCCGTAGCCTTCGTGCGCTGGGTTGAGAAGACGGATTCTGTTTTGCAGTTGAGAAAATGCGCCACAGAGCATCAGGTCACGTACATTTCCGGACTGCTTCAAGATGGGGCTCTGTCATGGTGGAACCTCCAGGTTCAGACATTGGGCGAGGCTGCTGCGTATGCTTTAACATGGGACGAACTGAAAGAACTAATGCATAAGAAGTGCTGTTCCAGAGCAGAAATCCAGAAGTTGGAAACTGAGTTCTGGAACTTGAAGATGGGAGGTCCAAAGATAGCTGAGTACGTGCAGAGATTCCATGATCTGTCTCGTGTTGTCCCCTACATGGTAGAACCAGAATTTAAGAGGATCGAATGTTTCATCGGGGGATTGGCACCTCAGATTCTAAGCCTGGTGACAACATCTAAACCTCCAACAATCACCGATGCTATCGACTTAAGTGTGACGCTCACTGAAGAAGCGGTTAGACTAGGAGAATTTTCAATCTCTGAAGAGAAAAAGGAGACTCCTGTGAAGCCATCTGGAGATAACAAGAGAAAGTTCGCAAACTTCAAGCAGGGTACTCAGGTGAATAACAACAATAAGGCCAAAAAGGGAAAAGAGTACATGGGTAAACTACCTAAATGCGACAAGTGTCGACGTCATCATATCAGGCGATGTAAAGATGGAAAGTGTGATAACTGTGGCAAGGTGGGGCACTGCAGGGAAACGTGTTGGCATAAGACGGGACGTGGAAAGAGAGGTCAAGGGTGTTTTATCTGCGGCGACGTGGGGAACTTTAGAAAGGATTGCCCAAGGGAGATTAAACAAGATCGTGGAAGAATGTCCAACACCTGAGCTAGGGAAGCACGCCAGGATCCAAATGTGGTTACGGGTACGTCCCATACTAGTCAACATTATGCATCTGTGCTATTTGATGCCGTTGTCAAATTTTAGCTTCAGAGTATACTTGATTTAATAGTAAGTAAGTTAGATAACCCGTACTCGATGGAACTAGCTAAAGGGAAGCTTCGACGTGGTAATTGGGATGGATTGGTTATCGAGCAATCAAGCGGAGATTGTTATCCGCATCCCGATGACGAACAAAGAAACGATCGTTATTTATGAAGCAGGATACGCCCCTACGGATTATCATTCGTTTAAGACATGGAAGTTTTCGCGCAAAGGATGTGTTGCCTTTTTCATATTGGCTCGTGTCGTGGACAAAGAAGCCGAAAAGCCTAAGCTCAAAGATACCCCTGTGATGAGAGAACATCCTAAAGTCTTCCCCAAAGACTTGTCAGGATTGTCTCCTCAAAAACAAGTCGAATTTTGCATAGATTTGGTTCCAGGCGCCGCGTCTGTAGCCAAGGCACCCTATCGACTTGCACTTCCTGAGATACAAGAATCGTCAACGCAGCTTCAGAAGTTGCCAGATTGGGGATTTATAAGGCAAGCTCTTTGCCCTAGGGAGTTTCAGTATTGTTCGTCAAGAAGAAGGACGATGGTTTTCAAATGAGCATCAACTACCAGGAACCGAACGAGCTAACCAACAAGAGTCGGTAACCCTTGCTGAGGATTAATGAACTATTCATTTAACTAACTGTGAGGATCCCACTACTATTTTAAGACTAATCGTTGATCGAGTTTCATTAGCTGTGAATTCAGGAAGAAAGTATACCGAGGAATTGTGAGACAATAACTTGCTTTAAACATACACTAATGCTGTGTTTTACACACGATACACAAAATAGTTTTACACAGAATACGAAACTTTGAGAATCTAGAAAACATGTACTTAGGACCTTTGGGAACCCAGGTCAAAACTCGTAAAGGTTGTCACTTTGGAACCACACCTGTTAACTCAAGCAAACCCCATTATTCTGACATATATAATATTTCAGTTAACCAAACAGATAAAGTACCCAATTTTCTTCTATTGAGGTTCCCCACTTTTGCTTCTAGCAAGTAGATTTTTACATCTCTACTTATCTTACTGGTGGTTGCATCATGACAATTTCCTTCGTTAGAGCAAACACTTCTTTTTCTCGATACTTAGTCATTTCTTCATTTTAGCAAATACTCATTGCTTCATTTCTTGAAAATTCATATGCTACACATGCGCCATTTGTTACACATGTGGTTTCATTTCGGAAAAGGCGTTTCGTCAAAGTTCAAATATTATCTTGCTAAAGCTAACTATTGGTTTATGATTCGAATAACCTACATTATTGTAATTGTTGGCTCCTTTGTTATCAAGCCAGCACACTTTCTTGAAACTTCTTTTCTTTTCAAGTTACATTCATGGTTTATCTTTGTAACCATGCCGAGATTCCTTGTCGATACACACGTTTATTGCCAGTTTGCACTGAAACCAAGTTCAATTGCTTGAACTTGTCTATTTCGTATACTCAATTCAAGACGTCATATGATGTACTGAGGGCATCATATTCAAATTCATTTTTGCAAGTGCTTCTTTTGTTTCGAGTCGTAGTAGACTTGTTCGGCCTACGACTCCAATAAAATAGTTCGTTGCTTTCGACGCCTTGCGGTGATGTTTTCACTAGATTGAAGCTTGCGCTAATCTCAATTACACATCTCATACACGGATTTAATTGTTTATTTACTGACTTGCTCTGAATCCGTTTGGTTTATCACAAATAAAGCAGTCTTAACACGATCGTGTGCTAAGACAATGTTACATGCATTTATTTTATATTCCAGTGTACCTCCTAACGGCTCTTTCATTATTGATCGAAGGCTTTGCAGTATTTATTACTTTTTCATCTTCGATCGGAAATAGTAGTCCTTTGATGTTCCATATTCAACTGAAAACCCCACGACATTGTTAAAATCAAACTTCAGATTTGATTCAGTACACATTCATTTGAGTTCAAACACGGTGAACTTGTTCGGTCACCGCTATTGTTGAAATATGCCATTCACTACGACACCTTGTGGTGTCGGTGTAAACTTGTAGCTTGTGCTAATCAGGGTAAACCGTTTCACACAAAACTACACATACTTTTGTTTGACTTGTCATTTAAACATTCCTGATGCAACTATGTATTGAGACAACAATACACCATTTTCGATTGAATTTCCTTCGGTGTATTCAATAATGTCAACACACTAATTTTAACTATTTAAATTTTTCGAAAGTTGACAGATCATCTTCATGTCACTATCATATTCAAGTTGTTGATTTTGAGTTCATATAGCGGATGCTATGGTTTTTGAAAACTCATTTGCATATTGTGACCGACTGTCTAAAAATCCATTGGTCAACACTCCTTTGTTGCAACCCCGTTAACTAAGTTATACTAGATTATACATTTATACATCTCGTGTCATTTAACATCAAATTCTAGAACACATACCTTTTAACCATTGGGTTCTTGTTGTTGTAATATATCCTTGGATTCACCTGATGTGAATAATATTTGATTCGGTTTTGTGGTTATCTACCCCAGTATTATTCATATACATACACGCATACTGTAACCCTAAGGAGTTAAGGTAGTATAAATTTCGAGGACGAAATTTTCTTAACAGGGGGAGAATGAGACAACTGCCAAATTTGCATGCATCCGTACAATTAATTAGACAATAATTAATGATTAATGACTGTGCGGATTTACAATTTATGACTCGAATTGCTTTCTGAATACTACCATATACATACATGTGCATCATATATTGCTCACAGTCATGTCATTATTGCATGAGAACTTTATTGACTCAAAAGATGCACGAAACACAGCAAGCACAGTTACCCGGCAAATCAGAAAAATGCTGACAGAGTTTAGTAGATAGACAGACATTGTATTGAGACACAGAATGAGCCAGAAACCAAGTATTACACTAGTATAGTGTGTAGGAAAGTAAGGATCACAAAACTGCCTTCCTAGAGATAGTTTAAGTGCCGGAAAGTGCCTAAAACTTACATAAACTGCAGAATTCTGCAGAAAATCAACACAATTCAGCTATAACCAGCTATTTAACAAAATAATATCATGAAAAAATTATTTTTTGTTGTCCAAAACAACTTACAAAGGGTCGGGAATTAAAACTGCCACAAAAGGGTGCTTCATACTTAATGAAACTGCGCAATTCAGCACTTTAACGAACCGTAACGAACCGAACAACCGGACAATAACCGGGACATCAAAATTTTACTAGAAGTAATGTTTTTATGATATTAAGCTAGTATTGGTGGTAGAACACCTTAAAAATCATAAAAACACCTAAACACACTTAAACATACTTAAACCTTCTAGTTTGCACATTGAACCCCCAACTTCCAAAATTTCACACTTTACCCCCCCCCCCATCAAAACCCGGCCCAAGTGGCCCCCACTTGGAATTTTCTTGAATATTTTAATGGATCTTGTCTAGAATATGCTACACAAAGATGCCTTATACCATTATACATTGGATAAAAGTTTATATAAACCATAAGACTTTAGTCATTTCTCATTCCATAAATCAACACCCATCTTCTTCTTCTTCACCCACTAGCTCACCGCCACACAACCTCCATTTTCAACCTTCTTCCATGCATTCCA
This sequence comes from Helianthus tuberosus, assembly GCA_030545235.1. NCBI lineage: Eukaryota > Viridiplantae > Streptophyta > Magnoliopsida > Asterales > Asteraceae > Helianthus > Helianthus tuberosus. The sequence goes on along the minus strand of CM060411.1, from coordinate 148,333,479 downwards.
AGGTGGTCTAGAGGTGTAAGAAGCTAAGTTAGGAAGCTTGGAGGCCTTGAAGCTTGAAGGACCTTCATCGATTGCTTTTATCCACTACATTTCTTACATTGATCATCCCTAGCCTTGAGCTAATGGTAAGAACACAAATCCTTCCGTTTTACATCTATTTCAAGTGGTTAAAGAATGATACATGTTGAAAATCATGAAGAACACTAAGAAACTTGAAGATGAAACATGAACATAAGCATAAAACTATAAGAAATCTTAAAGAAATCATGTTGTTTAGTGTTGTTATGATGCTTGATGATTGTTGGTTTGTGTAAATGATGTAGATCATTATATGATCTTGCTAGATCATGATTAAAAACATAATCTAGCAAGATGAGAGGGTGAAAATGTTAGAGATTTATAAATCATCCTCATGCAAGACATGAACTTGAAAGAATATATTGTTTTCTTGAAAAATAATAATTAATGTGAGTAATAATACTTATAGATCTAAAGATTTATGGAGGATTTCTAAAGAAACCAAGCTAAAAATATAAGTTTTGCTAAAACTTGGTTCTTACATAAACAAATCTTATTTTTAGTGGTTAAACAAGTGTAGAAACACTTGTGTAACAAGAAGAATACATAAAGAAATATTTTTGAAAAATATGATTACAAGTTGTAAACATCTAGATCATACAAGAATGATGTTTTTATATAAACAACCACACTTTAAAGGGTAACTAAACTTACTAAACACACTACCAAGTTACTACAAATTTTTACAAACTTTCAAGTTCATGAAATAGTAGAATATGCATGATTTTGGCAAGATTGGTAAGTGAATGTTGTTTGTTGATGATTGTAAATTGTTTGTGATGATTTTTACAAAAGAAAATGATATGCTTGAAAGCATGGAAACCTCCATTTTTAGGGGAAACTATGGCAAAATTTTCTAAAAATATTTTTAAACAAATATTCACAAGTGTATTTTAACCAAGAGTTTTCCATATAAACTTTGCCATAATTTTTCTTACAAAAATATAAGTGTTGGAGGTTGGTTTTTATAAATAAAAGTGGATAAATATATATTTAGAATATATGTACATTGAAGACACACACGTGTGATTATGTGTATACTTTGTGTAATAGCTATGTTATTTTAGGGCATGTAATAATGTAACACATCAAAATACCGAGGATTACAATCCAAAATATTATCAAAATCACAAGGAATAAGCATACAAGTTACACACAAAAATACTGGCGAAACCGAACAAGAAATGTAACTTACAAAATATCCCGGAAAATATATTCACAAAGTATATTTTGGTAAATAATATTTTGGATACAAAGGAATGAAATATGATTTTCACCATTACTTCAAGAGTATATCATATTTTTGACAAGTATAAAAATATAAGTTTTCTTTGGAATTATTAGAAGATATATTATTTTTGGGAAAGATATATATATATTTTCTTGAGTAAACTTGAAATACATTATTTTGAATGGAAATAAGTTTATAAATATTTTCTAAGTGAGACTTGAAAATATATTATTTTGGAACTACAAATATTTTTGCCAAAAGAAAAATTATGAATAATTTTTCTAAGTAGTATTTCTTAAAATATATTTTGGAAATATATATTGGGTATTTATTAAAGATAATATTCCGGAAAGTTTAATAATTAATTAAGTATGAGAATACTTAATGAATACAATAAAATACGTATCCTCGTACGTTTAAACACACACCAGAATAAGACGCTAATACATGGCAAGACTATACAAGTGACAGATACCCCATCCTTGGGAAGAATATACAAGTATAAATACTTGGGAAGTATTAAGTTGATATATATTGTTTTAACAATTATTCCAAAATTTAATAAATATAATTTAAGTTAAAATATTTATTATTTTGACAAATAATTATATAACTTGGAATAATGATGAAGACACTTGGAAACGTAACTCATGGGCACTAAATAATACTAAGTCAAGGCACGACCCGCTCGTCTAATAAGACCATAGTACATTGTAGGTAGTCGTGTACACCAGAGGAAACTTTGGGTTACAGACGGATTCGAAGAACGCAAAACTGTGAGTTCATGTTCCCCTTTTTCTTTTAACTGTTTTCAGTTTTATAACTTCGGGGGTGAAATACATGTTACAATTGTTTACAAACATTTACAAACGGTATGGTTAGCTAAGGAATGAACTGCTAGATCATGTGAATGGGTAGGCAATTAACTTAAGACCATTAATCCTTGTATAGGGACCGAGGGGCATGAGTGATAGATCTATTGGGTGTTGCGAGCCCCACCCATGGGCCTGCGAGTTGGCCGCATGTGGTGACTATGTCGTTCCGCCGGAGGGGCCGGTACGAAATACGCTTACAGGGTTGAGTGCTTCCTATACCATGTCACTTATATTAATGTATTAGCTACACATTAATTGATCTGTTTTTCCTTGTTGCTTCATACCAGTTTACAAGTACATACATACTTACAAAGGTTTTCAAGGTTTATTTGTGCACACATACTAAACACATGAACTCGCTCAACTTTTGTTGATGTTTTCAAACTACATGTATTTCAGGAAACTAAGTATGGATCAGGCGGGCGTTGGAGTTTCGAGTCATGTTGAGAATAAAAGATGTCATCCGTGTCTTAGGGTTTGGTTAGAGTGTCTTATCCTGGACGGGACACATCTTTCAAAACCTGGTTTTAACTAAAGTCTTTTGATGAGTCCTTATGGAACTCTAAACATTTTATATGGTTTGTAACTCGGATTTTAAGTCTATGTTTCGAGGCAATGATGATGTAATGTTTTAAAACTTAATCAACGGATGAACATCTTGGATTTATCATATAGTTGTTTGTTATGGTTGAATGCAACGATATTAAGCAAGTCACACCAAATCACGCTTCCGCAAAAGTCAGGGTGTGACAACCTTAATGGGTCGTAACGGGTCGAAAGCACTTAGCATATGTTCCAATCCAGAATGTAGGCTTTGTTAAACCATATCACATGAGTTCCAATACTCATTTGGTTTACAAGACCTCATTCTATTCGATCTTCCGATTTAGGTGTCGATTATTTAACTAGTGATTCGATTACTAGGTGCTACTTGAATTTCCTTGGTTTGCCTGAGCTTGTTGAATTCTTTAGATTGAGGATACTTTGCACTTCGATATGAGTACATAGATCCCCTCTTTTTAGTTTTTTTGTGGTAACTATGAGAGGACATAGTTCCCCTATTTTACTATTTTCAATTGTTTTGGGGTGATTCATATGTGTTAAACGATTTCGATATTTTAACGATGGTTTCAAAAACGATTAAAATGGTTTATATTAAACTAATAACGATTTCGATAATGTGAACAAACTTGTTGGACGTAGTTACATAACGAATAACATTCATTAATTTTGCCCGAACCGACCAGTATTAGGTTATGGTACCATAGGATCTGACAAATCCCGTTATCAGACTACACGCATGGTTATGTGTTGGGGTTATGTGGGTAACGACCGAATCTGTGATTGTTAACTTACCCTTTGGTGGTTTGTTAATGCGAGTTGAACGATGGACGAGTTGCGAAGGTTTGGATGTTATTAGCGAGGCGACCAAAAGTAGTTTCACAATTAAAACGAGAATGATTTTTGGGACGAGTTAAACGAGTTAAACGATTTGAAAGAACGATTGGTTTTGGGATGTGATTAGATAATGGGACTGGTGTAACATGATAAAAGCATGGTAGATACGCCGCTGGTACTTCTTATATATAAGTGGTTTTATCATATTATATTCCGTGTCATTATTTAGTTCACTTGGGCAAACGATTTTGAAACGATGTCACACAACGAGGTTTTCTAAATGATATAAATCATACGAGTTTTTACGAGATGTTTTACGATTTGGTTTACTAAAACAAATGTTTTTGGTTAAGAATCATAGCTGCGAGATTTTATAAATTGTAACCAACTTGATTTGAGTTGGTTAATTATGTTGCTATACACTTTTCAAAACGAGGTTTGTAACTTTTGACTCTTGTAGTCTAATAAGGTACTTCAACATGTAAACGAGCCATGAATCCGACACTCTCATAAAACCTATGTGCTCGCCAGCATTTCTTTGTTGACTTTGTTTTTACATATGTTTCAGGTGTTGCATGATGTTGATTGCTAGGATGTATGTTCACATAGGATCTGGACGAGGCCTTAGTGACATAATAATAATGATAGACGATGTGTAACTTGTTTGTTTTGTATTAAGACAATGTAAATTATCTAATGAATCAATAAAACAAAACTTTTGAATCCATGTTTGTGAAACAATGATTCTGCCACTCCACTCCCCGACATTTTCGCCACGGTTTCGTTGTTTTAACGCGGTCGGGGTGTGACACCTGGTGCATTTTAAAATCAATAAGGGGGTTCCATTGACCTTTTGGGGGTGGGGGGTAAGGGGGCATTATCCCATTTCTTGGGTGTTAAAGTGAGGGTGCTATTGGTTAACATGGCGTAATGTGGTTGAGATGACACAATGGAGTTCCTAGAAGCTCCATTTCAAACCCTCCAGGCTCCAGCCTAATTGTAGGGAACGATATTATATAAACATTAAAATGGCATTTGATATTATATTTGTTAAATAAGTTATTTAATAGTATTATTCCTAAATAGGAATTTGGGTGGGAAATTCTTTATGGGAAGAAATAATGTGAAAACAGGTGTCTAAAATTGATATTAAAAATTAATTACCGATATTAAATAGAGTTAGTTTTAATTTGGTGAATAAGGTTGTATGGTATGGGGTCCGTCTCCCCCTCCGTCCCGGTGTGGCGTCGCAGCTCCCCCATTTCCCCCCACTTCGTGTCGTCCTGAACGGCTTCCTGCGGACGCTGAAGACGTCCCACTGGAGGACAAAACCCCCTCACACACATATATATACATACAACATATACATATATTTTAGGCTCATCCTTCATTTCCATACCTCCATCATCTTTGCCCCATCCTCACACCCGATCTACGTGGCGCCTACATGGTGGATCATCCTCCAAGTGAGTACCATCACCATACCGCATAATGTAATTTATATGGTTCTAATCTGATAAATGTTTTTATTAATTTCATCATTTATAAAAACTTAAAGGATTATAATTAATTATTTAGTTGTGAATACGTGTAAAGTAATCCAGCTTAATTGATGACAACACATTGTCATGCAAAAAATAATTATTTTAATAATAAGCAATATTAAAAAGGTAGGAAAACTTAATAATTTATAATGATTCCGAAACAAATATTCACACTGGAATTCGAATGCAATTAGGAAAACTTAATAATTTATAATGATTCCGAAACAAATATTCACACGGGAATTCGAGAAGCTAAACTTTCTATGAAAGCAACTATAAGACTGGTAGGTATGGGCGTTGGTTTTAGCGTTGAAAGGGGTTTAACGCCGGCTACATCACTTTGGTTCGGCGGCGTTGGACTTGGCGTGGGGGGGAGGGGGTTGGGGGCTGGGTGACATGGCGGGTTGTGGTTGGCTGGTTCAAAATAGCCGTTGCCAAACGGCTAGTTTAAAAAAAATATTTACATATTAAACAAATATATAAATACCCACCAATTTTTTTATAATTTTTACCACTTCTCTACTTCTACCATATCTCTTTATTTTTTATGAAACCAACCCACAAAATTCTACAATGCATCCTTATAACCACGGCTACGACCCAAAAAAACCCCTTTGGATACCAAGAAAACCCGAACCCTAGCCCGCCACCAAAACTGTCACACCCCAACCGATGGCGAAAACATCGGGGCGCGACACTAAGCGTCCAGATTGCTCAAGAGAATCCATAATACTATTTGTTTCAATATAGATTAATCTGAATTTCATAAATAAATCTAAATCGTCAAACACATTTCACGACCAACACATTGTATCAAAAAAACATTCAAACATTGTTCAAAATTGTCTAATTATTTGATATGAGTTTCTAAGCATCATCCTAGCTTGTTTTCTTGATTTCCAACTACTATCAACCTGCAACATGTATTAAAATACAATCAACAAAATGTTGGTGAGCATACAAGTTTGAATACGTAGCATAATAGTTTAAAAACTCATATCCAATCATGAAAACACATAATAAGTTTCACCATGCTAGTTAACGCAGTCCAAGTGATAGCCCAAGTTTCCAACGCGTTAAGTGCCTTTCGCAAAGACTAACGGGAGGTTATATGTCTCATCCTAACAATACCCCAAAGACTAACGGGGAGGTGCGTTACCCCTATAGCGCTACCATTGTTAAGGCGAAACTACACACAGGGATTAAACGTTCACATAACATAAAAGTCTCAAGTATCACAAGTATCATGTTTCCTGTTTAAATGGATAGAGTATGTTTCAAATAAGTTTCAAGTGTCAGGTATAACAACCCTCCTAAAATATTCTGACACTCCTAAAAAATAATTATAACGTCCCTATACGTCCCAAAATACACCCCGTATACGAGAAATGGGCCCCATATACTTTAATTTTACAAAAATAAAATAAAAACAAGAAAATATAGGCGCTCGCGGGCTGCGAAGCCTTTGGCTAGCTCTGTCGCGGGCCGCGACAGCTAGGCCACAAGGCCGCCCCCGGAGCCGCCACGTGGCACGATCGTGGCAGACCTACACTTGTGAGTCTATCAAGCTAGGCCCTACACACCCTATGTCACGGGCCGCGAAGGCTTTGCCTTCGGCTTACACAGGGCGCGACAAACGCGATTTCCAGCCCTATAAATAGCTTCGATCGGCCTCAGTTCACAAATCGCTCACATACTAATTCTCTCTCTAATTTCTGAATAGTAGACCCTATACCCGGGCATTACACCCCTCTAATTAGCGAAGCTTTGCCTCGTTGTAAGTATTTTAACCCCCGGTTACGTATTAGATACGCTGCCCGATTGATCTAGTGCTCCGTAACGACTGTCGAGGCTCTGCCTGACGTAGTCGTTGGAGTTCTGTCTCGGGGAGGGTATAACTAATGTAAATATTGGGTTATTATACTAACGTGTGTGCATTGTTTAATTAATAGATTATAACCAGAAAAACACAAAAGAAACCCTAAAGTAGCAATGTGAGTAATTTATTTTTTGTAAACGTTTTGCAAACTGTTTTTACAATACCTCAAATGTTTTACATTATATTAAACAGTGATTGAGTATTTGTATTCTACAATTATCGTCGGTATGTTGGGATTTTGTATACAAAATTTGTTACTACACTGTGAGTAGTAACATGACCACAAGTCGGGTTGACAGTACCGTGGGTGGTAATTAAAGTAGAAAAATAAACAAATGTAATTGTGAGATCGCCCTCAATAACTGTAAACTGATAAAACCTGTCTTGATTAAATTGGGATTCACTCACCAGTATTTCTCACTAACAAAATGTTTTTAAAAACGTTTCAGGTAACAAAATGTGAAAGCCAAATAGAAGCCAGCTTGACAGCACTAAAGGCTTGGAAAAGTGGCTATAAAATTACCTAAATAAAGAAGATGTTTTATTTCAATAAAATAGGGATCATCCCTATAAATCTGTTTGTAACAAACTTGGGTTTTATCCCAATATGTTTCTTATTATAAAATGCGGTGTTTTACTCTGACAAAATATTTCCTAACTATGATCCTGATGAAATTTCCGCTGCCAAATAATGATAAACACCGATACCGCCATCTCTGAGTAGGCCGCGGCCGCCCGCCTCCCGAGGCAGGGGTCGGGGGTTGCGACAGAAGGTGGTATCAGAGCTACAACCACTGATTCAGCCACTGAAGTGTTCTGTTGACACCAAAATTTTATCCATTTATGTTTGGAAATAATCTACGTGATTACGTGCCTATCTGTATATGATTGTTTTGTGTTATTTGACAATTTGTTAGTTTAAAGTATGAGTGATCAAGGACCTCAGACGCTTATCGTCAATTGTCCAGCTCACCTAGGGACGAAGGAACCTCTACCCAGCCTACCCCCTCGGGGTATTCGGCTGACACTGAAGAAGGGATTTTCGTATTCAAAGCATAATCTGAATAGCCTTTCCCTCCCAAAAAGAGAGGATGGTTCAGCAGAGGAGCTCACGAGCGTAGAAAAATGATGAGAAAACTACAGCAGCAGCGAGCTTTAGCAGCCGCGAATAGAGAAATGAACGCTCAAACTCAGGACATGATCAATAGGAGACTAGCCAATTTCCACATACTCGCTACCACAGCTGCAGACCCGAACCTAGAACAACTCATAGCACCCCAGCCATTACCACTGTTTCCCACACAACCTATGGAAATTGAGCCAAACCCAGTAGACCAAATTCCAGCACATGCTTTCGACCCAGCTGAAATCCCTAGAATAACAGCACCCCATCCCCTAGACTATGACCCATGGTTTGACGACCATAGGAGCTACCCATAACTCCACCCACAAAACGAACCCATGAAAAACCCAGTAGCACCCTACCCAGACCTTGACCCTCTAGACCCCTACTAGGATAATGACCAATATATCAGGGGGATTCTAGAAAATCCGTACCCTTACGAAGAACCAATGACACAGTACCCAGACCCGATACCAGCACCCGCACCACCCATGAGAACTGAGAATGTGCAAGAACTCCGCACCTTTGGTGAGGAGATATTAGAAGGAAGTGAGAGAAAGAGACAGATAGGGGAGAGACTCGTCTGAAAATATGACGAGCGATGCAATACTGGATGAACCCCTAGTAAGTTGAAAAAAAAATTATATAATATAAATAATAATATAATCAACTAAAATAGATAATCCTATAGTTATCGATGCATACCATTATTGTAATTTAAAGTTTAGTTGTGGTTGTAATAGATGTAGATGCATATATAAAATAGAGTAAAGGTCGCAATTACGATGATTTTGGATCAATGTGTGGTTGTGTGATTATTCACATTCAATATTGTTTCATGATATTAATATGTGGTAAATGTTTAAAATTCAGATGGACAATGAAGTGAATCAAGGAAACCCGATTAACGATAATAACGGAAACCAAGTAGATAAAAGTGTCATCCAACACATAGTGGCACAAGGGATTATAGACGCAATGCCATATATTATCAAAACGGTTAAGGAAGCGGATAATAAAAGTAATAATGGCAGTAAACGACCACCTACTGAACCTGAACACAGCGTAAACAATGGACCCATACTTCAAGTGCACATTCCAAAAAGAAGAAGAACCATGTCTTATGGTTGTTCTTATAAGGAGTTCTGGTCTTTTAAACCAACAGAATTCTCAGGCAATGAAGTAGCCATTGCAGTTCTACGCTGGATAGAAAAGACTGAGGCAGTCTTGAAAATAAGCAAGTGAGCAGAAGAGGATAAGATAATGTTTGCCTCCAACCTATTTAAGAACTCAGCATTAGAATGGTGGAACACTATCCTCCAGTCCAGGGGAAGTGACGGAACCTAAAATATGGAATGGAATGAGTTTAAGAATATGGTGGAAAGGAAATTATGTCCTCCCAATGAAAAGGAACAGATAGCTAATAAATTCTTAAACCTTAGAATGACCGGAGTGGATAGTAAGGGTTACACTACTACATTCTTCGAATATGCTAGAATAGTGCCAACCCTTGCATCACCATAACCAGTATTGATCTCCCGTTACATTTGGGGATTAATCAGTAAGATTAGACATGTATTCAAGGCAGCTAGACCACAAACTATAGAAGAAGCTGTAGAACTAGCAAATACCTTGACAGATGAATTACTACGTACACAAGAAGAGAACCAGAGGAGGAACCTAACTCAAAGGATTACCCAAGAATTTCGCTATGGAAATTCTAACCGTGGGAAAAACATAGGTTCTACCTCTGCACCTTACTATAAGGCCTGCAAGAAAAAACATTCAGGGAGATGCTCCACCTACTGTAATTTCTGCAAGATACCAGGACACAAAGAAGAAGACCGCAGGAAGAAACCCAGTAATGGAGTATGCTTCAACTGTGGAGAAAAAGGTCATATCAAGCCAAACTGTCCGAAATTAACTCCAGCCATGAACAACAAGAATACTAAGAATGCTAGAGCATTTGTTCTGACTGCAGAAGAAGCCAAGATGATCCCGGACGTGATTACCGGTACGTTTTTAGTTAATGATGTTTTTGCTAAAGTATTATTTGAGGCTGGTGCAAACCAAAGTTTTATTAATACTTCATTTTGCAAACTTCTCAACCAACCATTAACTAAACTTCAACAAAAATGTATGGTAGAGACAGCAAATAGGGAAACCATTAAGATTTCCGAAATCTTGCAGGGAGCAAGAATAGAAGTTTTAAATCAAAAGTTTATTGCAAATCTTTATCCAATGAATCTGGCAGGATTTGATGTTGTATTAGGAATGGATTGGTTAGTAGCCAACAAAGCCAGTATTTTATGTGATTAAAAATCAATCCAAGTACATTCACCAAAAGGTGAAAAGATAACAATTAAAGGAGATAAGCCATATAGATCCACGAAATTCATCTCTGTGATGAAAACGGCCAGTTATGCAAGAAAGGGGTCATTAGTGTATTTGATTTCTATAATCATTAACACTAAAGGGAAAGAACTGAAAGATATTCCCATAGTATCTCAGTTTCCCGATGTGTTTCCAGAAGAATTACCAGGACTACCGCCAGACAGGGAAGTTGAATTCAAAATTCATCTGCTACTAGGAACAGCACCAATTGCCAAAGCACCCTACCGTTTGGCACCCGTAGAAATGCAAGAATTGAAGAAACAACTGGACGGACTTTTGGAGAAAGGATTCATACAGCCCAGTTTATCGCCATGGGGAGCACCGATTTTATTCATCAAAAAGAAAGACGGGTCAATGCGTATGTGCATTGATTACCGGGAATTGAATAAAGTCACGATTAAAAATCGGTACCCATTACCGAGAATCGATGATCTGTTTGATCAATTGCAATGAGCTCGATTTTTCTCTAAGATAGATTTACGCTCAGGATATCATCAATTAAAGGTACATGAAGAGGACATTCCTAAAACCGCTTTCAGAACAAGGTATGGCCATATTGAATTTATTGTCATGCCATTTGCTTTAACCAATGCCCCAGCTGCATTTATGGACATGATGAACCGAATATGTAAGCCATATTTGGATAAATTCATAATTGTCTTTATAGATGATATTCTCATTTACTCTAAGAGTAAAGAGGAACATGCAGCGCATCTGCATGCACTCCTAAATTTGCTGAGAAAAGAAAAGCTTTGTGCTAAATTTTCAAAATGCGAATTTTGGTTAGAAGAAGTGCAGTTTCTTGGACATTTAGTTAATCATGAAGGAATTCATGTAGATCCCACAAAGATTGAGGCAATTACTAAATGGAAAACCCTGAATCGCCAACCGAGGTTAGAAGTTTTCTAGGATTGGCCGGTTATTATAGAAGGTTTATTCGAGATTTTTCTAGAATAGCCATTCCCTTAACTAAGCTAACCTGTAAATCTGTTAAGTTTGAATGGGGACCAAGACAAGAAGAAGCCTTTAGAATTCTTAAGCAAAGACTAACCAATGCACCCATACTAGCGTTACCAGAAGGAACAGAAGACTTTGTAGTCTATTGTGACGCTTCTAAGTTAGGTTATGGATGTGTGTTGATGCAACGTCAAAAGGTTATAGCCTATGCGTCTAGACAACTTAAGAAACATGAAGAGAATTATTCAACCCATGATTTAGAATTAGGAGCCATAATTTTTGCCCTTAAGATTTGGAGACATTACCTTTACGGTAGTAAGTTTACCATTTTCACCGATCATAAGAGTTTAAGGTATGTTTTCGGGCAAAAAGAATTGAATATGAGACAAAGACACTGGATGGAAATACTGAGTGATTATGATTGTAATATCCAGTATCATGCAGGAAAAGCTAATGTAGTAGCCGATGCTTTAAGTCGAAAGTATCACGAAAAGCCAAAAAGAGTACGTTCTCTTAAATTAAATCTACAAGTAGATTTAAATGAGATTAGAAAAACACAAGAATCAGTAATCAAGGACGATACTGAGAAATTGAAAGGAATGATTAAGGAATTAGAACAAAGAACAGATGGAATTTAGAGATTTCATAAGAAAAGAATATGGATACCCAAACTAGGAAACCTACGCCACCATATATTAGAAGAAACCCATAAGTCTAAGTATACGATGCATCCTGGAAGTGATAAGATGTATCAGGACTTAAGAAAGAATTTTTGGTAGATAGGAATGAAAAAGGATATAGCAGCTTATGTTGCCAAGTGTCTAACCTGTTCACAAGTTAAAGCTGAACATCAGAAACCCTCAGGTTTATTGCAACAATTAGAAATGCCGATTTGGAAATGAGAATTGATAACAATGGATTTTGTTACCAAATTACCCAAGACTAGAAAAGGTAATGATACAATTTGGGTAATTGTAGACAGGCTAACCAAGTCAGCTCATTTCTTGCCGATAAAGGAAACTTTCAGTATGGAACAGTTAGCTAAGCTGTATGTAAATGAAATAGTTTCATTACATGGAATTCCTTTATCAATTGTTTCTGATAGAGATAGCCGTTTTACTTCTCATTTTTGGACAGGTTTCCAAAAAGCAATGGGAACCAAGCTGAATCTAAGCATCGCTTATCATCCTCAAACGGATGGACAAAGCGAAAGGATAATTCAGACAACGGAAGATATGCTTAGAGCTTGTGTAATTGATTTCGGAGGAAATTGGGACGATCATTTACCATTAATAGAATTTTCCTTCAATAACAGTTATCATACCAGTTCAGACAACGGAAGATATGCTTAGAGCTTGTGTAATTGATTTCGGAGGAAATTGGGACGATCATTTACCATTAATAGAATTTTCCTTCAATAACAGTTATCATACCAGTATCAATGCTGCACCATTCGAAGCACTTTATGGACGAAAGTGCCGAACTCTAGTCTGTTGGGCAGATATTGGAGAAAAGCAACTGTCTGGACCAGAAATAGTACAAGAAACAACGGACAAGATCATTCAAGTCAAGGAATGACTAAAAGCAGCACGTGATCAACAGAAGAGTTATGCTGACAACAGACAAAAGCCGTTGGAATATTATGCCACGGCCCCCGACCCGGTTTTACCCGGTTCAGAAGCCGCGGGACAGAAGACCCGTGGTATTGGTGTTTAATTAGGCAGCGGAAATTTTAACTGGATCGTTTAACTAAAAACACCCCTTTATGTTATTCCAAATTTCGAGACAAACCCCGTAACTTACAATAACAGAATTTCACTGGGAAACCCCCTTGGTTACAAAACATGTTTATTTATTTACTGAGCCACTTTATCCAAGCTGGTAGTGCTACATGGCACTTTTCCTTGTTCACAGTAAATCACCTGAAATATGTTTAAAAAGATTTTACCAGCGGGGAAATACTGGCGAGTCATTCAATTTGCATAAAACGACACATTGTTATAGATTACAGTATTAAGAGCGATTACAATTGCCCCTATCTTATAATTACCTGGTTCAGTTATCACTCGATCGGATCTATGACTATGGTCATACCACTATTGGGTCCGTTCACCCAAAAGTGACGTGTATCACTGTCTAGTTCCTTTCACCTAAAAGTGATAAAACAGTAGTAATTGTGCACAATACCCCACTTACTGCCAGTAATTTAAGATAACAAAGACTTAATCCCTGTAACATATAACTGGAAAACATTTAGGTATTGTAAAGCACTTTTGATAAAAAGAGAATGACTCACATTGCAAGTTTAGTTGGACACAGTTTTGCCTACTGATTAAGCCTGGTAACCTAGTAAAAATAACAATGCACACGAACTAGGTTAGTAACTTAATACAACATTTATGATAAATTCACGAAATCAAAACCCTCACGACGAATGAAAAAGTATAGCCCGAATTCGGGCAGCACTTAAACATCCATCGGATTGGTTTCAATCGATCGGACATTGTATCGTAGCAGTGATCGAGTTATTACCCTGTAATCGTAGCAGCGTTTCGATACCTAAACACTCGATTTTTAGCAAACTGTTACATTTTTGAAGAAGTTTTACGAGCACAGATGAAAGGCCATGCAATGCTCGTTATATAGCTGAAATTTGGGTTTGTCGCGGCCCGCGTAGGCCTTAAGGCCGGCTTACGCGCCCCGCGAGGCCCACCCTAGCTACAGCTAGGGCTGCCGTGTCATGGCGTAGGTCTGCCACGTGGTTGACACGTGGCCCTGATCGTTATCCGGAGTTTGGCCAGGCTGTTGAGCCCCGCGTAGGCTATCCTTAAGTCTTACGCGGCCCGCGACAGATTAATAAAATTGAATTTTCTTGATTTTTCACACGGATTAGGGTTTTAGAGGTCCGGGTTTCCACTTACAAAGTGTTTTGGGACATTTTTGCAGGTCCTTACATCCTCCCCACCTTATTTAAATCTCGTCCTGGAGATTACTAGAACAAGTAAGGATATTTTCGCTTCATTTCCGATTCCAGTTCCCATGTGTACTCCGGTCCTCTTTTTGAATCTCACTTTTCTTTTACTAGTACCAATCTCTTGTGTTTGAGGAATTTGACCTTTCTATCCTCTATTTGGAGTGGTTTCTCAACAAATTTCAACTTTTCATTTACCTCTATATCTTGAAGAGGTACTACTAGTGATTCATCAGATAAACATTTCTTGAGATTAGATACATGAAACACATCATGTACCCTGGCTAATTCTTCTGGTAGTTGTAAGCGATAGGCAACTGGTCCTATCCGTTGGCTAACTGTGAATGGTCCTATGTACCTTCGACTTAGCTTTCCCTTCTTACCGAACCGAACTACCCCTTTCCAAGGAGAAACTTTCTAGAGTACCTTGTCTCCAACTTGAAATTCTAATGGCTTACGACGATTGTCTGCATAACTCTTCTGGCGATCTCGAGCTATTTTCAGTCTTTCCTTGATTTGAGTTATCTTGTCGGTGGTTTCCTGTACAATCTCGGAACCTGATAATTGACTTTCTCCTATTTCTGCCCAGTATACTAGAGTTCGGCACTTTCGTCCATACAGTGCTTCGAATGGGGCAGCACTGATACTTGTATGGTAACTATTATTATAGGAGAATTCAATTAATGGTAAATGGTCATCCCAATTTCCACCGAAGTCGATCACACATGCTCTGAGCATGTCTTCAAGGGTTTGGATTATCCTTTCACTTTATCCATCTATTTGGGGATGGTATGCAGTACTTAGATTCAAGTGTGTCCCCATAGCTTTTTGGAAACTCGTCCAGAAATGCGAAGTGAAACGACTATCTCTATCTGACACAGTGGAGAGTGGGACTCCATCTAAGGATACTACCTCATCTACGTACAACTTTGCTAATCTTTCCATGCCAAAGGTCTCTTTCATTGGCATGAAATGAGCTGATTTGGTTAATCGATCTACAATCACCCAGATTGCATCGTTACCTTTCCTGGTTTTGGGTAACTTAGTAACAAAGTCCATTGTTATTAGTTCCCATTTCCATACAGGCATTTCTAATTGTTGAAGTAACCCTGAAGGTTTCTGGTGCTCTGCCTTAACTTGTGAACAAGTTAGACACTTAGAAACGTATCTAGCTATGTCCTTTTTCATTCCTATCCACTAGAAGTTATTTCTTAAATCTTGGTACATCTTATTATTACCAGGGTGCATTGTATACCTAGATTTATGGGCTTCCTCTAAAATTTTATCTCTTAAATTTCCTTGCCTAGGTACCCAAATCCTTTTCTTATGGAATCTTCAAATTCCATCAGTCCCTTGCTCTAATTCCTTTATCCGTCCTTTCATTCCTTCAGCATCATCCTTGATTGTCGTTTCTTAAACGTTATTCAGTTGTTCCATTAAATCTAATTGGAGATTTAATCTAAGAGCACGAACTCGCCTTTGTTTTTCATGATACTTACGACTCAAGGCATCTGCTACTACATTCGCCTTCCCTTCATGATATTGAATATCACAGTCGTAGTCGCTTAAAATTTCCATCCATCTTCTTTGCCTCATGTTTAATTCTTTTTGCCCAAATATGTACCTTAAACTTTTATGATCTGTGTAGACAATAAACTTACTTCCATACAGATAATGTCTCCAAATTTTAAGGGCAAAAATTATTGCTCCTAATTCTAAATCATGAGTCGTATAATTTTCCTCGTGCTTCTTCAATTGCCTTGATGCATACGCAATTACCTTTTTACGTTGCATTAGCACACATCCAAATCATAGCTTAGAAGCGTCGCAGAAGACTTCAAAATCTTCAGTTCCGTCTGGTAAGGCCAGAATTGGGGCATTTGTTAATCTTTGCTTTAAGATTCTAAAGGCCTCTTCTTACTTAGGTCCCCATTCAAACTTAACTGTTTTACAGGTTAGCTTAGTTAATGGAACAACTATCTTAGAGAAATCTCTTATGAAGCGCCTATAATATCCGGCTAACCCTAGGTAACTTCTAACTTCCGTAGCTGGTTGTGGGACTTTCCAATTTGTGATTGCTTCTATCTTAGAGGGATCTACGTGAATACCTTCGTGATTTACCATGTGACCTAAAAATTGCACCTCTTGTAGCCAAAATTCACACTTCGAAAATTTGGCGTTAAGCTTCTCCTTCTTTAATAAGGTTAAAAATGCATGGAGGTGCTCACAATGTTCGTTCTGACTTTTGGAGTAAATAAGTATATCGTCGATGAAGACAATTACGAATTTATCCAAATACGGTTTACAGATCCTATTCATCATGTCCATAAACGCTGCAGGAGCGTTTGTTAGTCCAAATGGCATGACTGTAAACTCGTAGTGACCATACCTAGTCCTGAAAACAGTTTTAGGTATGTCTTCTTCTTGTACTTTCAACTGATGATATCCGGAGCGCAAATCTATCTTGGAGAAATATCTAGCTCCCTGAAGTTGATCAAAAAGATCATCAATCCTAGGCAATGGGTATCGATTCTTAATTGTAACCTTATTCAATTCCTTATAATTGATACACATTCGCATTGAACCATCCTTCTTTTTCACAAACAACACTGGTGCTCCCCAAGGGGATGAACTAGGTTGTATAAATCCTTTGCTTAGCAATTCATCTAATTGCTTCTTCAGTCTTAACATTTCTGTGGGTGCTAACCGATAAGGTGCCTTAGCTATTGGTGCGGTTCCCGGGATTAGATGAATTCTAAACTCGACTTCTCTATCCGGTGGTAATCCAGGTAGCTCTTCTGGGAATACCTCGGGGTATTCTGATACTACTGGAATTTCCTTAAGTTCCTTGCTTTTAGTGTTAATGATTACCGAAATCATATACACTATTCCTTGTTTACGTTCATAACTAGCAACTTTCATTACCGAAATGAACTTCATTGGTTTACGTGGCTTATCTCCTGTTACCAAAATTACTTCTCCTGTTGGCGTATGAATTTCTGTAGAATTCTTATCACAGAGGATTCGAGCATGGTTGGCTACTAACCAATCCATTCCTAACACGACATCGAATCCGGCTAAATTCATAGGTAGAAGATTTGCAGAAAATTTATGGCCGGAGAGTTCTATCTTTCCTTCTTGCAAAACCTTATCTATTTTAACAGAATTACCATCTGCTTTTTCAACCGTATAGATCTGCCTAAGTTTGGTTAAAGGTTGCTTAAGAGCTTGGCAGAATGAAGTATTTATAAAACTTTGGTTTGCACCAGAGTCAAATAATACTTTTGCGTAAACGTCATGTACAAGAAACGTACCAGCTATCACATCTGGAATCAGATCTGCTTCCTGGGTAGTCAGCTAAAAGGCTCTTGCGTTCTTCTTATTAGTTCCTTCAGCAATTTTGGCCTTGTTATCAGTTAGCTTGACTGTTGGACCCAGTTTGGGCTTAAAAACTTCTTTTCACATAATATGGCAAGTGATTTCAGTAGATGTGAAAAAGATGTGCGAAAATGGAAATCAGACTTTCAAGAAACAAGACCTACAGAATTATCAAGTTTATATCACTTTGAAACAAAATAGTTTACAAGGTGATTGTAAGATTATTATCTAATACAAATGAGTCTTGAATTCTGTGGGTGAGAGGGCAATGGAGTTTTGTAGTATGTATGAATGCTAAGCTTAACTCAATTGTCTTTTGCTTGGTGAGCCTTCTATTTATAGAAGGTTGGGTACATGAATAAACATTTGTTTATTCATGCAATAAGTCCTGCATAAAGTAGCAATTTGACATATTCATTGAATCCAACGTTCAAGTTGCCTTTCTAATCATGATATCCAATAATGTCAAGTGCTTCGGTCATTGTGGCAGGATATAGCTGATTTTTAGACAAGTGGGGTATTCATCAGAATTTCTGATAAACCACTTCATTAGAAATTCTGGTGAACAAATCATCAGAAAATCTGATGATCAGAATCGTCAGAAACTGATGATATTTCATCAGAAATATCATCAAATCCATCAGAAATGACCTTCTTTGATAATCTTCTTCAGCACTTGATCAACTTGTGATTCTTTGAAGTAGATGTTGTTCATTTCAGTTGTCTTATCCGATCTTCTTCTTGTTGTGATCTTCAGGACTGTTGTCTTCTTCATAGATCAAGTTGAATCTGATTTTCTTCAATACTTACAAATAAAGTTTCCTAGCAGTTTCCTCCGAAGTATTGTAAGAAAATGAACTATCTCTATGAACAGAAAATTTCCAAACAGTGGAAACTTAACATTTGCAAATTTAAACCAGTTACTGATGTTTCGAAAAACAAATTACATAAAAGATAAAAATTTAAATAAGCAAGTTCTTCAAGTCAACTTCAATTTCTTGTGCACATCCCCTTTCTTTAACTGCTTCTTGTGGGAGATATACTTGTTGCAGATGTCATACATGTCTTTTTACCATGTTCTTGCTTGGATCCATTCTTCAATCATTTGCTCAGTTTCTTTCCTGTGACCCTCCAAGTTCTTTCCTACCTTTTGAAGATGTTCTTGTCTCTTGTTCATACTTTTCATGATAAACTTCAGAGTCTGATTTGAGTACTTGCAGATATCACCACTTCTGAACAGTGCTTTGTTTCTATCAATATCTCTGAAGATGACACCATAGTTTTGACTGTCAGTTTTACTTGGTAGTATAATGATGTCTCCAGATCTTGCATCTTCCAATATTTCTGGGGGAATTTTTGTCTTTGGTGATCTGACATACACCTTTTTGTTGTGTACATGTTCATAGTTGATACATAAATCAAAGTCTGAAAAAGCCATTCTTTCAAACAGTTGTATTCCAGCCTTTGAGATGCCCATTAATGCCCTTCTGACTTCTTGGGTGTTTTTCTTTTCCTTTTCATAATGATCCTTCATAAACAGAATGTCTAAAGGATGTAATTTATCAGCAATTTCTTCGTCAGTCACTCTTTCTTCTTTCCCATTTGCTCTGAGAAGTGTGTATCTCTTCTGTACATAGGTTCCTCCAATATCATCAGTTGCAACTTTTACTTCATCCACTTTTAAGATTCTTTTTACAGGATTCTCATTTTTGTAGTGAATGCTGCTTGAACCTCCTTTTATCCTCTCTTCCCTTAAAGCAAGTCTGACAGGAGTCAGTGGTCTTGGTTGTTCATCTTCTTTTGTCAAATAATATTTCACCAGATTATACTCAGGGAATATCATTACATCCCTGTCAATCTCTTTAACCAAGAAAGACTGAGTTTCAGAGATTTTTCTTTTAACAATCTTTGGTTTTCTTGAATCACCTTCTTGTTCCCACTCATTCATTGTTTGCAGATTCATAAATTTACTTATGGTAGAGTCATCAGACAACGTTGGTTTTGGGACAGATGTTAAAAGTTTCAAATTCGTGATAACTTGAGGTTTTGAGGTTGCTAACCTTTTCACCATTTCATCTCTTGGGACATTTGGAGGTGGACCCATCATTGTGGTTCCAGCTTTGGTGATTGGTGTGGCTGATGATTGTTGTGGGGTTGACTTTGGAGCTTCTTGGTGTGAACTTTCAGCAGGAATTTCTTTCGTGATTTCCTTGGGATCCACTTTGGCCAATCTTGCAATGTTGAATTGCATTTTCTTCACCAGTTGTTGCACCTCTTTCACCTGATTTGAGTTGCTGGCTATGCTTTTCTGAAATTTGGTAAATTCAGTTTGAGCTTTCATCTGTATTGCAGCCCATTCTTTTGACAGCTTCTCAAGGGCGTCTGTGATACTGTTGTTGCTTGCCCTTAGGATGGTAACTTCCTCCAAAACTCTGTTTGCACTGCTTGATTGTCTTGTTTCCACAACACTTGCAACTTGTGTTTTGATCTTTTCTATTTCTGTGAGAATCATCTGAATTTCTGATGCAGAGATGTTTGATTCTGGTGCCTTTTCTTTCATCTTTTGTAGAGACTTTAGAGCTTCAGTGTTTCTTTCAGTTTGTGTCTTTATCACCTCCACTGATTTTGATAAAGTCTTTATATCAGCCATTTGACCTTGTATTTCTGACAGCAACATATCAAGTTTTTCTTCTACTAGATTTCTTTTGCAGGCTTTGTAGACATTTTCCAGCATAGTTTCCAAATTTTCTTGGTTCATGGGTGTTTCAGGGATATTAGGAACAACAGATATTCCTGCTAACATTCCAGCTGTAAACACATTTGCTGTTGTTGTGGAAATGATAGGGTCACTTTTGGCTTTACCAGATTTTGGTGCAACCTTAAGTGTACCCGAATCATCTCCACCAGAGGTGAAAAACACATTCTTATCCTGGATTTCCTTATGTCTTTGATTCATATCAACATATGATCTTCCATAAGTTTTTGAGGTAAACAAATTACCTTTTCCTAGATTTCCCTGATCAGTTGCCTGATCTCTATCTGTTGGGATCTCATCCTCTTCCTCATTTTCTGATTCAGAGTTGAGATTAATGGAACTAGTAACCTCTTCATCAATATCAGTTTTTCTATATTCTGTCTTGTAAGAAACACTAATTGAACTATCTGATTTTGCTTCTTTTGAATGAGTATTAACTAAAACAGTGTTTAAAAGAGATGTACTAGCAACCCGAGATTCATCATGATGTACAACTTCAGTGGCTTCATTTGCAGTACCAGCAAACTGAGTTTCTTCATAATGTTGTTCTTCAGCATCTTCATTTGTTCCTCCAGCAATATGAGATTCTACATAGTGTTCATGTTCTTTCTCTTGATGAACATCAAATTCATGATGAATTCCTTCTTCATGAATCTGTTGATTCTCAGCATGTTCTGTCTTGTTTTCTGGTGAGTTGGTTATCTCTAGAAACCCTTCTCCTCCTGCAGCATCTGTTTCTGATGACCAGGACTTCTCAACTTCTTCTTCTTCTGGTGATGAAGAACAGTTAACAACTTCTTTGCTAGGTTCTTCTGTTGGAGAATCTGATTTTGCCAGAAGTTCTTCATGTTGTATTCTGTATTGTGAGTCTGGTGCAATGAGGCATAGCATGCTTTCTGGTAACTCAGGGATATCTTTATCTGATTCCCATCCATGATTGGAACTCCAGGCATTCATGGTATTTGAACTCCAGATATCTTCCAAAATTGGAATTTCTATGTCCCTTTCAGCAAATGTTTCAGAAATAAAAATTGAGATTAACCTTGGATATGGTAGATGTGAGGTTATTCTTCCATTTCTGGTGAGGATTGATCTTTTGAGTAGGTTAAAAATTTCTGTTCCATAATCAATTTTGAACCCAGTTATGAGTCCATACATGATTGTCAGAATAGCTTGACTGACTTGATCAGTTCCTCCTATCTTTGATGTGAGACATTTGTTTAACACTTCCATCATTACTTGCCAGATGGCTGGCATTTCATTTCTTCTTATTGCTCCAATTTTGTTAATTTTCTTGTTTTTGTAACCAAGCTCAGTGATGAAGCTTATCAATTCTTCTTTGCTTGGTGCTTCAATTTAATTTTCAAGTACAGGGAGTTCAAGCCATTCTCTTACCCTTGTAGGGGTTAATGTTATAAAAGCGTTTCCCCATACATGAGCAGAGACCTGATTCTCTTCATCTTCTTTAAAAGTGTGAACAAATTGTTGTAGTAACTTTTCTGGTACTTCTCTTCCTTTTGTTAGTGCTCCTGAGATTGGACATTTCATAAGATATTCTACCAGAAGTTGACATCTTACATCATATTCCGAATGCTCTGTATTCATCAGCAGATTGTTTTCTTTCATTGGTAGAAATTTTGTGTCTTCAACAAAAGGTACTTCATGTTGAACAATTGGGATGTTGAGGTTTACTTTAGCCATTGTTGAATTTTGTGAATTAGGGTTAAAAATTTAGGGATTTTTGGATTTTAGGTGAAGAACAGGGGATGTTTCGGTTTGAAGTTTTTGTGAAGAAGGTGAGTGATTTTTGAATTTCTGCTTAGTGTGAGTTATATAATGAGGGTTTCAGCAGAGAATTGTGGGTTTATGGAGTTGAGGGGATATAGAACGTGCCATGTAATGGCGGTTAAAAGATCATTAATAGTCTTTATTATCGTTAGATCGTGTGATGTGAGTTTTGGTTCAGAATGTAACCGTTGGATCGTGGGTATCAAGACATTAATGACGTTTGATTGTGTAGTCGTGGTTATGCCCTTTCAACTTGTAGTTTCTTCAGTCATTCCTTCACAAAAATGTTAAACTGAATTTTGATTGGAGAAAACTATTTGTTATGTGACACCTTTTCATCTTTGTGGACCCCATTTTGTAAAAGGTCCAATCAGCTTTCTTCATCTGCATCCTCTCTTTCTTGTAAGTCAAAGTCCCATTCTGATGATGTCATCAGAATTTCAACATAAATTTTGTTAAAAATATGTTGTTTTTGTTCTTACTTCTGTTGACCTTTTAGATGTGGTCAACAGAAGTCAACAATTTTCAACAGAATTTCTTCGTTGTGTTTCCCCCTAAACTTGTGACCCTTTTCAGCAGATTTTTGAGGTTTCCATTTTGATTGATATAAGAGATTTTTTTTTTAGATGAGATGGAATGAGATAAGATCAGAAGACTCACATATGATTCGCTGGTGGCATCCAAGTCTCTTGGCTTTTTCTGATATTTTCTAAAACTTTTTATCATTTTGTAGTTTTACCAGATTTTGAGTTTGGATTACCAGATTTTGTCTCCTGTCATCAGAAACTCAGAATTTTGTGTCAATTTTTTTTTGATTTTTGATGATCATGTTTCTCATTTTCTTTTCCCATTTCCCAAACTATAAGCCAGACAACAAAGCAATATAAGAAACACATAATATAAACATATTATTATGCAAAATATCTACACAAACTAGGTTCAAACAAAGAAAAACCTAATCAAGATCTACCCCTTCTCCATGTTCCATCTCAAGGAGCAACAATAGATCAGTTACCAATCCAGAATTCTGATAGGTGGGTACGAGCATGCTGAGATTCATGTTTTGTTGAAGTCTCATTAAAAAAATCTGCTCTTGGAAAACTTGCAGGAACACCCCCAAAGTCTAGCTGGCTCGTGATTATTTTCATCAGAAAACGAGGATAAATCAAGAACGGCCTGCCAGACCACATGTTACTTGCAAAATCTCTTATCAGATAATAAGAGAAGTTGTAAGGTGTTCCAAGTACAAGTGCTCGTATAGGCTCCATCAATCTAAGGGATACTTCATGATGATTGATGACCTTCTTTGAAAAACATGCACCCATTTGTGTGACCAGATATTGCCATGCCTTGATGAAGCCATGTTTGTTGATTGCTCGTTGTGGGATTACCGTATGGTAACCCATTTGCTCCAAGGTTTCTTCTTTTTGTGCCCTTGTGAACATCAGGACTTCATTATCATCATTAAGTTGTAGGACCGTCCTGATGAAGGCTTCATTAAACAGAATTCTTTGATTTAGCACCACACTCTTGATAGTCATCTGTCCTCTGTTCTCATACTCTGATAATATTGCATTTTTCAAGAACATTTTAAGAATTTCTGGATGAACAATTATATTGGCAGTGAGGGCATACTTCAAGTTACTCCCCATGATCATATTCAGCACAGATTGGCATCCTTCCCATTGAGGACCCTCCAGGTTGGTCCTCAATCTGAGGTTGTGATAAGGATGATAAGAAAGTGGGAAGCATTCAGCTTTGATGGTAGACATTTTTGTGAGTGTGAGAAAGTATGAGGTGAAGAAGAAGATGAAACTTTAATTTCTAGAGTTTTTTTGTGTTGTGAGGATGACAGTTTCAGCACAAAGTGGTGATCATTTATAGTAAACTTAAAATTTGCCATAAATGGTATCTACCTACTTATAGATTTTGTTCACCACAATCTTTGTTATTTAATTGATTATGAGGAAGACAAAAGGTATAACAGGGATAAGCTTCTTCTCAACTTCACTTGCATTAAATGATTTAGGCGGCCATTTTCTGATAATATATCATGATTGCCTACCAATATGTCACTTCAATCTCCTTAATATTGATGGGGTGTAATTAATGAAGGAGAGAGAAAGTTTCATACCCATTAACGAGTTCCCAGAAATTTTCTGTTAAATGACGTTATCAGCACTAAGCAAAAAAAATTATTTCAGGGAAAAGAAAAAAAAACCTTAAAAGAAATAAAAATGTCAAATTACAATTTATGAATATGCTATCAAGAGATATGAATAAGAATGATGACATGCAAGAACTTGATCTAATGATTAATGATGATTCTGAAAATCCACCATGTTTTTCTGATGAAACACCAGGATTTCTGATGATATATCAGATATTCTGATGAAATATCAGATTTTCTGATGATGCGTCAGATTTTCTGATAATTTATCATATTTTCTGATGTTTTATCAGATATATTATTTTTTTCTTTGATTATCACTAAAACAGTTTATCAAGCATTTTTCTGGTGATAAGGTTATCTGAAAGACTTTTATCACAGAACTGACCATAACTTAGCAGATTGTTCTCTAAGCGTTCAACATAGGCTACTTTCTCTATGGTCAAACATCCATACCTTATGCATCCATATCCCATGATCCTCCCTTTCACTCCATTTCCAAAATTTACCAATTTACCCATCTTTGAAAAAAAGTTGCCGAGTAAGCTCATGTCCCCAGTCATGTGCTTGGAGCTTCCTGAATCGCAGTACCAGATCTGCTGCACATGATGGTCCTGAAATGGAATGAGTAGAGGGTTTTTGGTACCCAGGCTTGCTTGGGTACTCTTTCTGATGAGATTTTAATTAGATTATTTTCTCTTGATGGCCTTTCATCAGAATATCTGTTATATGCTGAGCCATAAACAGATTTATCATTTTTCTTTTGGAGATGGTGTTGAACAAGCTTCAGTATGTCAACACACATACAAGATTTATCAGAATTTTCTGATACTCTTTCTTGTGATGAAATGAGTGGATAATTTTGAAAAGATGAGTGAACTGCTTCTGGAGTCTTTAAATATTCTTGTTTGCATTCACTTCTTTTTGGTTTGAAGTTGGATTTTTCAAAAGAGTATTCAGAACAGGTTAACTTGCAAGATTCAAAATCGGATTCTGATGAAAATTTATCAGAAATCTGATGGGTTGCTTTTACAAAGACAGTGGGTTTACTTTCTCTTGTTTTTACATATCCTAAACCCTCTCCTTTGTTCTTTGGTGTTGAAGGGGTAAAGTCCCAAAAACCTCATATCAAGTACTTGGAACCGTACCACCACCTCACCTCTTAGCCCTCTTTCGACCTTACGCGGCCGCGCAACTGATCTCACAAAGAGCTTAAGAGAAAGACAACAAGCAAACACTTGCGCGATAAGAGGAACATCACGAATCCTCGCACCTTCATAGCAAATAAAGGATGAAAATCCCAGACAGACATTTCCGCTTAGTAAGTACCCAGACTTGGATATTACTTAAGCTGACTCCACATGATAAAGGAGTCACACCAGATCATAGCAATAATCTTCTAGAAAGATCAATCGTGCACCACCAAGACGGTTATAACCGTCTGGTACACGTGTCATCATCACAGAATTCCCTAAAAATCACGATGATGGCATGGAATTGGAGAAAAACCTCCACTTGCCCACTGTCCACGTGGCGACTCCCCAGCCATTGATCAAAACAGTAATCCGTGTGCTACCACACCGGATCGTGAAGATTAACGGAAGGAAAAAATAACCGCCTACGGGGATAGCATCTTCCGTTAATATTTCATCAACAAGTTTTCCCGCCCAAACTCTCGGTTATAAATATGAGGATAATTCAGGTATGAACTTCAAGTTACACACACTTCGTTAACTCTTCTTTTTCTTCCGAGAACACATATTCTCATGTCGGAGTGGGGTCAAGGAGAGAACCCCCCTTTCTCCCCTTGACGAGGCTAACGGTGTTTTGTTTTGTAGAGTTCACCGGAGAAGGAGATCAGTCACATCGAATCAAACGAGAGAAACAACCCTTTTATGCGGATCCAAACCCCCTAGATAATTTGATTCCGGTCATTTATCTAGTGTTTCTTCATTGGCGCCCACTGTTTTTCTCTGTTTCATCCAATTTTCTCTCGTTTTTTTATATACCCTGTTGATTCCATTTGCACATGGAAGAAACTTCGTCTCATCGGCAAACTGGCCCTCGGCCAAATGTCGGTAACAACTTTCAGGTTGAGGGTATTCCAGAGGATGCCTCGGATGATAACGAGGTACAATCCAATCATGTGAATGAACCTATCACTCCAGGGGGACAGCCAGAGATCCCTGTGCACTCAATTTTACCCCCAGGAGAAACCCCAATCTCCTGGTACGTCAGGTCTCAGGGAGCACTGAATGCAGTATACACACAGTTATGTGCATAAACTGCTCCTTTAACTCAATCACGGAGGCCAGGATCCCGTGCTAATGCTTCTCAGCGTGAGGGCCCGTCCCACATCGAAGACACAGAGGCATACTCCAGATCTACGTCAAGATACGAGTATACCCAGTCAGGAAGTCATCAAAGAGAGTATCGAGATGAGTCACACCCTCACCGAAGACAATCGGTTCACACCAGGTTGGGTTCTCAGCGAAACACCCACACCAATGAGTCTGATCCGACTTACCGTATAGGTGAAAGTGCCAGCGTATTTAGCCGATTGCAGCCAAATTACAACAAATGCATACCTCGTGCGGTTTACAACCCTGAGGCTGAACACATTACCATTTGATTTACCGCCCTGCGGAAGCAGCAGAAAATTCAAAATTCATCATGGAAATAGCTCTGGCTCCGCTAGAGAAAGCAAAGTTACCGTCTAATGTGGGTAAATTCAACGGGTTGACAGACCCTGATGATCATTTAAGAGTTTTTACAAGCACAGGGCTGGTTGGGCTCTACCATTATGGTGCCACCTTTTCGTACAGACCCTAACTGGCGCTGCAATAATATGGTTCGATAACTTGCCAATCGGGAAAATCACATCATGGAAAGATCTGCGCGAAAAATTTCTGACTCATTTTAGCCAACAACGGCGATCTATCCGCGACACATCTGATGTGATGAACATTTGGCGTCATGATGAGGAAAGTCTGGAAGACTTTATCACCCGATATAACAAAGAGGTACTCGAGATCGGAGGCGTCCATGAATAGCTGATTCGCGCACAATTCAAGTATGCAGTCAGGTGCGATGATATGATAAAGGTCCTATCTGGGACAGAAGGCCTTCCGAAGAGCTGGGAGAAGGTGATGGCAGTGGCTAAGGTTTACACGCAAACAGAAAAAATCTTACCACAAATAGGCCGCCACCACCACATAATCGACCCTCAGATTTAGGCTCAACTGGTGGAAGGAAATTCAAGAAAGGATGGCGTGACTCCACCTCGGGAAACCATTCATCCGAAGATGCTCGAGCAACAATCAATAAACTTACCGCGCAGAGGGAAACTAAGCAAGAAAACAGGGAGAGACAATGGACTCCCTTAACTAAAACCCCTGCGGAAGTTCTGAGCACCGAGCATTATCAGTTCAAGCCTCCAATACCCATGAAGAGCAAGCGTGGACAAGACCCTGCCCAATATTGTGAATACCACAAGGACAGTGGTCATACCACCAACAATTGCATTTCCTTGCGCACTGAGATAGAAAAGGCCCTAAAAAGTGGTGAGCTCACTCACCTACTACAAAACGTACGCAAGGAAATCAAGCAAATAACTCGAGGCGATGAAGGCCCGAGCAAAAAAGCGAAAAACTGAGCAGAAACTCTATGATCTCTCCGCAGCACGGAACACTCTATAGTTATATAAAAAGCGAAAGATAGAGTAAGTTAAGAAACATGTATTTATTTTTAATAGGCTTTGTAACGGCCTTTGCACCTTATCCCAAAATAAACAACAAAGTTTCTATTATCCTTGTGTTTTTTATTACAAAGTGCATGCAATTTCTTTTGGTAAGCGCAAAAACAGTATGGTAAAAACGGTACAAGTCTCATGAACGGTCAGTGACTACATCACTCAAGGCCATACGTTCACACATGAGCTGCATACCACCTTCATTCGCCTTACCTAATCAAAGTAATTGTACACATGCAAAATATTGTAAACTAAAAAACAAACATGTCATACCATTCATAATACGCTAACAAGCTTACGAAAATTACCAAAATTACACGGCAGTGTATCATAGTTACTTGCGCGGCAGTGCATTAACAGGAAAGGGATCCATATCCCAAATATCACAAAAACTGTTCAGTACAATTACAAAAGGAAAACCTACGCTGGATCTTCATCCTCATTCGGGAAGATTTCCTTTAAACGCATCACATGATCTTCAGACTGCAGCGCCGCATTTATAAGGTCCATAACAGGAAGCTGCAAAGTGTCGAATTCTGTTTTTAAAGCTGCAAGCGCGACACTAGTATTAGCACCATAAGTGGCGGATTTGGTAATATCCCAATCAACCTTCAGAGCGCTATTCACATGGTGAGTACATTCAGCATAACCTTGGGAATATCCATCCTTCCGCGCGGCAACTACCAAACGCGTTACAGTCTTATCCAGCTCCTCAGAATTCAACACTGACTCAGCAACCTACAAAAACGAAAGATAAATATAAAAAAAAGACGCAAAGCATTCCCGCAAAAGGGAAAAGTAACTTACACAGGCAATCCCGCGTTCTTTCAACCACAACATATCGCTCTTCAAAGGCTCCAACTCACTCTCTATTGTAGCCTGCGCCGTTTCAGAAGCTTCCAATTTTTCTTCAGTCTTAGTCAGACGGCGTGAGGTCTCGGTTTTCTCGGAACGCGCAAGTTCCAGATCTTTCTTGAGTTGTTCCTGATCAGAAAGCAAAGAAGTGAGTTCTTCTAACTCTTTATCTCTAGAGAGCAAGAGTGGCGCAAGCTTGTACCTCTCGTTGTTCACTCTGCTCCCTGTGTAAACGCGCCTCATCACGCTCAGCTTCAGCGTCAGCTTTCTCTTTCTTCAGCTTTTCAATCTCCATGTCCTGTTTTTTCAACTTCTCAACCTCAGCCTTGAGATTATTAATAACAGTACGGAGATTCATCTTCTCAGAGTTATCTTTCTCGCATATTTTCTTCCAGTTCTTGCACTCCTCAGAAAGAAGAGCAGCCTCAGCCTCCGCTTTTCTTTTCCAGCCTGCAACGGAGCATTCCTCAGTTTTCCGATCAGCCTCAAACTTGGCCTGATCAGCTTCCAGCTTAGCCTTCAACTGGGAAATCCGGGTTTCTTCCGCAGCAAATTTCTTCTTCGACACCTGGAAAGCATCTCATTCCTTGGGCATACTATGCCATTCACGCACTATACGATGAGTGGTCGATGCATGAGAAGCAGCCTCCTCAAGGTAAGCATGATAAGTTTGCTCGTGAGATCGGTTTTCTTGAAATTTGATTTCCCCCGGCGGAAATATTCCCTGCAACCAATCTCGGCACACGCGCCAATCCGAGAAAGTATCACCCTTCTTCAAATTCCAAACAGGGGCATGGAGCTCAGAGGCGTCTTTCTCCGAATAAGTTTTGTAATAATAATACCCCAGGGTTTCCTCTGGGCGGATAGGAGAATTTCTGCCAGCATCAGAGAATGAGCCTTGGTTTTCAGCAGAAACCTTCTCGATATTCTCAGGCATAGAGCCAGAAACTTTAGAAGGAGATGATGTAACAGGAATTTCTTCCACAGTTTTCTCTTTCTCATGGGCAGCAGGTTCAGAGACCTGGGGGTTACCAGCGTCATCAGCAACCTCCGAGCTAACAACCTTCTCGGTTTCCACAGCAACATCAACCGGCTTGTCAGCATCAACAACCCTCTCTACACCACCCTCAGGAACCTCAGTTGCCTTTAACTGATCAGCAACAGTAGCAGGCGAAGGAGAGGGTGGGAGTTTTTCATTAACCACAGGCAAAGACTCTGTGGGAATAGGAGAAGTTGGAATCGCTGCAAAAATCAAAGCCTATAAATAATCAATGCACATAAGAGGATGACAAAGATAACACTTACTTGGAGCAGACTCCGAGATAAAGGCGTCCAAATTGCCTTTCCTGGTGATCTTCTTCCTCTGAGTTTTCTTCGCAGGCTGACCTTCCGCCTCAGTACCAGTCTGTTTTTTTTCCTGCTTTAGTCCGCACCAAGTGCTCAGGACTCGACTCCAAATTAATAGGATCGCCTGGGTTGGATTGAGGGATGTCAGCAGTATCTTTGGGCTCCGGTTTTGGCCTTCTAATAACAACTGCAGGCGCAAGACCCTCCAAAGAGTCAGAAACCACCACATAATCACACCAGGAGTCAGAGGAACGGCACATACCTTTCTTCTCCCCTCCGACATTCTTAACCTTAGAAGATTGCGCTTTCTCAGCATCATCCTTCTTCGGCACGGAAGTAGTAGTTAACGCACGTTTTTTCTTCTCAGGGCCTATGCCCAAATTTGACAACTCACCTGCTAAAGTACAGAGCGAAACTTTTTCAGATGCGCAAAAAGAAGCAGATAATAAAAAACAGGATAATGGCTTACCAGCGCCAGCAGCAGGCTGAAAGGACAGATCCGCATCCCGCGGAAGAACAAAATTCTTTAAAATTCGATGGTACCAAAGCTCTTCATCAGGCTTCTTCTTAATGGTACCCATCTTTCCACCTTCTCTTTTATATGCTACAACATACAACGAAACGACTGCAAGAGAAGAACAGCACGTTCAAAAAAAAAAAAAGAGGAGGGAGAAAGGCAAAAAGGGTTAAACCCCAATCTTACCATGACCTTCCTCCGTATACACTGGTTTGTCTTCCCGGTCCATCCTCCAATTCAAACTCATACCAGCACCAACAAGAGCCTTCTCAGGCAAAGCAATGTTAGGGACGTCTTTCAGATCCTGGTACCAATTTTCGTCAAAAGGGGTTTGAACAGTCTCACTGGGGACATCTTCTTTTCCCCTAAATATCATCCTCATCGGAACGACACCGGCCTTGATAAAGAAAAACTTCTGCTTCCAATCATGAAAAGATTTTGGGGGATGCAACAAAATTTTCTTCGCTGACGCCCTCTGAACAAAAGAATAAAACCCTTGGGTACAGTGCATTTGGTGAAAAACCCGGAATCGAGAAACGGTCGGCTCAATCTGCATCGAACGACACACGAACTCGAAATGCCAAACCTTAACCATGCCGATCGGGTTCATTTGGGAAAGATGAAACCTGTAATGCCCAAGGATTTCAAGAAAAAATTTCGTCACAGGAAGACGAAAGTTGCCTTCACAAAAGAAATCCCAAAATAGGGTAATGTACCCAGCCGGAGCATCTGCCGCTGTCTGACCCTCCTCAGGGTACAGGGCACCCCAGTTCTCCGGGAATCTAAGATTTTGAACCAAGCCATCAAAAGTTGCCCTAGGCCACTTCAACGGTGGAAGTTCAGCAGACATTTCTTCAGATAAGTCTTCGTGACGTTCTCCGGTTGACATAGGAGGGAAGAATTGAAACTTTTTTCTCGAAACAAATAGAGAAGATGAGGATTTTTCAATAAAGTAATGATTACTTGAAATGAGAAGTCCAAAACGCTTATATACTCACCGCCTTAAATAACCTCAGTAACTGCACAACACCTTTTTCGGGATAGCACGGTTACCTAAGCGACAAAGGCAAGTGAGAAACGACACAGACGCGAGTTCACGCGCGCATGTAAAGCACGATCAGTAATATGCCCCTGACAGTAACAGCCTGTCACACAGTTTTTACTGTGCCATTCTTCAACAAAAGTCAAAGATTTTCAAAAAATCAAATCACAATAAGCAAAGTAAATCTTCTCATAAAAGATTCCCTACTTTCGCGCCAAGAGCATTTCTCTCATATAGTCCAGTACTCCACTTATTTGCATAAGAGCAACACTGGACTGGGGGGACTTGAAGGGGTAAGGTCCTAAAAACCTCATATCAAGTACTTGGAATCGTACCACCACCTCACCTCTTAGCCCTCTTTCGACCTTGCGCGGCCGCGCAACTGATCTCACAAAGAGCTTAAGAGAAAGACAACAAGCAAACACTTGGGCGATAAGAGGAACATCACGAATCCTCGGGCCTTCATAGCAAATAAAGGATGAAAATCCCAGACAGACATTTCCTCTTAGTAAGTACCCAGACTTGGATATTACTTAAGCTGACTCCACACGATAAAGGAGTCACACCAGATCATAGCAATAATCTTCTAGAAAGATCAATCGTGCACCACCAAGACGGTTATAACCGTCTGGTACACGTGTCATCATCACAGAATTCCCTAAAAATCACGATGATGGCATGGAATTGGAGAAAAACCTCCACTTGCCCACTGTCCACGTGGCGACTCCCCAGCCATTGATCAAAACAGTAATCCGTGTGCTACCACACCGGATCGTGAAGATTAACGGGAGGAAAAAATAACCGCCTACGGGGATAGCATCTTCCGTTAATATTTCATCAACAAGTTTTCCCGCCCAAACTCTCGTTTATAAATATGAGGATAATTCAGGTATGAACTTCAAGTTACACACACTTCATTAACTCTTCTTCTTCTTCAGAGAACACATAGTTATTCTCACGCCGGAGTCGGGTCAAGGAGAGAACCCCCTTCTTCCCTTGACGAGGCTAACGGTGTTTTGTTTTGCAGAGTTCACCGGAGAAGGAGATCAGTCACATCGAATCAAACGAGAGAAACAACCCTTTTATGCGGATCCAAACCCCCTAGATAATTTGATTCCGGTCATTTATCTAGTGTTTCTTCAGGTGTGGACTCAATGAAGTTTATGAATTCTTTGGCTTGTTGAAAACCTCTTACATTAATTTCTTTATCATTGATTTTCTTGTAAAGATCTTTTCTTTCATTTTCATAGAACTCAATTTTAGCTCTTTGATTTAAACTTTCTTCTATTAGTAATTGGTTTTCAAGAATGATTTTATTCATGGTCCTTTGCAACTCATCAGATTTTTTAATATCTGATTGATGTTTATCTTGCAGACTTAGAAAATCTGACATGAGCTTGTTTAGCTTGTGTTCAAGATCAAGATTATCTAAATTTACCTTTTGTCCTGAAGTTTCTGGTAGGTCATCAGAAAGTGCCATCAGACAGAAATTAGCCATTTCTTCTTCTTCTTCATCAGAAGAATCATCAGATAGCCATGTATCTGTCCCAGCAATTAAGCTGACTTGTTGCTGCTTCTTCTAGCTTCTTCTCATAATAAGCAACATCCTTGAGCTTCTTTGTCTTGCATTCTGAGGCATAGTGACCTCTCTGCTTGCACTTGTAACACACAACTTCAGCCTTCCCCTTATCCTTATCCTTAGATCTACCTTCTTCCTTAGATCTTCCATCCATCCTCCCTCTGTCACTTCTTTGGTATCTCTGGCATCTATGGCTTCCTCCCCTCAACCTCTGCTCAAATGTTTTGGTGAGCAGTGCTATTGCTTCAGCAAAAGCTGAAAAATCTGATGATGTATCAGAAATTTCAAGATTTTGACTGTTTGATGGTTGTGGATCATTGGTAGGTGTTGTTCTTTGTGAGTTTGAGATAAGAGCTAAAGATCCCCCTCTTTGAATGGTTTCTTCAAATATTTCTTCCTCTCTGGGATCAAGATGTTGTATAAGTCATGAAGACTCATATTTCCTAGTTCTAAGGTTGAGGACAAAGTCATGGTTAGACTTATCCGTTCTCTAGGTAAAGCATCTAGAAATTTTATGTTTCTTTCATCATTTGATTTTGTTATACCAAATTTCTTTAGCTCGTTCAAAAGTTTTGTAAATCTTTGATATGTGTCATTTAATCTTTCATTAGGTAAACTTTTGAACCTCTCATATGAGGAAACATTGTTTGTTCTCTTGTTTCTTCTCATCCTTTCTCCTCCTTCACAAAGATTTTCCAACTGATCCCATATTTCCTTAGCTGATGCACTTGCATCAACTTGTGAAAATATATCATTGGGGATGGTCATTATTAAAAGTGACTTTGCCCTTTCATCCCCAGCCACCAGTCCCTTGTCTTTCGCGCTCCAGTTTATTTCACTTTTGGGAGCACGGGAGGCAGGGATTGCAGGTGATTGGTCAGTTGCTGGAATAGCTGGTATTTCAGTCATTGGTATATGTGGACCCCTTTCAATGAATTGAAACAGAGCTCGGTCATGACCATTAAGGAAATTGACCATCCTGATTTTCCATTGGGGGTATTCCTCTCTGACCATAGTCGGAGGTTTAGACATAGAACCAATGTTAAAAGCATTATTCCAGGATTGAAAGCTGGCCATATTTAGAGAAAAGAAGATGAGCGATTGATCGTTTGAAAATAGTTTATTCAATCTGCTCTGATACCAATTGTTGGACCCAGTTTGGGCTTAAAAACTTCTTTTCACGTAATATGGCAAATGATTTCAGTAGATGTGAAAAAGATGTGCAAAAATGGAAATCAGACTTTCAAGAAACAAGACCTACAGAATTATCAAGTTTATATCACTTTGAAACAAAATAGTTTACAAGGTGATTGTAAGATTATTATCTAATACAAATGAATCTTGAATTCTATGGGTGAGAGGGCAATGGAGTTTTGTAGTATGTATGAATGCTAAGCTTAACTCAATTGTCTTCTACTTGGTGAGCCTTCTATTTATAGAAGGTTGGGTACATGAATAAACATTTGTTTATTCATGCAATAAGTCCTGCATAAAGTAGCAATTTGACATATTCATTGAATCCAACGTTCAAGTTGCCTTTGTAATCATGATATCCAATAATGTCAAGTGCTTCGGTCATTGTGGTAGGATAGAGCTGATTTTTAGACAAGTGGGGTGTTCATCAGAATTTCTGATAAACCACTTCATCAGAAATTCTGGTGAACAAATCATCAGAAAACCTGATGATCAGAATCGTCAGAAGCTGATGATATTTCATCAGAAATATCATCAGATCCATCAGAAATGACCTTCTCTGATAATCTTCTTCAGCTCTTGATCAACTTGTGATTCTTTGAAGTAGATGTTGTTCATTTTTGTTGTCCTATCCGATCTTCTTCTTCTTGTTGTGATCTTCAGGACTGTTGTCTTCTTCATAGATCAAGTTGAATCTGATTTTCTTCAATACTTACAAATAAAGTTTGCTAACATTGACCAATTTTGGGCAGTCGGGCCTGAAGTGCCTTGTTTCTCCGCAATTGTAGCAGATCATGGATTTCTTCCTGCAATTCTCCTCTTGGTGGCCCGGGATTTTGCAGAAATTACAGAACCCTTATAAAACAACCCTCCTGAATTTTTCTGACGGCCTAAAATATATATTAAAATACCCCAATATGTCTTAAAATATACCCCGTATGTGAAAACCGAGCCCAAAATACGATGTAGCATTAAAAATAAAATAAAAATATGAAAATACAGTCGCTCGCGGGCCGCGACAGCTTGAAGTCAGGGCTGCACCCGGTGCCGCCACGTGTCGTCACCCTTGTCGACCCTATAACGCTGACCATGCCAAGCTAGGCCCTACAGACCTACTACGCGGGCCGCGTAGGCCTTAGCCTCATCTTACGCGGGCAGCGAGGAAATGGAAATCAGACCCTATATAAGGAGGGCATCGGGCCTTTAGTCAGTTCGTTCATTTCTTGACTTTCTCTCTCGAATTTCTTATAGTAGGCACTATACTCGGGTATAATATCCCCCTAAATAACGAAGTTCTGCTCCGTTGTAAGTATCATAACCCCTGGATATGTATTAGATACGCTGCCCGATTGATCTAGGGTTTCGTAACGGCTGTCGTGGTTCTGCCCGACGTAGTCGTTGGAATGCCGTCTCGGGGAGGGTACTACTAATGTTAAAACGGGTTATTATACTAACACGTGTGCATTTGTGTAATTTATAGATTATCACCAGGAAACCCTTACAGAAAACCTAAAAAAGCAATGTGAGTAATCTCCTTTTTGTAAACAGTTTTTACAAAACCTTAAACATTTTACAATGAAATTTAGCGGTGATTGAGTCTTTGTAATTCTACAATTACTGCCGGTATGTTGGGGTTTTGTATACAAAATGTGAGACACGTTACCATTTGACAAAGAGTTAGCCAATGTGTAATATGACCCGCCAGTCAGGATTGACAGTAC
Source organism: Helianthus tuberosus (assembly GCA_030545235.1). Lineage (NCBI taxonomy): Eukaryota > Viridiplantae > Streptophyta > Magnoliopsida > Asterales > Asteraceae > Helianthus > Helianthus tuberosus. Next base: position 148,296,932 of record CM060411.1, on the reverse strand, counting down.
TGGATGAGTAATTGGGTAGATGTAAACATTGTAATCGCTCTCAATACTGTTTAAATTAATAAAAATTTTCTTGATTAAACTGGGATTCACTCACCAGTATTTTCCACTGACAAAATGTTTTTAAACGCGTTTCAGGTAACACAATGTGAAAGACAACTAGAAGCCAGTTGGACAGCACTGAAGGCTTGGAAAAGTGGCTATAAAAGTTACCTAAATAAAGAAGGTGTTTTATTTCAATAAAATGGGATTTATCCCTATAAATCAGTTTGTAATGAAAACTAGGGTTTTATCCCAATGTGTTTATTTATATAAAATATGGTGTTTTACTCTGATAAAATATTTCCTAACTACGGTCCTTATGTAATTTCCGCTGCCAAATTAATAAACACCGATACCACCGACACTGAGTTCGCGGCTGCCCGTTCCCGGGACAGATAGGGGGCGGGGTTGCGACACCTTACATTATCCAAAATGCTTTCTTTTACAGGTACTGCAGAATGGAGTAATGGAGGATTGCCCAGTTCCCTTTCTCTTGAAGTTACTAGCATTACTACCCCCACAAAAACCTTGAGTAATCTTTTGGGCCAATTCCTTTTTCATGTTCTCTTCTCTAGTGCGTACCCGCCCGTCGGTTAAGGTGTTGGCCAATTCAACCGCATCGTCAATTGTGCGGGGTCTCACAGCTTTGACTATATCGCGAATCTCGCTAATTAATCCCCAGATATATCGAGAAATAAGCACCGGTTCTGGCGAAGCCAGAGTTGGTACAATCGTGGCAGACCTACACTTGTGAGTCGATCAAGTTAGGCCCTATACACCCTACGTCGCGGGACACGAAGGCTTTGCCTTCGGCTTACTCGGGGCGCAACAAACTCGATTTCCAGCCCTATAAATAGCTTCGATCGGCCTCAGTTCACAAATCGCTCACATACGAATTCTCTCTCTAATTTCTGAATAGTAGACACTATACCCCTCTAATTAGCGAAGCTTTGCCTCGTTGTAAGTATTTTAACCCCCGGTTACGTATTAGGTACGCTGCCCGATTGATCTAGTGCTCCGTAACGGGTGTCGAGGCTCTTCCCGACGTAGTCGTTGGAGTTCTGTCTCAGGGTGGGTATAACTAATGTAAATATTGGGTTATAGTGTGTGCATTGTTTAATTAATAGATTATAACCAGGAAAACACAAAAGAAAACCCTAAAGTAGCAATGTGAGTAATCTCCTTTTTGTAAACCTTTTTGCAAACTGCTTTTACAAAACCTCAAATGTTTTACATTATATTAAACAGTGATTAAGTATTTGTATTCTACAATTATCGTCGGTATGTTGGGATTTTGTATACAAAATTTGTTACTACACTGTGAGTAGTAACATGACCACAAGTCGGGTTGACAGTACCGTGGATGGTAATTAAAGTAGAAAAATAAACAAATGTAATTGCGAGATCGCCCTCAATAACTGTAAACTGATAAAACCTGTCTTGATTAAATTGGGATTTACTCACCAGTATTTCTCACTGACAAAATGTTTTTAAACGTGTTTCAGGTAACAAAATGTGAAAGCCAAATAGAAGTCAGCTGGACAGCACTGAAGGCTTGGAAAAGTGGCTATAAAATTACCTAAATAAAGAAGATGTTTTATTTCAATAAAATAGGGTTTATCCCTATAAATCTGTTTGTAACAAACTTGGGTTTTATCCTAACATGTTTATTATTATAAAATGCGGTGTTTTACTTTGATAAAATATTTCCTAACTACGATCCTGATGAAATTTCGCTGCCAAATAATGATAAACACTGATACCACCATCTCTGAGTAGGCCGCGACTGCCCGCCTCCCGAGGCAGGGGTCGGGGGTTGCGACAGAAGGTGTCTGGATATAGAATACTTGTTGCATCCCAAAAGTGTTTAAAACAAAAAGGGATCGAGTATACTCACAGAGGGTGCTTAAACCAAACACTGCTAAGGTTGTATCGAAGGGAGCGCTGGATCAGCCTGCGTGCGGGGAACAGAGCATAAGTCCTCTAAGAGCTGACCCGGTCAGGAACAGAGTGTCGAATAGTGCGAAAATCGAGTAAAAGTATCTGACAGAATACCTGAGCGGATGGTCATCCGGACGGATGGTCATCCGGACGGATGACCATTCGAACGGATGGCCATTCGAACAGTGGGTGTTTCTGAACTGATAAAGTTTTCAATGTTTTGATCATAGCGACCTGTAAAAAAACAAGTGTCATCATAATCAGATCATCTGGACGAATGGTCATCCGATCGGATGGCTATTCGGGCAGATGGTCAGTGAGTGAAGTTTCGTGAAATTTCCAAGTTTTGAGTTAACGGTGATGGTTCGACGACGTGTCAAACAACGGAAACACAACATACCCAGCTCGTTCGATCGGATGGGTATCGCCCCTTTTTGAACCGATGAACTGTTTCCGATGAGGTTTAATGTTTAGACCCGTCAATCGGCCTGTTTTCCGGTGGAATTCAGTTTTCAAGCCGACTTTTGACTAAGGAACGAGTCAAGAGTCTGTTTGAGACTGATTTCACCAAGGTTTCGCATAAACATTGAAGAAAGTTCGAAAATCGGTAGTAAAACGTGATGTCCACCAGATCTGAGCCGAAAACATGTGTAATTCCGTCAGATTTGATGTAAAAGTGTGAAATCTTGAATAAAAGTTGTGAAAATCCTTTAGATCCGAGGCCGATCTTGGTTAAATGGTGCTCCACAACAGTTTGCATAGCCAACTGAGTGGAAACCACCTTCAAAAGACCCAAATCAGTTGATTTTTGAGAAAATGTTGGAGTATTCGTGTGATTTGATGAAGAATGCGGTGTAGAAGTGATAAATGATGAAAGTTGTACAAGAATCGGGGAAAAATACTTACGAGTTTGCCTTGAATCTCGATAAAAGTGCCTGAGAGTGCGTGTGGTCGAATGGCAGAGGCAAAAGTGTGAAATGAAGGGTCAAGGGGTCTATTTATAGGTGATGTTGACAGCTAAGTCGGTGTAGAGTGTAAGGGATCGGATGGCTTTCCGGTCGAATGGCCATCCGAGCGGATGGTCATCCGATCGGATGTCCATTCGGACAGCCAAATCCCGTTTGCTAGTTTTCCGACTTTGGTTCGTTTTGCGAGCTAGATTTAGTGTTGTGTTGCGTATTATTGTGTGTAACCATTACATGGTATTTTTATATAATTATCACAAAAGTTTCTGTGTTTCAAGTTTACGTTTAAGCTAGTTTCCCGCTCAATAAGCATCAAGTTTCTTGTTCAATAAGTATCAAGTTTCTCGTTCAACCAAGTATCAAAGTTTCTCGTTCATTAAGTATCAAGTGTCAAGTTTCTAGCATCACAAGAGTCAGGGTTCCAAGTATCACAAGAGTCAAGATTCAAGTATCACAAGAGTTAAGATTCTTATCGTTCATTAAGCATCACAAAAGCATCACATAGAGTAAAAGTTTAACACGATTATGATTGTTTCGAGATTACAAGCACCACAAAGTAGGAAGTATGGCGAGACATGCCGAGATGATTAAAGTATCGAAACGCAGGGCGTTGCAAAAACGTCCACCGCATCATCAACAAATACCCATTACACACGGCCATCCACAACAACCGCAACACGGTATAGTATACGCACCGTGTCCTGATCTAGCTGGAATCACATCGTATATAGGAAACTGTGTATACACAAACTTTCCATACGATGACTCGTCTATTCCAATGTCACAACAACAAATACCAGTTACCCTATCACAACCAAAATCCGTGCCCGAAACTATTGAATTGATACATTTAATTTCCTCCAACAAAGAAGGATCGAGATCAGGAAAAATATCCAAGCGTCGCTCGTTAAAAAGATATCTCTAAAAGAAAAACGCGATGATATGAAATTTCTCGCAATGCCCGTCGATCACTTTACCGGTCCACAATTGGCAATGGCGTTGGAAATGAAAGAAGAAATAATGAAAAAATATAACATGGAGTAACTTTTATGTAGTTTTTAGTTTTATGTAGTTTTTTTTTTTAATTTTCTTTGTAGTTTTTTTAAAATATTCTATGTAATCTTTTATTTTAATTAGTGTTATTTTTATTAAATGAAATTTTAAATAGTTTAAGCAAAAAAAATCCACATGGCTGGCCACGCCCAGCTAAGCGACGCCCCACCACACTCCTAGTTTTTGAGTATTAGCTTGTGGATCCCACTCTCGCCACGTGTCGAGTAATGTCCTCAACCCAAGTCCCTCCACACCTCATAGTCTAATTTTATGTTATGGCAAATTAACAAATAGTTTATTACTTTTAAAAATTTTAAGTAAGAGTCGAGATAATACTCGGCAAGGTAAATATTTGAATTCTTGATGGATTTTGACTAATGCTATAAATTTGAATGTAAATAAAATTGTGTTACGGTTAACACTAATTTATAAAAAAGAATGATAGTCAAATATTCAGTTGCAAGCAATGTAGTTGTCGGATAAAATGGTTATTTTGATTAGAATTAAGCTAAAATGTAAGTTTGGTGATTCATTCGACAATTTGAATGAAAGTGATTTCATTTGACCAAAAATACTTTAAAAACTTATTTTCTTAACTTTAAGGTATGGTGGGCTTAAAACTAAAGGGATCGTGTCAGTTGAAAATAAATTATTAAAATTCAAATCCAATCTTGTTGTGTTTATACATAAACACATAGATGCATGTAACATCTAGCGTTGAACCAGTCATGTAGTTGATAAAATTGGTTGCAAGATGTGCTTAAACAGTCATACTACTTGAAAATTGGTTTACTTTTATTGGTCAAATTTCTTTGGGTAATGATTAGCTAACTAGAATCTTATATGGCAAAGATGAGTGTATGGATATTTCTACACTAAAATTGTATAAGGCCATGTAACTAGAATCTTAAAGCACTTTGTGAGGCGTTATGCGACAAGTGACAAAACGCGTAAGAAATGGGATTTATGGGCTTTATATCACAAGAGGGTGTAGCGGTAAGGGGGTTATATAACCCTTCAATTGTGCAGAGGATTAACGCCGTTATGCTCATCACGGAGACTCCAAAATTCTACCCCATAGCGCCCCCTGTTTTGGTGTGGGCCGGCGCTATGGGGAGCCATGGCTAAGATCCGGGTAATGTCGCGCCCCACTACGCATACTCTAAATGTGTGTTTAGCTTACCCAAGTTTCTTAATTGTGTGCAAATGGAATTGTTATGTAGTTTGACTTGTTTTTAGGTCTAATGTGTCTGTCTTGGGATAAAAAAAAAAAAGCATATCAATACTAGTGTTGTCTTCAAGACTAGGCATGCTAGTGTTTGGGTAAAAATTTGCTAGCGTTTGGAAAGTTAAAGGGAATTCATGATTATTTCAAAAGAGTTGGGCTATATGTTTTGGTTTACTTAAAAATTGTATAACGTCCACTCAAGTTATTGAAAAGTTACAATGGACTTAAACTAACCTACCATTTAACTATCATTTTTTGGTTTAACTAAAAAAATGTGTTTGGTTGATGCACATGTAGAACCCATCCTTGGCACCCCCATTACCTGTCATAGCGGAGTGTGTGGTGGTTTAACAAGGTGAGGTGGCATGGGCTTAACGCTCCCGTTATTCTACAACGTGAGTTTTAGACTATGTTGTGTATTAGTTTAATTAAAAAAATGAGAAAGTAGGTGTCACATCACCGTCACGTAGACAGTGAAGTTTTCACTATCTTTTCCCTTAAGAGTGTGTAATGGTTTACTAAAACAAATTAAATAAAAAAATAAAATAAAAAGGTGGGCGATGCGTCTATTGATTACTCGTTAAAAAAAGGTTTTAAATATCTTCTTCACGCTTGTTACCGAGACCCCCTCTCCTTTGCGCCTCATAATGCCTCTTCGAATTGTTGTTTGGCGTCCTAATAGGCTTAGGTAGCATTAGAATGACTAACTAAAAATTGATTAATTAATAATTTATATGGATAAATAATGTGTCAAATCTCCCCATAAAGAAAAACCAAATTAGAAAGATCCTTTTGCCATCAAATTTTATCTTTTCGCTTTCTTATAAATATGATTAGACATTTAGACGTATCTTTATCTTGCGATCCATTCTCAATCCAATGATTACTCCAAAATCATAATAATTTTCTCGTTCTATTATCTCACGGTAAATTCAACTTCTAGAACAGGGTTACTGCGTCAAAGTTCATGTTTTTCCTTTTTGCAACCCATAAAATCTACTTCTTAAGTTTATCTAATACCTATTTTGTGGGACTTGAACTCTATTAGACCATTCATAATAAGACGACTTAAAATCACCTAAAAATATATTTACTTAGCTGCCACATTATAAAATACTTATTCTTAAAAACATCAAAAACTCACCCAATAAAAAAAGGAATTATGAATTTTAACAATCCAAACTATTAGCCGTTAGCCGACAACGGTCCCAACTTAAAAAATAACCAGTGGTGGTCCCACCTTTTAACATATTGTAAACTAATGGACTTTTACTAACATAACGTTAATTTCTTTTTGTTTCCTTATCATTTTCGGTTTAGTAAAAGTTTATTAGTTTACAATATATGAAAAGGTGGAACTACCACTAATTATTTTTTAAGTTGGAACCGTTGCCGGCCAACGGCTAATAGTTAGGATTGTTAAAATCCATTATTCTATAAGAAAACCCAAAAACATTGCTATGTTATCACCAACAACTCATCTTTTATAAAAAAATGTTTTGTTTTAGTGTTATACCAATCCTCCCGGCCACACCCTGCCATGTCTTCCATTTTTTTCCCATTTTTGCTGAAAAACAAAGCTCTAAATATGAGCACAAAAAACAAGTTGCCCAATAGTAAAAACGTTTGGTTCATGCCACCTAGACCCCAAAAATGCACAAATATTTGCTATTGGGCATGCTCTAAACACTTTATATTCAGTAGCGCAGCTTAGTGCGAATCGAGGGTTCCCCACACACACAATGTTTCGGTTAGAAGTGTAAAATTTATAATTTTGCGTCCGAAATTTTAATATTATATAGGATCGTTCCCCCAATTATTTTGCCTAAATATTGATACAATATATAAATTGGGTCCCATGACTTCCCGCCCCCACGGAACTTTTGGTCAAACTCCGCTACTGCTTATATCACTAGGTTAAGAAGTTATCAACAAAATTTATGTTAACTAGTGGGTTACAGCCGCGCTTCCCGGCGGGGCAACCCGATTTTTGATCCGATATAGCAGTCGAAAGAGAAAACTTACAAAATAAAGTCGTGGTAAGTACAAAAGTATGTCGACACGTGTTTTACATCGACCACAAAACTCGATTACAAAAGTACTTAGAAAGTTAAAGGGTTGCCAGTGTCGATGCTAAAAGTTGAGAAAATACAAAAAAAAATTATGTCGAAATATAAGTCAACTTAAGTTTATATCGACACGTAAATAAAAATAAAGACGTGAAAGTCGATTAAAAAGTATTTAGAAAGTTAAGAGGTTGTAAGAATCAATGCTGAAAATTAAAGGTTAAAAGTAAAAAAAAGAACAAAAAGACAAAAAAAGACAAAAAGAAAAAAAGAAAAAAAATCACCGACTACAAAAGTATTTAGAAAGTTAAGAGGTTGTCAGTGTGAATACTGAAAGTTGAAAAAACACAAAAAAATTATGTTGAAACGTAAATCAACTTAAGTTTATATCGACACGTAAATAAAAATAAAGACGTAAAACTCGGTTAAAAAGTATTTAGAAAGTTAAAGGGTCGTAAGAGTTAATACTGAAAGTTAAAGGTTAAAAATAAAAAAAAAACAAAAAGTCAAAGTCAAAGAAAAAAAGAAAAAGAAAAATTATTGTAGCACTATTCATCCCAGTGTTTTAAATTAATACATATATATGAATTTCGTTATTAATACATGAACAATATCCATCAATTAACATTTGAAAAGGATCATGATTATTTGTGTGCTAAATTATTCGTTTGCATTATATTTCATGTGTGAAACATGCCCCATTCCAAACTTGGAAGCTGATGCTATGTCCCATAAACAATGATTTCAATTAAAATAGTTGAATACTTTATTCCTTTCTCCAATTCTAGTGGTGGTCAACTTCACCACTTATACAACTTTGACTTCATATTCCTTTCATTTAGCTATATTCTATACACCTTCCAAAACCATTGATCCCTTTCACATCCCTTTTAATAATGAACGTAACACATATTAAACACATTCATATATATGTATTAATTTCAAACATCCCAATGAATAGTGTTGTTTTTTTTGGGTCTTTTTTTTAGTGTTGTTTTTTTGTCTTTTTGTGGGTTTTTTGTGTTTTTCTTAAATTTCAACTGGTTTCGTAAATGTGACAAACCGGACCGACGTCGATCAAACGTTAGTACCGCGGCCACGTAACGCCGGTGTAACGTGTTTTTTTAAGCTTCAACCGGTATTGTGCATATAACGAAAGGGTATCGTCGCCACGTAACATAGTATGTAACTATTTGTGTTTTTGTTGTTTCTATGGTCTTTTTTTTAAGTTCATCAGGTATTGTACACGAAACAAATTGAACCCACACCGACCGAACGTCAATACCGCCGTCGTGTAGCGCACGGGTAATGTGTTTTTATTTAAGTTTCAACTGGTATTGTACAGGTCACGAAATGGTATCGTCGATGTGTGACAATGGTGTAACGTGTTTTTTTTTAACTTTCAATCGTTATTGTACAAATGACGAAAGGAACACGACTTTACCACCGCCGCGTAGCGCGGATGTTATTCACTAGTTAGTATATAGATATCCACAAAAAAAAATACCTAAATAATATATATTATTAGATTAGGGTAAATATCCTAAGAGAAGTCCACCATATTTGAAAAACTTGAGAAGACTTCTGTACCACACATTTCCCTAAACTTTTCGTAATATACATATATGCATATTTTAAAATTCACAATATATTATTACACTAGGTTATATACCCGTGAGCTTCACGGGTTATGGGTTGTGTTAAAAAAATTATATCTATAAAAGTATTTTTTTTATGATTTATAACCAGACATCTCTTCATGCTAAGACCCATGTTTGGCAAACCATACCAAAAAGAAAAAACAGAAATTGAATTACTTAGGGCATTTACTTCAATATGACAATAAGTAATAGAAATTGCAATACAATTAATTCTCTACAAAATACCTATTTAATTTTAGATGGACACGGATCCGAATGAATATGGATCGGACCTTTTGATTCGGATCATCCAACTTCCCGGGTAGTTTTATTTTATTACTTATTAAAAATTTATACTTTTTTTAAAATATAAAATATTAATATGTTATCATCCGTGAATACTCACGGGTTTGGAAATTTAAATTTTATGAAACACAATTGTATATATATTACTTAAACATTAAGAACGTCTTCAAAATTAAAAATAGTTATCTAATATAAGGGAAAGAACAAAATTGATCATATTCGTTAACATGATCATTAAAAGAATCTTAAATTACTGAATCCCAACTTCTTGCTTAACAGGTACAATGAAGGAAGTTGAAATTTCAATGGTCCAAAAATACAATACCATACTACCAATTGCTATCATGGGTGGCTTTTTGCCTTTGGGGGTATCCGGGCGGCTGAGATTTGTTAGGCCGTTAAAAAAAACTATGTTGAAACAAAGCAGAACGGTTACAATTACAAAAAATAGAGTAAATTACGATTTTGGCCCCTATGGTTATATTACTTTCACCCTTTTAGCCCAAAAAGGAATCTTTTAACATCTGAGCCTCCAACGTCTTTTTTTCTAACACTTTTGGCCTCTAACACTAACCTCCCATTTACTTTTAGGAGCCAAAAGGGTTAGAAAAAAAGACGTTTGAGGCTCAGATGTTAAAAGATTCATTTTTGAGCTAAAAGGGTAAAAGTGATATAACCACAGGGGCCAAAATCGTAATCATAAGTGTATAGATAAAATTAATGCAAATAAAGTGACATATTACATAATTTACTAACAAAGCGGATTGTATTGAAGTTTTCTCTATAAGTTGTGCAGGTCGGCTTATGAATTGAATAAGATCTTTGAATCCAGTTGTTTGAGGTTGTGGTTGTAAACTTTTGGGTGCAGTTGATGATGCAAATAAGCTAGCAAATACACAATGGTACTCTATTTTTAAGCACACTGACCAGCAGTTGCGTACCCACTGCCATCTTTATCAAAAATTTAGAGGTTACAAAGAAACTTTCATCTCTCTCAAGCTTGTTCGTGTGCAAAGGTGCTAGAAGAAATTCACCATATTCTATTGTGCCATTGATGTCAACGTCACCACCGCATCCAGCCGCTTGTTCCGCGGAATATGTTACAGGAACTTGGAGACATTTCTGGATCCAAACACCTTGTGCATGGCTGCGAAATGGATCGCACCTTGTTCCTAATTGAAATACGGTGCAAATATGCAGCTAGTCACACACTTTCTTCTTAAGAACTTGCAAGCCCCACACGGCTCACCAACACCTGCCCTTCCATTGCCGCTGTGATAATACACTTGCTGAAAAGAATTTGACATTAGTTCTATACCTTGTAACATATAGAACGAATAAGGTTAATATCATAAAATGACCATTATACATTCTCATTTTGCACCAAAAAAAATTCGTTAATCCAATTTTGTTGTATTGAAGTCCCTAAACTGGTACAAAATACATGATGTATTTATGAAAATAATTCAATAGAATGATTGGTTACCCCTTAAACACATCAAAATTTGATGCAAATAATACAAATGTGCGAAAATGCTAAACTGTATACCTTTTCTTTACCATATAAGATGATATTAAGTTGTATATAAGAAGAAAAAAAATGATGAGGTGGCAGACGATAAAAAAATAATAAGGTGGCATTCTATGTCAAGAAAAATGTCTACATGACATCCATCCACCTAAAAAAAGCCACATACACAACTTCCACATATTTAAACCAGCGTGCCATCAGCCAAGTACGTTTCTTGTTGATTTCACAAATACGATCATTTTAAACAACTTTTAGTATACTAAAATTGGATAAAGAGACTTTTTACCACAAAGATATGAAAGTATACAGTGGTTTTAAAGTTTATCAACCCTATTAATAATATTAAACCACATGATGAAAACTGAAAAAAAAAGAGATTTGTGAAGACATACATATATCAAAGAAAAAAAACCATCGTGATGTGGAGTCACTTCTACTCCTATTATCACAACTCTTAAAAGATCCTTTCTCCCTTCGTAAACCCTAACATATATCATATCTGCAATCAAACAACAAAAATAATTTAATCCAAATGTTAAAAAAAAGAATTAGAAAACTAATCGAGAGTTAGCAAAACAAACCAGGCAAATTCCTCTCAGGAATCCTCCATTCTTCATAAACTTTTTAGCCCATTTATTGGTGGCTGCAAATTGTTAAAAAAAGAATCATTGGAAAATGAAAATTTCATAAAATAAACAAATAAAATAAATAAAGTTGAAAATACACTTGAATGTAGGGATGGGCAAATGGTATCCGATATCGGTACCGAATTTACCGAACCGAGTTCATTTTCGGTACCGGTTTTTATCCTCAAATACCGGTATTGAACCGTACCTGGTATATTCGGTACCGGTACCCACTTTTGGGGATTTTCGGTACCGGAATATTTGGTACTGGTACCGGTCAATACCGAGCTCATCCCTACTTGCCTGCCACCATGATGATTTTGATTTTATATAGCGCTAAATTGAATAGTCCTCAACAACAACAAACTTCTTGAAGTTCATATACTTCCTCTTAACATCTCTTGAATATACTTCGATGAAGCCCTAAAAACATGGAATCAAATCCCTAGCCTACACAAACCAACACTATATAAAAAAATCACAAATTAGCATAGTACAAATCCACTCTGAATTATAAAACATTACACCTATGAATCGAACAACATTAAATTAACATCAATCATAAACAAATTTATCAAGAGAAAGGGATAATGGCGATTACCTTAATCGATGAGAAGGTTAAATTCAATTCTCATTGCTTTTCACCTATACAAAAAAAAAAACTGCTTTCATTATGATATGGGCTTTTTTATATTGACATTACTAACCATTGCATTAACAATACATAATTCATGTTTTCGCATTAGCTTATCGATTTTAAAAGGAAACAATGGTATTACATATTGCTAATCTCATGCCAATTAATCTAGCGCACACATTCAAGCATACACAAACCACCATAAATGTTCACACAGTCAAAGTTAAGAGTGCATTTGAGTCTCCTTCACAGCAGCGCAGGCCCTATGTATCAAGTCTAGTTATCCAAAACATATTTGTTATATTAATCATCCACTTGTAAGTGTCTTTCTGACCAAAAGCCCCTTCCCAGCCTATGCATAAGTCTAGTTCCTAATCTCTTTAATTAACACATAACCAGATCTATAAAAATGAACTGAATAAACTAATCTCTTTAACACAAGTTCGTTGACCTAGAAATCGGAACAATTACCGTTATTTTTAGATGATTGATCACAAATAAACATAGATTAAAGACGAATCATGAAAAGAATATTAGGTTTACCTGACCCGTTACCCCCCCCCCCCCACACACACACACACACGACCATTCACATTCAAGATATAAAAGATGAACGCGAACCTGAAATGCGAGGGAGAAAAGCTTCGGAAAACAACTTGTGTCTTATTTGTATCTACTTCTTTACTGATCCAATTCAAAATTGTATCGACTAATTTTTGGTATGCATTTTCGATGCTCATATTCATTTTCACATCAGTATTATCAAGCAATACTATATTTGAAATCATTTGAGGATTAGCAAGTGGTAATGTTTAGTTATTAAGATGGTTCAAACAGAATACTTGTCAAAATATATTTTTCATTCTGCAAGACTTTATTATTTAAGCGTCTAAACCATTAAACATTAGAGAAGGTTTTTGTATTCATAAAGAAGAAAACTGCTAGTTTAAAAGCTAAGTACCTTGATGAGCTAACCAATTAAGTTCATTTTCAGGAGGGTAAATAGCTTTTGATGAAGAACATGAGAAGCTTTGTTGGCAAAATAGTGCTTAAGCATGTCGGCCTCATCGTCTGCAATCATAAAAACCACAGTCATCAACCTCTGAACCAATAATATCCAATAATCAATTGTTTGTTTTTTAACAGCCACAAGTTATAGGCATCAGTAGTACATCACTAACCTCACAGTTATCAAGAATTAAAGATTTAAGCAAGGGGCATCCACATCCACTGCGATCACTAAAATCCTCACAAGGTACTTACCACCAAAGTGTATGTCCCAATTGAGTTTAGCAAATTTTGGTCGGATTGACCCAAGAACATGCACTTGTAAGAACCTTTCAAAGCCATATCTCGCCTTAAGGCTCCGGCAAGAACCTTTTCTACTGCCTGCACATATGCTAAACATTAATAAGACCAAGAATGAAAAAAAAACATCACCATGTTGCATACAGTAGATGATGGGTGTCGAATGTTATATATATTAGGTGTATATTTTAAGCCCCTTTAACACTTTTTAGTCAAGTTTTAAATTTATAAAACACGATATTCACTAACACTAGACACTCATATGGGCAAGTGCATCCATCGTGAGCGTAGTATAGTGTTGGTAAGATACCGAGGTCGTCCAAGGACACAAGAGCTTTTAATACCGGTTTATCCTCAACGTCTAATCAAATCAAAAAGTTTAGAAAATGTTTTAAACTAAGAAAAATAAAAACTAACTAAAAATGCTGAAAATAAAAATAAAAATAAAAACAGATAGACAAGATGAATCACTTGGTTCCGACTCGTATCTAGTGTAACCTTTGATTATTTCCGCACTTTTGCACTATTTTAAGAGATTATCTTAGTTATTGTAGTAGGCCCCTCTTTTGAAGGTGACGTTACCCTCACCCCATTAGTTTGAGTCAGCAAGGATACAATCCTAAAAGGGTGGATTATTGAAAGATAATTAATTAAGTTATTAATGTAAATTATGGTAGGCCCCTCTTTTGGAGGTGACGTTACCCTCGACTAAGTAGTCTGAGTCAGCAGGGATACAGTCCTAAATAGCCGGGTTATAGTATTAATAGTAGTTAACTTATGAGGGGATCAAAGAGTTTGGACCCCCGCCATCCAATACCGTTAAGTATTGAAGGAGGTCCTACTAAATTTGACCCAGGTCCATTGCAGGACCTCTAAACGCTGAACAATGGCAAGACCTTTACCAAACCGTTCCCTTAACCCCCGATCAGGTAGCCAACATACCTCCATATAGACCGTGGAGATATGAATGGTGAAAATCTTTTATTTTATATAGACAGTAAAATAATTTCAAGACACCACGGACAAACGATAAGGAAAGATCACCTTCAACATAAGAAACTAGTTATTAAAGTCATTAATACAAAACCAAGTAAAAAGTGCGAAAAGATTAGAAATAAAAAGTATTACACTAGACACTTTGTCTTCACCAAGTGATGTAAGAGACTTAGGCAAACATGGCCTTGATTGTCAAGTACTCTTACGATCAATCTTGGATCCCGAGACGACTCACACACTCTATGATGGACAATGGATGATGGTGTTATGGTGGTGGTGGGTGGTGGGTGAAGTGTGAGAGAGGTGGTGTGCCAAGGGATGGTTTGAGCTTGAGCCAAGCACTCCTATTTATAGGCTGAACAGAAGCTCGGGCACGGCCCCGTGTCCACATCCTCTCTTTCTTCATTTAATGCAGCTTTGTCTTATTAGTTGACCATGCCCCCGTGTCCGCTGAGCACGACCCCGTGTGAAGAAGAATCTTTGTACTATGAAGATTTGCCTGGATTGTGCGAATCTTATAGTTGACCACGGCCCCGTGTCCGCTGAGCACGACCCCGTGGTGGGCAATAGAAGCTTCTACCAATTTGTCTTTTCTGCTGACACTTGGGCACGCCCCCGTGCTGGCTGAGCACGGGGCGTGTTCAGTCTTCTGTTATCTTGTTTTGCTTAGGAAGATGCTGTTGTGGGGTCGGGCATGTCACGTCTTGTTCCTTTTCTTGTATTTATGTTAGATTTTGATGTCTTTTTGCTTCTTTTGTTAATTTGAGCTCATTTAATCCTGAAAATACAAAAGGAAGACAAAAGCACACTTTTTCCAACATTAGTACTAAAAAAGGGTTAGTTTTATGCCACAATTGATGTAATTTATATGTTGCATTTTGCACACATCAAATACCCCCACACTTGAATCTTTGCTTGTCCTCAAGCAAAACTCTTTAATATGTGGCTACTACACACCCAAATGGAATGGGTAGAGAAGAAGGTTTTTCGGCTTGTCATAGAGTGTCGGGATTTCCAAGATTCTTTATTTAGTTTTATTTTTATTTATTTACAATCCTATTCGTCATGATTTATTTAAAACTTTTCATAAGATAAATTACTTATTAGGGCATAACATGCCTTTGTAAAATTCTATTTATATACAACTTCACATACCTGACGGGGATCACTCAACACTCGGCCGAAAATGTATTTGTGGATCACTCGAGAGCGGCATGGAACTTACTCCTACCATAGGCTTGCCAAGCAATCAATCCTCCTCCTTTTTAACTTATATACCTTTGTAAATATCAAGAGGACTTTGTGGGTGAAGGGTTAGGCTTGGGTTAAAGGTAGGTGGTTGGGTTAGTGGTTAGTAGAAAAAGGGCGAAAAGCGTAACAAGCTTCGGTTTTCGTAAGACTTTCTATTTTTTTTCACTTTTATTTTGATGAAGCTATTATTCAAACAAAGTTATTTTTGATGAACGTGTTTGTTTATTTTCTTTTGCTTCATCATCAACACACAATTTTTTTTGTTTTTTTTTAAAGTCATATGAGAAACCGAACTTGTTACTAAAACAAAGGGTTAAAATGAAAAAGGTTTTGGTGGGTAAAAGGGTGTTTGGTTTGGGTTATGAAATGAAAAGGTTTAGGCTCAAAGGGGCTAACTATGGGGATTTTTGGGTAGGTGGTAAAAAAAGAAAAAAAATAATGGTGTAGAAATAAAAAGGGTTAGTCCTAATGCCTCCATCATTTACTTACTCGGGTTTAAGTTGGTAAGGACCGGGAATGTATCATCATGGCAAGTTCTAGAGTCGTAACAACCAAGCGGCTATTCACACAAGAAATGAAAAATGAGCATTTAATTTAATGATATGTAATTGTATGCTCGATAAAGGCTCAAAACTCACTTTTGTGGAAATGGGTTTTTATGTGATCAAGTATATATAATCAAATTTTAACTAAGTTTGCCATGCCTTTTCATAATTTTCTTATGTTGGTTCTTTTTATCACGACGCTATCGGTTGTAAATTCGTAAAAATATAACCTTTTTGAGAACTTGAATTTCCCGAGTTAGACCTAGACAAGTAAAAAAATGATTTTTTTTTTTGAAAAAAATTTGGGGTGATTAGCGGTTCCAATAGAGTTTTGTGTAAGGCTTGTATTTAGGACTTGCAAGATTCAAGGTTTTAGCATCCCCCCACACTTAAATTACACATTGTCCTCAATGTGTCCCAAAAATAAGTTTTTAGGTTGATTGAATGTGTAAAAAGGTGTAAAAAGCAAAAATTTTGTGTTACTGGTTACCTGGGTACGACCCCGTGTGGAGTGGACACGACCCCGTGCTCAGGTGCCAGTAACGAAAACTTACAGAAGGTGAACACGGGGGCGTGTTGGTTGAACACGACCCCGTGTCTGTCAAGGTCTGTAGAATTAAAACAACCAGCATGTTCAGGGGAGTGGGCATGGGGGCGTGTCGGCTGGACACGGCTCCGTGTAGACAATCTGCAAGGTTGAAAAACAGGTTTCTTTCTTCGATTTTCCTGTCCCGGCTTCAGTAGTACTAATGCTTAGTACTCGAAGCCTTGTATGTACCTGCTTAATCAATAAACACCATACCATACCATAGCAAACATCCTACTTTTACCAAATTCAACATCCATGTCAAAGTTAAAAGAAAAATAAGTGCAGAAAATAAAAGAAGTTAGGGAAAGTAAATTGTTCAACACTTGGCACGCAGGCCATCAATTGTTCAAGATTACAAAAGGGTTAACCTGGGGAACCATCAAACAACCGCTTCTTCCTCCGCTCCTCCCGCCTAATCCATGTCCTCATCATCATCATCATCATCATCATCATCATCCCCTCCATGACGCGCAATGTGGTCTCGAATATATCTAATATCATCTTGGATATCGGATATGTTTCTCTCGATAGCTCCAACCCGGTGGTAGGTGTTGCTCGCCATGTTGTAGGTGTTCCTGGTGCACATAAGGTTTTCCTGCAACAAATCATGCAAACTTTGGAAATTAGGAAAACCGCCTCCAGAGGAGGATTGGCCCGGATCACCTTGGGGTTGATACTGATACTGATGATGTTGTGGAGCTTGAAGGACAAGTGCTTCTTGCGGGTTCCATGCATGACCTTGCATCCTTTGAAAGCTTACCGTCCCGTCTTCCGCCTCATAAATCAGGTTCATTGAGCGGCATATGTGTATATCCACCATACCCGACCATGGGCTCCTCTCAAATGACCTAGGTATGTGGGTGAAGTGCCTGAAGAGACGGTACACCCATCCCCCAAAGAAGATAGGGGTCAGTGCGCTTGCAAGGCGGTTATGATGCATGTTTCGGAGCATGAGGAACGGAACATCAAGCAGCCTGTGGGTGTGGATACAGTGGAGGACAACCAAATCTCTTAACCCAACGACGCCACTACTATCATGCCTTTGGCTAAGAGAGTAGCCGAGGAGCCTATGGATGTATCTGTAGAGCGGATCCCTCAGCTTCGTACTCTTAGTGCTGCTCGGATTGTAGTACCCTTCACCAATCTGAGCCCAAATGGCTTGGCGTTCGTTTTCACCTATCTCTCTCATTCCTCCAGTATTTTCCTCGTTTCCCGCATCATCTTCCGCATACAACCCGACAATCGACCCAAATTGTGCCATAGAGATCGAATACCTCGTTCCGCCGCATCGGAATGCTACCCCATCATTGTCGAACGGGTCGCACCTCGAGTTGAATGTGAAGGTGCTATAGAATTCCAAAGTGCATTCGTGGACAGAACGGAGTCGAGTTGTTAGAGCGGCTCTGAGTGGCCCCGTGACAATGTTGTTAAAACGGTCAATTTGATTCACCATAGTTAACAGTTCCGTGCATGCTTGCCTCGGGTATTCCTCCGGCCTTGTTTGAAGTATCTCGTATCTAGCCCTAGCATCGAGCTCATTGGCGTTAAATCTTGTGAACTTCCTAGCCATCTGAAAGAATACACCAAAAGTTAGCACGAAACAGAAGTATTTCCGGACAAAACTGCAAACAGTGAGCTGGACACGACCCTGTGTTCAGCGGACACGGCCCCGTGTCCAGGCGTCTGTTACTCAAAAATTCCATTTTTCGACCCGGTTTCGAAAACTTGAAAATTTATGGTCCAATAGGTGCGGTTTCCCCCGGAAATGAAACCCTAAGTGCCGTTTTTCCCAAAATAATCCGTTTACCCTATCAATTTTATCTTTTTCGGTTCAAGAACAAGGGTTTGGGGTTTTTGTAAGAAATCGGGTGAATATATGAACAATACAAGTGTATTTACTTCCCATAACACTAATCTAACTAAATGCAAACAGATCTAAAAAAAATTTGAGGTTCGATCCGGATGAACTTCAAGAACCCTAGATTTTCCCCCAATTTTTTTGGTGTTTTAACTACATGCAAGTAACTAATCTAACTACTAAAAGTGATAGAATCATACCTTGATGTTGTTAGAGTGATAGGAGACGTCGAAAATCTGCGAAAAATCGCCTGGAACCAGAGCTTTTTCGGGGAAACGGGGCGTGTGGAATGTTATAACTGTTATGAGAAAGGGGATATATCCCGACTGCAGCGCGGACACGGCCCCGTGTCCAGCGGACACGGCCTCGTGCCGAGCAAAGTTTTGAAATTTTTTTTTCAGTGCTCGTGTGAGTGCCCTTTGTTTCCCATAAGTTTTGGTTAGAAAACTTACCGCTTTAGACATCGTCCCGATCGTTCGTAACTTACCAGGTATGATGATGGTTTCATTCTTCAACCGTTTGGAGCGAGATCTCCTCCTCTTCATCCTCAATGAATCCTTGATAGAGTTTCAGCTGTTGGCCATTGACTTTGAATGGAGGCCCATTTCGAGATTTAATTTCTACTGCACCGTGTGGGAAATTATGGGTGATAGAAAAAGGTCCTGACCACCTAGACTTTAGTTTACCAGGAAATAATCGAAGACGTGAATTAAACAAAAGAACTAGATCTCCTACTCGAAATTCATTAGGTTTAATATGTTTGTCATGCAAATTTTTCATTCTTTCCTTATAAATTTCAGAGTTTGAGTATGCATAATTCCTAAGTTCGTCTAATTCATTTAATTGACAAAACCGATTTTTACCAGCAAATTCTAAATCTAAGTTTACATTTTTGATTGCCCAGTAGGCTTTGTGTGCAATTTCTACTGGCAAGTGACAACTTTTTCCATAGACTAGCTTATATGGGGTTGTACCTATTGTTGTTTTATAAGCAGTTCGAAAAGCCCATAAAGCATCGTCTAATTTATCTGCCCATTCCTTTTTATTTAACCCTACGGTTTTTTCAAGTATTCATTTTAAACCTCTATTAGTCACGTCGGCTTGTCCGTTTGTTTGAGGGTGATAGGCTGTTGAGACCCGGTGATAGAACCCATATCTTGTTAAAAAAAATTCAAGTTAATGGTTGCAAAAGTGGGTACCTCTATCACTTATTAATGCTTTAGGTCTGCCGAAACAAGAGAATAATTTTTTCAGAAATCTTACCACGACTCTTCCATCATTCGTTGGAAGTGCCTCGGCCTCGGCCCATTTAGACAAGTAGTCTACTGCCACAAGTATATATTTGTTTCCTTTCGATGGTGGGAAAGGTCCCATAAATTCGAGTCCCCACACATCAAAAATTTCACAAACAAGAATGCCATTTTGTGGCATTTCGTTTTTGGAAGAAATATTACCTGTTCTTTGGCAAGCATCACATGTCTTGACAAGACTTTGGGCGTCTTTGTAAATGGTTGGCCAATAAAATGCTGAATCAAATACCTTTCGTGCGGTACTAGCGGCACCATGATGCCCTCCGTATGGACCTTCATGACAATGGCGAAGAATTCTTCGTGCTTCGCTACCACGTACGCATCGTCGGACGAGTTGGTCGGCACACATTTTGAAAAGATATGGATCTTCCCAAAAATAGTGTTTCACATTGGCAAAGAATTTTTTTCTTTGATGATGTGGCCAACCTTTTGCGACTATACCGCTAGCTAGGTAGTTAGCATAGTCGGCGTACCATGGTTCTTCCTTGTATTCCACCATTTCCAGGGACTCAGTTGGGAATTTTTCGTTGATTTGCTCGTCCCTGGTTGCCTCCAAAGCTGGGTCTTCTAAGCGCGAAAGATGATCTGCTGCGGTATTTTCTACTCCTCTTTTGTCTTTGATTTCAATGTCAAATTCTTAGAGGAGTAGAATCCACCGAATCAAACGTGGTTTTGCATCCTGCTTTTTGAAGAGATATCGAATGGCTGCATGATCTGTATATACTATAGTTTTAGAAAGAACAAGATAAGAACAAAATTTATCAAAAGCAAATACCACAGCTAGTAATTCTTTTTCAGTTGTTGTGTAATTTTCTTGTGCATCATTTAGTGTTTTACTAGCATAATAAATTGGGTGGAAATGCTTTTCTTTTCTTTGTCCCAAGACAGCTCCAACTGCAAAGTCACTAGCATCACACATGATTTCGAAAGGAAATTTCCAATCAGGCGCTATCATGATAGGTGCATTGACTAACATTTCCTTTAAGGTTAGAAATGCTTGATTGCAATTCTTGTCAAAGATGAAAGGGGCATCTTTTTCAAGTAATTTTGTTAGAGGCCTAGAAATTTTAGAAAAGTCTTTGATAAACCGCCTATAAAATCCGGTATGCCCTAGGAAACTTCTGATAGCTCTTACGGAGGATGGAGGTGGTAATCTAGAAATGGTATCTATTTTAGCTCGATCCACCTCCATTCCTTCGCTTGAGATCTTGTGACCGAGTACTATTCCCTCTGTTACCATGAAATGGCATTTTCCCCAATTAAGGGCGAGGTTAGTTTCCTCACATCGGGATAGCATTCGTTCAAGGTTGTCGAGGCATTGGTCGTATGAATCCCCGAAGATAGAAAAGTCGTCCATGAAGACTTCCATTGTCTTTTCTATCATGTCGTGGAAGATGGCCACCATGCAACGTTGGAATGTTGCGGGGGCATTACATAGACTGAACGGCATGCGTCGATAAGCAAAAGTTCCGTAGGGACATGTGAAAGTTGTCTTTTCTTGGTCTTCGGGTGCTATCGGGATTTGAAAGTAACCTGAAAAACCATCCAAGAAACAGTAAAATTTATGACCGGATAATCTTTCTAACATTTGATCAATGAAGGGTAAAGGAAAGTGATCTTTTCTTGTAGCTTCATTTAATCGTCTATAATCTATACATACTCTCCATCCTGTGACGGTTCTCGTGGGTATTAATTCATTTTTTTCGTTAGTTATCACCGTCATACTTCCTTTCTTTGGAACTACTTGAACGGGACTCACCCAAGGGCTATCGGAGATAGGGTAGATAAGTCCGGCGTCAAGTAATTTGATGACTTCGTTTTTAACCACTTCTTGAACATTTGGATTTACTCGACGTTGTGGTTGTATTACCGATTTGTAGTCATCATTCATTAAAATTTTGTGTGTACACATGGAAGGACTAATTCCTTTTATGTCTACAAGTTTCCAAGCTATTGCGTTTTTGTGTTTTTTCAAAAGACTAATTAATTTTTCTTTTTCTAAGCTATCTAATTTAGACAAAATAATTACAGGTAAATTACCATCTTTGTCTAGAAAAACATATTCCAAACCTTTTGGAAGTTCTTTGAGCTCAAGTGGCGGGTCTTTAGGAGACTCCTTATTTGGTTGCTCATTTCGATCAAGAACTTTAAAAGTTTGTTCTATGGAGACCTCTTCTTCAACAAAGTGGTCAATCTCTTCACTTGTATCGGGTGGTTCATCTTCATCTTCAATTAGGGGGTCATTATTGCCGAATGGATATTTCATTGACCGCTCAAGGTCGACACTTCTTTTAAATGCCCCTAATTGAAGAGGTAGATTGTTGAACTTCCGGTTTTTCAAAGCTTCGTGAGTTTTTACAAATGGTCGTCCCAACACTAGAGGAGCGTCATCGAGGATGACAAAGTCAGTCGGGATTACCATTTGATTTGTTTGAACCAATACATCCTCAACTATACCGATTGATTTTATTACTTTCCGATTGGATAGAAAAATGGGTATTTGAAGTGGAGAAAAATCACTAATACTTAATTTTTCGAAAATGTAGTTAGGCATTATGTTAACACAAAGATCTTTATCAATTGTGACATTACTAATAAACGAATTTTGAAAGAAACATGGAACCGGTGTAATGTTAATTTCAAATGGGTCTTCTTTTATTAGCGAAGTTTGATCATTAGTTAACTTAACACTTACCGTTTCGTCAATTTTAGTGTTAGTGTTTAACTCTTTTAAAAACTTAGCATGAGTTGGTACTAAACAATGATTTTCAAAAGAAGGTGACAAGAGATTAATTTCTTCAAAATTAGACTCTTCTTGTATTTTAGCGTTGTCGGACTCACCTTTTTCGTTGTTTAACTCATGTGTCGGCTTTTCACTTATTTGTTCTTCCATTTTTACACTTTCAGTTATCTCTTCCTTTTTTAATTCTTCTCTTGCGCGGGACTCTTTTATACAGCGATCGATAACTCTAATGTGTTCTAATATCCTATCGGTCACTTCGGTTATAGAAAAAGAATCGGGATTTTCAAAGCTTGAATCCGGTTGTTCGATCCTTTGTTCCTCATAATACCCATATGAAGTAGATGGTTCACACCATTGTTCTTCATTGTAAGCATATGATGGATAGGGGTCGTAATTTTGTTCTTCATAATACTCATATGAGGTGGGTTGTTCACGCAATGGTTCCTCATAGTAAGCATACGAAGGTGGTGGCTCATATCTTGGTTCCTCAAAGTATGAGTATGAAGGCTCATACCTTGGTTCATCAAAATATGAGTATGAGGAAGGAGGTTCATACCTTTGGTCTTCATAGGATGTGTATGAAGTTGATGGCTCGTACCTGGGTTCCTCATAGTAGGTCTATGAATTGGATGGTTGATATAAGTGACTATTTTGAACCGAGTGTGTGTTACGACAATTAGTGCAATAGTTACCCCTATAATCATCCTCCTCATAGGTGTAGTTGTAACCTCCTGAGTATTGATCCATAAGAATCACTTAGCAGACCACAACCAAGTCTCGAGATCAGAAAACAAAATCAAAAACGGAAACAGAGGCTGGACACGGCCCCGTGTTCAGAATCTGTATCTGGGCGTTTTAATTAAATTTACTGATTTCGTTGAGCACGGGGCGTGTTCAGTGAGCACGGCCCGTGTTCAAGCTTCTGTTACTGGGTGTTTTTATGAAAAATGTGCAGCACGGCCCCGTGCTCAGTGAACACGGCCCCGTGTACAGGTTACTGTAAATGCAAATTTAAACTAAAATGCAGAAAAAAAATGCGCGCGTTAAAAAGGTTTTGAAAAACAGATTAGGCCGTCGATTTTAAGCTTTCTTAAAATCCTTGTGTCCCCGGCAGCGGCGCCAAAAACTTGATGGGTGTCGAGTGTTATATATATTAGGTGTATATTTTAAGCCCCTTTAACACTTTTTAGTCAAGTTTTAAATTTATAAAACACGATATTCACTAACACTAGACACTCATATGGGCAAGTGCACCCATCGTGAGCGTATTATAGTGTTGGTAAGATACCGAGGTCGTCCAAGGACACAAGAGTTTTTAATACCGGTTTATCCTCAACGTCTAATCAAATCAAAACGTTTAGAAAAATGTTTTAAACTAAGAAAAATAAAAACTAACTAAAAATGCTGAAAATAAAAATAAAAACAGATAGACAAGATGAATCGCTTGGTTCCGACTCGTATCTAGTGTAACCTTTGATTATTTCCGCACTTTTGCACTATTTTTAGAGATTATCTTAGTTATTGTAGTAGGCCCCTCTTTTGAAGGTGACGTTACCCTCACCCCAGTAGTTTGAGTCAGCAAGGATACAATCCTAAAAGGGTGGATTATTGAAAGATAATTAATTAAGTTATTAATGCAAATTATAGTAGGCCCCTCTTTTGGAGGTGACGTTACCCTCGACTAAGTAGTCTGAGTCAGCAGGGATACAGTCCTAAATAGCCGGGTTATAGTATTAATAGTAGTTAACTTATGAGGGGATCAAAGAGTTTGGACCCCCGCCATCCAATACCGTTAAGTATTGAAGGAGGTCCTACTAAATTTGACCCAGGTCCATTGCAGGACCTCTAAACGCTGAACAATGGCAAGACCTTTACCAAACCGTTCCCTTAACCCCCGATCAGGTAGCCAACATACCTCCATATAGACCGTGGAGATATGAATGGGGAAAATCTTTTATTTTATATAGACAGTAAAATAATTTCAAGACACCACGGACAAACGATAAGGAAAGATCACCTTCAACATAAGAAACTAGTTATTAAAGTCATTAATACAAAACCAAGTAAAAAGTGCGAAAATATTAGACATAAAAAGTATTACACTAGACACTTTGTCTTCACCAAGTGATGTAAGAGACTTAGGCAAACATGACCTTGATTGTCAAGAACTCTTACGATTAATCTTGGATCCCGAGACGACTCACACACTCTATGATGGACAATGGATGATGGTGGTGGATGATGGTGTTATGGTGGTGGTGGGTGGTGGGTGAAGTGTGAGAGAGGTGGTGTGCCAAGGGATGGTTTAAGCTTGAGCCAAGCACTCCTATTTATAGGCTGAACAGAAGCTCGGGCACGGCCCCGTGTCCAGTGGGCACGACCCCGTGTCCACATCCTATCTTTCTTCATTTAATGCAGCTTTGTCTTATTAGTTGACCACGCCCCCGTGTCCGCTGAGCACGACCCCGTGTGCAAAAGAATCTTTGTACTATGAAGATTTGCCTGGATTGTGCGAATCTTATAGTTGACTACGGCCCCGTTTCTGCCGAGCACGGCCCCGTGGTGGGCAATAGAAGCTTCTACCACTTTGTCTTTTCTGCTGACACTTGGGCACGCCCCCGTGCTGGCTGAGCACGGGGCGTGTTCAGTCTTCTGTTATCTTGTTTTGCTTAGGAAGATGCTGTCGTGGGGTCGGGCATGTCACGTCTTGTTCCTTTTCTTGTATTTATGTTAGATTTTGATGTCTTTTTGCTTCTTTTGTTAATTTGAGCTCATTTAATCCTGAAAATACAAAAGGAAGACAAAAGCACACTTTTTCCAACATTAGTACTAAAAAAGGGTTAGTTTTATGCCACAATTGATGTAATTTATATGTTGCATTTTGCACACATCAGTAGACCATAACCAAAAGTCTAAATCCCCTAATTACCAAAGCTCCTAAAAACTAATCCGAATCTAGTGAATAATAATATGAAAAAACGACAACACCGTCATCAATTTGCATACAGTCGACCAAAACCACAGCTCAATGTTACTGTTAATATTCTTTTCATATTTTTTAACGGGTCAAATAAAAAATTAGCTAAAAAAATGTGGCAAGAAAGTCAAATAGGTCGATAGCCGTGCAAAGTGTACTTTTGGTACATAAAATTTTTGAATCAGTTTATTCAAAGGAGTATAGCGTCTGTTAAGTTTTAACCTACATGAACTCAGATCTTAACATGACAATCAGTAATACAGTATTAGACAGAATTGCATCTTAATATAGAATATTCATCTCTTTCTCAGAACCCAAGTTATGATCAGAACGCAATGCATCTATATCCATTACATCAGCTATATTTCATAACGAACATACTTACATACAGATCTAACTAAATAGTAATATAGCAGCAACTCGCTGAATCGTGTTACACCCGATTTGTGAATCAATCAACCGATGATACATAAAACAAAAAAGCTAATTAATGGAGTGTACCTTTTGTTTGTGAGATATCCGATGGCTGCCCTGAGTCGTTCGTAGTCGACCTAAACCGTGGTGGGAACCAAAACCAGATATCCAAAATAATTTAATTCCCATGCTACTGTTGGCAAAAGGGCTTATGAGTTATGCTTACAATTTAGATGAAAATCTAGTTTAGTGTAGGAATTGAGAGGATTGACTTAGAGATTTGTCGACAAACTGGAGTATAGAATTACATTTTAGGGCTTTTGATTTGGAGCAGTAGAAAGGAATGAGGAAAGTGTGCGGTGTAAGAGAGAGATAGGATTTTGATTCAATACGGAGAATGAGTTGAATTTGAATTTTGAATTTGAATGTGATAAGTTATTTTTGGCAATCTGGAAAGGCAGAGATGTTTGAACCAGATAAGCTGGTTTGGGGAGAGAGAAATATCAGAGGTAGGTAGAACTGCGAGCCTTCACTTTTGTTATTAGGTTTATTAAAAAAAGGAATCGACAAGTGGATGGACATGAAGGCAGAACTTGCCAAGTAGGAAAGAGAGAAAGAGGGTGCTTGTGGTGTTGACACCTCAGCCCAAATAACCACTGGGTGTCAGCCCAGTGGCCACCACACCCCGCAAATACCGTGGGGACTCAGGTTCGACTCCGGTCGTTAGCAATACCCCGCACCTGATGTCCACTCGGCTGGAGGAATCACCGCCAGGCAGCGATGTGGTGAGCTAGCTTGCGGAGTTGCAATACTCCGGCGGATGGGAGGTCCGTGCAACTACCCCCCCCCCCCCGACACCTCAGCCCAAACCCTTTTGCTTTATTATATTAGGAAGATATATGTATGTTGTCAAATCTTGAATTATACATATATGTATATAGTCAATTTTAAACTATACACAGTGGCGAAGCTTGACGTTTTCGATGAGGGGTCGACAACTTATATACTCAAAAATTTCTATAGAACCGGGGGTCGAAAACGTATATACCTAAAAATTTCTATACGAAAACTACATATATAACACTACTGAGCGAAAAGTTCAGAAGGTCCCCCCGCAGACCCCTTCAAAGCTGCGCCAATAACTATACATATATGTATATTACAAAAAAACTTAGAGAAAATGTGTGATCAAAAATGCTCCTCAAGTTCTCAATCATATATATATTTATATATAATTGTATATATAGACACTAACTAAATAACTAATAAATAAAAAAGAGATGAGTCATAGCCAAACTCATGCTTAGAAATTTTTAACAAACTGAAATTAGCGTTGAATATAGAGTTGAACTCAAGCTTATACGAGTTCAAGCTCGTTTCTAGCCGCAGGGCCGTTCCTAGGTTTTTGGAGACCCTAAGCGAACT
This sequence comes from Helianthus tuberosus, assembly GCA_030545235.1. NCBI lineage: Eukaryota > Viridiplantae > Streptophyta > Magnoliopsida > Asterales > Asteraceae > Helianthus > Helianthus tuberosus. The sequence continues at coordinate 148,269,484 of CM060411.1, read as the reverse complement.
TCGAAGTGGAGGCATTTTTTGCAAAATTACCCTTTCAACATATTTAGTAACAAAACCCTCCTCTTTTACCCGGGCTTGGGACCGGCAATTATAAACTAAAATAGTTTATAGCCGGCGAAGTTAATTTTTTTTTTGGTTGAAAGTTGTATGTTTTGTATAAGAGGACCAGTTCAACAAATAAGCACTAATTCCCTATACAACAACTTGATTTAGAAAAATAGCAACTTATGAAAGAAGAATGAGGATAAGACTAACCCGTGCCACACCAACACTGTCGAAGAACTGAATAAGCCCTAATTCCCGAATCAATCAACGTCTGTCGTCTGCCACAAATTAAACAACGCCTGCCACTGCCACAAACCGAAGAACTGATTTAATCGAACAACATATATTTTCGTATTCGAATAACTGTTTGTAAAATTGTAATAAAATGGAAGAACTAATTTAACTGAATCAATCAACGTCTGATTTAATCAAAGTATTAGCGGCTAGTTTGTAATCAACGTTAGCAGTTTGTAATCAAATCAACGTCGGGTTTGTTTGTAATCAAGAGCAGTTTGTAATCAAATGGAAGATATAGATGTTAAAAAGAAAAAAAAAAGCCGTTAGTTACTTACCGACCTTTCATTCTGCAACGACTATTCGATACCCTCGTTCTGCCGCGACCTTTCGTTCTTCATTCAATTCATCTGCCGATCTGCGCATGTGTGAGGAGTGAGGCTTTTGTGTTTTGATAGTTTGGACTTTGGACGGGCCTTTCATAGTTTCATGTTATGGGCTATTGCTTTAAAACAAAAAATGGGCCTACTATATAAAAAATCCACAGCAAAATTGGAGGCCTTTCAAAGTGGGTGGCCCTAGGCCTGTGCCTAGGGTCGGAAGCCCATTGGGCCGGCCCTGTCTAGCCGTAATGTAAACAAATCATGCAAACAAACACTTTAGACATTAGGTTTGTAAGACATGTATTTTTTTTGTCTTCTTATTAACTTATAACCTACCTTAAAAAAATTAACATATATAATCTTGAAATCTTACTATTATAATAAATCAAAAGGCTTTTAGCTGAGGTGTCAACACCACAAGCCTCCCCTTTGCTCTCTTTCCTACATGGCATTACCAGCCTTCTCCAAATCCACGTGTCATTTTCCTACGTTTTTTATTTTTTTAAGCTGGTAAGAAGAGGCAAAGAAACAATTAATGAAGGGCAGACAAAACGTTTGAATCTCCATTCTCTCTCTACCTGCAAGTCAAAAGATATGTCCAAAAACCCTGACTTTCATTTCAAATTTCAAATGCGTTCTTTCATTTTGGTTTTCTCTCTCTCCCTCAAATCCAGATCCAAATGAATCATTTCAAATTTCAAATGCCTTTTTCATTTTCGTTCTCTCTCGCTCCCTCAAATCCAGATGCAAATGAAAATTTCGTTCTCTCTCTCCAATGTCTGCTCTGGTGTGGTGGATTCACAGTGGTTCTGCGGCGGCGGCGCCATCACGGTGATACTGCTCTGGTGTGTGTTTCATCCACCGCCGGAAACCTGTAGACGGTGAACACGGTTGTTGGGTTGGTTGGCTTCAACAAACGACGGTGGATGTGCAATGGTGCAAATAGGGATTCCAATCTTCTGCAAAGTTAGGGTTTCTTACTCCTTCAACCTTATTTCATAGTTCCATTCAATTTTTCACCACTGCTAACCTGATTTGGTCTTTTTTTGTAGTATAGTTTATCTACTCAAATCTAAATGCGTTAACAGGTATGTAAGCTAAAAATATCACTTTTGTTTCTGATTTTTTGTAGATCTGGTATGTATATGATATTTTAACATTTTTGTTCTTCAATCTGAAGAGAGTATACATGTTTTTTTTTTTTTATTTGGGAAGCAAATTAATAAAAGAAATTAGGTATTTTTAACTAGAGTTTGTGTATATGAAGGTGTCCAGATCCAAATGCCTTTAGAAGTTCATCAATGGCTCGAATGAAGCTCTAATTTGGACAAGTGATGATTGACGATGATAGTAGCTTGGGTGGTGGTTTTGGAAGGATTGGGTGCCGGTCTACCATGTTTGGATGCAACTGGAGGTTGTTTGATCAGGTAATTCGGTTCAATATGCGTTTTTAAGACGTAATTGGTTTAGTTTTACAGTTTGATTTGAGTAATTTGAATACAATCAGCATTGTATACATCATATTGAACTTTTAATCGGTAAACAGGTTCATTGTAGAGTTTCATCATCTGTATTATGAAGCATCATCTTGCTTCCACTCCACCAAAGAGGTATGTGGTTGTGCACTCGTGGTCACTCGAGTCACTCGATAGTTTTATGGAGGATGTGCTTGATCTATTGATTTTGTTTGTGAGTTTTTGTATTTTGGTACTTAGAATCTGTATGCACGCCAGGTGTTTGTTAAAATGCTTCTTTTTTTATCAACAGTAACTTTGTGGTTAATATTGTACTAATTATCAAAATTTGAATGTTAAAAGATGATGATTTGATGCAGGGGTGTTGATGTAGCTGTTAAATGACAACCGAAACGACCTCATCCACCTATTTTGAATTGTATACAATGAAGTTTACACCTATTTTGGATGAAATAAAAGCTTAGGTTTGTAAAAAAATGTGCTTTTGGAAGATTATTTCAAACTTCTAGAGTAAATGATAAAAGTCAGATTGCAAGTCTTTGTGTATTATTTGATTTCTTTTTTGTTAAAGTGTACTTTTTTTAAATGAGAGCATGCATATATAAGGCTTTGTCATAAATCTTACAATTTACACTCTCTGATGTCTATTTCTTTACACATATTGTTAGTTTGGTTGACTAGACATATAAGATTGTTAATTCTTTTGGCTATGAAAAGTTTTAAAAAAATTCAGGTTTACCATCTTTTATAAATATTTCCAAGATTTAACCAAGCACACATCTTTAGATAAGTGAATTTGGCCTTTCGGCTCTCAATCAACCCTCTTAATATATACCATGTTTACGAATACTTAGGTCAAATGATTGTTGTTTACTTTGCATTAGCTCCTCTCAACTTTATTTCAGTCGCACCACTTGCAGAGGACAGGTACTCTGGTGTTGAAGTCATGGTTACACGTATGTGTACCGATGTTATAGTCGGAGCTACCCCTAATGGTATACATACGTTCCTTTCGAACTCTTTCTGATCACAGAGATACTAAGACCCGTTGCATGGCCCAACTGATGTCGATTAGAAACCACCTCCATTCGCTCATAAGCACCTTTTATCATACATTCCAATTGATTAGGAGACCCAATTTTACCACAATGAGACTGCCTACCAGCTTTCTTGATTATTATTTTTTTTCCCAGCCACTTGCAGATCAATAAAGCAATACATCCACTTGCAGATCAGTAATGCAACTTAATTCCAACCATAGCCCTCCAGACAATTTGCAAAGTAAAAGGTTATTCATCGAAAGAGTTAGCAAGGAGGGGTATTATGGCCAATAATTTAAATTGTCAGTGTTGTGATTTTATGCAGGAGACCATCGATCATGTTTTAGTTACTTCATGAACGCTAAAGCAATCTGGTGGAAACTATGCACATGACTGACAATTTGTGTTTGTATGTGATTTGTTGAATTTTGTGCAGCTTTGTTCGACAATTTTAATCTACTTGAATTGATGTTTTTTTTTTATTTTTAGCAAAAAGATTGCTTCAAAGGTTTATCTCAATGTGTAGAATGGTTAGTTACAGTATATTAAGTTTGTATAGTGTTTATCTTTTTTTAAATCATTTAATCTTTTTATTGTTAATAGTGCTTATGAGATATGTTTGTATTTGTTGCAGGTGGTTATGTTGGATCCTTGGAGTGTATTGTGGGTGGTGTTCATATAAGAACAGGGGTTAGAGAATAAAGAGTATGCAGAAAGAGATAAAGAAGGGAAGGCAGAAAGATGTATCGAATGGCAGAGGCCAGATCAAGAACAAGGGACCTTCATAAGCTTCTCCTAAGGCCAGGGCATCTGGTCGGACCCGCTTTCGAACCAGGCACCCAAGTAACTCCTATAACATATTCTGTTCTAATATTATTATTATTTTAGTTGTTGCTAACTTAATCTCTAATGGAGTCGAAACCACCGTTGTATATTTTATTTCTATTTCTATTTTTGAATGGCAAATACTCACACGTAGAGGTGGCAATTATACCGGCTTACTTTTGAATGGTCAATTAGGCTATATTTAACAATTATTGGGTCAAATGGATAAAACTAAAACAGACATATAAAATGGAAGCAGATCAAATAGAATAGAAAAAAGGTCGAAAGTCTCTCATGGTGTGTTTTAATCCGATTCATTTGATTTAAAAAAAGTATACAATCATTGAATTTTTGTCCCCTGCAGATTTTGTGCTAGAGACTTGATGTCCACCTTTTTGTTTGGTTGGTTACAGGACTTTATCGGCCTGTCGTTGACCTTTTATCAGAGAGCTTCAGTTGTAGCTTCGTAATCCTCATAAGTAAGTTATTCTAATCGTATTTCATGTTGTAAATTTAAGCAACTGTGTAAACGTTATAGGCAACAAGTGATAACTTTCGGGGATGGATAGTTCTATCTAGAGTATGGGCAACAAGTGACTACTTTTGAAATAACTTTAAGTGGTTTAAAAAGTTTGACAAACGGTTCAAAAAATAAGTTCGGGTTGAAATAGACGCTCTTTAGTATGGTCAAAAAAATTTATAATAATAATAATTCAGTTTTTTTTACCCAAAACGATTCAAGAGATAGCATGCATAAAAGTTGACTCAAAGACTTGTAGAAATTGTTATATGCGTTTTGTGGTATCTCAAATAAAATAAAGATTTTTAAGTTCGCGTCAATCTTACATTATTCTACTAATGTTAATTATCATGTGGTTGAATAGCTGAACAAATTAAAGCTTAGTTGTGCCCATAAAGACTTAAGAAATAGCCATAAAACTCCCATGAATAATGCCAGAATGAGTAGTGCCATGTATTCATGATCTCATATGAAATTCTAAGGATTGTTTGACTTCTTTAAAGTCAACGAGCTATATTTCAAATTTGAAATTGATATATTCTCTTGAACACAAAAGAAAAGTTTAATCACACATTTAATGTAACAACTCTCATCAAAAGTCCTAGTTATTAAATTAATTTGACCAATAGGAAACCCTAATTGAGACACCCAAGTGATTCTGCACAAACCCTAAAATTTTCAGAACAATTAGAATCAGGATCAGGGCCCTAAAACTCATGGGGGGTAAACCCTAGTTACGATTATCTAAATAAAATGCTGTCAAATTCGAATTTTACGAAGTTGTCAACTTAGCTAGGCTAGTCCAGGACGTGGCCACCCTATGGTCATTAGGTGTCCCTTACGGACCGTAAGGGATGAGTCTTATGGTCCGTAAGCAAGGGTAAAATTTCACTATAAATAGCAGATATTGGCAATCGAAGTTTGGCACTTGAACGACGTAAATTCTCGTTACGTAGACTGAGATATCGTAGAAATACTATAATAACACACACAAATCACGAAGTGTTGCCGCAAAACAGAGTAATAACTCGATCGCTGCTACGATTCAATGTCCGATTGATCAAAATATCCAATGGATGTTTAAGTGCTGCCCACATTAAGGGTTATGCTTTGTCATTCGTCGTTAATTCGATGGATGTTTAAGTATCGCACTTTTTCATTCGTTGTGAGGGTTTGATCTCGTGAGTTATCGTAAATGCTGTATTAAGTTACTAACCGAATTGTGTGCATGTTATTAAATTTAGGTTAAAAGGCTAATCCGTAGGCTAGGCTCTGCTCAAATTAAATCTGCAATGTGAGTCATTATCTTTTTATCAAATTACTTTCAAAATCATGTTTATTTTCAAGGTTATAATTACAGGGATTAAGTCTATGTAATCTCCATATTACAGCCGATATGTGGGGTTTTGTATACATTACTTAATAATCTTCACAATTGGACAACGAGTTAGCCAATGGGTGATATGACCATAGTCACAGAAACGAGTCGAGTGACAAATACCGAGGGTAGTTGGTTGATATAAAAACATTGTAATCGCTCTTAATACTGTATATTATAACAAATGGATCGTTTTAGCAAAATGAATGATTCACTCAGTATTTCCCGCTGACAAAACCTTTTTCAAACATGTTTCAGGTGATCTGTTGTGATCCAGGAAAAGTGCCGAGAAGCACTACAAGCTTAAGGAAGTGGCTCAGTATAAAATAAAGAAATATGTTTTGTAAAATAAAAGATTTCTTCGTGAAATCTTATGATTGTAAATTACCGGGTTTTATCCCGAGTTGTGAAATAAAATAATCGGGAAATATTTCAGTTTTAAAAAGATCCTGAAGAAACTTCCGCTGTTAATTAAAATACCACGGGATTTCTGTCCCGCGGCTCCTGAAACGGGTCAAACCGGGTCGGGGGCCGTGACATTTAACTTCATTAGAATTAAGATTTAAAGAAAGATTCATATCAACATTCTATCGTTTTGAAAGGGTTGGTTTGACTCTTAAAAGTCAAGGTATATAGATATAAATGAAAAATAAGTAGGATTAGAGCGAAGAAACTAGCCATTGTAAGATCATTTTGGTATCTTAACAAAATTTTAAGTTCATTTGGGTATTACTTTGTTTCTTTTTATCTATAACATCTTAACAGTTTTATGATTATAATAATCTAGGTTGCTGATTTTATGCAAGTTGAAGTTTTTGAAAAAAAATGTCATTTATCAATTGGTCATTTTTGCTTATTTTTCAAAGTTGGAGATTGTATGCTGCTTTCAAAATAGAGCTTGGGAGTCTTTTAAGCCTGTTCCTATTTGATCCTATTAATTTGTTCCCCTTTTAGCTATCTTTTTAGTTTGACCCGTTTCACCAGCTAAAGCTATAACACCAATCAAATCAACCCACTCACAAGTAAATGGATACCAATTGCCACCTCTGAAGAACCCACAAAATGTTTTTAGTTTCTTCCTATTAACATGTGGTAAAATACCAATATCTCTTTGGCTGCATTTTTCGCATTTTTTATTGTTTCAATACTATGTGATTTTAAATGGGTTGTCATGGTTATTGATAATTAGTTTCCAGTACACATCAAATAACAACTTTTCTTGAATACCCATTTGATTCTAGAACAGGAAAGTAAGGAAGATTATGTTCCAGCACCATCCTTTTATTACATACAGGGATCATTCCAACGATTCTGGTAAGTGGCTCTATTTTTTCTATATAAGCAATCTTTTAGGTTTATTAGTGCATTGGTTCTTTAATTGGAGTCAATTTTCTCACTTTTTAGCACTTAATTATATATATTTCTATGTTAGATCTATGTAACTGTTGAAAGGGTGAAGTATAAGGTTCAATAAATGATTGTCTCAGTTTTTTTTGGTACATTCTTAGGTCTTGCATAAAGGTAGTGTTGATATCTAAAGAGGATGGAAGAGGGGACTTCTGTTTGTTTTTGTCAAGATTCTTACACGGATGTGTTAGTTTATAGATGGATTAATGTGCCGTAGTTTTGTACTTCTGTTTGAATGAACTCACGCTTTTGTCTGGTTTTACTATTAGATGAACACATGTGCCACTTTCATATACAAATTATCAAGGTCAAAATTCATTTATGTATCACTTGATCTCGATCAATTATCTATAAATAGATTTTAAAAGTATGAAGATGTGTTGTTTTACTTGCCTAATCATGTTATTTAGAAAAAAAATACATTGCTTTTGATATATATAATGGTCAATTAAAAATTAATTGATGCCCTTGAGGATTATTAAGCTATGGGGTTCTGTGATACAAGATAAGCTATTGTGAGTATCAATTATATAATTTACTATTTGTTTTCGTATTTAATATAATATAATATAATATATAGTATCATTTACCTTATTTTTATTTATTGGGTTTTAATGATCAACATGTTATATTATTTGCAACAATGCTTTTAACAAATACTCTATCACGACCAGAATATGTGTGGGAGAAAAAATGGCATTTATTAGGAGACGATATTCTATACAAGCATCGAAAAGTGACACAGATCCATGGTAAATTCATATTTCACGTTTATTGTATTAAGATTAAGATTAAGAATTAAGAATGTCCTCACAAATTTTAAAAAAATAAGCCGTTATACTTCAAAAATATACATGATTAATAACTAATAAAATAAAACAACCCGTAGGTACCACGGGTGATAACCTAATAAACCCACTACGTAAAAATTTTCGATTCCACCGCACATCTTATATGTTAATAACTATATGTTTTTTTAATAAAATGATTTAGGAGGTTCTATGTATAGATAAAACAATGTTAGCCAATTTTTTTAATAACTTTTATGTTTTTTCTAATAAAATGATTTTGGAGGTTCTATGCATAGATAATACAAAATGAGTTGAGTACATCGGTAGGTGTAATGTGTGTATTTTTTTCTTCTATGGGTTGAATTAGTTGCTTCAGTTGGGATGACTCACATAGTCAATGTGTGCAGGTTATTCAATCTCACAAGCCCCCATTTAATTTAATCCTATGTGTTTATGCTATGGTACATTTTTTTTGTTGGTAATATTTGCCAAACATGAATGGTTATCCACTTATAAGAAATCATATAAAAAAATTTCTTTTGTAGATATAATTTTTTTAACATAACCCATAAATCGTGAAGCTCACGGGTATATAACCTAGTATTGATATATATTTATTTACATAAAGAAGGACATGGACATATTTAAAAAGTAATAGGCCTCATATTTCTGATCGGGACTCGCAATGAATAAAATTTGGTTTTGCAATAACCAATTGGGTTTATTTGGTATTAACAAACCATAAATTAACAACATGATTGTGCATATAGGCGTGGGCTTTGTATTCAAACTAGTTTTTGCCCCGCCCGCGTTGCGGGGCAATAAGCCGAATATTTCTCTCTCATAACATGTATGTCTGTGTTTCGATTACTTGTACATACTACTCATAACACGATCTAAAAATAATTACATCGAGTCAACCAATTAAAATAAAAATGCTACCATACTTTTACTAAAAAAAACTAAAACGATAGAAAGACTATAATTTTAAACTGGGAGCAAAATTATAATTTTTCAAAACAAATGAGCATGTACCAGGCATGCCTGGACGAATAAAAATAACACCTATGCTCGCCCGCGTTGCAGGGCGTTAAATCAAATATTTCTTAGTTTCATAACATGTATGCATGTATTTAGGTTACTTGTACATACTACTTATAAGTTATAACATGATCTAAAAAAATACATCGAGACAACCAATTAAACGAAAACACTACCATAGTTTTGCTAAAAAAATTAAAACAATAACAGGTCTGTAATTTTGAGCTAGGGGTAAAATACTAATTTGTCAGGACCAATGAACGAGTGTTAGACAACTGCTTGATACAATAAAAGTTACATTGAGTAAACCAAGCAAAATAAAACAGTACTATAGTTTTGCAAAAAAAAAAGGTAAATCGATGGCAAGATCATAATTTTTAACTGGGGGAGAAATCGTAATTTTTGAAATGGGAGCAAAATCATAATTTTGAACAGAGGGCAAAATCGTAAAAATATTTTGAACTGGGGGCGAAATCATAATTTTGAGCTGAGGGCAAAATCACAATTTTAAGCTATGGGGAAAAACATAATTTTATTTTGAACTGTGGGCAAAAACGTAATTTTTAGTTGGGGGCAAAATCGTAATTTTGAGCTGGGGGCGAAAACATATTTTTATTTTGAGGGGGGGGGGGGGGGGGGGGGCAAAAGCGTAATTTTAGACGGAGGGCGAAACCGTAAATTTAAACTGGGAGTAGAATTAGAAATGAGTTTTTAAACTGAGGGCAAAAGCGTAAATTTTGAGCCAGGCCAAAAATATAATTTTATTTTGAATTAGGGGCAAAAACGTAATTTTAAACAAAGGACGAAACCGTAATTTTAAGCTGGCAATAAAATTAAAGTAAAAATGGGTTGGTCCAATAGGGAAGTGCCAGGCAAGCTGCCTGACACTATTCCCTCAACTTCAAAATGTATATGTAGGATAATACTTTTAAGAGTTTTTTAAAAAAAGAAAATTGATATTACACTTTTAACCCAAAACTATTTAACTTTTTACTTTTAAACCAAAAGTTTTCCTCTTTTGCAATTTAACCTCACAACTTTTTTAGTTTCAACTTTGGTCCCCAATGCTTTTCATATTTTGCAGATTTTTCGTTTTAAATTTTACGAGTTAACACGGCGTAACGTGCATGCGTGGTTCAACGTTTTTACGTTTTGTTTTACGCTTCGTACTAGATTTTGTGAGTTAACATGGCTCAACGTGCGTGTGTGGTACAACGTTTTTACGTCGTCTATTTTTTTCCGTTTGACAGATTCGTTACAACGCTCGTGTCCTAAATCGACTTAATTATTATTTTCTACGTTTTACGTTGTGGTCTAATTTCTTCGCAATAACACGCCGTAACTTCAGTATTGGTTGTCGCTGGCGGTGGTGTGGCATTGGTAATATTCGGCGCGGTTTTACGCCTCCGCCGCATCACGGCAAGTTGTAAATCTAGTTGTTTTCTAAATTTTAATATAATCATGTTTTTAACACAGCTGAAAGCTAATTATACTACAATAGCTAATAAACATGTTAAGAATAACTAGTAGGGTGCTCGCGCGATGCGGCGGGGGCGACACTTTGGATTGCGGCACTCGTTGCTGGTAGTTTTCTTATTTGTATATGATAACATTATTGTGGTGGATATATGTCATAAGTGTTACACGTGGGAGCCTAACACCTATAATGTCTTGCAATGTTCGATCAACTGCCTCTATCGCCTGACGTTTCGCCATCGATGCCTCATCCCATATAATTAACTTGGAGGACCTAATTAGTTGACTTATAATTATTTTGGGACATAGTTTACTATTTATCTACTAAATATCGTAAATTAGTATTAAATAATTCCTAAAATTTTGGGATATAGTTTACTATCTATCTACTAATATCGTAAATTAGTATTAAATAAATATCGTAAATTAGTATTAAATAATTCCTAAAATTTTGGGATATAGTTTACTATCTATCTACTAATATCGTAAATTAGTATTAACTAATTCCTAAAATTTTGGAACATAGTTTATCTTCTATCTACTAAATATCAAAGTTTTGTTTTGTTATAAAAATTAATAATAAATAAAGTATAGAAAAACTGTTTTAAACATGTAAAGATTCGTTTGTTAATAAAAAATACTAAACAAATGACAAAAGTATATTAGTTCAATCGAGATGTAAATTATAAGTGCAATAAAATAACACAAAACATAAACTTCAAATATAAAATAGACTTTATTATTCATGGGATAGTCGAGATAAAACAAAAACAACTGAAAATGAAAAAAACATAAAAACAATTGATATATTTCATCTAATTTCTCTTCTTTTTTGATCCGTTTTTCTTGTTTGTGCTCGAATCAGCAGTATCATCTAATTCATCTTCTTTCTCATCGTCCTCAGAATCATCTAAATTTATAACCTCGACCCATTTCCATTCAGAGAGTCTCTTAGATCTTTTCTTTTGATTCTCATACTTCCGATCCTTAAAAAACAAAAACTTAATAAAAAAGTTAAAAAATGATTAAATAAATTTTATAAAAAAACAAATATTGAATAAACAAATTTAAAAAAGATTAAATAAATTTTAAAATTACCTCTTTACTAAATTGACGTTGAAGATTAGACTTGCATGGACTGAACATTGCACCATAAGAAATAATTTCAACACTATTATCATCATCATCCTACAATAAAACATAAATAATAACATAACGAACTTGTTAATATGAAAGATTATAAGCGAAAATATTACTTAAAAACTAACAAAAGCTTGTTCGACAACTGGGGTGTTTAAATTGGTGTGTTGAATCTGAAAAATCAAATAAGTTAGTATTCACATAAAAGTAAATAAAAGAAAACAATTATTCATTATTGCGATATAACAAAACTTATCATAAAACCGACCTTAGATTTTTCAATATCGCATGCTTGTTTTTTCGCATCAAGTGAATTCAGAACTGGCTCCATATTTTAAATCTGTTTAGCAATAGAAATGTAGAATTGTGAGTGTTTGCTATGTATTTATAGTAGTCCATTAGGGTTTAGTTTTAGATTGGTCATCCATTTATTTAGGAAGTTTGTTGTGAGTTTTAAGTTTTTAAAATAAGATGCACATATCCTGTTTAGTTTGTTATGGCATGTTTAATAGGAAGTTTGTTGTGAGTTTTATTTATACTATATTAAACATGCCACAACAAACTAACTCTGTACAAGTAAAATTGGGGAATATTTTAGTTTATTAATGTCGTTCAAAACAAAAAACTTGGGTAAAAAACAAATGTTAATGCACGGTAGCTAGGTAATGGTCAAAGCTGGCTTGGGTAAAAAACAAATGTTGGCTTTAATCAATTGTACATTTACGCATCGGCTATTTGTACTTTATGAACGCACGACGAAACTAAAAAAGACAACTATCGAAACGTTTAAAAAAATGTGCCGATCGTCATGGTACCTTCGGATTTTTTTAAAACATTACGGGTTGTAAGATATCGCAGGAATACATTAAAGAATTAAAGAGGGGGGGGGGGAGTGTAACTAATTACCCATAATTATGTTAAATGTCAAGGATTTAAATGTAATAGATTGAGGGACTAAAAAATAATTATGGTTTAAAAGACCACTTTACCCTCATTCTAGGGGTTTATTTATAAATAATGGGGGAAGAAGTTCTTAACTTTTGGGAATCATTCCCTCATGTATTATAATATAGTATAGATAAGGCGATGTATGAATCTCAACAAATGTTAAAATATGTTTTGTTCAAGAGTTCAATCCTTGTCTTCATAATACATCGCTAAAATGTGTAATAGTTTCACATTGAATTAAATAAAATTAATAAAGAAATAAGTGTGAAGCAAAGAATTGTGGTTCAATCCACGCGAACCACCATCAATCAAAGAGAGGGACGGTGTACCATTTAATTAATGATCATATGTGACAAATAATGTCTCAAGACACTGTAGGAGTCTGTTCTTATAAAATAAATAAAAAAACTTTTATTAACTTGAATTACAGAAACAGAACATAATAAAGTTGTAAATTACAATACAATTACAACTAAAATACAATATAAACAGGAACAAATTTACAGATTATAAAGTTCTTGGTTGAGGATCGTGTTAGACACGAGTCCATTAAAACAAATTTCGAGTCTCCCAGGATGACTCGTTTGTTTCGAGGATACAACAGCCTCAACAGTTGTACTGCCGGACTTGATGAAACCCGAAGGTGTACCTCGAAACAAGAAGAAGAAGGAAGAGAATTTTGTGGAGAGAAAGTTGCATAAGCAGTTGAATTCGGTGTATATTCTGCAGCAGAGGTGGCCTCCTATTTATGCTGCAGATCTGGATGAAACAGAAAAACAAATTAAATGAGAGAATTAAATTGCATTAAACGTCTTCAATGCACTTTAATTCGTCATTTAATTATCGGTCAAAACCGTTGTCTCGTCTGTTTCAAATGCTGAAATGAAACTGCTCTATCATTAATGTCTGGAAGCTTCTGCGCGCGCGTGCGCGCAAGATAGGCTAGTGCGCGCACGCCATTTTGGCTCAATTTCATGTGCGAGTGCGAGTTAAGGTGGGGAGTACACTAGTGTGTGATTCCATGAAACAATAAGAATGGAGTGTTCCCACTTAAATACCACTTTAAGTTTCATCTCTCCTCCTAAGTGGGACAATGTGGCACTTTCCCAATTTCAATGTTTCAAACACCAAACTTTAAGCATCGATATCTCATTCATCTTAGCTCCGTTTTGGACGTGGTTTAGTTCGTTGCGAAGCTCTTCCAACATATAACACAAACCCACAAATAAATATATAAAAAAACACCCCAGTTTCTTATATTTATTTCTAGTCCAAAATTAAGAAAAATGCATTTCCTATATTTGTAAAAATTGCTATTTTCACAAATTTCCAACAGACACGACCCCATACCCCATAGCCTATTCATAATGAAACACTGATCATATCATACAATGAAACATTGTTTTGATATGTGATTCTGACACTTATTTTTGACCTTTTAAAATGCCTATCATATGCATTTTTTAAGGCAGATTTTATTAAAGGAAAAAGAAACTGTTTGTATCAATAAACACATCATGCAAATGTTATTACCCAAGACATGAAAAATAAATAAAATAATCTATACTATATAATAAAAGAAACCACTTTAGGGACACTTGTCATTATTCTAGACCATCCTTAATTATAGATAATAAATATTTAATTTAAATTATTAAATATTAATTGCATTAATATAAATCTTATATACAAAAATAATATCGGATAACATTATCATCCTTAATTATAGATAATAATTATTTAATTTATTAAATATAATTGCATTAATATAAATCTTATATACAAAAATAATATCGGATAACATTGTTTTGCCACATATATTCGGCATAATGGAAACCGACCCCAAAGAAAAAACAAATTAGATGTTGATAGATTTTCAAATTTATATTAATATAAATAATAACTAGGTTATAACCACGTGTATTACACGAGTTGAATAAATAAATTTTATATACTAAATAATAAAACAGTATATCTTTAAAAACCTCATTTATTGCACGGGTAGAATAGATGTAATTTTATATATTAAATAATAAAAAGTTATATATATAGGAACCATATTGTACGGGTTGAATAAATGTAACCTTATATACCAAATAATAAAAAAATTATATCTTTAAAACCATGTGTATTACATGGGTTAAATAAATGTAATATTGTTTACCAAATAATAAAAAAAAGTTATATCTTTAAAAACCCTCGTGTATTACACGGCTTGAATAAATATAATTTTATATACCAAATAATAAGAAAATTATATTTAAAAAAAAACTACTGGATAAAAATAATTAAAAAATCCATTTTGATTTAGAAAGATTTTTTTAACAATAAATAAACCCGTGTATTACACAGGGTTTTTAAAGATATAACTTTTTTTATTATTATTTGCTATAGAAAATTAGATTTATTCAACCCGTACAATACATAGAGTTTCTTTAAAATATAACTCTTTTATTATTTAGTATATAAAATTACATTTCTTCCACCCGTGAATACACAGGGTTTTTTTAAAATATAACTTTTTTATTATTTGGTATATAAAATTACATTTATTCAAACCGCACAATACACGAGTTTCTTAAAAATATATATTTTTTATTATTTAATATATAAAATTATATTTACTCAACACGTGTAATAAAAGAGGTTTTTAAAAATATATTGTTTTTTATTTACTATATAAAATTACATTTATTAAACCCGTGTAATACACGGGGTTCTAACCTAGTATTGTAATATTATCAAATGAAGCAAGTACATCTCCTATAAGCTCGCCAAACCTCAACCTCAAGTGATTATTGTCCACTAATTTGAATCCGTATATTACTATTACGAAAAAAATGAAAGGCTAAAGCTCTCTTAATTTTCAAAAGGGCCTAAAAAGACCTCATTCACCATACTTCATCCTTTGATTTCATTCATAATCTTTCATCCCCCTAGAATTCTTCACTGTTGGTTGAGGTGGCCGAACCCTTGATCTACCCCGGCCGCCCCAACACGCCATACACATCACTTGTTTAATCGTGTATTCGAATACATTCACATCTCTAGATCCACATTAGACCGCGCACATTGTTATTAAACATGACTTCATCAACATCAACATCAGCGTCATCGTCATGGTCCTCCTCACCTTATGATTCCGAGACTGAGGACCTACAACTCATAGAACGCGCACCCCCATTTTGGAAGAACACGAAAAAAATCCTTTCAAGACAACTCTCAATGTTAGAGACAGAACGCGAGTTAGCATGGGAAAAGAAACGCCATCAAATGCGCATGCAAGAGCAAAAGAGGGACCTTACCATTGAAAACCCTAATGAATTGTTTGATGAGGATCTCAATGAGCTCAAGGGTTGCATTGAGCTTGGTTTTGTCTTTAATGAAGAGCAAGGTGGTCAAAGTCTAGCCAACACCTTCCCTGCCCTTGATGCATATTTTGCTTTAAATAGACTCACGAGCCCTACCATGAGCCCGCGTAGCACGAGTTCATCAAGATCAAAATTTGATCGGTTTGGTTCATCGTCATCGAAATCGTTAGATGAAGGAAGTTTGTCACAAATTAGTAGCGAGGATCCATGGAAGATTTGTAACCCAGGTTTGTCGAATACCTGGATATCATAATCAATTTTCTTGTTTAATTTATTTCATGAGTATGTTTTATTTAAAATCGTAAAACACTAGGAAGAAAAGGAACCACGTCAAACGGATCAAAAACCTAAAAAAAAAACTGTACTTTTATGCATCATCCTTGTAAATTATTTTACTAGGTGAATTATCAATTATGTTATCATAATTATATTCTTTTTATAATCATATGAAACATGTTAATTACTAAGACCATCTCTAATGCAAGATTAAAATTTTTGCAAAAAAAATTGTTACATCGTCTCACTATTCATTCTCTTTCTCTTTCTTCATTAAAGATTTCACTACTCATAAACCTTATTCTTTCTTCACAAATTCATGCACTTAGCCAAAAATATTTCTATCATCTCTTTAGGTGATGTTTGTTTTTAAGAGGTAAAATGTCTGAATTCTGTGGGCCAAATCTACAGACATCTGTAATAGAAGAGTTGGACCAAACCTCTACAGTCTGCAAAGAGAAGACTGTTTGTTTTTTAACGTATGTGGAGTTCTTATAAATAAATTGATGGTGGTGTATGGACGGTGATGGCAGGTGGTGGTGGTGGTGCTGGACGTGGACGATGGTGGTGGGTGGTGGAGATGGACGGTGGGTGGTGGTGGACGGTAGTGGTGGTGATGGACGGTGGTGGGTGGTGATATTTAACCCTCTTTAGACCTTAGAAGATCTTAGAAGTGGTTGGGTCAAATCTGCACCAAGAAGAGCTTGCGCAGACATTTTTTAATAAAACGTCTTCGGAAAAACAAACAGTCTGTAGATAGCAATGTTTGCGCGTGGTCTGCGCGACACAGACAGAAGAGTCCGTGCAGATATTTTTTAGAAAAACAAACACCACCTTAGTCTCTCTCTCTCCTCCAACTCATAATCTATGTTACAAATGCACCTCAAATGCATTACATTGGGTTTGGTCTTATAAACAACATAAACATGTTTCTTGGTTAACACAATCCAACATGAACTCTTTTGGCCATTACTAAAAAAATAACATGACTCAATTTAACCCGAGTTATTTTATTATTATTATTATTATTATTATTATTATTATTATTATTATTATTATTATTATTTTGAAACAATAATAATAACTAGTAAAGGAAGGTTTTTCTCAAATAGTTTTTTTTTTTGGAAAAATGCCTCGAATTTTTAATTCGCTTTAGGTCACCAAACTGGTTGAGCCGGCTCTGAAATTAACTAGTAACCCTAAAATGGGTTGTCATATCTAAATAACAACAACTCCCAATGACGGGTAAATGATATTAGTGGTTAAATCATATAGATTTGAACATATAATAAACTAACAAGTAAAACTACTTCAAAGCTATAGGTAACTAAAGATAGCATGAACTTCACACTATAGAGTTATCTAATTAATTCTTTGTGATGGCATATTTCTCTATACAAATTTATAATTTAATTGAATAAAAAAGGCATGTACAATTAACGGATTTGGTGTAGAGGCTCATTCATTATATATCAATGATAATTTTGCAGGAGAGAATCCTCAACAAATTAAGACAAAGTTGAGACATTGGGCTCAACTAGTTGCTTGTTCGGTTAGGCAGTCTTCGTCGTGACAGGATAATAGAGAATGATACATACATCGAATTCAAGATGTGAGACATGGAAAGATAGAGAACGTGAATCAAGCGTTTCTATAAAGAAGGCGGAACAGTGAATTTGGTGTACACCAACGACCGGTGCAAAAATGTTGCTCACATGAGTTGTGTCGGGTTAGTTTTGATGTGTATGTATATTTAGGATCTTAGGGGGATGCTATACATGAGAATGACATAGTAAATAATGTTAACAGTCACAAAGTGAGGAATGTTAAAAAGCAATATGTGCAGTGTTTGATGTACAATGTACTTATGCAACAAAAAAGTACCCAAACGAGTCATGCAAATGAACATAGTATTAGGGCCGGCCCTAAGAATCCTAAAAAAAAAAAAAAAAAATGGTCCCGTGGCGAGTAGAAATAACGTCCCCCTATTGGGCCAATTATAAATGTGTTTAAACTTTAATTGGGTTTAATTTAATTTTTAAATGATTGGGCCAATTTTAAATGGGTTTAGGCTTTACTATTGGGAATTGATGAGTAAAAGAGAATGGACTTACTTTAAAATATGTTTTAATGTTTAATGGGCTTAAAATAAATAAAATGTTAATGGGTAGTTGTTAAACAAAGTATATAGATTTTTTCTTTTTTAAAAGTATGTTAGTTACCCGTGTATTACACAGGTTAAATATCATAAAATATATAAACTAATATCTTTGTTAATATAGGTTTTAAATGAACCGGCCCATTGTCTCCATTCATAATAACTAAACATAACTACTACTTTACCCGTCCGGTGGACGGGAACGTTAACGTCATAATGTTGAACGAACTGACACGAGTAATAAAATACTTCATTTGACCTTAATTAAGTCAGCTGTGCATATCAGTTCAGTTCAGTTCAGTTCTGCAGCTTCTATTATTTACATAAAAATCTCATGAAATTAAGAAAAATGGATTGTTGATGGGATCTTTTCTGGGCAGTAGTTAAATGCAGGAAAAAATTGATTTTCATACTTCTAATCACTTGAATTCTCAAGGAAAGTGGATTGTTAATGTGATTTTTTTCTATTGAACACCCAACTTACTTTAAAGTACCTTTAAAATTCATAACAAAAATATGAAATTCTTTAATCATGAGGAATCAGATTTACATAAGAGCCTTGTTGTTTTCTAGCCCTTTGGACCTAAAAGTCAAAATTACAGATATACATGCATCTTAAAACAAATATTGAATCCACAATCCTTTTCCAACAAACTCCCCTAAGCCAGTCACGCAAACCCCTTCAGCCCGAAGACAAGACAAAACAAAATGAAAGAATACGATGGACTTCGTTACCTCAAACTACGATAATTTCACCAGTAACCCATCCTAAAGCAGCAACGATACATCCTTCATCAAGTTAACACTTAAGCTTTTGAATCTCTCTCTCTTGAGTAGGATTCGAGAAATCCATCGTGTAATAAAGAGAACACAAAAGTAGCAAGAAAGCTTCTTACAGAAATAAATATACCTTCTGCAAGTCTAGAGGTGCAATCCTGGCCATCTTTTTTTTTTTTTTTTTGTTAACTTTAGCAGGCTCAGCACAAACATAAACATGTCTATTATTTTCATGACACTCCATGTATGGGACCTTTTTATCAGATGTATAGAGCTCTGTCCCAGTAGTATTATGCTCTTCTTGTTGTTTATGTTGTTTCCTTTGTTCAAAATATTGTTACTTGATAATTAGCTCTCCTGCAATCTCTATTTTATGGACATCCAGCTCCTCGTATAACCAAATAAAAGGGATAACATACCTCTTTTGCGTTGACTGAATTTCCTCATTTAAAAGAACATTCTCAACGGTGTTACGAGGACCAATCTATAACGAAAGGTGTATCAACAATAGATGTCTTAGCTCATGATTCGCCTTAAACAAAATAGATTATTATATATACAAAAAATCTTGCATAGGTCTACCAAAGTATAAACTGAAAAGTATAAGAGCATACCTCATGTTATGACGAATCACTCTCGTCTCCCACCTCACGAGAATCATCACTTCCACTTTCAACTCCTTGGTTAAGATTATCAACTCCATCACTCAATATAACTTCAATGCTTATTGTTCTCACCATCCTGTTATTATAACAATAGCGATAACGAAATATCACATTTATAAATTTAGGTTACTATAAACTTTCTTTAAAAAGCCTACAAATTTCCCAATTTTTCAAACTTATTATTGTGAAAGGAAAAGAAATAAACATGTGTAAGATTTGAGGTAACTAATCTTGGCTGAACTTAAATAAAAAAAACGCATAAACATAATAGATTTCCTACCCACTAATAAGGTAACTACCATGTACCTCGTCTTCTGAGAATTCACTCTTTTCAACATCGGTTCACCGTTCACTTAACTACCTGCTGCACCAAAATCGCTATAAAGAATCGAACAATAAAAGTTGTATCTTGATTTAGTTGATTCAATACGAAGATGTATGTTTTCATGGAGAGACATGTATATGCAAACCGGAATCGAACAACTAAGAGATGGGGCTTGATGAAGGATCTGGCAGTTTAGGGTTTTCAATGTGGGTGAAAATCCTTGTTTTTGTAAAATTACCAGAAATTCCGGCCATGAGACACCGCAAAATAACTTCCACAGACCTCGATTTCTGTACGAGAGTACCAACGATCTTAGTCATTGACGAAAAATAACTCTGCACAAACAAACTTGCCAACGGAACACAGTAAACAAATCATTAAAACAACAATCAACAACCTAATACAACAGCAGACAACAAACTTTTCAAAAAATCAAAACCGATAACCTAAAATATGCGTTACGAGAGAGAATCAAACAATGAAGATTATCCTTAGCGCCCATAGCATTCACGATTACATCCGAGAACGATCCGTGATCAGATACTTCCGATTGAATACGATTCGTAGAGGGAGATGAGATTACAACTGAGTGCCCAAACTTCGTCGTTGGTGACGTTGTTGGAGTGGTGGTGTGAAGTTTGCCGGTCTATTTCCGTCGTTGTGGTGGTGGCATTGAGATGATTGTAGTACAATCGTAGGTGGTAATGGTTAGGGTTGTGATAGAAGTTCAATGGGGATTGAAGAGTGGAATATAAGGGGAGGGTAGAAGCAGAACGTGGGAGTGGAATTCGGAAGGAGAAAACCGCTGCAAACTGCAAAACTTCCCGAAGAAATTGCTGGAATTCAGGAATCATGGCCTGATTTTTAGCTATTCAAGAGAGAGAGTCCGAACTGCTAGAAACTGACTTTGTCAGTTATTTTTTAGAGTTTATGTGGCTAGGATTTGATCTTGAAGAGATCTGACGGATGTGATTAAATTTGAGAGCGGTTGGCTTTTACGCCGTCTATAATATATATAATTGAATTTCAAACAACAATATAGAATGCGAAAAACCGATCAGAACTTTAAGTGAGAAGGGGCCTTGTCCTTATTTGTGAAAACTCCAGTGAAGTCAACCACAAATCGGCTCCAACAACACCAAATGAGATCTCTTTTGGGTTCCTAGAAGTACAAAGGAAAATAAACATTAGGAAATTTGAAAGAAATAAAAAGTTCCACACAGTTGATGTTAGTCTTCAAATGCATTTTACCTTAAGCCAAATAAAACTGACATGCTTCTCACCAAGGAAAAGGATTATCTCATCCTGACCTCAAGTTCATGATGCTTTCAGTAGCCATAAGCAGTGTCTTGCTTAACATATATGTCTACGGGGCTATAAAAACTAAAAACCTAATTCCAAGCTGTGACACCAAACTAAATATGATTCGACTTCATGAAATGCCGTTCACAACAGATGCTCTTGCATCATAAACCATCTAACTTTTTTGTGTTTGTTTATATTAACATGCTTGCCTCAGTTCCTTATGATTCAACATGTCATACCCCAACCGATGGCGGAAACATCGGGGCGCGACACTAAGCGAAACAGATTGTCCATGAGTATCCATAACAATTATTAATTACCAGATATTTAAAACGTCATGTCCCATACCATAACATACATAATAAAACAGTTATTACAAATAATTTTCTCATAAACAAATACTGATCCGACAACTCATATTTTAATAAGATAGTTTTGTTTGTTTCTAGACTCTTTCCTAGCCTCGATTTCATCACACAGCAAACAAGGCGTCCTAGCATCTTAAGAACCTGCCACATTCGTTAAAGTAAAAGGCAATACACATAGTGTAAATGTGAGCATACAAGTTTGATAATAGCATAATAGAGTTTGAAATCGTTTACGCATAACCAGCATGTACAACGTATAGTGTGAAGCATGTAAGTTATCGACAAAGATCATATCAATACAATGACTGCGAGTAACGAGTGCGCAACACATATTCACCACTGTGAACACGTGAAGTAATTGTCCTTAACAACCCCTAAATGAACAGGTGTTGAGTCCAAACTATAGTACTATCGTTGCTAAGGCAGGTAGACAACAATCAATGTGTTAACATAACAAACAGGCATTCATCGAGTCACGTATAACATGCATTAGAGGTCAGTGTATAAATAGTGTTTGCGTTGTGTGTTCGATGTGACTTAGAATAGGTAACGTATGTAACACCAAAAAGTGCATAAAGCAAAAAGGGATCGAGTATACTCACAGATTGTGCTTAACAAGTAAACACTATCTTGGATTGAAGGGAGCGCTGAGAGAGATAGCATAAACGGTAAGCGGCGCGTAAAACGATGCAAAAGTACCAAGGATCGGATGGCAATCCGATCGGATGACCATTCGATTGGTTGTCATCTCGTTTGGTGAGGATGTGTTTGTGTATGATGGTTTGTACTTTGAAGTTTTCGTTGTAGCATTTTGAAAATAGAGAAGTATCTCTACCCTTCAGGTCGGTCGATCGAACGGTTGTTTAATCGGACATCAATCCGATTGGTGAGTCTTCTTTATTTGAGAACAAGTTCACAGCAGGACGGTCACTCGATCGGATGGCTATCTGATCGGGTGGCAATCCGTATGTATTGAACATGTTGAAAATTGTTTAAGTACCAAAGTCCTAAACGTCACACGATCGGACAGTCGCTCGATCGGATGACAATCCGACCGGGTGGAAATTCGTTCAACGTTCAGATCCTTGAAAGGGTTGAATAAAAGTTTAAATAATGGAACCAAGTGCAACCCGATTGGATGGCCGGTCGATCGGATGACAATCCGATCGGACAACAACCCGTCCCGATGGTCTGATCGTTCTCACACTTGTTTCTATTTGAAGTTTTGAATGAGACGTTTTGATATCTTGCTTGAACAACAGAACCCTTATCTCGGCCCAAGTGACCCGGCCGAACAGGAATCACCCTAGTCCGACCGGTTCATGGTTCGAGTCGGCAGTTCATGTTCAAACCCGAAATCAATATCTCTCCCGGATAGAATTCAGATCTGGAACTAATGCATCACTAAGAATGAGTAGGTGATGGAGAGTGCAAAACACGAGTGTTAAAGTGTTTAAACATTGTGTTTTTAGTGCGTTGTATGCGGTTATATATTGCGAATGTGATAACTACGCGAGATTGTGATTTTACAGGTTAATCGTGTAATTCGGTGAAGTTACGACACTTGGTGATGGAACGGAACATGTGAGGATGTTTATCACGAGGTATTACATCATTCGGGACGTGTTCGGGACGAGTGATAGCTCGAATGTGAAAGAAACGCGAAACCATGAAGTCTAAGGAATTGTGGGTAATTAAATGAAAGTGGAGATGATGCTTTTGATTGAAGACATGATAAGCAACGTAAGCTACGGTGATTAAACCGTAGCCTACGGTTCATACATACGACTTCAAAGAATGATCAGTAAGTTAGAAGCTTAGCCTACGGCTACCACAGCGTAGGTTACGGTTGGAAACAAAATTGGCAGCGAAGGTTTAATTGTCAAAAGGTTTAATAACCTTAAGATATTATGGGCAACGTCATGTGGACTTGTGAAGCCACTTATTGTTTTATAAAAAAGTTCTCTAACATCATCATCATGTTGGCTAAGAATCCAAATATTGAAGAATACATCATCACGTGGATTTCTTGGATCACATTAAAAGTCATTCTAAAATCATCACCATATTGATGTGCACATGGGAATTAATGGGGAGAACATCATTGAGTTACATGCCATTATTTTAATCATCACACATATATTGAAGGATTGGTGGACTTTTAGCAGCAAACATTAATTACTTGGGCTATCAACAATCGGTCCAACATTATCATTCTATATCATGATCGACAAGGGGCAGCAACAATATTCACGGAGATTAGTGGCAGCCATATAGTATTATCTTGGGCTCTCAAAAATCAACTTAACATTCACGAAAGATTGGGCAGCAATTAACAAAAGTTTGGGCTCTCAAAATCACACTTGAGGCCCATCGAAATTTTGGCAGCCGTGAACAACTTTTTGGGGCAATTCATTATTATCGATTTTTTTTTTTTGGAGAGAAGTTAGGCAGCCGGCTCTCATCTTCAGGACTCAACATCATCGACCATATGAAGCTTTGGAAGATTTGTCACACATCATGAGCGGCTAGCCTCGTCGGATTCACCCCGGTGTAGGTAGTTGTATTTTCTAGGGTTTATGCATTTGTTCTTTGATTCGACTTTGTGACAACTTGTATTGATTTTTGAAACCATTGACAATAGTTTACATTTGTTTCGTATTCGTAAATTGTCGAACGATGTTAAAAGTTATGACTTTGCGAAATGGTTATGTGTAGTTATGCGTTGTCGTGGTTAGGATTTACTTGTGTTGATTACAAAGTGCATTCTTGTCCGTTCTTCGGGACGTTGATAGTTATTGGCACCTAAGTCACGGTACACTAAATCCGCTAATCGTATGCAATTGAGTTGAATTAAAACATGTAGGAACCCTATGACTTACAATAACCGAAACCGGGTGTGATCCGTTTTCTTAATTCCTGTTTTCAATTAAGTAGTTTAGTTTACAAGTTTAGTTAATAAATCATTGTTTTCGATAACATCAATTTGTCGGTTCATTCCGATTTAATTTAAAAACCAAATAAATAAATAAAAATAGCAATCTTCATAATCATCTTGTACATTATTTGTAAATAGTCTAACTAATCGAACGGGTCGTGCAATACTGACCACCTGCTCTTCGTGGATTCGATACCCAACTTACCCTAGCTACCTAGGTTTAATTGGGTTTTTGACTGATCGGGACGACACAGTCACGTCAAAATGGCGCCGCTGCCGAGGAGCTAGTGCGCTTAGTATTTTATTGCTTGTTCTATTTTAGTTTAGTTTTTCTTTCTTGTATTTTTGTGATTTTACTTTGGGTGGTCGAGCTTGTTTGTGCAGGTACATGTTTTGCAGGTACCATCTTTCAATATGAATTGGGTAGATGATGATCCGTGTGAGTGTTGCGGAAGCGGAGAGCACTATTTAGAGGATTGCTCTGTTTTCTACGAAAAAGTTCAAGCCAACAAGGAACGGGAAGACTACCTCAGCGGATTGTTTGATTATAGGAGGGCGGATTATGAAGATTTCAATGGTCCATCCTCACCTTATCCGTACACTAGACCACCTCCACCACCGGAGCAAGAAAAATCATGCCCTTGTTGTGGAAAAGTTCACATACATGAAGATTGTCCAGTGTTTTGGAAAGATCCAGTGTTTTGGAAAGGAAAAATAAAGTTCGGTTACAAGCCACCACCACATTATCAAGACTATTACTATGAACCCAAATCACCATATTTCTCAAGTTACCGGGAGGAGGAGTATGATGATTATTATAATGAATACCCTCAACCGGTATACGAGAACCCACAAGATTCGATGCATTCTAAGCTTAATGCTCTCATGGACATGATGAAAGAATATCACCAGGATATCAAAGATATGAAGAAAGCGAATGAAGTGAGAAATAAAGCCCATGAAGCATTGGTGGTGCAAGTGGGTCAATTAGCGGAGGAATTAGCCCAACTTAAACGAGACCAAGAGGTTTGGGCCAATGGTACAATAGTAGATGGTGATGTGGTGGAAGAGGTTATCGATCTTCCCGAGCAAGAAAATGAATGTTTGAACCGAGCGGAAGACATCACACTGCGGGACGAGTCGGATCCGAAAGATGCCCACGTTCATATCCATCCTTCTCCCATACTTATCACTCCAACCAACAAAGTTGGGGATGCGGGTTCGGGTATAAGGATTCGAAGGGTGGCGTTGCAAGACATAGGCCAGTTTAATAAGAAGCGACCCCAAAGTTGTACAATATGCATGTCGGGCAAAATAAAAAGAGAATGGATCCGGCATGCCAAATACCGAGCGTATGTAGGCAACTCGGTAGGAAAATGTGCACTTCGACCACCATGAGAGGCAAATCAGGTATAATTGTTGTAGAGTTTGTACTATTATTCGTTTTATTTTTATTTTTATTTTTTTTCTTTTCTTAGTTAAATGAACGTTGTGGGTGTGTTCCCTATATAACCCTCACGAGACCTCTCGTCCTCCCAAGCTATTGGGGGGTTTAAAAGGGCTTGTTGCATAAGCTAAATGCAACCGTGATTCCTACGAAAGTGAGTTAGGCTTGTTATTGTTGTAAATTATTTTTCCACATAAATCAAAGTAAATTAATGTATGACTTGGTAAAATTTTCATAAAAGTGGTAGAACTAGGTAGCTAATAAATTTTATTGGTTGTGAGAAGCATGCTTCTACACAAGGGTTAAGATTTGTAGATACATTATGTTCGTGAGACGACCGCTTTGTTGAAGAGATGAAGAGCACACGAGGAATGAGCTCCAAAAATCAGATGCATACGTTCCCTTTTTACTTTTGATTTTTAGTTAGCAAATAAGTGGATTGTAAATTGTATTTTATTTTCCGGGGTGAAATTTTGGGGAGGTTAGCCGTGTCACATCCTTTGTGCGATTTAAAAACTCTAGTTCTCACACATTGAGGACAATGTTTGCCTCAAGTGTGGGGATGGGGGAGTTAGTAAAAGTTTTCGATTTTTGACCCGTTCATTTAAACACTACACATTGAGGACAATGTTTACCTCAAGTGTGGGGACGGGGGAAAATTTCAAATTTTTTTCAAAAATGTCTTTGTTTGAAGCAATCTAAAAAGCACAAGTAACTAAGTCAACGAGGGATGTCACAACCCATTTGGTCTATTGTCATGGTCAAGTTCAAATAATTAGCATGACGGGTATTTAGCGGGTGGTTATTTGGGAATAATCCGCCTAAGAAACTAGCATTTGATGCATGTCACATACCATACCATTGATACATGTGAGGTTTTGAGCCACTTTTACATCATAGAATTACATACTATTGTTTCTTTGTTTGAGTGGACTATTAGTCATGTATTGTAGAACTTGCAACTCTTGATACGTTTGAGACCATAGACCGAATACAAGCACGAGAATGATTAAGGCATTAGGTAAACCTTTTCCTTTTTACACCATTTATAAATCCGTACCCGAAAACTTATCCCTTAGTAGCAAATTTTGAGCCTAACCCTTTCGTTGGACCACCCTATAACCCATAACCTTAAACCTTTTTCTTTTAAACCCGTGTGATGGAAATTCGATTTTAGGATTATTTGTATAGTTGTGGTTTATATTTGCAAAAAAAAAAAAAAGCAGAAAAATTGTGAAAAAAAATTAGAAAATGTTGAGAAAAATACAAAAATATGAAGTTAGTAGTTATTGAATAAATGGCTAAAGTTGTTGCCTTGTAATTGATGTTTATAGTTTAATTTTGTTTAGAATAGTCTTTTGTAATAAAAATCGAATTTTTCATCACCGTAGCCACATAAAAAAATAAATAAATAAATCCTATTCCATACCCTTAACCTAGCCCCGTTACAACCCTCCAAAGACCTTATGACTTGTTCTTAGTATTCGTGTTCGGTGGTGGAGAACGATTGAGTTGCAAGCCTATGCGGGTACGTGTTCTAATCGGTTTGAGTGATTATTTCAAAAGCGCTAATGCATCAACTATTAGCCAATTTTAAACCGAGTGGAGAGAACATTGTGAGGGATGTGCATGACTTGTTAGTTTTACGGGCGGGTTAATCTTGGTTAACCATTTTATATGGGATTATTCACTTTTTCGTTAAATATTTCATAAATTGTAAAAAAAGTTTGAACCGGGTATGACATTAGACCTTAACCTTTGTCTTGGGAATGGGAAGTGTGTTTCTCGTTCGACCCACGTGAAAGTGAAAGACAGATTTGCTTGAGGGCAAGCAAACGACAAGTGTGGGGATGTGATGGAGAGTGCAAAACACGAGTTCACAACAGGACGGTCACTCGATCGGATGGCTATCTGATCGGGTGGCAATCCGTATGTATTGAACATGTTGAAAATTGTTTAAGTACCAAAGTCCTAAACGTCACACGATCGGACAGTCGCTCGATCGGATGACAATCCGACCGGGTGGAAATCCGTTCAACGTTCAGATCCTTGAAAGGGTTGAATAAAAGTTTAAATAATGGAACCAAGTGCAACCCGATCGGATGGCCGGTCGATCGGATGACAATCCGATCGGATGGCAATCCGATCGGATGGCAATCCGATCGGACAACAACCCGTCCCGATGGTCTGATCGTTCTCACACTTGTTTCTATTTGAAGTTTTGAATGAGACGTTTTGATATCTTGCTTGAACAACAGAACCCTTATCTCGGCCCAAGTGACCCGGCCGAACAGGAATCACCCTAGTCCGACCGGTTCATGGTTCGAGTCGGCAGTTCATGTTCAAACCCGAAATCAATATCTCTCCCGGATAGAATTCATATCTGGAACTAATGCATCACTAAGAATGAGTAGGTGATGGAGAGTGCAAAACACGAGTGTTAAAGTGTTTAAACATTGTGTTTTTAGTGCGTTGTATGCGGTTATATATTGCGAATGTGATAACTACGCGAGATTGTGATTTTACAGGTTAATCGTGTAATTCGGTGAAGTTACGACACTTGGTGATGGAACGGAACATGTGAGGATGTTTATCACGAGGTATTACATCATTCGGGACGTGTTCGGGACGAGTGATAGCTCGAATGTGAAAGAAACGCGAAACCATGAAGTCTAAGGAATTGTGGGTAATTAAATGAAAGTGGAGATGATGCTTTTGATTGAAGACATGATAAGCAACGTAAGCTACGGTGATTAAACCGTAGCCTACGGTTCATACATACGACTTCAAAGAATGATCAGTAAGTTAGAAGCTTAGCCTACGGCTACCACAGCGTAGGTTACGGTTGGAAACAAAATTGGCAGCGAAGGTTTAATTGTCAAAAGGTTTAATAACCTTAAGATATTATGGGCAACGTCATGTGGACTTGTGAAGCCACTTATTGTTTTATAAAAAAGTTCTCTAACATCATCATCATGTTGGCTAAGAATCCAAATATTGAAGAATACATCATCACGTGGATTTCTTGGATCACATTGGGAGCTCAAAAGTCATTCTAAAATCATCACCATATTGATGTGCACATGGGAATTAATGGGGAGAACATCATTGAGTTACATGCCATTATTTTAATCATCACACATATATTGAAGGATTGGTGGACTTTTAGCAGCAAACATTAATTACTTGGGCTATCAACAATCGGTCCAACATTATCATTCTATATCATGATCGACAAGGGGCAGCAACAATATTCACGGAGATTAGTGGCAGCCTGTTGGGATTGAACCTTATCAGAGGAACAGATAATTAAAGCCAAAACTGGATCAGAGCAGTGGATCCAGAATAAGCAGACGTTTACAGATAGTTAATGCAAATCTCTCCCCTTGAAAGTGGCTTTGTATCTGCTGACCTCCTATCTACTGATCTTATCAAGTGCTGATCCACAACTGCTGCTTTGCATCTACTGCCAAATGTTAAAGACTGATGGAAGACCAAAGCTCTGCTGACTCAATCTTCTGCCTTGAGTCAAGTACTGCTGATCCGGACAAGCACTGCTGGATTCACAGCAGTGGAAGGATGCAGCAACTGTTTTAGTGTCTTTCATATAATAGATTGTAATAGCAGTTGTTACTACATCAGTGTTTGTATAGATCAGAGGTTAGAGTTTGTTAGGAGGTTAGATGTCACTTTCATGGTGACGTCAGCTAAGATGCTCAGTGGTTTGCAAGTGCCTATAAATAGTTCAGTACTTTGTACTGTTCTATTAGCTCTTTCACCACATCGTCTTCTTTGCACGAACAAACTACTGAGCTCTGGCTGAGGGGGAGTTTGCATTCTTACATCAATCATTGTAATCGTTGTTGAAACAAATTCAATCATTCGGTTCATTGTGAAAAGATGTTTGATTAAAAGTATTACTCCTGTTTGATTGTATGCAAAGTTTGTTTCCATCTTAATTCCGCTGCACAACTCTTTCATTTCCATCTTAATTTCAAACAAAATTACAATAAAAAAGAAACTCAGATCCAACAATTGGTATCAGAGCTTGGACAGTCAAATTTGATTTAACAATCATTTTGACGTAAATAGTTCAGCTCATAACAGTTGATACTCATCGTTTGTTCGTCCGTTGAAAAACAGAGCAAGGATTAATCACCATTAAAGTTGATTTCTCAGTGTCTGTAAAACAACAAGAATGACGTCACAATCTCAAGATGATAAAAACATCGGCTCACTTTTTAAACCACCTATGCTAAAGAGAAATGAGTACAACATCTGGCAGAGGAGGATGAGTCACATCCTCGCTCAACAAAGCACAGGTTGTTGGAGGTCTGTCATTTATGGTCCCCATGTTCCTTCAGTGCCAAGCGCTGAAGATGCTAAAAAGTTCGTTCCAAAACCAATTGAAAATTATACCGAAACCGACTTTCAAAAGATCGAACTAGATGCTAAAGCTTTTAGCATCATAGCATCAGCGCTGCCCAATGAGATATATGCTGGACTGTTACACTGTAACAGTGCCAAAGAATTATGGGACGCACTTAAGGAACAGTTTGGTGGAACTGAAGAAGTCATAGAAAGCAATAGGGAAATCCTGAACCAACAGTATGAAACATTTTGCTATATTAAAGGTGAATCACTAACGCAACAATTTGAGCGTTTTAGCTGTCTCATCAGTGAACTGAGGCTTGTTAACACCAATTTTACAAACTCAACTCAAAATAGCAGGTTCCTCAGGTCACTGCCAGAAAAATGGGACACTATTGCTTTTGTCACCCGAAATTCATCTGAATTCAAGGATCTGACCTTGACCCAACTCCATGGTCGACTCCTGACCTTCGAAAGGGAGTTGAACCAGAAAACGAGGTTACAAGAGTCAGGAAAAGTTACCGATGATTACACTTTCGGTAATACTGCTCTTCTGGGTCAAGAAGAATCTGGGAGCAGTGGTAAGGATCAGGGTTATGATCACTTCATTGACATAACTGCTTGTGCAAATTTTAACAACCCTGATCCTCACTCTGCAAGTTATGCATTCACTGCTAACGAAAACCAGATGTCAGACAATTTAAGTTTTGAACTCAATGATTTACAACATTTTGATCCCACTGATTTAGAGGAAATGGACATTCTGCACCAACTGGCTTTGCTAAGTGTTAGAACTAGCAAGTTCTACAAAAGAACAGGGAGAAAATTCCTAGGTTTGCATGGAAATCTAAGGGTTGGGTTGGATAAATCGAAAATCAAGTGTTACAAGTGTAATAGGTTGGGACATTTCGCTAGGGAATGTAGGAGTCAAACCACTGGTCCCATAATTACTCATCCTAGCTCAAATCCTCGACCTCAAAACCAAAACACTGTGCACTATGCCCAATATACCCAGCAGCACAAGTGAACACTGCTCACTATGCTGCTGCCCCTGTGCCAGTACATTATGTCCAAACTACTGTTCCACAAATCCAATATGTTCAAACCCCTGCTCCACAGGTACAAGTGCAACCTGTTGCACCTCAAACCACTGCTCCAGCAGCAGCACAACCAGATCAACAAAGTTTTTTCACTCAAGGGTTTGTTGACTGGAGCAGTATGCCTGATGATCTTTGTGTTGAAAATTTTGCACTCTATGCTTCTAATGATTCTTCACATGATGAGTTTTGTTTGATGGCACTAGAGTCAATACAGGAGGGGGTTGAAGCTGAGGAGGAACAGCAGTGTTTTGAAACAGTGGAAGAGGTGATTGAAGCAGTGGTTACTGCAGTGGCAGATGAAATACTGTTGGGAGAAAGTTCAGGTACCCTGATTGAACCAATGACAGATCCATGGTCCATAGAGGACAAAGAAGAAGAGAAAGAAGAAAAGGCTGGTGAAAAGAAGGTAAAAGCTGATGATGATGAAGATCATCAATGTGATTGTGCAATGATGGCAGCTGCCAAGGTATCTCCTCAAGTTCTTGAAAAACTGTGTTCTGACAATTTCATAATTGCTTTTGCTAACATCAAAGAGGTGAATGAAAACCTTCGGGATAAAGTCTTGTCTGATGAGGTCAAATTTGAAAGGTCTTTAAAAGAACTTAAAAACAAATTGACTCAAAAGGAAAAAGAGATCAGCTGTCTAAAAGAAGAGCAAAGCATCACCAAAACCCAACTTCAAACTATGGTAGAAAAATACCAAAGTTGCAAAAAGGAGTTGGAATCCACCCAGATTACTTGTGAAAGATGGGTGGAATCCTGCAGAGGATATGAGGTGATGCTTGCTAAACAGATTGAAAGTAATGTGAAATTTGGGGTTGGGTATAGAAAATATGATGATGAACACATTGCTTGTGAAAAATCTGTTCAAAACACTGATGTAACCACTGAGTTCATCCCTACAAACAAGAATGGCCAAGAAGTGAAAATCACTGACAAACTTGGTAACAAAATCACACTTGGCAGAACAAGGAGTTCCTCAACTTTTGAAGAACTTGAAAAATATCAGTTTAAACCTACCTGGTCTGACGAGTGTGATATTCTTGAAAATTTCAAGCCAATGGACTTTACATCAACTGATGGTGTTAAAGCTCCAAAAGCTAAAGTCATACCTCTCAAGGACATCCCAGCAGTGGTTAAAACCTCTGCTGCAAAGGAGTCTGAAAAGAGAAAGAAGAAAGAAAAAATTGATAACCTGTTTTGTGAATTCTGTGAAAAAAGGAATCATCTAACAAAAGATTGTTTCCACTTGAAAGCTTATGATTTAAACAAAACAAGTGTCATTGTTTCAGCAGAAAGTTGCATTGTTTGTGGTAAGACAAACCACAAAACTCAAGCATGTGTGTACCTCAAAAACTTTGATGTGAAAAAGAACGAGTACATGGCTAAAACATCCTTGAGTCCATCATCATCCTCATCATCTGTCAAGTTCATCAAGAAACAACCACCGTTTGTGCCAGTTCAAACAGCTGTTACAAAACAGCTGAACCAAACATCTGTCAAAAGAGATGTTCAGGTTACTGATGCACCCTCTGCCAATCAGTTCAGAAAAGGCAGAGAAAAACAGTCTTACCAAAGGATTCCACACGTTTATGAGGCCTACAAAAGGCCCCCTAAACCCAAAGTGAACAGGCATCCTTTTGGCTATCAGCAGATGATTGGTCAGGACCCACAACAGTGGTTAAAAAAGAACTGTCCTAAAATAGTTCAAATCCCTGACCTAACAACTGTCCATCATTCTGCCTCCATCCCAGACACTGTTGAGACCCCATCCAAAGCCTTGTTGGCTTTGGAGACCTTAATGAACTAATCCTTTTACTTCATGTGCAGGGAGCTTCTGCATGCTTTGATAGTCTTTGGTATGTAGATAGTGGAGGCTCCAGGCACATGACAGGATGTAAAGCCCTCCTCAAAGACTTTAAAATCCATGGTGGGGGTGATATATCCTTTGGGAATAATAGTAAAGGAAAAGTTCTGGGGTCGGGTACAGTGGAGTCTGGAAAAGTAAAATTTGAAAATGTCAATCTAATAGACAATCTAAAATTCAACCTTCTGAGTGTGTCCCAAATGAGTGACAAGGGTTTTGGGTCATTCTTCACAAAAGATTGTTGTAGGATTGTTGGACCAGAAATGGTCAAAAAGATTGAAGCAATAATCAAAACTGGTCAAACTAAACTTGTTGCTCAAAGAAGCGGCAATGTTTATGTTGTTGACATGTCAAAAGAGTGTCCCAGAGCTGATGCCTGTCTGTTCTCAGCTGCCTCTAACAAAGAGACAGAACTTTGGCACAGAAGGCTGGGACACACAAATCTTAAGACAATCACAGAAATTTCAAAAAATGGTTTGGTAAGAGGCCTACCACAAAAATTGTTTTCATGTCCTGAACATTGCATTTCCTGTTTAAAAGGAAAACAACATAAAAGTTCATACAAGTCCATTGAAGAGTCCAAAACAACCTAGTGTTTGCAAATGCTGCACATGGATTTGTTTGGCCCAGTTCAAGTCATGAGCCTCAAAAAGAAAAAATATTGTTTGGTTATTGTTGATGACTTTTCTAGGTTCACATGGACTTTCTTTTTGCACTCAAAAGATGAAACTGCAGGCATTTTGCAAGACTTTGTGAAACAGGTTGAAAAGCAATTTGACCTTCCAGTAAAAAGCTTCAGGAGTGACAATGGCACAGAATTCAAAAATAGGGAGTTGGATGCCTTCTGTGTGAAGAAAGGGATTGTAAGGCAGTACAGCATCCCAAGAACACCAGAGCAGAATGGGGTAGTGGAAAGGAAGAACAGAACTCTGATTGAGGCTGCCAGAACCATGCTTGCAGATTCAGGTTTGCCATTAACTTTCTGGGCAGAGGCAGTAAACACTGCTTGTTATGTTCAGAACAGAGTTTTAATAAACCCCATGCACAAAAAGACTGCCTATGAAATTCTGTATAAAATTAAACCACTGATCTCATATTTCAAAGTGTTTGGCTGCCCATGCTTTATTTTGAACTTAAAAGATTCCATTTCAAAATTTGCAGCCAAAATTGATTGTGGTTATCATCTGGGATACTCATCCACTGCCAAGGCCTACAAAGTGTTCAACACACGGACCAAGGCAGTGGAGGAGACTTTGAATGTAAAGTTCAATGAACTCTCATCAATGAAAATCCCAGCAAACCCTGCAGATCTGTTTGATCTTGAAAAATTCACTTTTGAAAATACTGCTGTCAAGACTAACAGTGCAGGTCCATCAGAGGATACAACACCAGACTATGGGTATGAAATCATCATCCCTCAAAGGTCTGCCACAAAGGGAAAAGCACCAGCTGTTCAAAACAGTTGTCAAAGCTCAACCACTGCTACCTCAACAGTTGTTGACCAAAGTAGCCCATCAACCACTGCTTCCACATCCTCAAACACTGCTGACAAAAGTCCTCAAACAGTGGATAAAAGTCAGCAGTTGTCTACTTCATTACCTCCTATACCACCCCCTTTTGAAGCCACTGCTGGATCATCAAAGTCCCCAGCAGTGGTTAGCTCAGATGATACACATTTGCAGCCTTCACCAACCAATGCCATCATACCATACCAAGGAGATTTAATCTTCTTGAGATCTCATCCACCTGATCAAATCATTGGCAACATAAATGAAGGGGTGCTCACAAGAAGCCAAACCCAAAACATTTGTCTTTTCGCTGGTTTTCTATCACTCCATCAGCCAGTCAAGTACCAAGAGGCACTGAAAGACAACAGCTGGGTAGAAGCCATGCAAGAGGAGCTCCAACAGTTTAAAAGACAACAAGTATGGGAGCTTGTACCACTGCCAGAAGAGGTTAGTCCCATTGGCACAAAGTGGGTCTTCAAGAACAAAACTGATGAAAGGGGTATTGTTGTCAAGAATAAAGCCAGGCTTGTGGTTCAAGGTTACAGACAGGAAGAGGGGATTGATTATGATGAAACATTTGCCCCTGTTGCAAGATTGGAAGCCATTAGACTGTTCCTGGCCTTTGCTGTCAACCACAATATGAAGGTGTTTCAAATGGATATCAAAAGTGCTTTCCTCTATGGTACAATTCAAGAAGAGGTGTATGTGTGTCAACCTCCAGGTTTTGAGGATCCATTTTATCCAGATCATGTCTACAGGCTAAACAAAGCCTTGTATGGCTTGAAACAAGCACCAAGGGCCTGGTATGAAACTCTTTCCAACTTCCTACTCTCAAATGGTTTCAAAAGAGGTACCATTGATAAGACATTGTTTTTAAAATGGAGAGGGAAGGATTTAATGATCGTCCAGATTTACGTGGATGACATTATTTTTGGAAGCACATGTAACTCAATGTGTGAAGAGTTTAGAGAACTCATGACAGCTGAGTTTGAAATGAGTGCTATGGGTGAGCTGCAATGCTTTCTTGGTCTCCAAGTACAGCAATTGCAAAATGGAACTTTCATTCATCAAAGCAAATATGCTAAAGAACTTTTAACCAAATTTGATATGAATGATTGTAAACCATGCAACACACCCATGGCAACAAATAAACTGGTCATGTCTGATGAAAAGGATGAGCTGATTGACCAAACACTTTATAGAAGCATGATTGGGTCTCTATTGTACCTAACTGCATCTAGACCAGACATCATGTTTGCAACATGTGTCTGTGCAAGAAGTCAATCAGCTCCCAGAAAATCAAATCTCATTGCTGTAAAAAGGATCTTCAGATACATAAAAGGTGCTCCCACACTTGGTATCTGGTATCCAGCTAATGGGAACATCAAGCTTTCAGGTTTCTCAGACAGTGACTTTGCTGGATGTCACACCACAAGGAAGTCCACATCAGGAGGGTGCCAGTTTCTAGGTGATTGCTTAGTTTCATGGCAAAGCAAAAAGCAAGCAGCTGTTTCAACATCCACTGCTGAAGCTGAATACATTGCTGCTGCAAGTTGTACAGCCCAACTCCTGTGGCTTCAAAATCAGTTGCTGGATTTTGGTATCACTGCCTTAAAGACACCACTCATGTTGGACAGTCAGGCAGCAGAAAATATCATCAAAAATCCAGTTTCCCATTCAACCACCAAACACATCAACATCAGACATCACTTTGTGAGGGATTGCTATGAAAAAGGTTTGATTTCTCTGCATCATGTCCCAACTAAAGACCAGCTGGCTGATGTGCTCACAAAAGCACTTGATACAGCCACTTTTGAAAGTTTGGTCTCTAGGATTGGGATGCTGAACATGGAATAACAAGCAACATCTTGTTTCTCTATGAATAAAAGCAACAAAATGTTTTCAGAAAATCAAAACTCCATCCTTAAAAATAGCTAAAAATGAAAAATTTTCATTAAAAGTCCTTAAAAGTCTGCCATTAACCACTGATTGTTCAAAAGTCTGCTCTACTTCAAAACTCTGTTGTTCAAAAGCAGTGTCTTATCCACTGATATGCTATCCACTGATAGTAAAAATCATCCACTGCTTTCATACCACTGCCTTCATCTGTCCCTATCACACAAGTACTGTCCTTCACTTTCAACAGGGGTTGTCACGTGGACAGTACATATTGGTCAGACCTTTTGTAACGGCTGCCACCTCAGCATTCACTTTCTTCCCTATAAAATCCCCCACTCACCACCAAAACAGGGTTTTACTGTCGAATTGAATTCTTAAAAATTCTCTTCTCAAAGCAGTTTTTCATCTCATTTCTTCACAAATTTCTTCGATCAATCATCCTCAAAATGACAAAATCAAAGAAATCTTCAAAACCCTCATCTAAATCATCATCGAAAACAGCCTCCCAAAAGGCAATTTCCACTGAAATTCCACACAAACCATCTCACAATCTCCTGGGTCTTCTCACAAAACCAGGAACCACCAAAATGTTCGATTCCATCATTGACATCATGGCAAAATCAAAGTACAAAACTTTGTTCATCGCCGATGTACCAATCTATTTGGCGACCCAAAGGGAGTTTTGGAAGAATGCAACCCTTGAAAAACAAGGAGACACTGCAACCACCATAAACTCTTCTATAAAGGGTAAAGCTGTCCAAATCACGCCACAATACATTTCAGAGGTCTTTCAACTCGATGATCAAGAAGGTAAAATCTCTTTCACTAAAAACGAGTTGCAAACTGACTTCATTGAGAGAGGGTATGAAGCCACAATGATGAAGAAAATTACCTTAGAAAAAGGTTATTTTCCTTCTGCAACCAGATTTTTATTTCATACCCTCCTACTATGTGTTTCAAACAAAACCACTTCTTTCAATGAAATCCCTTTAAAGATTCAAAATCTGGGATATGCTATTCTTCAAGGAGAAAATTTTAACTACTCTCGGGAAATTTTTAAAGATTTGGTTAATAATGTTGAAACAAAATCATTCTTACTGTTTCCAAGGTTTTTAAGTTACTATTTTTCAAAGAAATTCAGTAAGGATGATTTAGCTGTAATAAACCAAGGTGATCCTACTCAAATAAATAGTTTAACTACTGAAACTTTTTCAAGGATGTTAGCACCTTGCAAAACACAAGCAGAGGTGCCTGAGCAGATTTTAGCAGTTACAACTGCTCCTCAGGTATCTGCTGCTGAGCCCACTGCTCAAGGTGATCAAAGCAGCAGCACAACTGTTTTGAAACCCACACCTAAACTCACCAAAAAGCCAACAAAAAGAAAAACACAAAAACCCCCCAAACCCATCAAAAAGGCATCTCTGGAGGATGAGATACCAGAGCTCCTGCCAGTGACAACACAAAAGTCACAAGAAACCACTGCTGCTACTTCCTCACAGCAGTTGGTACAAATATCTCAACCCATAACCAAAACTCCTCCTGCTTCTTCACAAAAATAACAGGTTGTACAAATAGGGTCTCCACATCATGATGCTCTGGAAACACTCGTTTCTATCATCCACAGTCCAATGCCCGGGACACATCCTAGTTCTACACCACCCATCACATCCAAAATTCCCTCACCAATAAAACCACTGTTGGATGCAATTGATTTGAACCAGGCATTATCCAGTCCTTCTCAATCACCTACAAATGAGAATATACCTCAACAACTGCCTGGGTCTGATGTATCAATCTTTGCTAACCCACCAACACAACCTGAGGAGGTTACACCCCTTGAGTTACAAGTAACTCTTGGTGGTAATCCAGTGAAGCAGCCACTACAAATGTTACACCCACTGGGTTATATTTGGACAGTGGTTACATTAATAAGACTTCCTTGGAGGCAATTCCTTTTATAGCACCTCTGCCAACCACCAGTGGATTTATTTATCCTACTGGCAACATCAAAAGGTTGTTAAGTGTTGAAGGAAGAAGACCCCAGTAGCAAGAAAAAGGGGCATCAGTGGTTAATGTTTGGAGTATACTCCCTATATCTACCACTGATAAAACCACTGCTAGTGGGAAATCAGATGATCCCATTAACTTGGGTGATGGTTTAAAGTACCAGAAATTGACGGATCGCATTGAAAAACTTGATAACTCTGTTGCAGAACTCAAAGATATGCTACAACAGGTGTTACAAGTTCAGAAGGTACAATCAGTTGTTGTTCCACCTCAAGCACCTGCTCCACAAAGGGCACCTGCTACAAATGAGCTCTGGAAGTTATTTCAATCTTTTCTCCAACAACAAGCATATTTAGCAGATTAGCAACATGAAAAACATGTACAACAGCTGAGAAATGCAATGGAGTCAAGGTTCAAGAACACTAAAGCTGACTTAAAGGCCCTCAAAACTCAGATCCTGCACACCACTGGCACTGCTCCTCCACAAGTACGCTACATTTATCAACTCCCTGAAGATAATGCCAAAAAGGGGGAGAAAATGAAGGAGTGGAAACAGAAGGGTATAGAGGATGGTCTTTATCTTGAACCAGAGAATTCAAACATGACCAAAAAGATCCCTTTGCCAGATGGCAGCAAGAAGATTGATGTGACAACAAATGCACTAGCAGAAGCAGTTGCAAGTGTGAAAAGAGATAGAGAGGCCAAAAGGAAAGCCAGGGTGGAGAGAATGGATCATCCAGATCAGGGTACTTCTGGGTCAAAGGATCATGAAAATCCTGTTGAGGAAAAGAAGAAGCTTACTAGAAAAGTGAGGCAACCCAAATCCATTCCAATCAGACGTTCAAAGTCTGCTCACAAACCACCATACAAAACAGCTGATGCAACAGGAGTTACAAAAACCACTGCTTGCCAAACAGTTGTTCCATCAACACACACCACTTCAACACACACAACATCCACTGCTTTACCATCATCACCACCAAAAACAACACCTGCTGACATACAGCAGAAGACAGCAGATGATATAACATCTGTTGTAATGACAACAGTGGTTGAAACACCAGTTGTTTCAACAGCTGTTAGTCAATCACAATCCACTGCCACAACATCTACCACCACTGTTCCATCCAAAACATCATCAGTCTCTCCTAAACCAAAAAGGAGAAGGCTAATTTTAAAAGATGATGACACATCATCACCACAAACATCTTCAAAATCTTTAGCTCTTGTCACAATACCAAAACCTGTTCCTCTCTCTTCAGTTCCAATGTACAAGCCCTTACCTCCTGCAGGTGTTCAATTTCCTCTTGAACTAGCAGCTGTTAGAGATGAAATAAAATCCTTCTACTATGAGGATGACCCTGCCAAAAGGAGTTTGCCATCAATAAAGGGATATCCTTGGCCTAAAAATGTTGATGAATACTTGGAAATCAAAGCCAAGCAAGCAGAGGATATCTCAAAAAGAAACACACGAGGGAAGTCTGACAAAGAAATTTCAAGAAATTATCAATATCTGCTCACACAAGTCAGATCCCTAGAGCAATTTGCAAAAAATGTTAGTCAACAAATTTCTGAAAGAGCAGCTGAATCTCTGAAGAAAGACTACATTGAAAGCATCATGGCTCACAAAAAGTACAAAGGAGAGAGATATATGTACAAAGAGTGGACTGTTCCTGAGCTTGAAGATGAAGCTGCAAGAATTCAAGACATGATAAAAAGGAAGGTCACTCACACTCCTCCTAACTGGGCAAAGTTTAGAAAGAATGTACCTGACAAACAGGAAGAGCTGAAAAGAATGAAAGAGGAACTGGTAGCAGCTGAATATGGTAACAAAAGACAAGTTGCTAGATGGAAAGAAGATGTGGTCAGGGCTACTTACAAAAAGTTGGAACAATTAAGAAAGAAAGATCCCACAGTTCCTCAAAAGCCTGACTATCCTGAAGCAGCGGTTTCAAAAAGACCATCAAAGCTGCAAATCAGGAGATCCACAGCTCCAGTTGGTGCTGCCATCTACAAAAGAAGGCCACACAAACAGCTGATTGCTGAAACCATCAAAGAGTTAATGGAAGGTGAAGACCTTGGAAAAGAGGGTATAAAGAAAATGATCATGGAAACTCTTGGTTTGGATCAAACTGCAAGTACTGCTCAGCCAGTCATGAATAGGCCAGCCTCTCCAAATACTTCTGCAAATAAGCATCTCCCAAGAAACCCACCAGGCTCAAAAATACAAAAGTGGGAAACTGACATACAGACCTGCGTATTGACTTTGCTCAGGTCTGGTGGAGGAGTGGAGAAAATATCAAGGGAACTAGCTCTTGGCCTGAGTCTTGAAGATTTGCAGGATCTCCTTGATCTTCCACTCAGCAGGGATGATGAAGATACAGATGCCCTAGACTTTGAATTACAATTTAAAGGTCAGATAAGGGAGCTGTTGTTGAGGCAATAAAGAATTCCACAAATAATGAAGAGTTTTGGCATTATCTGTTCCAGGGGGAGATTGTTGGGATTGAACCTTATCAGAGGAACAAATAATTAAAGCCAAAACTGGATCAGAGCAGTGGATCCAGAATAAGCAGACGTTTACAGATAGTTAATGCAAATCTCTCCCCTTGAAAGTGGCTTTGTATCTGCTGACCTCCTATCTACTGATCTTACCAAGTGCTGATCCACAACTGCTGCTTTGCATCTACTGCCAAATGTTAAAGACTGATGGAAGACCAAAGCTCTGCTGACTCAATC
Organism: Helianthus tuberosus; assembly: GCA_030545235.1. Lineage (NCBI taxonomy): Eukaryota > Viridiplantae > Streptophyta > Magnoliopsida > Asterales > Asteraceae > Helianthus > Helianthus tuberosus. Next base: position 148,227,660 of record CM060411.1, on the reverse strand, counting down.
TTCTGCCTTGAGTCAAGTACTGCTGATCCGGACAAGCACTGCTGGATTCACAGCAGTGGAAGGATGCAGCAACTGTTTTAGTGTCTTTCATATAATAGATTGTAATAGCAGTTGTTACTACATCAGTGTTTGTATAGATCAGAGGTTAGAGTTTGTTAGGAGGTTAGATGTCACTTTCATGGTGACGTCAGCTAAGATGCTCAGTGGTTTGCAAGTGCCTATAAATAGTTCAGTACTTTGTACTGTTCTATTAGCTCTTTCACCACATCGTCTTCTTTGCACGAACAAACTACTGAGCTCTGGCTGAGGGGGAGTTTGCATTCTTACATCAATCATTGTAATCGTTGTTGAAACAAATTCAATCATTCGGTTCATTGTGAAAAGATGTTTGATTAAAAGTATTACTCCTGTTTGATTGTATGCAAAGTTTGTTTCCATCTTAATTCCGCTGCACAACTCTTTCATTTCCATCTTAATTTCAAACAAAAATACAATAAAAAAGAAACTCAGATCCAACACAGCCATATAGTATTATCTTGGGCTCTCAAAAATCAACTTAACATTCACGAAAGATTGGGCAGCAATTAACAAAAGTTTGGGTTCTCAAAATCACACTTGAGGCCCATCGAAATTTTGGCAGCCGTGAACAACTTTTTGGGGCAATTCATTATTATCGATTTTTTTTTGGAGAGAAGTTAGGCAGCCGACTCTCATCTTCAGGACTCAACATCATCGACCATATGAAGCTTTGGAAGATTTGTCACACATCATGAGCGGCTAGCCTCGTCGGATTCACCCCGGTGTAGGTAGTTGTATTTTCTAGGGTTTATGCATTTGTTCTTTGATTCGACTTTGTGACAACTTGTATTGATTTTTGAAACCATTGACAATAGTTTACATTTGTTTCGTATTCGTAAATTGTCGAACGATGTTAAAAGTTATGACTTTGCGAAATGGTTATGTGTAGTTATGCGTTGTCGTGGTTAGGATTTACTTGTGTTGATTACAAAGTGCATTCTTGTCCGTTCTTCGGGACGTTGATAGTTATTGGCACCTAAGTCACGGTACACTAAATCCGCTAATCGTATGCAATTGAGTTGAATTAAAACATGTAGGAACCCTAGGACTTACAATTACCGAAACCGGGTGTGATCCGTTTTCTTAATTCCTGTTTTCAATTAAGTAGTTTAGTTTACAAGTTTAGTTAATAAATCATTGTTTTCGATAACATCAATTTGTCGGTTAATTCCGATTTATTTTAAAAACCAAATAAATAAATAAAAATAGCAATCTTCATAATCATCTTGTACATTATTTGTAAATAGTCTAACTAATCGAACGGGTCGTGCAATACTGACCACCTGCTCTTCGTGGATTCGATACCCGACTTACCCTAGCTACCTAGGTTTAATTGGGTTTTTGACTGATCGGGACGACACGGTCACGTCAAAATTTTTTAAAAAATTAGAAAATTTGAAAATGCCAAAAACATTCGAAAAATCAAAAATGAGTTTTGTTGTGAAAAAGTGGAAATGATAGTACGTCAGTTAGACTATCACAGCATGCTAAAGAAATGAAAGATAAAGTTTTAAACAGTCTCACTAGGGATGTGTCGATAGGCTCAGCTAAGACTAGTAGTTTTGCGAAAATGATACAAACATAAAGCAAAAAGCCTAAGTCTGGTGGGAAACACGGTCGAACGCATAGTACTTAGTTTTGTCCTTCTTGACTGTGTGCCTGCTCGGTAATTGCTGATTGTAGAAAGACATAAAACCGGTTAAGTTTGTGAGCTTTCACAACTTTGCTGAAAAGTCACTGTGATTCTGTGTTTTCATTTTGCAAAGATTTAAACTTGTTTTATTTCTTTATTTTGTTTAAGCATTGGACATCCTCTGCGTATACGTGAGTATCGACCTGGATGTTATTGCCTAAACGTTCTACTTTATTTTCTTTGGTGTTTCGTTTAAGCTTTGGATCACCTCTGCGTATACGGGAGTATCGACCTGGTGGTTAAAGCCTAAACAATTTCAACTTGTTTTTATTTCTTATTTTGTTTAAACATTGGACTTTATCTGCGTATACGGAAGTATCGACCTGATTGTTAATGTTTAAACATTCTGCTTTATTTTTACACAAATCACAGTTGATGAAATTTTAAAGGCATTACGTGAGTTAGTGTATTGCATGATGAGGGGATATGCTAAGATCGTGGGGCGCATAAGACTTTAGTGCTATCTAAATATACCCTAATCGTATCAGTAAGCATTTCGAACATCTTAGAGGAGTTTAAGTGGATCACAATATCGATGATCTAGGGTGAATTGTTTAAAAGCTTTAAGTGGTATGTTTAGATCAACAGTGCGGCTGATTTGTCTCAATAAACTGATATGATCCTCTTACACAAACTCACAAAAAGATGTCTGTATATAGTTTATTTCCCAAAATCCAAAAAGATTTTAGTGTGTTTTAGCATAAAATTTTGAAAAATTCAAAAAGATTTTACTTCATCTTATTTTCGACAACTGATGTTGAAAAGCTGATTTTCAAAATTCTAAGTGCTAAACATGATGAATGACAGTGGGTTGGGATAATTTATTTGAGATGAGAAAATGATTTTGAAATGTTTAAATGGTTCATTAATTTGAATCAAAAAAATTTTTGTTACAAATTCAAGAGGTTAAGTAGAGTTTATTAACGTCAAAATTGTTTATCTTACAATTGGTAGAGATGTTTACAGGTTTGAGTCAGGATTCGTTCTTAAGGCGATAGAAAATTTCAGACTGCGATCCCGGAACAAATTAAGGGGGAGTCTGTTAGCAAAGGGGAGTCTGAAGAGCGAAAGAGATAGACTCAGATTCTAGAGAATAGCTGTTAATGGTGATTGAAGAGAAAGAGAGAGTTTGAAGGATGCTTCAGAGTCAAAGTTTTTTGGAAAAAGCGTGAAGACTGATCAAGACTGAAGTTTTGACGTACTGAAGTCTCGTACTGAAGACTCCGACAACATCCAAGGGGGAGACTGTTAGTGCATATGTCTGTTGACTTCGTCTTGTAATTAGAATGATAGATTAAGTCACGTAGAGAAATGACATAAGTCTATTCCACACGAAATGGGCTTCTCACTTTCAAGGGGAATAGATTTAGTATAAATAGGTGCCTTAGTCATTTCATTTGTAACTTTTGGAATCTAGAGCCAAGGTGTTACTAGTGTGTCTCTAGCCTGTATATATCTATCATATCAATACACGAGACTGTTCAAGTGATTCCAAGTGTATAACAAGCTGAACGAAGATCAAATCTTTGTATTCCGCCTCTGATTTGATCCGAGAATTCTTCTGAACGACTCGTTCGGGTCGTGAAAACGATCCTACATGAACAATCAGAACCGTGAACACCTATTATGCTACACATTCATTTCCATAACACAAAATCTATCATTAAACTAATCACACTAATCATCTAGTCATTTTAACTCATCTATCCTCTTAGAACATGTATATCACTCATTAAGCACACATTTTGTCATATATTGCCAACTATAATGAAAGGAGCAACTAACCGATTCAAGTGTGGGTGCAAGGGTGTGAAGTAGTGAAGAATGAAGCTTCCAATCGGTGTGTGCCAACTGATCCGAGACCTCCGATGGCTGCCGGTTCAAACCCGAGAGGAGGAGAGGAGGTGGTGTTGTTAGGGTTTTAGTGAGAGAAGGTAGGAGAGTGTGGGAGTGAGTGTGAGGGAATGTTTGGGGATTTGAGCTAATGATGGAGTGTACAAAATAGGGAGATGTTGGCTTATGTGGGGGGTTTTATACCCATTCTAAGGTCGGTGCACCCTAATGGGTTTCCGAGTGGGCTTCTCGGGTGCATGGCCCAACCGGTTTGGGTTCACTCGAGACTGAACGGTCTCGGGTCGTGTCCTAGTGGTCTCGGCTCACTAATATTCATATATATATATATATATACTACACACATAACTTAATACAAGGATCACATAGCACACCCAGATAATTCACAATCTTTCATTTAAAATGTACGTACACATAATGCTATTACAAAAAGGTTGCTCGGGAAAACCTAGAGTGTCACAAGAAGCATCATCAACTCCAAATTGAAGTTGATTTTTGATGGCCTCTTTTCTGTGTTCAGCATACCTCTTCTCATCTTCCTCATCCATCTGCTTCGATTCAGAAACCTGGTGTTGTGATTCTCTTTAGGTATGATATTTGGTGCCCCTTTTCTGTTTATTGTTGTATGTTCATTCGATTTCAGAAATCTGGTGTTGTGATTCAATTTAGGTATGATTTTTGGTCTCCTTTTTTTGTTTATTGTTGTTTGATTGGTTCGTTTGATACTTTGCCTCAGATTTTACGTCTCCATTCAGTTTGTTGTTGTGTATCTAATCAATTAAACACCAATAGTTTCCAATTTGCTTATGCTCTCTTTGTTTGTTATAAGCTTATGGTATATCCGTCTTCTTCATTTGTCTTCAATTTCAAGGGATATTCATTTTCAGGAACTCGATTTACATGTGGTTTAGGTTTTATTTTTTCATTTAGTTTACAATTAAGGTTTACAAATATTGGATGTTTATCTTTAAAGTAATTAATTTGATTAAAATTTAAAAGAGTGAAATATATATATATATATATATATATATGTATGTATGTATTACGGATCAAGGTTCTAAAATTTATTTCTTATAGCGCAAAAAAAAAACATATGTAATTATTTTGTAGTCCTACCTTGATTCCAGAAATTAGTGATGATATTGTAAGATTAATACTTCAGTATCCTGACTAAAATTAATTTTTTTAGTGATGGATTGAAAATGGAATGTTCAGAAATTTTCAAAACTAGTTTTCAAGGGTTGTCAGAGCAATGAATGACCCTTTGAAGAGAAATCATTCTTCAAAAGAACTGGGATGAACATGACATTAGTCTAGATCATTGAGAAAAAGTTATGCGTGTCTGAAGGGGTATGGTTCCAAAAACCCGCGCTAACCAATCAGGTCGCGCATAGGACCATACTCCTACTACATTAATATGTCTACTTTCTGGACCCTGAGCCGACTAATTAGGTAAAACCTAGGTCTTGCGCGAGGCCAAGTAAAGATCAGACCAAAATTCCACACTTAGCTTCCTGGATGAAAACCCTCACTTCCTGGACCCCGCGCCGGCTACATGGGTTTACCCCAGAGGCCGCCCGGAGGGCAGAAGCGCAGGGCATCCTAGGACAGTGCAAAGGTACAAGTGGCAGAGAAATGGACCAATCAGCGTCCAACAGGCTGTATCCTATCGTGTTCCACGATTGGCAATCGTACAGGAGACAAGAAGGTACACAAGGACGCTTACGTGGCACCAATCAGCGTGCGACGACATCTGCTCCATGATCTTCACTCACCTGCTGATGGCAGAGAAACAACAAGGACAAGTGTCAGGACACGTGGATCCATTCAACGTGCGCCGACTCCATCCTCCCCCAGAAGCACTAACGGTTGTGGCAGAGGGAACAAGAAGGATATTCCTTGTTGTCGACTCAAGGCCCAAGACCCATCAGCCCATCTCCTACTACACTACTTTCACACCCCCAAAAATCCACCATGCGGGGTATCACCGCTTGGAGGCGTGACATGACCAGGATCAAGCCACCAATCATATTGAACAAGCATGTAAGTAGTTTGTAAAATCCAACACAATACAATTGGTGTCTAAACAAAACATAGTTTAAGTTGCAAGCGGAAGCATAAAGTTTAAAACCAAATCATAAGTTTAAACGTTTCAAATGTTTAGCATGGCACACAGCTGTCCATGTCCCACAACGACTCTTTCCCACTCCAATGAAAGCTCCATGAGTACCTAACGACCTGCAAGGCATGTAACAATGAGTCAACAACAAAGTTGAGCGAGTTCACAGTTGGTTGTTTAGTTATAGTGTTCGTAAATCATAGGTTTATTTCGTAAACCATGTATTGTATTAATCTGTATCGCGGTTTCCCAAACATGTGTGCGATGATTAGTGGGGGCTTCCCATGTGTATCGTATTAATCCGTATCGCGGTTTCCCAAACATGTTTGCGATGATTAGTGGGGGCTTCCCATGTGTATTACTTGACTAGTCGTATCCGTACGTGCCCTTCTTGATCCAAGGACCGTAGCAAGTATGAGTGTACGCAGGTTTTACGTACGTGCCCTTCATTCCGAGGACAGTAATAAGTATGAGTGTACGTAGGTTTTACGTACGTGCCCTTCCCAACCCAAGGACAGTGAAAAGTAATTTAATAGTAATGATAGTACGAGTGGTTATTCAATCCCATTCCCAACCCACCGGGAATCCCATGCCTTAGGAGTGTGAACTCACCTCGGTTGCTCGGTTTGACTCTCAAAAATAGCTAACAGTCAAGGTTGGTCAATCACGTCCTAGTATAATTACCAGTTAGTTATTTAGTGGTTTTCAAATAGAGCACGTAGTTCTTACACGTATCTATCACATAACATGCATCACTTTAACGGTTTATGCCCATATAAGCTTCCCATCTATTCCCGTTCATAAGCAAACATACGACAATGCACATAACACTTTTATAGGCATATAACATGTAATATCATTCTCGAATAACCTACCCGACATTTAGACACGCAAATCACTACTTATGTCGTTTCAGCTTTAATCTTCAAAACTGGGCTGTTTTCGGGGATTTTAATAAAATAGTTAACTTATTCCAAAAATTCCCAATTTTTTACAAAAGCTCTTAAAAGATCCAAATATTATTGTGTAAAAACCTCGGGATCCAATTCATCACCAATATTTTATAAAAATTCATTTTCCGGACTGAACTCAGATTTATCTTTTTATGACTGCAGTCCACGGAATAATTTATTTAAAATTCATCGAGAGTCTGATTTGCGAAATTCCAGTGGGGTAGTTACAAATACATCAGTTGTCATCTACTGTACAAATTTTATGAGTTGATTCATCATAGATTTCCAGTTATGACCAAAAACACATCACTCATTTACTGCAGCAAAAACTCAGCTTCAGCTACTGTTTTTAAAAGGGTCTTTAAAAATAGTAAACGAAGTCCAAAAATTATGATTCCAGTTCCATTAGAACCGTATTTCATAATACATAAATCTAGACTTCATAAAATACATTTTTCGCTTTTCCTGCGGTGTCACATTATCCCCCCGTTGATTTGCAATTTCGTCCCGAAATTCTGCAGTAGCTTCAGCCTCAGTAGTGGTTGCATTTTTCTTAAACAGTTGGGGGTACTTGAGTTTCATTTGGTCTTCTCGTTCCCAGGTATACTCTGGGCCACGACGGGAATTCCAACGAACTCGGACTAGAGGTATCCTGGTACGTTTGAGAATCTTAACATCTCGATCAGTAATATCTACTGGTTCCTCGACGAATCGCAGCTGGTCGTCGATAGTGAGCTCCTTAAGAGGAACTATGAGAGTCTCATCTGACAGACACTTCTTCAGATTCGACAGATGGAAAACATTGTGAACTCCGCTGAGTTCTTCAGGTAGATTCAACCTGTAGGCGACCTTGCCAATTTTCTCAATGATTTCGAACGGTCCGACATAACGCGGATTGAGTTTGCCTCGTTTTGCCAAAACGGACTACACCTTTCCAAGGTGAGACTTTGAGTAGCACCCGGTCCCCAACTTGGAACTCGAGTGGCTTCTTGCGCTTATCAGCGTAGCTTTTCTGACGATCACGAGCTGCCGCCATTCGTTGTCGTATCTGAGCAATCCTTTCGGTTGTATCTACTACAAGTTTTGGGCCTGTGATTTGGCTGTCACCAACTTCTGCCTAACAGAGAGGTGATCGGCATTTACGTCCGTACAATGCCTCGAACGGAGCGGCCTGGATGCTGGTGTGGTAGCTGTTGTTATACGAAAATCCACTAACGGAAGATGTTTTTCCCAGCCGTTGCCGAAATCGATTACACATGCACGAAGCATGTATTCTAAAGTTTGGATGGTGCGCTCAGACTGCCCATCCGTTTGCGGGTGATAAGCTGTGCTCATGTCTAATCGAGAGCCAAAAGATTTGTGCATCGCTTGCCACAGTTCTGAAGTAAAACGTGCATCACGATCAGAGATAATAGAGGTCGGCACTCCGTGCCTCGAAACCACTTCATTTAAGTAAACGTCTGCTAGAGTGGAGAACTTATCCGTTTCCTTGATAGCCAAAAAGTGTGCAGACTTTGTGAGTCGATCCACGATCACCCAAATAGTATCATTTCCACGTTGAGATCTAGGCAGGCCAGTAACGAAATCCATGGAAATTTGCTCCCATTTCCATTGTGGTATCTCTGGTTGTTGGAGTAGGCCCGATGGTTTCTGATATTCAGTCTTGACTCTCGCACAAGTCAAACATTTGCTAACGTAAGTTGCTAGGTGAGCTTTCATGCTAGGCCACCAATACGTAGATCTGAGATCGTGGTACATCTTATCCGAACCAAGGTGTACCGAATAACGAGATTTGTGTGCTTCATCCATTACAAGTTCTCGTAAATTGCCATAGAGTGGGACCCAGATGCGTCCTGTTACGTAGTAGGCGCCATCTTCCTTTTGTTCTAACCGTTTTCTTGAGCAGCGTAAGGCTTCAGCCCTGACATTTTCTGGTTTCAATGCTTCAACCTGAGCATCTCGTATCTGGGCAGGAAGACTAGATTGGATGGTAAGTTGTAAAGCACGTACGCGTTTAGGTGTAGTATCCTTTCGACTGAGGGCGTCGGCCACAACATTGGCTTTGCCTGGATGGTACTTGATGGCACATTCGTAATCATTCAATAGCTATACCCATCGACGTTGTCGCATGTTTAACTCCTTTTGTTTGAAGATATGCTCGAGACTCCTGTGATCGGTGTAGATGGTGCACTTGGTACCGTACAGGTAATGTCTCCATATCTTAAGTGAAAAAACTACAGCTCCCAGCTCCAAATCGTGTGTAGTGTAATTCCTTTCGTGAATCTTAAGTTGGCGCGAGGTGTAAGCAATGACTTTATCCCGTTGCATCAGTACGCAACCAAGACCCTGAATTAACGCGTCACAATAAACCACGAAATCGTCTGTGCCCTCTGGCAATGAAAGGATAGGTGCACTACAAAGTCTATCCTTTAAGTGCTGAAATGCTGATTCCTGTGCATTACCCCAACGATAGATAACGCCTTTCTGAGTTAGTGAGGTGAGGGGTTGTGCAATCTTGGAGAAGTCTTTGATGAACCTTCTATAGTAGCCCGCCAAACCCAAGAATTGGCGGATTTCTGTTGGTGTACTGGGTGCAGGCCAGCTCTTGATCGAGTCAACCTTGGACGGATCAACATGAATCCCATCCTTGTTTACTACGTGGCCTAGAAAATGGACTTCGCGAAGCCAGAAGTCACATTTCAAAAATTTGGCATACAGTTTCTCTGCTCGAAGAAGTTCCAGCATAAGTCGTAGATGCTGCTCGTGTTCCTCCCGACTCTTAGAATAGATCAGGATATCGTCGATGAAAACGATAACGAATATATCCAGGTAAGGTTAGCACACTCGGTTCATGAGATCCATGAAGACCGCTGGTGCATTCGTCAACCCGAAAGGCATGACCAAAAACTCGTAATGGCCGTAAAGAGTTCTGAACGGTGTTTTAGAGACGTCCTCCTCTCGGACTCTCAGCTGATGGTATCCCGATCTCAAATCAATCTTAGAGTAATAATTCGACCCTTGCAACTGGTCGAACAAGTCATCAATGAGTGGAAGAGGATAACGATTCTTCACGGTCACCTTGTTGAGTTCACGGTAGTCAATATACATTCTGAAGGTACCGTCTTTCTTCTTTACGAATAACACTGGAGCTCCCCAAGGCGAAGAGCTAGGATGTATGAAACCCTTTTTCCAAGAGTTCTTGTAATTGCTTGGACAGTTCTTCCAGTTCGGTTGGGGCTAAGCGGTAAGGTGCTCGAGCTATGGGCGCTGCTCCAGGAGCTAGCTCGATTTGAAATTCAACTTGGCGATGAGGCGGAAGACCAGGTAATTCCTCAGGGAATACCTCGGGAAAGTCATGTACAATAGGAATGTCTACAATTCTCTTCTCTTCCATTGATGCGTCAGTAACGAGTGCAAGAATGGTAGTGTGGCCCTTACGCAAACACTTCTGGGCCTTAAGGAAAGAGATGATGCCCACAACAGCACCACTCTTGTCGCCATGAATCATGAGAGGTTCTTCACCAGAACGAGGAATGCGGACGATTTTCTCCTTGCAAATAATCTCCGCTTGATGATGAGATAGCCAATCCATCCCGATAACGACGTCGAAACTACCAAGTACAATAGGGATAAGATCGATAGAGAAGGTCTGACCAGCTAAGACGAGGTTACAGCCCTTAACTATGCGTGTGGCTTCAAGACTTTTACCGTTTGCTAGCTCTACCGTGTGCTTGGTGTTCAAAAGTGTTGGGGTACGTTTAAGCATTCGACTAACTTTTAGGGACACATAACTGGTATCGGCACTCGAATCAAATAGAACATTAACATAAAAGTCATCCAGTAGAAACTTACCCATCACGACGTTGGGATCATTCCTAGCATCACCCTGACCAATCACGAACACACGGCCCCGGGCGCCATTGTCTCCATTGTTTCCCCCGTTGTTATTCCCGTTGCCCTGATTATTGTTGTTGTTGTTATTCTGATTTTGATTTAACTGGGGGCAGTCCCGCTTGAAGTGGCCTTCAGCACAACACTGAAAGCATCCCCTGTTGCCTTGCTGTTGCTGCTGCTGGTTCTGTGGAGCTGGTGGTTGTTGTTGATGGTTCCGATTCACAGGTCGTGAGCTCCTGCAATCCTTAGCTTCATGACCCACCTTAAGACACCTCTGACAACGACCCTTGTTGCACTGACCATTGTGGTGTCTGTTGCATTGGTTGCACTTCGGGAGGTTTCCTCGATATCCACCCTGCCCTTGACTACCGGAAGATTGCAGACCAGGGCTCTGGTAGTCACCAATCTTTCGCTGCTGTGCCTGGGACTGAACTGTAGTCGAACCCTTGTTGGAGGTTCCATCCCATTTTCGTTTGTTGTCACTGGGAATAGCAGAAGTAGTAGTAGCAGTAGCACCTATACGCTTAGGCAGCCTGTTCTGTTCCACTGCCTGGTCTGTGAGACGATGAGCAAGACGAGTAACATCCTGGATGGTAGCAAGGTTAGCAGAAGTCACATGGCTTTGAATCTCTGGTACTAAGCCTTTAAGGTACAGTTCGATGCACTTTATGGGAGGATCCACCATAGTTGGACATAACACTGCTAGTTCGTTGGATCGCTTCGTATACGCCTCTATCTCTGACCCCGTCATCTTCAGATTAAAGAACTCCACTTCCAGCTAGTGGATGTCATCACGATTACAGTATTCTCGCTTGATCAATTCCTTGAAGTCGTTCCATGCGGTGGCATTAGCAGCTGCCAGCCCTAACATTTGAACTTGCGCGTTCCACCAAGTCAACGCAACGCCTTCGAGAGTACCAGTGGCATACTTCACCCTACGAGCCTCAGGGCATTCACACATCTCGAAGACCGATTCGAGTTTCTCGAACCAGTGGAGGAGTCTGACGGCCCCTTCAGTGCCACTGAAAAGTACTAGGACGACAGTCCATAAAAGTCTTTAACGTGCATACTGGTGGCTGAGCGTTCTGACCTCCTGCCTGGGCAGCTGCGAGTGCTGCAGTAACTTGTTCAGTGATCAAAGCCGCCAACTGGCCTTGAGTTAGGTTAACGCGTCCACTCATGATCTTCATATCAGAGGAAAACATGAGTGAGAGAGGTTCGCGAAAGTGCGATGACAGAAGAGAGTAAGCACACATGTGTTTCAAGCAACAGTTGTTATGTTTGCCTAAGCATACTATGAGCAATGTACTATGTGACTAGCAAGTAGGTAATATAAACATAAGCCATATCACCTAGAATGTTGAGCCTTGCACGTGGAGTGAAGCGTCATTGTGGATCGTTGAGCACTGTTCAGGTTATAGTCTGGTTTTATCCCAAAAGTTTCCCCCTTTTTAAAACCAAGTTCACTATAACCTGTAAATCCCGAAAATCGGATCTTTCAATGATATCAAACAACACCAAGTTTGTGCGGAATCCAAACTTGATGTGATTCAAGAATAAACACGAAAAATATGAAATACGAAGAACACAACGAATCACCTTTAAACACTTTCACACGATTCTATTACTATCAACTAGCAAAACCGTCTAGTACAAGTGCTCACAAACAATCGCCTTCCTCTAGCTCTCTCTAGGAATTCTGTAACAATGAGGTTTAAACCCTAAAACAAGTTAAAAACTTGTTTATATACTAACTCAAGCCCAATTCCCTATATGGGCTCCCCTTGGGCCTGCTTGGCCCACATGGCCTAAAGCTTGGCCCAAGTGACCTATAAAGGTCCAAAACCTAATATAAACTAACCCAGTAAAACCCAGTTGGTAACCATAACTCGTTGTGTTAATTTGATGCGTTAGTCTCACACTTTAGGGCCTAACAATCTCCCCCTAGACCGATGCCATCAAATTGTCTTCATAGCATGAATTCAGCAACGTCTTCAACGTAGTCTATGGTTGTCACTATGCTGCAGATGTTGTGGAAGTTCTTGACTTCTGAACTCTCAGCACTGGGTCTCTTTTCTTCAGCTCTTGTGGTTAGCTTCATATCAGGATCTCGATCAGCTTTGCTTGAAAATCTTGTTAAAAAGAATGTGAGAGGAGGATTCTCAGCAGCTCTTTTCTTCTGCAATCTTTGTCTTTCAAGAAGTTTCATGGTACTTCTTCAAATGTACTTTCACTGTCAGACGGTGTTTCGTATCCGGTTCTTCTGACTCATGTACATCTTGTAGTCGTGTTGCTCCATGCTTCGTCAGCAGCTAACAGCATCTCAGTCTTCAACAACCCCTGTTCTTGATTAAAATCAAGTTCTGCACATGCTCACAAACTCATAAGCAAACATTTCTTATGCAACAGGGAGAGTACCACATGAACACTAGGTACATGAAATTTCACAATTTAAATTCTTTTAACTTTTGATGATCAGTCAAACCTTCAAGAACGGTTACATTTTTAATTTTAAGAAAAACAAATAAGCACTCTATTTTTGGATTTTTGATTTTATATAAAAAAAACAAGACACTATTTTTGTATTTTTTTTTTATTTTTCAAATTTTTATTTTTAATTTAAGAACTAAAAACAAATAAAAACTCAAAATATAAACAACTACCATAATATACAATTACAATTGCAATGGGATCAAAATTCGTTCTCAGGCAGACTAAGGAACACTTTTCAGTACGAGCCTAATCAAACTGGTCTATGCGATTGCCAATATGTTTGTCCACTTAAACTTTAACGCTCAACTTTCAATTTTTTAACTCCGTGATATGCTTAAGGTAATATTATACTATTATACCCGTGTGTCCCATTCCAAGGCATACCCCCGCGATTAAGGTAAGCACAACGATTCATCGTAGCAGGTGAGTATACTGATGTCATCCTTTAAGATATCCTGACTGTGTCTAGGTCTGCATATAATCTATTTTATCATGTTTTGATTTCTTAACAATGAACACCCAAATAAATACTAATCAAATCCTGGAAATATAAACAGCACACTCTATCATGCAAGTATCTTCCCTACCACATATTTCACAAGTCCAATCCAGATTTCTGAAATCTTAACTGGGAATAGGTTGAGAAGAGAACAGAATAGATCTTTTGCAGAGATGGTATAATATACAGATCAAATGAGTTTTTCTCAGTTTGATATAGGTTTCTTGGGTTTCTTTTGGGCACTTGAGGGCCTCTTTCGGGTGTATTAGATCTATAGCGCGACAACGTACAGCTAGGTCAGCATGTATCTGGATGCAGCAGAAGCTGTCGTTGCCTAGCACCTCCAGGTCAGCATATATCTGGATGCAGGAGAGGAGGTACACGACTTTTTTAGAGAAGATTTCAGAATCAGATCAAAATTGTGTGTATCGGGACAACATACAGACATTCAAATAGAAATGAGCTAATTCCAAGTGACTTTCTTTCCTGGGTTCATGTACAATTTTAGTTCTGAACAGAAGGACAGCCAAGATATCCCCGGATGATTCAACAATATAAAGACCCGAAACCTCAGATGTTGGCTATCTATCAACGCAAGATTTAAGACCATAAAATCATACGCCGTTGGTATGTTACCCACATGGTACATAGTTTGTTATGTTTATATCACTTAGTATCTTTTATCATGTTGAGCGTCAAGCCTATCGACATATCACAGTAGATCCTAGTCTTTTCAGCTATGACACCTTACATGTGTTAGTCAAACCCTTTAACACGAACATTTATTTCACTTCCCATATCATGCAATATTTCTTTTTTATTTCTTTTTCATTTTCTAATGTTTTTGTATTTTTCTCATTTTCTCCCCCTAAAACAATGCATATATATACAGCAAACTCTTTTTGTGATTCTCTTTTTCTGAGTTTTCTCCCCCTTAAACTCTATATCTATCTATATGTTCCTCTCCCCCCCTAAATTTGTGCATAAATCTTGTATTTTTGCGCAAATTTACCATTTACTAGAGAAATGACACTTCATATACAAAGTAATGAACTAAGAAAGAGAAAAAATATTTTTTCTTAACCGTTCCGTCATTAGATTGAAAACTAATCAAATTCAAATCAAAGTACTGAATTTAAACGGTACCTTTTGCTGATCATTTCTTACTTCTCTAATCTCCTCCAAAGGAAACATATCATCTGTAAAAAAAAATTGAACTTTTTTCAATAGTGAAATGTTACCCGTTTTTATCTCTGGAACAACCGCTATCAACATTCCAGAGATTGTCAACAGCTCCTCCTTGGTTGTTCCTGAAAGGTAAGGAGATTAGTAAGACATTGGTACCCAGGCCATCGTGGTCCTGGGTTTTCCCGAAGCATCAAAATAAGACACTTCCTTTAGACACAAGTCCCCTTTCGTTTCAAGAATTGGAGATGTAGCTGCTTTTTGTTTTGCTCTCCAAATTTGTTTAGGCTTTTCTAGTTTCTCAGATGCCTTTGGCAAAACAGTTGGCTTATCAACCTTGTTATTTTTCGAAATTTGTGTTGGTTTCAAAGCTTGTTTTCTTTTTGCTTTAGCAGCATTCCAATCCCCATCAGAAGGTTTAACCTTGGGATTTACATTCTTCATTGCCTTAGGTGAAGATACCTTCATTGGCTTAGAATGGTAGTTGTCCTTTGGTGAAACCCTCCGATTTTGCATATAATATGGTACGTGGGGACGATGTGTGCAGTTCCGAGCTATGTGACCAGCAATGCCGCCATTGAAGCATGTTTGTCTCTTCATGTAGAAAGCATTCTGATCAGCTGGATTTGCTCTTGCAGACCCTGAAGGACAAACCGGTCCTCTTCGTGTTGGATGCGCTTGCACATGACTTTCAGACGAAGACGAATTTGGGTGCTTGTATGTGCTGGTTGCAGAAGTCTTGGTTCTTTGAGCACCATTCTTCGTCTTTTCTCCCTGATTGGAGCTTTCAATCACCTTGTCATGAGCCTTATGGGACCGTGATTGTCCTTGATGAGCAGACTTCTTATATCCTCGACTTTGATCTGCTCGTTTTGGCTCCTTTTGTGTGTTGTGAACCGGCTCACAAACATCAGCACACGAGTGAGTGTTGGCATTTTGTTGCATTTTTGGACGATGAACACAATTTCTAGCAATGTGTCCAGGAATTCCACAGTTGAAACATGTCTGTCGTTTCAAAGTATGGAGATTCTGATAGCTAGCAGCATTAGCTGTTTTGATGGGTCTAGATGACCGAGCTTGCGTTGCTTGTGTTCCATGTGCCTTTTCTGAGTTCTTCTATACCTGCTGATCAGAACTAGCATAAGCATGAGATGTAGACGGATGATGAGATTCATCCTTCTCACTTTTATCATGATCATTTTGAAAAACCGGTGTTTCAGGTTTATCTTTATTTTCAGAAACATTTTTCGGTGACTGTTCATTTATTTCAACTCCCTTTTCTTCTTTAATAGATTCAGATTCAGTTTTAATTTTAGAACAAGTTGAAATTTCATCAACACATGTTTCGTCAACACATGTATCATGTGAATCCGATTTAGGTTTGCTTTCATCCACGGTTTCCAATGGGGTCCCACTAGATTCAACATTAGGGACGTCCACGGAGACCGATTCAGAAGATGAATCAGGACATTCTTGATTTTCTTGAGAAGAAGTTTCACTGAATGTATCCTGAGGGACCTCACCTGTAACACAATAATCAACTGAAGAGTTAGAAACATCACAATCACAATCATTAACTGAAGAAGATTCATCACCAGACTTATTGTTCAAAGTTTCAACACAAACATCATCAGTTTTGCCCAAAACATCAGGCTCACTAGACGAAACATAAGCACAAAACGACGCAAACAAAGACCGACCAAAAGCAATATCAGATTCAGTTTGTTCAAAATAATTTTTAGAAATATTAGTATGAACAACTGGTTCACTCCCAAGAACATCTTCACATTTTACTTCAGATACTTTATCTGTACATGAAGACGAAGTGTTAGGATCAATTGAGCCTTTAGAAACAAAATTTATTGGAGCAGACTTCTGTTTCTCAATTGGTCTGTCATTAAAAGATGACTTATTGTTTTTGGGACCATAAGTCATTTTACTTTCATTAATCATCTCCTCCTCAGTCATGGGTAAATAAGTATAATTGTCATTATAGGGAGGAGGAGCCTGATTAAAACCCAAACCACACCCTTTCTTTTCCTTGTATGCGAGCTGTTGATCACACAAGTTTTTGACTAATTTGTTGGAAGAATCAAATTTCTTAATATTAAGCTCATTAATTTTATATCTATCTCTGATATCTTCCAGTTCCGTAGTCACAGTGCACAGTTTCTCCTGAACATAGAAGAGTTGAGTTGATTTCACACTTACATCATCCTTGAGTTTGACGATGTCTTTTCGCTGAGCTTCAATCTTTTCTTTATAAAGTTTTTCGTTTTTTGATAAAGTAAAGTTTTTATTTTTAATATCTTTGTAGTCTTGAATTAGCTCAGCGTTATGTAACCTATATGCCTCATTTCTTTCTCTACACTCAGGAGTGCAAAAGACAGAAAGTATCTCTTCACGACTGGGTGAGCAAATTGCTTCACGAGTGGGTGAGCAAACAGCATCAGATGTGTTGCCTTGAGTAAACTGCTTGTCAGCATTGTCATAAGATTTGATTAGTGAGATCAGCTCATCTGACTTCATTTTGTAACAGTGGCAGTCGGTTGTCAATATTATCTGATTAACATTTCTAAACCAACTACAGTTCTCCTGATCTGGAATCCCTTTTATAGCATCTAGAAGCTTTCTGTTGCTCATGCGAGTAGACACCACCATCTCTGCTTTCTCCATTTTAGAGAGCAATTCAGCAAACCGGCCTGTAAGTGCTTCTATAGATTCACCGTATGAGTATCTGAATCCTTGGAGTTCCTGCTCAAGCAACTCTCTCTTAGAAGACATTTTTTTTAAATGAGATCCCAAAAAATGTGCGCTTTTAACTATTTCCTCATCGCAAGCCCAAAGTGAGAACCTGTGTACTCACTAACTCAAACCCTTTGCACGTAATCAAACCAGCTTCTTGTATCGCACCTCGAAACCTGTCAGACCGTTATCACAAAACCAACAAAACAATATTTATTTTATTTTATTTTTTTTTTTTAATTTTTTTTAAGATTTTTAAGTTACTTTAATAAATTTAAAAAATATAAAGGTTTATTATTATTATTAACTATTATTATTATTATAAATAATGATTATGTAATGATTGCTTTATGATTATGATTATTATATTATAAACAATAAAAATCTAAAGGACAGTTATGTACGTTGTCTTCTTCGTTACACAAACAGTAACCAAAACCCTATTTCCTTTTCAGCCGCTACCAATCGTTTTAACGATGACGATGACAGAAAAGGATGATGAAGAAGATCGTGGAGGTGATGACAGAAACGGATGATGAAGATGAACGATTGATGATGCTGAATGAGATGATGATGGTGTACGGTGTCGGAGGTGAGTGATGGAGAAGTTAACGTGGTGTATGATGTACGATTGGAGGTGAGTGATCGGAGAAGTTTGTCGGAGACAGAGAAGAAGATAGTTGAAGGTGATCAGGTGTACGGTAATGGATTGATGGTTGCGACTCGAAAACGTCGGACTCGGAACCGCGGTTGCGACAGTGGAGGTTGCGACTAAAATATGAATGACTCGAGACCTCAGTTGAGACAGTGGTTGCGATTCGAGACCGACACTCGAAATGATGGTTGAAAACGGAGACGGAGAAGGTCGGAGTCGGAGAAGATGACCGGAGTTGCAGGTGGTGTTCGCCGATCGGTTTTCGTCGGAGATGTTTATGAGTCGAGATCTCGGTTGCGAATCGTAAGGGTGGTTGCGACTCGAAACTGTGAAATTGAAATTGAAGTTGCTGAGTCGAGACCTGTTGAAATTGAAGCAGTGACTCAAGACAATGTGAGGTGATGAGTCGAGACCGAGAAAGCTGTTGTGAGTCGAGACAGTGGTTGCGACTCGAGAACTCGGAACAATGAATGACTCGAGACTGTGATGATGATGATGAGAGTCGAGACCGTTGTTTCCTTAAAAATTTGAGTCGAGACCAGTGAATGAAGGACTCGAGACTTATCAAGGATGATGAGTCGAGATCAGCTGATGATAAGTCGAGACCACTCGAGACCTTTTGAAATTGAATTTGAATGTGATTGACAGCTATAGCCCGAGATATTTGGAAACTTTGAAATCAAGATAATTTTTCAAAATTAAAGGATTATGATTGACATTAAAGTTTTTTCGGAAAAAGAATAAAGAGATTATATTTAATCCTTTAACAACCTTTTTCAAAATCAAAACACCAAAATATAGTAATTTTTGATAAAATTTCGATGAACACTACGAAGAACGCGAAGAACACCGAACAAAAAATAACGAAAATCTTGAATCTTTGATATCACACCGAGCCTAGAAAAAGGTTCTAATGGCTCTGATACCAATTGTAAATCCCGAAAATCGGATCTTTCAATGATATCAAACAACACCAAGTTTATGCGGAATCCAAACTTGATGTGATTCAAGAATAAACACGAAAAATATGAAATACGAAGAACACAACGAATCACCTTTAAACACTTGCACACGATTCTATTACTATCAACTAGCAAAACCGTCTAGTACAAGTGCTCACAAACAATCGCCTTCCTCTAGCTCTCTCTAGGAATTCTGTAACAATGAGGTTCAAACCCTAAAACAAGTTAAAAACTTGTCTATATACTAACTCAAGCCCAATTCCCTATATGGGCTCCCCTTGGGCCTGCTTGGCCCACATAGCCTAAAGCTTGGCCCAAGTGACCTATAAAGGTCCAAAACCTAATATAAACTAACCCAGTTGGTAACCATAACTCGTTGTGTTAATTTGATGCGTCAGTCTCACACTTTAGGGCCTAACATAACCAATGGCTCTGATACCAATCTTTCACACCCCCAAAAATCCACCATGCGGGGTATCACCGCTTGGAGGCGTGACATGAACAGGATCAAGCCACCAATCATATTGAACAAGCATGTAAGTAGTTTGTAAAATCCAACACAATACAATTGGTGTCTAAACAAAACATAGTTTAAGTTGCAAGCGGAAGCATAAAGTTTAAAACCAAATCATAAGTTTAAACGTTTCAAACGTTTAGCATGGCACACAACTGTCCATGTCCCACAACGACTCTTTCCCACTCCAATTCAAGCTCCATGAGTACCTAACGCCTTGCAAGGCATGTAACAACGAGTCAACAACAAAGTTGAGCGAGTTCACAGTTGGTTGTTTAGTTATAGTGTTCGTAAATCATAGGTTTATTTCGTAAACCATGTACTGTATTAATCTGTATCGTGGTTTCCCAAACATGTTTGCGATGATTAGTGGGGGCTTCCCATGTGTATCGTATTAATCCGTATCGCGGTTTCCCAAACATGTTTGTGATGATTAGTGGGGGCTTCCCATGTGTATTACTTGACTAATCGTATCCGTGCGTGCCCTTCTTGATCCAAGGACCGTAGCAAGTATGAGTGTACGTAGGTTTTACGTACGTGCCCTTCATTCCGAGGACAGTAGTAAGTATGAGTGTACGTAGGTTTTACGTACGTGGCCTTCCCAACCCAAGGACAGTGAAAAGTAATTTAATAGTAATGATAGTACGAGTGGTTATTCAATCCCATTCCCAACCCACCGAGAATCCCATGCCTTAGGAGTGTGAACTCACCTCGGTTGCTCGGTTTGACTCTAAAAAATAGCTAACAGTCAAGGTTGGTCAATCACGTCCTAGTATAATTACCAGTTAGTTATTTAGTGGTTTTCAAATAGAGCACGTAGTTCTTACACGTATCTATCACATAACATGCATCACTTTAACAGTTTATGCCCATATAAGCTTCCCATCTATTCCCGTTCATAAGAAAACATACGACATTGCACATAACACTTTTATAGGCATATAACATGTAATATCACTCTCGGATAACCTACCCGACATTTAGACACGCAAATCACTACTTATGTCGTTTCAGCTTTAATCTTCAAAACTGGGCTGTTTTCGGGGATTTTAATAAAATAGTTAACTTATTCCAAAAATTCCCAAATTTTTACAGAAAGTCTTAAGCGATCCAAATATTATTGTGTAAAAATCTCGGGATCCAATTCATCACCAATATTTTATAGAAATTCATTTTCCGGACTGAACTCAGATTTATCTTTTTCTGACTGCAGTCCACGGAATAATTTATTTAAAATTCATCGAGAGTCCGATTTACGAAATTCCAGTGGGATAGTTACAAATACATCAGTTGTCATCTACTGTACAAATTTCATGAGTTGATTCATCATAGATTTCCAGTTATGACCAAAAACACATCACTCATTTACTGCAGCAAAAACTCAGCTTCAGCTGCTGTTTTTAAAAGGGTCTTTAAAAATAGTAAACGAAGTCCAAAAATTATAATTCCAGTGCCATTAGAACCGTATTTCATAATTCATAAATCTAGACTTCATAAAATACACTTTTCGCTTTATTAAGGTTCGGTTACAGCCAACTGAAGTTGGCTGTAATTGCTAAACAGCTTTCTGTTTTTCAGCTTTTACATTCTAATGCGAGTTACATTGGTTCCGTTAACATGCATAATGATCAACAACATTTCTAGTAATCAATATTAACAAGTAATCAGCAAGAAATCAGTAACATCTCAAGACAACATCATACTAACATAAATACATCATGTTTCATCTTCTTGTTTAAACCCTTTTTAGTGTTCTTGTAGATTTAACATATTACATCTTTTAATCATGAAACAAGATGAACAAAGGTGACATAAAGAACTTACTACTAGCTTAAAGCTAGGGATGATTCTTAGTGAAGAAGATGGAGAAGATGATGGTGAAAATCAAGTGAAAGAAGCTCCTTAGAAAGCCCTTCAACTTGCAACCTCCATGGATCAACTTTGAAACTTGTTAGTGAAGAAGATGAAGATGTGAAAGTGAGGGTGGTGGGTTCGGTTTTGGGGGAGCCGAAATAGGGAGAGAGAGTAGTGAAGAGAGAGAGTGATCTTGAGGAAATGATGAAAGATCTAGTGCCATGCTCTTATAGGACCATTCACATATTTTGGCAATACTTACAAGCAACAATCTAATTAAAATAATGAAACAAATCAAGTAGAAGATTGAAGGCATGGAGGTGATGATTGTGTGGGTCCATGAGGGACCGAAATCGGTTATATGGGGGGGGGGTGGGTGTAACTTTTGTGACTAGAATGTAATGGCTAGTTAGAAAACAAGTAACTTGATCATAAGTATTAGTTACAAGGTTTTTAGTGGGTGTTATGGTATACGGGGATCATGACTAGCCAAAAATAGTAAAACAATGTGTTTGACAAATATTTGGTGTCCCGGGTAATGTTCGGTTGTTCGGTTGGATACTGTTCCGTTAAATTGTTTAATTGTTCCGTAAGGCTTCTCATATATATATTTTTGTAACACAATTAATTCCTAACACATAGGAAAATATTCAGGACCATTTAGTCAAGTTTTCTGCACAAGCCTAGTACGTTAACAAACACATATAAGTATGACACAGTCACCAAGCACTTTAATTATCATTAAATAATCGTACGGATACATGTAATTACGCGGGTTGTCACAACTACTCCGACTATAAATAGGAGCCTTCATGTGCAAGTTATTTCTATTATGTTCTCTGCTCTCTCACTACTAATCACACACTTATTTCCTCAAAACGCATACTTATTCTCACTCCGGAGAGTGGTTAAGAGGATAACACCCCTATTCCCCCTCTTAATGAGCTTAACGAGGTGTTTTAGTGTTTTGCAGGAAGATTAAGGCTACAACTTAGAAAGGAATAAGAAGATTAACCTTATTGTCGAAGCATAAGCCCAAACTAATCACCACTTTAGTTCTGTGTTTCTTCATTGGCACCCACCGATTTTTGTTAAAGTTATTAATTAGGTTGAGTTTATAAGCATCAAAATAGTTTAAAGGCTAAGTGGTAATTTGTTGAAAGTTGTAACCGTAAAATAAAAACAGATCTACAATTAGGATGGGCTGGCTAAATAATTATGATGCTAAATAATTATGATGCATCAGCCCTCTTTCCTGATGTTAGTTATGGATTTAAAAAATGGCTAGGAGCAGTTTTATGTAGATCGAGACAGCGGTGCTGATCCAAGGATACCAGGGGGAAGGAGTGAGTAGCCATTTTCTGCTAAGGGGGTAGTTAACAATTGGCAACTTTGGGGATTTTGAAGCAGTTTAAGAGGGTTGTTGTGTAACACCCCGTGTTTCGAAAGTCAAAGTCAAGATTGAAGTCAAAGGAAGAAAAGATTGCTAATTGCGATATGTCACTCCTTGGTCAACTCCTGTTTTGACTTCTTTGACTTGTAGATAATCTATTTATGTTATCGCGTTAGTTGTATTATGTGGAGTACTTGTTAATAATCAAGGTTTAATCGCATACTTATCGCATGTTTAATCGATTTATCGCTTATCGTTATCGCATTCGCAACTCGAACTATGTGTTCTGGATATTGTTTTACGTATGTGTGCTGCTTATGTGTTACTTGTGCATGTTATGTTTATGTTGAGTTGATAATCGAAATCGCAATCTATCGCATCGAAATCGAAACGCTAAAGGCAAGTTATTTATAGTGATTGTATGTTAGATATAGTAGTTGGGATTAAAAGTAATTTAATGGGTAATTCTATCGCATCGCTCTCGAATCGCATCGCAACGCTCAACACTCGAATCGAAACGGCAAAACTCATCGCACCGGACAAGTGGATCGAGTGGCCAACCGACTGAGTGGCCATCCGATCGGATTGCCATCCGATCGGGTTGTCACCCGATCGAGTTGCCACCCGATCGTACTGCCACCCGATCGACTAGCCTCTTCTCCTCACTTTCCTTTTTGGGAAACCCTATAAATACCCTCACATGTCACATCACTTGATGTGACAGCTCCCTTGTTCGACCAGCTCGCTCCAGCCTTCATTTCTCCTGATTTCTCTTGATTCTTGTAAGTCTCCAACCTAAATCTTGTACTTTCTTGATCTACACGCACTCCTACACCTTTCTATCTTTTGAATCTAAACTTTTAACCGTGAAGTCACCGGATTTAAGGTGTTCTAGGGTGATGTCATCATGGAGTTCTTATGAACTTCGATGTTTGGCTTCATTCCACCAAGAACAACTTAGATCTGAAGGATTTCCACAACATTTATCAATGTTTTCACTTAAATCTACACGAATTCATGGATAAAAGGATTGAGAGAAGGTTTTCCAACTTTCTTTCAACTCTTTTACACTCAATGCACTTAAACCCGATAGAATCGGAGCATGTTCTGATCTCCTACTCATTCTTAGTGATGCATTAGTTCCAGATCTGAATTCTATCCGGGATGGAGAGTGCAAAACACGAGTGTTAAAGTGTTTAAACATTGTGTTTTTAGTGCGTTGTATGCGGTTATATATTGCGAATGTGATAACTACGCGAGATTGTGATTTTACAGGTTAATCGTGTAATTCGGTGAAGTTACGACACTTGGTGATGGAACGGAACATGTGAGGATGTTTATCACGAGGTATTACATCATTCGGGACGTGTTCGGGACGAGTGATAGCTCGAATGTGAAAGAAACGCGAAACCATGAAGTCTAAGGAATTGTGGGTAATTAAATGAAAGTGGAGATGATGCTTTTGATTGAAGACATGATAAGCAACGTAGGCTACGGTGATTTCTCCCCCTAAAATCAAAATATGTTTCAATTTTGATTTTCTGAGAAAATTTGAAAACAAACTATACAGATAAAGTGACAACATAATATCGAATCGCTTCAATTCGCCATCCACTTGGCATAAACAATCAGAACTCCCCCTGACAACAAACTATTTTCCCATTATGATTTCAAAACACTTAAGTTTGTTTTAATCAAAATGGTTTTTCCGGAAAATTAGTTTTGTTTGCCATTTCACAAGCATGGGGTTTAATTCATCACACTGTTTTCAACCACCTGTAAGTTTATCACAAAAACAATTTCCAATAATCAAACCACTTGTAAGATAGTTAAACCAAGTACAACTTAATGTCCTTGATTAACCACTTGAAAGACGAAATATCACAGTTAACAGCCTGTGAATTTCTCAAGAAAGATGCCAATTCATGCTCCACGATTACCAACTTGGGAGCTCTGGCAAGTCAGGATTTTAGACAAAGAATGGTGACACCCAAGCCTGACTAGTCTTGGGTGCATCCGAGTTATTTTTACTCAGTATATCAGTTTTCCTCTTTGATTCATAACAAAACTCATTTTTGATTTTTCGAATGTTTTTGGCATTTTCAAATTTTCTAATTTTTTTGAAATATAAATTAGAATGATAGATTAAGTCACGTAGAGAAATGACATAAGTCTATTCCACACGAAATGGGCTTGTCACTTTCAAGGGGAATAGATTTAGTATAAATAGGTGCCTTAGTCATTTCAATTGTAATTTTTGGGAATCTAGAGCCAAGGTGCTGCTAGAGTGTCTCTAGCCTATTTATATCTGTCAAATCAATAAAAGAGACTTGTAAAGTGTATAACAAGCTGAACGAAGATCAAATCTTTGAATTCCGCCTCTGATTTGATCCGAGAATTATTCTGAATGACTCATTTGGTCGGTAAAACGTTCCTACAAGTGGTATCAGAGCTCAGGAGGAAGAGTTCTTACCGATTTAGCTTGTTTTCACCGAGATTTCTGATTTCTACTCATTCTTTCACGTTTTTAACTGAATTTTTCAAAATTGAACGGGTTTTTACGGTCCAAATCGGCTGATTTTTTGATATGTTGTGCGAAAACACCTGATCTACAACCCTACAAAGTTTATCCTAATTCCAAGCCGTTTGGGAGAAATCTGAGTTTTTCTGTCCGATAACGAGTGACATCAGGTTGATTTCGCTTGAAACAGCCTAATTTCGCTTGAAACATCATATTCCGTTTGAAATCACATTTGATTCCGTGTGAAAATGCTTATTCCGTTTGAAGATTTCGCTTGAACAGATTGTAATTCCGTTTGAATGTGAAGTGAAGTTCAATCGAGTCAAATTGTGATATCCATGTGATCACACTGCTCGAGTTTATATCGGTCCAATAACATTTCTATAAATTGAATTGATTCTTACATTGTCGGCCTTAATACAAAGTTTTAAAAAAGTCTAATAGTCCTCGTGAATCAAAAAAATTGATTAAGTTGCATGTGATAAAGTTGGGTGGCCCAATTGGATTGTGTTGGGTATTAAAGTTGTCGATTAGCTTTATTTGGGGATATTCAAATTGCATGTGATCCATTAATAACAAACAACAAAGTGTCAGCCCACGTGAACAATCTTTGTATCGGTCCAATCAAGTGAAACTCGAAATCTAGAATTGTGTGATTGCATGTGTTTATCGGCCCAAGGTTGCCATGTGATAAGATTCATTAATTCAAGTTGTCAGGTTTAGTGGGTTTGTTGATCCAATTAAATCAAGTGTTAGAATTGTTGGCCCAATCAATTGTTAACCATATTCATTAAAACAATCGACCCAATCAGCGAAGTTTGAATCAAGTTTGTTGCCAGTTTTAAATTGGATTTGATTATTGGGTCGATACAAAATGTTTGACGAAATGGAAAACCATAACCTTGAAATGTTAAATGATTGGTTTGATGGGTATTTTGTTAAGAGGAGAGAAGATGAGAATAAGAATATTTGGGTTAAAAGATTTGAATATTTTTTGTGTAAGAAAAATGAAATGTTGAATGAGTTGGAAAATCGGTATGATCATTTAATTGAAAACTTAAAAAGGTATGAGATAAGGATGTCAAATGCTGAAATGATATCAAGATTTGCAGACACGTTACCATCAGGGTGGGATGAATTTTTGAATAAACTGAAAAACGATTCTAGATTTTCAAATTGTTATCCAAAAGTATTCATCAGAGAGCTTAAAACACATAATTTTGAGAATAATCAGAAAAAGAAAAATTTGATGAATGTAATAGATAAACATCTAGACAAAATAAGTTTGGATGTGATTGTTGAAATAAGCAAAAGAGTCAATATGTGTCTTGTAGCAAAAGATGTTATGAAATATGATATTAAGAGGGGTTGTTATCTAGATGAAAGTATGAATCCTCTTGATTTTGTTAAAAAAAATTTGTGCAGGCACATACAAGACAGAGACAGAGGTAGTGTCGAAAAATGAAGAATCCGAGAAAAATGAAGCTTCAAGTTCTGAACCAGTGTGCTCAAAATGTGATGATTTCAAAGCAGATAGTGTCAAACTCTTGAAAGATGTGGAGAGTTTGACATTAGAAATAAAAGATTTGAAAGAAACTGTTTAAAACTTTATAAAACTTTACATTTCTCTAGCGTGCACTGATAGTCCACTGATGTACTATCATTTCCTCTTTTTACACAAAACTCTTTTTGATTTTTCAATGTTTTTGACCTTTTAGATTTTATCATGTTTTTGATTTTTTCAAATTTTCAAAATTTCTAAAAATTTTCTTACTCCCCTTAAAATCAAAATATGTTTCAATTTTGATTTTCCGGGAAAATTTGAAAACAAAGCAGTAAACTGTACAAAGAAACTTGACAACTTGATGAGAATTGCTTCAATTCTCCATCCACTTGGCATAAACAATCAGAACTCCCCCTGACAACAAACTATTTTCCCATTATGATTTCAAAACACTTAAGTTTGTTTTAATCAAAATGGTTTTTCTGGAAAATTAGTTTTGTTTACCATTTCACAAACATGGGGTTTTCATCACATTGTCCTTTCACAATCCACTTGTAGGTTTATCACAAAAAACAATTTCCAAAAATCATACCACTTGTAAGATAGTTAAATCAAGTACAACTTAATGTCCTTGATTAACCACTTGTAAGTCGAAATATCACATAACAACCATCATTCACATCTGTGATATTTTTAAGAAAGATGCCGATTCCTGTTCCACGATTACCAACTTGGGAACTCCGGCAAGTCAGGATTTTAAGCAAAGACTGCAGGCACCCAAGCCTAACCAGCCTTGGGTGTGACCTTTTCAATTTCACTCGGGGTTTGAACATATCTTTTTTATTCATAAAATTCTTTAACCCCTTTTACCTTACCCTCGACCAATTTTCCAAAAATATTTAGAACATTGGGGTTAAAGGCTTTTTCAACATCAAAATCTTTCTTTTCAGAACAAGATTGATTTGAAATCTCAACTTCGTCAACTTTTTGTTTATAATTTTCAGCTCGCAATGGTGGAAAATTGATATCATCCATTGGCGGAACTGAATTTTCTCCTTTTTGCTCAACTGGTGGCTCTTCTGTCTTTGACGAGTCAGATTCATCGCCAGGAAGTGAAAATATTTGGAGAACAAAACGATTTATTAGAACTGTTGTCTGATTTTATGGTTGTATCCGAGGACAAAATCCTTTCAAGATACTCTCGAGCTTTCTGTCTTTTCTTTCTCAGTCGATCTTTCTGCCCTTGTGAAAGCTTCACTTTCTGTTCTTTCACCTTCTGTTCTTTGGGCGTTTCTTCGACCTTGACTGATTTCTTCATCTTTTTATGAGATTCAGCCCTCGATCTTTCCATTGATCTCATTGGGCAATCTCTGGCAATGTGACCTTTAATTTGGCATTCATAACATCTTCTTGTCTCAAATCTCTGTCTCTGGCAGCTAACAGCAATGTGTCCTTGAAAACCACAGTTGTAACACACCCTGTTATCGTACCAATCTCCACCATCAATCCAAACACTCAAATCATAACACTGATTTGATTTGTAGTACTCATGACTTCTCCTATAAGCTTGATTTGACACTTGAGCACTGTGGTCAAACCTGCACCACTTATTACCAACTTTTTGTGAGTTTTGATTTTCAAATTTTTGTGGTTTTGTATAATGATTGGATGACTGAACTGATGACCTTTTATTGTTGTTTTGAAAATTTTTCAAATTTTTAACATTTTGTTTTTGTTCTACATTCTTCTTAACAGGTTTTTGCTTTGAGCATTCACCTATTTCAGTCGAATGTAAAACAGTTTCTTGAAACTTTTCTTTTAATTTCAAAAATATTTTCTTTTTCTCATTTTTGTCATCAGTTTTATCATTACAATCCTCAATTATGACATCGTCATAATTTGTGACATTGTCACTTATTGGAATTTCATTGATCGGTTTTGGACATAAATGATCTAGTAATGCAGACGAGGTCACAAAACCTTTCAATGTCTTCTCTAACTCAGCAATTTTATTTCTAGCATACTCAACTTCACTTTCAAGTTGAGTGACTTTCTCAAGATGAGAATTTATTGCTTTTTCATTTTCAGTTTTATTCTTTTCAAGAACAGATTTTTCAGTTTCTAAAACTTTTATTTGATTTTGAAATTTTATTTCATTCTCTATCAAATTTTTGTTTTCCAGTTTTATCCAAAAATCTTCATTTTCTGGAATGTTTATTTTGCTTTCAAAATCTTTTTCAATTTTTAACTTTTCATTTTCCAAAAATGTTATTTTATCTTGAAAATATTTTTCTTTTTCTTTCAAATTTTTGTTTTCCAATGTTAAACTCTCTACATCCTTCAAGAGTTTGACATTGTCTGCTTCAGATTTATCACAGTTTAAGCACTTCTCGGACATCATTTCAGCTTCAGCTTTCTTCTCAACCTTGATAGCTGAAATTTCTTTAACCTGCTCCTCTACCACTTGAACATTTTTCTCAGATTAGAATTTTTCATCAACAGACTTCATTTTTCTAATCTTTTGGAGTTCAAATTCTTGAGCTTGAATCTTCTCAACAAACGTGCTCAAATTGAAACCATTTGGTAAAGCATTTGCCAACTTGTCAACCCACGTCTCATCCATTTTGTTAATGTTCAAATTTCTCATCTCTACATGCAACTTGAAATACCTCTCGATCAATTCTTTTGTAGACTCTCCCTTGATACCAGTAAAACTATCAAACTTATTATGTGCAATATAAAACTCAGAACCCATGTTTCAGTATTGAAAGATTCACAAAGACAGATTTTCAAACGTTATGAAAATTCACACAATCTAAGATCAGTTCAATCACTTAATCAAACAACTGAATCAGATGAATATCCGATTTAGTGACAAAAATCAGACGACAACGGATCAGGTGGGGATTCGCTTAGGCAAGTATCTGATGCTTGACAAATCACTTCAAACACAGACAAATAGAACTGATTAGGATCGGGTGGTAATCCGTTCGGATTGCCACTCGATTTGTTGTACTTTAAACTTGAACAAACAATTCAATGCTTATGCTACTCAACACTTGTTCACACAAAATTTTAAAACAAATTTCAATGTCCGTCAATTATTTAAAAACATATCATCAAATTTCATTGGACCAAAAATATCATTCAACTGACAACATTAAATTTGAAGACAAGTTGATTGGGCCGATGATTTTAAGTCACAATATATGATTGGGCCTTAAATTCCACTAAGCCGACAACAAAAGCACATGGGCCAACCGAATATACAATTTAATCTAATTGGACTTCCATTTGATTGTGGCCGACAAACACTTGTTATCTTTAAATGTTTAATCAAATAGTCGACACCCCTTTAATGATCAAGATAGTCACATGTAAAAGCCAACAATTTTAACTGATGAATCAATTCAATTGGGTCGATTAACTGTACTTTATTGATTATCACAATTAAATGGGCAGGTGATATGTATTGGGCTTCACAGGTCTACTGAAGTTACTAAAGTATGATTGGACCTCAATATCCACTGAACCGACACATCACAAACAATTTCAATTCATGAATCCTTTAGTCTCGTGATGATCTAATATATTCAATTAAGGCTGACCGACAACATTAAGTTCCATCACATGTAAATCTTGAGCCGATAAACACATGCAAATATTTAATCCTATCTTTTAATGTCCGAAAACTTTTAATACAACTCTATTGGACCGATTACTGTACACCAGAGAAATCAATGGGCCTGACACATCTTAATTCACGTGAACATGTTGACAGACTTTTCAAACGAAATGACGATGTTTCACACGAAATGACTTTCAAGCAAGATTACCGTTTCAAACGAAATTACCAAACGGAATTAGGTTTTTCAAACGAAATTAGTAATTTTCAAACGGAATATGGTGTTTTCAAGCGAAATAAGGTGTTTTCAAACGGAATTAGGTGTTTTTCAAACGGAATTAGGTGTTTTCAAGCGATATTAGGCTGTTTCAAGCGAAATCAACCAGATGTCACTCGTTATCGGACAGAAAAACTCAGATTTCTCCCAAACGGCTTGGAATTAGGATCTGAAACTTTGTAGGGTTGTAGATCAGGTGTTTTCGCACAACATATCAAAAAATCAGCCGATTTGGACCGTAAAATCCCGTTTAATTTTGAAAAATTCAGTTAAAACGTGAAAGAATGAGTAGAAATCAGAAATCTCGGTGAAAACAAACTAAATCGGTAAGAACTCTTCCTCCTGAGCTCTGACACCACTTGTAGGATCGTTTTCACGACCCGAACGAGTCGTTCAGAAGAATTCCCGGATCAAATCAGAGGCGGAATACAAAGATTTAATCTTCGTTCAGCTTGTTATACACTTGGAATCACTTGAACAGTCTCGTGTATTGATATGACAGATATATACACACTAGTAACACCTTGGCTCTAGATTCCAAAAGTTACAAATGAAATGACTAAGGAACCTATTTATACTAAATCTATTCCCCTTGAAAGTGACAAGCCCATTTCGTGTGGAATAGACTTATGTCATTTCTCTACATGACTTAATCTATCATTCTAATTACAAGACTCGATTACAAGACGAAGTCAACAGACATATGCACTAACTGTTCAAAAGAGGAAGGATGTATAAACTACGATGTCTTGATGATTCCTTGTTATGTTGATATGAAACTTGCTTGATATGATTGCAAGTGTGTTTGAAAGTGTGTTATGATGATTAGATGATTGATTATCATGTTCCTTATAAAGTGACTAGGTTGTGTATGTAAAGATTGATTTGTTTTAATATTATAATAGGGGGATTTAGTCCATTTGGATGAATGATAGGCATGGAATATATAAATGGATGAAACAGTGAAGAACATGTTGAATATGATATGAGTATTTGAAATTGTTATGTTTGATCCGTTTTGATTAAGAATTAGACAAGGAAACATGTTTGTGATATTTGATTGGTTAGTACACAAGATCATGATATTGCAATTCTATTGGACAGTACAAATGTTGGAAGGTGTTCTAGAAGGATTCTGTCATCAGGTGTGCAAGTCGAGACACAAGTCGAGACCCCCGGTCTCGACTCGAGACCATCTAAGTGACAACTTGCGACCAAGCAGCAAACATCAAGGACTCGAGACTGGACTCGAGACCTCCAAGGTTGCGACTCATATATGCACCACTCGAGACTTCCAGTTGACAACCCGAGACCCCTTGGTTGTGACTCGAGACCGCATGTTCTCGAGTCGAGACCACCTGGTCTCGACTAGGCTGTCCGACTCAGTTATTGGGCCGCCATATGTGACAACGTGTTTTTGGGCTTTGTATTTGTGCTAACTGTTGCTATGTGATGCTATGATCAAACTGTTTAAGGATTAAAACATGCCCAATAACTTAGTGGATAAATGTGTGCATACTATGTGTTAGATACGTGTAGGATATACTTGACTTAATTGTATCCGAGCCTGACCCATACTGGTAACCATGTTAGGACGTGGTGACCAGCGTGCTTGACCAAGTAAACTAATCTGCCGAGCAACCCGAGGTAAGTTCACAACTTTTAAAGCATGCGTTCCCGGTGGTTGGGAAACGAAACTTAAAACAACACTATTCCCTTGTAAGGGATACAAACCTACTTTTCTCCCCTTACGC
The DNA here is from genome assembly GCA_030545235.1 of Helianthus tuberosus. Lineage (NCBI taxonomy): Eukaryota > Viridiplantae > Streptophyta > Magnoliopsida > Asterales > Asteraceae > Helianthus > Helianthus tuberosus. The sequence goes on along the minus strand of CM060411.1, from coordinate 148,195,091 downwards.
GGGACCCTTAGTTAATTACTATTTATATTGGATGCAACAAGCAATACTAAACGAAACTCTATCACTCAAGTCTCTACTACTTAATACCGATTCGTCGCCGGGGCCAGGCGAACGGGTTATTAGTTGATAGCGCTATTTAGGTCTCACCAGCCTCTCACCGTGCCCGCGTATGGGATCGGGAGTGAACTAATAGACTCTGGCAAACCGTCAATGATGATAGAACATTGACAAATGGGGCACACTATGGAATCGTACAGTAGCATAGTATTCGGTATTGTAAAACCAGTTTAGTAGCTTACTTAAGGGGTAGCTCCCCTTGGTATGGTATAAATGAGTAAATTAACTGTTGAAACAAGTTTTTGGAACTAAAAACTGGGCAAACTCGTGAACTCGCCAACATTATGTTGATACCCTACTGCATGCTTTGCAGGTACCCAGTGACTCAGGAGCTTGCAGCTTGGGGATGTGTAGTGGTCGTCTTAACCCGTGTGTTGGGTTCTATAATAAACTTAAACTATGAACTTTGTTTGAATTGTGTTGCATATGCTTCCGCTACTTACTTAAACTCCTATTTGAACTTAAAACTTTTGAACTTTAATTATGATATTTACTAACCCCTGTGGTTGGTGAACATTATTACTATTATTAATTGAATGCTAAGTATAATTGGTGGCTGGATACTGGTCAGTCGCATGCCTCACGGTAGTACTCCGCACATGGTTTTGAGGGTGTGACACTTCTCACCAACTTGCTGCTCAAATTGCTAATACAATCAAGCAGTTGGCAAGCAGACCTCAATCACCAAACTCATCTCAAATAAATCTTATCCCTAGAAGGCTATCAGACCCAAAAATACTAAAGTGGAAGTCTGACAAAGATACCCACGTATTGACTCTGCTCAGGTCTGATGGTAATGTTGAAAAGCTGTCAAGGAAGGCTGCATATGGTCTGAATGCAGGAGAACTTCAAGATCTATTGAACCTTCAACTAATTAGGGATGAAGAAGACACAGATTCCTTGGATTTTGAGCTCCAATTCAAAGGGCAAATCAGGGAACTGTTGATGAGGAAATAAAGATCAGAGAATAATGAAGGGTTTTGGCATCATCTGTTCTAGGGGGAGATTGTTGGCTCATGTGATCCTTCTTGAAGAACAGATGATACAAAGCCAAAACTAGTTCTGCAAACAACTGATCCAAATAACAGTGTTTGAATTCTATTTTCCTCCAATGACAGTGGCATCCAACATATAATGATCTCTAAATTCTACTGATCTATAAAGACTGTTATGTACAAAGGTCTGTTGAAGTTTAAAGTCTTTTGAAGACCTATGATCTGTTGAAGTCAAAGAACTGCTGGAAGTCAAAGGCCAGATCAACCTTTGTGGAAAGAACTGCTCAAGCTTCATTAGTGGTTGAGCCCATAAGCGGATAACATCATCAGTAGATAGATAATCAGTGTTTATTGTAACAGTATATGTAATCATCAGTGTTTGGAGGTTGTTAAGATTGTTAGTTGTCACTGTCTAGGTGACGTTAGCCACGATGCCACAGTGTTTAGGATAGTACTATAAATAGACAGTGTCTGTACTGTTCTATTAGCTCTTTGCACACAATTGGCATTTTGTTCGAACTAGCACTTGTGAGCTCAGGATGAGGGGGAGATAGCAATTCATGCATGCGTTGCATATTTTGTATTGAAATCATTCAACACAAAGTATTGATGAAAGCTATTCTTTCCTTGTTTGTGTTATAAAGTTTTTCTTTCATTCCGCTGCAATTACTCATCTGTTTATCTTCTTTCATTGATCATTTGATAAAAACAACACAAACAAATAAACTCAGATCCTAACAGTTTTCGGCATCGGTTGGTGTATGACAACACACACACACACTGAGTTTTTATTTTCCATTTCTTTTTACTTAAAAAGTTTCCCATTTGACTAACTTTAGACTCTTAGGTTTAGCGAGTAACTTATCTTTAGCCTTAACTCATTTGCCTCTTAGTATTTAACTCATCTTCTAATTAAGTTAGAAAACTTAGTTTATTTATTTATTTCATGACATACATAAGAAATGTACTACTCAATAAAATCGGGCTTTGGGGTGTCACCGGGTACGACCGACCCGATTTAAATTTCAGTCCCGATAGCCAGAGCTTTTTGTAAACTTTATCTTCTTTAAAACATCTATTTACCTTAGTTAGCATTAGATTGATTTATTAAATCTCAATGCTAACCGGGTTGATCTTTAGTACTAATGGTGTTTTACCCACTCACAAGTCACAACTAGTTAATTTGGTTTAATTACCAAATTTGGTTTTGGCTGTTACACAAAATATGGTATATATTTAACACAAATCTACATTTACAAGATTGAAATAAGCGATGTGAAGTAGTATTCTACAAACTGCTTGGATAATCCACACTCATTACCTTCTCGTAATATTTCACGACTTACGTGTTAATCACCAAGATCTCTCGTGACGTAAAGACGACGAACAATCCATTCTACCTCCATGTAAATAATGGCCTTAATCTTAATGATTGACATACTCATATTAAACCTCAACACATACACATACATTGATATCAACTTTCCTCTCCATTATACACTCAGCATTCATATATACAGGGTGTGCACGGTTCGGTTCGGTTCGGTTATTAGCATTATCCGTAACCATAACCGAAGTCATCGGTTAATCGGTTTGGTTAATTCGGTTAATTTGTCGGTTTTCGGTTCGGTTCGGTTAATTTTCGGTTAATAACCAATTCAAACAAGGGCTAATTTTTTTGGCTTAGAAATACATGTGATGGAGGTATAAATACATGAAAGATAGATGTATAAATACATGAAATGGATGTATAAATAAATTAAATGGAGGTATAAATGCATGAACAAATGTTTAAATACATAAAATGGAGGTATAAATAAATGAAATGAAGGCATAAATAAATGAAATAGAGGTATTATTACATGAAATGAAAGTATAAACATGAAATACATGAAATAGATGTATAAATAAATGAAATGGATGTATAAATAAATGAAATGGAGGTATAAATACATGAAGATAGATGTATAAATACATGAAACAGATGTATAAATAAATGAAATGGAGGTATAAATGCATAAATAGATGTTTAAATACATAAAATGGAGGTATAAATAAATGAAATGAAGGTATAAATAAATGAAATGAAGGAATAAATAAATAAATGAAATAGAGCTATTATTACATGAAATGAAAGTATAAAACATGAAATACATGGAATAGAGGTATAAAAGCTATAAATATATAAAGAAATAAATGATTCGGCTCGGTTCGGTTAATTTCGGTTAACCGATGGTAAAAAAATATTCGTTAACCGACTTTCGGTTAATTCGGTTTCGGTTAATTTCGGTTTGGTTTTGTCGGTTTTCGATTCGGTTTCGGTTAATGGTTTGGTTATTGCACACCCCTATACACAATATACATGAATATATGATGTTCAAAATTTACTATTGCGTGTGTACTGAGTTAGAGTCATTTGTCACAATTAAGCTTATCCCTTATCTATATCTATATCTATATATATAATAAAGCAAACCATTGGGGGACACATGTCACCCTATGGTTGATGCCAAATAAGCAGCCATGTCATCATACACTTGGCACATCTCATAGTTGAGGATTGAATCTTGCTTCTCATTTACGCTATACTCTTTCTCTCCTCTCAAAACCCTAATTCAAACTCTCTCTCTTCTCTTCTCTGGCGAACACGGCGACTAAACAAGAGCCAATAATTTTGATCAAGAATCAACGGATTTGAAGACAAATCATATACGGTACTCTCTAATTCGAGTATTTCATGATCGATTATAGATTTTAATTAGGGCTAATTTTGCAGGAAATTAAATCCTCGAGATCAAATCGGCGATTTAGTGAAGAGGTATAATCAATCTTCATCGACGGTATTGATTCGTGATTCTGATATCCCCATCTTTTACATACGATTTCGTTTTCTTTGATCCGATGTTTCAGATTCAATGGTTTTGTTAGATTCTTTGTTTGTTAGATTATCGTACGCGATTGATGTTATTGTGGTATTGATTCGTGATTTCGTGGTTTTGATTTCATTAGATTCATGTGTTAATTTGGGGGGAAATGAAGTGGTGTGTTTGATTTGATTTGAGTTTTTGAGTGAAATCAGAAATGTAATGTGAGTTTTGTTTATGAATTGGTGATTTTAATTTTTTTTTTTTTTTTTTTGTGATTTGATTAGAGTTTTTTAGTGAAATCTGAAATATGAAAGTGACTTTTTAGTCGGTTACGGTTGCATGAATTTGTGGTTAATCATCCACTGTTCGTGAAGTTTGGTAATGTGGTGATGATCACGAAGGCGAACCTCGTGACGTACCGTGGACCGACTATGGTGGCGAATACGCTTCACGCGGCGATGCGATGTTGTTGAGAGATGGTGGAGATTGGGACTGGTTTATTAATTTGAGTGCTTCTGCTTATCCACTGGTCACTCAAGATGGTTAGTTTGTTATTCTGTCATTATTCTGTTTTGAATGTTTGTAATTCAGTTATTCTGTTCTGAATGTTTGTTATTCAGCAATATTTTTGTGTTTGTTTCAGATCTGATTTATGTGTTCTCTTCGTTACCGAGGGATGTTACTTTTATTGATCATACGAGTAATATTGGATGGAAAGAGTAAGATCTTGTGGTTCAAATTGTGAGATATAGATACTTGCTACAGTACTATAATATATAATTTAATGTTACATGTGTTATGCAGGTTAAGAGCGAAGCCTGCGATTGTGGATCCTGGGTTGTATATGAGTGAAAAGAGTGATGTGTTTTGGATTACACAGAGGAGGAATGTGCCAGCAGCTTTTAAATTGTTTACAGGTTTTTGTTATGGCATCCTTTTTTTATACAGAGAGTTATTTAGGTTATATCTGTTAGTAATTATAGGATTGCCTTTGAATATTGTGATATGGACATATAGGTAATGGTACTACCAGATTATACAATTTTGGATGTGAAATCTGTTGAAATTGAAAAAAGTTTTTTTTTCTAATGTTTATCTATAAGAACTTTATGGGCACTTCGACATGTGCTTTTACTTGATTTAGCTGAGCATTGGCCATTTCTCGTGTTTCAGCTGTTCCTTTTTGTAACTTCCATTCCCAGGCCCGACATAGGTTGTACCACCAATAACATCACACAAAGAGTTAGTTTTTTAGAGATCTAGATAAATATTTCCATTCCATGCATTTTGATTAAACCAAAACGTTTTTTATTTTGGTTTCAATTTTTCACGCCACAAAACCCATGTGATACTATGTTCGAATATGATGGTTTAATTTCAGTTTAATGATATCAATTCTACGATTCGATTTTTTCTTTGTTTTATTCTGAATTTTGGCTTCAAGGATGCGATTAGAAACAGGGGTCCGATACTTTGTTTTGATTTTAATTTCGGTTTGATCATTGTATGGGTCGATAATGATGGGATTTGTATTGTTAAGACGTTTCGGTGACGGCTTTAAAGGCTGTGTCACTGTCAATTGATATGAAAATATTTACCACCCAAGTGTCCTTTTTGACGATTAATAAACAAATGTAGAGACATGATGGTAAAACACACACACTTCATATTGATTCATTTAGTCATGTCCATTCGTTAGCATGGCGTGACTGTTCCATGACTGTTCGGTAGCATGTGGTGTCTTTTTAGTTTTTGTAGTATTATTATATAAAATATATAATAATTAAGCCAAAGGGTGTGTATGTGTGGTTTTTTTAAAGTCACAACTTTTCATTCTAGAGAGACAACCCAAGTTGCTTTTTGTATGGTTATATAATTTGGGCTTTGGTTTTGATTAGGGTCCTGCTTATCACACTCACTGTGGTTCCAAAAATATATGTTTTGCTTTCGTTTCTGATTTAGACGTTTCTGTTTGCTTCTCAACTTCAGTTTTGGTTCGCTGTTGAAATTAGATACTATGCTTTATTTATTCTTAAATTTTAATGTTTTCTAAATATAACATCTATGTGTTTTTTTACTTAATAACTGAGTTATTAATCATTAAAGTCTTGAGACAGGTTAGAATTATGCTCAAGGTGTATTTCGGTTAGAGTGTTTGACAATGGGAATGTAATGTAAGTTTTGCTTAACGTTTGTTATATGTTAGATATTTGAACATACAACTTTTATATTCGAAGTATATATAGATCATAGATGTTGATTGTTTCATTTTTAGAATGTTCATACCTATATATCATCGACACAATTACACCCGATGTACACCTTACTAGAAAAAGAGTCGAATGAGTACTTTAGAATGAGATCGTACAACATTGTTTGTTGATTTCGGGACTACCTGGCTTATAAATAAACTAATTGATTTTTTAATATTAACGTGTATTTTATCAGGTTGCAAAGCTAGAGGATTTGATTACAGGTTGTAGGTCCCCTTGATGTGTGGATCTTTCACAGAATTGTCAATCCGATCAAGAGTGCGGAATCCTCTTGATCAGAATATACCAGAAACAAGTAGAAGAACAGAAACAACAAATCACTTTCAAACTGGGTTTCTATTGATTATCAATCAAACTGAATTACAATCAATCAAACCCTAACCAACTCTCAAATTCGTCCAAGCACAAGCTCTCACGAATTACTCTCTCACAAATTCTGTTTTTGGCTGATTAACCTAAACCCTAAAGCCTAACCTTGTTTATATAACACAAGGTTGCTACATGGGCTAGATTAAACCTCATGGGCTGCGAATTGGTGTAAGCCCAATTCGCCCCCATACACCCAATCTGTTTGGGTTTGGTTAGCCCAAACATTACAACTAACTATTACAAAGCTAAACCCGCTAACTGTTTATCGTTTATCTAATTACAAGATATCCAAAGACCAAATCTAAGTTGTTGTCACAAACATGCACCAACAAACTCCCCCTTGACAATAGCTTCATAAAATAACTTTGTCTTCAGTCGTCTTGCAATCTTCATGTAGTCTTGCATTGTCTTTGGTCTTTGGATAGCTTCAGCTTCAATAGCTTTTGTCAGCAACAGACCCCCCCTAAGCTGATGCATCCAATCACCAAATCTTCAAAAACTTTAGCGTTTGAGTAAACTCCAGTTCAGCATTTGTAAAGCAATCTTCAAACTCTTCACTTTGTCTGCAATGTAGAAAGGAGGTTCTACCATGCATCCAATCAAACTCTCACCTCTTCACAGCAACTCATCACTTTAACTTCTTAGCAACATACTACTTCAATATGTATACTATAAAACAAACATCTCGAGAAACCATAAGAATTTTTTTTAACAAATTTAAATAAATTATTATTTTTCAAGAGATAGTTAAACTGTATCACAGATTAAGCATTTTCAATTTATCACCAACACACAAAACTTTTTAATCACACACCCTATAACCCGCATGATTTAAAATTTTGAACTCACTTTCCAACACCGTCTCCCCCTATCAGTAACAATTTCTCCAAGAATAACAGTTTTTCGTACGTTAAGAATTTTAAACAGAAAAAGACACTATTTTTGTATTTTTATATTTTCTGAAAGCAAGTAAATAACAAAAGCAATAAACACTCTATTTTTGTGAGAATCACTGGTAAGAAGATCATATCAGCACAATCAAACTGTTTCACACTATTAGATAATTCTTTATTTATTTTCGTGAAAAGCAGTCCAAGACGATTACCAGTATGTTTGTCCACTTAAACAAAATGCATGAACATTTCAAGTACCATTACCGTATGATACGTTAAGGTAATATTATTTCTGATATATTAGTGTGTCCCACTTCAGGATATACCCCCGCGATCAAGGTATGCAAAAAAGATTCATCGTAGTAGGTGAGTATACTGAATTCATACGTTTTGTATTTCAACGTTTAGATAATTGGTGAACAGGTCAGCACTTCCGTACAGCAGAGAGGCCAAAATATCTAACGAGGGCTATGACAAATACCATTTTTGGTACGATTTATGCATTTTGCACATTTTGAATGACTCTCTATGAGAGCTTCTTCATTTAAGGGTTTTGGCATTTTTAGCTCTTTTAAGATATCCTGGGTGTGTCTAGGTCAGCATGTATCTGGATGCAGCAGAAGGACACCCCTGATATCCCCAGATGAAATAACAGTATAAAGACCCAAAACTTCAGATTTTGGCAATCTATCAACGCAAGATTTTAGGTCATTAAACCATACACCACTGATGTGTTCCCCACTCATATTCAGTTCATTTAGGTTTATATCACATTGGTAAGTTGATTATTTCATGCTTTTTGCCTACTGGTACATCATATGATGAAGCTGCTATCACACTTAAGCAATTTAATTCAGTTTCAGTGTGACAGTCTAACTTGCTGATGTACTATCATTTCTTCTTTTTCACACAGTGATAACTCAATTTTGATTTTCTATATTTTTTTATATTTTTCATTTTTCAATGTTTTTGTATTTTTGATTTTTAAGAAAGCAGTAAACTATTTACAAAAATTCTTATGAAAAACCAGTTATTCGGGATTCCTCATCCCGTTGAGTTCGACTAAACGTTCAAAGCGAGCCCTGTCAAAAGCTTTAGTATAAAGATCTGCCAGGTTATCTAGTGTGTCGAATCAGCACTTTGAACTTCAATTTAAATCAATTAATATTTATATATCAACAATCTCACATCCCCCTTCATGTGCCTAGAGCAGCCACTATCAACATACCATTAGTTGATAATCCACCTTAGCAGCTCCTGCACACACCAACTAAGAAATTAGTTAGATTGGGGGACCCAAGCCTTAATGGTCTTGGGTCGTCCAAATTCACCAACTACTGGAACATCCATCCAATATCCATTACTCCTAACTGGAGTCTTGGATCTCAAACCTGTTGATGGAATTTGATTTTGATTTTGATTTACACTAGGTCTTTGGTCCTGAGGGTTCCTATATGTGTTTGGACTATTTGACCTTTGAAAATTTTGGTTTTGATACCTTGAATTTTGATTCCAAGAAGCTTGATTGTTATAATTTCTAAAGCCATTGTTATAAAAAGTTCGACCACCATTATTTTGGTATCGATTTTGATATTGACCTTGACTTCTGAAATTATTTGAATTTCCATTAAAATTGTTCATTCTAGGTGAACTGCTTCTAGGTCTCTCATATCTGCCTAGTGGAGATCTAGGCTGAAATCTTGGTTGATTTCTTTGAAAACGTGGAACTTGTGGAGTTTCTGTTCCAGCCTTATCTACACCAACAGCAGCATTCTCTGGTTGCTTAGGAGCAGATTTCTTTGGAGAATTTGCAACTTTCTCCTCATTATCACCTTTCTTCTCAGGTGATTTCTCTTTCTTTCTCTCACTCACTTGTGCTTCACTCTTTTTGTTAGGACAGCAACTAGCTACATGTCCTTTGATGTGACACTTGAAGCCGATCTCCTTTTCAAAGAATTCTTAGCTGGAGTCTCTGAGGTAGATCCCTTATCAGATGGTGATGATCCCTTGGATGAACCTGGTTTAGTTTGCTTGGATTCAGATTTTTCTTTGTTTTTATTTTTAGCAAACTCTACATTTGATTCATTTTCAATAACAGTTGTTTCATTTTTCATATCACTGCCTTGAACAAAATTAATCTTTTTAACAAAAGCTTGATTTTTATTCTTAGGCGGTGAATTTTTCCTTTTCAAAGGTTCCCTGTTATTGTTCTTCTTAGCATCATCACTCTCAGATCCATCACCTTGACTTGATATGGATGCGAAACTACTTGGTGTAGATGCCATAAAGTCTGCTAGCTCATCTTCACTAGGTAGGAATGAATAGTCATGACTAAGAGGAGGTGGAACTTCATTAAAGCCCTAGAAGCCCACACTGGTCTTGTCATTACTCTTCTTTAACCCACCCATCATGTGTTTCATTACAAAAGACGAATCTCTGAATTGACTCAATTTCTTTTCAAGTTCTACAATTTTGAGTTGTGCATCTGACAACTCTTTGCATTTTCAGAAATCTCTTTTGTTTTCTCAGCCATCATGTCATGAGCTAAGTCTATGACTTGAAGTTTTTCATTTAGTTTGCAAGTTAAAGCTTCAATTTCAGCTTCATAACCTTTTATTTTCTTCAAGTATAAAGATTCGTTTCTTTTAACAAAAAAGTTTGATTCTTTTATGTTAGACATCTCGCTTACCAGACTTTGGTTTTGTGTTGTCAACCTCACCCTGTAGTTCGCGACATCTCAAGCATACTGAATTAGATTGTACCTCTTTCTCATGAACTTCTGAGGTTTCATCAGCAACAACCTGTTCAGCTTCACTCTCTTTCTCTACTTCAGCATCCACTTTTGCTTCATCATTTTTCACTTCAGATTCAACATCACTCACAGTAGTTTCAGTCTCATCAACTGGCACTATCTCTGCCATGAATGCCTGAGTGGCACTCTCATTTCCCTGATATCACTTTTGTAATGCATCCCACATATCCTTTGAATTTGTGTACCTTTTGAAGGTATTGTGACAACTCGAATTTCCGACATTCTCTATTCGCATTTAATGCACGTTGACTTTGACTGTTTAGTTGTTGACCTGTTTGACTTCGTAACTGTACACTTTGTGTTATGATAAAATGTAGTGTACTTGCATGGTTATGTGTAATATGATAGCTTGCATACTGTTTGAAAAACTTAGACTTGTAAACCATAAAACAACTCGACGAAACAAGTGAGATTCGCCAAGTTTGACCTCGACGAAACAGGTCAGTTTCGTCAACAATCTTCTCGACGAAACAGGCTGTTTCGCCGAGCCCAGTTTCGCCAAAAGCCCAGTATGGCCCAGAATGTTATTTCGCGAATATTTACGTGAAACGGGTTCAGTTTTACATCCTAAGCAATCAGAAAAACCCTAGAACACTCTCCCTTCTGTGCGACGGCCACAACCATCATTCACCATCATACCTAGCTCTCGAATCCTTGTTCATTCATCTCGAATCGGTCAGTGTGTGTTTGTTAATCGATTCTATGTTTCTGTATTATATAGATTCTTGCTGGTGCATATGATTGATGTGTGTTACTGCTGTGATGAGAGTATGATGGTGATGATATAGATTTCGATGTGTATGATATGATATAGTAGGATATATAAATGATATGCGAAACTTGATACAATCGAATGCTCGGTTCTGAATGTTGTTTATATGGCCTGATTCTGATTACATTAGTATCTTGATAGGGATTGATGTGATGATGTTGTATGTTATTTGATATGCTATACACATAAGCTAGGGTTTATGCTAGACAATGATTCTTGGATGGTTGATTTATGATGATTCGATTTGCACATTGATCTTCATATGATTTCTGCTATTGATGACGGCTGCTAGAATGATTAGGGTTTATGTGTTACTCGCATCTGTTGTAACTGTACTGACGTAACTGAACTGTCTGACGAAACCGAACTCTCGGCGAAACAGAATGTGTTTCGCCAAGGGTAGTCGACGAATCAGAAGTTCTGTTTCGCCAAGGGACACCTCGACGAAACATATGTGTTTCGCCAATATTGTGTTTCGCCAATATTGTGTTTCGCCAACATGTGTGTTTCGCCGAGCTGTGCTGTAACTTGAGTTAATTCTGTTAAGTGTTAACTGGAATATTTAACTGCTGTTATATGTTAAACATGACTTGTATGATTGTGATTACGTGCTACATGTTTATACATGCATAACTTGAACACAAACTGATTTCACATACGTGCATACTTTAGGACGGGATTGATTACTTGCGAACATATACTTAGCATACCGAGCAAACCCAAGGTGAGTTCACACAAGCCAAGGCATGGGGTTCCCAGGGGGGAATGGGGATTTGATGATTTACTGTACATACGTAGATGATGGAACCTACTGCTAGACTAGTAACACTTATTGAAACGATCTTCGCACACCTGCCAAGGATTGGCCGCGATATTATGACTGACTTCGCACACCTGCCATATGATGGCCGCGAACTAAACTTACAAATCTTCGCACACCTGCCTGGAGAGGCCGCGATACAAATAAACCTAGTCTAGAATACTTGGGAATAACATTCCCCAATATCTTCGCACACCTGCCTGGAGGGCCGCGATGGGAAATAAAACGATACTTTGTAACGAACGAACATACTACTACTCACGCTATAATAATACTGAACTATTAACTGTGAACTCGCTCAACTAGTTGTTGACTCTCTCTTGCATGCCTTGCAGGACCTTAGGTACATATGGAGCTTGCACAGGGAGGAGCAGGTCGTTGTGGGACATGGATCGATGATGCCATGTTATCTATCTAAACATTTGAATTTACTATTTACATTGGGTTTACATACTTATGCTTCCGCTACATACTTGTTGACATTTGGTTTTGAAAACACCTTTCGTATTGATGAATGATTTTACTACTTACTTATATGTTCAATATGATTGGTGGCTTGATCCTGGTCAGTCACGCCTCCAAGCGGTGATACTCCGCGAGTGGATTTTGGGGGTGTGACAGGTATGCTTGATGCTATCAGGTAAGGACATCTTTATTGCAGCCAAGGCTCTCTTTTCAGCCTCATACATCTTTTTATCATCCTCTTGCATGTTCACATAGTCTGTTCGACGTGGTCTGCCCTCAAAATCATGTGTTGGGTTTGTGTACCCATCTTCTATACAGATCCACATGCGTGCATCCTGAGATTCAATGAAGGATTTGAAGTTGTCCTTCCATGTAAGATAATTCTCCACCTTCATCATCTTAGGTGCATTCAAATTCGTCATGTTCGATATTTTAACGCAACAGACTGGTAAAACCGTACAAAATATCTCCGAAAACAGTGGTTAGCAAATTACACCTTTAGAATCGTCTCGCAAAGAAGAATCCAATTTTTTTTTTGCCCTAAAAATCCAAGGAATTCGACGGTGCAGACGGTTTAGTCAAACGAGCTACGGATCACTTTCTATTCACGAAAACGTTAATTTTTCCTTACGCTTGCCAAAAAATCTTCCACCTTTTAAATTTTGTTGGTTTTAAATCCTCTGTTAAATTCGCTGGTAAGTCACTTAATTTCGATGGCCTGGTACTTAATATGCTGGTCTATTTCGCTGAAAGATCAGGTTCACTTGTCAAATTCGCTGGTTAAATTCGCTGTCAACTTCGCCGGTCAATTTCGCGATTACGACGACCTGTAAAGTCGCCGAAAATCGTAATAATTTCGCTGAGGAAAATTTTACGGTTACCAAAGTCGCATTTGGATTTTAAATTCGCCGGTAATTTCGCTGATCAGTTAATTTCGCAGGTCCAGACTGCGAAATTGATTAAAATCGCCTTTTAAATATGGAAATTCAATCTTTTCGAAACTTTGATGATTTTTTCGGATCCCTTAACAGTTTCTGCAAAATCAAAACAGCAAAATATCAGTGATTTTCGAAAAAACAGTGAAGAACAGAACGAAGAACGTGAAGAACACGAAGAACAGTCTTCGAATCTTCAAATCTATCAGCCGAAAACTTTTCCAAAATCAACAAATTCTTTCCAGAAATCCTGCAAAACAGCAATAAAACAATACAGAAGATCAAAACAGCCAACAAAATTCAAAAAATTTTATCAAACACACAAAAAATTTCGAAACCCTAATTGTCAGGTTTCAAGAAATTTCGAAAATAAACTCCCTGTTTCTGCCAAGCACAATTCTGAACCGAGCCTTCAAGAGCCTAAGGCTCTGATACCAATTGTAGGTCCCCTTGATGTGTGGATCTTTCACAGAATTGTCAATCCGATCAAGAGTGCGGAATCCTCTTGATCAGAATATACCAGAAACAAGTAGAAGAACAGAAACAGCAAATCACTTTCAAACTGGGTTTCTATTGATTATCAATCAAACTGAATTACAATCAATCAAACCCTAACCAACTCTCAAATTCGTCCAAGCACAAGCTCTCACGAATTACTCTCTCACAAATTCTGTTTTTGGCTGATTAACCTAAACCCTAAAGCCTAACCTTGTTTATATAACACAAGGTTGCTACATGGGCTAAATTTAACCTCATGGGCTGCGAATTGGTGTAAGCCCAATTCGCCCCCATACACCCAATCTGTTTGGGTTTGGTTAGCCCAAACATTACAACTAACTATTACAAAGCTAAACCCGCTAACTGTTTATCGTTTATCTAATTACAAGATATCCAAAGACCAAATCTAAGTTGTTGTCACAAACATGCACCAACACAGGTGCCATTTCAAGGTATATTGATGTTTATCTTCTAAAGCAATTTAACCGAACCAAGCCAAACAGAAAGAGTTAAAAGATATTCTGTTGAGGTACAACTACGTTTTATATCGTACGCTACAACGATTGTCAGTGCAATATTGGTATCATGACACGAGTAGCTATATGATTGTTTTTATTCTAATATTACAGATAAGCACATAAGATTGTGCTTACGGATCAAACTAGCAAAACAGCCGGGTAAGCCATCATGCCGGTTCAAAGTAGGTTCGGCTAAGATTGGTTTTATGTCAGAATGGGTTGACTAAAAAAGTTTTATTTTTGGTTCGGGTCATAACGGGTCGATTAAAAAAGTTTTATTTTTGTTTGGATCAAAACGAATCGCTTTGAAAAAGGCATGGCTCTTAGATCTTAGAAGGTGAAAAAGTCTATCTCAATAATGTTCATTAATCACTATCATTGAATAACTTCAATGTTAATTTTAATCTAAATAGTACTTTTACTTTTGGTCACCAAAATGCTCGTGTTTAACTTTTTGGTACCCAATTAACTCGGGAATAGTACTTTTAGCCACCGGCTAGAAGCCTGTTGTGTATATAAATTGGATGAAGAATAAAGTCCATTGCTGTAAAAAAAAGGTCAAATATCCATTGTTCTTAAATTGGGTCAATTAAATTATAAAACAAGATAAATTGGGTGGTCAAGCAGGTTGGGGAATGGGTCAATGCAGGTTCAGGTTGAAACGGTGTGGGTCGGGTAAACATTTTGAATAAAAACTATGTTAGTACATTATAAATAAAAGGATTTAGGGGGCTGTAACATTAAGAGTAGACTTTGGGCAATATATGTGATGCAACCTGTTCGACCCAAATGACCCGTTTCCTGTTTCACCAGCTTTTTTTGGTTTGTTAGGGATAAATTATAACCTACATGGACCCATTTGTTAGTAGTGGGTTGATTTGCCACCTCTATTTTACATGCTTTAATTTACCGAAACACGCACAAAATTGTATGACAAGATTTTTGACAATATAGTTGGTTTTATGTTGATGCAAAGGTGCCAGTTGGTTATGCTTTGCTGGAAATTGTGGAAGGATCCGATATGAAACCATCAGACATGAATGTTAAGTTCAGTTCACAAAAAAAAAAACCACCCTTCATATAAAATTTGAACCAAAGTATCTCACCACAATGGATTGGTTTTGGCTCAATCAATGGATCATCTAAAAAACCACCCTTCATATAAAATATCTAGCTGAACATCGAGCCAAAACCATGCAACATGCTAAAAATCGAGCTGTGCAGGAGGAAATTTATCGTTCTTATGTGACTCGTGCTTCTAGCGAAGATAATATGCAAGTTGTTGAACGAATTTTAAAGCTTAACTTGGAAAAGGCTAAGCTTCTTGGCTAAAGTAGGTTTAAAATTTTGTTTATTGGTTGTTCTTTCTATCTAGCCATCTTATTTATTTAAAAGCAAGCGGTATTTTTAATGACCTACTGTATAGTATGGAAGGGCTGAAACAAATTAATTTTCTCAGGTAAAGAGTGCAATTGGATCAGATATTGGGCGAGATTAAAGTGACTGCGTTTAACTGGTCAAAAATTGAGTCAAGTAAAGTGCCATCGAATGGGAGAGCTAGAGATATTTTAACTTTTCCTAATGTTTGTGTTCTGATGTACTGGGTGTGGAGTTGTTACAGTACGAGGTTTGGGTGTATGTTTGTTGTTAGTCACTGGCTAGAAACATTATGTGTACAATTTTTGGTGATTGAATAAAATACTTGGTTGGCCAAAAAAAGCCAGCTTCTTTATTTGATTGGGTTGGGTTGGGTCGCTGGTTGAATTATAATTAGTTAAGTATAGCAACAAAGATGGCTACTTTTAGTAAAGCTCAAAAGTGCTTCCTAAAACTTAAATAGGAAAGATGAAGAGCTTCATGTATGTTTATTGTTTTTTATATAGCATATTGCTTTGTACCCGTACCATACGCGTATATATATGTACGTGTAGTATGAGTGGTGCTTTTAGTAGGAAGTATATACTAACTTTCAAAAGTTGTACATAAATAAAAGTCAAGGACAATCTCTATCAACGGTTGGATTGTATTTGAAAAATCCAGTTTTCTCACATGGTCAGCTTTATGTTGCGTTATCAAGAGTTAAAAGCAGAGGCGGTGTGAAGTTGCTTATACTAGACAAAGATAGGAATGTAACGAGTAAAACAACAACTGTAGTCTACAAGGAAGTTTTTTTCGACATTTGAATAGTTTTTTGTTTTTTTCTTCCAATGTTTGCGTTTGTACAAAATATTATATTTCAAAGTAAATAATATGGTTTTGGATGAAGCCGCGCATCGCGCGGGCATTAACCTAGTCTTAGACATAAACTGAGTTAGACTCTTAAGAGCTTCAACATGACCCCCTATTCCCCTAACTACTTTTACATGTCTCTACAACACCAGAACGGCAGAACCTAAAATAACCCATTACAAACTCTACAACCCTTTAAACTCCACAAACCCACATCAAATTGATAGATGAATCCCCTTTATATTTAAATCGTGAAATGAATATTTATTAACAAATGTAAATTTTAAGTTACCAAAATACATATAGTAAATTACTTATGATAATCACATTACTATTCTGGTAGATGTCCATGTCTCTTAAAGAAGAGATACGAAGTTCAAATATGGACAATGGGAATTATTTAATTAATTGATGTAATATTAATATAGGATATAAGTAAGCTTTGCCGTTAAAAAATAACTAGTAGTAAGACACGTGTGAATACACGGGTAGGTTTAATAACGATCGAAATCAAATACTAAAAAACAGATTATAATATATCATTTAAATTGTTTGTGTTTAGTTACATATCTTTATAAAACAATGTTAAAGACAGTATGTGTTAGTATTATATTTTTTTTTTGGATAAAGGGTTACCCCGGTGATTCTATTATAGACAACCGCCAAATAAGTACAAGTAGTGAGGATGAGTTCCCCACTAGTTCATATACAGGACATGCCCCATATATGTAAGCAAAAAGCAAACAAACCAACATACCACCTCAATCTAGCCTACTATAATCATGATAATGACTAACTAGTAGACAAACGAAAAAAAATCAAACAACGACGTCAACCGCCATCATCAAAAATGAAATTGCTACCAACCGGCAGCCCCTTAGCATGAAACAGAAGCCACCTATCCATTGGACAACTTTATGTGAGAGGTGTTTGCCCCTGTACTGGAAGACGTAGGACGTGTACCCGATGTCATAAACTCATTCGTTTCATCATATACAACCTCTACCTCGTCATCGTCAGACTCCTCATTTAGCTCACGACCCCCTTTATGTCTCCCCTGGAATGAACCCCCATTCCTCCCAACAAACCCAAGAGCACTAAACGAATTGTGTGTTTGAACCTTGGACGAACTAGTGCACCGCGCATTCACGTAGGAAGAACTCACAGCCTTTTTCTTTTTATCCACAGGTCTATATTCAAACTTTGGCTTTTGATTGTTAACTTGAAAACCGCTCTTCTTTACATTCTTCTTTGTCTTGACTTCCGTATAACCATCCTCATCTACTTTCGGACTGTTTGTAGGAGGTTTCACTGTCGATAAAATTATAAGTATAATGATAAAAGTTTTTGTCTACGTTTATATGTAAAATATGATGTGAAATTATTTAATGAATTCACATTCGCATTATACTTAATGAAACCATATAAAATTATCTAGCGTTTGATCTTTTGATATTTTTTTTCGTTTCATCAAATTCACTCATAACCGAAGAGCAATCCTTTAATTCAAATATAGTGAATCGTCACAAATTCTATTTTTTTCACTGATAGTTAAAATCAAGAAAATGATTATTATGTCTATTTTTTTAAATCATAAAAAATTGTTACTTATTCAAATGTTGGCTTGTACAACCCATTTTGGCACTTGTCAAAACAGGTTAAGTGGGCTTGGCTTGTACAGGGCATTTAAGCACTTGTCAAACAGGTCAAGTGGTCTTTGCTTGTAACCACTTTTAGGTTTTAGATTTAAGAGAATGCATGTATTAAAATAAATATGGATGATTTTTAACCCGCTTGACCAAGTTCTTTTTTAGCTATTTTTTTATTATACTTGAGATGAAACTAAACATAAGAAAGTAGTAAGCCATTAGATTGCTGATACACATGACAACCCAATGACCCATAGTTTTGAGACCACAAAGCATAAATGGGCTTCACCCGTCCGATGGACGTGGGTACATCGTAAACATTGAATGCAAGCCTACATTTATATGTAAAATATGATGTGAGATTATTTAATGAATTCACATTCGCATTATACTTATGAATTCACATCAGTTGACAGAATAATGTTTTTTACCAATTTCTTCAATCACATTCGGTTAATTCACAATGCTCAAATGCTGACTTTTAAGTGTTAAATGAGATTGCTTTAACTTCATAAATTATCTTCACAGTGTTGACCTTTTTGGTCATGCAGGAAAACTAATGACTAACATTACACAATATAATATTTCTTAGGATAGAAACAATCAACACTAAACCGAAGAAAAGTCAACTTCTCTTAGGAGGAAAGAAATTGTTTAATAAATGTACCAAGTAAGCAGGATCAGTTTCCTCTGGGAGTTCTCCATTTGAACCGCGGTGTGCAACATTAAACGGACAAAAAGTATATAGGGGCTTTTTCGTACTTCTGTTATCGCTTGGAAGGGGATAGTGTCTCCTCGCAGAACATAGGATAAAGAGTATCAGAAACGTAACAATCACACAACCAGAAAAACAGTTGATCAATCTTAAAACATTGCACAAATTTTCAACACATAAAATAACCACAAACTCTAATCTGAGGTCAGCAGATGGCCCTATAGAAATGGTTTGTAAAGTTTCTAAACAAATGAAGCTATACCTATAAGAAAAAACAATAAAACAACTTCCTACCCAAAATCATCATAAATGTCTGAATAAAATCAAACTAACCCAGATGCAAGTTCCAAAAACAGACTTAATATGTGATCAATAACTTCCTCACTCTGCAAGCAATGTCAAATGAGACAGAGATGGCAGAAAAACTTCTCAGTGATGCAAGAAATGAGAAAGATGATGATGTACCTCAGTGTAACACTTGAAGTTTGTTGCAATTTTTCCATCACTTTTAAAATATGAGAAAATATTCACTTGAAGTGATGGAAACTTAGTTACCTCGTCCCTTGCAAGTAGAAGATTGTCTGCTTCAGTCTCGATTTCAATCAATTTTTCTTGTATCCAGTATCGAAACAAAACAAAAATAAAAACCCATTTTAGACAGCAAATCCACTCGCTCTCTCCTACCATGACAACAACATCAGGCATAAGTCGTAAGTGAAGCTACAATACATTCAGAAACAAAGGTCCTATGTCTCTGTTTCAAGCCAATAATTGAATGACCTTAAAACCGTAACTGCAAGTGGCGCTAAATTTCTTGGTCTCAATACCCAACCTACCTGAAATTGACAATTACTATCCCGTAAGATTCAAAACCACAGCAAAAATCATACATAACAACCTAAGTGTCGAGATGAATTAAGGAAAACCGTTACCTGAGATGTAAACGGAAAGAATGTGATGGCTCAATGATGGTTTCCGGATGATCCGATGTCGACGTTAGGGTAACATGATTCCATTAGCTAACAAATCCAACAAAACATACAAAGCCTACTGCAAAAAAAAAAAATAAACAAATAACTATAAAAGCCCTAGCATTTCTAGAATAACTTTACTGATAAGAATCAGATTTATGTTTACACAAAATTAGCAACAGAAAATCCATACCTGAGATTGATAATAGATGTATCCTCGCAACATATCACATTTTATAGATTAAATATTACCTTAATTGACCTTCTATAAAGATACGGGTCAGAATTTCCACCTATACTTTATATGTAATAAAAAAAAGAACAGAATGCCTCCAATTTTCTTACTTTGTTTATGGTTTGCTGTCATTAGGTGCATTGATGATTAGATATTGGCTCTTCATAGTTGCTTAAGTATAATTATAAGCTTATTAACGAATGAGACCATATTAATTTAAAATTTAACCTTATGATAACCAAGAGGCAATCTTCGTATAGTCTGAAACATAAGGCATCCTTGAACATGGGTCATCGGCCAAATCAAATACTAAAAAACAGATTATATCCTTGCATGAAAAACAAAATCAATAAATTTAGGGAAAATGGGTTTGAAAGATGATAACCCAACAGTGGAGGATCTCATTCTACAGCTCCGATAAATGCAGGGGTGTTCTCAAATAATGGTTCCTAGATGTTTGAAGACCGAAAAAGAACGACAAATGTCCACAGTGCTGCTTCTTTGGACATTTGTCGGTCTTCAAACATCTAGGAAGCATTATTTGAAAACACCTCTGAATTTATCGAAGCTGTAGAATGAGATCCTCAACTATTGGGTTATCATCTTTCAACCACATTTTCCCTAAATTTATCAATTCTGTTTTTCATACCTCCCAAAGCCACCTATCCACCTCCAAAGAGATCGAGACAACTTGAAGCATAACCTGTACTTGCTGTAATTCCACCAGTTCAGTATTTAATCCCAATATACCAACTCAATACAAAAATTAAATATTTAGTGTGCTACAACTGTAAATAACTCAGGAAACAGATTTGAAACCATAATTATGGATGTCTCACATGCCCTGCGTAGCGTATTTTCTGCATTTTAATCAGAGCGCACCAAATTTTAATCTAATTCAAGAAGGATGTCTGACCATACTGAGATGCAACATGAACTGCCGAGTTAACATTCATAAATTTGAAAAAAAAGTCCTACATAGTTGCAGTACTAATGCTTGTTTCATAAAATGTATGTATTCCTTTTCATGCACATATAGTAACTGTAGTGAAGGTGGTGATCGATACCAAGCGAAGAGGCAATGGAAGCAGCCATGATTTCAGCAACGTCTACTGTTTCCTTATTTAGATAACAATTCAATCGTGATGAATAGCTTAAAACCTGAATCAATGAAAAGGTTTTGTCAGAGTTATGATCATGAAAACAACCGATCATGAAAAGGTTTTAACTCATAATTATAATCAAATGCAAACATTTGACAGAAAACCTAACGAAAGAAAGTGCCCAAAACCACCAAACTAACCTAAAATTATCGCTTATTAGAGTCGTACATAAAAGCTATGCGAAATCACTGACGCCACGGCCTTTCAAAACCGCCATCCCCTTCCTTTGCGCCACTGTGATGGAGCGTAGACTGAAATTGTCGAAGGATTTTTGAATGCTCGTACCTACAAAAAAAAAAAAAAAAAATAAGAAGATCAAAAAAAGAAAATAAGAAACTGCACAAAGATATTCATTAGCATTGCGAACTTACTAAAGAAAACTAAAAATTTCCCGAAAGTGTGTGAATGCCCAGTACGTGTTCTGCAAGTTATCATGTTGCGTTAAACACAAAAAAATGTTTGTCTTTCTGCCTACTTACAGGAGTAAAATATATAGCAGTTACTACCCGAGTTACAGGAGCATCCAACTTAATTATATGACACCGGGTTTTCACTGATTCAAGAATCTCAACATCACCTGACAACAAAGAACCAATTTACAAACATCTTAATATCAATCCATAATCCACATTATTAACTTCTGAATGCACTAACCGGTTTTCCTGAAGAATTGTTGTCCGGTCTGTGTGATGTGGTGTCAATTGTACTGTTATTCTGCTTCTTCGCTGTATTAACACATTAAAATCTTAAAACATAAAAGCAAACAAAATGCTCCAAAAAACACAAAACACAAGTAGTTAGTTATATGCTACCAAGCTTGAAGTGTTGCACCGCAGCCTCCACATGTGTACACCGGTTTGCTGCTTATCAAACAAACCGTCATCGTAATCATCAAATTGTTATTATCATCAAAACACGATTAAGAGAAAAGTAAACTGAATGAAAAACAAACAAACATCATTGAATCTATAAACATCATCCAGACTTGCCCGTCTGTTGAATTAACCGGTGATTGTTTATGTAAGTTGCTGCTGTTGGCTTCATGATCATCGTTTTCGACATGCCCGGTGGTTCTGGTGGTGAGTTCTATGGGTCATTCTCCTGTATCAGCCAACCAAAATAATTAAAAAACAAATCAACCTCTACAAATTCATTAAAAACAACTGAAACAAAATCAGTAACAACAAAGCATACCATCCATAATAAGGTACAATAATTGAATAATGAAGTAAATGAAAAACTACATTGTTAAGTTTCAACTATGGAGAAGCTTCCATGCCCACTAAACAACAAAACAAAAATCATAACCACAACCAAAACTAACCAAAAAAGATGAAACCTTTATCAAACTACAAATTCTTGAAATTACCAATCACGACTAAGAACAAACAGACCAAGAACATCTTCACGGATGGTAAAAGTACCTTATCTTTCTGAGTGAACAACAATCGAGAATTAAGAGTAACCGCCCTGATCTGTAGGAGACAGTTGCTTCAACCTTAACATCTTCTCGGTCACTCTGTATCAATGGCAACGATGATTCAACCAAATTCGCAGACTAAACTACAAAACATAAAACATAACCAATTCATATAATCTTTCATATATCCAAGGCATCTATTATTCAAGAAACAACTTACCTTACAACCATGATCTTTTGAATTCTACCATATTAGGCAAATATCCCCTGTCCATTGAATCTCTACTGGCCTAAATCACATAAAATAGCAAGACTTAGTCACATCCTTAGAGCCCTAATTTTATTCACCGGCAACCCCCAGCCATCATGTACCCCCAGCTATAAATCGGTATGAATACTACAGATACCCAATATTACCTCTTCGTAGATCTGACTCTTCAACTCTGTATGTTGAAGACAATAGTAGAAGACAGCAAGATCTTCGAAACTTTTCAGGCTTAGAGTTTACAAAATAGTGAAAGCACCATGGCTGCAAGGGAGGTTGCAGATAAAGATCTACCATCCTTCAACCCTACCAAGCCAATATAACATATTCATCAATATTTACTCATAACTTTGAACTCATCATAGCCTTATCGAGATGAGATATGATGACATCTCCGGTGCATTAAATGCATAAAACAACCCCCCATTCAATTTTGAAATTCCCTCCTAAAAAAATCACTAATTTATCATAATAAAAATCAGATTATATACTATATTATTTAGATTTTTAGATATATATATATATATATATATATACGAATTATGACATCAGCATGGACAATGTGGCATATCTCAGAGGTTGACACGTAAGCAAAACGAGGTCATCTTCTAATTTATAACAACTGAAACTATTTTTTCAAAACCAAAGTGAAACTTTTTTTTACTAATTTACTATTTTTTAAAACCGCTTTAAGCTCGCTTTTTTTTCGCTTCTCGCCTAGTATCACATAATTTAGGATATCCAAACACCATCATCTGCTTCTCATTAATAACAACTGAAAGTATTTTTTCCATTATATTTACTAAGTATCACATAATCACTTTTAAAATGTGCATCTCAAATGCCCCTACACTCGTTTAAGCTTAAACAGTTACCATCGTCGCTTCTCCAACCTGAAACACCGCCATCATCCTCTTCGTTACCAAATCTATACATGTCAAGAAAGCGATATATTAAACGAAACTAAAAACAGCGAGTAAAAGGAATAATTACATAAATAACTCCTAATAGCATTACTAATCAATACAAGACATGAAAAAATAAATATAATAACAGTACCTCGGTAGCAACATCACGTGCAGTGTGTCTAATTCACCAAGATCTGTTGGTAAAACCACCATAGCCACACGACCACCTGTAAAACAAAACACAGGAGTCGGGTCTAAAAGTCACTTTATGTGACCGATCTACAAACGAAAAATTGGAAAACTTACCAGCGTCATTACATACGACTAAATAGGCATCTCAGACCAACCAAACTCCATTTTCTTGTATAGATATGACAACGATTATACACGATCCCTTTTCTAAACCTTAATCACCAACACAGCGTCGACGAAGGTCATTCATGGTGAACTTGCAAAACATTTGCATTGTCAGAATGCCAGGCTCAGATTGTGCAAAAAGATGACAACACCATGGCTGCAAGAGAGGTTGCATGAACAACTGCCATCCTATAACCTTGCCATGCCATGATGCTATCTCCATTCAATTTTTACTCAGATCTACAAAATCATCATAGCCTCATCTTGAAAGGATAATTTACATGCACTTTGCATTCATTTTTATTCACCATGACAGTTAACACTAAATGATTCAGGGTGTAATCAATACATAAACAGAAACCCAACTTAAGAAACAACCCCAAATCAAATTAGCAAAGATACATGTAAATTACTAACAAAACAACTATCAATTACTGTCATTACCTCATGGCATCAAAATTTATTATAAATAATTTCCAAACTATAAATAATCTCCAAATTGCAAAATTAGGAAGTATTCTCCAACAGTAAATGATTCATATACATAATTCCTAATGTAATCAAACCTTGTCATCAATTTGCAGTTCTCAGATACATATATATACAATCACAGTCCAATTAAATCACAGTTTAATCAAACCTTAAAACAATTATCGGATCAAGAATGAGACATACCATCCAGATATTTAAAAGAAAAGAGATAAAATTTGACAAATGATTGCAAAATGTCAGACCTCGCGTATATTCGGGCCGACGTTTGCTTCATCGGAAATGCATCTAAGTTACCGGAAAGTGCCCGGAACCCTAGCTTCCTACCAAAACACCCTGGGAGCACCGTCATCCCTAGAATTGTCGGAAAACACCATAGTTTTAGTCTCAGGTGAGAAGCATCTCATCAACATCATTGACTGAATATCCCTTACAATCTAAAAAACGTGGTCTTAAGTGACATCGATCTCATCATCATCGACCGAACATGGATTACAGCCAACGCTACCTAGGACAGTTGCGAACGGCAGCCAGCAACAATGGTTTATATGTTGCAACAACACGCCAGATCTCGCCATCGTAGCCTCAGATGACAAAATCATATTCATCGGTCTGAGTAGAGACGTTCAAGGTTCACTGTCACACCCCGATATTTCCACGTATTACCGGTGGGCCCGGTGGGGAGTATCGTGACGTAATTGATATCATCATAGTCAAACAACACAATATATAAATGCACAGTGGAAGCAAAAGATAAATATATTACAATCCGAATATAAGGTAATATCAAAGTATTACAACGGAAAGTAAAGGATCCATAGGCGGATCAAATAAAAGAAAAACTGTTCAAAAGACATCAGGCATCTAGAACTTGCAAGATTCCTTATTAACGCCCTGAGCTTCCAGCCAATTACGTTCAGTACCTGTCACTTAACCTTTTAGGAAAATACGTCAGTTTACACTGGTAAATACAATTTAACTGACTCATTTTGAAAAGAGTTTGAAAATTGATTTGAGTGCACGTGGCACAAAATATCTTTTATAACTTGATTAAAGTGCACAAGCCAAAATTAATCTTTTATACTTGGAACAATCTTATTAATATAATATTGTATCCGATTTACATGGTTGTCCAACATTTAGGGCCGGTGATTATACAATACAAGTCGGTCAAGATTAATCGACACACCATAAATATAACTCACAAGAAGACATCCTTACGAGTGAGTATATCTTTTACATACGCAACAGGAGGTGTTATGCCTACACCATGTGCTTAAGTTATGGCCATTCACTTTTTAAATGAGCCAAGGATATCCAGGACACGGTCATTAACCCCTAATGTTATTTGTTATCAATCAATACAGATTAAAACGGGATTATGCAATTTAATCATCTCCGGTTAAAAGGTTTCTACACCCGACCAAGCGGTATTTTTATAATACCGTATCCCAAGCCCGTATAAGGGAAAAAAAGTTAAAAGTATTTACCTGAGCTAGCTCCTGTCTTAAATAGCAAGAATTATAATAACTCAGCCGTATTAACTTAAGTAAGCGTAGGTACAATTTACCGGAAGGCTCTAGTCTGGAAATGATGGTATAAATAACCAATTAGAATACTAACAGGTCTTTAATTAAGCCTAAACTTAGACCGGTTAGTTTTAAGGAAAAATACGGTTCAAAACGCATGATTAAGCGAAGACCGGAATAGGATGTGATTTAGACCCGACAAGTTTGGAGACTTGTATAGTATGGGTAAACTAAACACATTCTGGATTTTGAGATAAAAACGATAACGTTTGACCCGTTTCGGCTAATTTATGCAAACTAGTTACATAAACTGAACCGAACGCGAATAACGCATGACGGGTAATCATAAGAGTCATATACAGGTTTCCTAAGTTAATATGCCTTAAATATGTTGTGATATCAGTAGGATATCTTCCATTATGCCCAAAACGAGTTTAAACTCAAAATAAGCCCCGTAGGGGTATTTTGGTCATTTTAAAGGTTATAAAATAGATTTAATGAACTTCTGAGGTTTGGGTCTGAATACATCAGTAAAATGACTTATTTTAACAGGGTATATCAATTGGTAATAAGTCTTATGTGACAAAATGGTTTTAAACCCAAACTATGCGTTTAATACGCGTAAAAAGCTATTTTAAGCGATTTCCGGGTTATACAGGAAATATGAGTTTTCTGATCAGGTTATAAAGTTCAAAATACTTTATTTATTATATAAAATCAGTAGCAATTGGATTGGTATCAAAAGGGCTTGTAAAACTCATTTTATGGCCTAAAAGGGTATAATCGGTATTTACCGAATTAAGGCGATAGCCTTAGGTTATGATCATTTTAAAAATAATTAAAAATCTTTAAAAATCTCAAAATATTATATTACATCAGTGGGTAAATGGTTTGGTGTCAAAAATTGGGTTTAGATAGGCTTTATGTTCATTGCGCCGTTTAATTACTAAAAGGCGTTATAATTACGCTAATGAGCAGAACTCCTAATCTAGACCTCCAACTGATGTGAAAATTTAGGAACAACTTTATAAATCTGTAATAAGGATTATTGTCCTTTCACATTTCCAAAATTCTCGTTTTATGGTCAAAAGGGCATATTGGTCAACATTAGGCAATTAACGGAAACGCGTAAACGAATGGGGCAATCAACGAACCAAGCACAGAGGGTTATACCAACATGTAACCTGGTCCTAAGGAACTCTAAGGCATTTCCAAACCTATCTAATTCGGTTCAGAACTGAAGTCAAAGAAAAAGTCAAAGTTTTGCGACTTTCGGTTCCGAACAGGGTCTAAACAGAAAATTGTCGGATCAAACAAGCTTAGATCAGTTCTTATACTTATTACCAAGTTATATGAGTGATAAAATAGGTTACATGTCGTCTACATTGCTAATTACATGTTAATTCGGAAATTAAGCTTTGTTGACTTTTTCTAAACAACTTTGACCCGACATTTGATCTAGTTAAAGTGGGAATCTGAGGGTGCCCTTATAAGGGTTTATTGCCCACATAAATACCAACTTATAACTACCTTCAATTTGACTAATCACTGGACCATTAGTGATTAATCGATAAGTCAACCGTTAATTACGACGGTTTGACTTTTAAGCTAATTACTAAGTAAAAACTCAACTAAGAAAGGTTAAGCATACTTACAAAAGCCTAATGCACGATTAGGGATGACTAGAGACTGATCATAAGCTCCAGAGAGTCCCACAAATGCAAGTGGAATGAGTGATCAAAATGGTTGCAACATAAGGCCTTTTTATAGTGTTCTTGGATCAATTTGATGATGACAAATCATGCTAGGAGTGATCCCTGATCATTAACACATGTCCCTAAGCCCTAAAATTAGTAGGGGACGCGCATGGAAGTGAAAAAGGGCAATACATGTCGTTTGAATGGGCTGAACAGGCAACAGAAACGAGTTGCTGCATCTGGGACCTGCTTGTGCACCGTAAGGCTCTGGGTCTTGAGGTGCGCAAGCCTTTGCCAGCACAATGAATCTTTCAAATGTTGACAGTTTTGACCCCTGGACTTCCAAACTTGATTTTACCTTTATTTCTTGCACTTTGGGCCCTCTAAATTGAATTCTAAGGGCTTCAAGACTTATACCAACTTTGTTAAGTCCTTGGTTAACTTTTGATTACCCAAGAAGTCATAACTTTCAACGTTGACGCTTTAACCCCTCGTATACGAATATTGTCATAACTTCCTCATTCTTTATCGAAACTTTGTGAAATTTTAATCACTTATTCTAGTGAGCATAATTAATCATTACAAAGCTTCGGGTCACTAAAAGGTGACTCAGAGGTATACTTTAAACATGTTGACACACTTAACCCCCGTAGTTTGTAATCTCTCACTTTCTTTCACAATTAGCTTCGTATGATCCATAATTTATTCGTTTAAGGGTATAAACATCATGTAGGGTTATTGTAAGGTATATTTATTCATTGTTGACATTTTGAACCCTTATATTCACATAGTTTCCTTGTTTGTCAACTTTAGTCCCTCTAGAGTATTCTCTTACACGTTTAAAGTTTATGACACGTGTCAATACTTTTTTGGACATGAATTTTCGAGGTGTTACATCCTCACCCCCTTAAAAGAAATCTCGAGCTCGAGATTTGTTAAAGTAAGGAAGTATTTTCTGCCTTATATTGGGCTTAATCTTCCCCAGTACCTTTGAGCCTCTAAGGCACTCCAATTGACCTTTATAATAGGTACATGTATCTTTTTGGAGCTTCTAATCCTGTCGATCCTTAATCGACACAGGTTGCTCATCATATCATAAATCTGTATATCATTATGTGATAGTGCTTCTTGACTTATTGGCGAAACACGTCCTTAAATCATTAGTGTGTAATGTATTGCGAGCTCCGCCAAGCTCCTTAAATAGATCTTTAGCTTATAAACTACTTGATCTTGATACATTCGATTTCCTTCGAATGATTCTATATATTCAGAGCTTAGCCAGCCTGATAATTTAACAAATTTGGCACACCCTTCCTGGGTGATATCTTTTGTTGAACCTTATTCCTTAACAAGAATTTAGGAGGGTTGCTACTTTCATTAATTCTTGATTTTCTGCCGGATACTGGCAACTTACAGATGATTAGGGATTTGTATGATCTTATTAGTTGTTTCCAATTCAACTTTCAGATCCTGATAAGTGGACTTCCCAAAGTCTCGTCCATCCTACGGATGTTTTGATATTTCATCTATACAAGGTATCCAAAGAGCCACCTTGATACTTATATAACAACCATTATAGAAAAGCTTAAGGTGAGATGGTTATTCCAACCATTGCTCAAAGCTAATCTTAAGGAATAGCTAATCCTTACAGTTAGTCGAACAAATTGACGATCCTGGGCAGCTGATGGCAAATTCTTAATTGTTGCCTAAATAGGGTTGCGGTATTCAATGCATAAGCAAGATGAACCGTCTTTCTTAATTAACTATACCAAACTCTCAGGATATTGAGTTAGGCTATATGAATCCTCTATTTTAAAACTTACTTAATCAGGTTTTGGTTTCTCCAGTGATGGTACAAGCCGTCTTGGAGATTTCATAATGATACAGCCCTAAATGGGCTATAAATCTTAATTCTACTTGCTTTTCAGGAGGTAACCAGGGTAATCTTAGGATAAGATAATTAAGATACAAGGAGGTTACAGAGATTTTCCAAATCTCAGGCACCAGTTCATCCATCCTTGCTGGTGTCAAATGAGTGACACATTTAAGTTACGAGTCCATGGATTTCTCAATCAGAGACACTTACTTAGACAATTCCATTCCGGATATCATCTTTGAATACCATTAGTTGACTTTGGTACCATATGACCTATCGGAATATCTTTGTGGTCCCATGCATTAAACCTCCATACTGATCAGGCATGGAAGCAATCTATGGGACACACTAGGATACGCCAATCCTCATATGGCACTTTTATCAAACATAGTTTGGCATTCGCAGGCGATAGAAAACAATGAGAAAAATAATAAAATAAGGTAATATATATTGTCGTACTATTTTTGGGGAAGAGTACTCCAGATTCTTATGAAAGGATTTTCTCCGAGGATGGGAGAGAGGGTCATTAAAGATTCCATTGGTAAATTATACCTTATTTTTAATATCTGAAGTTCTTATGAATGTAATCAAAAGTTTGCTAAGCTTATGGTTTACTAAAGGTTTATTATCCCTTGCATTAACGTAAAATACTTAGCAGATACAATCGATTCTAAAAGGTAAGGACGTACCTAATGCTATTATTGATATGCACTGTCTCTGGCATTCAACCGGTAGTTTAGGCGTTTCCTTTCTTATCCATCCCAGACTTAGTTGCTCCTTCCTTGGCGGCCTCAGGGCAATTAGTTCTGATGTGGCCCTTTTCGCCACAGTTGAAACAGTTTGCATTCTTTATGTCCCTACATTCGTGGGACTGGTGGCCAGTTCTTTTGCAGATGCCACATTGCTTTATCTTTTGGTTTGATCGACACTGTCCCAAGTGTCTTCTTTTGCCGGTTTTGCATGTAGGCTTCTTGTTGGAATCCTGTTGGTTATTGCATTTGGGCTTTGCCTCCTTTGGCTTGGACGGGTTATGGTTTGAACCGGTCTTACCCTTTTTGTAACCCTTATTTGGGGTATTATCGCACTTTCGCTTATGATCCTTTAATACCCGGTCCACAGCGTTGTTTACGGCCGTATCTATCATAGCTTGTAACTCGGTGCTTGTTAAGTTCAGTCTTGCATCATCATTCTGGTTAACTGGATGATTGTGAGCTTCAGAGGAGTAAGTCATGGTGAAGCTTTGAGGGCTACAAACCAAGTAGTAATAATTTGTTTAATCATACAGCGAATTGTCGAATTTGATGAATAAATAGCCATGGTGCAATTAAACCATATAGGCCGATAGATAGTATTTAATTTATTTGATTGTGTTTTGCCTAAGTTTTTAAATAAACCATCTTCGGCGTTTAAACGGAATATAATCCTTCATATTTATTAGACAGGGGACATAAGTCACGACTGTCAATGTCGTACTGACATTTTATACATAGCACAAGGGCTTGTTCCAAAGGACTTTTTAATGGCATAGATGCCTTGTCACTAGGGAAATTTTAAAACATAATCAATGGTTCCTTTGGATCAGAAAATTTCATAGTTCATTGTCTTGACAAGAATTTATGAAATAAAAACTATCTTTTTCATGTATACACCTTTTCCCGTAGGTATACATCCCAAATGGATGTTTTGATGCGTACATCATCTTCGACGTTTACTAGCCATGATTCCTATTGATCATTTACGCTAAATAAGGAATTTGGAAAATTTCCTAATATAAAGATGACAAGTGTGATTTTATCGCATCACTGTTGTCGGGAGTGTTAACACATTTTCAGATGTTAACGAGGATCTGAATCTCTTTTTAAACAGGTTTTACCATCTTAGCTAGGTCTTTAATGACATTCAAGCTAGGTCAAACCTTTTCAGATTCTCTTTTAATTTTTATACTGGCAGGAAAGGAATGGTATTTATTTTCATTCAGGATTTTTATTAATATTATCCTGGATTTAACTAAAATATAACTATAGCACAAAAATCAAGTCACAAGGACAAGTTTAATTTATAAGCCATGATTTCAGAGAATCGAGGCAAATTTATAAGTTAGTAATAGCACAAAAGGCCTAGTCACGTGGACAAGTTTAATTTATAAGCCATGATTTCAGAGAATCGAGGCAAATTTATAAGTTAGTAATAGCACAAAAGGCCTAGTCACGTGGACAAGTTTAATTTATAAGCCATGATCGTTTGGGATCGAGGCATTTAGGTGTGAATCAAAGTGCATTACTTTTTTCTTGACAGGGAGTTGTAGGCTACCACTGTCTTTAGTCTCAGAGGACATTAATTATAGCCCGTAGGCATTTCCCTTCTAAGGGATGTTTATGGTATGATCATCTTTTCGGATGTTATTAGTCGAGATCGTATGGATCCTACCGACTATTATGTTTGGACGTATTAAAATATCTTTAGACAGGGGTCAAATACCACCACTGTCGTTGTCTTAATGGACAACAAGTTTAGCCCGTAGGCACTTCATCACTAACGGATGTTTATAATATTATCATCTTATAGGATGATATAAGCCATGATTTCTAAATCAATAGACTAGATAAGAAAATTGGAAGAATCCAATATAAGAATGACTGTTGTGATTTTCTCGAATCACTCTGTCAAGAGTGCTAACACGTTCTTAGGTGTCAACAAGGATTTGAATCTCTTGAATAGGTCCTACCATCTTGGCCTCGTCATATAGGCTAGGTTTACCTTTAAGATTCCTTTTTTTAATAATTAACGCAGAACAATCCTAACTCGGGATGTTAATAAGGATCTGAACCTAAATTGAGGAACTGCCATCTTGGCCGGGTCTTAATAATGACACAAGGCTAGGTCTTGTCCCTTTTTAGATTTTGCCATTTTATTATAATGGTAGATCTTATAAAAGGAATGTTATTTTTCATTTATTTCATATTTCCTGATTAGGATGAATATTTAGTCATTCCACTATAAAATTAAAAAGTTCAAGGTTGAAAGGAATAATGTTGTCCTCGAAGGGACTAAAAGATACATATCGTTATAAGGACTTTTAAGGAAACGATCTTCAGCAAAAGGAGTTTCTTCTTCATTTTATTTCCGAATGCTTTCTCCTTGGTTGCACGTTTCATCCTAGCCCCTGTACGAAGGTCAGCAATTTAAGGCTCCGGGTGTGGAGAATTCCTATTACGGCTTCTTCGCTTGGCGACGTATCCAATATAAAAATTGGAAGCAAAATTTCCAGATGAGGATTGAGAATATTCCTATGTTAAGTCTACACTCAGAAGGTCAAGGAATGTGCTAATGTGTCATTGAGATTAAACACAAAAAGCTAGTGTTTAATTCACTCAATGTTGGCTCTGATACCAACCTGTCACACCCCGACTTTCCACGTGTCACCGGTGGGCCCGATGGGGAGTATCGTGACGTAGTTGATATCATCATAGTCAAACAACACAATATATAAATGCACAGTGGAAGCAAAAGATAAATATATTACAATCTGAATATAAGGTAATATCAAAGTATTACAATGGAAAGTAAAGGATCCACAGGCGGATCAAATAAAAGAAAAACTGTTCAACAAACTTCAGGCATCTAGAACTTGCAAGATTCCTTATTAACGCCCTGAGCTTCCAGCCAATTACGTTCAGTACCTGTCACTTAACCTTTTTGGAAAATACGTCAGTTTACACTGGTAAATACAATTTAACTGACTCATTTTGAAAAGAGTTTGAAAATTGATTTGAATGCACGTGGCACAAAATATCTTTTATAACTTGATTAAAGTGCACGAGGCAAAATTAATCTTTTATACTTGGGACAATCTTATTAATAAAAATCTTGTATCCGATTAACATGGTTGTCCAACATTTAGGGCCGGTGATTATAGAATACAAGCCGGTCAAGATTAATCGACACACCATAAATATAACTCACAAGAAGACATCCTTACGAGTGAGTATATCTTTTACATACGCAACAGGAGGTGTTATGCCTACACCTTGTGCTTAAGTTATGGTCATTCACTTTTTAAATGAGCCAAGGATATCCAGGACACGGTCATTAACCCCTAATGTTATTTGTTATCAATCAATACAGGTTAAAATGGGATTATGCAATTTAATCATCTCCGATTAAAAGGTTTCTACACCCAACCAAGCGGTATTTTTATAATACCGTATCCCAAGCCCGTATAAGGGGAAAAAAGTTAAAAGTATTTACTTGAGCTAGCTCCTGTCTTAAATAGCAAGAATTATAATAACTCAGCCGTATTCACTTAAGTAAGCGTAGGTACAATTTACCGGAAGGCTCTAGTCTGGAAATGATGGTATAAATAACCAATTAGAATACTAACGGGTCTTTAATTAAGCCTAAACTTAGACCGGTTAGTTTTAAGGAAAAATACGGTTCAAAACGCATGATTAACCGAAGACCGGAATAGGATGTGATTTAGACCTGACAAGTTTGGAGACTTGTATAGTATGGGTAAACTAAACACATTCTGGATTTTGAGATAAAAACGATAACGTTTGACCCGTTTCGGCTAATTTATGCAAACTAGTTACATAAACTGAACCGAACGCGAATAACGCATGACGGGTAATCATAAGAGTCATATACAGGTTTCCTAAGTTAATATGCCTTAAATATGTTGTGATATCAGTAGGATATCTTCCATTATGCCCAAAACGAGTTTAAACTCAAAATAAACCCCGTAGGGATATTTTGGTCATTTTAAAGGTTATAAAATAGATTTAATGAACTTCTGAGGTTCAGGTCTGAATACATCAGTAAAATGACTTATTTTAACAGGGTATATCAATTGGTAATAAGTCTTATGTGACAAAATGGTTTTAAACCCAAACTATGCGTTTAATACGCGTAAAAAGCTATTTTAAGCGATTTCCGGGTTATACAGGAAATCTGAGTTTTCTGATCAGGTTATAAAGTTAAAAATACTTTATTTATTATATAAAATTAGTAGCAATTGGATTGGTATCAAAAGGGCTTGTAAAACTCATTTTATGGCCTAAAAGGGTATAATCGGTATTTACCGAATTAAGGCGATAGCCTTAGGTTATAATCATTTTAAAAATAATTAAAAATCTTTAAAAATCTCAAAATATTATATTACATCAGTGGGTAAAAGGTTTGGTGTCAAAAATTGGGTTTAGATAAGCTTTATGCTCATTGCGCCGTTTAATTACTAAAAGGCGTTATAATTACGCTAATGAGCATAACTCCTAATCTAGACCTCCAACTGATGTGAAAATTTAGGAACAACTTTATCAATCAGTAATAAGGATTATTGTCCTTTCACATTTCCAAAATTCTCATTTTATGGTCAAAAGGGCATATTGGTCAACATTAGGCAATTAACGGAAACGCGTAAACGAATGGGGCAATCAACGAACCAAGCACAGAGGGTTATACCAACATGTAACCTGGTCCTAAGGAACTCAAAGGAATTTCCAAACCTATCTAATTCAGGTCAGAACTGAAGTCAAAGCAAAAGTCAAAGTTTTGCGACTTTTGGTTCCGAACAGGGTCTAAACAGAAAATTGTCGGATCAAACAAGCTTAGATCAGTTCTTATACTTATTACCAAGTTATATGAGTGATAAAATAGGTTACATGCCGTCTACATTGCTAATTACATGTTAATTCGCAAATTAAGCTTCTGTTGACTTTTTCTAAACAACTTTGACCCGACATTTGATCTAGTTAAAGTGGGAATCTGAGGGTGCCCTTATAAGGGTTTATTGCCCACATAAATACCAACTTATAACTACCTTCAATTTGACTAATCACTGGACCATTAGTGATTAATCGATAAGTCAACCGTTAATTACGACGGTTTGACTTTTAAGCTAATTACTAAGTAAAAACTCAACTAAGAAAGGTTAAGCATACTTACAAAAGCCTAATGCACGATTAGGGATGACTAGAGACTGATCATAAGCTCCAGAGAGTCCCACAAATGCAGGTGGAATGAGTGATCAAAATGGTTGCAACATAAGGCCTTTTTATAGTGTTCTTGGATCAATTTGATGATGACAAATCATGCTAGGAGTGATCCCTGATCATTAACACATGTCCCTAAGCCCTAAAATTAGTAGGGGACGCGCATGGAAGTGAAAAAGGGCAATACATGTCATTTGAATGGGCTGAACAGGCAACAGAAACGAGTTGCTGCATCTGGGACCTGCTTGCGCACCATAAGGCTCTGGGTCTTGAGGTGCGCAAGCCTTTGCCAGCACAATGAATCTTTCAAATGTTGACAGTTTTGACCCCTGGACTTCCAAACTTGATTTTACCTTTATTTCTTGCACTTTGGGCCCTCTAAATTGAATTCTAAGGGCTTCAAGACTTATACCAACTTTTTTAAGTCCTTGGTTAACTTTTGATTACCCGAGAAGTCATAACTTTCAACGTTGACGCTTTAACCCCTCGTATACGAATATTGTCATAACTTCCTCATTCTTTATCGAAACTTTGTGAAATTTTAATCACTTATTCTAGTGAGCATAATTAATCATTACAAAGCTTCGGGTTCACTAAAAGGTCACTCAGAGGTATACTTTAAACATGTTGACACATTTAACCCCCGTAGTTTGTAATCTCTCACTTTCTTTCACAATTAGCTTCGTATGATCCATAATTTATTCGTTTAAGGGTATAAACATCATGTAGGGTTATTGTAAGGTATATTTATTCATTGTTGACATTTTGAACCCTTATATTCACATAGTTTCCTTGTTTGTCAACTTTAGTCCCTCTAGAGTATTCTCTTACACGTTTAAAGTTTATGACACGTGTCAATACTTTATTGGACATGAATTTTCGAGGTGTTACATTCACAGGCGGCGACTTTCTCTCCCCACATTGTAAAAAAAACCCTAGAATGTCGCCTGTAATTTTGAAATGAGAAGAAAGAGAGAGATGGAGATTAAAGTGTAAAGAAGAAAAAGAGAGATGGAGATATGATGACATCTTAGGTGCATTAAATGCACAAAACAACTCCCCATACAATTTTGAAATTCCCTCCTAAAAATAACTAATTTATCATAATAAAAATCAGATTATATACTATATTTTTTAGATTTATAGATTTATATATATATATATATATATATATATATATATATATATATATATCCAAATTATGACATCAGCATGGACTATGTGGCATATCTCAGAGGTTGACACGTAAGCAAATCGAGGTTAGCTTCTAATCTCTTATTATAGATTACTAGCGGTAAGACCCGTGTGCAAACACGGGTCGTTTCTTAGAAAACCATGCATAACACATATTGACAGAGAGTAAAAAAATAATTAGTGCAGACTTACAAAATTGATATAAACTAATGGTCAATAGGTTTATTCAAAAGCAATTCCATTATGTTGATAGCAAACCACTGTTATCTATTAACTGTTAAAAACCTCTGTTGCTTTCCAACAGACTTTACTAAAAATTGTTATCCATTATCTCCAACAGAGCTTGCCAGATGGATAGATAGTAAGTATCAGATGTTAATCAACCCATGTTAAAAAGGTCAGTCAACAGAAATTACAAAGGTTAGTAAACAGATGTTAAGAGAATAATGTTATTAACAAAGAATTTAGTACTCTCATTAAAAATGAGAGCTGCAAACACGGGTAGTTTCTTAGACAACTATGCATAACACATATTAATAGAACATATAGATTCGTGTATAGATATTGTACCAAAACGTGTTATCTATTATAGCTAAAAGACAACGATAAACATAGATTATCGGTTAATATATCAGTTACATACAATTTAACTGTTTACCCAAAAAGACAATATAAATTGTTTATAGACATAGGTACTTAATAGAATTTGAATACAACTTAAAGTTCAACAAACGTTAACTACAAACACACAATTACCTGCCTCAACAACTTTCAGCAAAACTAAATCAAGGAATCAGCAGACTTTAGAAATCAGCAGATCTTTATTCTTTCATCAACATTTCCCGGATTTGCCCTTTGAATTGGAGCTCAAAATCCAAGGAATCAGTATCATCTTCATCCCTATCAAGCTGAAGGTTAAAAAGATCTTGGAGGTCAACTGGATTCAGACCAAGTGCATTCTCCCTTGATATCTTTTCAACACTACCATCAGACTTGATCAAAGTTAATTCATGGGTCTTTTTGTCAGACTTCCACTTTACTATTTTTGGATCTGATGGGTTTCTTGGCAGAAGTTTTATTTGAGAGGAGTTTGGCGATTGAGGCCTGCTTGTGTCACACCCCGATATTTCCACGTATTACCGGTGGGAAGTATCGTGACGTAGTTGACATCATCATAGTCAATTAATCACAGTTCAATGCATAGCGGAAGTCTAAAATTAATACTATTACAAACCGATTCGAAAGTAACATAAAATATTACAAACGGGTTGTAAGATGGATCCACAGGCGGATCTAAGATAAAAAGAAATATTGTTCAACAGATTTAAGCATCACAAGCATGCAAGACTCTTTATTTGATACTAGGAGTAGCCAGCCCATTTCGCTTAGTACCTGCACTTAACCTTTTTGGAAAATACGTCAGTTTACACTGGTAAATACAATTAACCGACACTTTTGAAGATATTTAAGAAAATTGATTTAAATGCACAAGGCACAAATATTCTTTTATAACTTGGGATAATTATTTAAACATAATCTTGTAAAAGAATTATATGTTTGCCATACATTCAGTAGCCCGGGTTAGAAGTACCGGGTTAAAGATTAATTGACACACCACATAATATAAACCCACGACGAGATTATTCTCAACAAGCGGTTATATCTTTTTACATACGCACCGACAGGTGTATGCCTAAACCCCGTGCTTAAGTCGTGGCCATTTCAATGAATGCGCCGAGGATATCCAGGACATGGTCATTAACCCCCCAAAGGCTTAAAACAAACAAAACAGATTAAACGGGTTATCTCAATGATTTAATCATTATTCGATTAAAGATTCAATACCCGACCAAGCGGTATTATTAAATACCGTACCCCAAGCCCGTATAAAGGAAAATAAGTTAAAAGTATTTACCTGAGAAAAATATAATTTTTATCCCAGCCGTATATCAATCAGCAAATACAGATAGCTTTTACCGGGCTCCTAATCTGGAACCAAGGTTTTTAAAAACCTATTAGATTCCTAACGGGTCTTACTTAAGTTTAAACTTAGACAAGTTAGTTTTAACGAAGGGTATACGGTTCAAAATGCAAAATTAAGCGAAGTCCAGATTAGAATGTGATTTAGACTCAACAAGTATGAAAACTTGTTTAATATGGGTAAACCAAACACATTCTGGATTTTGAAGTGAAAATGATAAGGTTTGACCTGTTTCGGTTAATTTATGCAAACTAGTTACATAAACCGTACCGAACGCGAAAATGCATAACGGGTAACCAAATGAGTCATGAACAAGTTTCACAAGTTAATATGCTTAAAATATGTTATGATATCAGTAGGATACCTTCCATTATGCCCAAAACGGATTTAAAATCAAATTAAGCCCCGAAAGGGTATTTCGGTCATTTTAAAGTTTATAGAAGAGATTAAATAGTAATCTGAGGTTCTGGTCTAAAATAATCAGTAAAAATATTTTTTTAATAAGTTATATCAATAAGATATCACATATATGTGAAATTTATCCTTTATGGCCAAACTATTCACCGTAAGGGCATTTTGGTCATTTCACATTTGTTAAAAGGGTCAAATTTGGAAATATGAGTTCAAAACTTTTACTTACTATTTAAGTATAAAAATTTATTCATAACATCAGTAGGTAACAAGTCTTAGGTGCTTTTAAACCATATTATGCGCCTAGATCGCATAAAAGTCGGCATTTGACGGTATTCGGGTTGATTAAGAAAATCTGAGATTTTGATCAGCCTCTACTGTTTAAAATAATTTATTTATTGTATAAAATCAGTAGAAAAAGGTTTGATATTTAAAGGATGTGTAAAACTCATTTTATTAGTAAAAAGAGCATAACCGTCAATTACCGAGTCAATGCAAGAACCCTATGTTATGATCAGTTTAAAATTTAACAAAAATTTCCAAAAATATCTAAATATTATATAATAACAGTGGGTAGAAAGTTTGGTGTCAAAATTTGGGTTTAAATGGGTTTTATGCCAAAAATGCCGTTTAATTAATAAAAAAGCTTTCAATTTACGATATTGTAGGATCGATTTCGGACCTAAACGAGTTGTTTAGAAGAGCTTTTCTCAGTTTGAACGGCGGAAACAGACAAACTGTGACAACCCTCACTAAACCAGGTATCCGTACGACTTAATTAATAATTAATTACTGCTTAATTACTGTGCTTGTTTGAAATTACTGATGAACTGCTACTTGATTTCTGATACATGCATATACCTGCATCATACTTTACTTACCGTCACTACATTATTTACATGCTGAACCTTAGTGACAAACATGATGCACAAAAAGCACAGTAGCACTATAACGGATAACCTATTGAACATGCTGAGAAAGCCAGCATCAGGCAGACACTGCCCCTAAGGCCTGTATGAGCCAGAAATATTTTGCTACACTAGTGGTGAGTGTAGGGATACAAGGGTTGTAGAACTGCGTCTCTAGGAATAAGTTTCAATGACTGGATGTGCCTAAAACATGCTCTAAATACAAAACCCAGCACTTTACATAAACAATTCAGCTTTTAGCTATCCAACCGAACAACCGGACTGTACCCGGAACATGAAAATAATGTCATTTTCATTATTTATCTTTTTCCGAGCCAGTTAGGGTCCCTGAATACCCTAACACCCATTGTAGCGCGTGACACACCACTAACCGGGTTAAGCACTTAACTAACTTACTTAACCTAACTATTATCCTAACTAACTAGTTAGAATCGAACTAGACCCCCCCCCCCCTTTTTGAAACCGTCCCCATGAGGGGGACA
The DNA here is from genome assembly GCA_030545235.1 of Helianthus tuberosus. Lineage (NCBI taxonomy): Eukaryota > Viridiplantae > Streptophyta > Magnoliopsida > Asterales > Asteraceae > Helianthus > Helianthus tuberosus. The sequence continues at coordinate 148,154,267 of CM060411.1, read as the reverse complement.
CACTTGTCTTATTTGATGATTATTATATTAAGTGTGCTTAGTATCAAGAAGACACTAAATCCATTGGATAATGATCATTTTAGTTGTCTATAAGTTCATGCCTTAACCCACCATAATATGATCATCACACAACACAACTCAAAACTCTCTCCCTCTCTCTAAAGAAGCTACGGCCGAACACCCCCTTGTGCATCCATCCGATTTCGAGTTTAGTTCAAGTCTTTCCAATCATCTACAAGTGTTAAGGGTCGCATATAAGGAGTCTTGGTGCAAACGGAAGGCGAAGGACCTCACTCTCTTGCTTTTATCCACGCGTTTTTCGCTTAGATTCTTCCCTAGCCTCGAGCTAGTAGTAAGTTGCTTAAATCACCTACTCGAACTATTTTGAAGTGGTTAATACGATGTGTAACGGTTAAAACTCGAAATCTTACAAGATAATGCTTTAAAGTCTACTTAAAACACTAAAATGTTGGTTAAAAGCTTACAAGTTGTGTAAATGTTGTAGTAATCAAATTGTGTGGTTATTTGGACCCGATCTATATTGTGGTAGCTCGGATCGTCATTTAACCCGGGTTGGTCACGATCTTGGATCATGACATAAGGTTGTTTTGGAAGTAACAAGGGTTAAAGGGCGAAACTCTACCACACACATATCATGAACTTGTGTAAAAGCGATTTTGTTTGTACAATAGTGTTTAAAACTAGTAGATCTACGTATCTACAAGCGGTATTTTCAAAGGACCACATGTCAAGAGAAAACATACTTTTAAAGTCGGATCTTACACTAACACGAATGGTTTTTAACACACAAGTGTGTAAACACTTGTGTAACACAAAGTTTCGACAAAATAACTATTTTTGAAAAAGATGACGAGAAGTTGTAAAGACGGAACTTCCATAAAAACGAGGTTTTTACAAAATCGGATTGTTTTATATAAAAATCCACTAAAAGTAATGGGATTTACTTCATAGTTTGAATAAATCACAAGTTCATGAAATTTATGCGATTTATATACATATTTTGACTAGTTTGTGATTTGAACATTGTTTTGATTAAATAAGAAGATTGTTGGTTTGATTTATAAAAGAAAATGATACGCTTGAAAGCGTGGCCACCTCCAGTTACAGAGGAAACTCTGGCGAAATTTTTCCAAAAACCTAACACTTAGAAATATTTTCACTATAAGTGTAGAAATACATTTTGACTTGTTTTCAAATTATAGATTTCGCCACGACTTATTTAGAAAATATCGGAGGTGGGATTTCATAAAATAAAACGTGTTACATATATATATTTAGTATATATTTTTCACAACATCACTTGTATAAGTGTTTATGATTATTTTGTGAACTACGTAAATATTATTTTTAGGGTAAAAATAATATTACTAAGTATTATTTTGGGAAAATCACATGTATTAAAATATAATATTTTTGGGAAGAATATTTATATTTTGAAGTTGGAAATAAAATATATTAAGTGAGACTTAATAGTGTAATCCGAATGTTACGAAACGCACATGTATTAAATCCCCCATCCTTGGGAAGGAAAATGATTACCAAGTATACAGAATATAAACACGAAATAGTTGCCTACCTATTTCCCAAAAACTTAAACCTAAAGCTAAGGCACGGCCGTCCGTCTAATAGAATTAGTACGTGTAGGTCGTCACACAGTTGTTTGATTTGGAGACATACTTGGTAGAGACGCACCACGGTGAGTTCATGTCCCCCTTTTCTCTTAACTGTTTTCAGTTTTCTAAACTGCGGGGGTGAAATACATGTTACTATGATTACGAGTACTTTATACATGGTATGGTTAGCGTAAGGAGGTTTATTACTTAGATCATGTGAGTGGGTAGGCGTGAACTGGAGGCCTTTAATCCTCATTATAGGACCGAGGGACGTAAGCGGTAGATCTATCTGGGTGTAGCGAGCCCAACCCCAGGTCCAACAGTACGGACCTCGGGGTGACTTTGTGCCCCGACGCAAAATCGCAAGGTTTGAGTCTTCCTACTTGCACTTCACACATATCAATGGCCTTGCAAACCGTTGGTGATCTCTTTTCCTTATTTGCTACATACCAGGATTTTTATACATACAAGGTTTATTTACTCACTTACACATGAACTCGCTCAACATTATTGTTGATTTTTCAACTTACATGTATTTCAGGGAATTAAAGATCTGGCGCGGTATGTTATGTTTTCCCGCTGCATATGGGTTCCGAGGTCATCCGGGTTTAGGAAATGTGACTTTTTCCTGGACGAGTCACAAATCTTAAACTGCGTTTATTTCATGTTGATGTTTATGTCTTTCAAAACAATGTTTTATGTTATGATGTTGTAAGTCTCTAAGACAATGTTATGTTACTCTGGTTTTAAAACTTAAATCTATGGATGATCTTGCATGATTTTATTTCATATAGCTTTGTTATGATTAAGCTATGGTATTAAGAAGTCACACCAAAATTAACCACGCTTCCGCAAAGCCAGGGTGTGACACAAACCGAGTACAATTCAGCAAGTATTCACTATAAACTGTCCGATATTATTGATCTGGATAACGTTTACAACCTGTTGACACTTCGGCAGCACTTCGTGGCTCACCGGAAGACAACACCTAGAACCCTATTCTAATTCCCCACCAAATGACCTATTTATATTGTTTCTGGTTCCACTCCTAATGACATGGTGTCATTTGGAATGGAATCAGCATGTTACTTTCGGGTGGAATCAGAATTTAACATTTCGGGTGGAATCAGAATTTAACATTACGGGTGGAATCAGAAAGTTAACTTTCGAGTGGAATCAGAAAATTAACTTTCGAGTGGAATCACTCCTAAATATTCTGATTCTTGGATTTCGTGCTCTATTCTATCTATCTCTAAACAAGACTCGATACAAGACGTAGACGACAGACGGATGCACCAACAAACTCCCCCTCGGATGTTGACGAAGTCTTCAGTGTCGAGTCTTTGCATCTTCAATCTTTATCAGTCCTCTCGAACTCTTTGAAGTATCTGACGCTATAAGTATCCTCAAATCTCCTCTCTTCTCTTTTTCATCACCAACATACTCCTTCCTTTAAGTATCTTCAGACTCCCCCTTTCGATATGTTGGGATCACAGCCTGGCTTGTTGAAATCACACAATCCTCAGGTATCGGAAACCTGACTCTCTATCATTCAAATAACCTGCACATTCTCTACCCAACAATAAATTTTCTGATGATAACTTGAACACAATCAGACATCACTTGAAAATATCACAAAAATGATCTAACATTTAGTCTCTAATGAACCTCTTGAAAGAATATCATTTTCAAATCAAAACAACACACTCTCCCAAACCATCTATCTGTTCATCATGTCTAGCACTCGGAATTTTGAAAATTAGCTCTCCAACACCAGTTGTCGAAAATCTTTTTGCATTTTACAAAATTTATGCTAAAACACACTGAAAATCTTTTTGGAATTTTTTAATAGAAAGAAATGCAGTAAACAAATATTTACAAACAATATTTTTGTGAGTTTGTGTAAGAGGATCATATCAGATTATGAGACACATCACCAACACCTTTAAGCTTCATTTCATTCTAAGTTTTAAACGATTCACTTAGATTGTCAGTATACTGATCCACTTAAAATCTCACACAAAATTCAACTGATCCGAGATACGATATTAATGTTTTAAGCACTTAAACTCAATCGCGTGTCCCACCTCAGAATATACTCCCGTATCCAGATCCCAATATTCAGTCTTACAGGTAATTATGACACAAATGATATCTATAGGGGTTAATAAATTATGAAGAATCATGAGAGCTCAGGTCAGAACTACTGTTCAGCAGAGAGATCATGACTCAACTTTTGGGTGTGTCCCCTTTAGAGGATCTTTTTTACAACAGCATTGCTAAGCAATTTTATTGTCTTATCATTTATGCTGAGGGTTTATGTTATGTTTCAAGCATTTGAGGAAAGTATTATCCAAGGACTAGGTCAGAACTTCCATTCAGCAGAAGTCCCAGAATAATACCCCAGACATCATTGAGTATAAAACCTAGTATATCAGAATACGAAACCTTTCAAACGAGATTTCGGGGGTTACCCATATATCCGAGAGATGTTTCCCCACGAAATAAGCAAGTTTGAAATTTAAGTTTATATCTCGTCACAATCTACTAAATGTGCAAAAATCTATTGGCACATCATCAGTGAGACCGTTTATCACTTTTAACTTTCCAATTCTTTAGCATGTTGTGATCGTCCACTGATGTACTATCATTTCCTCTTTTATACAACAAAACTCATTTTTCATTTTATCTTCCTCTTTTATACAACAAAACTCATTTTTCATTTTATCATGTTTTTGACTTTTTCAAATTTTCAAATGTTTTTGGATTTTCTAAAATTTTACTCCCCCTAAAATGCAAACACATTTTAGGAAATTTGAAAACAAACTGTACAACAAAGTGACAACTGATATCAAATTGCTTCAAATCGCCATCCACTTGGCATAAACAATCAGAACTCCCCCTCTCAACAAACCATTTTCTCATTTAGATTTCAAAACACTTAAGTTTGTTTTAATCAAAATGATTTTTCCGGAAAATAAGTTTGTTTTTATCAATTGTAGAGGCATGGTTCATCATATTATCTTTCAACCACTTGTAGAAAATCAAGTACAAATTAATGTCCTTGATTTACCACTTGTAAAAAAACACAATCACAATCAAATTCAAAGAATGATGCCGATTCCTGATCCACAATTACCAACTTGGAATCTCCGGCAAGTCCACATAATTACTGTTCATAGTATGAGCCATCCCAATCACAAACCAGGGATGGTTCAACTTTATCTTTCTCCGTCTTCTTCTCATAGAACTCTTTAACCCCTTTGACTTTTCGATCAATCATTTTACCAAAAATGTGTTTCACAGTGGGGTTAAAAGCTTTTTCAACATCAAAAACCTTGTTATCATCATAAAATTGGTTTGATATTTCAACTTTACCAATTTTCTTCTTAAAATTTTCAGCCCGAAGTGGTGGAAAATTATCATCATCCACAGTCAGAACTGATTTTTCACTTTTTGAAACAAACTGTGGCTCATCTGATTTTGTGGAATCAGATTCATCGCCAGAAGATAGCTCCTCTGATTTTGACCTATCAGAATCATCGCTAGAACTACCTCCAGACTTCTTAACCACCCATTTTTGTTTGTCATTTTTAGCTCTTTTCTTGTAAAACTTGTTTGAACATTCACCAATTTCAAATGTAGAATTTTTGAATAACTTGGTTCGGTCAATTGGTGGTTCAAACTCAATCACTTTCTCTTTGAGTTTACGAGAAACTCCCTGTTTTGATTGTATTGCCTTTGAACAATCTTTGGCAATATGTCCAACATTGTTACATTTGAAACAAGTTCTCGTTTCTTTCATCTCTTCTTGCTTCTTTGCAAGGAATTCTTTGTTCGATTGTCTCCAGAATTCTTTCTTTTCTTCCTCTTCTGCTGATGTACCTGAAACAAATGTCATCTTTGCTTTAAAATCACGAACATATTTTTCACTTTTCTGTTTTTCTGTTGGAATAAAACCAAGACCTTTCTTTTTGAAATTACGGTTAGGGTTTGATTTCTTTTGAAAACCAGAACCAGAACTGTAACCCTATTTCTTGTTTAATCTTTGCTTTACTCTTGAGGTGTAAGGTTTAGGTTTACCATTAAGATTTAAATCTTTTATTTCAGAAATATTAATTTCTGTTAGTTTGAAAACCTTTTTGATCAATTCAATTTTGACACCTCTTATTGGAAATTCCTCATCAGAATATAATTTGTTGGAATCATTCAATGTATATGCAACTTTGAATGTTTTGTCACTCAAATTAGATTTTGATAACAGGAATTCTTTATTATAAACTCTTTTAACCGAAGAATTTGGACTGTTGACTGTCGAACTCGAACTTTCAGAACCAGACTTTGACTCTGACTCTGACTTTGACTCTGAGTTTGACTCCAACTTTGACTCCTCAGTTTCATCTCTATCTAACACCTGATCGACGACTTTCTTTATTAACTCGGACTCATGATCAGTGTCAGATGATGTAAACGTCACATCAATATTTTTTGGCAAATTGACTGACGACTCTGACTACCACTGTAAATTTGTTGCTTTTTCGACTCTTTCCTGATTTGGATTTCTAGGCAAATATCCATTTTCTAGCGGGGGTGGACACTTATTGTAACCAACATCGTGTTTCTTACCAGAATCCTTCTTGTCAGTCTTTTTCTTTGAGTTACTCTTCTTGTTGTTCTTCTTTTCTGGAGTCTTTTCTTCAGTCACTTTTCCATCATCATTCTTTTCTTCAGTTACTTCATCCTCTTCGAATGCCTTCATGCCTTCAACAGTTGGATAAATTCTGTCAATGACATAAGAAGTACATGAGTAACTTTTCAACAAACGCTTAACTCTTTCAGTCTCAATTCTTTGCAATTCCAACTTTTGTTCTAGCACAGCACACTTCTCAATGTAGTTATTCACCACTTTTTGCTTTGTCATAAAAGCACCCTGTCTTCATTGCTGTTGCTTGTTCTTCACTTGTTTGATTATACTGATTCATAGCTTTGTTCAACACATCATAAGATTCCTTCAAACTATTCAAGTTATAAATCAGTGTACTGTTTTGCTTCTTCACAGCTTCACAATTTTCACACTTTACTGGAATCTTCTTTGCATCAACTTCTTCATCAACTTTGAACTTTGCAATTTCAACCTTAACTTTCCTTTTGATCACTGGAATTTCTTCGTCATCACTGCTCACTGGAGTCTTGACCTTTTTCTTCTTCTTTTCAACCTTTTCATCTTCACTGTCACTTTCAGCAATCAGTTTCATATCAGCTTTGAATTTTCTCGCCCAATACTCACGATCATCATCACTATCTTCTTCAACTTTGGCAACAAAAGCTGTGTAAGCTGTGGCTTGATCAGGAATATAATTATCCCAAGTAAAATTCTCCCAGCTAAAACCCTCGGGTAGTTTTTCATCATCTTGATCTATTATCAATGCACTACCATCAACTCTCTTTGAAGAATCTTGATTAACCGCACAAGCTCTCTTTCCAGAGTCTTCAATAATGTGCATTCCATGTGCAGTTTGTGCTTGATTTTGATGTTGATGTTGTTGAGATGGTTGTTGAGCAACTTGATGGTAGATGGCTTTTCGATAATAATCATTGTTGTTATTGAAAGGATTCTGAGCTCCACTTGCTTTGCGATTGGTGCACTCCCTTTTGAAGTGACCTTTCTCCCTGCAACGAAAACAAGTGACTTTAGATTTGTAAAAACCTAAAGTAGAAATATTAGCTTCACGTAGATCATCTCTTCCAGTGATTTGCTTGAATTTCTCAGCTCTCCTCAACACGCTGGCCAAGCACCATTTTATGTCCATCAGCTCCATCTCTTCAGCATCGATCTGGTCGTAATCTTCCTTTGTCAGCATTGGATTCCCGATACGACCTGCAACAAAACTACCATAAGATTCAAGAACAGTTCCTAATAAAGACATATGGCTTTTTGCTAACTCTTCAGAATATTCCTGATCATTTTCAATGTTCAACACAATGTTGCATTGAAGCTTTTTGCCATTTCTTGTTGTTGAAACATTCGGATCAAAAGATGGAAATGATGAAAAACTTGTTTTGCTGTTTGATCCTGATGATGAACTTCCGGAAGAATTCTTGGCATTGTAAGCAGTTTCTATTTTTGGAGATAAATTTGTAGACTTCTCATTCACCCCTGCTTTGTAATACAACCCAATATCCTGTTCACTGATGTGTGTAAAATGCAACATATAAATTACATCAAATAAGGCATAAAACTAACCCTTTTTAGTACTAATGTTGGAAAAAGTGTGTTTTTGTCTTCCTTTTGAATTTACAGGGTCAAATGAGCTTAAACGAACGAAAGGAACAAAAATACAGCCAAAACCAACATAAATACAAAGAAAAGGAAGAAACGTGGCATGCCCGACCCCTCGACAACAACTCCCAAAGCAAAAACAAGAAGAAAGCTAAGCATGGGGCTGTGCCCAGTTGAGCATGGGGCTGTGCCCAGCCCGACACGGGGCGTGCCCAGCCTGACACGGGGCGTGTTCAGCCCGACACGGGGCGTGCCCAGCTCAGCACGGGGCCGTGTCCAGAATGGTCAGCCCTGGCACAAAAGACAAACCTCTAGAAGCTTCTATTGCCCACCACGGGGCCGTGTCCAGTGAACACGGGGGCGTGGCGAAAGTACAGCAGGCGCATTAATTGTAATTGCGAATTACAATTAATGAAGTGAGAGAATGTCAGACAAGCACGGGGGCGTGCCCAGCGGACACGGGGGCGTGTGGAGCTAATAAAGACAAACTGTATTAATGAAGAAAGAGAAAAGGGTGGACACGGGGCCGTGTCCAGCGGACACGGGGCCGTGTCCAGGCTTCTGTACAGGCTATAAATAGGAGTGCTTGGCTCAAGCTCAAACCATCCCTTGCCACACCACCTCTCTCACACTTCATCCACCACCCACCACCATCACAACACCATCATCCACCACCATCATCCATTGTCCATCGTAGAGTGTGTGAGTCGTCTCGGGATCCAAGATTGATCGTAAGAGTTCTTGACAATCAAGGCCATGTTTGCCTAAGTCTCTTACATCACTTGGTGAAGACAAAGTGTCTAGTATAATACTTTTTATTTCTAATCTTTTGCACTTTTTATTTGGTTTTATATTAATGACTTTAATAACTAGTTACTTATGTTGAAGGTGATCTTTCCTTATCGTTTGTCCGTGGTGTCTTGGTATTATTTTACTGTCTATATAAAATAAAGGATTTTCACCATTCATATCTCCACGGTCTATATGGAGATATGTTGGCTACCTGGTAGGGGGTTAAGGGAACGGTTTGGTAAAGGTCTTGCCATTGTTCAGCGTTTAGAGGTCCTGCAATGGACCTGGGTCAAATTTAGTAGGACCTCCTTCAATACTTCACGGTATTGGATGGCGGGGGTCCAAACTCTTTGATCCCCTCATAAGTTAACTACTATTAATACTATAACCCGGCTATTTAGGACTGTATCCCTGCTGACTCAGACTACTTAGCCGAGGGTAACGTCACCGCCAAAAGCGGGGCCTACCACAATACTGCATTAATAACTTAATTCATTATCTTCCAATAATCCACCCTTTTAGGATTGTATCCCTGCTGACTCAAACTACTGGGGTGAGGGTAACGTCGCCTTCAAAAGAGGGGCCTACTACAATAACTAAGATAATCTCTTAATTATGTGCAAAAGTGCGGAAATAATCAAAGGTTATACTAGATACGAGTCGGAATCAAGTGATTCATCTTGTCTATCTGTTTTTATTTTTATTTTTATTTTCAGCATTTTAGTTAGTTTTATTTTTCTTAGTTTAAAACATTTTTCTAAACTTTTATTTTGGTTAGACGTTGAGGATAAACCGGTACTAAAAGCTCTTGTGTCCTTGGACGACCTCGGTATCTTACCAACGCTATACTACACTCAACGATGGGTGCACTTGCCCATATGTGTGTTTAGTGTTAGTGAAATATCGTGTTTTATAAATTTAAAACTTGGCTAAAATAAGTGTTAAAAAGGGCTTAAAATATACACCTAATATATACGACACTTCGCACGCATCAAGTTTTTGGCGCCGTTGCCGGGGACACAAGGATTTTAGGAAAGCTTAAAATCGACGGCCTAATCAGTTTTTCAAAACCTTTTCAAAACGGGCCCACATTTTTCTGCATTTTTGTTTAGTTTTGCATTTACAGTAACCTGTACACGGGGCCGTGTTCGCTGAACACGGGGCCGTGCTGCAGAAAATTTTTAAAACACCCAGTAACAGAAGCTTGAACACGGGCCGTGCTCACTGAACACGCCCCGTGCTCAACGAAATCAGTAAATTTAATTAAAACACCTAGATACAGATCCTGAACACGGGGCTGTGCTCACTGAACACGGGGCCGTGTCCAGCCTCTGTTTCCGTTTTTATTTTTGTTTTCTGATCTCGAGACTTGGTTGTGGTCTGCTGAGTGATTCTTATGGATCAATACTCAGGAGATTACAACTACACCTATGAGGAGGATGATTATAGGGGTAATTATTGCACTAATTGTCGTAATGCACGCTCGATTCAAAATAATCACTCGTATCAACCATCCAATTCATACACCTACTATGAGGAGCCCAGGTATGAGCCATCAAGTTCATATACATCCTATGAAGACCAAAGGTATGAACCTCCTCCCTCATACTCATATTTTGATGAACCAAGGTATGAGCCCTCATACTCATACTTTGAGGAACCAAGATATGAGCCACCACCTTCATATGCTTACTATGAGGAACCTTGGCGTGAACAACCCACCTCATATGAGTATTATGGAGAACAAAATTACGAACCTTATCCATCATATGCTTACAATGAAGAACAATGGTGCGAACCATCAACTTCATATGAGTATTATGAGGAGCAAAGGGTCGAACAACCGGATTCAAGCTTAGAAAATACCGATTCTTTTTCTATAACCGAAGTTACCGATAGGATATTAGAACACATTAGAGTTATCGATCGATGCATAAAAGAAGCTCGCGCAAGGGAAGAGGAGTCCCGCGCAAGAGAAGAATTAAAAAAGGAAGAGATAACCGAAAGTGTAAAAATGGAAGAACAAATAAGTGAAAAACCGACACATGAGTTAAACAACGAAAAAGGTGAGTCCGACAACGTTAAAATTCAAGAAGAGTCTAATTTTGAAGAAATAAATCTCTTGTCACCTTCTTTTGAAAATCATTGTTTAGTACCCACTCATGCTAAGTTTTTAAAAGAGTTAAACACTAACACTAAAATTGACGAAACGGTAAGTGTTAAGTTAACTGATGATCAACCCTCACTAATAAAAGAAGACCCATTTGAAATTAACATTACACCGGTTCCATGCTTCTTTCAAAATTCATTTATTAGTAATGTCACAATTGATAAAGATCTTTGTGTTAACATAATGCCTAACTTCATTTTCGAAAAATTAAGTATTAGTGATTTTTCTCCACTTCAAATACCCATTTTTCTATCCAATCGGAAAGTAATAAAATCAATCGGTGTAGTTGAGGATGTCTTGGTTCAAACAAATCAAATGGTAATCCCAACCGACTTTGTCATCCTCGATGACGCTCCTCTAGTGTTGGGACGACCCTTTGTAAAAACTCACGAAGCTTTGAAAAACCGGAAGTTCAACAATCTACCTCTTCAATTAGGGGCATTTAAAAAGAGTGTCGATCTTGAGCGATCAATGAAATATCCATTCGGCAATGACGACCCCCTAATTGAAGATGAGCCAGAACCACCTGATAAAGTGGGTCTAGCCAAGGACCTTTATAAACGTGGCGCACCACGGAGGCATTCCGCGGAACTATCCGTAGTTTTAGTTTAGATTAACTTTTACGTTTTCTAGTTTAGTTTTTTTTCAGGAATAAAACACACTCGGGATGGTGAAGGATGATAAAGGAAGCTTGAACCAACACCCCATGCACAAAAACAGAGCCTCCCGACAATTTTTCTTCATTACAGCAAGTTCAGCACGGGGCCGTGCTCACCCCAACACGCCCCGTGCCCAAGGTTCTATAGAAAATGCCCAGTTCAGGTACCTGGACACGGGGCCGTGCTCACTGGACACGCCCCCGTGCCCAGCCTTCTGTTTACTTTTGGTACTGGCAGTCTGGACACTGGGCCGTGCTCAGCCAACACCACCCCGTGTTCAGCTACCCAGTACCATAAAATCTTGTTTTTAACCCACTTTTACACATTTTAATCAACCGAAAAACTTATTTTTGGGACACATTGAGGACAATGTGTAATTTAAGTGTGGGGGGGATGCTAAAACCTTGAATCTTGCAAGTCCAAAATACAAGCCTTACACAAAACTCTATTGGAACCGCTAATCACCCCAAATTTTTTCAAAAAATTTTCATTTTTTTACTTGTCTAGGTTTAATTTGGGAATTTCAAAATTCTAAAAAGGTTATATTTTTACAAATTTACAACCGATAGCGTCGTGATAAAAAGAACCAACATAAGAAAATTATGAAAAGGCATGACAAGCTTAGTTAAAATTTGATTATATATACTTGATCACATAAAAACCCATTCCCACAAAAGTGAGTTTTGAGCCTTTATTGAGCATATAAATACATATCTTTAGATTAAATGCTCATCTTTCGTTTCTTGTGTGAATAGCCGCTTGGTTTCTTACGACTCTAGAACTTGCCATGATGATACATTCCCGGTCCTTACCAACTTAAACCCGAGTAAGTAAATGACGGAGGCATTAGGACTAACCATTTTTATTTCTACACCATTATTTTCTTTTTCTTTTTTACCACCTACCCAAAATCCCCCTAGTTAACCCCTTTGAGCCTAAACCTTTTCATTTCATAACCCAAAACAAAAACCCTTTCACCCACCAAAACCTTTTTATTTTTAACCCTTTGTTTTAGTAACAAGCTCGTTTTTCTTATGACTTTCAAAAAAAAAAAAATGATGATGATGATGAAGCAAAAGAGAAATAAACAAACAAGTTTATCAAAAATAACTTTGTTTGAATAGTGGCTTCATCAAAAAAAAAAAAAAAAAGGTCTTACGAAAACCGATGCTTTTTACGCCTTTCGCCCTTTTACTAACCACTAACCCAACCACCTACCTTTAGCCCAAGCCAAACCCTTCACCCCAAAAGTCCTCTTGATATTTACAAAGGTGTATAGTTAAAAAGGAGGAGGATTGATTGTTTGGCAAGCCTATGGTAGGAGTAGGTTCCATGCCGCTCTCGAGTGATCCACAAAAATACATTTTCGGCCGAGTGTTGAGTGATCCCCGTGAGGTATGTGAACTTGTATATAAATAGAATTTTAAAAAGGCATGTTATGCCCTAATAAGTAATTTATCTTATGAAAAGTTTTAAATAAATCATGACGAATAGGATTGTAAATAAATAAAAATAGAACTTAATAAAGAATCTTGGAAATCCCGACACTCTATGACAAGCCCAAAAACCTTCTCTTCTACCAATTCCATTTGGGAGTGTAAAGCCACATTATAAAGAGTTTTGCTTGAGGACAAGCAAAGATTCAAGTGTGGGGGTATTTGATGTGTGTAAAATGCAACATATAAATTACATCAAATAAGGCATAAAACTAACCCTTTTTAGTACTAATGTTGGAAAAAGTGTGTTTTTGTCTTCCTTTTGAATTTACAGGGTCAAATGAGCTTAAACGAACGAAAGGAACAAAAATACAGCCAAAACCAACATAAATACAAAGAAAAGGAAGAAACGTGGCATGCCCGACCCCTCGACAACAACTCCCAAAGCAAAAACAAGAAGAAAGCTAAGCATGGGGCTGTGCCCAGCTGAGCATGGGGCTGTGCCTAGCCCGACACGGGGCGTGCCCAGCCCGACACGGGGCGTGTTCAGCCCGACACGGGGCGTGCCCAGCTCAGCACGGGGCCGTGTCCAGAATGGTCAGCCCTGGCACAAAAGACAAACCTCTAGAAGCTTCTATTGCCCACCACGGGGCCGTGTCCAGTGAACACGGGGGCGTGGCGAAAGTACAGCAGGCGCATGAGAGAATGTCAGACAAGCACGGGGGCATGCCCAGCGGACACGGGGGCGTGTGGAGCTAATAAAGACAAACTGTATTAATGAAGAAAGAGAAAAGGGTGGACACGGGGCCGTGTCCAGCGGACACGGGGCCGTGTCCAGGCTTCTGTACAGGCTATAAATAGGAGTGCTTGGCTCAAGCTCAAACCATCCCTTGGCACACCACCTCTCTCACACTTCATCCACCACCCACCACCATCACAACACCATCATCCATTGTCCATCGTAGAGTGTGTGAGTCGTCTCGGGATCCAAGATTGATCGTAAGAGTTCTTGACAATCAAGGCCATGTTTGCCTAAGTCTCTTACATCACTTGGTGAAGACAAAGTGTCTAGTATAATACTTTTTATTTCTAATCTTTTGCACTTTTTATTTGGTTTTGTATTAATGACTTTAATAACTAGTTACTTATGTTGAAGGTGATCTTTCCTTATCGTTTGTCCGTGGTGTCTTGGTATTATTTTACTGTCTATATAAAATAAAGGATTTTCACCATTCATATCTCCACGGTCTATATGGAGATATGTTGGCTACCTGGTAGGGGGTTAAGGGAACGGTTTGGTAAAGGTCTTGCCATTGTTCAGCGTTTAGAGGTCCTGCAATGGACCTGGGTCAAATTTAGTAGGACCTCCTTCAATACTTCACGGTATTGGATGGCGGGGGTCCAAACTCTTTGATCCCCTCATAAGTTAACTACTATTAATACTATAACCCGGCTATTTAGGACTGTATCCCTGCTGACTCAGACTACTTAGCCGAGGGTAACGTCACCGCCAAAAGCGGGGCCTACCACAATACTGCATTAATAACTTAATTCATTATCTTCCAATAATCCACCCTTTTAGGATTGTATCCCTGCTGACTCAAACTACTGGGGTGAGGGTAACGTCGCCTTCAAAAGAGGGGCCTACTACAATAACTAAGATAATCTCTTAATTATGTGCAAAAGTGCGGAAATAATCAAAGGTTATACTAGATACGAGTCGGAATCAAGTGATTCATCTTGTCTATCTGTTTTTATTTTTATTTTTATTTTCAGCATTTTAGTTAGTTTTATTTTTCTTAGTTTAAAACATTTTTCTAAACTTTTATTTTGGTTAGACGTTGAGGATAAACCGGTACTAAAAGCTCTTGTGTCCTTGGACGACCTCGGTATCTTACCAACGCTATACTACACTCAACGATGGGTGCACTTGCCCATATGTGTGTTTAGTGTTAGTGAAATATCGTGTTTTATAAATTTAAAACTTGGCTAAAATAAGTGTTAAAAAGGGCTTAAAATATACACCTAATATATACGACACTTCGCACGCATCATTCACCATCGAAGTCTTTCATTCGAATAATCTTTCGTTCCTCCATCTCTTGAGCTTCCAACTTCTCAATGAACTTGCTAAGTGTCAAACTGCTAAAACCTTTCTTGTTTCTAAGCATCATGAGATATGTGCCCCAAGTCTCGTGTGGCAATGAATCAGCAAGCTTTTCGATCAACTCTTCATTATCTTTCTCGATGCTCAATCTCTTCATGTTTGCTAGCAGATTGCAATATCTTTCAATAATCTGCCTTGTGCTTTCATTCTTCAAACCACGAAACAAATCGAACTCTTTCTTCAGAAGTGACTTCTTGTTCTTTATCATTTCTTGACTACCAACAAACTTTGATCTTAAAGCTTTCCAAATCGAGTAGGAAGTTCCATTATGTTGTAATAACACCAAGATGTCTTCTTTCACAGCTTGTTGCAGAAGACTCAGCATCATTTTCTCATCTTTGTATTTCTTTCTAGCATCGGCGCTTAGATCTTTAATCGGAACCACTTCTTCATCATCATTCGTCGGTCGAATATATTTTGTCTCGACACATTCCCATGCAACAAGATAGTTATCTTGCACCCAATTCTCGAAACGACCTTCCCAACCCTTATATTCTTCGATGTTCATTAGTTTGGGCGGTTTTTGCATTGTTCCCGTTTCGTTTTCCAACATCGTATTTTGTGCAAGAGAAATTTGAGTAACAGGAGTAGCGAACGCGTTGTAGAATTCCTCGTCCATGATTCGGTTTTTCAAATGAACTGTATCACCTTGTAAGAATACCTGTCGACACACAAACAACAATCAGTTTAAAAATTTATCGATTAACAAAATAAGATTGGTACTCAAACTGATGATTATTTTGTGCTAACTGAAGATTGACACACTGTGCGGACAACTATGACCTGGATCAGATTCGAATGACCTGACCCTTTTACATGCGAATAGACGAACTTTCAAATGACCAGATGAACCTTTGACAATTTTGAACTCCAAACCGTGTAAACTGTTTAACCAACTTGTGTCTAAAATTTGCTGATTTGATCAATAAATTTCGGACAAGATCACTGAATGACAAAATCGACCAAAAGTGAAATCAATTAGGCCTATAAATTCTTCACATGGGCTTTCAATCACATGACAAGGGCTGACACAAATGACTTAATCTTGTGAATATCTCAAGTTGCTGACAACATCAATTATCAAACTAAATTGATTGGATCGAACAATTTCCCTTAGCCGACAACTATTAGGACTATTTGATTCTCATTGGGCCGCAATGTTAAACATTCATTGGACCTTTTACTCCATTAACCGCCAACAACTATCCAATGTGATTGGGCCGCAAACTCCTTTTTTTAATCTGATTGGGTCGACAACATGTAGTGGGTTGCGCAAAAAGTGAACACTGATTTCAATCACGTGGACCGGTGAATTATGCTCTCATAGGACCTCACTTTATCGAAACAACTTTCAATGTATTCACTGGACTTCAAGAAAAGCCAACAACTTTATTCTTTTCAAAATTCTTTGATAGGACCGAATGTTAAAGTAACAGACTTTGATTCTCACTTATATAAACGAATACTATTACTTTATCACATGTGATCACAACTTTCAAACAGACACTTAACACATGATTTCCTTTCTCAATTACTGACACCTCGTAAACTGTTATACACAACTTGATGTATTTTTCAAACGGTTCACACTTTTCAAGCAGATTTAGACTTTGATGGTTACAAGAGCGAAATCAAGTTGTCACAAAAGAGCGGAATCACAATGTACTTATGAGCGGAATCACTATTTATTCAAGAGCGGAATCCCAAGATATGTGTCGCTATGAGCGAAATCAGGTTTAAAATCAGGAGCGGAATCAGACTTAAACTCAGGAGCGGAATCAACCAATTTGGTAACTAGGAGCGGAATCAGCAGAATTTTTCGAGCGGAATCAAACTGAAATACTGTTGATGTCACTTTTCAACCAAACATTTTCGAGCTAAATCACAAAAATAACCAGTTTTACTTCGAATTTGGACATGAAACTTTCAAGGCTTTGTTAATTCATGATTCCGAGCACACTGTGTGAATTTAAAGCGATTCTGACCGTAAAAAGTTTTAATTTTCGAAAAAGAATGGTGTAGAAACAGAATTATCGGCTGAATTGTGTAGAACTCTTCTTAACTGGCTCTGATACCAATTGTAGGATCGATTTCGGACCTAAACGAGTCGTTTAGAAGAGCTTTTCTCAGTTTGAACGGCGGAAACAGACAAACCGAGTACAAGTCAGCAAGTATTCACTATAAACTGTCCGATATTATTGATCTGGATAACGTTTACAACCTGTTGACACTTCGGCAGCACTTCGTGGCTCACCGGAAGACAACACCTAGAACCCTATTCTGATTCCCCACCAAATGACCTATTTATATTGTTTCTGATTCCACTCCTAATGACATGGTGTCATTTGGAATGGAATCAGCATGTTACTTTCGGGTGGAATCAGAATTTAACATTTCGGGTGGAATCAGAATTTAACATTACGGGTGGAATCAGAAAGTTAACTTTCGAGTGGAATCAGAAAATTAACTTTCGAGTGGAATCACTCCTAAATATTCTGATTCTTGGATTCCGTGCTCTATTCTATCTATCTCTAAACAAGACTCGATACAAGACGTAGACGACAGACGGATGCACCAACAGATATTGAGCATAACTCCTACTTTAGACCAAAAACTGATGTCAAATTTTTACGACATGCTTATAAATCAGTAATAAAGGTTTTTGTCCTCTCACATTTTCAAAAATCTCGTTTTAATATCAAAAGGGCATAATGGTCAACTTTTAAGCATTTAACGGAAACATGCATATGAATCAGATTTAATAGGAACCATATAGTATAATCTCAAAGGGTTATACTAACATGAAATATGGTCCTAAAGGCACCATAAGGCATATCTAAACTAAGCTAAATCGGGTCAGAACAAAAAGTCAAAGCAAAAGTTTACTTTTGCGACTTTCGGTTGCGAACCGAGCCTAAACTTAGAATTGTAGGGTTAAACATGCCTAAACATGTTCTTATATTATTTACCAAGTTATTTTAATGTTTAAACATGTTCCATAACTTCTACATTATCAGTTATGAATTTATTTGCAAAAATGGATTCTGTTGACTTTTTAATAATAAGTTTGACCCGACAATTGACCAAGCTAGAGGGATAATCAGTGGGTGCCCTTTTAACGGTTTATTATCTACATAATTACCCACTCATAGCCACTTTCAATTCGAATAATGGCTGGACCGTTAGTGATTAATCACTAAGTCAAAGCTAAAGTACGATAGCTTTGACTTTTGGTCATTAAGCTAATAAAACTTAAACTAGAGAGGCTAAGAATGCTTACAAGGACTCTTAGCATGAGATTAGAACAGAAGAAAGCTCTCTTGAACTCCAAGAAGCTCTAGAGAAAGTGATTTGAAGTGAATTTGAAATGTGCAAGTGAACTAGTGCAAACAAAAGGGCCTTATATAGGATTTTTCACTTCATAAGATCATTCCACATGCCCCTACATTGATCCCAGATGTTACCAGGTGTCCCTAGTGCATGAAAAACTGTTGGCACAGTCCCTAGTATCGAAATTTAGTATGCAAAGGCGGTGGAACTGGTTAAACATGCAGCTGTCCTTATATGATGTTGCTGGCACTGCTCACGCGGGCCGCGTAAGACTCAAAGAGAGTCTACGCGGGCCGCGACACTCCCCCTTAACCGGAAAACAACTTTCAGACTTTGCATTTTCGGTCCCTGGTCCAAAATAAGTTTATTTATCTTTCGTTTATTGCACTTATGACCCCCATAGTTAACTTTTAAGGGCCTTGGGCCATAAACAAACTCCGTTAAGCTCCCGGTTAGTTGTACGATTACCCGAAAATTTTTGTTTTCATCGTAACTCCACAAAATTAATATCCAAAATTCTTGAGAACCAAATATATAATTATTACAATGTTTTTGGGTTTGTTAAAAGGTCACTCAGAGGTAACATTTAACATGTTGACACTTTTAACCCTTATGTTTCGTAAAATCCTTATTTTAAGCACAAACGACTTCCAATGTTCGTCAAATTATTCATTAAAGAATACGAACGTCGTATGAGGTCAATCAGAGGCATAAGAATGGCATGTTGACACTTTGGATCCTTTTACTAACATATTTACATTGTTTGACGATTTTAGTCCTTCCAGATCAATCCATTACACGTTTAAAGTCCATGACACGTGTCCTTATTATATTGGTCGTGATTTTACGAGGTGTTACATCCTCACCCCTTTAAAAGAAATCTCGACCTTGAGATTTACTGAAATAAATGAGGGTGTTTTTGTTTCATTGTGGAATCAACCTCCCACGTGTATTTTGGGCCTCTACGGGCATCCCACTTAACCTTCACAATCGGTACGTGCTTCCTTCGAAGCTTCTTAACCTGTCGATCCTCAATCGATAAAGGTTTTTCAATGAATTTCAAGCTCTTATCTATCTGCACGTCCTTGTGCGACATTGCTAGCGATTCATCGGCTAGACATTTCTTTAAGTTGCAGATGTGGAACACGTTATGAATTCCACTAAGCTCTTCTGGCAGATTTAGCTTGTAAGCTACAGTTCCGACACATTCGATGATCTCGAATGGTCCTATGTATCTTTGTCACCTACCTCGAATTTCAGAGGTTTACGCCTTTTATCCGCGTAGCTTTTCTGCCTATCCCTGGAAGCTTTGAGACGATCACGGATCTGGACAATCTTATATGTCGTCTCCAGGACTATATCGGGTCCTGATAGTTGGACATCTCCAACTTCCGCCCAACAAACTGGCGTTCTACACTTTCTTCCGTACAAAGCTTCGAAAGGTGCTGCTTGAATACTCGGAAGATGATCATCCCAACTTCCTCCTAAATCAATAACACAAGCTCGTAGCATATCCTCAAGTGTTTGAATCGTACGCTCGCTTTGCCTATCCTTTTGAGGATGATATGCAGTGCTGAAATTTAATCGAGTGCCTAAAGATTGCTGAAAGCTTTTCCAAAAGTGAGATGTATATCTAGTATCCCTATCTGAGATAATAGATAATGGCACTCTGTGGAGAGATACAATCTCATCCACGTACAGCTGAGCTAGCTTGTTGGAGCTGTGAGTTTCTTTAATCGGCAAGAAGTGGGCTGACTTGGTCAGTCTATCTACTATAACTCAAATAGTATCATTCCCATGCTTTGTCCTTGGTAACTTAGTGATAAAATCCATTGTTACCATTTCCCACTTCCAAGTGGGAAGCTCAGGCTGTTGCAGCAAACCTGACGGCTTCTGGTGTACGGCTTTAACCTGTGCACACGTCAGACATTTAGCCACATATGCTATAGATTTCTTCAAACCTATCCACTAATAATTTGCCTTTAAATCCTGGTACATCTTATCACTGCCAGGATGAACAGAGTATTTGGAGCTATGAGCTTCTTGAAGAATCACATCTCGAAGTCCTCCATAAATTGGAACCCAAATTCGTCCATTCAATATTAGGATTCCATCCTTGCCATACGATAACTGTCCAGCAGTTACCCCCAGCTTCTCTTTTGGATAGTTAGCTTCTAATACAGCTTCCTTTTGAGCGGCTAACAACCTTTCATTCAAATTGTTTTTCAAATCAATGCTCTTGGCGTTGATTCTAATAGGCTTAACCCTTTCCTTTCTGCTCAAGGCATAGGCGACTATATTCGCTTTGCCTGGATGATATCGGATTTCACAATCATAATCATTCAATGTCTCCATCCATCGACGCTGCCTCATGTTAAGATCCTTCTGGTTAAACAGATGTTGAAGGCTCTTATGATCAGAATAGATCACACACTTAGTCCCATACAGGTAATGCCTCCAAAGCTTCAGTGCAAATACAACGGCACCCAACTCCAAATCGTGAGTGGTGTAATTCTTCTCGTGCACCTTTAATTGTCGTGAAGCATATGCAATAACTTTGCCCTTCTGCATAAGCACACATCCCATACTTGTGTGCGATGCGTCGTAATAAACCACACATTCTTCAATTCCTTATGGCAATGTCAACACAGGTGCATTGCTTAACTTCTGCTTAAGAATCTCAAAGTATTCTTCTTGCTTGGGACCCTATTCAAACTTTATATTCTTACGAGTCAACGAAGTTAGGGGTGCAGCAATCCTTGAAAAGTTTTCAATAAAACGTCGATAATATCCTGCTAGACCCAAGAAGCTACGTATCTCTGTAGGAGTCTTAGGCTCTTACCAATTCATAATCGCTTCAATCTTAGCGGGATCCACCTGGATACCACGCTCGCTTACCACATGTCCAAGAAATTGGATTTCTCGAAGCCAAAACTCACATTTCGAAAACTTGGCGTAGAGCTTCTCTTGCTGAAGAAGTTTAAGGATACATCGAAGGTGCTTCTCATGATCAGCCTGATTCTTTGAATATATAAGTATGCCATCAATAAAAACAATGACAAACTTGTCCAAGTATGGCTTGCAAACGCGATTCATGAGATCCATGAATGCTGCTAGTGCATTAGTGAGCCCGAAAGGCATCACCAAGAACTCGTAGTGACCATAACGAGTTCTGAATGCAGTCTTATGCACATCTTCGTCTCTTACTTTTAGCTGATGGTAACCTGACCTTAAATCAATTTTGGAGAAATAACTTGCCCCTTGAAGTTGATCGAACAGATCATCGATCCTGGGTAAAGGATATCTGTTCTTGATTGTAACCTTGTTTAGCTCGCAATAATCGATGCATAGACGCATCGAGCCATCCTTTTTCTTCACAAAGAGGACCGGTGCTCCCCAAGGGGACGAGCTAGGTCGAATAAAACCCTTTGCCAACAAATCATCCAACTGAGTCCTTAACTCTTTCATCTCAGTTGGTGCCATCCGATAAGGTGCTCTTTCAACTGGTGCTGCTCCAGGAATAATGTCGATTCTAAACTCCACTTGCCTATCTGGGGGTAAACCAGGTAGTTCTTCAGGGAATACATCAGGGTATTCAGAGATAATGGGAATGTCTTCGATCTTAGGCTTTGGTTCATCAATAGTCACTTGTGCCATGTAAATGACACAACCCTTCTTCAAACACCTTGATGCCTTAAGCATAGACACTTGCTTAGGCAAACCGTACTGGGTATCTCTTTGTATTGTAAGTGGTTCACCATAAGGAGTCTTAATAGCCACGTGCTTCTTATCACATACAATTTGGTCTTGGTTATGAGATAACCAATCCATGCCTATCACTATGTCGAATCCTGCTAATTTCAATGGAAGCAAAGACAGTGGAAAAGAGTGGTTCCTAATGGATATAAAACATCCATCTAACACGGTTGAAGCAGTCTCTATCGTGCCATTGGCCAATTCTACTTCATATTTTATGCTTAGGGTTTTAACAGGCAGATTTAATAACTTACAAAATTTATTGTCTACAAATGACTTATCTGCACCTAAATCAAACAATACCCTTACATAAACATCATTGATAAGAAAGGTACCTGTTATCACATTGTCGTTCTGAACTGCTTCTTGAGCATTCATTTGAAAGACCCGAGCATTGGTCGTTTTACCCTCTTCAGGTTTCTTTGCATACTTTGGGCAATTGAACTTGATGTGCCCCTTGTCGTTAAAGTTGTAACAAGTCGCATCCTTTATCTTTTTGCAATCCAACGTTTTATGCTCACTTGATTTGCAGATCCCACAAGCTCTGGGCTGCGATTGGGATTTTGATTCGAATCTGCATTTCCCTATATGACGCTTCTTGCAGGTTTTACACTTGGGTTTTTCACCCGACTGCTGATTATCCTTTTTAAACCCGGAACTTTTCTTATGATCTGAGTCCCCTTTATGTTTCTTATCAGAACGGCGTGAGTTATCCTCCTCACGTTTCCTCTTTCCTTCATCGGAATTCTTAAGCGATCTCTACCTGACCGCATCGAGATTAAGAGATATCGATAAATCAGCCATAAACCTGAATGTGGTAGGTCTAGATGCTTTCACACTTACTTTAATCTCTGGAGCTAAACCTCCAATAAAATGAGCTATACGTTTCGGTTCTGGCGTGACCAAGTACGGAACCAATCGAGACATGGTGTTGAAACTGGTAAGGTATTCCTGACAATCCAAGTTCTTCATGAGCAAGGTCAAGAACTCAGTCTCAATTTTCTCAACTTCGTGTTGAGGACATGAATTTTCTTTGATTAAAGCAACAAACTGATCCCAAGACATGTTGTAAAGTGGGATCTTTCCTGTAGCTTGGATTAGGGACCTCCACCAAGCTAAAGCTTCGCCTTTAAAAGATTGTGAAACGAACTTCACAATGTCGTGTTCGTCACAACCACTAATATCAACCACTGTATCCATCTCATCTAGCCACGTCATGCAATCAATGGCTCCTTTTTCCCCTGTGAAATCCCTGGGCTTGCAGGAGACGAAAGACTTATAAGAACAGGTCTTAATACATGGCTCTTGATTGAGCACAACCTTCTTAGATATAACACTCCTCTGATTCGATGAGTGATGAGAATCGCTCTTGTGAGATGTATGAGTCTTGGATGGTGGTTTTGTATGTGGTACGGACTGAGTTCTGGCGCGAGTACCACTTGATTCATTAAACTGTCTGTCGAGAGCTCGAGTAACGGCATTATCTATTAATGCCTGCAGTTCCGCACCTGCTACATTAACTCTGGTAGTATCATTATTCTCCCTCGGGTGACTGTTAACCTCATCTGATCCGGCCATGTAGCTTGATTGCTACATAAAATATTAATAATGATTCATTCAGAAGTGTATTATGGAATTGTCATTTATGACAATTCATTAACCATGGTAATCTTAAGCCATATTGGTTAATTTAATTTATTTAAATTTTTATTATATTTTATCCAGTTATAAACTATTAAGGATAACAGGGTGGCATACAAAAGGCCTAGTCACAAGGACAATTTTAAATTATATGCCATGATTTTATAGGATCGAGGCATTAAGGCTTGAACATAGTTCATCACCTTTCCTTGACAGGGAGTCGTAGACTACAACTGTCTTTTGCCTCAAAGGACAATAAGTATGGCTCGTAGGCACTTCATCACTAATGGATGTTTAAATAATAAATAAAGGAAAGGAATTGGAAGAATCCAATATAAGGATGACTTGTGTGATTTTATCGAACCACATTTGCCAGGAGTGTTGACATGTTTTTAGATGTTAACAAGGATTTGAATCTTAAAAAGGAATTACCATCATGGCCCTGTCTTAAAATGACACATGGACTAGGTTTTGCCTTTAAGATTTTCTTTCAATGTTTATTAGCAGATCAATATAAAATGAAATGTTATTTTGATTTATTTCATATAATATATTTATACATATAATGACAAAATGAAATTTTGAATTAAAACATTCCACTAAATTAAAAAGGAGTACATAGATGCCCTAAACGAAACTTTTACATAAATAACTTGCCCACGCAGGGGCTAAAACAACAATACAAGTCCTCGCAGGGACCAAATACTTAAATAAATGTCCACACAGGGACTTAATTGAAAATAAAGATTACAACACAACACAAATAAATAAGGAATCTTCAAAAATCCCTCTTCTTCTTCTTCCCCTTGATCAGATTTTCCAAACCCTTAAGAAATCCCTGGTGGCTTCTACGCTCCTCTTGAACCTCTCGTTCCACCTGGCTCAACCTCTGAAGAATCTCCTACTGCTGCTGTTGTGGTTGGATCTGTGGCGGTTGCGGCGGCTGCTGATGTGGAGGTTGAGGAGGTGGCGGGTATTGATACCCATACGCTTGGTACCCTGATTGGTATGAAGCCGCGAAAGGTCCTTCTGGGTGAAGAGCATTGTAGTTGGCCGCCTCGAGGTATAGGTCGACGGCAGGGGCATTGTAGTAGTTGTAGCCAGGATAAGCTTGCTGCTCAAAAGGGTTATACGCCACTGCACCGGCGTAGGAAGGAATTGGGTTATCATAACCCATTGGTGGTGGTGGTGCGACAGGAGCTGAGTCGACCTCTGAAACTGGGTTTGAAGGCCCACCCATTTGCGGGTCTTCATAAAGTGGCGGTAATGGTTGCCACTGGAGGGTTGAGGGGTGCTGAAGTGGAAATCCCCTCTTCGCATGGACATCCGTGCTCCTAATCTTCTTCGCTTCGGCGGTTCTGGAGGCAGCGGCTGCTCTAGCGGCGGCGGTGGTGGTGGCGTGACCGCCTCAAAATGTGGGTACTCAGAGGGGACCTGCTGGTGTGCTGATGAGTTATGGGAGGGTGTATACTCCCAGTGATAATTGCTCCACCATTGAGCAAATGAATCGGGACCTCTATAAGGCGAACCATGGAAAGATGATCCGTCTGAAATCTCTATGGGATTCGTGGGCGTCCCAGTTGGTGGCTCAGCAGGCTCTGGATCTGGATCCTCATCTATATCCATATCCTAGGCATCAGGAAAGTGGTATTCTGGTCCCAACGGGTTATGGCCCATTGGTTCTTCACTCACGTTCGCCGGATTAAACCGGCTCTGAAAGTAGGGGGTCGGGTCCTGAAAGGCACGGTGAGAACCCGAACGCTGCAACGGGAGGTAGGAGTGGTGCAAGTGGTCGGACTCGTTGCTCTGGTGGAGCCCGAATGAGTCGTGGTATGATGGCGATGAACTGAGAGAGACTGAACGCCTCGCCGACTCCAGGTAAGTCCTCCAATCCTCGTGGGGACTTGAGCTTAAAGTTGCTGATGGAGTTCGCCGGTGTGATGGTCCGACCTCATGGTCATTAGGAGCAGTGATTGGCGCCTTGCCTCGTCCACCTCATCCTCTGAATTGTGGAGGCATTTTCGTTTGTACCTGCCAAAAAAACAAAGGAAACCAACAAAAGAAAAATAATAAGATTAGGATTAGTTCCTAAGTTTTTTTACTAGACTCGAAAGTCGAGGAATGTGCAAACTGTGTCATTGAGATTAAACACAAAAGGCTAGTGTTTAATTCACTCAATGTTAGCTCTGATACCAACCTGTCACACCCCGATATTTCCACGTATTACCGGTGGGCCCGGTGGGGAGTATCGTGACGTAGTTGATATCATCATAGTCAATTAATCACAGTTCAATGCACAGCGGAAGTCTAAAAGTAATACTACTACAAACCGATTCGAAAATAACATTAAATATTACAAACGGGTTGTAAGATGGATCCACGGGCGGATCTAAGATAAAAAGAAATATTGTTCAACAGGTTTAAGAATCACAAGCTTGCAAGACTCTTTATTTGATACTAGGAGTAGCCAGCCCATTTCGCTTAGTACCTGCACTTAACCTTTTTGGAAAATACGTCAGTTTACACTGGTAAATACAATTAACCGACACTTTTGAAGATATTTAAGAAAATTGATTTAAATGCACGAGGCACAAATATTCTTTTATAACTTGGGATAATTATTTAAAAATAATCTTGTAAAAGAATTATATGATTGTCATACATTCAGTGGCCCGGGTTAGAAGTACCGGGTTAAAGATTAATAGACACACCACATAATATAAACCCACGGCGAGATTATTCTCAACAAGCGGTTATATTTTTTACATACGCACCGACAGGTGTATGCCTCAACCCCGTGCTTAAGTCGTGGCCATTTCAATGAATGAGCCGAGGATATCCAGGACATGGTCATTAACCCCCCAAAGGCTTAAAACAAACAAAACAGATTAAACGGGTTATCTCAATGATTTAATTATTATTCGATTAGAGATTCAATACCCGACCAAGAAGTATGATTAAATACCGTACCCCAAGCCCGTATAAGGGAAAATAAGTTAAAAGTATTTACTTGAGCAAAAATATAATTTTTATCCCAGCCGTATATCAATCAGCAAGTACAGATAGCTTTTACCAGGCTCCTAATCTGGAACGAAGGTTTTTAATAACCTATTAGATTCCTAACGGGTCTTACTTAAGTTTAAACTTAGATCGGTTAGTTTTAACGAAAGGTATACGGTTCAAAACGCAAGATTAAGCGAAGACCGGATTAGAATGTGATTTAGACCCGACAAGTATGAAGACTTGTTTAATATGGGTAAACCAAACACATTCTGGATTTTGAAGTGAAAATGATAAGGTTTGACCTGTTTCGGTTAATTTATGCAAACTAGTTACATAAATCGTACTGAACGCGAAAATGCATAACGGGTAACCAAATGAGTCATGAACAGGTTCCACAAGTTTATATGCTTAAAATATGTTATGATATCACTAGGATACCTTCCATTATGCCCAAAACGGATTTAAAATCAAATTAAGCCCCGAAAGGGTATTTCGGTCATTTTAAAGTTTATAGAAGAGATTAAATAGTAATATGAGGTTCTGGTCTAAAAAAATCAGTAAAAATATTTTTTTAATAAGTTATATCAGTAAGATATCACATATATGTGAAATTTATCCTTTATGGCCAAACTATGCACCGTAAGGGCATTTTGGTCATTTCACATTTGTTAAAAGGGTCAAATTTAGAAATATGAGTTCAAAACTTTTACTTACTGCTTAAGTATAAAAATTTATTCATAACATCAGTAGGTAACAAGTCTTAGGTGCTAAATATGGTTTTAAACCATATTATGCGCCTAGATCGCATAAAAGTCGGCATTTGACGGTATTCGGGTTGATTAAGAAAATCTGAGATTTTGATCAGCCTCTACTGTTTAAAATAATTTATTTATTGTATAAAATCAGTAGAAAAAGGTTTGATATTTAAAGGATGTGTAAAACTCATTTTATTAGTAAAAAGAGCATAACCGTCAATCACCGAGTCAATGCAAGAACCCTATGTTATGATCAGTTTAAAATTTAACAAAAATTTCCAAAAATATCTAAATATTATATAATAACAGTGGGTAGAAAGTTTGGTGTCAAAATTTGGGTTTAAATGGGTTTTATGCCAAAAATGCCGTTTAATTAATAAAAAGCTTTCAATTTACGATATTGAGCATAACTCCTAATTTATACCAAAAAAATGATGTCAAATTTTTAGGACATGCTTATAAATCAGTAATAAAGGTTTTTGTCCTCTCACATTTTCAAAAATCTCGTTTTAATATCAAAAGGGCATAATGGTCAACTTTTAAGCATTTAACAGAAACATGCATATGAATCAGATTTAATACGAACCATATAGTATAATCTCAGAGGGTTATACTAACATGAAATATGGTCCTAAAGGAACCCTAAGGCATATCTAAACTCAGCTAAATCGGGTCAGAACTGAAAGTCAAAGCAAAAGTCTACTTTTGCGACTTTCGGTTGCGAACCGAGCCTAAACTTAGAATTGTCGGGTTGAACATACCTAAACATGTTCTTATATTATTTACCAATTTATTTTAGTGTTTAAACATGTTCCATAACTTCTACATTATCAGTTATGAATTTATTTGCAAAAATGGATTCTGTTGACTTTTTAATAATAAGTTTGACCCGACAATTGACCAAGTTAGAAGGATAATCAGTGGGTGCCCTTTTAAGGGTTTATTATCTACAAAATTACCCACTCATAGCCACTTTCAATTCGAATAATGGCTGGATCGTTAGTGATTAATCACTAAGTCAAAGCTAAATTACAATAGCTTTGACTTTTGGTCATTAAGCTAATAAAACTTAAACTAGAGAGGCTAAGAATGCTTACAAGGACTCTTTGTGACAACCCGAACCTTTGAGGTTATTGGCGCCTAAATTTCTAATCTAATTCCTTATTATTCCGCTTCGATGTGTTTTACGTTCCACGTTGTTTTGATTAGTTTTGTCTTGGGCCGCAAGTTAGTGGGGCTATGTTAGAAACCTTTGTGAAACATCCGGCCCAAACCAAAATCAAACTGATCCCAACCGATTTTTATGTGTAAACAAGATAGTGTAGGCCCGGTTAGTATGTCTTGAGTAATAAAGATTCAGCCCATTTGTCTAAGAGATTGGCCCTATATGTGATTGTACGTAACCCCTTATATCTTATATCATACACAATCAAAGTTAACAAACCCTAAACTCATCTAGTGCTCATCGGCAGAAGTGAACCCCCCCCCCCCCCCCCCCCCCCCTTCGATGTAACCCTCTAGTCAGTCAACATCTTAATCCAGTCAAACTCTCGGTTAGTGTACGGTTTATGTTACTATATTTCATTCTTTGTTAAACATGGATCGCATGATATGTCAACTGTTTGGTTGAATTGTTAGTGCATAGGGTTTGTATATTAGTAAACTGTTAGATCCATGATACATGATATTGTGCAAACTAATAATAATTAACTGTTATATGATATCGGGTTATGAAATATTATGCGAAGTGCGATGAGGTTGATAATGATGAGCTAGTTGATCTATGATGGGTAGGTTAGGCATGATCCTAGGATGAATACATGAATTATATTATATTTGAGCATATGTCTTTGTGATATTTGGATTCATAATTAAATTGATGTATCAGTAGTTATTATGGTCCAATACATTTGAGGATGAGTGGGCTGACAAGTTGATATGATAACCCTTATTAAAAGTGGCGGCCATGTGTAGTATGAATCTAATCAAATATGGATGTCATTGATTGTCTAGGGAATGTTGAGCATTAAATAAGACTATGATGGGTTGTGAATTTCATTGAAGTCTGATAGATGATATTAATATTCGCGAATGATGTGGGAAAATATCTGATATTAAATCAAACAATTAATAAATTGATTGTTAAAGTTGGGCCATTATGGGTAACCGGGTTCATGAACTGTAAAGCCCAACTAGTTTCATTCGGATTGCAACGGTGTTGGGCCGCACATGTTATGGCTCGGCTGGGCTTTGAATGCATTGGACCTGTTAATAGTTGTGACACACATACATGCTTCGTATTTGGGCCGAACATCAGTTGGGATATAACAATTAACTTAGTCGACTGATAAGGATTTTTGATGTTTGGTTGTAGTGGATTGTTAGGTTGATTATATTGGTAGTTATTGTTAATTGAATGGACTGAATGTGATTACATATAAAAACTGGTAATAAAGATAAGTTCTCAAATTGTGTTGCATGATCATATTGTTCAAGTGGGTTGAGAGGATGTAACAAGTAAATGATCTATAGGCTCAAGAACCTCAATTGTGAAACTGATTGATTGTAGAAATCGCATGTGTTTTGCAAATTATTGAGATAGAGTGAACGGTCTGGGCTTAGATGGGCCGCACACTCATGGCATAGTGTGTTGGGCCACTCCTTAAATGAACTATTATGATTGATTGGGGTGTGCAAGCTTTTAGCTGCACATTCGGTGCGGGCCGCCCCACCCTAATGGACCACACATACACATTTATAACAGATTAGTTACATAGGGCCGCACACCTTTACGAAACATACTATATCCTATAAGTGTAATTGGGACTAGGTCATGTGAAGTAAACATGTATGTGGCACAATGAATTTTGTTAACGTGGATGAAGTGTAATATGGCTAACTGTTATAACCTGCGTAAAGGATATGTATATTTCATGAATGTGACTTGTAATGTGTGACAACCTACGTGGTGTGATGTGAATGAAGAACTGATTGTTGTTGGTAACAATGATAGGACGTGCTTGATCAATTGTCAAATGAGTAATTAGTCAAACCGAGCAAACCAAGGTGAGTTCACACTCTATCCAAGGCATGGGATTCCCAAGGGTTGGGAATGGGTTAAAGAACTGAACGGTAACTACAAACTTGCGTATTCCCCATACAACAGGATACGTACGACCATAAGACCATCACTCTATCACTTTAAGTCCCTCATTTATCGACTTAATCGCCGAGGCCTATGGCGAGCGGGTCATTAGTAGATAGCGCTATTAGGTTTAACAAACCTCACATCGTGTCGTCCGAATGGGCTTGTACTAATGGACTATGGGCAAAGGGTCAATGCTGATAGACATTGACTTAGGGCACCTCTTACATTTTCGTAGCAGTCGATACGCGTGGTCTAGTAACACATGGGAAGCCCCCACTAATCTTCGCATACATGTCTGGGAGACCACGATACGAATTAATACAATACATGGTTTACAAAACGAACATATGATTTACGAACACTATAACTAAACAACCAACTGTGAACTCGCTCAACTTTGTTGTTGACTCGTTGTTACATGCCTTGCAGGCCTTTAGGTGCTAATCAATGGAACTTGCTGTCTGAGAAGCTGGAGTGGTCATGGGTCGAGTTACATGGAAACGCAACACAAGACTAAGAGCTATCACATGTGGTTTATAAACACTTAACGAACTAAATATGCTTCCACTGTAAACTGTGATATATTGTAACGTTGTAACCCGTATTGTTAATAAATGAAAGTTTTATTTAATATACTCATGAGTTCAATGTGATTTGGTGGCTAAGATCCTGGTCACTCACGCCTCCAAGCGGTGGTACTCCGCATGTGGATTTTGGGGGTGTGACACTCTTAGCACGAGATTAGAACAGAAGAAAGCTCTCTTGAACTCCAGGAAGCTCCAGAGAAAGTGATTTGAAGTGAATTTGAAATGTGCAAGTGAACTAGTGCAAACAAAAGGGCCTTATATAGGATTTTTCACTTCATAAGATCATTCCACATGCCCCTACATTGATCCCAGATGTTACCAGGTGTCCCTAGTGCATGAAAAATTGTTGGCATAGTCCCTGGTATCGAAATTTAGCATGCAAAGGCGGTGGAACTGGTTAAACATGCAGCTGTCCTTATCTGCTGTTGCTGGCACTGCTCACGCGGGCCACGTAAGGCTCATAGAGAGTCTACGCGGGTCGCGACACTCCCCCTTAACCGGAAAACAACTTTCAGACTTTGCATTTTTGGTCCCTGGTCCAAAATAAGTTTATTTATCTTTCGTTTATTGCACTTATGACCCCCATAGTTAACTTTTAAGGGCCTTGGGCCATAAACTAACTCCGTTAAGCTCCCGGTTAGTTGTACGATTACCCGAAAAGTTTTGTTTTCATCATAACTCCACAAAATTAATATCCAAAATTCTTGAGAACCAAATATATAATTATTACAATGTTTTTGGGTTTGTTAAAAGGTCACTCAGAGGTAACATTTAACATGTTGACACTTTTAACCCTTATGTTTCGTAAAATCCTTATTTTAAGCACAAACGACTTCCAATGTTCGTCAAACTATTCATTAAAGAATACGAACGTCGTATGAGGTCAATCAGAGGCACAAGAATGGCATGTTGACACTTTGGATCCTTTTACTAACATATTTACATTGTTTGACAATTTTAGTCCTTCCAAATCAATCCATTACATGTTTAAAGTCCATGACACGTGTCCTTATTATATTGGTCGTGATTTTACGAGGTGTTACAGCTTGCCAACTTCTGAAGTGCTTGAGCAACTTGAGCTTGTAATTGCAACGAAGCATTATCCAATCCATATCGTAACTGATTTCTGATAGACTCTTTTCTGTACTTAGCATACCTATTTTTATCTTCCTCATCCATCAGTTGTTGTCTTTTTCTTTGGTTCAAGGCAGCGATGGATACATCTGTTGATGAGAATAGCTTTTTAGATATAATGGTCTGCCGACGTCTAACTGTGGTTTCATCTTTGTATACTGGCTTTTTAGGAAGGGATGGATCTGTCTTTCTTCGCTCTTCTAACTTATTGTAAGCTCGATCAATATACTGCCTAGACCATTTTCCAATTTGTCTAGCAGTCCCAACCTTGGCTACTACAAGTTCTGCCTTCATTCTCTTGTACTTCAACACTGCATCCACTTCAACCTTTTTGTATTGTTTCTAGTTGGGAGCAGATTTTTGCATTTGAGGATCTTTATTCATCTTTTCAATTCTATTAACTTCCTCATTAAGAGCTTCAAGGGGCCAGTCTTTGAAATCAGACCTGTAGGCTTCGTAGGGCTTGGTATCCATGATAGTGGTCAAGAAATCATTCCTTAATGTCTTTTGTAGCTCAGCATTTGGTGACAGAATTGACATATTCTTACTCAGGTCTCTAACAAAATCTTCCAACTTCTTGACAACCAAGCCAATGTTGCATGCGAGCTGATAAGTTAATGTCTCCTAGCCCTTTACACTCTTCTTTTGCCTTATCTTCTGCTTGTTTGCCCTTTAGCTTCAGATATTCATAAATATTCTTTGGAGTTTCGAATCCATAAAGAGATGGGAAGTTTCTTTTGGATGGATCATCCTCTGTGTAAAATTGGATCATTTCATCTTGAACTACAAGCAGTTCCAGAGGGAAAGTTACTGCCAATGGGTTGATCTTTGTTGATGGAGGTGGGACGAATGGTTTGGGTGAAGTTTGAATGAATGGAGTAGCTGATAACGAAATTGGTGCGGGTATATCTTTTTCTTCCTTCTCTTCTTCATGCACCATGAATTTTCTCTTTCTTGTGTAAACAGATTTTGGAGAAGGAGGAGTTAGGGAAGAAAAAGGTGCTATGAGTGTAACGGTTGATTGTGATGGGAATTGAAATTGGGTAGAATCAGTGGATTGACTAACAACTGGTGTCTCAACCGCCGTAGTCTTAACATGTGTTGAAACATTAGTTGCATCAACAATTGTTTCAGTGGAGGTTGGCAGTGGTGATGAGGATTTTGTATTCTGCTTTTTGACAGGTGGTTTTTCTGGTGAGAGTTTTGTTTTAGGTGTATCAGAATATGGCTTCTTAGGTTCAGTAGTGCTTTTAAGTTTCGCAGCAGTGGTTGGTTTTTCTGGTGGTGATATTGGTTTAGGAAACATGACAATAGGAGATTCGTTATGTTTGTGTGATTTTCTTCTATTTGACGTTCCAATGTTGAGCACTTCATCTTCCTCTTTTGTATGCTTCATCTTCTGCTTTCGTTCAATCTCCTTATCTGTCTGTTTGTTGACGGTATCATCAATTCCAATTTTTTTTTACCAATATTAGATTTTCCAAGAGATTTTGCAGAAGTTTGCTTGGCAGGCTTTGGATTTTGTTTTGTCTGATTTCTTGGTGTTGGTTTGCCAATTTTTTTCATGGAATCCTTTTCCCTCTTTTCAGCATCATCTTCATCATCTTTTTCAAACACAGGTGTAGGGGTAGTACCAGTTAACTTTGCAATGCATTCTTTTATGCCCTTGATGTCAGCCTGTGTGTCTTTGTATCTTTCTTCAACCATAACTCTAATTAGCTTCATGTGGGAATTAAGTTGAATCTCAGCCAGTTCCCTTTGAGCTGCAAGAATGGGTTATACAGAATTCCAAAGCTCTTGGCATAACTGCTGATGAGAAGGTCGACTTTTGAAAGCATCCACCAACTGCTTCAATTGATCTTTCATATCAGCAACAGTTGTTTCCAAGTTAGATATCCTGTCCGTCAAATCCTGGTATTTTAATCCATCACTTAACTTAATAGGATCATCTGAATTCCCACCAGAGGTGGTTGTATCTGCTTTTAAAAGAGGAGGTATCTCCAAATTTTCATTAGCAGATACCCCTTGTTCTTGGTTCTGGGGACTTCTTTCTGCATCAGTGGTTACCTTAGTGATCTCACCCGTGCTTAACATAAACTCACGAGTGGATACCTTGATAGACACAAAAGTGGTTGCCTTCAAGGGAGTCTGACTGATGAAACTACTGTCCAAATGTAAATCAGTGGATTTGACATTTGTAGTAGCTGCTCCACTTGAAATACCATCAAGAATTTGCTGAAATTCAAGAGGTGGAGCCTCAACTATTTCTGGGTTAGGTAATTGAAAAGGTTCAGACATAGCTATTGTTGAAGTAACACTCTCAGTAAAGTGTTCGTGGGAGGGATTGCTATCAGTCTGAATGTCAATAGCTTGAAGCAGTGTTACAAACTTTGGTGGAATAGAAGATGAAGGGATTGCTATCGAAAGAGACATTGCCCCGGGAGAAAGGCTTTTAAGTATACTCTCATATGACGGTATGACATCATATTGTGGTGTCCCTGTGAATACAACATGTTCCTTTTGTGAGGAATCATGAGGAGTTTGGTTTATGGGTTGAGATCTTTCCACATGTTGTGAGGAAGTAGCAACAGTGGTTTGTAGTGACATTTGTGTTGTCACAGGGTTAACCTCTGGGATCTCATCTTCCAGAGGACCCGTTTTGCTGGTTTCGGTGGGCTTTTTGGATTTTGTTTTGGTCTTTTTGAGTTTTGTTGGTGGGGGTTTCACAGCAGTGGTTGTAGTGTTGTGATCACCAAGAGCAGTGGGCTCAGCAACAGAGGTTTGAGGAGCAGTTGTGGACTCATCTAAAATTTCCTCATTCCCCTCTGCTTCAGTTTTGGAAACATTTGACTCTTTAGCCATAAGGCGAGTAAAAGTTTCAGATAACATTTCCAGTTGTGGTCCGGATGTTTGTATTTCCAGTTGGATAATTAAAATGTTGAATCCAATTTTGATACTATTTTGGCAAAATCTAAGCATAAATAAAAGAAACACTTTTATTGCTAGATATCATACAAAAAAAAATAAGTATTAAACTAAGATCGGATAAAATTACTAACCAAACATTTCCTTTTACTGTCTTCAAGGTAACACGGAAATCCATAAATCATTCTCACGTAAAACTGTAACAGTATCAATCATATAGAATCAAAATAAATAACATTAAGAAACAAATGAATACAATCCATTAGGGTATGCAATACATCTAAATAAAAGATGATACAACTAATATATATCAAAATAACAATAGACAACATTGAAAAGGTGAGAATACATGTATTTCTTATCATATCGAAATATATATATTTTTTACAGCAAATCATATAATTAAAACTTAAAACCTACTTTTCCGATTAAGTATCACAAATAGACATGCAGGATCATCAGCTGAATAAATTGTATAGAAAGACAGGATAGTGACTTGTGTCTATACCAAACAAAAACTTAAAAACACTATACCAACTACTAATCAAAATAAGTTCAACTTTTCAAATACACATGAGAATACATCAGTTAAAATCGGAAATTTATATTATACTTCAGAATAACAATATACCAACTACTAATCAAAATAAGACAAATGGTAGCACACGAAATGCAAATCACTTTTTTTAGAATCATATATGTTTATCATAGCATGCATAATAACTACATAGTAATCGGATATCCAAAAAAATTAGGACTATCAGAAGTTGTTCCAGTATAAGCCGCAACAATAAACGCAATCATAACCAACAATGGATTGAAAAAAAATCAGGGAGATACATGAATACACCACCGTCGATTACAACTTCTTCATTAAAACAGCAAGAACCATAATCGGCTATGGAATTCAAAACTAAAAGAATAAACATGAAAAAATACAAAACAAATCAGATTATTTAACAATACCTTTGTTATTATACAAGATGATATTGATGAAGATCGGAAGAAATCGAAGAAGATGGCAGAGTTTCTTGGAGAAAGTGTACAAAGAAACGTGGAGAGAGAAAGGGACCGAGATTTTGTGAGGATCTTTAAAAAGTTAGAAGGTTTAAAAATATCCCATGTAACCGGGTCGGATCATCCCATTTAGTTTTTCGTCAACATCTGTTTGACTTTTGGTCAACACCAGTTTGAGTTTTGGTCAACATCTCATTTAGTATTCAACATAAATTTGAATAACTCAATCAGTGGTTTGAAAATCTGTTTGACTTTTAGTCAACAGTTGGATGGAAACCCATGTTAGATTGAACAATGTTTCGAACAGATGTTTAAACATCTGTTTAGACTTAAATAGATGTTGGGGCTTAAACAGATGTTTGGCGTTCTATATCAGTTGTTTGGACTTAAACAAATGTTTGGCCATAAACAGATGTTTGGCAATAAACAGATGTTTGGACTTAAACAAATGTTTGAACTTAAACAGATGTTTGCCCATAAAGAGATATTTGGCCTGAAACCAAACATCTGTTGGCTTTGTAGTTTGAGGTGAGGAACTTTTGGGGATTTCAGAAGGTAATGTATACACCACTGATGTATCAACAGCTGTTGATATAACAGGTGTCTCAACATCTGTTGGCTATGTGGTTTGAGGTAAGGAACTATTGGAGATTTCAAAAGGTGATGTATCAACCACTGGTGTATCAACAGCTGTTGAAATAACAAGTGTGGAAGTGGGTTGAATGGTGGATGGTATAGTGACAACAACATTTGTTGTGACAACAACTATTGAAACCACTGATGTATCAACAGCTGTTGATATAACAGGTGTCTCAACATCTTTTGTCTTTGTATCAACCATCCAACCATACAATACTTTGTAGTTTGAGGTGAGGAACTTTTTGGGATTTCAGAAGGTTGTATCAACTACTGATGTATCAACAGTTGTTGATATAACAGGTGTCTCAACAGTTGTTGAAGTACCATGCTCTTCCTTTTGCCATCAAAACTTCCTTTTCTTTTTCAAATCTTTTAGAACCCTTTCGTTCCATTTTCTCTTTTCTATTTGCTTTTTGTTCAGCAAAGGCATTGAGAGTCACATCAACCTTCTTCGTACCATCTGGCCTTGGAATTTCTACAACAGGTTTAGCCTTTGGATCAGGTTTTAGATACAAACCATCCTTTCCTTTCTTTCCTTTCTCCCCCTTTTTGGCATCATCAGGATTTTCTACATAGATCACTTGTTGTGGTAGCAAATGATGAAGCAGTGGATCGAGACTTTGAGGATTGTAACAACTGTTGCAACATATTTTTAATATCTGCCACAGATGTTTCAAGATTGGTAACTCTCTCCGTCAAATTCTGATATTTTAAACCATCACCCAATTTAATGGGATCATCTGATTTCCCACCAGCAGTGGTTGTTTTTTTAACTATCAGTGGATAGCCAACAGTGATTCAAACACTGATGTTTGGAGTTAAACATATGTTTAACCTTAAACAAATATTTGCCATAAACAGTTGTTTGGCCATAAACAGATATTTGGCCTTAAACAAATGTTTGACCTTAAACAGATGATTGCCCATAAACAGATGTTTGGTCTTAAACCAACTATCAGTGGATAGCCAACAGTAATTCAAACACTGATGTTTGGAGTTAAACAGATGTTTAACCTTAAACAGATGTTTGCCATAAACAGTTGTTTGGCCATAAACAGATGTTTGGCCATAAACAGATGTTTGGCCTTAAACAAATGTTTGACCTTAAATAGATGATTGCCCATAAACAGATGTTTGGTCTTAAACCAAACATCTGTTTAAGGTCAACATCTGTTTGACTATTGGTGAACATCAGTTTGACTTTTGATGAATATCTGTTTCAGTTTTGCTCAACATCTCATTTAGTATTCAACAGAAATTTGAATAACACAATCAGTGGTTTGAACATCTGTTTGACTTTTGGTCAACAGTTGGATGGAAACCAATGTTAGATTAAACAGTATGAATGAATAAACACTGAAGTATCATAAAACTGTGAATGAATATCGTGAAAAGTTAGATGTGATACAACAGTTGAGAGGAGACCTTTGCATTTTAGGCTTGTTTCTTATTTTGATTAACTGTTGATGATGTTGAGAGTTTTTATTGACACTGACATTTTAGAATATGTTAAGATGCATATTGAGATTATTAAAATAAACTATTACATAGAAAAATAAAAATTTAATGAAATATTTATAAACTATTACACGCTAGAGTTAACACTTGTTAGGATTTCGTAGACTCTGGCCTTTCTCCATGTGATTTCATGCTCTCTTTTGTTTTTCAGGCCAGTTAGCATGTTGCAGATTTTCTGATCCTGTTTTAAAAGTTGTGTGAGAAACTCTTCTGCATTCTTCTGGAAATCTGATGAAGGAGAGTGGAGGACTTCATCAAGCAATGCTATGTTGTTCCAGGTTTTCTTGTAATTAGTGTCATTGATTATGTCGACTTTACTGTTTAGTTCTTCGTCTATTCTTTTTTCATTGAGTGACCACATCGAGAATTGGGTTTTAACATCGCTGGTGTCTGACCAGTGGTAGAAGCTGAAGTTTGCCAAGTAGATATTTGTTGGATTTTCTTATGTGGAACAATCTTTCACAGACAATGATTTGTAAGACAAATTGTTGATGTTTTGAATCAAAAGTAATTATCGGTCTTTTATAGAGTTTAAAAACGCGTCTACATGGTAAATGAAGAGGTTAATTGTAATTATGATAATCTGCTTTTGTTCTTTGAACTTCGAAAATTTGTCCCTTAGGTTTTTTGGTATTTAATTTTAATGTTTTCCCATAAAAGTTGGGGTTTGAAAAGGTTTTTGCATTAAAAGACTGCTGTTTTGAAATGTTTATATAAACTCATGGCCACTTCACATGTTTTTCATCACGATTTTCTACGAAGATATCATACTTTCAAGAAAATTGAGTAATATAGTTTATTCAAATGGCGTCATCCACTTCTGTAAAATCAGATGATTTAAAGCAGCGTTTTGTGAAGCATATAGAGGAACAAGTGTATGAAGATAGGGCTACTCTTCAAGAGCTGAAGAGATGTTTTGATGGATTGCAAGTTGGCATGTTCACGAGAGAGCAGGTTTCCAGAAATCTTTTGCGGATGCCTTCAACTTTAGTTCGTGAGCTTTGTGTTGTTAGCAATATAGAGTGCGGTGATAGAAACGTGGAGTTCATGGCGATGCTGAAGGACATACATCGAGAGGTTCAGCAATCCATGGAGTTGAAGCTGACATTTCTTAATTGTTACGGTTATTGTTAGATTTAAAAGTTTAGTTGTTCAGTATGTTATGTAAAAATTGGACTTTTAATGTCATGAATAAATGAATAAATTTTAATCTTATGAATCTATGTTGCGTTTGTAGGAAAAAAAAAAGAGAGAACGTCAATTTTAAATTACCATTTTGCATATTTTGAATTTCAAAAGTTATTGATATAATCAGTAATTACTTATTTGATTTGAAAGCAATTGTCATCATGACATTTCTAATTTTTATTTTAACTTTAATTAAGAGAAAATAACCGTCAATGTGAAATTCCCATTTTGCATATTTTCAATGTCCAAAGCTCAAGAAATTAGCATTAATTACTGATTTGATATGCAACAAAATGTCATCAACAGTTTTTTTTATTTTTTATTTTAACTTTAATTTTTATCACCAAAACAATATTCGATGAACTCTTATCTCATTGAAATGTAACCATTAGGTAAAATTATAATTTCATTGTAATTCTAGTTTTCATTTGATAATTTCATTCTATAATTAATTAACCATATCAACAATAAAAATGTGAGCAGTGGATGTTTTTTAGGAAAACCAATGATTGTCAATATCAGTGTATGTCAACAATAAAAATGTGAGCAGTGACTATTTTTTAACTATCAGTGGATAGCCAATAGTGATTGAAACACAGATGTTTGGTTAGTCAGTGGTCAACATGAAGAATGAAGAAACAGAGGTTGTCTTTCAGCAGTGGATAACATTTAACAATCAGATGTTTGAACCAAAACTGTGGTTGTAACAGACTTTTAAGGATTAATGAAAACTATCATTTTTAACTATTTTGAGGATGTTTGACCTTAAACAGATATTTGACCTTAAACATCTGTTTGGACATAAATAGACAAATGTTTGACCTTAAAAAGAAGTTGGCCCATAAACATCTGTTTGCAAAAAAAGACCAATTTCAAGAATACTATACCCAAACAATCAAAATGAGGAGCTTAATAATCATCCAAGTGTACTTCATTTTTATTTAGTAGTATAAAGATCAAACCACTGTTCAATTTATAGTACAGATCAATTAGCATGCTAGGGTGATGTGATAAATACTGTTACATATAAACATCTCAGTGATATAACATCTAATAATCTAACAGAGTATAAAACACTGATGTGATAAATACTGTTACATATAAACACTGTTAACATAAACAAAGGTAGAATATCTGCTGTTGATGCTGAACCACTGTTGTTGTTGGGCAGTGGTTCGTCTTTCAGTTTGTATAGGGTTTGTCTCGAGAGATAAACTATAGTGAACCACTACTACACTAAACATTGTTACATAAGAAACACTGATACATATATACTAAAGTTGAATCCGCTGTAGATGCTGAACCACTGCTGCTACTGAACAGTGGTTTTCTTTTCGTTGATCGGGCTTTAGGTACATAAGTGCTTGTCTTTAACAGGGCTTTGTCTTCAACAATGGATAGGCCTCATCAGTCTTTAAGTCCATCAGCCTTTATAAGGAGCAGTGTTTAATTATAACAGTCCTTAGCATGAACAACTGTTATAACCACTCCATAACCCTTTGAGAGGAAGCAAGTGTCCGTCTATTCAATTGAGAGGAGTCATTGCATTACATCCCTGTTGAAAAACAGAATCCATAAATTTAGAGAAAATGGATTTGAAAGATGATAACCCAACAGTGGGGGATCTCATTCTACAGCTCCGATAAATTCAGGGGTATTCTCAAATAATGGTTCCTAGATGTTTGAAGAACGACAAAGACAGACAAATGTCCACAGGGCTGCTTCTTTGAACATTTGTCGGTCTTCAAACATCAGGGAAGCATTATTTGAAAATAAACCTGAATTTATCAAAGCTGTAGAATGAGATCCTCAACTATTAGGTTATGATCTTTCAACCCCATTTTCACTAAATTTATCAATTCTGTTTTTCAGACCTCCGAAAGCCACCTATCCAGCTCCAAAGAGATCGAGACAGCTTGAAGCATAACCTGGACTTGCTGTAATTCCACCAGTTCAGTATTTAATCCCAATATACCAACTCAATACAAATAACAATTTTTTAGTGTGCTACAACTGTAAATAACTCAGGAAACAGATTTGAAACCATAAATATGGATTATAGAGATCTATGAATGAA
This sequence comes from Helianthus tuberosus, assembly GCA_030545235.1. Classification (NCBI taxonomy): domain Eukaryota; kingdom Viridiplantae; phylum Streptophyta; class Magnoliopsida; order Asterales; family Asteraceae; genus Helianthus; species Helianthus tuberosus. The sequence continues at coordinate 148,112,411 of CM060411.1, read as the reverse complement.
ACATGGGTGAATAAACCAACAAAACAGATTGTGAAAAACAAAAACTACAAACATATCAAAATCAATCTACTGGTAATCACATGGTACACCAATGCAAGCATCTGAATAAACAATAACAAATGAAAGACAATTTACCGATACTTACCGAAACCATAATTGGTCAGATTTATGTGCGGCTCTTAACTACATTTTGTAGAATCTGTACATCTAACAAATAATCAAAGAACAAAGAAACAAATAATCAGAGATGAGATACATAAGTGCTTGTCTTTAACAAGGATTTGTCTTCAACAGTGGATAGGCCTCATCAGTCTTTAAGTCCATCAGTCTTTATAAGGAGCAGTGGTTAGTTATAACAGTCCTTACCATGATCAGCTGTTATAACCATTCCATAACCCTTTGAGAGGAAGCAATGGTCGGTCTATTTAATTGAGAGGAATAATTGCATTACATCCCTGTTGAAAAATAGAATTGATAAATTTAGGGAAAGTGAGGTTGAAAGATAATAACCCAATAGTGGAGGATCTCATTCTACAGCTTCGATAAATTCAAGGGTATTCTCAAATAATAGTTCCTGGATGCTTCCAAAGAAGCAGCACTTTGGACATCTGTTGTTCTTCAAACATCTATTATCTATTCTATCTATTATATATAATAAATGAAAGTTATTTGGTCCACGTGGCCCAAATAACTTTCATTTATTATATATAATAGATAGAATAGATAATAGATAATAGATGTTTGAAGACAACAGATGTCCAAAGTGCTGCTTCATTGGAAGCATCTAGGAAGAATTACTTGAGAATACCGCTCAATTTATCGAAGTTGTAGAATGAGATCTCCACTGTTGGGTTATCATCTTTCAACCTCACTTTCCCTAAATTTATCAATTCTATTTTTCAACAGGGATGCAATGCAATTATTACCTTATTTAAGATACCTTCAACTGCATCTTCTAATAAATCAACATTCATTTAACTCAAATGATAGCTTCAACTGCATATTCAATCATGAACTATCTAAAGAAATGGATGAAATCATCCAAAAATACCCAAAATAAAACTAATTAAACCATCCAATATTCTTGAGTAGTCACCATTAATGTGATAACCAATATAAAATCAAACCATAAATGTCACACCCCGACCGCGTAAAACAACAAATCGCGGCGGAAACATCGGGGCGTGTTGCAACAGAATTAATTGTTTCATAACCATGGCATACAAAGTTGTATTTTATTTATAAACAAAGGTGTTACATTGTTTCAAACAGGAAATTTAAAGAGTTCAGAACATAATTAAACATAGTCTATCTTCTTTTAAAGTCTAAGGCACAGGTCCGCCCTAGTATCATGATCAACATCCTATGGAAAAGCACCTGAAAACACATGTGAAAATAGGTACGTCAGCATAAAAATGCCTGTGAGATACATAGGTTTGTGAAAATAGGATTCATGACTTATGTTTAAGAAAAATGTTTAGTCATGAACCTTGTAATTTGCTTTGTCTTGTAAATCATTTGAAAACAATAAGATCAGATGATATGTATAAGTAAATGTCAGGTTAAATAAATAACCATGTAAAAATGTATTTGTATAAGATAGGTTGTTTGTAAATCAATGTCTTGTGAAAAGTATGTTATTTGTATAAAATGTTCTATGTCTCAAACTGAAATGATTCAAATAACGTTACGACATATAATACCATACAAACACTTATATATAGGAAGTACCAGCGGCGTATCCACCATGCTTGTATCATATTACACACGCATCGTTACTTAATCACTTAATCAAACCAAACCAACCAATGTAAAAAGTCTATGTTTAAACCAATTGTCAATTGTATTGAATAATATGTCAAATGTAAATCATGTCAAATGTCTATGTCAAATATCCATGTCAAATGTCTATGTCAAATATCCATGTCAAATGTCTATGTCAAAATGTCATGTATGGCAAGTGAAATGTCTCAAACTAAACCATATGTACAAAAACAAAGTATTGAAGTAAAACTTAGTTTAAATCAAAGCTATGTTTTGTGTAAATGCATGCAACTATTTAATATGAACATTTATGCGGTATTGTGAATATGCATACATCCAAGCCTGGCGACTGTGGTGATAAACCCTTTAAACAAATTAAAGGTCTATCTGTCTTAATGTCAACGAATTCGGTCATTCCTTTCTGTCCCCTTACCCTGGGATGTCCGGAACGGGAGTTGTCAATTCCTATGGTACCACTACCTACTAACGAACGGCATGATCGGTGTTAATGAATGTATTGTCCCATGTAAACAAACCAAATGTCATACCAATATGTAAGCATGTGAAAACAATGCACTAAGTATGTAATCAAATGAACATACATAGCGTGAAATGTCATGTAAAACGATGTACTAAGTAATGCACACAATGGGCACACCTAGTATGAAATGTAATGTAAAACAATGTACTAAGTAATGCACACAATGGGCATACCTAGCATAAAATGTAATGTAAAACAATGTACTAAGTAATGCACACAATGGGCATACCTAGCATAAAATGTAATGTAAAACAATGTACTAAGTAATGCACACAATGGGCACACCTAGCATGAAATGTAATGTAAAACAATGTACTAAGTAATGCACACAATGGGCACACCTAGCATAAGATGAAATGAAATCATGTACTATTATGTACTAACGAACATAGCATGTATATGATGTGAAAACAGGAAAGCTTGAAAGTAACAAGTAGGCACATGTGTTCCACCCCAAAACAGTTTAGAAAACAGTAAAAGAGGGGTCTATGTACTCACTTGAGATTGCTCAGATGTATAAAGATAATCACCAAGTAATGCTAGAGATCTCGGAATCAAACGGCACCTAATATAGGTAACTATGTTAATAACCGGACCTTAATCGGATGATTGGATAGAATGAGGTTTCGTAAACCAAACGAGTGTAGAGACTCGTGTCATTTGGTTTAACAAAGCCTACATACTAAATGAAACCTAACATAATTGTTTACGACCCATTACGACCCGTTTAGGAAGCTTATGCTACTTTAACGTGTCGTGCGCGTGAAACGCGTTCGGACCGCCTAACTAGTCCTATGACAGGTATTATATGCCTAAACATGTTACATAATCAGTTACATGACAAAAGTTTAGGTTACATATGCTAAATTACCAATTATGTATGAAAAGGGTATTCTGGTAATTTACCTAAGGCATATAAACTACCTATCATACAACTACTTAAACGATGTGACCATAGGGTATAACCTCGGAAGGTTATTCCCTACCTACTATGGTCACCTAATGTGTTTGGTCGGATCCTAATGATCGACCAAATGGGTCGGGTTCGAAGGTATAGGCGATTTATTAGATCGCCTACCCTACGACCCTAGACAACGTGGTAATCAGTGGGCATAGTCCCAAAGGACTATGACCAACGTGATTACACTCACGTTGCGAAGTTCAAACGAACTTCGCATTGACCATTACTGGTCAACGCTGAAAGTCAAACAAAGTTTGACTTTCTGACTCGAAAAGCAGTAAAAATAAGGAAAAGAACGAAAGAATACTTACGAAGGGTCCCCGAATGCTAAACTCGATTCGAAAATCTCAGGTATGAAACTAATGTTTCAACTTAGAGTTTCTCAAATCAAATTTCTAGTGATTATGAACAAAGGGGGGGTGGGGTATTTATAGTTTTCGGTGAACCGTTGAGATCGTTTCTTGGAAAAGGGGAAAAGATCTAGCCCGTACACTTGTTGAAAGGTTATGGAAGCTAAATTCCATCCTTATCTAGTGACTAAGCAAGTTAGAACATGTGGTGGTGGATCAAACATGTGCAACTTGTGATTAAATACACTTAATCTGGTCAGAAGGTGGGAAGCGGCCCGCTTTAGGATCAGCCAAACACAATGCGGGCCGCCTGAGCATGTCAGATCAGAAACAACTTTCAAAAATGACAGTTTAGGTCCCTGCACGTGTTTAAGGCCATTTCCGACACTTCTAAGGCCCGTAAAGCCAAGTTTAAGGCCCTAAAATGTTGCCTAAACATTGTGGACATGAAACATGTTCAAAAATATGTCGGATGATGGTTCGTTTGGTCGTACGAACGCGATGTTCGCTTAATTACGACGGAATGCGCATAAGCGCGAAAAACGATCCAAATGACGCAACGAATGGATTTTTCTTAAGGAGAACACTAAAATATAATGTAGTCATGCTTTCATAAATTTTTGGATGTCCGGATGTATTCAGAACGTAAGTTATGCGCGAAAATGCAAACTTGTGCACTTTTTGACACTTTTAGTCCCTGAATGACCCAAAAGTTTATTTTAGCACACCGAACCCCTCAAAGCCTATTTCTAAGCTATGTAAAGGATATTTAAGGTGTGTTTAACTTATGGTTATGTTCCAGAATGTTTGTTACAGTTCAAATTGACATACTTTCGCAGTTTGTCATATTTAGTCCCTGTAAGCGAATTAACTTGTTTTTGCCATACCAAAGCCTTCAAAACTTATTTCTAAGTTATGTAAAGGTTATTTAAGGTATGTTGAGTATATGTTGATGTTCCGGAGTATTTCTCGCATTAAACTGAGTACGTTTACGCACTAGTTTGCGTATAACTCTCCAGAAAGCGATGTAGAGTTTGAAATTACATAAAAGTCAAAACATGAAAAATGTAAAACATAACAAAACAAACATTGTGATCAAATAACATTGATTTATTGATAACAGAACTGTTCATAGTGATTACAAGCACAGTTGTTACAGTCTCCCCTACTTGTGGAAATTTCGTCCCGAAATTTATTTAGAGGAAACTCGTGGAAAAAGATGTGGATATTTCGCCTTCATTTGATCTTCGCGTTCCCAAGTAAACTCAGGTCCACGTTTAGCTTCCCAGCGAACTTTGACCAAAGGAATGCGCTTGCGTTTAAGCCACTTGACTTCACGTTCCATGATTTCCACTGGTCTCTCAACAAATTTCAGTGTTTTGCCAACACGAATTTCGTCAAGCGGTATGGAGAAGTTCTCATCAGCTGTACACTTCTTGAGATTGGACACGTGAAAAGTTGGATGAACATTTCCCAGTTCAGGAGGTAACTCAAGTCTGTAGGCTACCTTTCCGATTCTTTCGACGATCTTGAATGGTCCAACGTATCTAGGTGCAAGTTTTCCTTTCTTTCCAAATCTGATCACACCTTTCCAAGGTGAGACCTTAAGTAATACTCGATCACCGACTTGAAATTCAAAGGCTTTGCGTTTTGGGTCCGCGTAAATCTTCTGACGGTTTCTAGCTGCCTGAAGGTTATCACGAACTTTCTTGACCTTGTCAGTTGTCTCTAAAATGAGGGCAGGTCCAGTAAGTTGAGCCTCGCCAATCTCATTCCAGCAGACTGGTGAACGACATTTTCGACCATAGAGAGCTTCGAAAGGAGCCATTTTGATGCTAGTGTGATAACTGTTGTTGTAGGAGAATTCAATCAATTTAAGATGTGAATCCCAGCTACCACCAAAATCGATCACACAAGCTCTTAGCATATCCTCCAGTGTCTGGATTGTTCTCTCAGATTGACCATCCGTTTGCGGATGATAAGCTGTGCTCAGATTAAGTTGGGTCCCCATAGCAGATTGCATGGTTCTCCAAAAATGAGAAGTGAAACGAGCATCTCTGTCAGAAATGATGTTCAAAGGAACACCATGTCGAGCTACAATTTCATCTACATAGATTTGAGCAAGTCTGTCAGTAGGAAAATCCTCGCGGATTGGCAAGAAATGTGCTGACTTTGTAAGACGATCAACGACTACCCAGATGGCATCATGACCTTTCTTTGTGCGTGGGAGTTTGGTAACAAGATCCATAGTAATGTTTTCCCATTTCCAAACTGGGATCTCTGGTTGCTCCAATAATCCCGAAGGACGCTGATGTTCAGCCTTAACCTTTAGACAAGTAAGGCATTTGGATACGTATAAAGCAATGTCTTTCTTCATACCAGGCCACCAATAGTGAATACGAAGATCCTTATACATTTTATCTGAGCCCGGATGAATAGAATAACGAGACTTATGGGCTTCATCCATAAGCAAGGTACGAAGATCATCCTGGCTTGGGACCCACAAACGGTCCATGAAGTAATATGATCCATTGTCCTTCAGTTCCAGAGCAGGTGTTATGTGATAGGGAAATTCCTTATCCATCAAACCTTGTGAAACACAAGATTGTTGAGCTTGAGCAATGCGTGCTTGAATATCGGATCGAGCTTGAATAACAGACTGAACACGTACACAATGAAGCTTAGTACGTTCCTTACGACTCAATGCATCAGCCACGACATTCGCCTTACCAGGATGGTAGCGAATTTCGCAATCATAGTCGTTTAGAAGCTCAACCCAACGTCGCTGTCTCATGTTGAGTTCTTTCTGGTTGAAGATATGCTGAAGACTTTTGTGGTCTGTGAAAACCACACATTTTGTACCGTACAAATAGTGTCTCCAGATCTTGAGAGCAAAGACAACTGCACCCAACTCAAGATCATGAGTGGTGTAGTTCTTCTCATGTATCTTCAATTGTCTCGATGCATAGGCTATGACTTTGTTCCTTTGCATAAGAACACAGCCAAGACCCAATTTCGATGCATCACAATACACAACAAAATCATCATCACCCTCAGGCAATGATAGAACAGGCGCATCGCAAAGCTTCTGCTTCAGGTGTTGAAAAGCTTCCTCTTGTTTGTATCCCCAATAAAAGGGCATTTTCTTCTGAGTTAGAGCAGTTAGAGGAACTGCAATCTTAGAGAAATTCTCAATGAAGCGGCGATAATAACCCGCTAGACCAAGAAAAGAACGAACTTCAGTAGGAGTAGTAGGTGTATCCCAATCCTTGATCGCACTGATCTTGGAGGGATCTACATGAATACCCCGTTCGTTGATAACATGCCCCAAAAATTGAACTTCTTTAAGCCAAAATTCGCACTTGGAGAATTTTGCGAAAAGTTGTTCTTTCTTTAGGAGTTCTAGGGTAAGACGAAGATGTTGCTCGTGGTCAGCTCGCGTCTTAGAGTAAATCAAGATATCGTCAATAAAAACAATGACGAACTGATCCAAATAAGGTTTGCAGACCCTATTCATTAAGTCCATGAAAACAGCAGGAGCATTAGTCAAACCGAATGGCATGACTGTGAATTCGTAATGTCCATAACGAGTACGGAACGCTGTCTTCGGAATGTCTTCTTCTTGCACCCGAAGTTGATGATATCCGGAACGCAGATCAATCTTCGAAAAATAAGAAGCGCCTTGTAACTGATCAAAGAGATCGTCTATGCGAGGTAGAGGATATCGATTCTTGATGGTAAGCTTGTTAAGCTCACGATAATCGATACACATCCTAAAGGATCCATCCTTCTTCTTGACAAAAAGAACGGGAGCACCCCAAGGTGAAAAACTAGGACGTATAAAACCTTTGTCAGAGAGCTCCTGAAGCTGTTTAGACAACTCTTGCATCTCAGACGGTGCAAGACGATATGGAGCTCTGGCAATGGGATTTGCACCAGGTACGAGATCAATGCGGAACTCGACTTGGCGTGCTGGAGGTAGACCAGGTAAATCTTCAGGAAACACTTCAGAATAATCCCGAACGACAGGAATATCTGAAATAGACTTACCCTTGCCTTTATCTTCTGTAACATGTGCTAAGAAAGCCACATAGTTCTTCTGCAGATACTTCCGAGCTTTAAAACAAGACATGAGTTTGAGACCACCGGTAGGCTTCTCACCTTGAACCTGCAGGATCTCGCCCGTCGAAAGCGGCACACGAACAATCTTCTTAGAACAAACTATCTCTGCGTGATGCTTAGATAACCAATCCATTCCCACAATGACGTCGAAGCTTCCAAGTTGCATAGGCGTGAGGTCGATTGGAAAAAGATGATCGTTAAGATTCAACTGGCAGTTGTGAAGAACAGAATCAAGAACAATGGGTTCACCACTAGCAACCTCTACTGTCAAAGATTTGCCTAGTTTCGTTCTAGACACTCGAAGCATTGGTTCAAAGGACAAAGACACGAAACTCTTATCGGCACCAGAATCGAAAAGAACAGATGCAGGCTGATTATTAATAAAGAACGTACCGTTCACCACATTATCGTCAGCCTGTGCCTCTTGGGCATTCATGTTAAAAACTCGGCCTCGAGCCGGAGCCGGATTTTGGTTCTGGTTCTGGTTCTGGTTCTGGTTCTGGTTGGCTAGCCTTGGGCACCGATTCCTATAGTGGGTCAGATCTCCACAATTGTAACAAGCACCTGGTGGGTATTGTCGTCTTGCAGCTTGACCCTGTTGCTGAGCAACTTGTTGAGCCGGGTTCTGAACCGCGGGATTCTGAGCAGATCGACAAACATTGGCGAGATGGCCTGATTTCCCACAGTTAGTACAGAAACGGCATGGAAATTGCGGCTGGTGGTGACTGTTGCATCTATTGCACAAAGGTGCATTCCCTGTATAGGGTTTCTTTGCTAGAGGCTGTGCAGGTTGGTTGGAAGCTGCCTGATTAGCTTGGGCAGTGATAGCAAAATTTTGAGAAGCCTTACGCTTCTTTGACCTCTTCGAAGAACCAGAGTTCTTCCATTCAAGTTTTGACCTTTCTTGCTATCTTCCTTGTCAGCCGACTGCTTCTTGCCCTTGTCACCCTTCCTGTGTAGCTTGTTCTTCCGGACCTGCGACTCAGTCAGCGTCGCTGATAACTCGATCGCCTGACGGAGTGTGGCAGGTTCACTACCAGTAAGAATGTCTTGTACCGAGTCAGGTAGGCCGTCGATGTATCTCTCGATAGCCTTGTCAAGTGGGGTAACCATAGTCGGGCAAAGCAAACTCAACTCTTCAAACCGATCAGTATAAGCCCTATGCTCACCACTATCTTGCTTCAGCTCATCAAACTCCTTCTCCAACGCTCGTTGCTCATGACGAGGACAGAATTCCCTCATCATAAGGGCTCTAAGTTCAGCCCATGTCTGTGCGAGAGCAACTTCTGCACCTTGGTCCCTCATAACCCCGTTCCACCATGTCAAAGCCCTCTTCTGAAATACGCTCGAAGCAAACTCGACCTTGCGATTTTCGAGACACTGCACGTGGCGAAAAGTATTCTCTATGCTCTCAAACCACTGAAGAAGCCCAGTTGCCCCTTCAGAACCACTAAACTTGAGTGGTTTAGCCTGATTAAAATCCTTGTATTTGCACGGACCATTGTTGTTGTTGTTGGCTTGTTGCCATTGAGCAAAGAGATTTGGGAATTGAGCAGCCATCTGCTGCGCAATAATTTCTGCCAGCTCGGCAGTAGCTATCTGGTTCTCGCGTCGAGGAGGCATTCTAAAAGAGGAAAACATGAAAAGAAACGAGTGAGATGATTGGATGAAAAGAATGAGATGATAAAAACAAGAATTGCAAACAGCAAAGATGGTGGTCATTCGTCCGTATCACAAAGCAAACAAACGACTCACAGTGACTAATCAAAGTAAATGGGTCAAAAATAATGTATAATGAAGACATGCTCGCCTATAAGTGAACACTCACTCCAAGAATTCCCAGGTAAGCACAACTGGTCTCGCGTCTGGTTGAGATGTATACGAAGTGCTTGCCTAGACAGAAAACCCAGAATACAGGCATTCACCCTTCCAGTTTGCACATGTTCACGTTATTTAAAACCCAAAACGTTTGACGGGATTTTGAAAATTAGAAGGCACAAGGCCAAAAACCAATACTGAAAAGGGTTCAAAACCATAAAACAGAGGGTTCAAAACCTTACAATTGAGGGTTCAAAACCTTGTAAAAATTTATTCAAAAACAGATGATTGTTTTTCAAAAATTGTTTCGGAAAAATTTTTGGTTCCTTGTTTTGTTAATCACCTAAGGATAGGTGATGTACATGTTTTAAGATCTAAACACAAGGTAACTTGTGTTAGGTTCCTAGAAAAGTTATAGTCTAGGTCAAAGCATTACTAATAACCTAATTCCCTATAACCATTGGCTCTGATACCAACTCTTCTGTCACACCCCGACCGCGTAAAACAACAAATCGCGGCGGAAACATCGGGGCGTGTTGCAACAGAATTAATTGTTTCATAACCATGGCATACAAAGTTGTATTTTATTTATAAACAAAGGTGTTACATTGTTTCAAACAGGAAATTTAAAGAGTTCAGAACATAATTAAACATAGTCTATCTTCTTTTAAAGTCTAAGGCACAGGTCCGCCCTAGTATCATGATCAACATCCTATGGAAAAGCACCTGAAAACACATGTGAAAATAGGTACGTCAGCATAAAAATGCCTGTGAGATACATAGGTTTGTGAAAATAGGATTCATGACTTATGTTTAAGAAAAATGTTTAGTCATGAACCTTGTAATTTGCTTTGTCTTGTAAATCATTTGAAAACAATAAGATCAGATGATATGTATAAGTAAATGTCAGGTTAAATAAATAACCATGTAAAAATGTATTTGTATAAGATAGGTTGTTTGTAAATCAATGTCTTGTGAAAAGTATGTTATTTGTATAAAATGTTCTATGTCTCAAACTGAAATGATTCAAATAACGTTACGACATATAATACCATACAAACACTTATATATAGGAAGTACCAGCGGCGTATCCACCATGCTTGTATCATATTACACACGCATCGTTACTTAATCACTTAATCAAACCAAACCAACCAATGTAAAAAGTCTATGTTTAAACCAATTGTCAATTGTATTGAATAATATGTCAAATGTAAATCATGTCAAATGTCTATGTCAAATATCCATGTCAAATGTCTATGTCAAATATCCATGTCAAATGTCTATGTCAAAATGTCATGTATGGCAAGTGAAATGTCTCAAACTAAACCATATGTACAAAAACAAAGTATTGAAGTAAAACTTAGTTTAAATCAAAGCTATGTTTTGTGTAAATGCATGCAACTATTTAATATGAACATTTATGCGGTATTGTGAATATGCATACATCCAAGCCTGGCGACTGTGGTGATAAACCCTTTAAACAAATTAAAGGTCTATCTGTCTTAATGTCAACGAATTCGGTCATTCCTTTCTGTCCCCTTACCCTGGGATGTCCGGAACGGGAGTTGTCAATTCCTATGGTACCACTACCTACTAACGAACGGCATGATCGGTGTTAATGAATGTATTGTCCCATGTAAACAAACCAAATGTCATACCAATATGTAAGCATGTGAAAACAATGCACTAAGTATGTAATCAAATGAACATACATAGCGTGAAATGTCATGTAAAACGATGTACTAAGTAATGCACACAATGGGCACACCTAGTATGAAATGTAATGTAAAACAATGTACTAAGTAATGCACACAATGGGCATACCTAGCATAAAATGTAATGTAAAACAATGTACTAAGTAATGCACACAATGGGCATACCTAGCATAAAATGTAATGTAAAACAATGTACTAAGTAATGCACACAATGGGCACACCTAGCATGAAATGTAATGTAAAACAATGTACTAAGTAATGCACACAATGGGCACACCTAGCATAAGATGAAATGAAATCATGTACTATTATGTACTAACGAACATAGCATGTATATGATGTGAAAACAGGAAAGCTTGAAAGTAACAAGTAGGCACATGTGTTCCACCCCAAAACAGTTTAGAAAACAGTAAAAGAGGGGTCTATGTACTCACTTGAGATTGCTCAGATGTATAAAGATAATCACCAAGTAATGCTAGAGATCTCGGAATCAAACGGCACCTAATATAGGTAACTATGTTAATAACCGGACCTTAATCGGATGATTGGATAGAATGAGGTTTCGTAAACCAAACGAGTGTAGAGACTCGTGTCATTTGGTTTAACAAAGCCTACATACTAAATGAAACCTAACATAATTGTTTACGACCCATTACGACCCGTTTAGGAAGCTTATGCTACTTTAACGTGTCGTGCGCGTGAAACGCGTTCGGACCGCCTAACTAGTCCTATGACAGGTATTATATGCCTAAACATGTTACATAATCAGTTACATGACAAAAGTTTAGGTTACATATGCTAAATTACCAATTATGTATGAAAAGGGTATTCTGGTAATTTACCTAAGGCATATAAACTACCTATCATACAACTACTTAAACGATGTGACCATAGGGTATAACCTCGGAAGGTTATTCCCTACCTACTATGGTCACCTAATGTGTTTGGTCGGATCCTAATGATCGACCAAATGGGTCGGGTTCGAAGGTATAGGCGATTTATTAGATCGCCTACCCTACGACCCTAGACAACGTGGTAATCAGTGGGCATAGTCCCAAAGGACTATGACCAACGTGATTACACTCACGTTGCGAAGTTCAAACGAACTTCGCATTGACCATTACTGGTCAACGCTGAAAGTCAAACAAAGTTTGACTTTCTGACTCGAAAAGCAGTAAAAATAAGGAAAAGAACGAAAGAATACTTACGAAGGGTCCCCGAATGCTAAACTCGATTCGAAAATCTCAGGTATGAAACTAATGTTTCAACTTAGAGTTTCTCAAATCAAATTTCTAGTGATTATGAACAAAGGGGGGGTGGGGTATTTATAGTTTTCGGTGAACCGTTGAGATCGTTTCTTGGAAAAGGGGAAAAGATCTAGCCCGTACACTTGTTGAAAGGTTATGGAAGCTAAATTCCATCCTTATCTAGTGACTAAGCAAGTTAGAACATGTGGTGGTGGATCAAACATGTGCAACTTGTGATTAAATACACTTAATCTGGTCAGAAGGTGGGAAGCGGCCCGCTTTAGGATCAGCCAAACACAATGCGGGCCGCCTGAGCATGTCAGATCAGAAACAACTTTCAAAAATGACAGTTTAGGTCCCTGCACGTGTTTAAGGCCATTTCCGACACTTCTAAGGCCCGTAAAGCCAAGTTTAAGGCCCTAAAATGTTGCCTAAACATTGTGGACATGAAACATGTTCAAAAATATGTCGGATGATGGTTCGTTTGGTCGTACGAACGCGATGTTCGCTTAATTACGACGGAATGCGCATAAGCGCGAAAAACGATCCAAATGACGCAACGAATGGATTTTTCTTAAGGAGAACACTAAAATATAATGTAGTCATGCTTTCATAAATTTTTGGATGTCCGGATGTATTCAGAACGTAAGTTATGCGCGAAAATGCAAACTTGTGCACTTTTTGACACTTTTAGTCCCTGAATGACCCAAAAGTTTATTTTAGCACACCGAACCCCTCAAAGCCTATTTCTAAGCTATGTAAAGGATATTTAAGGTGTGTTTAACTTATGGTTATGTTCCAGAATGTTTGTTACAGTTCAAATTGACATACTTTCGCAGTTTGTCATATTTAGTCCCTGTAAGCGAATTAACTTGTTTTTGCCATACCAAAGCCTTCAAAACTTATTTCTAAGTTATGTAAAGGTTATTTAAGGTATGTTGAGTATATGTTGATGTTCCGGAGTATTTCTCGCATTAAACTGAGTACGTTTACGCACTAGTTTGCGTATAACTCTCCAGAAAGCGATGTAGAGTTTGAAATTACATAAAAGTCAAAACATGAAAAATGTAAAACATAACAAAACAAACATTGTGATCAAATAACATTGATTTATTGATAACAGAACTGTTCATAGTGATTACAAGCACAGTTGTTACACTAAAAGCATACAAATCATAATGAAATATGAAATCAGGTAGTTGTATAACAAATCATTATATTATATGAAATAACAAAGAAGAAGAAGAACTGACTACAAAGTGTATTAACAATTAGCAAAAGAATAACAATTATCTGATTTATGTGCGACTCTTAACTACATTCCGTAGAATGTGTACATCTAACAAATAAACAAAGAACAAATAAACAAACCAAAAAACTTCTTGGGCGATTAAAATTAAAAGGATATCATACGCAATATTCAAGTAATTAGAATGGCCATTTTTACCTTACTTGACAACAATAGCAAACAACATCAAACAACAATAGCAAGTGACCAATCAATCAACCTCATAATCATATAGAAGCCTAAAAATAAAATGAAAATTAGATAAGTGAACATCAAAACTGAATAGGAAACCTGACAAAAAATTAACCAAACACCTGATGTTGAATCCACTGTAGATGTTGAATACACTGTAGATGCTGAACCACTGCTGTTACAAACAGATCATACCTCGGGAACTGGTAATTTAAAAGGATCGGCTTCAAAGGCTTCAACAATCGGAAGATTTAAATCTCAATCAAATGAAACCCTAATTTCAAAAAGAATAATCGGTGAACATATTCACAAATCAATAATCAACAGATGTTGTACTCATATCATCACCGTTAAGAAAAAAACCCTTAGTTTCTGAACATATTCAAACATACCAGTCCATGGCGGAAATCTAGCCGCAGGTAAGCGGATCTGAACTTTGATGACCATCGATGACAACAACCTTGGAACCATATAATGAGATTAGGAGTAGAAATTAGGGTTTAATTAGAAACTTTGTATGAAAATAAGAAGAAATCAACACAGATCTATAAATATACAAATCAAACCTCAAATGGAAGAACCTTGCCGACGAAGAAGATGAAAGAATCTTGTAAGAGAAAAACCGCAGAACCCTTAGCTGGCGCCCCATCTCTCGATCTATCTCTCGAATCTTCTCTCCTTCTTTCAAGATGAAGAATGAAAAGAATTCTGGTGAGTTTAGGGTTTATGGAGAATAAATGTGAGAAAGAAGAATTGATGATGGAAGAACTGGATGAAGGAAAGGATCTTTAGGGTTTGGAGAAAAGAGAAAGCCCGAAGGAGAAAATGAGGTGACAGAATGATTTAGGGTTTTTTTAGGAGAGATTATAGGAGAGTGTTACTGTTAGGCGGAAAAATGGGATTGAGGATGCCATAATTAAGTGACACGTGACCCAAATCACTTTCATTTATTATATATAATAAATGTATATTTTATTAGAGCATCCACAATAAGGGGATATTTTGGTGTTTTTAGGGAGAGAGAAAGTGATGTGGAGGAGATAGGGTGTGAGGTGGACGAGAGAGGGTGTGAAGATGTTTGTGAGGAAAAATGAGAAAAAATGGATGGGTGTGAGTTATGTGAGTGTAGAGAGGAGAGAGGAGAGAGAAAAGAAATGTGTTTGTGAGAGGGGCAAGTGAGAGAAGTGCTCTCATTGGTTGAGCAGGTGCCACATTAGCACCAAAAAATACCACCTAAAAACACCTCTATTGGTGATGCTCTTAGATTAAACAAAGAACACCATTAATCTATCTATACTATAAAAGGAGCTTAAAGCATGACCTCACTTTGCTTATGTGTCATCTTCTTAGATATGCCACATTGGATGCCACATAGACTCCGCTGATGTCATAATTTCAATCTCCACCTTTAAAATATAATCTATCTATCTATCTATATATTTCAAAATTGAAAATAAGGTCAGAGTTTTTAGGAGGGAATTTCAAAAATCAAATTCAAATGGTAATTTTAATCTTTTATTCTCTCTCAATCAAATATAGTCCAGCTCATTTTCAAAATTGAAAACATAATCTTCACACCTCTCTCTCTCTTCAACTCAGAAACATCTTCGATCCGGTTGTCTGCAAGTAACATAAACACAACTTCATCTCCACATATCTCTAATTTACTCAACAGGTTTGTGTACGTGTGTGTATGTAGTTTCTATTAATTCTTTTCTTCAATATCAACTCGGTAAATTGATGATGATGATTTCAGTTGAGTTTGTTGGAAAAATAGGGTTAAATCGTGATGATGATGAAGTAAAGAAGAAGATTTCAGCAGCATCAGCTAGGTCTCACACCAGACATTCCAAACCCAAATCTTCTTCTACTTTCTCTTCAGGTTTGCATCAATAGCCCCATCAATTTCATTCCATTCGTTGTTGATTTCATTCTGATTTTGCTTCTAGGGTTTGTGTTCTTGATCATAACATATGTTTGTAGAAATTTAGGAATTTGGAGTTTCTGTGATATGGGTTTTGCTTGAATTTGAGTTAAGATTGTGGGGTATTCAGTCAAACCTAAAAAAGATTTGATCTTGGCTGTTTCGTTGATTAGGTCAATATTTTGTTCATGATTATTATTTTGATGGTGTATGATATTATTTGAAGATGAACGAATTGTTTATAGTATCAATTTAAGGTTACGAGAGTTACTGCAGTATATTAGTTGATATGATTTTGTTTTATAATTTGAAGATTCAGTTTCTTAATGTAAAATTTAGGAATCTCGATTGATTGATGCTGAATTTAGTGTGAGGTGTGAATTATACAGTTTAGTAGTCCGATTCGGTTTTGTTTCATGAGGTTATGGGAAGTATGTTGTTTTTCGGATTTTGTTTCTTAGAAATTGTAGCTTTGAAACAAGTGAATTGTTTTCTTAATGTTGAAAGCTACTACAATTATGCTGTGATGAGATTTGTTGTATTCTAGGCGTCTAACTGGTTAATTTTTCAGTAGTAGAAATGTGTTCCAAATGTACACCAAGACAGAGATAGGTCCAAGAATAAAAAAGCATGTGCCGAGAAGGCATAGGGGTAGAAATTTTGATCTCAACCATAGAAGATATGTTAAGCCGAACAGTGAAAGTGCAAGGGATTCAAGGCGTGAACTTCTTTCATGGTACTTACGTAGATCCCAAAGTTTTATTTATGTTGCTCATACTGTCATATATCTGTCTTAAAGGTGGCAAATTTGACCTGTTTGCTTATGAATTAGTCCATTTGGGTTGGATTTTATCTTTATAGGTGAATGAGTCCCGACCCGCTTATTTTGTCACCTCTAAGTTGTTTATTTGATGTAAATTAAAATATGTAAAAGCAATTGTATGATGTTTCAATTTGATTGCTTGTATAGGGTGGAAACCGAGTCTTCGGGGTGGTTATCAGCCAAATATTGTTCAGTAAGGTTGGAAATAAAATTTGAAAAGAGCATTTAACTTTTTCTAATAAAAAAGGATTTAGGAGGTTTTAAAAAAGAGCATTTACAAGTCTTCTAAATGTAAATACTACTGTTATGACAGTTAATTTAGGAGCTTTCAACTTTGATACAAGCTAATTTAATCCAAATTTGTTGTTTTCGACTGCATATTACTGAACAAATCTATACCAAGAAAAAGTGGAGAAGGTATGACAGTTGTACGTATCATCTCATTTTAGCTCATTTAATCAATTGTTATATTTAAACCAACCTCACACTCTACTCTACTTGTCTTATATTGATTTTAGGTTGAATGAATGAGTCTAGGGGTGAGCTTTTTGTGGTTCCAACCTGCGAGAACCTTTGATTTAGTGATGAAAGGGGGAGAATTGAAAATGCTGGTGGGGTTATCATGTGGGCAGGTAATTTTGGTTTTCTGTAAATGAATTGTGCCTTTTGTTATGTTCTTTTTATTGACTGAAAAGATAGAAAAAATTAAACCTTTTGTTCTTTTTATGATAAATCTTGGTGTTTGACCATCGTGTTAATAGAATTGGTGATTTTAGATCTTCTTATCATAAATTGCTAAATCAATCATAAGTTTATTGATTTTCCATCGTGTTTTGGATGTTTTTCGATTTGGGGTTAAAAAAGATTTGATTTTTAATATGCCCATGGATTATTGTTTAGGTAAAGCTATGGTAATTGTTTTGCAGCCTGCTAAAGATCCGAGAACGAAGAAGAAAGAAGTGACGATGAAACGAACATTGATGATTGGGCTGTCAATACTTTCCTACGGTAAATATTATATAGATTGCTGCAATTGTTATTAAAACTGTTATTAATTGTCTTAAAACTCGCGTGTGCTATTAATTCTATTAAAATTGTTAAGAGGAGTTGTTTAATCGTCAGATTGGTTTATTTCTGGATGATGAAAATTGTTGATAATTTAAATTGTGTAGAGTTTAGGTCATGAAATTAGGTATTTAGGTAATTTAAATGAGTTTTTCTATTTGCTCAAACTAATTGATGTCTCTTGCGTAGGTACATTGCATCTGATGTAAGACTGTTCACCAACTTCGATTTCATCTTAAAGGTATGAACCATCACATTCAAAACATTAAATATTATGAATCTTGTGTTTGTTGATTTTGACCATATTTGCCCTTTGAATCTAGCGATGGAGGTAGAAGACAGCTGTGTCATTACTCATGTTCAAGATAAGCTCTTTCGTGTTCATGTGAGCAAGAAGAGAGGAAGACACAAAGGAGGTGTGAAACATAGTTCAGATGATACAGGTTCAGGTGTCAAATCCGTATCATGTGAACTGTGTTTGAGACATCGTTTGTGTCTTTCTCTCTTCTTGCTCACATGAACACGAAAGAGGTTATCTTGAACATGATGTTATCTATTAAGGGAGCTTAGATAATGACATAGAATTGGCTACATGTCAACTTCTCAGGTATGCTATGTAGTCCTCGCTGATGTCATAATTACGAAACGGTATCCTTTAGTGTTGTTTTCGCTAAAGTTTGAAACGGTATTGTTTAGTGTTACTCTACCTTCAAGGAAAGTCCTAAACCCTAAGGTATAATTTTAAATTTTGCCTTCAAATTCTTTCTAACAAAACAATAGAAACGTTGTTGATTATTTGATTTTTTTTTTCATTTTTTGTAGCTATGACAAGGTTTAAAGCTATTGAATGGCTTGAAAGTGTAGTTAGGCCATTGGAGATACCAAAACAACCATCAAACTTTTTGATAGGTCAAAGCTTCATGTTTCCAACAACTAATGGTTGTTCTATCGTAAAGACTTCTGGTATGTATCAAACGCGTGTACTTTATATTGTCATTCATGGTGTAAAAAAATGTGATTAGAGTAGAAGTTCAACATTGCTATGTTGTAACTTAGTTTCAGTTTGAATCTTTTTGTGTGTTTCCGAGGGCTTTTTTAAGCAAGCTGCATAGTATAAACTCTAACTTTTGGGTGTTGTAGACTGTTTTAGGTTGATTTCTAGGATTATTTAGGTTGAAGGTAGCCTTCATTAGGGTTTTTATTGTCACCCGTGTGCTGTAAATTAGGACGAAAATCATCTTAAATGACTACACGGTTGTTTTTCTCATTTTACCTCAACATGGTTTCATAAAATTACTTTCTTGCCTGTTATACGTCTTTTTCTAATCTCAGGGCTATAAAATTATTTTCGTGTTCAACTTCATTTGTTATCAAAATATGTTGTTAAATAAACGAACATATATTAAAAGATATAAACTTGAGTCTATAAGACTAGCATATTGATTGCTGCTCCCACCAATGGACCTTTCGACTTTAGCCCTAGAATATATACAACTACCAAACAATCTTGTATAAATTAACTGTCATGTAAGTAGTTAATCTTGTATAATGTGCACATCATGCTCAGATACATGACAAGGCAGAATTGTTCTTTGAATTGTGTTCATCAAGTTTTTAATTAAATACCTAATTAAGTTTTGATTCTGCAGGAGAGCTGGGAACGACCGGAAGTTGTGGTGGCTGTGTGACCGAGATATAATCGAATTGAAGTTTGTAGAAGTATTTTAATACATCAGCTTGAAAAGGTACTTAACTTTCGTTGAATTGAAGTTTTTCATAGATCTTAACTATTCATATGATCACCATCAAATGTAACTAACAAAGAATCAATAAAATGCTAATAAAACATTAGAATCAATTGATCAAACAACTACACTTGAGTCTGTAAGAGTACCATATTGAGTGTTGTTGTCCCTAATGTAGCTTTTGACTTTAGCCCCAGAATATCTACAAGTACCAAATAATCTTAATTTAATTAAAATTAAGGAAAAAGTTACCCGTGTTTGTTGAAAGTATTTCGCTTCCAAAATTGTTAAAGTCAGCACATAAATGAACATTAAACAGATCATCCATGGTACCAAACAACAATGTTAAGAAAAAAAATTTAGATGAAATATTTTCTAATTTATCGAAAATGGAAGACCGTCTCTTTATCTTCAAACTCATGAAAAGATGTAAAACTAAACTGTGATAAAAAAAACAATACTTAATAAATACTTCCTCTATTAAGAAAGTAGCAATTACATATACAAAAGAAAACTAATCAGAGACATCTAACTCTAATTGCAAGAATCAAGGAACTTTAACTTCAACTCCATGGAGCACTGAACCTCTCTGTGTATCTCATTGATCTTTCTCATGAACTCCAGATCTCTTTCTCCACATTCTATATTACTCGCAACACACAGGTCACGAACGGAAGTAGTCGGCATTGCCCTCAAGTCCCTCGAAACTTGGTCTCTTGTCAGCAGACCAAGTTCCAGTCCGTTAAAACACCTCTTTAACTCTTGAAGAGTAGATCTATCAGCCAAGACTTGGTCTTCGATTTGTTTAATAAAGCGTTGCTTGAAATCGTCAGATTTTGCAGAAGTATATGACTCCATTCTAATATATTTATAAGAACAAAGGCAAAACAATAATAGTTGCACTTTTGTTTCACTGAATGAATCTATTTTGATGAAAAAAAAATTATTGGCAATGCTATTATATACTATATGTAACAGCCCAAAGGTCAGCTTTAAAGGCAAACTTTAAATTAACATTTATACTTAAAAACCATGTACATTTAATGATTTAAGAGTAAAAAACGTGTATATGGGAGTTGCCTGTTCAGTTATCCTATTAAGCATTTTAATGCAAAACCTTTGAAAAATGAGTTTTCATGGGAAAACAAGTAAAATTAAATATGTAGAAAACCAAGGAACAAAATTGAAACCTTCAAAAAAAGGTTATCATAATTAGGAGATGTCTCTTCATTTTCTCTATCAAAGATTTTAAACACTATAAAGCATCATTATTATTTTACTTGAAAACATCAACACTTCAGTTTAAAAAAAAACATTCATCCTAAAACAAATTGTCCAAAAACACTTACATTCTTCCTAAATGGCAAGGAAAACCTTCTACCACTGGTCTGATACCACTGATCTTAAAATCGAATTTTCAACCTGGTCACTCCAAGAACAAAGAAACGCTGAAGAACTCAACCAAAAGGTTGCTATTGTTAGTGATAAATATTATAAGCAAACCTGGAGTAGCATTGCACTGCTAGATGAAGTTGCCTCTTCTACTCCAACAGAGTTTAAACAAAAAGCAGAAGAGTTTATTACAAATTTGCTGAAACAGGATCAGAAGACCTGTGATATGCTAGCAGATCTACAAATTAAAACAAAAAACGAAATTGCATGGAAGAAGGCGAGAGAACGAGATATTCTATTAAGTGTTAATTGTAATGTTTAATTTTTATTATTTTTCTAAATCATAATTTTGTAATACTATGGTTTATTATTGAATATTCAAAGTTTCACTGCTTTCATAATTTTGCAATTTTAGTTTTACCAGTTTCTTTTATCCAAGATTGCTACTGGTTGGTTAAAATTTTGGGTTTATGACGTGTTGTTTCGTTAAAATTTGGTTAAAATTTTGGGTTTATGACGTGTTGTTTCCTGTTGTAGGCTTACCTCAAGTTATTGTTGAAGGGGAACCGATGGTTCGAGCATTAAATACCATTGAGTATCCTCTGTTATGGTTGCTTCCATATCAACTGAGACCTACACAGTAATTGGAGTACAAGCATTCTAAGTTTGTTAATCTGATTATTGAAGGGAACCCATGGTCCGACCATTAGGTCGCTTTAGTTTTATTTGTGGGTGATTTTGTAAATGAATATTGAAATAAGTAACCCTATAATCTGAAAACAAGATTTGTAATGTGTACAGAATGTGCAAGGCGTTACTTCCAGTAAATGAAGAACATTTGACTGATGAAGCCATATGGGAGTCACTTCCTGTAAGTCACACTGCTTTTCTTATCACATTCAATTATTACATTTAATGTGCTAAAGAAGAAAATAGTAAAAAATAGAATAAAACAATTGTGTAGTTTTCTTGTGTTGGAAACTTAGTTTAAAAAAGCGCGCTTTAAGCTCGCTTAAAGTGTTAACCGTTTGGCAAAACGTTTTATTTGCTCTGAAGCGTCAAAACACGTGAAGCGTTTTGAGGCGACGCCTCGGCCCAATCAGGTGCAAAAAACAACACTTCAGCATAGGGTTTTAGGTTTTAACGTTGTTTCAACATTAAAAAAAACGAACAGGGCGTGCAAAAAACGAACAAGGTCTTTATTAAAGGGTATAAGTGACATTTGATCAAGTTGAAAAACCTTGAGCTTAACTTGGTGCATATGTTCTCAGGTAAAGCATGATCACACAGTCATCACTAATGACCTTTCAGCATCGAAAAACATCAAATCCAAAAATCTAATGTTTTTCTTTGCTTTTTAAGGGGAACATAGGTGCTTCTCTCCTAGGGCATACAAAACACAGGTTATTGGCGGCAGCCCGCCATATTTAACATATAAAAAAACTTTATATGTTAAATGTGGCGGGCTTTCGCCAACAATCTGTGCTTTGTATGCTCTATGGAGAGAACCCATCTTCCCCCTAAAAAGCAAAGAAAACATTAGGAAAAAGCATTATGAAGGTTAAGGTGGCCTGAATCTACGTAAGTGGCAGGTTTATTATATTTACCGATTTCAAATTTTATTTCCAACCTTTCTGATTTAGGTTTTTTGCAGACATTGACAATGCAAGAAAGGTTGCACCAAAGCCAGAAACACTGTTTGGGTTTTCCTACGATATTGTACGAAAGGTTGCTGCTAAGTATCCCAAACATCCCTGGATCTTGGCATGAAAGTCATTAGGTTCAAGGTAATGGTTAGATTTTAAAACTGTTATTAATCATGAGTTAATTATAATTGTGATAAAGTTAAACCTTTTAGTTATGTTCGTTCTAAAATGAAATTCATCCTAATTGGTCGCTAAGAGTTTGTAGAATATAAACTGATAAGTTATAGAGATAATGAATCTCTATCATAGGGTACATGCTGAGATTATTGAATTTTGACTGACATACCCCATATATAGCTTTAACATCGTTTATTATTATTATAAACATAGTTTAACATTAAGAATTGATTGGAGTATTAAGTGTATTATTTTGAACTTTTTGAACGAAATTTTATTCATTCATGTGCTAAACTTAGACTTTATTTGATGATGTTGATGTTGATGCAGATGTGTTTTTACATTCAACTGGACTTAAAAATCAAGTGCATAAAAATGCTCATTGTGGAATGGATTTGATATTGCTTGGTGCTTATTTGGACAAAAAAAATCAACGTATTTAAACAGGTAAATTTACACAAGGCTTATTTATGATAGTCTCTGGTAACTTGATTCGTATTAACGATTAGATACTTCTTATTGAGTTTACTCTATAGGTAATGGTGTAGTAAAAAGAGATTTAATTATAATTGAAAAACTAACATAAGGACTTTGTTATAAAAGTGCAGCGAACCAGACCACATTGTCATGCGTCCTACGGTTTCTGGAGCAAATCCTTGTGTTGGGGCAGCAGCGATTTGGGTTGTTTGTGGCTGCGTGGGTGGTGCCTCGATGCTGTAAACAGTGGCCAAATAACATTGGATAGTAGGGGTAACGAGTACCATAACAAAACAAGAAAAGGAATACCAACAACATGCAATTAGGTACAGTTTTGGGACTGGTAATGTTGTCTAAACAACCGTTATAAGCGATGGTTGCGGCTGCCAAAACAGTGAGCAAAGAGGAAGCCATGCTTAAATGATTCTGGGTCGGTTTTCGGGTTGAATCATAGTTTTCAAATTGTGAGTTCGTAAGGTATTTTTAGGGTATGTTAAAGGTTATCTCTATTCCATGTTTTGTATGTAGAGTCTAATTTGATATGTAATAGAAAAAAATATGCAAGTTTATAAACATGGAAGTGAAAACACCATGATCAATATTTCTCTTTTGTATGTGTTCGACTTCTTGACTTATTATTTAAGAGTTTGTTTTGACCTTAAAAATAAACAATCATTGTTTAGGTGCTGATGTTAAAAATGGTTAGAAAACATTTAGAAATGATTAATAATCGGATTCATTCATATAATCTGATTTTTAGATACAAATGGTTAGAAAACATTTAGAAATGATTAATAATCGGATTTGTAGACAACATATTATCAATTACTTAGATTATTTCTATATCAAACCTGAACAAATAATTTTTTGAGAAAAATTAAAGCTTAAATTGTATATTAAATCTAATAAATGCAATCTAATAATCAAATCTTTTTTAAATAAATGCAATCTAATAATTATGTGTATACTATATATAACAAATTATTAAAGCCTAAATTGTATATTAAATGTAAAGTTTTAATACATACAATATAGAGAAAACACGTCATACCAACTTCGTAGATTTGACAGGACTTACAGACTCGATAACAAAAGACCGTAACATACAATACAGAGACAAAATGTCGTATCACCACAAGCAATTGTGGATCCTTGCTGATGGGTGCACTTCGGAATGTAGCAGATATGAATGAATATAATCCCAGTGTAGGTAATTACATATCTACCACTTGGGTTATATTCATTCATATATGAATGAATATAACCCTAGTGTAGCTCTTCGATTTTCCTTGAAATTCCAGAGCTCGCTAATTACATATCTGCCACTGGGGTTATATTCATTCATATACAATTGATCGTTCTGATCAATTACTTCCTTATGTGCACCGCACCATCTTCTAGGAGGTTGTCAAGTGTTCTCGCCTTCGTGCTTGGTTTTTTGCATATCTTTACATCCGCAGCCATTCTGTACAATAAAACACATTCAAATGACCAATATAAACACATTCAAATGACCAATATGAGGAACCCATATCATCGAATCAAACCAAAAATCAATATGAGGAACACATCAATCCGAAACTGATCCGATCAGTTCATTTGTATAAAATTTAATTCTGATTTAGTTCATCTTATTAAACAATTCTCAAATGACCAATATAAACACATTCAAATGACCAATATGAGGAACACATATCATCGAATCAAACCAAAAATCAATATGATGAACACATCAATCCGAAACTGATCCGATCAGTTCATTTGTATAAAATTTAATTCTGATTTAGTTCATCTTTTTAAACAATTCTCAAATAACCAAAAATCAATTTTCACATTTCAAGTATCAACATTGATGTGTTCAGATAACTACACACTGATGCGCTTTATCAATTTCAATCATTTGTTTCTTCGCATTTGATTCAGAAATTAAAACCCACAAGTATCATAGTTTCAATAAACAACCTAGATCTGTGCTCTAATTGTTTTTAGAGAAAAACACACAAGAATCAGCCAAATAATCACATGAGATCTGAAACTATAGAAATCAATGATACATTTTGAACAATATACTCAGTTGATACCCGAGACAAAAACCCACAAGAATCAAAACCAAAACACAATTGATCTCATATGAGGAACCGAAAACACATTCAAACCCTCTGTTTTGCTACCCGAGACAAAAACCCACAAGAATCAAACAAAACCTCTGTTTTGATACCCGAGACAAAAACCCACAAGAATCAAACAATATTTTCATATAAAACCTGAAACAAACCTTCATAATAAACAAAACCCAAACCTCTGTTTTGATACCCGAGACAAAAACCCACAAGAATCAAACAATATTTTCACACAAAAACTGTTACATTCTAGCATATAAAAAACATAGTGTCAATCATGTTTTAGGTATGTGATATTACCTTCGATTGTTATAGAAGATGAAGATAATGAAGATGAAGATGAAGCTGATGATCGGTGGAGATTACAGAAGAGGAAGATGATTCCGATGAAGATGATTTCGATGAAGATGAAGATGATCCGATGAAGATGATTGAAGATGAAGATGAAGATGAAGTTCTGTGTTTTGGGACTTGAGAGAAGATGAAAATGATTTTATTGAGAAGTGTGAATGTTCTAATCATATATGTTTATCATTAAGATTTGAGGGTATAAAAAAGACATTTTATAAAGATATGTATTCATTTTAAACAACATATTAGTTCATGTTTTCATTTTAGACAACATATTACCAAGTACTTAGCTTATTTGTATATCAACCATGTACACTAACACATAATTTCATTAACATTGTTTTATAAAGATATGTAACTAAATGCAAAGAATTTAAATCATATATTATAATCTGTTTT
Source organism: Helianthus tuberosus (assembly GCA_030545235.1). Taxonomy (NCBI): domain Eukaryota; kingdom Viridiplantae; phylum Streptophyta; class Magnoliopsida; order Asterales; family Asteraceae; genus Helianthus; species Helianthus tuberosus. The sequence goes on along the minus strand of CM060411.1, from coordinate 148,086,291 downwards.
TAGTATTATCGAATTATACAATAATAATGGACCTTTACTGAATTTTACACTAACAATGTGTCAAAAAAAATTAACATCATATATAAGAAGTTATTAGACAACATAAAATTAGGTCATGCTTTCATTTTCTACAAAATATTATCAATTATTTACCTTATTTCTATATCAAACATGTACACTAAAACAAATTGTCTTTAACATTGTTTTATAAAGATATGTAACTAAAAATAAAGAATTGATTTAATATATTATAATATGTTTTTTAGTATTTGCTTCCGATCGTTATTAAAACAAACCCGTGTGTTCACACGGGTGTACACCTAGTATGCCTTAAATAAACAACTTTCCTAAAAAAAAGAACTACAACTAAAAAACATGAAGGGGCTGTTTGGTAGCCTCTTAATTACCATTCAGATTTTACCTTTTAATGGTTTAAAACTTTTGAATGAATAAGAGGTAACCTTAAGTCTGAATGGTTAAGAGGTAACCTCTGAATGGTAAATCATCACATGTCACATTCTTCTCATTGGTAAAATTCTTAATGGTTCCATTAAGATGTAGCCTCTTAATGATCATTCAGAGGCTACCAAACAACCCCGAAAAAATCACTTTAAAAAGAAAACGTACAACAGTGACTGCACAATGTACAACCAGTGCAATCTCATCAACCCTATTCCCCATAATTCAAAATTTTCACTTCTACACCTTCCCGCTCGCAACTTCAAATTTTCAAAAACCATCACTCCCACCCACTACTCCCTTTACCGTTTAATACTTCAATAATTCCACCACCACCACCATCGCAATCTTTCTCTCTCTAAAACCCTCATCTTTCTCTCTCTAAAGGACACCATCTCCGTGTCTCACCACCATGACAACAGAAAACCGGCAACCCAACATCCCACCCACCAAAAAAACCATCGAACAAACCTACCAGAAAAAAACCCAACTCGAACACATCCTCCTTCGCCCCGACACCTACATCGGCTCCATCGAAAAACACGAACAAACCTTATGGGTCTGGGAAAACGACCAAATGGTCAAGAAAACTATCTCCTACGTCCCGGGCCTTTACAAGATCTTCGACGAGATACTCGTAAATGCGGCGGATAATAAACAACGAGACCCCAAGATGGACTCGGTTAAGGTGGTTATTGAGAATGAAACAAATTCAATAAGTGTGTATAATAATGGGGATGGGATCCCGGTTGAAGTGCATCAGGAGGAGGGGGTTTATGTGCCGGAAATGATATTCGGGCATTTGTTGACGAGTAGTAATTACGATGATTCGGTTAAGAAGACGACTGGTGGGAGGAATGGGTATGGGGCGAAGCTTGCGAATATTTTTTCGACTGAGTTTACGATTGAGACTGCAGATGGGAAGCGGAATAGGAGATATAAACAGGTATAATTTCAATCGTTTGTGAATTGTTTGTTTATTTGTTCGTTTAATTAAACGAACGTGTTCGTGTTCGTTTATGTTCGTTCGTTTGTTTTCACGCATTAGTTTAAATTAGAGTTAAACGTCATTTTAGTCCCTATAGTTTGGGTCATTTTGCCAGTTTTGTCCAAATGTTTCATTTTTCGTCTGTGGGTTCAAAAAGGTTTCATTGTTGCCATTTTAGTCAACTGAGTTAACTTCATCTATTTTTTTTATTAATGATAAGGGCAATTCGGTCATTTTATATGTAATTCTGTTAACTAAAAGGGCAATTCGGCCTTATAAAATCCCCAAATTAATGGATGAAGTTAACCCAGTGGACTAAAATGACAACGGTGAAACTTTTTTGGACCCACCGGAGAAAAATGAAACCTTTGGACTAAACTGGCAAAATGGTAACCACAGGGACTAAAATGACATTTAACTCGTTTAAATTATTTAGGATATTACAACTTAGACTAGCTATTTGAATTAATACAAATAACCCGATACAATTTAGTAATTTATTAGTTTTTAGGCCAATAAATTGATATTCATGTGTACTTTTAATTGGTGTTTTCTCAATTATGTTTGTTTATATTTGTTCATCTATGTTCTTTTGTATATTTGTTTAAATTTTTTAGGATATTACAATTTAGTCTAGTTTTATTAGTTTTTTAGGCCAACATATTGATGTCATGTTTACATTTATTTGGAGTTTTCGACTATGTTCGTTTATATTCATTCATCTATGTTCAATTATGTTTGCCTGTTTGTGTTTGTTTACATTCATAAACCGTCTGTTAATACTATTAACGGATGAACATAAACAAACACGAACATGTTCATTTTCTTAACAAACACGCACGGACATGAAAACCCTACTCGTGTTTGATGGTTTGTTTGGTTAAAGTTAAATAATGTAACATATGGTTGTGGTTTAGGTGTTCACAAACAACATGGGGAAGAAATCCGAACCAGTCATCACAAAGTGCAAGAATGGCGAAAACTGGACAATGGTTTCATTCAAGCCCGATTTAAAGAAATTCGGGATGGAATGTCTTGAAGACGACGTTGTCGCATTGATGAAGAAGCGTGTAGTCGACTTAGCAGGCTGCCTTGGAAAGACTGTCAAGGTTGAACTAAATGGAAAGCGGGTCCCACCCAAAACATTCGAAGACTACGTAAAACTTTATCTTCAACCATCTACAGACACTTTAAGGATTTATGAAAAAGTTAACGAAAGATGGGAGATATGTGTTAGTATGGCAGATGGTCATTTCGAGCAAGTCAGTTTCGTGAACAATATTGCAACGATCAAGGGAGGGACGCATGTAGATTACATAACGAATCAGATTGCTAATCACCTTGTGACGGTTGTAAAGAAGCAGAACAAGCATGCTAATATCAAAGCGCACAACGTAAAGAACTACTTATGGGTGTTTGTCAATGCTCTTATTGATAATCCCGCTTTCGATTCACAAACAAAAGAGACTTTGACGATTAAACACAGTAGTTTTGGATCCACGTGTGAACTGTCACCAGAGTTCTTGAAGAAAGGTATGCAGAGTTTGTTATTTGCAGATGCGTTCGTTTCGGTTTATGGTGTGTAAGAAATTGAGTTATTATTTGTTATGTGTTTTGCAGTGGCGAAATCTGATGTGGTGAAAAGAGTTATGTCATGGGTACAGTTTAAACAGCAGAATGATCTTAAGAAAACTGATGGTAATAAAAGGGGGAAACTTAATATTCCGAAACTTGAAGAGGCTAATTTTGCTGCGACGAGTAATTCGGACAAATGCACCTTGATTTTAACAGAAGGAGATTCTGCTAAAGCTCTTGCTGTATGTTTTCTTACCTTATATTAACATATAATTGCGTGTATTTGTTCTAGGGCTGTAAACGAGCAGAACTGAGCTGAGCCATATTGGTCACGGGCTGGGCTTGTTTATCTTAACGGGCTGAAATGTGGAGTTCGAGCTCAGCTTGTAAAAAGCTTGAGCCAGCTTTTTTATTAAAGGATGAAGATTAATGTTATATTTTTACACTTTTATATTATAAATAATAAGTAAAATTTATTTTTTAACATACACAGAATGCAAAACTTATAAACAACAGAATTTATAGTTTATTTATTAAATTTCTGTTATACATTTGGGTTATAATATAATATACACACATACATACATATTAAAATTTGGGTTTTAATTTAAACAAGCCAGCTAAACGAGCCTACTGAGCTAGCCAACGAGCCGAGCTTACCTTGGCTCAGGCTAGTCTTCTTTACAAATGCTCCAATTTAAAGCGAGCCACGAGTTGCGAGGTTTTTAAACAGCCCTAGTTTGTTGACATAAAGATTGTACAACTCAAACAACTTTTGTTGGCCAGATGTCTGGATTATCCGTTGTGGGTCAAGATTACTACGGTGTGTTTCCACTGAGAGGTAAATTACTCAATGTGAGGGAAGCAAGTCCCAAACAGTTGCAGGAAAACGCCGAAATTCAAAACATTAAGAAGATTCTCGGGCTACAGCACGGTAAAACTTATGACAATGTCAAGTCATTAAGATATGGACATTTGATGATCATGGCTGATCAGGTCATCACCCAAATCCGTTATCTACGTTTTAATAATAAACGATGTTGCACAGGATGATCGATATATTCTAACAGAACAATATGTGGTGTTGTGTAGGATCATGATGGTTCACACATCAAAGGGTTACTGATCAACTTTCTTCACTCGTTCTGGCCATCTTTGCTAAAAGTCCCGGAATTTGTGCTTGAGTTCATTACCCCGATCGTTAAGGCTACTAATAAGAAGACTAAGAACGTTATATCGTTCTATACAATGCCGGAGTATGAGAACTGGAAGGAAAACCTTGGACATAAAGCAAGAGAGTACAAAATAAAGTACTATAAGGTTTGCTACTTTGTTTATGAACGTAATGAATAACCTCAATTATACATATCGGTTCAGTTAGTAAATGCTCATTGTGTTTCAGGGGCTGGGAACGAGTAATGGTAAAGAAGGTGCAGAGTACTTTGCCGATCTCGAAAAGCATAAAAAGGATTTCGTGTGGGCTGATGACGAGGATGGTGATGCGATAGAGCTCGCCTTTAGTAAGAAGAAGATCGAGGCTCGTAAGAATTGGCTCCGAGCTCTACAGGTTTGAACTTAACCACTTGCAGGCTGCAGCCCCTTTTGTGTCAAATTTACGATATTTTTTAACAATCTATGTTATGAATGCAGGCGGGTACTTTTTTTGATTCGAAGGAGAAGCATATCCCGTACCGTGACTTCATCAACAAAGAGCTTATTTTGTTTTCAATGGCTGATCTTCAACGATCAATCCCATCAATGGTGGACGGGTTGAAACCGGGCCAAAGAAAGATTCTTTTCTGTGCTTTCAAGAAGCCGATTTTTCAGGAAGTTAAAATTGCTCAATTTAGTGGTTATGTGTCTGAGCACTCTGCTTATCATCATGGTGAGCAGAGTCTAGTCAGCACCATCATTGGCATGGCACAAAATTTCATCGGCAGCAATAATATTAACCTTCTGTACCCGAGCGGACAGTTTGGTACCCGCCAAATGGTGAGATATACATGCCTATGCGTATGTATTTATAAGTTATATGCGTGTATACATATCATATTTGTGAGTTTCTGTTTGCAGGGTGGGAAGGACCATGCAAGTGGCAGGTATATCTACACCAGGCTTTCTCCTATTACGCGCCATCTTTTTCACAAGGCGGATGAACTTCTACTTAACTTCTTGAATGAAGATGGACAATCCATTGAGCCCACATGGTAATATATAATCTTTGTGTGTTTAAGTATCTATTCATGTTAAGGTTGACTTGTTTAATCCGTTTAGAGGTGTTTAAAAAGCTCGCAGCTCGGCTCGGCTTTTAATATGCCTTTCGGTCTTTAAAATATTAGAAAAAATAATACATATAGATATACATGTAATTTTTTTTTTTGTTATTGAAAAAAAATAATATCTCATGTTCGGGCTGACATGTTTAGCCCTTTTAAATAAACGGGTCAACCCGATTACACATGTTTACAACTTGGTTACTACCCGTCAATCCGTTTGACACATTTAGATAAATGGATTAAACTGGTCTTTTTTGAACTTCATGTATAATCTAGTTTTTTCTAATGTTTTTTTCGTGACAGGTACATTCCGATCATACCTATGGTTCTGGTAAATGGGAGTGAAGGAATAGGGACCGGGTGGAGTTCGTTTGTGCCAAATTATAATCCCCGCGACATTATTGCTAATCTAAAACGCCTATTGAACGGTGAACCAATGGTGCCTATGGATCCATGGTATAAATGGTTCAAGGGAACCATTCAGAAAACGACATCAAAGGATACTGGATATACCACTATAGGAAATGTAGAAGAAAAAGAGGACGAAAATGCACTCAGTATCACTGAGTTGCCGATAAGGAGGTGGACACAAGAATACAAGGAGTTCTTGGAGGCTGCTTCGTTGTCAGGCAAGGACAAGGAGCCTTTTATCGAGGTAGATTAACAAGCTTGATTCTTGAATATATATATGTATGCATGTATATGTATTTGTGTGTTCGTGTATATATATGTGTGTATGTATGTGTATATATGTATGTGCATGTTTGTGTATATACATGTATGTATGTCTAATGTCTTTGTGCATATATGTGTGTGTATGTATATGTATATGTATATATGTATGTGTGTGTTTGTGTATATATAGTATATGTATGTGCGTGCTTGATTATATATATATGTGTGTGTGTGTGTATGTATGTACATCTATATATGTATGTATATGTATGTGTGTTTGTGTATATATATGTGTGTGTATGTATTTGTGACGCGTTCGTGTGTATATGTTAAGATTTTTTTGAGTTCATATTGGCAAGTTCGCATTTTGCAGGAATACAATGCTCATAATGATGATACTACCGTGCATTTCGAAGTTATAATGACAGCAAGTCAAATGAACAAAGCAAAAGAAGAGGGGTTGCTGAAGAAGTTTAAGCTAACGACTACATTAAGCACAAGCAATATGCACCTGTTTGATGCAAATGGTGTAATAAAAAAGTATGACACCCCTGAACAAAGTAAGAATGTCACCCTTGAACAAAGAAGTTGATCTTTAATATTTATGCGTTTATTGACTCTTCGTTTTCTTTGGGGTTACAGTTCTTGAGGATTTCTTTCACCTTCGTCTTGACTTTTACGAGAAGAGGAAGGTAAGCTGGATAATTTTCTTACATTTTTGAAAAATAATTAGCGTAATGTAATTCAAATATTAAATATACTACAATTATGCGATTTTGTCAACATCGGTCATCAAACAACTTTAGCTTCTCAACTTTAAGAATAAACAACTTTAGCCCTTTAAATTTAATAATGACATGTTTAGCTCCTCAACTTTAGTAATGACATGTTTAGCCTTTTAACTACATCAAACAACTTTAGCCCATTCACTTTAATAATAAACTACTTTAGCCCTTCAACTTTAGTAATGACATGTTTAGCCCCTAATCTTTAATAATGATATGTTTAGCTCCTTAACTAAAACAACTTTAGCCCCTCAACTTTAATAAAAAACAACTTTTGCCCCAACTTTAGTACTGACATGTTTAGCTCCTCAACTTTAATAATGACATAATTAGCCCCTTAACTAAAACATCAAAAAACTTTAACTCTCGCGATTTGCTTATTTTTATCTATGTTTCGAACCCGCTACGGAGCACGGGTAGTAAACCACTAGTTTCCATAAATCTTCAAATAACATGATATAGGAGGTTTAATGCAATTACAACATTGTGTGACTTATGACCTGTGTTGACCTTTACATGTACTGCATTGTGCAATAATGTAATTGTTGTTATGGGTTACAGGTAGCTCTACTTCACGAGCTTGGAAAAGCTTCGTTAATCCTCGAAAACAAAGTGAGGTTCATTCGCGAAGTTGTTGAAGGAACGATTGTCGTAAGCAACAGAAAGAAAGCCGACTTGTGCGCTGAGCTGAAGGTCAAAGGCTTCACACCATTACCAAAAGAAGCAGTTTTAGAAGCATCGATAGCAGGGGCAGTAGATCATGTTGAAGGAAGTGATGAAACCGAAGAGGAGGAAGGTTCAGGTTCTCCGGCTGACATGGCGGCAGTGGAAGAAGAAAAGTCCCACGTGGGGACTGCCAGCAAAACAATCCCTGGAACTGAGTATGATTACTTACTGTCAATGGCGATTGGAACATTGACATATGAGAAGATGAAGCAACTATGGCATGAAAGGGATACAAAGAAGGCAGAGTTTGATGAACTTACGAACACGCCTTCTAAGTCGTTATGGCTGCGTGATCTCGATGCTCTTAGTGACCAACTTGATGTATGTTTTGTATTTAATTTTCTTTTTATTTTTTTGGATTTTTTGATGTTTAATTTTTTTGGTCGTGTGAACAGGAACAAGATAAGAGAGATGTTAAAGATGAAGCAGAGAGAAGAAAACAACAAGAAAAGGCGAGGGCTAAGGGTCCGGGAGGTGGTAGGAATGCTAGGAAACCTCCCCGAAAGGCGGTCGCAAAGAAAACATCAGTTGTTATTGAACCGATAGAAACGTCAACTAATTCTTCCACGGAAACAGGTATATTAAGAATCACTAGAGGTGTTAAATGGGTCGTGTTTGTGGATTGGTTGGTCAGACGTGACAGGACTCCAAACACAAAATGAGTTTTGGCAGGCTGATACAAACACATCCTGTTTAACCCGACTACCCGAGTATTTTTTTTTATTTTGTTTTATTTTTTTCCTTATTATTACAAAGTTTATGATTTTACAACCAAAAATACAAATACGTAAAATTGTTATGTTTATTATATAAAACCTAATCTTAATTTCTTTTTATCCTTTGATTTGTTTTCTGTAACATAATACTTCTTAAAAAAGAGTAACAATAAAGGGGTTACACATGTCAAGTTGTCAACACACTAACTTTTCATATTGACCCGAACACGACTCGTTTAGCTAAACGTGTTTACGGGTTAGACCTGAAACTGACCCAAACCCGTTAAGACTAAACCCAAACCTGCAATTTCGTGTTAGAGATTCACACTCCTAAGAATTAATATATTTCTTTTTGTTTCATATGTTTGTGTTTTAATATTTGTTTTAATAATGGCCTCAGGCAATGTTGATGTTCCTGCTGCTGCAAAACCAAGAGGCCAAAAGAAAGCTCCTGCTAAGAAGAAAGTATGAATCATCAAATCATAAGCTTCAACATCTTTTGTGCAATCTGGTATTTATAATCAATAATTATGTTACTAATTGCTTGATCTTTTGTGAGCAGGGTAAAGCCTCTGTAATAGATGAAGACGACGAGGAAATACCTTCGCTAGCGGATCGTATGGCCCGACAAAACTTGCATTCCGAGCAGGATAATGATGAAATTGTTCAACTGGAAGATCAATTAGCAAGACACAACATTGAATCATCTCCTGATCAATCACAAGGTAATAGCATCATATCTTTAGCTAGCAGTGTAAATGAGCCAAGGCTACTTGAGGCTGTCTTGCTAAAAGCTCGAATCGAGCCTAGCGAAAACAAGCCCGAGCTCGAGCCTAAAATAAGTTTGTTTAGTAAATGAGCCTGAACCCGAGCTTCAATTAATGTGCTCGAGCTTGCTTGAGACGTAAATGAGCTTATTATTTATATAATTTTATTTAAAAGAGCATAGACGGGCTCGGGTATACAACAAAATGTAACTAACATCAAGGTTAATTCAATATGTAACAGAAGCTCCAAAAAAGAAAGCACCCGCTAAGAGAGCTGCAGCAAAAAAGAAAGCTACTGTGATATCTGATGATGAAGATGAAGATGAAATCGACATGAGTGACGATTCTGACTTTGAAGCTGCAGCAGCGCCACCAGCGGAGAAAAAGAAGGGCGGTCGGAAGCCAGCAGCCGCCAAGCCGCCAGCTGCGGCAACAAAGAAGAGAGGGCCGGCTGCTGGTGGTCCCTCTAAGACAGTAAAACAAACCGAAGTTGTGAAGCCTGCAACTGAAGTGGGACCAGAGAAGAAGGTGAGGAAGATGAGGCCATCACCTTTTAACAAGAAAAGCGGGTCTGTGTTGGGACGGGTGAGTAAGAAAAACGACGAGGAAGAAGATGATGATGAGATGGTTGTTGGAGAATCAAGTGGTGAGGCTGCTGCTGCTGCTGCTGCTGCTGCAGTAGTAAGGCCACAAAGGGCTAACAGAAAGAAGATGACTTATGTGATTAGTGATGAAGAAGAAGAAGATGAAGATGTGGATGATGAAGTAACTGAGGATTCTGACTTTGATGATGATGATGAGTAGGTGATTAATGATGGGTGAACTTTGCTTTGTTTGAATTTGAATTTGTGTTTTAAAAAGTGGGAAAATTATGCTTTTTTCCCCATGAATTGTAGGTTAATTTTATACATTGAGACTTATATTGCATTATTTGTCTTCAGTAGGTAATTAATTATTAAAAGTTTACTGTTTAAAGAAAAGTTATACTGTTAAAACTAAAAAGCTTGTTAATCATGGTTTTAAATATAAGTGATGCTTACTTGAAAGAATTAAGTAGCCTTCTAATAAGATAACAACTAGTCAACCCTTATTCTGAGCATTCTAGACATTGAATCAACCTTAATTTATTTAGGCTGATGACATGTTGAATAGGAATATCTTCACAAACAACTTGGCTCGCCTGAATTTAAAAACAAGCATCAATTGCCAACCACCGTGACACCGGGCGCTATGGCTAAGGTCGACTACTCGACCGCCGCCAACCTCTTGGCTCTCTCAGATGCATAGAAACCCGACCTCTACCCGCCCGAAGGCACGACAGTGGAATAATCGGTAAAACCTCGCCTCCCATCCAATACGAACCGGCGTCACTCGTATTCACCTGGATGCAGTCGAACCTGGGTCACAATAAACACCAAGTCTTTCCCCAACCACTCCACCACTACCTCATTGGCTCTCTAGTCTCTTTTATTGATCTCTACTTAGAGTCTCCACTCGTACAGGGCGTGATAGAAATTGCATACTTAATAGTATACTAGTTTCTTTATATCGCGCGTTGCGGCGATTCCGAGCAAATGATAATGTAAAATAAACGTGATTTGAAAATAAAACATCTTGTTTAGAAAGTCAAACCATTAGAACGATTTAGTTTATTATCGTACCGTTTTAAGATACTAAATAAATACTTTATTTTGAGTACAACTTCGTTTTTAACAAAACTTATAACAGAATGCCAGGGAAAAAATTAAGCACAACTACGTACTTAAGTTTTTAGAAAAAAAAGTTAAAAACAGGAAAAATAACAATTTTTAAAAAACGGTAAAGAAAATATATGTTTTAAAAAAAATAAAAATATGTTATTAAAGTAAATATAATAATAAACTATTATAATATGTTAAATAATAAAAAAAACTATATATTATTATAAAAATAAAGTTACTATTCATCATAACTCTTCAACAATATATATAAATATATATATATATATAATTATTAAAGAAATATCAAATTAATCGATAAATTAATATATGTTAAAAAAAACAATTATTAAAAAAAAGGTAAAGAAAATATATGTTTTAAAAAAATAAAAATATTTTATTAAAAGTAAATATAATAATAAACTATTATTTAATGTTAAATAATAAAAGAACTATATATTATTATAAAAATAAAGTTACTATTTATCATCACTCGTCAACAATATATATATATAATTGTTATTGTGAAAGGGGGTTTAGTGTAATTACTACTTCTATAAATAAGACATTAGTCATTATAGAAAGAAGGGAGAGAATTTGGTTAGTTTGTTAGGCTCATGCTTATGCATTGAGAAGGGCATAGCCCTGGGACCACTAGGTGGTTATTTTCCTTTTCTTGTAGATCCTTTTGGATAATCATCATCATTTCCACTTTAATATTCAGATTTCCACCATTGTTATATGTTTTAAGCTTCGATTAGTATCATTTCCTATCATTGGTTCGACTTGCCCTTCCTCTGCTCTATCCAGCTCGTTTCCAATTCCAATTCTCAGATCTCACTTCCCTGTCTACTTCCAGATCTATAATTCCAATTCCTCCCTCTGTTTTTTCCGACTCCATCATGGTGAATTAAACCTCTCGATTGGATGCTCATGAACAACAATTCATCAATTACAGTCTGATGTTGCTGAGATTAAGGCATCTCTCACATCGTTGAATGAAGATCAGGCCGAATCCGCTGAATTTCGTAAAGTTGTGTTAGCGTGGATGAAATCGGAAGAGAAGAAACATGTGGATGATTCATCTGGATCTGGATCTTCAGGTATGGTGTTCTCGACGTCCAACCCCAAATCTGGCTCTTCTGATCCTCCGTCTGGCTTACCATGGCCTGTGAAGAAGGTGCACTTGCCTGAGTTCTCTGGTTTTAATCCACATTCCACAAGGCTGGATCCAGAAGGCGAACCTGTTTTTCGATCTCAATCAGACTCCTGATGCTTCTCGCTTACAGCTTGCTCAACTGAGTGTCACAACCCCCGACCCCACACTGGGAGCGGAAGCCGTGAACCAGTCAGATGGTATCGGTGTTTATTAGATACGCAGCGGAAATTTTTTTCATTAGGATCGTAGTTAGGAAATGATTTCAGAGTTTGTAAAACACCGAACTTTTAACATTAAACAAATGGGCTAAAACCCGTCTTTCATTCAATTGTTTTATAGGGATAAACCCAAATAAATAAAACATGAATTTCATCTTTTATTCAGGTATTTATAGCCACTTTATTTAAGCCTTCAGTGCTCCATAGCTGACTACTATTATATTTACAGCAAATTACCTAAAACAAGTTTTGAAAATATTTTATCAGTAATAAATACTGGCGAGTTCATTCCATTTTTATAAAATATATTGTTATATCTTACAGCATTAAGGGTTTTTATATTTGTTTATATTTACCCAACAACTCAATCAATATTTGTCACATGGTGGCAGTTCCGATGTGACGGTGGGCATATCACTCATTGGCTCACTTTCGTCCAATAGTGAATTTTATCAAGTAATAGATATATCGTATATCTTATTTTATTTAAAGGTATTTTTGTCACTAGGCGATTCCTGTGACGGTAGTCAAATCACTGTTGATCATTCTTTCAACTAGTGACTCAGGTCATATTACTGTTGATCATTCTCTCAACTAGTAATTGTGGTCATATCACTGTTGATCATCCTTTCAACTAGTGACTCGGGTGATATTACTGTTGATCATTCTCTCAACTAGTGACTCTGGACTTTAGTAGTGTCCCGTGACATTACTTTGTCAATTATATTTTCTATGACACAAAACCACTTAGCCCAGAAAATGAAATATATCATTTTCTGTCAAACTAATAGCTATAACTTATCAAATATAATATATTAATTAAATAATTATAATATTATTATTTAATATATTAACGTGACTAAGACTAAAAATATAATCTTAGTATATTAGAATGTATTATTTTTGACTATTTTATTATGGTATACATTTATGGACTAAACATTATTTTATAATGTAAATAGTAATTTAGGTTTATTAAATATATTTTCTTTAATATATATTTTAATAATGATTAATAAAGCTCTATTTTATATTAATACCATTTAGATTTATTAAAATCATACATTAAATTTATTAATGATTTAATGTTAAAATAATATTAGTTAGAGGCTATGGCTACTTGGGCACAATTCCCACTCTGATTGTGGTCATGTTACTATTGGCTAACTTTTTGGCCAATAGTAACGAGGGTGAAAAAATGTATAAAACCTCCCATACTAGCAGTTATTACAGAATATAAAAATTTAATCACTGTAAATATAACTGGTAAACATTTAGGATTTTAGAAAACATTTTTAAATATAACTGTATCACAAAAAGGTGATAAAAAGGAGAATGACTCACAAACTGTGAGAAAAGAGAATGGACTCACCTTGTAACTTTAGGATTCAACTAGAAAGCCTCATGGTATAAATCTTGGGTATAACTTCTGAGCTATTTTAAATATATATATATATTTGCACTCGTGTTAAGTATAGTAACCATAATTCAACCTTATCCCTATGTCACGAGACAAAACCTCAACGAACTTAGTCGGGCAGAGCTTTGACATGCGTTATGGGGCTCCAGATCAATCGAAAAGGGTATCAGTGATCGGGAGTTAAAACACTTAAAACGGAGCAGTGCTTTATTATTATTATGGGGTGAATTACTGAAATAAAATATATATATATATGTATGTAAAGAAGAGAGTGGCGAAAAAAAGGGAACTTTGAAGGAATGAAAATGGTGACTGATGGTTCTTATTTATAGTGAATGTTTACTTGGTCATTAATCAAAGGAAAAGATTCATTTCTATCCTACACTACACGTATGCACACACAATTCAATTGTTAGTTATGATTTCATTTTCCTTCTTTTTTTTCTCTTTTCATTTCAAGGTGAACGAACAGTTAATATTATTTTATTAATTTATATATTATAATTAATTTAACTGCTTCACTTATTTGGCGCATATAACTTATAAAATATGACGTTTTATAAAATAATGAATATGCCATTAGAACAAAAATATTTGTATCTACATTTAGAACCAAGTTTCATTAAAAATGGAGTAGGTTCAAATATAATGTATTTTTATAATAGAATTATTAAACTGTTCCTATGCCCGACTAGGTACTTCATATTTATAACAGTCAGCTTACCCGTAATCTACCCGTTTAATAATATAAGTTTTATATACTTTATTTTAATATAGAAAATAGAAATGTCACACATATATAAGGCAATTAATTATTATAACATTCCAACCAAATATATATAAAATAGTTTTTAAAACTATATGGGTTGAATAATTATTTTAAAAATAAAACTAGTTACTAGTGGTTAATAAATTTTAACAACCTATAGCTCTTATATGAAAAAATGGATATGTTACATCCTCCCCACCTTGTTTTAAATCTCGTCATTGAGATTTGGGCTATGATGTCTTCTTAAAGTTGTGTCCCGTCTTAGTCAATAAGAATAGTATTAAGGTAAATGACACAGAATCAAGACATGTTCAAATGAATACGTGTTTTACAATAAACATGGCTTAATGGTTCAACTGAATTATTTCAAGAAATCGATGTCAAACGAATGATATAATTTCCAAGGTGACTAGGCTCAAGCCAAAAGAGATATATGATTAAATTGACTGTTTATATGTTGTAAATGACTTTTAGAAATAATAGAATTCACGGTCAAAAGAAAACTTACTTTGATTGTCAACTGAGGAAGACTCAGAATCAACAAGCTCAAATGAAATAGAAGCACGAAAATAATTTGTCAATTATCGAATTATGATATGAGAAAAATCAATATGTTAACATTTATTGAATTGCAAGGATACACCGGAATATAACAGAGTTTAGTGTATCATTGTCTTAAAGCATAATTGTATCAAGACTACTTTTAAATGATGAAGGCTACAAACCAAGTAATAATAATTTGTTTAATTATATAGTGAATTGTCGAATTTGATGATTAAATAGCCATGGCGCAAATAAACCATATAGGCCAATAGACAGTATTAAATTTATTTGATTATGTTTTGCCTAGGTTTTTAAATAAACCATCCTTGGCGTTTAAACGGAATATAATCCTTCATATTTATTAGACATGGGACATAAGTCACGACTGTCAATGTCGTACCGACATTTTATATAGCACAAGGGCTTGTTCCAAAGGACTTTTTGATGGCACAGGTGCCTTGTCACTAGGGAAATTTTAAAACATAATCAATGATTCCTTTGGATCGGAAAATTTCATAGTTCATTGTCTTGACAAGAAGTTATGAAATAAAACTATCTTTTTCATGTATACATCTTTGCCCGAAGGTATTCATCCCAATGGATGTTTTAATGTGTACATCATGTTCGACGTTTATTAGCCATGATTCCTATTGATCTTTTAGGCTAAATAAGGGGTTTGGAAAATTCCCAATATAAAGATGACAAGTGTAATTTTATCGCATCACTGTTGTCAGGAGTGTTAACATGTTTTCAGATGTTAACAAGGATCCAAATCTCTTTTAAACAGGTTTTACCATCATAGCTCAGTCTGTAATGGCATTCAAGCTAGGTTATACCTTTTAAGATTCTTTTTAATGTATATATTGGCAGAAAAGGAATGATATTTTTTTTAGGATTTTCATTATAATTATCCAAAATTTAATTAAAATATAACTATGGCACAAAAGGCCAAGTCACAAGGACAACTTTAATTTATAAGCCATGATTTTTGTAGAATCAAGGTATTTAGGCTTGAACGTTGTTCAATGTCTTTTCTTGATAGGGAGTTGTAGGCTACGACTGTCTTTTGTCTTATATGACAATGAATATGGCCCGTAAGCATTACATTCCTAATGGATGCTTAATTCACAAAATAAGAAAGGATTTCGGGAGAATCCAATATAAGGATGATTTATGTGATTTTATCGAATCACATTTGCCAGGAATGTTAACATGTTTATAGATGTTAACAAGGATTTGAATCTTTTGAATAGGTTTTACCATCTTGGCCTTTTCTGAAATGACATATAGGCTAGGTTATACCTTTAAGATTCTTTTAATATTTGTTGGTGCATACGTCTGTCGACTTTGTCTTGTATCGAGTCTTGTATATGTATAGATATATCAGGGCACGGAAAACTGTTGAAAATAGGTCAACAGGCAAGTTCAAACGAAATTACATGATGTAATTCCGTTTGAAAGTGACAAGCTGTTTCAAACGAAATTAGGTTTGCTAATTTCGCTTGAACCTGTAATATCGTTTGAACCTAATCTCGTTTGAACTATGATTCCGCTTGAGTCATATTCAAGCGGAATTACTTGGCCTATAAATAGTTGAGTCCTGATTCCGTTTGAGTCATTCTTGGATGTGTGTTTTCCGACTGCGAAGGTTTGTCGAAGTGTCTACAGACTTGTAATTGTTACCAGATCAATAGAAAGACAGTTAAAAGTGATATTATAGCTGAATCACACACAATATGTCTGTTTCCGCCTTTCATATTGTGTAGAACGCCTCTGATCGACTCGTTTCAGGTCCGTTCACGATTCTACATGTGGTATCAGAGCTCAGGAGGAGGAGTTCTGTCGAGTTTAGCTTGATTTCATTGTGTTTTCTAACTTCTACACCTTCTTTTCTCAATTGAACAAGTTTTAACGGTTAAAATGGCCTGAATTTTTCACAACATAAGCGAAATTGTGTTTTAATAAACCCTTGAGAAAATTGGACCTAAAATCAAGCTATAACCTGATCAATTTGACAATAGTTGGAATTCCGTTTGAAAGTTGGTGATTAATTTCGTTTGAAAACTTAATCTCGTTTGGTGATTTCGCTTCAAATCAGGGTAATTCCGTTTCAGATCAGTAATTCCGCTTGAAGTTTCAAACGAAATAAGTGATTTCGTTTCAAGTTGTTGATTCCGTTTGAAAGGAGTGTTATTCAAACGAAATTAGAGATTCCGTTTGAAGTTGGTATTCCGTTTGAGTGGATATTCCACTTGAACTGGTGATTCCGTTTGAATTTTAAATTCCGTTTGAAGTTGTTGTTTCGGGTTAATCTCGCTTGAAGGTAATTTCGCTTGGGAGTTATTT
Organism: Helianthus tuberosus; assembly: GCA_030545235.1. NCBI lineage: Eukaryota > Viridiplantae > Streptophyta > Magnoliopsida > Asterales > Asteraceae > Helianthus > Helianthus tuberosus. Next base: position 148,069,172 of record CM060411.1, on the reverse strand, counting down.
CGTTTGAAGGACCTGATTTCGCTTGAAAAGTACTTGTCTTGATAACCGTGTTACCGAATCATGGAAGAAGAATTCTATAACGCATTTGCCACATCCCCGGCTACTTCGACTGAAATTGCTAAGAACATGAACATGGAAAATGAAACTGGAACGTTGCAAAAACCCACGAAACTTATGGGAATTGAAGAGTACCATGGCTGGAAAAATCGTTTTGAGAATTGGGTTTAGGCAAATCATCTAAGAGCTTGGGAAAGCATTGAAACAAAATATATAAGACCACAGACCGCTTTGAATGTTGATAAAATTATCTCAGAATTTTCAGACAAAGAGAAAGATAGTTATAAAGGAGAGAAAATGATGATTAGTCTTTTACAACAAGCTGTCAAAGAAGACATTTTTGTTTTGCTTCATTATGATGGTAATGCTTTCTCAATATGGGAGGCACTTGAGAAGAAATTTGAAGGAAGTACGGAAACGATCAATAGCAAAAAATCATTATTGAAGAAAGAATTTGAGTTGTTTACAAGTATGCCAGGTGAATCTACAAAGACTCTCATTGAGAGATATTGTCATCTTGTGCGTACCATGTCTCAGTTGAAAATTACTAAAACTCTAGCAGAATGGGTTGAGAAGTTAGCTGATGCTTTACCTCAGAAGGAATGGGGTACATATCTCATGATTTTAAAGAATATAGGAGAGTTTAGTAGATTGTCAATTGGACAGTTTATTGAAAAGCTTGAGGGACAGGATCTTGAACAACAAAAGATTGTCAAATGAACAGCTCGAGCAATCAACAAGACATCAAATTGTACTATAAAGGAAATGTTCAAACTGTTGAAGCAAGTCCAAAGATCCAAATTGCTTTTAGTGCAGGAAATTCATCTGGATCAGTCAGTCAAAGTTCAATCAACACTAGTGGATTTTCACATGTCAATCCTCCAAGTGTTCAAAGTGCAAATGTTGGTAATGGACATATGATTCAGTGCAATGTTGCATTGCATCTTCAAAATGGTCAGAATTTTTCTGAAGAAGTTGTTAAAAGTCATATGGCATTATTGGTTACTGCTTTGGAATCTTATGAAGGATTGATTGCTGGAAAAATTGGTAATCCTATTTAACCAAGGAAGATTATGACCAAATTGATGCAGAGGAATTGGAGCTTATGGATATAAAGTGGTGCCTAGCAAGTGTTCTGAGGAGAGCTGAGAAATTCAAAATGATTACAGGAAGAAATGATTTCTTGGATGCACATGTGTCTACTTTGGGTATTGATAAATCTAAAGTTACTTGTTTTCGATGCAGGGAGAAAGATCATTTCAAAAGAGAATGCAAAAATCAGGAAGCGAGTGGAGCAAAGAATCCATTTGGAAAGGATGATTACTATCCGAAATCCATATATCAACAAGTTGCTCATCAACAGCATCAACAAAAAGATTCACAAACTGCTCATGGGAAAATGATCGAAGATGCAAACAAGAAAGCTTATTATGGTATCATTGATCAAGATGATGAGAAAATGGCTCCAGGATTTAGCTGGGATAGATTTGTGGATGAGAATAGGGAATTTAAAGCTTTCAATGCTCAAATTGTTCAAAAGCCAGAATTGTTAGTGCATGGAATGTCTGTTGACTTCGTCTGCATTAAGTCTTGTGTCTAGATAGTTTGAATGAACACACATTAGGGTTTTATATGTATAAACTTGTGTATTTCGCTTGAAAGGGTTTATGTGTGTTTCAAGCTAAATCAACATTGAAGATTTAGCTTGAAATGGTTCAAGGGAAATCATGATTTAGCTTGAAATGAGTTCAAGCGAAATCATGATTTAGCTTGAAATGGTTCAAGCGAAATCAACAAGACTATAAATAGGTTAGTGTGTTGTTCATTTGGAAAGAGTAGGTCATTGTGTGTGAAACGAAGTGCTGCCGGATTTGTATCAGAAAACATTGTACAAGCACGTAAATCAATCAGAAAAGAAAGATTAAAAGGAAACTAGCTGTTATGACTTTGTTTACGTTGATTCCGCCTTCGTATTCAAAGATGAACTGCCTTAACTGACGTTTAAAGGTCGTAGAACGGTCCAACAAGTGGTATCAGAGCTCAGGTGTAACACCCCGAAAATATAAATCTGATATTAGAAATTTAAGGATTTCATAAACAAGAATTTACCATCTAGAGATTTTAACCTAGTTAAAATCTCAAGCTTAGAAATAACAAACACTAGATTAAAAACACTAGAAACTAAAGCTAGTTGATAAGTGAGGGACTAAACTTGCCTAAGAATGAAAGTTAAATTCTGAATTTTAACAAAACTCACCAAACACACCACTTTGGGTGTGTCTGGTCGAACAAGAGGAAGGAGGGCGACCAGGGAATTCTCCAAAGCCTAGCTTCATATGAAAATCTGCAAAATTGAAGCCTCAAATCCTTCCCAAATCGAATTCTAAACGTAAATTAGTAATCACCTCGTCGTAAGGATCAAAAGGTATGTAAAATTCTGGTACTTTGATCCATCATGGATTCTAGGTTAATTGTGAAAAACTGAAATTTGAGCCTAGTTATGACATGCATGAATGAATGTTGAATTAATATGATGTTTAGAGTCAAACCCTAGGTAATTCCTTGTAAAAACCTTGCATCATGTTTGTAAGGTTTGGGGTTTACATGTTAGGAGACTATGAAATTGAAGAATACTAGAATTATGACTATTGTTATAGTAAAATCTGAAATCGGTAAAGTAAATTCAGAAATATAGATGTCAAGATGTATGTGAAATTTACTAAATTAGTGAAATTAGATGTTAATTACAAATCAAGAACTTGGTAATAATTATAGAAGAATCTGACCCGTTAGGTGTTTGTTGAAATGCCTAAGAGAGGATTTAAATGATAAAATATGATGAAAACGCAGATTTGATCATGTTTCACAATGATATGATTATGGTCATGAAAAGAATTCTAAACAAGCTATAAACTGAATCTTCTAGGCAAAGAGTCCGGATCATCAAGCGGACAAGCCGGAGGGAATTCACGGGGGAAAGACGTGCTCTAAAGGTACGGGATTACCGTTTCGTTACATTATAAATTAATTGTTAGTTTTATGTTGTAGTTTTGAAAATATGGTAAACAAGATAGATCAATACGTCACGGAAGTGACTTTTGCATCTTAAACAAGTGAAACAGGTCAAAACAATTGATAGAAATTGGATTTTTGTAATACCTTATTTGATGCCCAAATCTTGGCATCCAAACAGGTCGAACAATCAAGTAAGGCATGATTAATGTTCCGGAATATGATAGATTGTTCTTTGATGATTGGTTAATATATAACATATGAGAAATACGAGGTTTTAATGTATCGTTATCATAGAAAAACTGAAATCCGAGAGTTGGAATCTTGGTGTAATGAACATACAAAACCAAACATGAAGTTCCAGGCACTACCGTAAATTACGGTAGTACCGTAATTTACGGTAGAGGTTAGATGTTTACGGCGTGGATCTCCTGGTTTACGGTGGACTTTGTCATAAATTGACCACCGTAACTTACGGTAGAACCGTAAGTTACGGTAAGTCCTGAACTTGTGAAAATCTTGTAAAATGGTAAAAGTTTCAAGTTCACTTCAATCATAGTTTTGATCAATTATTAATTCTAACCCTTTTGACATAAATGTTTATTTAAACATTGCAGTTTCAGGTACTCAAAATTATGGACGACGATCAATCAACTTTTGAAGAACCGAACACAACTTTTGAAGCTTCCGCTATGTTTTAATCGTACTTAAACTTTGTTCATGGGTTGTAAACAATTTCTCAAACAACTTTTACAATGTCCCAACCTAGTCATTAGTTGACTAAGGTTTTTGATACTTCCGAAACTCATGTTACTTTAATATCTTTTGGTATAAAATTAGTAATTAATTCAAGTAAAAATTTAAGGGTGTTACAAGTTGGTAATCAGAGCCTAAGGTTGTCAACAAAGTGTTCGGTTCAAGCTTGATCGATCGTCCGGTAAGTACTAACTTATTTTGTTAATAAATTATGTACTACGTAAAGAATGAGAAATGAACAATATGCATGAAAAGAGTGTGTAAGCTCACTCAAAAACAAGAAATGCATGAAACAAGAATGATTAAATCAAGTTACGAACTTGATTAAATTGAAACAAGAAGGATTAAATCAAGTTACGAACTTGATTGAATTGAAACAAGAATGATTAAATCAAGTTGTGAACTTGATTAAATCAAAACAAGTAAAGCATGTGTTATAAATGGAATGTTTAACAACCTATGTAAACATTTCAGAAATAGAGATGGCTGATGGAAGTATTGATAATGCGGTGCCAAGAGTCACCGAACAAATGAGAGAAGTGATTGCCGAAGAGGTTGGAAAGGCGATCGAAAACAGTTTGTCGGGTTTTATTGATAAAATTCAAAACACAGTTTTATCAATAATAGAATATAGAATCAAGAAACTGGAAGATGATTCAAATGTAGCAAAGGAAAAACATGGAGGACGAAAGCCTTGTTCATACAAGGAATTCATGGCCTGTAAACCACCAATATATAATGGGGAGGTTAATCCAATTGTGTGCCAACGATGGCTAAGTGATATCGAAGGAGTATTTGAGAGAACTCATTGTGATGAAAATGACTACGTAGCTTATGGTACGGGTCAATTAAGAGGTCAAACGAAAGACTGGTGGGATAACAAAAAGAAGGAGATTGGAAGTGAAGCGGCTAAGGCCATGACATGGGAGGAGTTTAAGACGCCGTTTCTTAAACACCATAGTCCCAAAGCGGTCATAAATAGAATCAAGGAAGAGTTCATGCAACTCAGACACAAGGGTGAATCCATAGACAAGATCACGGGGATGTTTATGGACAAGATAAAGTTCTGTGATGATTTGGTGACAAATGAAGAACAAAAGGTCTATTACTACCATAACATGCTAAGTGCGGAGTATAGAGAGTTCATAACCCCTTCAAAATACGAGACCCTTACCGAGATTGTCAATGCTGCTCGGGAAAGGGAGATCGAACTGAAAAAGAGCATAGAACGGGGTGAACGAAGGGCACAAGATGTGAATCCAAGCCCTACTAAGAAGGCACGAACAAACGAAAGCGCAAAGAAATCTGATACGAAAGGCGGGTCGCCAAGTTGCAGAATATGCGGGAAGGGTCATAAAGGCGAATGCCGTTACAAGGATAAGCCTTGTCCCATATGCAAGAAAACGGGACATATGGCTATATCATGCCCGGAGAAAGTAACGGTTTGTTACAACTGTTATCGAACGGGTCACAAGAAGTCGGAATGCCCGGAGCTGGTTGGAAAGAAGGATGGGCAGGAACCGAAAGGTGAAGCCCCGAAAGCAAAGGCAAGATCTTTTCAACTAACCGCCGCAGAAGCAAAGGTTGAACCTGATGTGGTCTCAGGTATATTTGCTGTAAATTCAATTCCTGCACACGTGTTATTTGATACGGGTGCGAATAAATCCTTTGTTTCATATGGACTTATTCGACATCCTTCATTTGTTCTAACAAAATTACCTGTGCCTTTAGAAGTAGAGATAGGTAATAACAAGAGCTTTATTGTTTGTGATGTATGTGAAAATTGTAAACTGAGCATCGACGATGAAGAATATTTGATAAATCTAATCCCGATGTCGATGGGAGAATTTCAAGTAGTCGTTGGGATGGATTGGCTATCTCGACACCATGCAAAGGTCGTGTGCTTCCGTAAAGAAATAAAACTAACATCTCCGAGCGGGAAACACGTCACCATTTATGGCGAAAAAGGAGGCAACCCCATAGTATGCTCAATGTTGAAAGCTCACAAGCTAATGAAGCGAGGATGCAAGGCATTCATGATATACGCTAATGAGCCCGAAAAAGAATCCCGAGAGATTGGAGATGTACCGGTAGTACGAGATTAGGAAGATGTTTTTCCGGAAGATTTACCGGGGATACCGCCAGAACGGGAAATAGAGTTCGGGATCGAATTGATTCCGGGCGTGAAACCCGTAGCAAAAGCCCCGTACCGACTTGCACCGTCGGAATTACAAGAGTTGATGTCGCAAATTCAAGACCTGCTTGACAAGGGATTCATAAGGCCGAGTGTGTCTCCTTGGGGCGCACATCTGTTGTTCGTAAGAAAGAAAGACGGGAGCATGCGCATGTGTATCGATTACCGGGAGTTAAACAAACTCACGGTAAAGAACCGATACCCGCTCCCAAGAATAGATGACTTATTCGACCAACTACAAGGCGCGAACTGGTTTTCAAAAATTGACCTTAGGTCGGGGTATCACCAACTAAAGGTCAAAGAAAAAGATGTGCCGAAGACGGCTTTCCGCACGAGATACGGACATTACGAATTCCTCGTGATGTCATTTGGGCTAACAAACGCACCCGCGGCTTTCATGGACCTCATGAACCGGGTTTGCAAGCCAATGTTGGATAAGTCGGTCATCGTATTTATCGATGATATCTTGGTGTACTCGAAAAGTGAAGCTGAACACGCACACCACTTACAAGAAGTGTTAGAGACACTTAGACGAGAGAAGTTATATGCAAAATTCTCTAAATGTGCCTTTTGGTTACGAGAGGTTCAATTTTTAGGCCATGTCATAAATGCCGACGGAGTATTGGTGGATCCGTCAAAGATAGAGGCTGTGTCAAAATGGAATCCCCCGAAGAACCCTTCAGAAATTAGAAGCTTTTTGGGGCTTGCGGGATACTATAGGAGATTCATTCAAGATTTCTCCAAAATTCCGTCACCGCTAACAAAGCTAACCCAAAAGAAAGCAAAGTTTATTTGGGGAGTCGATCAAGAAAAAGCGTTTCAAACGCTAAAAGAAAAGCTAACTCAAGCTCCGGTACTGACATTGCCGGACGGAGTCGAAGACATGGTGGTTTATTCGGATGCTTCACTATCGGGACTCGGTTATGTGCTGATGCAACGGGGCAAGGTAATAGCCTATGCCTCGAGACAATTGAAGATGCATGAGAAGAAATATCCCACGCACGATCTCGAGTTGGCTGCGGTGGTATTTGCCTTAAAAATATGGAGGCATTACTTGTATGGGGTAAAGTGCACCATATTCACCGACCACAAGAGCTTGAAATACTTCTTCGATCAAAAGGAGTTAAATATGCGACAAAGGCGATGGCTAGAAACGGTGAAAGACTACGATTGTGAAATACATTATCACCCCGGAAAGGCTAATGTGGTGGCGGATGCTCTAAGCAGAAAAGCGGACTATGTCCCAATACGAGTAAGATCGATGCAACTCGTGGTGACCTCAGGTATACTTGAACGTATTCGAGAGGCGCAATTCGAAGCAATGAAAGAAGAGAATTGGAAGAAAGAAAGAATAATCGGTCAATTGAAAGATTTGTCGGATGGGAATCACGGGTTAAAGACTCGATCCGGAAGGATATGGGTCCCACATACCTGTGGAGTGAAGGCGCTTCTACTTAATGAAGCTCATAAATCCCGTTATTCAATTCATCCGGGTGCGACCAAGATGTACAATGATTTGAAACAAAATTATTGGTGGCCCGGAATGAAGAGGGATGTGGCGAAGTATGTGAAAAAATGCTTGACATGTTTACAAGTCAAGGCGGAGCATCAGAAACCATACGGCAAACTCCAACCGTTAGATATTCCGGTTTGGAAATGGGAACATATCACAATGGACCTACTGACCAAGTTGCCTAAAACGAATCGTGGTTTTGATGCCATATGGGTAGTAGTGGATCGATTGACGAAAAGTGCTCACTTCATTCCGATTCGTGAGACTTATACGTCAGAAAAGATGTCAGAAGTTTATACCAATGAAATCATAGCACGTCATGGGGTGCCGGTGTCCATCGTGTCTGATAGGGATACCCGGTTTACTTTGAATTTCTGGCGAGATTTCCAAGAGCAAATGGGGACCAAATTATTCATTAGCACTGCGTACCATCCTCAAACGGATGGACAAAGTGAAAGAACGATACAAACATTGGGGGACATGCTACGGGCATGTATAATCGACTTTAGAGGCAGTTGGGATGTTCACCTACCGTTAGTCGAATTTTCGTATAACAACAGTTACCAATCTAGTATTAAGATGGCACCATACGAAATGCTTTACGGTAGGAAGTGTCGAACCCCGGTATGTTGGGGTGAAGTGGGTCCACGTGAACTCGCTCACCAAGATATAGTACGAGCCACAAATGAAAAGATCGATATAGTTCGGGCACACTTGAAAGCGGCTCAAGACAGGCAAAAGGCGTATGCTGATAAAAGGAAAAGGCCAATCGAATTCCAAGTTGGTGACATGGTCATGCTAAAAGTTTCCCCATGGAAGGGCGTTATTAGATTCAGAAAAAGGGGGAAGCTAAGCCCAAGGTTTATTGGGCCATTTAAAATTATTGGGAGAGTTGGCAAGGTAGCTTACCGTCTTGAATTACCGGAGGAGCTAAGTGGAATCCATGGCACGTTCCACGTGTCACAAGTAAGAAAGTGCCTAGCAGACGAAACAGCCTATATCCATTACGATGATATCGAAGTGGATAATAGTCTGAATTATGCGGTGAGACCGGTGGAGATTTTAGACCCAAAGGTCAAACATTTATGAAATAAACAAATTGATCAAGTCAAAGTCAAATGGGAACATAGGAAAGGTTCGGACACTACGTGGGAGTCCGAAGAGGAGATGCGACGGCTCTATCCTAATTTATTCGGTACGTAATTCGGTTTCGGGGACGAAACCATTCTAAGGGGGGTGGACTTGTAACACCCCGAAAATATAAATCTGATATTAGAAATTTAAGGATTTCATAAACAAGAATTTACCATCTAGAGATTTTAACCTAGTTAAAATCTCAAGCTTAGAAATAACATACACTAGATTAAAAACACTAGAAACTAAAGCTAGTTGATAAGTGAGGGACTAAACTTGCCTAAGAATGAAAGTTAAATTCTGAATTTTAACAAAACTCACCAAACACACCACTTTGGGTGTGTCTGGTCGAACAAGAGGAAGGAGGGCGACCAGGGAATTCTCCAAAGCCTAGCTTGTTAGGATCGGAGGCTCTCATGATAGTGTTTGTTTGTTTGAAATGAATGATCAATGAATATGAAAACATGTTAGGTGCAGCGGAAATGAAAACAAACTTTATAAACATAATCAAAGAAGAAAATAGTTTGATAAACAATTGTTTCACAAAGAGTCAAAAGATTACAAATCAAAGCAAAAGATTACAGTCATGCTTACAAACTATACTCCCCCTCAGCCTGATACCCCAAGGTTGGTTGCACACAAGATGAAAGGATTAGACATGAGGAGAAGATCCCACTCAGTCAATCAAATGTAACAGTACAGGGTACTGATACATTTATAGGCAGACCAAACCACTGAGGTATCTCAGCTGACGTCACCATGAAAGCGACGTCTAACAGCCTAACAACCTGTATCTACTGACCTTACACAAACACTGCTAACCTAACCACTGACTATACATAAGACAAACAATTTACTAAACAGCTGCTCTCCCTTTATGTCAGTGCTTTCCTCAAGGTTGATCAGTCCTTGACTGGGCAGTGCTTTAACATCAGTAGATAGGACCAGCAGTGTTGAATACTACAGGATTTTCATCAGCAGTTGAAAGGACAGCAGCAGTTGAATATGAGCAGCAGATAGAGACCATCAGTTGTTATAAATCACTTTCAAGGGGAGAGCAAAGTGTAAACCGCTGCTTATTGTGAATCCACTGTTGTGACCTGGTTTTGGCTTTACATTATCTGTTCCTCTGGTAGGGTTCGATCCCAACAATCTCCCCCTGGAACAGATAATGCCAAAACCTTTCATTATTCAGGACCTTTATTACTCATCAAGAGTGCCTTAGCTTGTTCTTTGAATTCAGCTTCAAATTCCTTTGCACTCTGGTCATCCTCATCCCTACACAGTGAAAGCCCAAGGAGATCCTGCAAATCTTGAACACTAAGGCCTAGTGCTTCTTTCCTTGATATGTGCTTCACATCGCCATTGGCTCTGACCAAGGTCAATACGTGAGTCTTTTGATCAGACATCCACTTTAGTATTTTTAAGCCAAGTGGGTTTCTTGGGAGAGACTTATTTGAAGATGAGTTGAGGGATAATGGCCTTGAAAACAACTGCAGACTTTCAGACATTCTTTTGAAAGCTTCTTCAAAGATTTTGTCAGCTGTAGCTATATCTTCTGCAGTTTCTTGCTCAATAAGTTCTTGTCGTTCAGCTTCTGTCTTGTCTTTAGCAGTGTTTGGAGACGCAGGTTTGTTTAATGCCTTAAAAAGGCTTTGAAGCTTTGTTGAAGTTTCTTCTTTTAGACCCATTTTCGTGATGGTATCTTTGAAGTACTCTGCTTCCTTTTCTATTACCTCTTCTTCAGTCAGTTGTTCACCCTCTTCTTGATTTGTTACAAAGGTAGACCGGAACAGTGTGTCGAGGTTTCCCATCTTCTGTTCAAGCTTCATCATTTGTTCTTGCTTCTTAGAAGTGCTTGAAACAGTTATCTTTCTTTTCTTTAGCCTTTCATAGGCTTCATCGGTCTGCTGTTTTGACCATTTTGATATGGCTTCAGCAGTATCCATTTTTGCATCCACTAGCTCCTTTTTCTTTCTTTTATACTCAGCAGTGAAGTCAGCAATGAGATTTTTGAATTTGTTCCAGTTTGGAGCATTCTTCTTCTTTGTAGGATCTTTCTTAATTCTGTCAATCCTCTCAGCCTCATGCTTTAGAGCGATTATTGGCCATTCTTCAAACTGTTTTTCTTCAGCAGGATAGAATTTTTCTTTCATAATGTAGGCAAGATATTGTTTTCTAAGCTCTTTGCGTTGTTCAGCCTTTTCTTTGATTAGTTCCTGTGCGAAATCTTCCATCTGCTTTACCTTTTCAAGGAAGAAATCCAGTCTTTTAACAATGCCTTCTTCGCTTAGACGTTCACGTTCACTTTCAAATTTAGCTCTTGCTTTAGCCTGTCTTGCCTTGAGTTTGAGGTAATCATCCATATCCTCTGGTGGCATGTAGCCTATGAGTGAGGAGAATCTCCTTTTTGAGGGATCTTCTTCTATATAGAATTGCCTCATTTCATTTTTGATAGCTTCAAGTTCCAGTGGATATTTTGCAGCATTAGGATCATGTGTACCCTCATCGACAGAGATTGGCTTTCTTATTCTGTTGAAGAGCTTTGGTTGTGATGTAGAAAGGATGAGAGCAGTGATGGATGCCTGACTAACAGCTGTTGAAACAACTGGTGTCTCAACATCTGTTGTCATTACAACTGCTGATATGTCAGCAGTTGTCTTCTGCTTTTGAGCAGGGGATGGAAGTGGTGATGTTGGTGGTGATGGTGGTGAATCATCATCTGATATGAGATTTCTTCTCCTATTAATGAAAAAGAAGCAGATGATGTTTTGGGTGGATCAGTGGTGGTAGATTGGATAGCAGTGGTTTGTGGCAGTGATTGACTGACAGTGGTTGAAACAACTTGTGTTTCAATCACTGTTGTCCTTACAACAGATGTTGTAACATCTGTTGTCTTCTGTTTTATGACAGGAGGCAGTGGAGATGATGTGATAGTATATGATGATGGTGGAGCAGTAGTTGTAGTGGTGTGTGTTGATGACATAGCAGCTGTTTGGCTACTGACAGCAGTTTTTGTAACTACTGCTGTATCAGCTGTTTGGCTAACAGGTTTTGAGACCTGCTTTTCTTTTTCTTTTTCAGGCTCAATATGGAGGCCATGCTCTATTCCCTTCGTATTCATTTTTCTCAACAGCTTGATATTCTCCCCCTTTTTGGCATTATCTGTAGGAGGGTTATCAAGGAATGATATGGAAGAGGGAGCTTTGCCAGAGACACTTTGAATGCTTGCCTTTATAGCCTTGATATCTGCTTGAGTGTCCTTGAACCTTGATTCAACCATGTTGGTCAGCATTTGTACTTGAATAGCATGCTTTTTGTCAGCCATAAGTTGCTGTGCTTCAAGCATGGGTTGAAAAATATTCCAAAGCTCATTTTCAGCAAATGCATGTTGTGCAGGTGCTTGAGCAGGAATAGCAGTGGCTTGTGCTTTCTGAGCTTTTAAAATCTCTTGCACCATCTCCTTAATTTCAGCAACTGAGGTTTCCAGTTTGTCAACCCTGTCCGTCAATTCCTGATATTTTGAATCATCACCTACTTTAGTAGGATCATCTGAATCCCCACCAGCAGTGGTTATATCAATGTTTGACTTAGGAACAAAGTCCCAAAAATCACCCATTGATGCCCCTTGTTCTTGGTACTGGGGACTTCTTTCTTCAGCACTTGATAAACTTTTGATGTTACTAGTGGTCAAAATAGGCTCACTAGTGGTTAACATTGGTGCTATTGAAGAAATTGCCTTCAAGGGAGTCTGATTTATGAAACAACTGGCCAACTGGAGACCTGTTGATCCACCAGTTGTAGTTGCTGCTCCACTTGAACTACCACCAAGAGTTATATGTAACTCAAGGGGTGTAACCTCCTCAATTGTTGCTGGGATAGCAGAAGTAGTAGCATCAGACCCAGTCACTTGTGGAGGTATGCTCTCAGTGATAGGTGTTAGAGAGGAACTGGTTTGTGTCTGAGCTTTATCAGCTGCATGCAACAAAGGTAGCATGGTTTGTGGTAATATGATTGGTGAGGGGATGGGAGTTGAAAGAGACATGTCCTTGGGATCAGGACTGAGGAAGATGGATCCAAGTGGATTCAGAGCTTCATAGTGTGGTGTCCCTGTGCTTACAACCTGATCCTTTTGTGAAGAAGCAGGAGGAGTTTTAGGCATGGGTTGAGATCTTTCAACCAACTGCTGTGAGGAAGTAGCAGCAGTGGTTTGTGGTGACTTTTGTGTTGTCACAGGCATTTCCTCTGGGATCTCATCTTCCAGAGTTGCCTTTGTTTTGGGTTTGGTGGGTTTTCTGGATGTTTTTCTTTTGGTCTTTTTGAAGATGTCAGGTGTGGGTTTCAAAGCAGTGGGAGTGCTGCTATGATCACCTGGAGCAGTGGGCTCAACAGTTGATACCTGAGGAGCAGTTGTAACCGCTAAAGTCTGCTCAGGTACCCCTGCTTTTGTTTTTATTGGTGCCATCATCCTTGAAAATGTTTCTTTTGTTAAGCTTTTTATTTGACAATGAACACCTTGTTTGAGCAAATTTACATTTTTCTTTTCAAATTTTTGTTCAAAATAATAACTCAAAAATCTTGGAAAGAGTAAAAATGCTTTACTTTCAACGTTTTTCACCATGTCATTGAAAATCTCCTGGGAGTAGTTATAGTCTTTATTATTCAAAATAGCGTAACCCAGGCTTTGAATTTTCAATGGTATTTCGTTGAAAGATGTTGTTTTATTTGAAGCATACATCAAGAGTGTGTGAAATAAAAACCTGGGTGCAGATGGAAAATAACCCTTTTGTAGGGTATCTACCTTTGATTCTTCTACATAACCCCTTTTCAGAAAATCAGCTTTTAACTCGTTTTTGTCAAAAGAGGTTTTACCGTCCTGATCGTCGAGTATGAAGACTTCTGATATCGATTGTGGTGTGATTTTGATTGCTTTTCCCTGTATTGAGGAGTTAATGGCTATGACTTTATCGTCTTGTTTCTCAAGCGTCGCCTTTTTCCAAAACTCTCTCTGGGTTTGCAGATATATGGGAGCATTTACTGTCAACAAAGTTTTGTACTTTGATGCAGATAATGTATCAATGATGGTGTCAAAGGTGTGATTATCAGTAGGTTTTGTGAGTAACCCCAGATAGTTGTGAGATTGTTTGAATGGTATTTCGATGGTTTCTTCAGCCGTTTGAGCGGCCTCAGTTGAAGGTGGTGGTGATGTAGGTTTTGATTTTGATTTTCCTTTTGACTTCGTCATTTTGACGAAGAAGAATCGGAGAATGATTTTGAGGGTTTTGAGAAGAAGGGTTGAAAACTGTTATGAGAAGAGAATTTTTGGAATTCAATTCGACAGTGTAAAACCCTGTTTGGGGTTTAGGGCAGGGTTTTATTTAGGGAAAAAGTGATCGCTGATGTGGCAGCGGTTATTACGATCTGAGGGCTAAAAACTGACCACGTGTCAAACACTGATGAAAACACTGATGAAATGAATGAAGGATAGTTGTTTTAAGAGCCACTGACGTATCAAGCATCAGTAGTTCCAACGGTAAAAATTATGGGCAGTGGATGATTTTACTATCAGTGGATAGCATATCAGTGGATAAGACACTGATTTTGAGCATCAGTGCTTTTCAAGAAAATGAAGCATCAGTGGTTAACTTTCAGCAGTGGACAGTGTTTAGAGATCAGACGTTGGAACAAAACAGTGGTTAGGGTAAATGGTGCAAATCTGAAGAACAGGTGTTTCAGCAACAGTTTTGAGGATTTTCATTCAAGGTTTTACCACATGTCAATTTTGAAAGACAGTGGTTTAGTACCCCAGATGATGAAAACTTTTTACTAAGGCAACTCATTTTCGTTTAATATTCAATTAACACATGAGTACCCTAGTAATTTAATCACAGTTTGCAATCAACCTTTGATAAAAATTTAGGAGCAAACCTGAGTATGACATGATCATGACATATGTACCATTTCCTTTTGACCCATTTCCGAGGACACAAATACCATGCAAAAATAAGGTATTACATCCTGACAGGAGCTAAAACTATTGCCAACAAAAACAAGCAAAAGTTTCAAATATATTATAAAAAATGAATAATATATCCTGGTTATTCGAGAGAATCCTTTGAACACAACAAAAAAATGGTTAAAGGATTTTCTAAGAATAGTGTCAAAAAGATCTGGTATAATTTCAATAAAGAATGTAATCACATCACTCACAGGTTTTTGAAAATGGTCAGTGGTTTGACAACAGTGGTAGGAAACTTTTGGATACATTTTGACCACTGTTTGGAACCATTTTCTTTGTCAGTTGATTGCAAACATGAGGACACATGGATAAATTTTTGAACATTTGTCTAGTCCTCTTTGGAGTCCATTCACTGGAATCAAAACCTTTCCCTGAACAGATGAATGCACATGGTTGCTTAATGACCATTATTACCCTAAACTTTGACTCATAAGTGTTTTATGTTTATACTCTTTTTCTTTTGACAACAAAAGTTTTGAGATAAACACACTTCTGAGTTTTTGTGAATGTTAGTCCAAAATCACTTTGCAGTAATGTTTTGAGAGACTTGGTCATGTTTTCATCACTTTTTCAACCAATCTCACACTACTTATGATACGGACTCTGAAGACCCTTGATTTTCTTAATGTATTTTTACATAGTTGATTTTGTCCTTTTGAGGAACTCAACCTGTTTTCAACACATAAGATCTAAATAACTAAAGTTTCAATTTCCTCTTTATAGAAAACAAAACACTAATGTCTTATGAATCATAGGTTTTGTTAATCTGAGGTTCATACTTTAGTATTTAATGAAAACATCACAAATATCAAAACAACAGTTGAAATCAATATTGAAAAATATAGAACAATCCCATAATTTAACAGATATGTTTACAGATCTGAAAACTATGAGTGACTTTTGCATGATATCACTTGTTGTGTGAAATTTGTGTGTCATATGACATCTTGGTTGATTTACAGAGTTTTTGATTAACCATTTTGAACATGATTTACTCGGTACTCTGTTTTTCAACTATATACAACCAACCTTAGTATCAATGAATTTTGAGCCGAACTGTTATGTCAAATTGATTGTTAGATCGAATTTGACTGTCCAGGCTCTGATACCAATTGTTAGGATCGGAGGCTCTCATGATAGTGTTTGTTTGTTTGAAATGAATGATCAATGAATATGAAAACATGTTAGGTGCAGCGGAAATGAAAACAAACTTTGTAAACACAATCAAAGAAGAAAATAGTTTGATAAACAATTGCTTCACAAAGAGTCAAAAGATTACAAATCAAAGCAAAAGATTACAGTCATGCTTACAAACTATACTCCCCCTCAGCCTGATACCCCAAGGTTGGTTGCACACAAGATGAAAGGATTATACATGAGGAGAAGATCCCACTCAGTCAATCAAATGTAACAGTACAGGGTACTGATACATTTATAGGCAGACCAAACCACTGAGGTATCTCAGCTGACGTCACCATGAAAGCGACGTCTAACAGCCTAACAACCTGTATCTACTGACCTTACACAAACACTGCTAACCTAACCACTGACTATACATAAGACAAACAATTTACTAAACAGCTGCTCTCCCTTTATGTCAGTGCTTTCCTCAAGGCTGATCAGTCCTTGACTGGGCAGTGCTTTAACATCAGTAGATAGGACCAGCAGTGTTGAATACTTCAGGATTTTCATCAGCAGTTGAAAGGACAGCAGCAGTTGAATATGAGCAGCAGATAGAGACCATCAGTTGTTATAAATCACTTTCAAGGGGAGAGCAAAGTGTAAACCGCTGCTTATTGTGAATCCACTGTTGTGACCTGGTTTTGGCTTTACATTATCTGTTCCTCTGGTAGGGTTCGATCCCAACATAGCTTCATATGAAAATCTGCAAAATTGAAGCCTCAAATCCTTCCCAAATCGAATTCTAAACATAAATTAGTAATCACCTCGTCGTAAGGATCAAAAGGTATGTAAAATTCTGGTACTTTGATCCATCATGGATTCTAGGTTAATTGTGCAAAACTGAAATTTGAGCCTAGTTATGACATGCATGAATGAATGTTGAATTAATATGATGTTTAGAGTCAAACCCTAGGTAATTCCTTGTAAAAACCTTGCATCATGTTTGTAAGGTTTGTGGTTTACATGTTAGGAGACTATGAAATTGAAGAATACTAGAATTATGACTATTGTTATAGTAAAATCTGAAATCGGTAAAGTAAATTCAGAAATATAGATGTCAAGATGTATGTGAAATTTACTAAATTAGTGAAATTATATGTTAATTACAAATCAAGAACTTGGTAATAATTATAGAAGAATCTGACCCGTTAGGTGTTTGTTGAAATGCCTAAGAGAGGATTTAAATGATAAAATATGATGAAAACGCAGATTTGATCATGTTTCACAATGATATGATTATGGTCATGAAAAGAATTCTAAACAAGCTGTAAACTGAATCTTCTAGGCAAAGAGTCCGGATCATCAAGCGGACAAGCCGGAGGGAATTCACGGGGGAAAGACGTGCTCTAAAGGTACGGGATTACCGTTTCGTTACATTATAAATTAATTGTTAGTTTTATGTTGTAGTTTTGAAAATATGGTAAACAAGATAGATCAATACGTCACGGAAGTGACTTTTGCATCTTAAACAAGTGAAACAGGTCAAAACAATTGATAGAAATTGGATTTTTGTAATACCTTATTTGATGCCCAAATCTTGGCATCCAAACGGGTCGAACAATCAAGTAAGGCATGATTAATGTTCCGGAATATGATAGATTGTTCTTTGATGATTGGTTAATATATAACATATGAGAAATACGAGGTTTTAATGTATCGTTATCATAGAAAAACTGAAATCCGAGAGTTGGAATCTTGGTGTAATGAACATACAAAACCAAACATGAAGTTCCAGGCACTACCGTAAATTACGGTAGTACCGTAATTTACGGTAGAGGTTAGATGTTTACGGCGTGGATCTCCTGGTTTACGGTGGACTTTGTCATAAATTGACCACCGTAACTTACGGTAGAACCGTAAGTTACGGTAAGTCCTGAACTTGTGAAAATCTTGTAAAATGGTAAAAGTTTCAAGTTCACTTCAATCATAGTTTTGATCAATTATTAATTCTAACCCTTTTGACATAAATGTTTATTTAAACATTGCAGTTTCAGGTACTCAAAATTATGGACGACGATCAATCAACTTTTGAAGAACCGAACACAACTTTTGAAGCTTCCGCTATGTTTTAATCGTACTTAAACTTTGTTCATGGGTTGTAAACAATTTCTCAAACAACTTTTACAATGTCCCAACCTAGTCATTAGTTGACTAAGGTTTTTGATACTTCCGAAACTCATGTTACTTTTGTTGATGCATTAATGTCTATCGCCTTCGTCAATCCGAGCCGTAGCGAGAAATGAAGAAATCAAGCTTTATATTGTAATATTTAGATAGAGTTATCAAGGTGGCATTTTAGTAATTAATGAGAAATCTCATTAATTCCAAGGGCTATAAATAGGAGCCTTAGATTTAAAGTGTATGACTTTTGCTCCATTTGGTGATTTAGAGATTCAAGTTTAGAGAGAGAAAGTCTAGAGAGAGAAAGTTCTCTCTACGTGATTCTTGTATCGTACACGTCATATATTTCAATAGATTCACGGTTCTAGTACGTTATTGTGTGTTCGGTCACGCACGTTCACGGATTCTGCACGTCGAACGTTCGTTACGCAATCGAACGGTGTCAAAACCGGTCCTACAAGTGGTATCAGAGCTAGGAGCTTGATTGCACTGATCAAACGCATTGATTCGTACCAGATTTCAGCAATTTCAGATCCGAAGTTCATCTATTTCTTCATTTTTTTTCACTTTTATCACGTTTTTACTGAAATTCGTCAAATTGAACGGGTTTTTACGGTCCAAATTACATGATTTTTGGATATGTTGTGCGAAAACACCTGATCTATAATCCTACAAAGTTTCAGACCTAAATACAAAGTAAAACTTGATCAATTTTATAAAAAACCGACCAATCAGTTCGTTTCTGATCCAATTCGCATGAACAGGAACTTTGATCTCAGATCTACAACGATTTAGTGGACAATTTTGAACGGAAATCATCTCATTGTGATCGGAATTTGATTTAGAGCAAGCCTAGGATATCAATTTTATCAAAAATCAACCGAAAACTATCTCAGATCGTTCGAGATTCACCACTTCGTTTGTAATCATCCCTCAGTTCGTATGTAGTGGGTTCAGGTCGTGTGAAAAGATTCAGTTCGTATGGATTGAATGTATCAATTCGCATGAAGTGACAAAGAACCAGTTCGTGTGAAAGTTTAAATCAGGTCACACGAAGTGACTAGGTTACCAGTTTGTTTAAAAGTGTCTGTCAACATGTTTCAGCAGCTCATGTGATCTGATTCATTTTACTCGGCCACTGTGATTCATACCAGTCCATGTGATGTTTGTGTTGTCCAAATATTTCTCGGTCCAATCGAATTGTGATGAGTATTAAATCTGTTCAGCCTTTGAGAAGTATTTGTCGGATTCTTAACTGCATATAAAGTTGTCGGCCACACTCAATTTAATGGTCCAGTCAGATTTAAATGATATTAAACATTGTCGGTTTGTTTGTTGGAAATTGAAAATTAAAATTGAGAGTTTATTAAAACAGTTTGCATGTGAATATATCAAAGTTTTTGTCGGATTGACTGGAGGTTACACATAAAAAGAGTTGTCGAATTAATGGGTATAAAGGTCCAATGAGCTTCTACTGATTTAGATATGACAGCAAATCAAGATTCTTTGGCCAAATTGCTTGTTTCAATGTATCACGTGAACTGATTGTATCCAATTACATTGTGATTTTTGTTGGCTCAAATTAAGTATTTTTGATGTGGTGACATGATATTATTTTTAGATCCTTGAGTAAAGTCCATCGTTAAGCAGTTTAAGCCCATTCACATAATACAGTGGAGTCCATCTGAAGATTTGTAGCAGGCCCATTTGCTAGATCAGTTTGTATTCAGACCCATGTGTTGAATTTGGAGCGGCCAAATTAGCTTGAATAATCAGAAATTTGCATATATAGGTGTTGAAACAATTGATTTGAACGAAAGGAGAAACGCGGTTTGTCAAGCATCGGATACTCGCACGAGCGAATCCCCACTCGATCCACTGTCGCCTGATCTTTGCTATTCAATTGGATAGTCATTTGATTATGTGAATTTTTGTATTGTTTGAAAATCTGTTGTTGTGTATTTTTCAGTACCAAAGCATGGATTCTGAGATTTATATTGCACTGAACAAATTTGATAATTTTTCAGGTATCAAGGGAGAGTCTACAAAAGAATTGATTGATCGATACTGCCATTTAGTTCTAGAAATGGGGAGATTGAAGATAACCAAGACTAATGAGGAGTGGGTTGATAAGTTGGTAAATGTTTTACCGGGTGATATGTGGAGAACGTATTTGTTAGATTTGAAGAAGATATATTTAGACTTAACTTTGAGCATATTTATCGAGAAGATCGAAGCTCAAGAACTTGAACTCCAAAAGATTAGAAAAATGAAGTCTGTTGATGAAAAATTCGAACCTGAGAAAAATGTTCAAGTGGTAGAGGAGCAGGTTAAAGAAATTTCAGCTATCAAGGTTGAGAAGAAAGCTGAAGTTGAAATGATGTCCGAAAAATGTTTAAACTGTGAAAAATCTGAATCAGACAATACCAAACTCTTGAAGGATTTAGAGAGTTTGACATTGGAAATCAAAAATTTGAAGGATGAGAAGAATTTTGATGATAAACAGATTCTTGAAAAACAAGAAAATTTTGAGAATTTGAAATCTGAAAATGTCAAATTGTTGAGTGGTTTGGACAGTTTGATATTGGAAAACAAAATCTTGAAAGAAAAGGAAAAGGATTTTGAAAATGAAAAATTGAAAATTGAGAAAGATTTTCAAAGTCAAATAAAGATTTTAGAAGATGAGAAAGATATTTTTGGTAAAAATAATCTTGAAAAACAAATTGCAATAAATTCTCATCTTGCTAAAATCATTCAGCTTGAAAAAGAAGCTGAAAGTGATCGGATTAAAATTGCTGAGTTAGAAAGTAAATTGAAAGGTTTTGTGACTTCTGCATCTTATGTGTGTCCAGAACCGATCAATTCTGTTCCAATAAGTGACAATGTCACAAACTTTGACAATGTCAAAGTTGAAGATTGTGATGAGAAATCTGATGATAAAAAAGACAAAAATGAAAAACAAAAATTGTTTTTGAAATTAAAAGAAAAATTTCAAGAAACCGTTCCGCAATCAACCGAAAAGGGAGAATGCTCTAAGCAAAAACCTTTGAAGAAGAAAGTGGAACAAAAACAAAAAGAGAAAATTTTGAAAAATGTTCAAAAAGATAATAAAAGCTCATCAGATCGATCATCCAATCGTAATGAAAAATTACAAAAATCGAAAAATGAAAACTCTAAAATTGTTGGCAATAAGTGGTGCAGGTCGGACCACAGTGCTCAAAAGTCAAATCCAGCAATTAAGAAGAGGAAAGAGTATCACCAAGCCAAACAGTGCTTTGATCTGAACGTTTGGTGTGAAAATGGTGATTGGTACGATAACAGGGTGTGTTACCGATGTGGTTATCAAGGACACATTGTTGTTAATTGCCAAGGTTAGAGGTATGAGGCATGGAGATGCTTTAATTGTAACATCAAAGGTCATATTGCCAGAGATTGCCCAAGGAGATCAAATGAAAGATTGAGGGTTAATTCTCAGAAAATGGCAAATAAATTAGTCAATGTCAAGCCCAAAGAACAGAAGGTTCAAGAACCTAAAGTTCAAGAAACGAAAGTGAAGCTTTCACAGGGGCAAAAAGCTAGACTGAGGAAGAAGAGGAAGAAGGCGAGAGAGTATCTCGAAAGGATTTTGTCCTCGGATACATCAGGAAAATCAGATAAAAGTTCTGATAAATCGTCTTGCTCACCAAAGAATGACAAGTCAAACAAGATGAATTCATCAGATACAAATCTGAGGACGAAAAAGGGAAAGAAGAAGAAGAAAATGGTCGGCGATGAATCTGACGTGTCGAAGTCAGACAAGCCACCTTCAGGCGATGAATCTGACAGTTCAAAGTCAGACAAGCCATGTGCAGGCAATGATTCTGGTACGGTAAAGCCAGAGGAGCCTTTGGTTGAGGTAAAAATGGAGAATTCAGGTTTAACAATGGATGATGCAAATTTTCCACCATTGTTGAACAAGAATTCAAAATCACCCAAGGACCGTCAGGCTTGGGTGAATCTGTTTAAATAAAAACAAACCTGACTTGCCGGAGTTCCCAGGTTGGTAAGTGTGGAACATGAATCGGCACATTTCTTGAGAAATTCACGAAAGTGATATTTCGACTTACAAGTGGTAAATCAGGGACATTAAGTTGTACTTGATTTTCTACAAGTGATATTTGTGAATTGATCTTACAAATGTTAAATCTTTACAAGTGGTTGAAAAGAACAAGATGATGTGATGACCCCGTACCTACAAGTGGTTGGTATACAAACTAATTTTTCCGGAAAAACCATTTTGATTAAAACAAACTTAAGTGTTTTGAAATCATAATGGGAAAATAGTTTGTTGTGAGGGGGAGTTCTGATTGTTTATGCCAAGTGGATGGCGATTTGAAGCGATTCGATATCGGTTGTCACTTTATTGTACAGTTTATTTTCAAATTTCCTAAAATGTGTTTGCATTTTAGGGGGAGTAAAAATTTTTCTGAAAATCCAAAAACATTTGAAAATTTGAAAATGTCAAAAACATTGAAAAATGCAAAAAATGAGTTTTGTTGTAAAAAGAGGAAATGATAGTAGATCAGTGAGACTGTCACAGCATGCTAAAGAAATGGAGAGATAAAATGTGATAAACGATCTTACTAACGATGTGACGGTAGGCTCAGCTAGACTAGTAGATTTGCGATAACGATACAAACCTAAAGCAAAAAGCCTAGTTCTAGTGGGAAACATGGTTGAAAGCATAGTACTTAGTTTTGTCCTTCGTGATTGTGTGCCTACTCAGTAATCGCTGATTGTCGAAAGACATAAAACTGGTTAAGTTTGTGAACTTTCACAAATTTTGCTGAAAAATTGCTGTGATTGTGCATTTCATTTTGCAAAGATTTAAACTTGTTTGATTTCTTTATTTTGTTTAAGCATTGGACATCCTCTGCGTATACGTGAGTATCGACCTGGATGTTATTGCCTAAACGTTCTGCTTTATTTTCTTTGGTGTTTCGTTTAAGCTTTGGATCACCTCTGCGTATACGGGAGTATCGACCTGGTGGTTAAAGCCTAAACAACTTCAACTTGTTTTATTTTCTTTTTTTGTTTAAACATTGGACTTTCTCTGCGTATACGGAAGTATCGACCTGATTGTTAATGTTTAAACATTCTACGTTGTTTTCGCACATATCACAGTTGATGAAAGTTTAAAGGCATTACTTGAGTTAGTGTATTGCATGATGAGGGGATATGCTAAGATCGTGGGGTCCATAAGAATTTAGTGCAAAATTAATATACCTTAACCTATCGGTAAGCATTTCGAAAGTTTTTAGATTGAGTTGAAGTGGACAAATATATCGTCAATCGATGTGAATCGTTTAGAGCTTAAAATGAAATGAAGCTTAACGGTGTTGGTGATTTGTCTCATAAACTGATATGATCCTCTTACACAAACTCACAAAAATAGTGTTTGTACATATTTCATTTCTGCATTTAATTTTTGTTATTGCATTTATGTTTCTTATTTTGAAAAATTCAAAAAAGATTTTCGACAACTGATGTTGAAAAGCTAATATTCAAAATCTCAAAGGCTAAACAAGATGAACAATTGGTTTGGTTAAGATGATGAGAAGTTGGAAGATAATCCTCAAATGTTTAGATGTTTCATTAATTTGAATCACAATATCGTGTGTTATATGTTTGAGAATTTTGAGTGAATTCTTTTAGAGTCAAAATTATTTTATCTTACGAGAGGTTGAGATGTGTAGGTTTCTGATTTTGTTGCTACAGAAAGCCAGGCGTCGATCCCAAAAGCACGGAAGCTTGACGAAAGGGGGAGCCTGAAGAGACTACCGAAAGGGGGAGCTGAAGCTGAAGACAGATCCACCGGGATTCTGTTCAAGCAAGAGGGAGTCTGTGTTTGCTGAAAACGTTAAATCTTAAAGAAGACTCAAGAGAGAGAGAAAGACAAGTCGCTACAAGTTTAACTACGGATTGACTGCGGCAATATCCAAGGGGGAGTTTGTTGATGCATTAATGTCTATCGCCTTCGTCAATCCGAGCCGTAGCGAGAAATGAAGAAATCAAGCTTTATATTGTAATATTTAGATAGAGTTATCAAGGTGGCATTTTAGTAATTAATGAGAAATCTCATTAATTCCAAGGGCTATAAATAGGAGCCTTAGATTTAAAGTGTATGACTTTTGCTCCATTTGGTGATTTAGAGATTCAAGTTTAGAGAGAGAAAGTCTAGAGAGAGAAAGTTCTCTCTACGTGATTCTTGTATCGTACACGTCATATATTTCAATAGATTCACGGTTCTAGTACGTTATTGTGTGTTCGGTCACGCACGTTCACGGATTCCGCACGTCGAACGTTCGTTACGCAATCGAACGGTGTCAAAACCGGTCCTACAACTTTAATATCTTTTGGTATAAAATTAGTAATTAATTCAAGTAAAAATTTAAGGGTGTTACATCAGGACGAGGAGTTCATACCATTACAGCTTGATTCTACCGGATTTTCTTATCTCTACTCGCTTCTTCTCATTCTTTTCTGATTTGAACATATTTCAGCGGTGAAAATGACTTGAATTTGACATATAACAAGCGAATTAGTGTGATAACTAATCCTTGAAAAATTTGGACTTAAAATCAATCGAATTCATATAAAAAATTAACATTTCGCTTGAAAACTGTTCGAAAAAGATGACATCAGCAGATTTCACTTGAAATATATTGAAGATTTCGCTTGAAACTTGAGTTTTGGCTGTTGATTTCACTTGTAACAGAACTGATTGTCGATTTCGCTTGAAAAACAAAGGATTTCGCTTGAAAAAGTTCAAGCGAAATTGATTTGCTGGATTTCGCTTGAATTGTTGGACTTGTATTAGACGATTTCGCTTGAACTAATCATTTCAGAGTACACCGATTCCGCTTGAAAAATAATAGTCATGACTTCACATCACGTGAATATAGTGTCAGAACCTGTTATCACCTTGGACATATACATGTGAATTCATGATTAACTGATGTGTGCATGTGAAACTATTAAGAGTTGTCTGCCACTTGATGTATTCACGAGACTTAGTCATATGTGCATGTGACTATTGATGTTGTCGGTTTAGTAGGCTTGGAGGTCCAATCACATTTTAACATCACGTGAATGTTGTTTGATTGTCACTAAAGTTTATTTTAGAAAACTGAACAACATCTTGGTACATGTGAATAAAAAATTTTGGACGGTTAAGTAAATTGGGTGGCCAAATAGCATTAAAATTGAATGGTTCTATCATTGTTTGTCAACCCACTAGATATTAGTGGTCTAATAGGAGCCCATTGAATATTATGTGTGCATTGTTTGATATCAAATAATCATAATCTGAATATTGGTCCATGTGAGTCATAAATTGCCGGAATTAATTAGTGTTTGCATGTGTTTTTCGGGACAAGATTTTTGTGATATCATTTCGAAAATTGATTTTAATGGATAAGTGTTTTGATCAAAAAGTCTTGATTCAATCAACAACCAGTTTGCTTGTGGATTTGAAACCCGAACAACATTGAAACGAGTCCGCGAATCTTTGACAACGAGTCTTAGATTGATTTCATCAAACACACTGTTACATATTCAGTTTGTTTGAACTGATAGCTTGTTTGTTTTGTTTGCAGGTGATTTCGAGGTTATTCAAGGACATAAAAAGATGGCAAATTCCGAACCTATTCCGTGGAAAGACGATCGAACTGAAGAGCAGAAGTATAGATATAGAAAAATGATTGCTGAAAACAAAATCATTAGAATTTCTCGTATCTATCTGGAAGCAAGGAGAGCAAATAGATGGGATCCAGACAGAGAGTGTTATATTGATGAGTATGGAAATATTGCGATCGATGATAGTACGCTTGAAATCGAAGCCATAATTCAGCAGTATAAAGAGGAAGATGATTATTGGCAAAGAAAATGGTGGGGAGATGAAGAAGAGAAAAAGAAAAAGAAAGAGTTAATAGATGAAATAGAAAGAAACTTAGAAAATATGAGTTTGGTTGAATTTCTTGAATTAATCAAAAAGATTAAAGAAGGAATGACAAAGAATGAAGAAGAAGAAAAAGATGAAATTTCAAAAAGTGAAGCTGTGTGCTCGAAATGTGAAAAATCCGAAGCAGAAAATGTCAATCTCTCAAAAGATGTGGAAAATTTGACATTGGAAAACAAAGCTTTGAAAGATGAGAAGAAATCTGATGATGAACAGATTTTGGAGTTGCGTTTGAATTGTGAAAAACTGAAGTCTGAAAATATCAAACTGTTGAGTAGTTTGGACAGTTTGACATTGGAAATTAATGACTTGAAAGAAAAAGAAAAAGATTTTGGAAAAATCAAAATTGAAAATGAAAACATTTTTTGGATAAAATTGGAAAATGAAGCGTTAAAAGAAAAAGAAAAAGATTTTCAAAGTCAAATGAAGATTTTAGAAGATGAAAAGTCTGTTATTTTTAACAATAATCTTGAAAAACAGATTGAAATAAATTCTCATCTTCAGAAAATCATTAGACTTGAAAATGAAGCTGAAATTGCTCGGAACAAAATTTCTGAGTTAGAGAATAAATTGAAAGGTTTTGTGACTTCGGCACCATATGAGTGTCCAAAACTGATCAATTCTGTTCCAATAAGTGACAATGTCACAAATTTTGACAAAGTCAAAATTGAGGATTGTGATGAAATATCTGATGATGAAAAGAAAAAAGAAAAGAAAAATATTTTTAGATTTACAAGAAAAATTTAAAAAATACTGTTTTGCAATCTACTGAAACAGGTGAATGTTCGAAACAAAAACCTGTTAAGAAGAGTGTAGAACAGAAACAAAAAGATAAAAATTTGAAAAATCCTAAAAATGAAAATAAAAGCTCATCAGATAAGTCATCAAATCATTTTGAAAAATCACAAAAATCTAAAAATGAAAACTCACAAAATGTTGGTAATAAGTGGTGCAGGTTTGACCACAGTGCTTCAAAGCCAAAATCAGTTTTCAAGAAGAATGATGATTACCACAAAGCTAGACAATGTTATGATCTAAGCATATGGTGTGAAAGTAGTGAATGGTACGATAACAGAGTGTGCTACACCTGTGGTGTGAGAGGACACATTGCTGTTAACTGCCAGAATTGGAGTTATGAGACAAGAAGATGCTATAATTGTCAAATCAGAGGACATATTGCCAAATATTGCCCAAGGAGATCAATGGGAAGATCGAGGGTTGAATCTAAAAGAATGGCAAAGAAGCCAGTCAATGTCAAGCCCCATGAACAGAAGGTTCTAAAACCTAAAGTTCAGGATCAGATAATTCAAGAAAAGAAAGTTAAACTTTCACAGGGGCAGAAAGACAGACTTCGAAAGAAAAGGAAGAAGGCGAGAGAGTATCTCGAGAAAATTTTGTCTTCGGGTTCACCGGACAGATTGAATAAAAGTTCTGATGAATCAATTCACTCGATTGCAAAGCCAAGTAAATTGAAATCTTCAGATGCAAATCTGAGGACAAAAGAAGAAAAGAAGAAGAAGAAAATGGTTGGCGATGAATCTGATGTGATAAAGTCAGACAAGCCACCATCAGGCAATGAATCTGACAGGTTAAAGTCAGACAAGCCATGTGCAGGCAATGATTCTGGTTCATCAAAGCCAGAGCAGCCTAGTGTTGAGGTAAAAACTGTCATACCCAAGGCTGGTCAGGCTTGGGTGAATCTTTTCAAATAGAAAAACCTGACTTGCCAGAGTTCCCAGGTTGGTAAGTGTGGAACATGAATCGGCACATTTCTTGAGAAATTTCACTCTGGTGATATTTCGACTTACAAGTGGTAAATCAGGGACATTAAATTGTACTTGATTTTCTACTAGTGTTTGTTGTTGACAAGGGTCTTAAATGTTAAATTCTTCAAAATGGTTGAAAAAGAACAATGTGATAAAAGAACCCCGAGTTTGTGAAAAGTCAAACAAAACTAATTTTCCGGAAAAACCATTTGATTAAAACAAACTTAAGTGTTTTGAAATTATAATGGGAAAATAGTTTGTTGTCAGGGGGAGTTCTGATTGTTTATGCCAAGTGAATGGCGAATTGAAGCGATTTGATATCAGTTTGTCACGTTTCTTGTATAGTTTGTTTTCAAATTTTCCAGAAAATCAAAATTGAAACATATTTTGATTTTAGGGGGAGAATTTTTTTTTAAAAAAATAGAAAATTTGAAAATGCCAAAAACATTTAAAAAGCAAAAATGAGTTTTGTTGTGAAAAAGAGGAAATGATAGTAAATCAGTTGGACTATCACAGCATGCTAAAGAAATGTAATGTCAAATGTGATAAACGGTCTCACTAATGATGTGACGATAGGCTCAGCTAGACTAGTAGATTTGCGATAACGATACAAACTTAAATGAAAAAGCCTAGTTCTAGTGGGAAACATGGTCAAAAGCATAGTACTTGGTTTTGTCCTTCTTGATTGTGTGCCTACTCAGTAATCGCTGATTGTCGAAAGACATAAAACTGGTTAAGTTTGTGAACTTTCACAACTTTGCTGAAAAGTCGCTGTGATTTTGTGCATTTTATTTTGCAAAGACTTAAACTTGTTTTATTTCTTTATTTTGTTTAAGCATCGGACATCCTCTGTGTATACGTGAGTATCGACCTGGATGTTGTTGCCTAAACATTCTGCTTTATTTTCTTTGGTGTTTCGTTTAAGCTTTTGGATCACCTCTGCGTATACGGGAGTATCGAACTGGTGGTTAAAGCCTAAACAACTTCAACTTGTTTTATTTTCTTATTTTGTTTAAACATTGGACTTTCTTTGCGTATACGGAAGTATCGACCTGATTGTTAATGTTTAAACATTCTGCTTTGTTTTCGCACATATCACAGTTGATGAAAGTTTAAAGGTATTACTTGAGTTAGTGTATTACATGATGAGGGGATATGCTGAGATCGTGGGGTCCATAAGAATTTTAGTGCTATCTTAATATACCTTAACGTATCGGTAAGCATTTTGAAAGTTTTTAGATTGAGTTTAAGAGGATAATTATATCGTCAATCTACGTGAATCGTTTAGAACTTAAAGTGTTAAAAGCTCAACGGTGCAAGTGATTTGTTTCATAAACTGATATGATCCTCTTACACAAACTCACAAAAATATTGTTTGTATATATTTCTTTACTGCATTTCTCTAAATCAAAATTCAAAAAGATTTTCGATAACTGATGTTGAAGAGCTGATTTTCAAAATTCCAAGTGCTAAACTTGATGAACAGGGTTGGGAGAATATGTTGAAAACTTTGAATGTCATATACAAATGTTTTGAAAGTTTGTTTAGTTTAGTATGTTTGTTGAATTATATGATGTCTACCAGTAAGTTTGTTAAATTCAAATGTTATAAATTTGTGAAACTTATGGTGAGGTAGAGGATGTGCAGGGTAACAGATTTTGGACTTCAGCATTCTCATGGGAGTTAATTATCAAAGATTGAACCAGATATCTCAAATTCTAGCATATTGAGAGGGGGAGACTGTGAAAGAGGGAGTCTGGATCAACAGTCAAAGAGAAGATGGAAGATAGAATCAGGTTGTGATTCTAAACCTGTGAAGATTGCTTATGATGTAAAGACAGAGAGTTGGAGAAAAGACCAAGACTGAAGACTCGGAGCTGAAGACTTCGTCAACATCCAAGGGGGAGTCTGTTAGTGCATGGAATGTCTGTTGACTTCGTCTGCATTAAGTCTTGTGTCTAGATAGTTTGAATGAACACACATTAGGGTTTTATATGTATAAACTTGTGTATTTCGCTTGAAAGGGTTTATGTGTGTTTCAAGCTAAATCAACAATGAAGATTTAGCTTGAAATGGTTCAAGGGAAATCATGATTTAGCTTGAAATGAGTTCAAGCGAAATCATGATTTAGCTTGAAATGGTTCAAGCGAAATCAACAAGACTATAAATAGGTTAGTGTGTTGTTCATTTGGAAAGAGTAGGTCATTATGTGTGAAATGAAGTGCTGCCGGATTTGTATCAGAAAACATTGTACAAGCACGTAAATCAATCAGAAAAGAAAGACTAAAAGGAAACTAGCTGTTATGACTTTGTTTACGTTGATTCCGCCTTCGTATTCAAAGATGAACTGCCTTAACTGACGTTTAAAGGTCGTAGAATGGTCCAACAAGAATTGATGAAAGAATGGATAGCAGTGTTATCTGATGAAGAGAAAAGTCAAGATGAAGAATCTGTTTCTTCTGAAAACAGTTCAACAGATACTAGTGATGATGATGAAGAAATTGAACAGATAAACATTGGAAAAACTCATTTATCTTCTGACAGTTTTGTTAGTGCACTACGTCTATTGACCTCGTCTTGTATCATGTAATAGGATAGAATAGAATTATCAGTGCTCGAGGTTCTAGAAACAAGTTTTTAGGTTTAAGAAACTGAGTTCGCTTGAAAGTGTCAAGATCAAGTTCAAGCGAAACCACATTAACTGAGTTCGCTTGAAACAGTCCTGGTCACACTCAAGCGAAACCAACAAGAGCTGAGTTCGCTTGAACTTGTCATGTCCATTTCAAGCGAAACCCACTCATCTATAAATAGGGCACTTGTTGATTCATTTGGTATGTGACTTCTGGATTTGTAACGAAGTGCTGCCAAAATCTGTTCAGGTTGTAATAGTTGTTAAAATCAATATAAGTGACAGATTTAATAGTATCAAGTTGTTTCCACATCCGTTTCACTGATTCCGCCTTTGAATCAGATATAAAGCTTTTCTGAACGACTCGTTTGGGTCCAACAACGATCCTACAAGTGGTATCAGAGCTCAGGAAGAAGAGTTTAGCTTGATATCATCTATTTTCTGACTTCTACACCTTCTTTTTCAATCTGAACAAGTTTTAACGGTCAAAATTGGATCAAATTTTCACAAATTGGATCAAATTTTCACAGATTGTGTAAAACTACATATTGACAAACCCTAGAAAGTTTCACTGCAAAATTCGAAGTAAAAATGACAAAATTGGACCAAAAACTAGGTTTCGCTTGAACGAACACTTTGGGTTTCGCTTGAAAATAGCTGCTGAGTTCGCTTGAGAGTGCTTTTTGGTCTAAGTTCGCTTGAAAATATAGTTGAGTTTCGCTTCAAATCGACATTCGCTTGAAATCAGACTTGATCTCGCTTGAATCAGTGCTTTCGCTTGAAAGTTCATCAGGTTTCGCTTGAAGTGCTATCCAGTTTGAAGTGTCAGTTTTGCCTTTCGCTTGAAAGCTGATTTTCAGTGTCAACTTGGGATTTCGCTTTAACTTGTTGTTTCGCTTGAAGTCTCAGTTCGCTTGAAAGTGAAAATTCTGAGTCAAGATCATTTCACACCAACCAAGTGTCAGTCAGTGTTGGAATATTTGATATTATTGATTCTGATTGTGTTTGTTTATTCTGTTCAGATTACATCATGGCTGAAGAATTCTACAACACGTTTTTCAATGCATTCACATCTGAATCTTCCGAAACATCAACGGTCACACCAAAGTAAATCACAAAAGTAGTAAATGAAAACATTAATCACGACAATTTTTATGGGACTTATTCCAAACCACCCAAGCTGGATAATATTGAAGATTATACTTGGTGGAAAGAACGGTTTCTTAACTGGGCAAAAGCATACGCTCATGAAAGCTGGTTCTGTCTAGAGTTTGGATATGAGAGACCAAAAGATGACAAAGGAGAGGAAATTCCTATGAAGAAATTGGGCGTTGAGGACAAAAAGGAATTTTCGTCTGAACAGAGAATGATTGCGTTGATCCAATCGGCTATTAGAAATGACATTTTTGCATTACTTAATCATAATGGGTCTTCGAAATCTGTCTGGGAAGCTTTACGAGTTAAAGCTGAGGGGGGTAAACAGATTAAAAAGAACAAAATTGCTTTACTAAAGAAAGAATTTGATATGTTTGATAGTATTAAAGAAGAGACAGTGAGGCAAATGATTGAGAGGTTTTGCCATTTAAAAATTGAACTTGAGAGGTTTGAGATTGTGAAAACAAGAGAGGAAATTATTGACAAAGTGATTGAAGCATTATCATGAGCTGATCAGTGGCAAACGTTTGTTTTTATTTTGAAAAATGATGCTTTGTATGAAACAATTTCTCTTGATACTTTATTTGAAAAGATTGAAACTCATGAGCTTGAATTACAGAAACAGAACAAGATGAGCAGTTCTTCGCATCAACAGAATGTTGGTCTGTACTACAAAGGTAGCTTACCTTCGGTGAAAGTTGATAGTTCACCAAAGACAGCATTCAGTAGTGAGAGGACAAAAGAGCCACATAAGAGCTCATCAAGTTATGATCCAGGTTATCATTCATCGGCTTCAAAAGCTAGTTCTGAAGAAGCAGAGGAGATACTGTGTAACATTGCTCTTAAGTTGAAAAATTCTCCGGCAATGAGCATTAATGCAGCTAAACAACAAATGAGTTTTCTTGCTTCTGTTCTGGAATCGTATGAAGGTCTTGTAGCTGGTAAAATTGCAAACTCAGAGTTAACCAAAGAAGACTACGACCAGATTGATCCGAAAGAGATGGAACTCATTGACATCCGTTGGTGTTTGGCATGCTGCATTCGCAGAGCTCAGAGATATATGGAAATTACTGGGAAACAATCTCTTGGAGGTGCATCAACGAAACTTGGATTTGACAAATCCAAAGTGACCTGCTTCAAATGTAAGCAGAAAGGTCATTTCAAAAGAGAATGCACTAATTCTGCAGTTGGTGGAAATGAACATCCATTCAATGATGATTACTACCGAAAGGCAATCTACCATCAAAGCAGAGAAGAGCCTAAGATGATTGAAGATAAACCCAAATCGAGAGCTTGTTTTGTAATTCAAGATGATGAAGGTTTTGATTGGTCCGAGATATGTCCAGAAGAAGATCGTTTGGAGAATGTTCGAAAAACATCTCATGGGAAAGCTATAACAGAGGAAAGAAAGTTTGTTTGTTGTTGTTGCTGAAATCCGTGAAGAGAACAATGAAGATAAAGATAATGTTGAAATGAAGGAGAAAACTCGAGAAGAGATCTTGAGTGAGAAAACTTATCGAGAAAGAAACATTGTTTACAACATAATGGATGAGATGCAGGAAGAATATGAGAGTGCTGTTATGAGCAAAAGATGGGATAAGAAGAGAGAATGCTACTTCAACAGAGAAGGTGAACCTGTTGTTCCAAAGAAAGATATAATCTTTGATGATGTTCTTCTCATAATTCCTTTGAGAGCTGAATACTATAGAAATGTGATGAAAGATGACACATATGCTAAAAGGCATGAAAAGGAGATCAGATATGCTATGACATCGTGTCTAAGAAAAAGGGATGAAGAGAGAATGAAGAAGAGTGTTGAAGAGACGGTGAACAATCTGAAGAAAGTTGCTGAAGAGGTTAAAGCAGAAGCTGTTGAAGTTGAGGTTGTGAAGGAAATCAAAAGTAAAGAAGTTGTTGTGAATGAAGAGGTTGAGAAAGCTGTTACTGAAGAACAGCAGATCGGAGAAGAGGTGAAGAAAGCAGACGAAGAAGTAAAGAATGAGAATTTGGAAGCTGGTAATGTTGGTGATGAAGTCGGTGTTGAAGAAAAGCAAGATGAAGTTGATCAGAAGCAAACTGAGGCAACTGCATCAAACACCGAAGTGTTAATCACTGAGGTACATTCTGATTCTGAAATCTTAAAACAAATTGATCACTGCAAGAAATGCATGGAATCGTGCAGAGCTTGTACTGAAAAAGTTGAGCAATTCAGAACAAGAGATTTTGAATTCACTAAAATTGAAAACATTTTTAAAGAAAAATGCAAAGAAATGCTAGAAAAAGAAAGAGTTTTGAAAGAAAATGATGAAAAACTTTCAGAAAAATGTAAAAAGTTAGAAACAGAAAATGAAGTTTTAAAAGAAAATGTTTCTAAAATGACAGAAAAATGTTCACAAAAAGAAATTGCTTGTCAAGAAATGAAAAAAAAATGTGACTCAATGAAATTAGCATATCATATTACGAAAGAGTCATACGAAAAAGTGAAAGATGAAATGAAATATGCTCAATCAAGAATGAATTATCTTTCTGAAACAACTAAAGAACTTAAACGAATGTATTCTATAAAACAAGATGTTGTTAATTCCTATATTGAGGATGTTGCTAAGCTAAAGCGGCAGATTACTGATTTAGAACAGGACAACAACAAGTTAAAGAGTTATCACGTGTCGTCATATGTGCTTGAACGAATTTTCAATATAAAACCGGGAGATGGTGAGTCTGAGCAAAACAAGAAAGGCATTGGCTCAGAGTTTCATCAAGTTCCACCACCGGGAAAATTTGCATTTTATGATGAGGAAAAGGTCGAAAAAGCTTTCAACATGGTAGACCAATTGCCAGACAACATTGACATAACCTATTCTAAATCTGATGATTCTCATGATTCAGAGGTGGAAGGTAAAGTCGTTGAAAGTGTGTTGAAAGAAGAGTCGGTTGATACAGGTAAATCTGAATCACAGGATGAAGATGAAGGAAATCTTCATGATAGTTATCTGAAAAACACAAAATCCGAGAAAAGTTTGAATGATGATTCAAAAGGATTGGTTTATACCATGATTGGATAGGACAAATTGTTCTTAGATTTTGTATTCCCGATTCAGAATGTGATTTCAGAAAAGGTTGATAAAGTTTTCAAAATGGTTGAGATAGAGAAATCTGAAATTTCAAAGTTTGCTGGTAAGAGTCATAGAGGTTCATATAACAAACCTGGTTACAAGAAGAAAAACATGAAGGCTGGGTTGGGTTATAAGAAGAAACAGAATCGAAACAAAAATGAAACGCCAAATTATCAGGCAAAAATGAGTTTTATTCAAGGAAACAGTTTAGCAGAAGAAAAAGAACTCAAAATGAGACAGTCTAATGATGAGTTCTTTGTTAAACAGAAAAAGCAACAACCACAGGTCAAAGATGTGTCCATGAGAACATGTTTCAAATGTGATAAAAAAGGACATCTTGCACGCAAGTGTCCTAATCTAAAACCTGTGGATGTTGACAAAAAGAAGATTGATTCTGAGAAACATAAATCTGAGAATGTGAGACAAAGGTCAACCAGATTTGACTCAAAACAAACTTGGAGGTACAACACAAACAAGTTTGCTTTGAATCAAAATTGGAAGTCAAACCCGTATAGGTTTGATACTAGACATACATGGAATTCTCACACACCTAGAGTCAGAATAACTCAAAGTTGGAAAACAACTGTTGACATGACAAAACCTCAAGAGTTTTGGAAACCAAAAGTTGTTGTTCAAAATCAAAAAGTTCAAAACGAGTCACATTTTTACAAACGTGGTACTCCAAAAGGTCAAACATGGAGTGTAAAGAAACAGGTGATTCTTGAAAAAGATGAAAAAGTTGAAAAGATTTTTGTGAAAGATGACAAAGAGTTTCCAGCATTAAATGAAAATTATTGTGTTGAAATGCGTAAGGTTCAACAGACCCGGGCTAAGTTGTTCAAGTAATTGAGTAGTTTGTTTGTGCAGGTGCTCATAGAATTTGAAGATTGTGAGTTTGGAACTCAGAGCAGCCTGGCACAACAAGAGGAGGAGGCTGCTGCTGGACCCTGTGTTGGTTGAAACAGGGAGTTTATTTGTTTTCCTGTACATAAATAAACAATATTTTCAAAAACCCTAAAAAATTGAAAATTTTGAAAAATAAAAAATATGTGTTTGTTTTGCTAAAAATTTGAAAATACAAAAATATATGTTGATTGAATACACCGAAACCCTCACGGCTGAACAAACATGATTACTTTCACAAGATTGAAAATCGTTTTTCAAACTGTCGAAAATCATTGGGTTGTAAATCATGGGGGTACATTATATTTTCTGCAAATCAGAGCACTTTTAGCAGAAAATGGATGGCGAGACAAAGCTATCAGTGTTGGTTGTTAAATTTTTCTTTAAATGATCTTGCATTTTAGGGGGAGTAATATTGTTAGAAAATACAAAAACATTTGAAAATTTGAAAAAAGTAAAAAACATGATAAAATTCAAAAATTGAGTTTTTGCGTAAAAAGAGTAAATGATAGTACATCAGTAGACGGTTACAGTACGCTAAAGAATTGGAAAGTTTAAATGTGTTAAACGATCTCACCGTGGATGTGTCGGTAGATTTTTATACATTTAGTAAACTTTTTCGGGATATAAACCTAAATTCAAACTTGCTTATTTCATGGGGAACACTACTTGGATATATAGGTAACCCCTGAAATTTCTTTTGAAAGGTCCCTCTTTCTGAGATACTAGGTCTTTATGCTTAGTGATATCTGGGGTATTATTCCGGGACTTCTGCTGAATGGAAGTTTTGACCTAGTTCCCGAATAATACTTTCTGCTTGCTTGAAATATAGCGCCGCCCTCAGCAAATTGATGAACCAATAAAATTGATAGTCATTGTTGTTGAAACAAAAGATCCTCTAAAGGGGACACACCAAAAGTCGAGCCGTCATCTCTCTGCTGAACGGAAGTTCTGACCTGAGCTCTCACGGTTTCGTACTATAATTTATTCCCCTTACAGATATCATCTAGGTATACTCACCTGTAAGACTGAATATTGGGATCTGGATACGGGAGTATATTCAAGAGGTGGGACACATGAATGGGTTTAAGTTCTTAATACACCTAATTCGTATCCTGAATCAGTTGAAATTTGTATGAAAATTTAAATGGATCAGTATATCGACAATCTAAGTGAATTGTTTAATTCTTAATGTGTAACTAAGCTCAACGGTACTTGTGACTTGTCAAAAATTGATATGATCCTCTGATGCATACTTAAACAAAAATAGTGTCTGTAAATGTGTTTGTACATATTTCTTTACTGCTTTTTATTTTCAGAAGAATACAAAAAGATTTTTGATTCTGCTTTATTTTCGACAACCGATGTCTGAGATGCTGAGTTTCAAAATCTAAGTAAGTTGATTGTGTTTCTGAAAATAAAACAAGTTCATTAATTTGAAACTTGAATTAAAATAAAAAAAAATCAAAAATAGTTTATGATATCTCCAAGGTCATTAATTTGGACTTGGATGATTAACTGTGAGGGAGTTGGATTCTTAAACTTTGCCATATCAATTAAGTTTGTTGATAGGGGGAGCAGTTAAAGAGTTTAAAAGAGACAGTTTACGATTTCTGGGTAATTGAATTTGAAAACATTGTATTTATAGATGTTTGAGTGTTTGCAGATAGTCCAGATTACGATCCCGAAAGAAGAGTCTAAGGGGGAGTCTGAAGACAAGCTTGAAGCATGGAAGAGCTTGTAGATGGAAAGCTAGGTGTCGATCCCAAAGCACGGAAGCTTGACAAAAGGGGGAGCCTGAAGCTGATGGAAGAAGAGAAGGATTGATGGATGCTTATAATGTTACAATTTGGATGAGAAGGCAGAATGATCAAGACCGAAGATGTGTTATGCTAAAGAATAGACACTGAAGACTTCGTCAATATCCGAGGGGGAGTCTGTTAGTGCACTACGTCTATTGACTTCGTCTTGTATAATGTAATAGGATAGAATAGAATTATCAGTGCTCGAGGTTCTAGAAACAAGTTTTTAGGTTTAAGAAACTGAGTTCGCTTGAAAGTGTCAAGATCAAGTTCAAGCGAAACCACATTAACTGAGTTCGCTTGAAACAGTCCTGGTCACACTCAAGCGAAACCAACAAGAGCTGAGTTCGCTTGAACTTGTCATGTCCATTTCAAGCGAAACCCACTCATCTATAAATAGGGCACTTGTTGATTCATTTGGTACGCGACTTCTGGATTTGTAACGAAGTGCTGCCAAAATCTGTTCAGGTTGTAATAGTTGTTAAAATCAATATAAGTGACAAATTTAATAGTATCAAGCTGTTTCCACGTCCGTTTCACTGATTCCGCCTTTGAATCAGATATAAAGCTCTTCTGAACGACTCGTTTGGGTCCAACAACGATCCTACAAGTTTTGAATTTTATTTTGCAGATAAATTGAAGAAACTTAAAGAGAGAAAAGCTGCAAAAGAAATGGAAGAAGTTAAGGTTGTTGAGAAGATTGTTGAAGTGGAAAAGGTAGTTGAAGTCGAGAAGATTGTGGAGATTGAAAAGATTATTGAAGTAACTAAACCCTGTCTTACATGTTTGGAATCTTGCAAACAATGTGAAGATAAAGATGAAAAGTTTAGTGAGCTTAAAAAATTGAAAGAGAAGTTGCTGTTTGATGTCAAGAATGTGAAAGAGTCGTACGATGTATTGAACAAAACTGTGAATAGTTTGCAGAAGACAAACTCTGAAAGAGAAGATGCTTTGACAACGATGAATGCAACAATGATGTCTAAGCAGAAAGAGATTAATTACTACATTGAAGAGTGTGCTAAGTTGAAACAGGAGTTGGAAATTGAAAAAGTTGAAAATGAAAGAATCAGGCGATTACTGAAAAGTTATTCAAGTTCTGATTATTTAATGACAGAATTTATCCAACTGTTGCAGGTTTTGAAGTGTTTGACGACAAGAAGCCGAAGAAAAAGGATACTGGTAAGAAACAGAGTGTCTGTTATAACAAGTGTCCGCCTCCAATTTAGGAAGGGTATTCGTCTAGAAAACCGAATGAGGAACAAGTAAAAAAGGCAGTCAATATAAAGTTGGAGTCCGAGATAACCGATGTATTACCAGGCAATATTGACATCACATTCACAGCGTCCGACATAGATCATGTGTCTGAATTAATAAAAAGGATGGTCGATCAGGTGTTAGATAAGGATGAGGAGTCTGAGTCAATGTCCGAGTCCAGGAGTTCGAATTCGTTTGTCAGGAGTTCAAAGTCGTCGGGAAAACGAATGTATAGTAAAGAATTTTTGTTGTCAAAATCTAATTTGAACGACGAAACATTTGAAGTTGCATATACCTTGAATGATTCTGACAAATTATATTTTGATAAATAATTTCCAATAAGAAGTGTTCAAGTTAAAAAGATAAAAAAGGTTTTCAAACTAACAGAAATCAATATTTCTGAAATAAAAGATGTAAATCTTACTGAAAAACCTAGAAAATACACTTCAAGAGTTCAACAACGTTTAAACAAGAAAAAAAGTTACAGTTCTGGTTTTTAAAAGAAACCTAACCATAACGGTAATTTCAAAAGGAAAGGTCTTGGATTTATTCAACCAGAAAATTATAAACATGAAAAAACTTCTAAAACAAATACAAAATTTGTTGCAGGGACAAGCTGTGAAGAGGAATCAAAAAGCTCATTCTGGAAGCAATCAAACAAAGAATTCCTTGCCAAGAAGCAAGAGAAAATGAAGAATGATGCTTATCAAAGAAAGGAGACAAGAACCTGTTATAGATGTCAAGAAGTTGGTCACATTGCCTGGAATTGTCCTAAGGCAACCAACACAAAACAGGGAGACTCAGAAAAACTGAAAGAGAAAGTTGTTGATAAGTCTGAACCACCAACTGAGAAATTTAAAGTGTTTAAAAATTCAACATATGAAGTTGGTGAATGTTCGAAAAGGTTTTACAATCGAAGGGGAAATCTTGATAACTAAGCATGGGTTGTTAAGAAATCAGAAGTAAAATCTGGCGATGAATCTGATTCCACAAAGTCAGAGGAGCCACAAGTTGAGATAAAACTGGAAACATCAGTGCCGCCAATGGATGATGTCAATTTTCCACCATTGCGGGCTAAAAATTTTAAACAAAAAGTTGGAAAGGTTGAGATCTCAAATCAATTCTATTCTAAGAAGAAAGAATTTGATGTTGATAAAGTGTTTAATGGAAATGTTAAAAAGATTTTTGGAAAAATGGTTGAGGGAAAGGCTAAAGGGGTAAAAGAGTTTTATGAAACAAAGAAAGCATCTTACTACCCTAGTGCAGATGAGGAGAAAACATCCAAGTTTGGTGAAGCTTGGATGTCAGTTTTTCATAAGTAAGAAGTATGGCTTGCCGGAGCTTCCAGGTTGGTAAGTGTGGAGCAGGTATCAGCATCTTTCTTGAGAAATTCACTTTTGTGATATTTCGACTTACAAGTGGTAAATCAGGGACATTAAGTTGTACTTGATTTTCTACAAGTGATATAGTTGTTAAAATCTAAAATTGTTATATTTGTCAAATGGTTGAGGAAAACAATGTGATGAACCCCTAACCTACAAGTGGAAAATCAACAAAACTTATTTTCCGGAAAAATCATTTTGGTTAAAACAAACTTAAGTGTTTTGAAATCATAATGAGAAAATAGTTTGTTGTAAGGGGGAGTTCTGATTGTTTATGCCAAGTGGATGGAGAAGTGAAGTGATTTGATATCAGTTGTCAATTTTACTTGTACAGTTTGTTTTCAAATTTCCTTAAATGTGTTTGAATTTTAGGGGGAGTAAGAATTTTCAGAAAATCCAAAAACATTAGAAAATTTGAAAATGTCAAAAACATGATAAAATCAAAAATGAGTTTTGTTGTAAAAAGAGGATATGATAGTACATCAGTGGACAGTTACAGTATACTAAAG
Organism: Helianthus tuberosus; assembly: GCA_030545235.1. NCBI lineage: Eukaryota > Viridiplantae > Streptophyta > Magnoliopsida > Asterales > Asteraceae > Helianthus > Helianthus tuberosus. The sequence continues at coordinate 148,028,672 of CM060411.1, read as the reverse complement.
AAATGTATTGTTTAAATAGCGTTAAACGGTCTCACTGATGATATGCCGATAGGTTTTTACACATTTAGTAAGCTTTTTCGGGATATAAACTTAAATTCAAACTTGCTTATTTCGTGGGGAACACTACTTGGATATATAGGTAACCCCTGAAATTTCGTTTGAAAGGTCCCTCTTTCTAAGATATTAGGTCTTTATGCTCAGTGATATCTGGGGTATTATCCCAGGACTTCTGATTTTGCGGAAGCAATGGCCTAGTCCCCGGAGAATACTTTACGCTAGCTTGAAATAAAAGCCTGCCCTCAGTACAAAAAAAATGATGAAACATTGAAAAATGCAAATCATGTGCTGTTGTAAAAAAGATCCTCTAAAGGGGACTCACCAAAAGTCGAAGCTGTCATCTCTCTGCTGAACGGAAGTTCTGACCTGAGCTCTCACGACCTTCGCATTTAACCCCTTACAGATATCATCTGTGGTATACTCACATGTAAGACTGAATATTGGGATCTGGATACGGGAGTATATTCAAGAGGTGGGACACATGAATGAGTTTAAGTTCTTAATACATCTAATTCATATCCTGAATCAGTTGAAATTTGTGTGAAAATTTAAGTGGATCAGTATATCGGCAATCTAAGTGAATTGTTTAATTCTTAATGTGTAACTAAGCTCAACGGTACTTGTGACTTGTCAAAAACTGATATGATCATCTTACACAAACTCACAAAAATATTGTCTGTAAATATTTCTTTAATGCATTTCATTTTATTCAAAATTTCAAATAGATTTTAGTGTGTTTTAGCATAAAATTTTGAAAACTTCAAAAAGATTTTCGACAACTGATTTTGGAGAGCTGATTTTCAAAATTCCAAGTGCTAAACATGATGAGCATGAGGTAAGGGAGAGCTTATGTTTAAATGAGAAAAGAGTTTGAATATTTACTTACAAGTGGTTCATCAGTTTTTAACATTGTTAAATCATTATGGATAAATTTGAGAGGGATTTTGGATATATAATTTTGTAAAATGTTAAATGTGTGAAATTTATTGTGAGGTAGAGGATGTGCAGGATAACATGGATTCTGAGTTTGAATATAAAGCCAGGTCATGATCCTGATCCTGTGAAAGACATATTACGATCAACATTCGAGGAGAGTTTGTTCGAGAGGAGTATGTTGGTGCTGATGAAAAAAAAAAGAGAAGAGGAAAGATTGAGAAAGTTTTACACTGTCAGATATTTCAAAGAGCGATCAGACTGATAAAGACTGAAGACGTTGAAGACTCGACACTTAAGACTCATCAACATCCGAGGGGGAGTCTGTTGGTGCATACGTCTGTCGACTTCGTCTTGTATCGAGTCTTGTATATGTATAGATATATCAGGGCACGAAAAATTGTTGAAAATAGGTCAACAGGCAAGTTCAAACGAAATTACATGATGTAATTCCGTTTGAAAGTGACAAGTTGTTTCAAACGAAATTAGCTTTGCTAATTTCGCTTGAACCTGTTATATCGTTTGAACCTAATCTCGTTTGAACTATGATTCCGCTTGAGTCATGTTCAAGCAGAATTACTTGGCCTATAAATAGTTGAGTCCTGATTCTGTTTGAGTCATTCTTGGATGTGTGTTTTCCGACTACGAAGCTTTCTCGAAGTGTCTACAGGCTTGTAATTGTTACCAGATCAATAGAAAGACAGTTAAAAGTGATATTATAGCTGAATCACACACAATATGTCTGTTTCCGCCTTTCATAGTGTGTAGAACGCCACTGATCGACTCGTTTCGGGTCCGTTCACGATCCTACAATATTTAACGCAGAGCAATCCTAAATTGAGATGTTAATAAGGATCTGAATCTAATTGAGGAACTACCATCTTGGCCCTGTCTTAAAATGACACATGGGCTAGGTCTTGTCCTTTTTAGATTTTGCCATTTTATTATAATGGTAGATCTTATAAAAGGAATGAAAATTTTGATTTATTCATATATTATATTCATATATAATGAACTTTAGATAAAACATTCCAATGATTTCAAAGGAGGTACAAAATTGCCCTAAACGGGACTTGAAAGAAATAATGTTGTCCATGAAGGGTCTGAAAGATAAGTTTGCCATTATAAAGACTTACTGTAAGGACCTTCAAAAATGTCTCAAAACTACCCGTAATTGAAAACCCGGACCCCTAAAACCCAAATCCATATCAAAAATCAAGAAAACAAGATTTTTGGTCTTCGGGCGGGCCGCGTAAAGGATAGGCTGGACTTCATGCGGGCCGCGTCAACACTAAATTTGACCGGATAAGCGTCCAGATCCACGTGTCACCCACGTGGCACACCTATGTGTGACACGGATGCCCTAGTCTACGATTAGGAGTCCCTCGCGGGCCGCGTAAGACCCATTTTTCAGCTATAAATAGCTTGGGTCATGAGCAGTTCACTGATGTCGAAAACATTTATCAAAAACGAAGTTTGGCTGCTCAAATTCGAAATTTACTTTTACAATAGCGAGGCGCTGCTACGATACAGGGTATTAACTCGATCGCTGCTACGATTCAATGTCCGATTGATTGAAACTACCCGATGGATGTTTAAGTGCTGCCCACATTAGGGCCATACTTTGTCAGTAGTCGTGAATTCGGCGGATGTTTAAGTATAGTACTTTGTCATTCGTTGTGAGGGTTTTTAATCTCGCGAGTTATCGTAAATGCTGTATTAGTTACTGACCTAGTTCGTGTGCATTGTTATTTAAATTAGGTTACAAGGCTAATCAGTAGGCTAAACTCTGTCCGTTTAAATCTGCAATGTGAGTCATTCTCTTTTATCAAAAGTATTTTACAATACTCCATTTATTTTCAAAGGTTATAATTACAGGGATTAAGTCATGGTTATCTTGAATCACTGGCTAAGTGGGGTATTGTGCACATTACTAATTTCTCACGATTAGGCTAATAAATCCTAACAGTGGTAATCATCACTACTTGGGGAAATAGACCCAATAGTGGTATGACCATCGTCACCAGATAAAAATAAGATAGAAGCCATTGTAATCGCTCTTATGCTGTAATTTATAACTATGTGTCATTTTATCAAATTGAGTGACTCGCCAATATTTCCCCGCTGATAAAATATTTTTAAAACATGTTTCAGGCGACCTGCTGTGAATCAAGGAAAATGTGCTACGGATCACTAACCAGCTTGAAAAGGTGGCTCAGTTAAAATAAATAAACATGTTTTATAAATCAGGGAATTCCCTACTGAAATTCCTCTATTGTAAATTACGGGGTTTATCCCGAATTATGAAATAAAATAATCGGGCATTTCAAGTTTTATAAGATCCTGATAAATCTTCCGCTGTCAACTCAACTAATAAATACCACGGGTTCCTGTCCCGCGGCTCCTGACCGGGTCAAACCGGGGCTGGGGCCGTGACAGGAAAATGTGGTATCAGAGCCACTGATTTAAGCCTATTAAGTATTTAAAAATACTTAATTTTCCTGATTACTGTCTTGTGATTATGTGTTTTTAATTGACTACTTGTTAGTTACAGTATGGGTAAGCAAAGAATCTCGGACATCTATCTTCAATTAGATAGTTCCCCAAAAGATAAGGGAATTTCATTCCAATCAAATTCCTCAAGATACTCAGCAGATACTGAGGAAGGAATATTTGTTCGTAAGTCACAGTATGAAAAACCACTTACCCCTAATAAAAGAAGTTTGATTATTAGGAAAAGTCAAGAGAAAGTGAGGAATTCACAACCAGAAGGAGTGATGATCAATAAGGAAACTCAGAAAATAGACACTAAACCACCATGGGAAGATGAGTTAGATGAAAAATGGACAAATCTCTACATGTTAGGCACTGTAGCAGTAAATGCTAACCTATAATTGAACCATCAGTACCTATGTCACCTATAAGCCAGAAACTTTAAAGAAACTTGCCCATTAGATAAACAACTTAGTAAGAAAAGATAGACTAAAATAAATTATCCCTAGTATATTTTCAGTTGTAATTTGTAAAATATATATAAAATCGCAATATTTCATTAATACTTAATTTTCTGATTTCCAATTTGTGATTATGTGGAAATTCAAATTACAAACATTTAACCTAGAATTTGTGTATGTTTCCTTATATTTACTAAACAGCATGAATGAGTTATCTGAAGCCCTTCAGAAACTCAATCTTTATCCTGTGAATGTGGAAGTTTCCAGAGACTTTACCGGGTATTGTGCTGACATAGAGGAACCTATGGAATTTCAAACCCAACCTCCGGAGAAACCTAAGCCAAAGAAGAGAAGAAGAATTGTGGGCTGGAGGTGTGTGCGTAGGAGGAAACCAGCAACACGGAAAGTTGTAAAGTCGGAGGATCCCAACGGTAAAGGCAAGGAAATAGAGATTGGGGAAAGTTCCAGGCAAGACCAGGAAATGTCACCCTGGGAAGAGTTAGATCATAAGCTGGCACTTAATGACCTCATCGGACCTGTCGGTGAAAATCTTTTTAATTACCCAGCGGAAGCACAACTTCCAGTTGACTTAGAGCCTGAAATCCCAGATCCTATTATCCATTCCCAACCTCTACTAGCAGAACTAGAAGAATGGTGGACCACCGTCTGGCAGTTTCAAAACCTCCTAAACAACCCTAATACCTTTTTCCCTCAATTTGATATTGAGCCTCCACTACACCCACCTATAAGCATGGAAAATCTGGCTAAACTCCACCATTATGGCGAGGAGCTGATTGATGTAGGGAACCGAATTAGGGAAGTAGGGGAAAGAATATCTTGGAAATACGACGAAAGGGAACGTCGTTTCTAAGAGGCCAGTTGACGAGGATGGTGTGACTGTGGTTGTATGGTTGTAAGAATATGTGTTTAATAATAGTATCATAATTATGTGAAATAACTAAAAAAATAAAACTTTGTAAGATAACCAGTTTGTACGGATGCCTAATATATATATAAAATATCGAAAGTTGAAAAATCAACAATTTTGGCTATACTTGTTAACGTGATTATGTGCAATTATTTTAATTATGTTTGGTTATTATTTATTTTATGCTAACCACTTATATAAATTAATTACCAGATGGCACACTGGTAATGAACAAGTTAACGAGGGTAACCAATCTGAGCAAAATCACGAAGATCAATTTCTGAATAGGCAAGATATCGAGAATATCGTTGCTCAAGGAATAGCCAATGCTATTCCAGCAATACTTGTTGCGGCTCGAAATCCAATTGAACCTCAACAAATTATTCCTAGCAAACGTACACACGGTGACAATTTTAGTAATAGTGTAAACGGAGGCGGCAATCATACTAATAACAACAACGATGGAATGCAAGCCCCGCTCCTTAAGAAAAAGAAAGCTGCAACGCCTGGTTGCACTTATAAGGAGTTTCTTGCCTGTAAACCGGTTGAATTTGCAGGCAACGAAGGGGCGACTGCTGCACTGCATTGGTTAGAGAAAACCGAGGCGGTGATTAAAATAAGTAAATGTTCCGAGGAAGACAAGGTCATGTACGCGCCATCTTTTTAAAGAAGGGGCGCTAGAATGGTGGAATACAGTACTACAAGCAAAAGGAAGCGATATGGCCTATGCCATGAGCTGGGAAGAATTTAAGCGGCTGGTGGAAAGAAAATTCTGCCCTGAATATGAAAAGGAACAAATGGCGAATAAGTTCCTGAACCACCGGATGGTGAATGTAGACTGTCGAGGGTATACTTCGACATTCTTCGAGTATGCAAGAGTGGTACCAACCCTGGCTTCGCCAGAACCGGTACTTATTTCCCGTTATATTTGGGGATTGATTGGCGAAATCCGTGATATTGTCAAGGCTGCGAGACCTCGCACTATTGACGATGCTGTGGAATTAGCTAACACCCTAACCGACGGGCTGATACGCACAAGAGAAGAAAACCGGAAAAAGGAAGTGGCCCAAAAGATTACCCAGGGATTCCGTGTGGGTAATCGTAGCAATTTCAAGAAAAAGGGAACTGCCCAATCTTCCAGTGTTCCATTTTGAAATTCCTGTAAAAGAAAGCATTTTGGAAGATGCAAAGGGTATTGCAATTTCTGCAAAATCCCGGGGCACCAAGAAGAAGATTGCAGGAAGAAGAAAGCAACAATCTGCTATAACTGCGGAGAAGCTAGACATTTTAGGCCAGACTGCCCTAAATTGGCCAAACCAGCTGATAACAAAAGCAAACCGGCCGAAGGAGCTACCAAGAGAAACGCAAGAGCCTTCCAGTTGACTACTCAGGAAGCAGAACTAATTCCTGACGTGATAACTGGTACGTTCCTAGTTCACAACGTTTATGCGAAAGTATTATTTGACTCTGGTGCAAACCAAAGTTTTATAAATACTTCATTCTGCCAAGCTCTTAACCTACCCTTAACCAATCTTAGACAAATTTTTACGGTAGAAACGACAGATGGGAGTTCTGTTAACATAGATAAGGTTTTGCGGGAAGAAAAGATCGAACTCTTAGGCCATGAATTTTCTGCAAACCTGTTACCTATGAAGTTAGCCGAATTCGATGTGATATTAGGAATGGATTGATTAGTAACCAACCATGCTCGAATTCTTTGTGATAAGAATTCCATAGAAATTCATACACCCTCCGGAGAATTAGTGGTGATTACAGGAAATAAGCCACGAAAGCCAATGAAATTCATTTCAGTAATGAAATTGGCCAGTTATTCAAGAAAACAAGAAATAGTGTATATGATTTCGGTAATCAGTAACCCTAAGGGTAAGGAACTTAAAGAAATTCTAGTAGTAGCAAAATACCCAGAGGTATTCCCAGAAGAACTACCTGGATTACCACCTGATAGGGAAGTAGAATTTAGAATTCATCTAATTCCTGGAACTACACCGATAGCCAAGGCACCTTATCGGTTAGCACCCACCGAAATGCTAGATTTGAAAAAGCAGTTAGATGAATTACTAAGCAAAGGATTCATACAACCTAGTTCATCCCCGTGGGGATCTCCAGTGTTGTTTGTGAAAAAGAAAGATGGGTCAATGAGAATGTGTATTGATTACAGGGAATTAAATAAGGTTACAATTAAGAATCGATACCCATTACCTAGGATCGATGATCTTTTCGATCAACTTCAGGGAGCTAGATATTTTTCTAAAATAGACTTACGCTCCGGATATCATCAATTGAAGGTACAAGAAGAAGACATACCTAAAACTGCTTTCATAACTAGGTATGGTCATTACGAGTTTACAGTCATGCCCTTTGGATTAACAAATGCTCCAGCAGCATTTATGGACATGATGAATAGGATCTGTAAACTGTACTTGGATAAATTCGTAATTGTCTTCATCGACGATATACTTATTTATTCCAAAAACTAGGAGGAGCATTGTGAGCACCTGCATGCACTCTTAACATTGTTAAGAAAGGATCAACTTTATGCCAAATTCTCAAAGTGTGAATTTTGGCTACAAGAAGTGCAATTTTTAAGTCACATGGTGAATCGCGAAGGTATTCACGTAGATCCTGCTAAGATAGAAGCAATCACCAAATGGAAGGTCCCGTAGTCAGCTATGGAAATTAGAAGTTTTATAGGGTTAGCTGGATACTATAGGCGTTTTATTAAGGATTTTTCCAAAATAGTTGTACCATTAACTAAGCTAACATGTAAAGCTGTTAATTTTGAATGGGGACCTAGGCAAGAGGAAGCTTTTAAGATTTTAAAGCAGAAATTAACAAACGCTCCAATTTTAGCTTTACCAGAAGGAACAGAGGATTTTGAAGTCTACTGTGATGCTTCTAAGCTAGGATTAGGATGTGTGCTAATGCAACGCAAAAAGGTAATTGCGTATGCGTCAAGGCAATTGAAAAAGCACGAAGAAAACTATACGACTCACGACTTAGAATTAGGAGCCATAATTTTTGCCCTTAAGATTTGGAGACACTATCTGTATGGAAGTAAGTTTACTGTCTATACAGATCATAAAAGCTTAAGATACATATTTGGGCAAAAAGAATTGAACATGAGGCAAAGGAGATGGATGGAAATCCTAAGTGACTACGACTGTGATATTCAATATCATGACGAAAAAGAAAACGTAGTTGCTGATGCTTTAAGTCGTAAGTATCATGAGAAACAACGATGAGTTCGTGCTCTTAGATTAAATCTACAGTTAGATTTAATGGAACAACTGAAAAACATTCAAGAAATAGCAATCAAGGATGATGCTGAAGGAATGAAAGGACGAATAAAGAAATTAGAACAAGGAAGTGAAGGAATGTGGAGATTCCACAAGAAAAGAATTTGGGTACCTAAGCGAGGAGAATTAAGAAATAAGATTTTAGAGGAAGCCCATAAATCTAGGTATACCATGCATCCTGGTAACAATAAGATGTACCAAGATTTAAGAAATAACTTCTGGTGGATAGGAATGAAAAAGGACATAGCTATATATGTTTCTAAATGTCTTACTTGTTCACAAGTTTAGGCAGAACACCAGAAACCTTTAGGATTACTTCAACAATTAGAAATGCCTGTATGGAAATGGGAGCTCATAACAATGGACTTTGTTACTAAGTTACCCAAGACCAGAAGAGGTAATGATGCAATTTGGGTAATTGTGGATCGATTAACCAAATCAGCTCATTTTCTACCCATGAAAGAAACCTTTAGCATGGAAAGGTTAGCCAAGTTGTACGTAGATGAAGTAGTATCCTTACATGGAGTTCCACTCTCCATTGTATCGGATAGGGATAGTCATTTCACTTCCCATTTCTGGACAAGTTTCCAAGAAGCAATGGGAACTCGCCTAAATCTAAGTACTGCATATCATCCTCAAACAGATGGACAAAGTGAAAGGACGATCCAAACCCTGGAAGACATGCTTAGGGAATGTGTGATAGATTTTGGTGGAAACTGGGATGACCACCTACCTTTAATCAAATTCTCCTATAACAATAGTTATCATTCAAGCATCGAAGCTGCCCCATTCGAAGCACTCTACGGACGTAAGTGTAGAACTCCAGTTTGTTGGGCAGAAATAGGAGAAGTCAATTATCAGGTCCTGAAATAGTGCAAGAAACTACCGACAAGATCACTCAAATCAAGGAAAGATTAAAGACGGCTCGAGATCGCCAGAAGAGTTATGCTGATAATCGACGTAAGCCACTAGAGTTTCAAGTTGGAGACAAGGTACTCTTGAAAGTTTCTCCTTGGAAAGGAGTAGTTCGGTTCGGTAAGAAAGGAAAGCTAAGTCCAAGGTACGTAGGAGCATTCCCAGTAGTCCAACGTATAGGACCAGTTGCTTATCGCTTACAACTACCAAAAGAGCAAGCTGGGGTACATGAAGTATTTCATGTATCCAATCTCAAGAAATGTCTATCGGACGAATCATTAGTAGTCCCTCTTCAAGACATCCAAGTAAATGAAACGTTAAAGTTCGTGGAGAAACCACTTCAGATAGAAGACAGAAAGATCAAGTTTCTCAAGCACAAAAGACTAGTACTGGTCAAAGTCAAATGGGATTCAAAAAGGGGACCCGAATATACTTGTGAGCTGGAATCTGAGATAAAGCGAAAGTATCCTCACTTATTTTAATAAATCTCGAGGACGAGATTTTAAATAAGGTGGGGAGGATGTAAGGACCTTCAAAAATGTCTCAAAACTACCCGTAATTGAAAACCCAGACCCCTAAAACCCTAATCCATATAAAAAATCAAGAAAACAAGATTTTTGGTCTTCAGGCGGGCCACGTAAAGGATAGGCTGGATTTAACGCGGGCCGCATCAACTCTAAATTTGACCAGATAAGCGTCCAGATCCACGTGTCACACCTATGTGTGACACGGATGCCCTAATCTACGATTAGGAGTCCCTCGCGGGCCGCGTAAAGGTCTTGAAGGGTCTTACGCGGGCCGCGTAAGACCCATTTTTCAGCTATAAATAGCTTGGGTCATGAGCAGTTCACTGATGTCGAAAACATTTCTCAGAAACGAAGTTTGGCTGCTCAAATTCGAAATTTACTTTTACAATAGCGAGGCGCTGCTACGATACAGGGTATTAACTCGATCGCTGCTATGATTCAATGTCCGATTGATTGAAACTACCCGATGGATGTTTAAGTGCTGCCCACATTAGGGCCATACTTTGTCATTAGTCGTGAATTCGACGGATGTTTAAGTATAGCACTTTGTCATTCGTTGTGAGGGTTTTTAATCTCGTGAGTTATCGTAAATGCTGTATTAGTTACTGACCTAGTTCGTGTGCATTGTAATTTAAATTAGGTTACAAGGCTAATCAGTAGGCTAAACTCTGCCCGTTTAAATCTGCAATGTGAGTCATTCTCTTTTATCAAAAGTATTTTACAATACTCCATTTATTTTCAAAGGTTATAATTACAGGGATTAAGTCATGGTTATCTTGAATCACTGGCTAAGTGGGGTATTGTGCACATTACTAATTTCTCACAGTTAGGACAGTTAGGCTAATAAATCCTAACAGTGATAATCATCACTACTTGGGGAAATAGACCCAATAGTGGTATGACCATCGTCACCAGAAGGTGACACGGCGCCAGATAAAAATAAGATAGAAGCCATTGTAATCGCTCTTATGCTGTAATTTATAACTATGTGTCATTTTATCAAATTGAGTGACTCGCCAGTATTTCCCCGCTGATAAAATATTTTTAGAACATGTTTCAGGCGACCTGCTGTGAATCAAGGAAAATGTGCTACGGAGCACTAACCAGCTTGAAAAGGTGGCTCAGTTAAAATAAATAAACATGTTTTATAAATCAGGGAATTCCCTAGTGAAATTCCTCTATTGTAAATTACGGGGTTTATCACGAATTATGAAATAAAATAATCGGGCATTTCAAGTTTTATAAGATCCTGATAAATCTTCCGCTGTCAACTCAACTAATAAATACCACGGGTTCCTGTCCCGCGGCTCCTGACCGGGTCAAACCGGGGCTGGGGTTGTGACACTTACTAAGTAAACGAACTTCAGTAAAAGGAGTTTCTTCTTCATTTTATCTTTGAATGTTTTCTCCTTGGTTGCACGTTAATCCTAGTCGCAGTACGAAGCTCGGCCTTTCCTAGGCTTCAAATGGGGAGAACTTCCATTACGGCTTCTTTGCTTGACGACATATAAAAATATATAGAATTGAAAGCAATAATTCTCCGAATAGAGATGAGAGTATTCCTACGTTAAGTCTAGACTCAGAAGGTCAAGGAATGTGCTACTGTGTCACTGAGATTAAACACAAAAGATTAGTGTTTAATTCACTCAATGTTGGCTCTGATACCAACCTGTCACACCCCGATATTTCCACGTATTACCGGTGGGCCCGGTGGGGAGTATCGTGACGTAGTTGATATCATCATAGTCAAACAACACAATTTAAATGCACAGCGGAAGCAAAAGATAAATCACATTACAAACCGAATATAAGTAATATCAAAGTATTACAACAGAATGTAAAAGATCCACAGGCGGATCAAAAGATAAAAATATCATTTTTCAACAGACTTTAACATCTAAAGCTTGCAAGACTCTTTATTGATGCTAGGAGTAGCCAGCCTATTCCGTCTAGTACCTGCACTAAGCCTTTTTGGAAAATATGTCTGTTTACACTGGTAAATACAATTAACTGACTCGTTTTGAAAATGTTTTAGAAAATTGATTTGAATGCACATGGCACAAAACTTTTTATAATTTGGGATAGTTATTTATATATAAACTTGTAAAAGAATTATATGTTCGTTATACGTTCAGTAGCCCGGGTTGTTAGTGCATTCATCTGTCAACTTCGTCTTAGATCGTGTCTCAGTTAGTTGCGAAGAATGTTCAAGAATGATGTCATGATGACATCACCAAAGCAACATCATCATGACATCATCACACAAGATGACAAAAGCAATTAAGGAAATGATATTGTAATTACATTCATTCATGCATTTCTGATTTCGCTTCTATGTCCTAGACTAGGTTCGCTTATATGTCAATATGGTGATTTCGCTCATATGTCATGTCTTTGGAGCGAAATCAGCCAACTATAAATACCCTACATATGATCTCATTCATGGAACTTGGAGAGAGACCTGTTCATGTGCTAGGTAACCATACTCTGTCAAATTCATTTCAGAAAGCATAAATAAAGAAGATATTGAAAGGAACAGCTGTTGTTACGTTACGTATTCTGATTCCGCCTTTATACGTGATGATGAACTGCCTTAACTGATCGTTTAGGGTCACGACACGGTCCAACAAGTGGTATCAGAGCTTCAGGACGAGGAGTTCATACTACTACAGCTGATTCGACTGAATTTTCTTACTTCTACTCACTTTCTTTCATACGTTTCTGATTTGAACTGGTTCTTACGGATGAAACGGTCTGATTTTTGAGTATTACGTGTGAAACATATGATTAACAAACCCTAGAAAGTTTTAGGTTGAAATACGGACTAAAACATGGTGAAAACTAGTTAAAACCTGATTTCGCTTTTATGAACATCGAGAGATAGTTGACTGATTTCGCTTTTACGGACACTTTAAGTCTGATTTCGCTTTTACGGACAATAGGCATCTGATTTCGCTCATTTGAACAACATGATTTCGCTTTCTTGGACAATTTCAGTGTGATTTCGCTTTTGTGACACTTTAGTGATTCCGCTTTTGTGTCAACTAGAGTCTCGCTTATAGCGACACTTAGAAATTCAGATCAAAAGTGTCAGTATTTCATATGATTGTGTATCGAGTGTATGAAATATTAAACTAGGGTGTCAGTGCATGCGATATTATCTTTTCGAGGTCTCGTAATTTGAAGATTCAGGTTGCTGGGTTTGATGATTGTTGTCGGCCATTTTTAATTGAGAATATTAAAATTTGCTTAGTTCAAGAAATTTAGTTGTTCATGTGATTGTGTCAGATTATTGATGTTTGTGATAAAAGATATCATGTGTTATGTGTCGGTTTGCATGTGATAGACACTAAACGAAGTTGTCTGTTAGTGGAGATTGTGAGAGTTCTCGGGTCATGTGTTGCATACAAAAACTTTTGAGTTGATAAATGTTGGCATGTGAAACAAAATAGGAAAGGTCCAATCACATTTGGCGGTCAAAAAGGAAATTGAGTTTAATTGTAGTTGTTGTCAGTTTGTGTAAATCTCAGCCCAAGTCTTAACATCAAAAGCCCATGTGAAACAGTGAATTGATCCTACCCACTAGATTTACGGAAACTTTAAATGGTTGTTGTTCATTATGATGTTTGTGCATTGATTTGATAAAAACATTACATGATATGTCAGATTTGTGTTGAATCATAGTTGATAAGTGGTTTGTCGTGTAGTGTCATTAAATAATTGATAAACAATTCGGGTCTGCATCATCCATTATTTGTCATTGTTTAAAAAAAAAAAATTTCAAAATTTTTCTAAGTGTGTAAACTAATTTAGTTTGTTTGTTTGTGCTAGGTGTTTGAAGATGTCAAGCAACGGTGAAGAGTTCTACAACACATTCTACAACGCATTCACTTCAGAATCGACAGATAGAAGATCTGAGATGAAAGAATATTCAAAGGAGATTTCGGAGAATTTGAAATTCGAGAACATGTACGGAAGCCAACAGAAGCCACCAAAGTTAATGAAAGTTGAAGATTATAATTGGTGGAAAAACAGATTTGAGGGTTGGATAAAAGCTTTTGCTACTGAAAGCTGGTTAAAACTGACACATGAATACGTTGCACCAGTAAAAGAGGGAGGATAGTTAATAGATGCAAAAGATTTTACAGAAATAGATATAAAAAATGTTGTGGCTGAACATAGAATGATAACATTGATCAAACAGTCAGTAAAAGAGGATATTATTTCATTGCTCGAACAAGAAAAGACTTCAAAAAGTTTGTGGGAAGCATTAGAGAGAAAATGTGTTGGAAGTAATGAAATTGTTAAAAACAAAAAGAAATTGTTGCGTAAAGAGTTTGATTTATTCAATTGTATGAAAAATGAGTCTGCTTGTAAAATGATTGAGAGATTCGGACATCTGAAAATGGAGCTGATCAGACACAAAATCATACCTTCTGAAGAGGAGCTGGTGGATAAATTGTTTGATTCATTGCCAAATGATCAAGAGTGGCAATACTTCGCTTTAATGTTGAAGAACACTATTAAGCCTGAAGATTTGAAAGTGGATTTGCTGATTGAAAGACTTGAAAGCCATGAGTTGGAGATAAAGAGATCTAAAGTCAACAATCCAGCTTATCAGCAGAATGTAGAACTTTACTACAGAGGAAATGTACCGCAAGCTGGGTCTCCAAGAACAGCATTTTCTGCAGAAAGTTCAAGTTCAGTGAACAATAAAAGTTTTCACAGTGGATCTTCTTCAACAACTTCTGATCAATCTGCTTCCAAGAATTTGTTTCAGTGTAATATTGCAGTGGATCTGAAGAATGGGCAGAATTTCAGCGAAGAGTCGGCAAAACAACAGATGGTTTTCTTGGCATCTGTACTTGAATCATATGAAAGCCTCGTTGCAGGGAAGATTGGCAATACCAATTTGACTAAAGAAGATTATGATCAATTAGACCCCGAGGAGATGGAACTAATGGATATCAGATGGTGCATGGCCAGTGCGGTTCGACGGGCACAGCGGTTCATGGAGATCACGGGGAGAAAGTCAATTGGTGGACCATCTACCAAATTGGGATTTGATAAATCCAAGGTGACATGTTTCAAATGTAAACAAAAAGGTCACTTTAAGCGCGAGTGCAGAAATGCATATGCTGCTGATGATTCTGAAAATCCGTTCAATGAAGATTACTACAGGAAGGCGATTTACCATCAGAACAAGTCTGAGCCACCAAGATTAAAGCAACCAGAAGAAAGATCAAGGGCTCTTGCAGTTATATATGATGATGAAGGTTACGACTGGAGTCAAGTTTGCCCTGAAGAAGATGCAGTCGGATATGCATTTGTTGCAAATGATGGTCATGATAATTGGTGGAGAAGAGACAATGCGAGATGGGAGATTGGCAAATTGTATGAACCATTTAAGGAAGCACAAAGAGCCAAGAGATGGAATGAAGAATTAGAGTGTTACATGGATCCACAGGGTAATCCAGTAGTTGATCCATCAAAAGTGGATTTTGATGTTGTAACCAATGTGTTTCCAAGTGAGGGCACTTTCAACACAAGAAGGCTTTCTGATAAAAGCTATTTGCCAAATTTGATGATCAAGTTAAAAGAAGTTTTTGAAGCAAGTTTACCGAAGGTGGTAGAACTGAAGAAAAGAAAAGAAGAAGAATTGAAGAAGATGATTGAAGAAGTGAAGACTGTTGCAAAGCTTGCTGGAGAGGAACAGAAAGCTGAAGAAACGCATAAGAATGAAGAAGCTCAGAAAGAAGAAAAGAAGGAAGATCAGAAAGTTGAGTCAGAAGAACCGATGCTGAATGAGACTGAGGTTAGAAAATCTTCTGATCTATCGAATGTTGAATTGGTTGATGAAAAAGAAAACAAGTGCAGGAATTGCATAGAAATGTGCAAAGCCTGTACTGAAAAAGATGATATCATAAAAACAAAAGATATTGAAACAAATAAACTTGAAAATGTTTTCAAAATAAAATGTAAAGAAATGATTGAAAAAGAAGAAATTTTGAAACTAAAAGTTGAAAACTTGACACAAAAATGTCAAGGTCTTGAAAAGGATAATGATGTTTATAGACAACTGTGTTCTACAAAATGTGTCGATTGTGTTGAAAAAGAATCGAAATTTCAAGATTTACAAAAACAGTATGATTCTTTAAAATGGTCGAGTCAGAGAGTACAAGAAGCTTATGATACTTTGAAGAGCCAAGTCAAAAGTTTTGATCAAAGATTGTCTGAAACTTTAACAACCAAAGAAATGTATGAGAGACAGTTTAAAGAAAAGCAAATTGAATTAAACAAATGTGTTGATGAAATTGCAAATCTTAAACAAGTCTTGGCTGAAAAAGAAAAGGTTGTTACAAAACTTCAAAGTTATCATAACTCTTCATACATTCTTGAACGCATTTTCAACATCACACTAGATGACAAAGATACTGAAAATTGCAAAAAGGGTATTGGTTCAGAATTTCATCAGGTACCACCACCATTGAGAAACAATTATACTTTTTATGATGAGGAAAAGGTGGCAAAAGGTTTGAATATAGCTGACTAGTTACCTGAAAGTATCGATGTGACTTACACCAAATCTGATGATGCTAATGATTCAGAGGTGGTAAGTAAGGTTGTTGAAAGCGTTTTGAAAGATGAGTCTACAAAAGGTAAGTCTGAATCACAGGATGAAAATGAAGGAAATCTTTATGATGGTTATCTGAAAAACACAAAATCCGAGAAAAATTTGAATGATGATTCAAAAGGATTGGTTTATACCATGATTGGATCAGACAAACTATTCTTAGATGTTGTATTCCTGATTCAGAATGTGATTTCAGAGAAGGTCGATCAAGTTTTTAAAATGGTTGAGATTGAGAAGTCTGAGATTTCAAAGTTTGCTGGTAAAGGTCATAAATCTTTTTATAACAAACCTGGTTTTAAGAAGAAAAATATGAAGGCTGGTTTGGGTTATAAAAAGAAACGGAATTGGAATCAAAGTAAAAAACCAAATTTGCAACAAAAGATGAATTTTGTTCAAGGGAAAAGTTTGAAAGAAGAGGAAAAACTCAAATTTGGACGACAGTCTAATGAGGAGTTTGATGCTATGAAAAAGAAACAACAACAGGCCAAGGATGTTTCAAAGAAAGTGTGTTTTAAATGTGATCAGATTGGACATGTTGCACGAAAGTGTCCAAATCCAAAGCCTGTTGATGTTGAAAAACAGAAATCTGAGGCTGTGAAACCGAGGTTAACCAGATTTGATTCGAAACAAACTTGGAGGTACAATACAAACAAGTTTGCTTCAAATCAAAATTAGAAATCAAACCCGAACAGGTTCGATTCAAGACAGACCTGGAATTCTCACACACCCAGATTTAGAACAACACAGAGTTGGAAAATATCTGTTGATATGACAAAACCTCAAGAGTTTTGGAAACCTAAAAATGTTATTAAAAAACAAAAGGTTCAAAAAGAGACAAATTTTTACAAAAGAGGTACTCCGAAAGGTCAAATGTGGAGTGCTAAGAAACAAGTGACGTCGGTAAAAGATGAGAAAGTTGAAGTCAAAGTTGAACAAGTTTTAAGTGACAAAGAGTTTCCAAAATTGATTGAACATTATTGTGTTGAAATGCCTAAGGTCCAACAGACCTGGGCTAAATTGTTCAAATGATTGATAAAGTTTGAATGTGCAGGTTCTCAACGAAGCTGAAGTTTGTGAGAATGATAGTTGGAGCAACCTGGCACAGGAAGAGGTTGCAGGACCCTGGTTTGGTTGAACAGGGAGTTTAGTTTGATTGTTTTCTGTACATAAATAAAAAATATTTTCAAAACTCTAAAAAAAAATTGAAAAATTAAAAACCAAAAATATGTTTTTAAGTTTGTTAAAATTTGAAAAACCAAAAATATGTTTGTTTTTAATTTTGTTTGAATGTATGTTGATTGAATACGCTGAAACCCTCACGGCTGAACAAACATGATTACTTTCATCAGATTGAAAAACGGTTTTCAAACTGTTAAGATCAATGGGTTGTAAATCATGGGGGTATGTTGTATTTTTTTTTTTGCAAATCAGAGCACTTGAAGCAGAAAATGGATGGCGAGACAAAGTTATCAATGTTGGTTGTCAAATTTTCTTTATATGGTTTTGCATTTTAGGGGGAGTAATATTGTTAGAAAATACAAAAACATTTGAAAATTTGAAAAAGTCAAAAACATGATAAAATTCAAAAATTGAGTTTTTGCGTAAAAAAGAGGAAATGATAGTACATCAGTAGACAGTTACAGTACGCTAAAGAAATGGAAAGTTTAAATGTGTTAAATGATCTCACCGTGGATGTGTCGGTAGGTTTTTATACATTTAGTAAACTTTTTCGGGATATAAACCTAAATTCAAACTTACTTATTTCGTGGGGAACACTACTTGGATATATAGGTAACCCCTGAAATCTCGTTTGAAAGGTCTCTTAATCTGATATACTAGGTCTTTATACTCAATGATGTCTGGGGTATTATTCCAGGACTTCTGCTGAATGGTGGTTCTGACCTAGTCCTTGGCTAATACTTGCTGCAATGCTTGAAACACATCATTAAACCCTCAGCATGCTGAAACAATAAAATTGATAAATGCTGCTGTTGTAAGCAAAAAGATCCTCTAAAGGGGACACACCGAAAAGTCGAAGCTGATATCTCTCTGCGTATACGGAAGTATCGACCTGAGATCCCTCGGCCCTCGCATACCTAATTTATATACATATATCATTGTAGTATACTCACCTGTAAGACTGATTATTGGGATTCTGGATACGGGAGTATATTCAAGAGGTGGGAAACATGAATGAGTTTAAGTTCCTAAAATACCTAATTCGTATCCTGAATCAGTTGAAATTTGTATGAAAATTTAAGTGGACAAGTATATCGACAATCTAAGTGAATTGTTTAATTCTTAAAGTGAAATTAAGCTCAACGGTACTTGTGATTTGTCATAAACTGATATGATCCTCTGATGCATACTCAAAACAAAAATATTATTTGTAAATATGTTTGTACATATTTCTTTACTGCTTTATGTTTTCAGAAAATACAAAAAGATTTTGATTTCTGCTTTATTTTCGACAACTGATGTCTGAGTGCTGAGTTTCAAAATCTAAGTAAGCTGATTGTGTTTCTGAAAATAAAACAAGTTCATTAATTTGAAACTTGAAGTTTTAAAATCAAAAATTCAAAAACAGTTTGTGATATCTCCAAGGTCATTAATTTAGACTTGGATGATTAACTGTGGGGGATTTGGATGCTTATATTGTTATAGAGCTAGTTTCCGATACGATTCGATGAAACTGCCAAATTCATGAGAAGTGGTTTAGAAGGTTTGAATTGCCAGATTATGATTTCTGGAAAATTTGAAGATTAAAATGTTGATACTTATAGTTGTATGAGTGATTGCAGGAAAAGTCCAGATTACGATCCTGAGAGCAAAGTCTTAGGGGGAGTCTGAAGACAAGTTGAAAGTTAGGAGGAGCTTGTAACTGGAAAGCTAGGTGTCGACCCCAAAGCACGGAAGCTTGATGATAGGGGGAGCCTGAAGCTGATAAAGACTGAAGACTGAGAAGAATCGACACTTAAGACTCGTCAACATCTGAGGGGGAGTCTGTTAGTGCATTCATCTGTCAACTTCGTCTTAGATCGTGTCTCAGTTAGTTGCGAAGAATGTTCAAGAATGATGTCATGATGACATCACCAAAGCAACATCATCATGACATCATAACACACAATGATGACAAAAGCAATTAAGGAAATGATATTGTAATTACATTCATTCATGCATTTCTGATTTCGCTTCTATGTCCTAGACTAGGTTCGCTTATATGTCAATATGGTGATTTCGCTCATATGTCATGTCTTTGGAGCGAAATCAGCCAACTATAAATACCCTACATATGATCTCATTCATGGAACTTAGAGCGAGACCTGTTCATGTGCTAGGTAACCAAACTCTGTCAAATTCATTTCAGAAAGCATAAATAAAGAAGATATTGAAAGGAACAGCTGTTGTTACGTTACGTATTCTGATTCCGCCTTTATACGTGATGATGAACTGCCTTAACTGATCATTTAGGGTCACGACATGGTCCAACACGGGTTGAATACCGGGTTAAAGATTAATAGACACACCACATGATATAGTCCCGCGGCGAGTTATTCTCGTAACCGGCGGTTATACCTTTTTATTTATATATATGCACTGGCGGGTGTACGCCTACACCCCGTGCTAAGGTCGTGGCCATTTCATGAATGATGCCAAGGATATCCGGGACATGGTCATTAACCCCCCAAAGGCTTTAAGCAAACACAACAATTTAAACGGGTCATCTCAATAAAGTAACCTTCATACGATTAAAATTTCAATGCTCGACCAAGCGGTATTTTATATACCATACCCCAAGCCCGTATAAGGGAAAATAAGTTAAAAGTATTTACCTGAGCAAATTATTCAATTTATCTCAACCGTATTCAATCAGCAATTTCAGATAGCTTTTACTGGGCTCCTAAATCTAGAACGAAGGTTTTTAATAACCTATTAGATTCCTAACAGGTCTTAATTAAGCCTATGCTTAGACCAGTTAGTTTTAAAGGAGGATATACGGTTCAGACGCAAGATTAAGCGAAGACCCGATTAGAATGTGATTTAGACCCGACAAGTTTGTATACTTGTTTAATATGGGTAAACTAGACACATTCTGGATTTTGAGATAAAAATGATAAGGTTTGACCCGTTTCGGCTAATTTATGCAAACTAGTTACATAAACCGATCCGAACGCGAAAAGTGCGTAACCGGTAACCAAATGAGTCATGAACATGTTTCCTAAGTTAATATGCCTTAAATATGTTGTGATATCATTAGGATTCCTTCCATTATGCCCAAAACGAATTTAAACTCAAACTATGCACCGTAGGGATATTTTGGTCATTTTAAAGGTTATAAAAGAGTTTGAATATTAATCTGAGATTTAGGTCTGATATAATCAGTAAAAATACTTAATTTAATAAGTTATATCAGTAGGGTATTGCCTATGTGTGGAATTTATCACTTTTAACCCAAGTATGCACCGAAGGGGCATTTTGGTAATTTCACATAGACTTTAAAAGTCAAAATTAGAATTCTGAGTTTGAAAACTTTGGCCTACTGTTTATTTATGAAAATTTACTTAAAACATCTGTAGGGATCAAGTCTTATATATTTAAAATAGTTTTAATACATACTATGTGTTTAAAACGCGTAAAAAGGCGGTTTTAAGCGATTTCCGGGTTTTATAAGAAAAGCTGATATTTTTATCATTCTAGAAGGCTTAAAATATTCTATTTATCATATAATATCAGTAGAAAAAGGTTTGGTATCAAAATGATTTGTAAAACTCATTTTATAGGCCAAAAGGGCAAAACCGACAATAACCGAATCAAAGCTAGAACCCTATGTTATGCTCAGCTTAAAAATAAATAAAAATCTTCAAAAATCCCAAAATATTATATTATATCAGTGGGTTTAGATATGCTTTATGCTAATTACGCCGTTTAATTAATAAAAAAGTTTTTCATTTACGCTAATGAGCATAACTCCTAATCTAGACCTCAAACTGATGTCAAATTTTTAGGGAAAGTTTATAAATCAGTAATAAAGGTTTCAATCCTCTCACATTTTCAAAAATCTCGTTTTAAGGTTAAAAGGGCATAATAGTCAACATTTGGGCATATAACGGAAACATGCATATGAATCGGATAACTAATGAACCAAGTTGTATAATCACAGAGGGTTATACTAACATGTAACCTGGTCCTAATAAAGTTCTAAGGCATTTCTAAAACATGCTACATTAGGTCAAAACTGAAAGTCAAAGAAAAAGTCTACTTTTGCGACTTTCGGTTCCGAACCGAGCTTAAACTGAAAATTGTCGGGTTGAACATGCTTAGACATGTTCTTACATTAATTACCAAGTTATATAAATGACAAAACAGGTTGTATGGCTTCTACATTGCTAATTATGGGTTTATTTGAAAATTAGCTTTCTGTTAACTTTTTAAGATCAAGTTTGACCCGACAATTGACCTACTTAGAGTGGGAATCAGAGAATACCCTTTTAAGGGTTTATTACCCACATAATTACCAACCCAAAGCTATTCTTAATTCGAGAATTGACTGGACCATTAGTGATTAATCACTAAGTCAAACCTTAATTACGACGGTTTTACTTTTGGCCATTAAACTAATTAAAACTGAACTAAGAGAGGTTATGGAAGCTTACTGAAGTACTAAGCACGATTTAGAAGGTAATGGAATCTTGTTTGAAGTCCAGGGAGCTCCAGATTTCAGCTTGAATGATTTTTGAGTGAGTGAACAATGAACTAGCAACCAAGAACACTTATATAAGAACTTTGATTCCACAAGATGATGCCAAACAAGTCTATGGGGTGATTCCTGATCATCCCAAGTGTCCCTAGGCCATTATAAACCATCAAACAAGCCCCTATAATCGAAAACCATGCTTTAAAGTCGGTGTAACTTGCTAGAACAGGCACCTGGCATGTTTTTCAGATGCTGGTAGACTCAGGCGGCCCGCGTAAGGCTTGGGCCTGGTCTTACGCGGCCCGTGTCAAGGTTGGCTCCGGTCAACAAGTTTGCAAGTATTGCATTTTAGGTCCCTGGTCCTTCTAAAGGTGGTTTTAACTTCCAATTTTGCATATTTAACCATCTAACTTGACTTTTAAGGGCTCCAAGACATAACCAAACTTCGTTAAGTCCTTGGTTAGCTTTATGTTCACCCGAAAAGCCTTAAATTTCAACGTTGACGCTTTTAACCCCTCATATACGAATGTTATCATAACTTTCTCATACGATAACGAAACCTTGTGAAATTTTTATCACTTATTCTAATGGGCATAATTAATCGTTACAAAGCTCCGGGTTTGCTAAAACGTCACTCAGAGGTATAAATTAAACATGTTGACACATTTAACCCCTGTAGTTTGTAATCTCTCACTTTCTTTCACAATTGGCTTCGTATGATCCATAATTCATCCGTTTAAGGGTATAAACATTGTGTAGGGTTATTGAAAGGTATATTTATCCATTGTTGACACTTTGAATCCTTTTATACACGTAGATTCTTTGTTTGTCAACTTTAGTCCCTCATAAGTAGTCTGTTGCACGTTTAGAGCTTATGACACGTGTCTATATTATATTGGACATAAAATTTCGAGGTGTTACATCCTCACCCCCTTAAAAGAAATCTCGACCTCGAGATTTACTGAAATAAATGAGGGTACTTTTCTTTCATTTTGGATTCTACCTCCCACGTATATTCGGGACCTCTACGGGCATCCCATTTAACCTTTACAATCGGCACTTGCTTCCTTCGAAGCTTCTTAACCTGTCGATCCTCGATCGACAAAGGTTTTTCAACAAATTTTAAGCTCTCGTCTATGTGCACATTCTTATGCGACATGACTAGTGATTCATCAGCTAGACATTTCTTCAGATTGCAGATGTGGAATACGTTTTGAATACCACTGAGCTCTTCAGGAAAATTTAACTTGTAAGCCACTGATCCGACACACTCGATGATCTCGAATGGTCCTATATACCTTGGGCTTAACTTACCTTTCTTACCAAATTGCATCACTCCCTTCCAGGGTGATACTTTAAGCAGAACCTTATCACCTACCTCGAACTTTAGAGGTTTACGCGTTTTGTCCGCGTAGTTTTTCGGCCTATCTCTGGCAGCTTTGAGACGATATCTTATCTGCACAATCTTGTCTGTCGTCTCCAGGACTATATCCGGTCCTGTTAGCTGGACATCTCCAACTTCTGCCCGGCAAACGGGCGTTCTGCATTTCTTTCCATACAAGGCTTCGAATGGTGCGGCTTGAATACTGGAATGATAATTATTATTATATGAAAATTCGATCAATGGAAGATGATTATCCCAACTTCCACCTAGATCAATAACATAAGCTTTTAACATATCTTCCAGTGTTTGAATTGTTCGCTTGCTTTGACCATCCGTTTGCGGATGATATGCAGTGCTGAGGTTTAGTCGGGTGCCTAAGGACTGCTGAAAGCTTTTTCAGAAATAGGACGTATATCTTGTATTCCTATCAGAGATAATAGACACTACACCCCGTGGAGAGATACAGTCTCATCCACGTACAGCTGAGCTAACTTATCAGAGCTGTTTGTTTCTTAACCTGTCAATCCTTAATCGATACATGTTTCTTATCACATCATAAATCTGCATATCGTTATGTGATAATGCGTCTCGACTTATCGGTGAAACATTTCTTAAATCATTAGTGTGTAATGCATTGCGAGCTCTGCCATGCTCCTTAAATAGGTTTTAGCTTATAAGCTTTTTGATCTTGATACATTCGATTCCCTGAATGTTCCTATATATCCAGGGCTTAACTTACCCTGATAAATTAAAATTTAGCACACCCTTCTTAGGGTGATACCTTCGATTGAACCTTATTCCTTATTAAGGACTTAAGAGGGTTGCGACTTTCATCCATCCTTAATTTTCTGCCGATTACTGGCAACTTTTAGATGATTACGAATTCGAATGATCTTATTCGTTGTTTCCAAGGTAATTTCAGGTTCTGATAATTGAACTTACCAATTTTCTGTCTAACAATAGATGTTTAACATTCCATCTATACAAGGTCCCCAAAGGAGCAGCCTTGATACTTACATAACAACTATATAGAAAAGTTTATCTTAAGGTGAGATGGTTATTCCAATCCACTGCTTAAAACTAATCTTAAGGAATAGCTAATCCTTGCCGCTAGTCGAACAAATCGACGATCCTGGGCAGCTGATGGCAAATTCTTAATTGTCGCCTAATTAGGGTTGCGGTAATCAATGCATAAGCAAAATGAACCGTTTTTATTAATTAACAATACCGAACTTCCCAGAATAATGAATTAGGCTTTATGAACCTATATATTAAAACTTACCTAATCAGGGTTTCGATTCTTCCAGTGATGACACTAGCCATCTTGGAGATTTCATAATAATACAGCCTTAAATGGGATATGAATCTTAACTATACTTGCCTCTCAGAAGGTAAACATGGTAATCTTAGGAGAAGGTAATCAAGACACAAGGAGGTTATAGAGATTTTCCAAATCTCAGGCTCTAGTTCATCTATCATATTTTGTGTCAGATAAGTGACCTATTTATGTTACGGGTCCATGAATTCCTTAATCGAAGACATTTACTTAGACAATTCCATTCTGGATATCTTCTTTGAATACCATTAGCTGACTTTAGTACCATATGACCATCGGAATATCTTTGTGGTCCCATGCATTAAACCTCCATACTGATCAGACATGGAAGCAATCTATGGAACATATTAAGATACACCAATCCTCATATGGCGCTTTTATCATACCATCTGGTATTCGTAATCGATAGTGATTAATGAGATATCAACTATATATGCTGACGCACTTCCTCTAGAGAGAGGATACTTCTAAAATTCTACGACTGAAGGTTTCTGACAGGAACAGAAGAAATGGTTCTTATGATTTCGCCTGTAAGTTTTACCTTACACTTAATATCTGGGGTTCTTACGGGAAAATTTCTAAAAGTTTGCTAAGCTTATGGTCTTATGAGAGACTTAGCAGCACCTGAAACCAAACGTATCTCCTAGCAATAAAATCACAATAAGGGATTTATCTGGTGTCATTATTAATGTGAACTGCCTCTAATCATTCATCAGGAGGGTTAAACGCCTCCATTCTTAATCCTTTTAAACTTAGCTGTTAAATTTTTGACAAATTTTAGGGCAGTCTTAGCTTTGACTGGTTATTTCTTAATCTATATTGTGACAACCCTCAAAATTACAGGTACTGTAATTAATTTTAATTACGTACTTAATGACTGTGCTTGATTACAACTGACAATTTAAACTGCTCTATGATTTTTATATCGTACATACACATGCATCATATTTTATACAGTCACTCCATTTATTACACACAAGCTTGAGTAATAAACTTGATGCACAAAACACAGTTAACACACTGAACGGATAACTTAGAAACATGTTGACAATGCCAACACATAGCCAAACAATAGGTTGAGGGACCTATTTGACATTCTTTGAAACTTGCTAGAAAACATCGAGAACTAAAACCGTCGTTATTTGAAAGTATAAAGTTTAGGGACTAAATTGTTATTTTTGAAACTATATAAATACAAGGGTTAAAGTGCAATTACTTCAAACTATAAGTTTTGGGTTCTTTTTGTAAGTTTTGGAAACTTATTTTATAAAGAAATAAATATATAGTTTTGAAATAAAAGTTCAAGGTTCATTTGGTCATTCTTTCAAACATAAACTCTAGGGACTAAAGTTGGCTTTCTTAAACTCATTTTAACTAAAGATCCTAACCTGGTTAACTTTCATATAAGGATTTCTTCTTTAAAGCTTAACTCAGTTAACTCTTTTAACTAAAATAGGTTAACTAAGTTAGTTCCTATATAATAAATCCCTCTTTAAACACTAACCTAGTCAGTCAAACTAACTGACTATTACAGGGACCATTTGTGACATTTTCAGAAACTTTAGGGACTGTTTTGGTCATTTTCGAAACTATTTTAACCTTATAAGTCTAACTGGGTTAGCCTATTATACAAGGATTCTTATTTTGAAATCTAACCTAGTTAATTATTTAACAGTACTATTACAAGGACTGTTATCGTAAATATAGAACCACAGGGATCAAAATGTAAAATTCTAATTAAATGAATAAAAGGGATTTAATCCCAAAGAACCGGGTATATACGGGATTCGAACCCGCGCCCCTCCGCAACCAAAACAACGCTCACACCAGCTGGTCTACCAGCTCACATGTGATGGATATCAGATTACAATATATATATATATATATATATATATATATATATATATATATATATATATATACATTTTAAAACAGACCTGGATACTTAGAACTAGTTCTGCAGGTTACGGGTTTCAACCAAAACACACCAAAACCGATTAAAATCGAATTTTTCCACTTCCTTTATTACTTTTAACATAACCCATTATGATTATACATCTTTTTCTTAAACAAATCGCACTAAAAACGCATTAAACGAGCATTAACCGGGATATATTAAAAAAAAAGTTTGTATAAGTGGAATTAATCCACTAATTTTGTGTCGGTTTGATCAATTTTTTTCGTGTATATAAGACTCCCTGAACTCTTACAAATCTTCCACACCCATTAGAACACTTAAACATACTGTTTTTGACGAAACCCGATCGGAAACTCTCGCCGGAGTTCAAAACTCGCCGGAATTTAGTCGATACGCCGTTCCAGCCAATACCGGTTCGTTTTTATTGTTTCAATTAGTTCATTTATGTTTATACAATGTTTCCCCAAAGTTAATTAAATTATAAACCAGTTTTGATCGAGTTTTGGATGCGTTGACTTTCTGGTTTGACCGAATTTGGGGAAGATGATAAATAGTGATTATTGTTTGTTTTCTTTTATTTAACAGATTTTTCATTAATTCATAATAAATTGAGACTAACTAGTTAAAGTCCGAAAACTTTAACATAAATACTTTAATTACTGATTCAATTATTAAAAATATTATGTTAGTCAAATTGTTTATAAAACTATTTTTTATAAATTAAAAATAGTTTAATCTTTACAAAATTATAATAATTCGGATTTAGTGAATTAATTATTGAAATTTTTATAGTAATTATTTTACATGTTGGACTTTACAAAAATAATATTATTACTGATATTTTATGTAAATTTGATATTTATATAAATAAATCAGTATTTATATTTATTTATATAGTTTAATTTAATGTAATTAAATTATATAACTATATAATTTTGATCCAAAATTATTTTTATGACAAAATATGCATTATTGAGTTTATACAAAATAAGAATCTGAATTTTTATTATATTTAATTATTTAGATAATTAAACTTATATAAACTTATTAATGGTTATTTTAACCATTTTAATTCATTTTAATCATTTAAAATGATTCCAAGGCCATAATAATTATTTTAAATCTGTAATACTAAAGTTCAATAATTAAAAATGTTATTTTTAATTATTCAGATTTAATATAATTATTCTGATAATTAATCATATAATTATCATATGTATTCTTTTAAACGAAATATTTATTTTTCAAATAGTAAATATTTCAACCATATAAATTAATTTATAATTTTTATAAATTAATTATATCACTTGTACAATATTTTGCCAATAATCATTATATTTTGTTATGTTATTATACTAGTTAAATATATTTGGTTTATTATTACAAATGTTTATATTAAATCATTTGTACAATTTGTGTAATTTTATTATGGCAAATTGGATTTAAATAATCCCAATTCACTGTTATTGGCCAATAATAATCCCAACTCATTTAATCACCAATAATAATCCGAACTATTCACTTTTGTTTGTAAAATACTCCCAGTTAAAAAAACCCTAACTAGGTTAAAAAATTGCTGATGTGGCATCTGATGTGGCCCTTTTAGCTGATGTGTCAAATGACGTGGCAGTTGACGTGGCATTTTTCGATGACGTGGCAGCTGATGTGGCAGTCTACGTGGCATTTTTCGATTACGTGGCAACTGATGTGGCAGATGATGTGGCAAGCCACATCAGCAATTTTTTAACCTAGTTAGTGTTTTTTTAACTGGGAGTATTTTACAAACAAAAGTGAATAGTTCGGATTATTATTGGTGATTAAATGAGTTGGGATTATTATTGGCCAATAACAGTGAGTTGGGATTATTTAAATCCAATTTGCCTTTTATTATTTATGATAAATAAATATTTTTCATAAATAATTCCATTACCTCATATTCACTTTCCGAGTTCTCTATTAGGTTATCCTAACCACATAAGTACCATTTAAACAAAACACTACCGAATCCTATAGATTTAGGATTTCCAATTATCCAATTAAACATTATTGTTGATACATATCCCATATTGTTGCATGTTCAATCAATTAGAGTGACGTGGAATCTTATTTCCAAGAACTCTCACATTTGCATACTCGTTAGGACTTACTCGTAATTAAGGTGAGTTCATGTCCCCCTTTTCTCTTAACAGTTTTTAGTTTTATACTTCGGGGGTGGAATACATGTTACAATTATTACAGACATTTTATACATGGTATGGTTAGCTTAAGGAGGGTTTACTACTTAGATCATGTGAGTGGGTAGGTGGAACTTAAGGCCATTAATCCTCGTTGTAGGACCGAGGGTCATGAGCGGTAGATCTATTTGGGTGTAGCGAGCCCAGCTCCTGAGTCCACAGTACGGACCATGGGGTGACTTTGAGCCCGACGCACAAATTTGCTAGGTTTGAGTCTTCCTGCATCACTTCACACATATCATTGGCTTTGCAACCCAATGGTGATCTCTTTTTCCTTATTGCTACATACCAGGGACGTTTATTCATACTTTGAAGGTTTATACATACTCACTTTTACATGAACTCGCTCAACTTTTGTTGATTTTTTTTCAAAATACATGTATTTCAGGAAATTAATGGATCTGGGAAGTATGCTATTGTGTCAAGCTGCGTAATGAATAACGATGTCATCCAGGTTTAGGAGGTGTAACCCTTACCTGGACGGTTACATGTCTTTAAATCACGTATTACTTAAGTCTTTTGTTGTGTCATGTGAAAACGCTTTAATCTTGTCTTGGTTGTAACTTGTTTTGTGTGTCGATATTTTAGACAATGACGTTGTGGTGTCTTTAAGTTTAATGAATGGATGAACATCATGTGTTTTACTTTCATATAGCATTGTTATGATTGTTGCTATGGTATTAAGAAGTCACACCAAATAAACCCACGCTTCCGCAAAAGCCAGGGTGTGACAACTTGGTATCAGAGCCTCGATCATAGCAAACTAGGATTCATTCTCGAGTCTAGACTATGATCACTAGGGCTCTCACGAAAATGTTTTCAAACATTTTTACATTGCATACACTAAACGTCCAGATCCAGGGCACAAACATTTTTACAAACAAAAGGCACAAATACACATTTCCAAAAAAAAAAATTATATTTCAGTCTTAGAGACTGAGGGAGTACAGCCTTAGAGGCTGGGGAGGTTCAGTCTTAGAGACTGAGGGATTCAATCTTAGAGATTGGGGATGTTTAGTCTTAGAGACTGGGAGGTTTGGTCTTAGAGGCCAGGGAGCTAGTTTGAGAAACTAGGGAGTTAGTCTTAGAGACTGGGTGGGATAATCTTGGGAAGACTAGGATGATTACTTACTTACATTGATTGTGACTTACATGCATTGTTGGATTATTTTATGCTATGACATGGGATGTTATGAGTTATTGTGTTATTACATACGCATATTACTTACTTACTATACTTACTATGACACTGGTGCCGACTATAGTTTTATATCGCTAGAATCTAAGAAAATACTTAGGTTAACTACTAGTAAGTTAGACATTCCGTACTCAATTGAACTGGCTAATGGGAAGCTAGTGGAAACGAATGAAGTCATCAGAGGATGCGTGATAAAGCTGGGAGAAAACGAGCTTACATTAGACCTACTGCCAGTCAAGCTTCGATGTGGTAGTAGGGATGGATTGGTTGTCAAGCAACAGAGCCATGGTTATAGGGATTTAGGTTATTAGAAATTACTCTTGACCTAGACTATAACTTACCTAGGACACTTTCCATTAGTAACTCTTCCATTATCTTTGCCTTGTCTTCATCTCTATTCTTATCTTTTGTAACCAATGCCTCGTCACCACAAATCTTATCTTTAGATTTTACAAATGCTCATCACCTATCCTTAGGTGATTATTTTCAAAACCTCTTCTGATTTTTAAATTCTCATCAAAGTCTTGGGCTCGAATAACGAACTCGTGCAATCTGGAAGGGTGGATGCCTGTATTCTGAGTTTTCTGTCTAGGCAAGCACTTCGTATAAATCTCATCAGACGCGAGACCGGTTGTGCTTACCTGGGGATTCTTGGGATGAGTATCCACTTATAGGCTAAAGCATGACTTCATCAAGTTATAAGAACCCAACTACTTGTCATTGATGTCATTTATTCGTGGAATAAATGATATCCATCTTGTTACGTGTTTTTCTTTGATCCTCATTGATTTTATGAAACTACATTACCCCATTATGAAATCACTATAATCTTTCCTTTAGAAAATGCCTCCATGACGAAACACACGTTCGCTTACCTGGGAACTACCGATGAGAGTACAGTATGCCTATCGGCTCAAGGCATGTTACCCTAATTCAAAAGGATTTTTTTTCTTTTCTCCGTTTCAGAACAATCCAAGTTTTTATCGATCTACATTGTACTACTATCAATTTATTACGATACGATTCCCTCTTTTTCAAAGTTTCAAAATTTTCTCGAGACCATACCTGTCAGATTCAAATTTTCAAACTAGCTGCAGAACGTAGCATGGAAGCACTAACCGATCACATGGTGTGATCCGGAATCTCCTTATCTATATAAGAAACTCACTACACGAGCTAATCTACATAAGAACTACAAACTTCTGATATAACTCAACACATACCCAAACCTTTCTTAGTTCAACAAAACCCCATATCCAAATGGCAAATCTCCCAACAGCATATGCTGAATCTTCAAATGCAGCAAAAATTCATCCTTTCCTTCAGTTTACTACTTTACACTATCAAGAGAGGTATCAAAAACTCAAGTATAAAGAAGTTCTTGCTATTAGCAGTATTGATTGGCAACGAATAGGAATGTTTGATTTCAGTGGGTTGCTGGCAAGATCACTACAACCTAATACACCTTGGCGCCGTTTCTTCGACATCCTAGAACCATCATATGATGAATTAGTGTATGAGTTCTCGTCCACTTTCTATTACAAATCTAATGAAAATCTTACCAATGAATCCATTCATTTTCAACTTTGTGGGAAACTTCATACTATGTCATTAACAGAATTCGCAGTTCATCTGGGCATATATACAGATGAAGAAGTCAAACAACCCATTTTTACGGAGGCATCAACATCTGGTTCCTCCGTGAATATGGTAAATTATTGGCAATACCATTCATTAAAAGAATGGTGTATCAACAATAATTCTACAAGCTTCATAGACCCTTGTTATCAATATATGCACCGTGTTTTAGCCCACACTATCACAGGGCGAAAACATAATCTACACAGAGTTAAAACAATCGAACTTTTCTATTTGTATAGTATTTTTGAGCAAGTTCCCTGTAATATTGCCCACGAACTTGCTGAATATTTTTCTAGTCAACATTCAAATCCTCTGAGAAGTCTCATGGGAGGGTCTTACATTACAAAAATAGCACAATCATTAGGTGTCTTAAGTGATCAGATTATCCAGGGATTATCTCCACCAAAGGCACCTGGGATTGTAAATCCTTACACCA
Organism: Helianthus tuberosus; assembly: GCA_030545235.1. NCBI lineage: Eukaryota > Viridiplantae > Streptophyta > Magnoliopsida > Asterales > Asteraceae > Helianthus > Helianthus tuberosus. The sequence goes on along the minus strand of CM060411.1, from coordinate 147,996,565 downwards.
TGAGGCTAACCTCTGTTCATATTGGTACACTAACACAATCATCACAGTTGGAGGGAGCTCCAGTTATCTTAGAGAATACCTTCCCACAAAATTTACAACAATCATTTTTGCAGTTTCCTCAACCGTCTTTTTATCAGTTTGATATGCAACCACTGCTGCCATACATACAAGAACCTATTACAACTAACTTACCCCAACCTTTAATACCGAACGTCTTACCAAGCTTCCCACCGTTACTTTTCGAGGAAAATTCAATGATGCAAGGAACTTGGTTTGATGAAAACATGATGACTCAAGATCAGTTAGCCTCAGAACCCTTTTTGCAAGCACCATTAATGCCACATTCTTTCCAGTCACTGTTGAACGAAGTAGAACAACTGCCACCAACTGATATGGCAGGCCCAAGTACGATGCCTCAAATGAATCTACCTCCAAATTCATTGGGAGACGAAGTGACTAGGTTAAACAATCAAGTTCAAAATTTGTCTCAACAAATAAGATGGTTGGCAGAAAGAAATCAAAGGTTGGAAAGCATGCTGATACAAATAACTAATCATATGCAACTGCCTCTACCACTTCCACCACCTTATAATCCTGAATTTGATCCATTACATAATTTATTTCAAATGTAAATTTGTTCAATAGATTGTCAAACAAACAATGCTATCATTGCTAATGTGAAATACTTTTTGATTAAGTTGATGTTATGTTATATTGATGCTTGTTTGATTTAAACAATACCTCAATTTTATTTGTTTTCCTCACCTAACTAGAAGTGCTATGTGGACCATGCAACGAAACGCGTAATTTTGGGTGCACACTTAATTACGGGGTTCGATGCATGAGAATCATAGTGAGCCTTGTTAAGTAAGGTGGCATATAAAAACATTATGTGGTTATGTGATTATCCATTATTTGCTCATTTGTACACACGATTGTTTGCATAATGTTTACATTACAAATCCAGCATAACATAGTGCCATGCAAAATAATTTCTATACAATGATAATTTCCTCAAAATTATCAGCACCAAACAATGACTTGCTTATATTGTTAATCATTACAATTTCATTCTATGATCTCTTTCGAATAAATTTCGGGACGAAATTTTCTTAACGGGGGGAGAATGTGACAACCCTCAAAATTACAGGTACTGTAATTAATTTTAATTACGTACTTAATGACTGTGCTTGATTACAACTGACAATTTAAACTGCTCTATGATTTTTATATCGTACATACACATGCATCATATTTTATACAGTCACTCCATTTATTACACACAAGCTTGAGTAATAAACTTGATGCACAAAACACAGTTAACACACTGAACGGATAACTTAGAAACATGTTGACAATGCCAACACATAGCCAAACAATAGGTTGAGGGACCTATTTGACATTCTTTGAAACTTGCTAGAAAACATCGAGAACTAAAACCGTCGTTATTTGAAAGTATAAAGTTTAGGGACTAAATTGTTATTTTTGAAACTATATAAATACAAGGGTTAAAGTGCAATTACTTCAAACTATAAGTTTTGGGTTCTTTTTGTAAGTTTTGGAAAATTATTTTATAAAGAAATAAATATATAGTTTTGAAATAAAAGTTCAAGGTTCATTTGGTCATTCTTTCAAACATAAACTCTAGGGACTAAAGTTGGCTTTCTTAAACTCATTTTAACTAAAGATCCTAACCTGGTTAACTTTCATATAAGGATTTCTTCTTTAAAGCTTAACTCAGTTAACTCTTTTAACTAAAATAGGTTAACTAAGTTAGTTCCTATATAATAAATCCCTCTTTAAACACTAACCTAGTCAGTCAAACTAACTGACTATTACAGGGACCATTTGTGACATTTTCAGAAACTTTAGGGACTGTTTTGGTCATTTTCGAAACTATTTTAACCTTATAAGTCTAACTGGGTTAGCCTATTATACAATGATTCTTATTTTGAAATCTAACCTAGTTAATTATTTAACGGTACTATTACAGGGACTGTTATCGTAAATATAGAACCACAGGGATCAAAATGTAAAATTCTAATTAAATGAATAAAAGGGATTTAATCCCAAAGAACCGGGTATATACGGGATTCGAACCCGCGCCCCTCCGCAACCAAAACAACGCTCACACCAGCTGGTCTACCAGCTCACATGTGATGGATATCAGATTACAATATATATATATATATATATACATTTTAAAACAGACCTGGATACTTAGAACCAGTTCTGCAGGTTACGGGTTTCAACCAAAACACACCAAAACCGATTAAAATCGAATTTTTCCACTTCCTTTATTACTTTTAACATAACCCATTATGATTATACGTCTTTTTCTTAAACAAATCGCACTAAAAACGCATTAAACGAGCATTAACCGGGATATATTAAAAAAAAAGTTTGTATAAGTGGAATTAATCCACTAATTTTGTGTCGGTTTGATCAATTTTTTTCGTGTATATAAGACTCCCTGAACTCTTACAAATCTTCCACACCCATTAGAACACTTAAACATACTGTTTTTGACGAAACCCGATCGGAAACTCTCGCCGGAGTTCAAAACTCGCCGGAATTTAGTCGATACGCCGTTCCAGCCAATACCGGTTCGTTTTTATTGTTTCAATTAGTTCATTTATGCTTATAAAATGTTTCCCCAAAGTTAATTAAATTATAAACCAGTTTTGATCGAGTTTTGGATGCGTTGACTTTCTGGTTTGACCGAATTTGGGGAAGATGATAAATAGTGATTATTGTTTGTTTTCTTTTATTTAACAGATTTTTCATTAATTCATAATAAATTGAGACTAACTAGTTAAAGTCCGAAAACTTTAACATAAATACTTTAATTACTGATTCAATTATTAAAAATATTATGTTAGTCAAATTGTTTATAAAACTATTTTTTATAAATTAAAAATAGTTTAATCTTTACAAAATTATAATAATTCGGATTTAGTGAATTAATTATTGAAATTTTTATAGTAATTATTTTACATGTTGGACTTTACAAAAATAATATTATTACTGATATTTTATGTAAATTTGATATTTATATAAATAAATCAGTATTTATATTTATTTATATAGTTTAATTTAATGTAATTAAATTATATAACTATATAATTTTGATCCAAAATTATTTTTATGACAAAATATGCATTATTGAGTTTATACAAAATAAGAATCTGAATTTTTATTATATTTAATTATTTAGATAATTAAACTTATATAAACTTATTAATGGTTATTTTAACCATTTTAATTCATTTTAATCATTTAAAATGATTCCAAGGCCATAATAATTATTTTAAATCTGTAATACTAAAGTTCAATAATTAAAAATGTTATTTTTAATTATTCAGATTTAATATAATTATTCTGATAATTAATCATATAATTATCATATGTATTCTTTTAAACGAAATATTTATTTTTCAAATAGTAAATATTTCAACCATATAAATTAATTTATAATTTTATAAATTAATTATATCACTTGTACAATATTTTGCCAATAATCATTATATTTAGTTATGTTATTATACTAGTTAAATATATTTGGTTTATTATTACAAATGTTTATATTAAATCATTTGTACAATTTGTGTAATTTTATTATTTATGATAAATAAATATTTTTCATAAATAATTCCATTACCTCATATTCACTTTCCGAGTTCTCTATTAGGTTATCCTAACCACATAAGTACCATTTAAACAAAACACTACCGAATCCTATAGATTTAGGATTTCCAATTATCCAATTAAACATTATTGTTGATACATATCCCATATTGTTGCATGTTCAATCAATTAGAGTGACGTGGAATCTTATTTCCAAGAACTCTCACATTTGCATACTCGTTAGGACTTACTCGTAATTAAGGTGAGTTCATGTCCCCCTTTTCTCTTAACAGTTTTCAGTTTTATACTTCGGGGGTGGAATACATGTTACAATTATTACAGACATTTTATACATGGTATGGTTAGCTTAAGGAGGGTTTACTACTTAGATCATGTGAGTGGGTAGGTGGAACTTAAGGCCATTAATCCTCGTTGTAGGACCGAGGGTCATGAGCGGTAGATCTATTTGGGTGTAGCGAGCCCAGCTCCTGAGTCCACAGTACGGACCATGGGGTGACTTTGAGCCCGACGCACAAATTTGCTAGGTTTGAGTCTTCCTGCATCACTTCACACATATCATTGGCTTTGCAACCCAATGGTGATCTCTTTTTCCTTATTGCTACATACCAGGGACGTTTATTCATACTTTGAAGGTTTATACATACTCACTTTTACATGAACTCGCTCAACTTTTGTTGATTTTTTTCAAAATACATGTATTTCAGGAAATTAATGGATCTGGGAAGTATGCTATTGTGTCAAGCTGCGTAATGAATAACGATGTCATCCAGGTTTAGGAGGTGTAACCCTTACCTGGACAGTTACATGTCTTTAAATCACGTATTACTTAAGTCTTTTGTTGTGTCATGTGAAAACGCTTTAATCTTGTCTTGGTTGTAACTTGTTTTGTGTGTCGATATTTTAGACAATGACGTTGTGGTGTCTTTAAGTTTAATGAATGGATGAACATCATGTGTTTTACTTTCATATATCATTGTTATGATTGTTCCTATGGTATTAAGAAGTCACACCAAATAAACCCACGCTTCCGCAAAAGCCAGGGTGTGACATATATAACGTGAGTAGCTGAGGTAGGTCCATAATGGATTTATAATGAGCAGGCTTTGAAACCTTAATGTGCCCTCTTATTGTCGTTGCTAACCACCAATAATTATTTGCATTAAGCTTAGATTTTGGGGTAAATGGAATAGGGTACTATCTCATCCAATGAATTAAAATTTGTAGCATACTGTCGACAGTCTAGAACTTTTATGGTGAAAGTCAGAAAATTATTATTCCATCTTTTTCCATTTCGTGAAGCGGATAATAGATTTTTCTAATAAGGTCCTTAAAACTTGGACCATCCCATAATGTATAAGAGGATCTTTCTTGTGGACTTCATTATTGTCCTCACTAATTAAGGGTATTGCCATCGAATGACCGTGATGCTTACCTTACCGTGTCCTCTCCAGCATAACCGCTGATACACCTAATGGTTTCTACTTCATCCAACAATTTCCCGTAATCGATGGCCCCTTTTTACTATTGAAGTCTCTTGACTTCCAAGAGACGAAGTACTTTTAAGTATATCCTAAAAGGAATGGGGCTCCTTGCCATATATGATTTTGTTTAGTTTATTCTTCGCATATGAAGTATGAATAAAGCTCTTCTTATGAGTAGCGACATGTGTCTTAGAGCAAGCAGCATTCGGCTTCTTGAACCTTTTCATGACTTTTCTCATAGCCTTTCTAACAGCTGCGTTAATTATAGTTTTGGAGATTAACTCCATTAACATTGAGGTTCACATTTGATGCATCCTTAACCTTTGTCGCATCTCTAGCATCGCGACTGTTGTTTGTCTCTTCTGAGTTTTCCATACTCGAAGCTTTGGTATTAAATACCAAATTCAACAAGTGCTTAGGCAATCCGTACCATGTGTCTCCTTGAATTGTCAAAGGCTCACCATAAGGAGTCTTGATAACTACTTGCTTTTTATCACACACAATATGGGCTTGGTTACAAGACGACCAATCCATTCCTATCACTATACCGAGTCCCTCTATTTTAACGGAAATAAGGACAGTGGAAAAGAATGATTCCTAATGGATATAAAACATCCATCTAATATTGCTGAAGCAGTCTCTGAGGTACTATCGGCCAATTCTACTTAATACTTAACGCTTAGAGTTTTAACAGGCAGATTTAATAATTTACAAAATCTTATTGTCTATGAAAGACTTATCTGCACCTGAATAAAATAATACTCTAGCATAAACGTCATTGATCAGGAAAGTACCTGTTGTGACATTGTTATCTTGAATGGCCTCTTGAGCATTCATTTGAAAGACTCCAGCTTTGGTCTTCTTAGCCTCTCCAGGCTTCTTGGTTTTATATGGGCAATTAGTTTTGATGTGCCCTATTTCATTACAACCATAGCAGGTTGCGTCCTTTATGTCTTGGCACTCCAAAGTTTTGTGCCCTTCTTTATTACAGATTCCACAAGGCTTAGCTTGTGACTCTAAAGTGCATTTCCCTTTAGTCGCCTTCTTTGGGCAGCGGGTCTTTATATGCCCCTTCTCGCCACAACCATAGCATGCGGCGTCCTTCAAGTCCTTGCATTCATGAGTCTTGTGATCCATCTCCTTACAGATGCCACATCCCCTGGTCTGTTCATGGAAACATTTTTCGAAGTGCTTCTTCCCGCAGGTTTTACATTTGGGTTTTGCCTCATTCGGCTTGGACCGATTTGATCCGGCCTTACCCTTTTTGTAACCCTTATCTGGGGTATTATCACACTTTCGCTTATGATCCTTTAATACGCGGTCCACGGCTTTGTTTACAGCTGTATCTAACATAGCCTGTAACTCGGTGCCCGTTAAGTTCAGTCTTGCATTATTATTCTGATCAACTGAATGATTGTGAGCTTCAGATGAGTCAGCCATGGTGAAGCTTTGAAGGCTACAAACCAAGTAATAATAATTTGTTTAATTATATAGTGAATTGTCGAATTTGATGATTAAATAGCCATGGCGCAAATAAACCATATAGGCCAATGGATAGTATTAAATTTATTTGATTATGTTTTGCCTAGGTTCTTAAATAAACCATCTTTGGCGTTTAAACGGAATATAATCCTTCATATTTATTAGACAGGGGACATAAGTCATGACTGTCAATATCGTACCGACATTTTATATAGCACAAGGGCTTGTTCCAAAGGACTTTTTGATGGCACAGGTGCCTTTTCACTAGGGAAATTTTAAAACATAATCAATGATTCCTTTGAATCGGAAAATTTCATAGTTCATTGTCTTGACAAGAAGTTATGAAATAAAACTATCTTTTTCATGTATACATCTTTGCCCGAAGGTATTCATCCCAATGGATGTTTTGATGTGTACATCCTGTTCGACGTTTATTAGTCATGATTCCTATTGATCTTTTAGGCTAAATAAGGGGTTTGGAAAATTCCCAATATAAAGATGACAAGTGTGATTTTATCGCATCAATGTTGTCAGGAGTGTTAACATGTTTTCAGATGTTAACAAGGATCCGAATCTCTTTTAAACAGGTTTTACCATCATAGCTCGGTCTGTAATGACATTCAAGCTAGGTTATACCTTTTAAGATTCTTTTTAATGTATATATTGGCAGAAAAGGAATGATATTTATTTTTTTAGGATTTTCATTATAATTATCCTAAATTTAATTAAAATATAACTATGGCACAAAAGGCCAAGTCACAATGACAACTTTAATTTATAAGCCATGATTTTTGTAGAATCAAGGTATTTAGGCTTGATCGTTGTTCATTGTCTTTTCTTCACAGGGAGTTGTAGGCTACGACTGTCTTTTGTCTTATATGACAATGAATATGGCTGTAAGCATTACATTCCTAATGGATGCTTAATTCACAAAATAAGAAAGGATATCGGGAGAATCCAATATAAGGATGATTTATGTGATTTTATCGAATCACATTTGCCAGGAATGTTAACATGTTTATAGATGTTAACAAGGATTTGAATCTTTTGAATAGGTTTTACCATCTTGGCCTTGTCTGAAATGACATATAGGCTAGGTTATACCTTTAAGATTCTTTTAATATTTAATGCAGAGCAATCCTAAATTGAGATGTTAATAAGGATCTGAATCTAATTGAGGAACTACCATCTTGGCCCTGTCTTAAAATGACACATGGGCTAGGTCTTGTCCTTTTTAGATTTTGTCATTTTATTATAATGGTAGATCTTATAAAAGGAATGAAAATTTTGATTTATTCATATATTATATTCATATATAATGAAATTTAGATAAAACATTCCAATGATTTCAAAGGAGGTACAGAATTACCCTAAACGAGACTTGAAAGAAATAATGTTGTCCATGAAGGGACTGAAAGATAAGTATGCCCTTATAAGGACTTACTAAGGAAACGAACTTCAGTAAAATGAGTTTCTTCTTCATTATATCTCTGAATGTTTTCTCCTTGGTTGCACATTAATCCTAGTCGCAGTACGAAGCTCGGCCTTTCCTAGGCTTCAAATGGGGAGAACTTCCATTACGGCTTCTTTGCTTGACGACATATATAAAAATATATGGAATTGAAAGCAATAATTCTCCGAAAAGAGATGAGAGTATTCCTACGTTAAGTCTAGACTCAGAAGGTCAAGGAATGTGCTACTGTGTCACTGAGATTAAACATAAAAGACTAGTGTTTAATTCACTCAATGTTGGCTCTGATACCAACCTGTCACACCCTGATATTTCCACGTATTACTGGTGGGCCCGGTGGGGAGTATCGTGACATAGTTGATATCATCATAGTCAAACAACACAATTTAAATGCACAGCGGAAGCAAAAGATGAATCACATTACAAATCGAATATAAGTAATATCAAAGTATTACAACGGAATGTAAAAGATCCACATGCGGATCAAAAGATAAAAAGATCATTTTTCAACAGACTTTAACATCTAAAGCTTGCAAGAATCTTTATTGATGCTAGGAGTAGCCAGCCTATTCCGTCTAGTACCTGCACTAAGCCTTTTTGGAAAATACGTCAGTTTACACTGGTAAATACAATTAACTGACTCGTTTTGAAAATGTTTTAGAAAATTGATTTGAATGCACATGGCACAAAACTTTTCATAACTTGGGATAGTTATTTATATATAAACTTGTAAAAGAATTACATCTTCGTTATACGTTCAGTAGCCCAGGTTGAATACCGGGTTAAAGATTAATAGACACACCACATGATATAGTCCCGCGGTGAGTTATTCTCGTAACCGGCAGTTATACCTTTTTATTTATATATATGCACTGGCGGGTGTACGCCTACACCCCGTGCTAAGGTCGTGGCCATTTCATGAATGATGCCAAGGATATCTGGGACATGGCCATTAACCCCCCAAAGGCTTTAAGCAACCACAACAATTTAAACGGGTCATCTCAATAAAGTAACCTTCATACGATTAAAAATTCAATGCCCGACCAAGCGGTATTTTATATACCGTACCCCAAGCCCGTATAAGGGAAAATAAGTTAAAAGTATTTACCTGCGCAAATTATTCAATTTATCTCAACCGTATTCAATCAGGAATTGCAGATAGCTTTTACTGGTCTCCTAAATCTGGAACGACGGTTTTTAATAACCTATTAGATTCATAACGGGTCTTAATTAAGCCTATGCTTAGACCGGTTAGTTTTAAAGGAGGATATACGGTTCAGACGCAAGATTAAGCAAAGACCGGGTTAGAATGTGATTTAGACCCGACAAGTTTGTATACTTGTTTAATATGGGTAACCTAAACACATTCTGGATTTTGAGATAAAAATGATAAGGTTTGACCCGTTTCGGCTAACTTATGCAAGCTAGTTACATAAACCGATCCGAACGCGAAAAGTGCGTAACGGGTAACCAAATTAGTCATGAACATGTTTCCTAAGTTAATATGCCTTAAATATGTTGTGATATCAGTAGGATGCCTTCCATTATGCCCAAAACGAATTTAAACTCAAATTATGCCCCGTAGGAGTATTTGGGTCATTTTAAAGGTTATAAAAGAGTTTAAATATTAATCTGAGGTTTAGGTCTGATATAATCAGTAAAAATAATTAATTTAATAAGTTATATCAGTAGGGGATTGCCTATGTGTGGAATTTATCACTTTTAACCCAACTATGCACCAAAGGGGAATTTTGGTAATTTCACATAGGCTTTAAAAGTCAAAATTAGAATTCTGAGTTTGAAAACTTTGGCCTACTGTTTATTTATGAAAATTTACTTAAAACATCAGTAGGGATCAAGTCTTATATATTTAAAATAGTTTTAATACATACTATGCGTTTAAAACGCGTAAAAAGGCGGTTTTAAGCGATTTCCGAGTTTTATAAGAAAAGCTGATATTTTTATCATTCTAGAAGGCTTAAAATATTCTATTTATCATATAATATTAGTAGAAAATGGTTTGGTATCAAAATGATTTGTAAAACTCATTTTATAGGCCAAAAGGGCAAAACCGACAATAACCGAATCAAAGCTAGAACCCTATGTTATGCTCATCTTAAAAATAAATAAAAATCTTAAAAAATCCCAAAATATTATATTATATCAGTGGGTATAAATTTTGGTATCAAAAATTGGGTTTAGATAGGCTTTATGCTAATTACGCCGTTTAATTAATAAAAAGCTTTTTATTTACGCTAATGAGCATAACTCCTAATCTAGACCTCAAACTGATGTCAAATTTTTAGGGTAAGTTTATAAATTAGTAATAAAGGTTTCTATCCTCTCACATTTTCAAAAATCTCATTTTAAGGTCAAAAGGGCATAATAGTCAACATTTAGGCATATAACGGAAACATGCATTTGAATCGGATAACTAATGAACCAAGTTGTATAATCACAGAGGGTTATACTAACATGTAACCTGGTCCTAATAAAGTTCTAAGGCATTTCTAAACCATGCTACATTAGGTCAGAACTGAAAGTCAAAGCAGAAGTCTACTTTTGCGACTTTCGGTTCCGAACCGAGCTTAAACAGAAAATTGTCGGGTTGAACATGCTTAGACATGTTCTTACATTAATTACCAAGTTATATAAATGACAAAACAGGTTGTATGGCTTCTACATTGCTAATTATGGGTTTATTTGAAAATTAGCTTTCTGTTAACTTTTTAAGATCAAGTTTGACCCGACAATTGACCTACTTAGAGTGGGAATCAGAGAATACCCTTTAAAGGGTTTATTACCCACATAATTACCAACTCAAAGCTATTCTTAATTCGAGAATTGATTGGACCATTAGTGATTAATCACTAAGTCAAACCTTAATTACGACGGTTTGACTTTTGGCCATTAAACTAATTAAAACTGAACTAAGAGAGGTTATGGGAGCTTACTGAAGTACTAAGCACGATTTAGAAGGTAATGGAATCTTGTTTGAAGTCCAGGGAGCTCCAGATTTCAGCTTGAATGATTTTTGAGTGAGTGAACAATGAACTAGCAACCAAGAACACTTATATAGGAACTTTGATTCCACAAGATGATGCCAAACAAGTCTATGGGGTGATTCCTGATCATCCCAAGTGTCCCTAGGCCATTATAAACCATCAAACAAGCCCCTAGAATCGAAAACCATGCTTTAAAGTCGGTGTAACTTGCTGGAACAGGCACCTGGCATGTTTTTCTGATGCTGGTAGACTCAGGCGGCCTTCGTAAGGCTTGGGCCTGGTCTTACGCGACCCGTGTCAAGGTTGGCTCCAGTCAACAAGTTTGCAAGTATTGCATTTTAGGTCCCTGGTCCTTCTAAAGGTGGTTTTAACTTCCAATTTTGCATATTTAACCCTCTAACTTGACTTTTAAGGGCTCCAAGACATAACCAAACTTCGTTAAATCCTTGGTTAGCTTTATGTTCACCCGAAAAGCCTTAAATTTCAACGTTGACGCTTTTAACCCCTCATATACGAATGTTATCATAACTTTCTCATACGATAACGAAACCTTGTGAAATTTTTATCACTTATTCTAATGGGAATAATTAATCGTTATAAAGCTTCGGGTTTGCTAAAAGGTCACTCAGAGGTATAAATTAAACATGTTGACACATTTAACCCCTGTAGTTTGTAATCTCTCACTTTCTTTCACAATTGGCTTCGTATGATCCATAATTCATCCGTTTAAGGGTATAAATATCGTGTAGGGTTATTGAAAGGTATATTTATCCATTGTTGACACTTTGAATCCTTTTATACACGTAGATTCTTCGTTTGTCAACTTTAGTCCCTCATAAGTAGTCTGTTGCACGTTTAGAGCTTATGACACGTGTCTATATTATATTGGACATAAAATTTTGAGGTGTTACACGTTACCGTACGAATCGACATACTTTTGCAGTTTGACGCAAATAGTCCTTTAATCGCACAAAGTAGCACGAAATGTCGTTTAATGACATCCAAGCCTTCCATGCTCCATAATGGGGATTCCCAAGCATGAGTTTAATTATTGCTACGCTCTCGATCGCTTAAATGGTCACCAAAAGGCGTAGATTCAAAAGGTGACGCTTTAGGTCCCTCTAATGCGCAAACTTGCGCATCTCATCATCTAATAGCATTGAAGCCTTATATAATCCGTATTTGGAATTCTTGAGAGTATTATTAAACATCATGATGCTTCGGGTTCGCTAAAAGGTCATTCAGAGGTGTAATTAAATATATTGACACTTTTAGTTCTTCTAACTTGCAAAGTTGCGCGTATCTTTACTTATAGGCATAAAAACCTTAGACGGCAAATGTTTGGCATTCCCGAGAGTATAATCAAATATCATGAAGCTCCCGGTTTGTTAAAAGGTCCCTCAGAGGTAAGAATTAACATGTTGACGCTTTTAACCCTTCATTGCGCAAACTTTCAATTAATTACGCGAACGGCTACACTCGATCAAGAAGTGGCTCATTTGTGAATATAAATACCATACGGGGTTATTCAGAAACTTATTTTTAGTATGTTAACACTTCCAGTCCTTTCATAATCAAGGTTTTTGAATTTTCGAAAAATTAGTCCCTAAATTTCAATGTTTGACTTCATTAGGGTTTATTACACGTGTCAATACATCATTGGTCATGATTTTACGAGGTGTTACATCCTCACCCCCTTAAAAGAAATCTCAACCTCGAGATTTGATAAAGTAAAGGATGTACTTTCTGTCGGATAATGGATTTAACTTCTATAGCACATCTGGAGCCTCTCCAAGCTCCCACGCTGACCTCTATAATAGGTACATGTATCCTTTTTGGAGCTTCTTAACCTGTCGATCCTCAATCGATGCAGGTTTCTCATCATATCATAAATCTGCATATCATTATGTGATAATGCTTCTCGACTTATTGGTGAAACACATCCTTAAATCATTAGTGTATAATGCATTGCGAGCTCCGCCAAGCTCCTTAAATAGGTTTTAGTTTATAAGTTATTTGATCTTGATACATTCGATTCCCTCAAATGATTCTATATATTCAGAGCTTAACTTAGCCTGATAGTTAACAAATTGGCACACCCTTCCTGGGTGATATCTTTTGTTGAACCTTATTCCTTAACAAGAACTTAGGAGGGTTGCTACTTTCATTAATCCTTGATTTTCTGCCGATTACTGGAAACTTTCAGGTGATTATGGATTTGTATGATCTTATTCGTTGTTTCCAAGGCAACTTTTAGATCCTGATAATTGGACTTACCAATCTTCTGTCTAACAATAAATGTTTAACATTTCATCTATACAAGGTCTCCAAAGGAGCAGCTTGATACTTACATAACAACTATATAGAAAAGCTTATTTTAAGGTGAGATGGTTATTCCAACCAATGCTTAAAACTAATCTTAAGGAGTAGCTAATCCTCGCCGCTAGTCGGACAAATTGGCGATCCTGGGCAGCTGCTGGCGATTCTTATTTGTCGTCTAAATAGGGTTGTGGTAAATGATGCATTTGCATAATGATCCGTCATTCTAATCAATAATAACTGAACTCTTAGAGTTACGAATTAGGCTTTTAGAACTTCTATTTTAAAACTCACTTAATTAGGAATTCGATCATTCGATAATCAACATGGAGTCTTTACAATACTGCAGCCCTAAGCGGGATGTTAATCTTAACTCTACTTGCCTTTCAGGAGGTAAACAAGGTAGTCTTAGGAGAAGATAATGTAGGATCGTGTGTTTGACCCGAATGAGTTGTTCAGAGAAGTTTTGATCTGTTTCAGATGCAGAAAATAAGAAACAGACTTAGACACAGCAAACAATACACTTTAAACACTTTTCTGATTGATATAACACTGAATACAATCACAGGATAAACCGGCAACACTTCGGTATCTAAATCAAGAACTCTCTCGAATGAATTCGCTTGAACCCTTTATATAGACATGAGGTTTCGCTTGAACATGCTCAAGCGAAATAACATATTGAAGCTGAATTACTTGTTCAAGCGAAATCAACTATTTCGCTTGAAACTGCCTTGTTCTCTTCAAGCTAAATTAGCTCATACACTTGTTTCCTCGATCTTCGTGCTCTATGCAATGCAAGACTCGATACAAGACGAAGTCGACAGACGCATGCACCAACAGACTCCCCCTCGAATGTTGACGAGTCTTAAAGTGTCGAGTCTTCTACATCTTCAGTCTTTATCAGTCTCTGGGCTTCCAGAATCTTGACCTGGCTCTTGAATCTTCTAATTCTCTTGATCAGATCTCTTGATTCCTTAAGTTCATCAGCATCATCAGTTCCAAGATCGAAACCCGGCTCACATTTTCACAGATTCAAACTTGATTCCTGGCTCTTATCTGCATAAATCTCTACTCAAAAATAAATTTTCTGATAACCACTTGTAGAGTAAATCTTAAAATGATTTAACATTTAGTTTCTGATGAACCACTTGCAAAAATATCATCTTCATTACAAAAGCATTTCTCATTTAGAACACACACTCCCAAACCATTAGCTCATCATGTTTAGCACTTGGAATTTTGAAAATTAGCTTTCCAACATCAGTTGTCAAAAATCTTTTTGAATTTTTCAAAATTTATGCTAAAACACACCGAAAATCTTTTTGGATTTTTGATATAACCAAAAAGAAATGCAGTAAAGAAATATTTACAGACAATATTTTTATGAGTTTGTGTAAGAGGATCATATCAGTCTATGAGACAAATCACCAACACCATTAAGCTTTATACATTTTAAGTTCTAAACGATTCACGTTGATTGACGATATTATTGTCCACTTAAACTCAATCTAACGACTTTCGAAAAGCTTACCGATATGTTAAGATATATTAATTTTGCACTAAATTCTTATGGACCCCACGATCTCAGCATATCCCCTCATCATGCAATACACTGACTCAAGTAATGCTTTTAAACTTTTATCAACTGTGATTTGTTGCAAAAACAACTCAGAATGTTTAAACATTAACAATCAGGTCGATACTTCCGTATACGCAGAGAAAGTCCAATGTTTAAACAAAATAAGAAAATAAAAACAAGTTGAAGTTGTTTAGGCTTTAACCACCAAGTCGATACTCCCGTATACGCAGAGGTGATCCAAAGCTTAAACGAAACACCAAAGAAAATAAAGCAGAACGTTTAGGCACTAACATCCAGGTCGATACTCACGTATACGCAGAGGATGTCCAATGCTTAAACAAAATAAAGAAATAAAACAAGTTTAAATCTTTATAAAAAGAAATGCACAATCACAGTGACTTTTTCAGCAAGTTGTGAAAGTTCACAAACTAACCGGTTTTTATGCTCTTTAGCATTCAGCGATTACTGAGTAGGTACACAATCAAGAAGGACAAAACTAAGTACTATGCTTTCAACCGTGTTTCCCACTAGAACTAGGCTTTTTCATTTAAGGTTTGTATCGTTATCGCAAATCTACTAGTCTAGCTGAGCCTATCGTCACATCTTTAGTGAGACCGTTTATCACATTTTAACTTTACATTTCTTTAGCATGCTTTGACTGTCTACTGATGTACTATCATTTCCTCTTTTTCACAACAAAACTCATTTTTACATATTCTCATGTTTTTACCTTTTTCAAATTTTCAAATGTTTTTGGATTTTCTAAAATTTTTACTCCCCCTAAAATGCAAATACATTTAAGGAAATTTGAAAACAAACTATACAAGAAACATGACAACCAAAATCGAATCACATCAATTCGCCATCCACTTGGCATAAACAATCAGAACTCCCCCTCACAACAAACTATTTTCCCATTGTGATTTCAAAACACTTAAGTTTGTTTTAATCAAATGGTTATTCCGAAAAATAAGTTTTGTTGATTTATCACTTGTAAATTAGGGGTTTGATTCATCACATTGTCTTTCAACCACTTATATGAGAATTACATCAAGTTCAAATTAATGACCTTGAGTAATCACTATGTCAGAACAAACCTCTGTATCTCTTGTAGGAATAAAACATCTACAAAAATTCATTTTACTAATAAAAATGTCGATTCCTGCTTCACACTTACCAACCTGGAAGCTCCGGCAAGTCACACTTAACCTGTAAAAATTTAACTATTATAAGATTCATTCAAAAAATCAATTATCAAGAATGATGCCGATTCCTGATCCACGATTACAAACTTGGGATCTCCGGCAAGTCCAGATTTTCAAGGAAAGAGAATTTCCACCCAAGTCTTACTAACCTTGGGTGTTTTTAACTCTTGTTCAGTAGGGTTATAAGTTGCTTTCTTTGTAGCATAAAAATCTTTAACCCCTTTTACTTTCCCATCAATCATTTTTCCAAAAAGTTTCTTCACATTTTCATTAAAAGTTTTCTCAACATCAAATTCATTCTTTTCAGAATAAAATTGATTCGAGATTTCAACCTTACCAACCTTTTGTTTAAAATTTTCATTCTTCAATAATGGAATTTTAACATCATCCACTGAAGACACTGATTTTTCTTCTTTTACCTCAACCTGTGGCTCTTCTGATTTTGTGAAACCAGAATCATTGCCGATTTTCTCATCAACCTTCTTAACAACCCACATTTGGTTGTCTTTTGCTTTCTTTTTATAAAAAATTTTCTTTGAACATTCACCAACTTCATAAGTAGAGTTTTCAAAAGTTTTGAATGCTTCAGTTGGTGGTTCAACATCAACAACTTTTTCTTTAAGTTTTTTAGATACTCCCTGTTTTGAATTTGTCGTTTGAAAACAAGTTGATGCAATGTGACCCACTTCATTGCATTTAAAACAAGTTCTAGTCTCTTTTGGATGAAAAACTCCAGTTCCAGTTCTTTTCTTCTCAGCAAGAAACTCCTGATTTGATTGTGTCCAGAACGGTTTCTTCTGTTCTTCCTCAGCACTTCCTACTGAAACAAATTTTGTTTTTGTTTTAGAATTTTTCTCATTTTTATAATTTTTCTGGTGGAATAAAACCTAATCCTTTCTTTTTGAAATTACCATTATGGTTTGGTTTCTTTTGAAAACCAGAACCAGAATTGTAACCCTTTTTCTTGTTTAAACGCTGTTGAACTCTTGAAGTGTATTTTTTAGGTTTTCCAGTAAAATTTAAATCTTTTATTTCAGAAATATTAATTTCTGTAAGTTTGAAAACCTTTTTGATCTTTTCAAATCTAACACTTCTTATTGGAAATTCCTTGTCAGAATATAATTTGTCAGAATCATTCAAAGTATATGCTACTTCAAATGTTTCATCATCCAAACTTGATTTTGATAACAAAAACTCTTTACTATAAACCCGTTTAACCGACGATTTTGTACTGTTGACTGATGAATTTGAACCTCCAAATTCAGACTTTGACTCAGACTCCTCATCAGTATCCAACACCTGATCGACCACCTTTTTAATTAACTCAGACTCATGATCAGTGTCAGACGATGTGAAAGTAACGTCAATGTTTTCTGGTAAATCATCAGTTGTGTCGGTTTTTAGCTTTATATTAACTGCTTTTTCAACTTGCTCCTCATTTGGTTTTCTAGGAGAATAACCTTCCCGGATTGGAGGCGGACACTTGTTATAACTAACACTCGGTTTCTTACCAGTATCATTCTTCTTTGGCTTCTCGTCTTGGAAAGCTTCGAAACCTGCAACAGTTGGATAAATTCGATCAATAAGATAATCAGAACTAGAATAACTTTGTAATAAGCGTCTGATTCTCTCATTCTCAATTTTCTCCTTTTCCAACTCTTGTTTCAGATTGGCACACTCTTCAATGTAATGATTTATAGCTTTTTGTTTTGTCATCATCACAGCATTCATCATAGTTAATGCTTTTTCTCTTTCAGAATTCGTCTTTTGAAGACCAGTTACTGTTCTGTTCAAAACATCATAGGATTCTTTCACGTAATTTATATTGAACAGTAATTGCTCTTTCATCTTCTCAAACTCAATCAGCTTCTCATCTTTTGCTGCACATTCTTTGCAAAATTCAAGACACTTTGGACAAGGCTTGATGACTTCCACAATTTTTTCTATTTCAACTATTTTCACTACTTCAACCACCTTTTCTGTATCAACAAACTCCTCAGCAGCAACTTTAACTTTTTCATTTTGAACAATCTCATCTTTTTCAGCAACACTTTCAGACTTCATTTTCTTTTGTTCTTTTGCAGATTGTTTCTCTTTCAGCTTTTCCAATCGATCTGCAAAATAAAAATGAAAACTTTCAGGAGAGAGATGAGATTTTGCAACATTAATATGTCTTTCTTCCTCATCATCACTACCGTCATCAGTTGGCGATTGATCAAACTCTACTGATTTGTCAGAACTATCATCCGAAAAACCAGAATCAGATGGTGTTTTATCAAATACAATTTCTTTTTCTGAACCATCATCTGAACTTTGTGAACGTTCATCTGATGAAACAAACTTTTAATCTTCATTCTTCACACTAACACCAATAGATTTCATCCACTCGGTAAACATGTTTGGTTCTTTCACAATCTTAGCAATGAAAGCTTTAAACTCTCCTTTTTCATCAACAAACATATCCCAGCTAAAGCCTTCAGGTAGCCTTTCATCATCTTGATTGATTAGGCATGCTTTGCTGTCGGATGAAATGTATTTGTTCCAGCTGAAATTGTCTTGATTCACTAAACATGCTCTCTTTGAATCCTCTATCACTTTTATACCATGAGCCACTTGTGGTTCTTGTTGTTGTTGTTGACCGACTTGTTGATATATGGCTTTCCGGTAGTAGTCATCTTTTCCGAACGGATTCTTAGCTTCACTTACTTCTCTGTTCTTGCATTCCCTCTTGAAATGACCTTTCTCCCTGCATCGAAAACAAGTAACTTTAGATTTATCAAAACCTAATGTAGAAACATGTGCATCAAGAAAATCATTTCTTCCAGTAATCAGCTTGAACTTTTCTGCTCTTCTTAGGACACTAGCTAGACACCATTTGATGTCCATGAGCTCCATTTCTTCAGCGTCTATCTGATCGTAATCCTCTTTTGTTAGCATAGGATTCCCGATCCTTCCTGCAACCAAGCCTTCATAGGATAGTAGCACGGAACCAAGTAATGCCATGTGATCTTTTGCAACTTCTTCAGAGAAACTTTAACCTTTAGGAAGATTCAAAGCAATGTTACATTATATCACATATCCATTTCCACTTTTAGAACTTTGATGTTGAAAGCTTGATGTTGTATCTTTTGGATTAACACTTGGATATGAAGAGAATCCACTGCTTTTGTTTGAACTTTGATCAACTTTTTCAGATGAATCTCCAACACTAAATGCAGTTTGAATTTTCAGGCTTCTTTCAACCTCTTGAACACTACCTTTGTAGTACATTTTTACATCTTGTTGACCACTCGGATTATTCATCCTCGCAATCTTTTGCTGTTCAAGATCTTGACCCTCAATCTTCTTAATGAACTGAGAAATTGTTAACCCATCATATACCCCAGTGTTCTTTAAGATCATCAAATAAGTAACCCATTCTTTTTGCGGTAAAGCATCAGCTAACTTGTCAACCCACTCTTCACGATCTTTGGTTATACTTAGCATCCACATGGATTGCACTAAGTGGCAATATCTTTCAATTAGCTTCTTTGTATCTTCCCCGGGCAAACTAGTGAATAGATCAAATTCTTTCTTAAGCAATGCCTTTTTACTTTTAATCATATTTTCACTACCCTCAAACTTGATTCTAAGAGCTTCCCAAATCGATTTTGATGTCTTGTCATGTTGAAGCAACACAAAGATGTCTTCTTTGATAGCTTGCTGAAGTAAACTGATCATCATTTTCTCAGCTTTGTACATATCTCGTTCTTGGTCACTGAATTCAGAAATTGTTTTCACAACTTGCAACTCTGTACGTGGTAGAACATACTTCTTCAGAATGCATTCCCATGATCTCAGATGGTTAGCTTGAACCCAGTTTTCAAATCTGTCTTTCCATCCGTAATACTCTTCAATGCTCATTAGCTTCGGGGGTTTTTGTAATGTTCCAGTTTCGTTTTCCAAATTCATGTTCTGAGCAATGGAAGTTGAATTAGTCGGGGATGTTGCAAAAGCGTTATAAAATTCTTCACTCATGATTCCGTAAAATCGTTTTTACAAAATAGACAATTTCAAGCGAGATTATGTCTTCAAGCGAAATGACTTGCACACAATCTTCAAGCGAAATACCTGCACAACACTTCAAGCGAAATCAAATCTCAAACAAAATGTCAACTTCAAGCGAAATACCCGATTGAAGCGAAATCAGGTTTGTTCTTTCAAGCGAAATCAAATGAACAACCCTCTCAAGCGAAACCAGATATTATCAAGCAAAACCTGATATTTCGCTTGAAATGGAAATAATCTTTCAAGCGAAATATGATGATTCGTTCAAGCGAAATCTAGTTTTTAGTCCAATTTTGTTAGTTTTAGTTCGAATTTTAAGCTGATATTCTCAAGGGTTTGTTAAAACACTGTTTCACTTGTGTTGTGAAAAACTCAGGTCATTTTAACCATAAAAAGTTGTCCAATTCAGAAAAAAAAGTGTAGAAATAAGAAATAGTGATGAAATCAAGCTGTAATCTGCAGAACTCCTCCTCCTGAGCTCTGATACCAGTTGTAGGATCGTGTGTTTGACCCGAATGAGTCGTTCAGAGAAGTTTTGATCTGTTTCAGATGCGGAAAAAAAGAAACAGACTTAGACACGACAAACAATACACTTTAAACACTTTTCTGATTGATATAACACTGAATACAATCACAGGATAAACCGGCAGCACTTCGGTATCTAAATCAAGAACTCTCTCGAATGAATTCGCTTGAACCCTTTATATAGACATGAGGTTTCGCTTGAACATGCTCAAGCAAAACACCCTCAAGCGAAATAACATATTGAAGCTGAATTACTCGTTCAAGCGAAATCAACTATTTCGCTTGAAACTGCCTTGTTCTCTTCAAGCTAAATCAGCTCATACACTTGTTTCCTCGATCTTCGTGCTCTATGTAATGCAAGACTCGATACAAGACGAAGTCGACAGATGCATGCACCAACAGATAATCAGGATACAAGGAGGTTACAGAGATTTTCCAAATCTCAGGCTCCAGTTCATCTATCACATTCTGTGTCAGATAAGTGACACATTTATGTTACGAGTCCACAAATTCCTTAATCGGAGACATTTACTTGGACAAATTCATTCTGGATATCTTCTTTGAATACCATTAGCTGACTTTAGTACCATATGACCATCGGAATATCCTTGCGGTCCCATGCATTAAACTTCCATACTGATCCGACATGGAAGCAATCTATGGAACTTATTACGATACATCAATCCTCATGTGGCGCTTTTGTCATATCGTCTGGTATTCGCAATCGATAGAGATCAAAGAGATATCAACTACATATGCTGACGCACTTCCTCTAGAGAGAGGATAATTCAAAAATTATATGACTGAAGGTTTCTAACAGGAACAGAAGAAATGGTTCTTATGATTTCGCCTGTAAGTTCTACCTTACACTTAATATCTGGGGTTCTTACGGGAAAATTTCTAAAAGTTTGCTAAGCTTATGGTCTTATGAGAGACTTAGCAGCACCTGAAACCAAACGTAACTCTTAGCAATCAAATCACAATAAGGGATTTATCTGGTGTTATTATTAATGTAAATCTCCTCTAATCATTCATCAGGAGGGTTAAACGCCTCCATTCTTAATCCTTTTAAACTTGGCTGTAAAATCTTTGACAAATTTTTAGGGCAGTCTCAGCTTTGACTGATTATTTCTTAATCTATAAAACATGAGTAGCTAAGGTAGATCCATAATGGATTTATAATAAGCAGGCTTTGAAACCTTAATGCCCTCTTATTGCCGATGCTAACCACCAATAATTATTTGCATTAAGCTTAGATTTTGGGTAAACTTAATAGAGCACTATCTCAGCCAATGAATTAAAATTTGCAACATACAGTCGACAATCTAGAACTTTTATGGTGAGAGTCAGAAAATTCTTATTCCATCTTTTTCCATTTTGAGATGCGGATAATAGGTTTTTCTAATAAGGCCCTTAAAACTTGGACCATCCCATATTGTATAAAAGGATCTTTCTTGTGGACTTCATTAATGTCCTTACTAATTTTTTGGGTATTGCCATCGAATGACTGTGATGCATACCTCACCGTGTCCTTTCCAGTATAACCGTTGATACACCTAATGATTTCTACTTCATCCAACAATTTCCTGCAATCGATGGCCCCTTTTTATTATTGAAGTCTCTTGACTTCCAAGAGATGAAGTACTTTTAAGTACATCCTAAAAAGAATGGGGCTCCTTTCCATATATGCTTTTACTGGGTTTATTCTTCGCATTTGAAGTATGAATATAGCTCTTCTCATGAGCAGCGACATGTGTTTTAGAGCGAGCAGCATTCGGATTCTTGAACCTTTTCATGACTTTTCTCATAGTCTTTCTAACTGCTGCGTTAATTACAGTTTTGGAGATTAACTCCATCAACATTGAGGTTCACGTTTGATGCATCATTAACATTTGTCGCATCTCTAGCATCGCGACTGTTGTTTGTCTCTTCTGAGTTTTGCATACTCGAAGCTTTGTCGTTAAATACCAAACTCAACAAGTGCTTAGACAATCCATACCCGGTGTCTCCTTGAATTGTCAAAGGCTCACCATAAGGAGTCTTGATAACTACTTGCTTCTTATCACCCATAATATGGGCTTGGTTACAAGACGACCAATCCATTCCTATCACTATATCGAGTCCCTCTATTTTAACAGAAAAGAAGGACAACGGAAAAGAATGGTTCCTAATGGATATAAAACATCCATCTAATATTGCTGAAGCAGTCTCTGAGGTACCATCGGCCAATTCATACTTAACGCTTAGAGTTTTTAACAGGCAGATTTAATAATTTACTAAATCTATTGTCTACGAAAGACTTATCTGCACTCGAATCAAATAATACTCTAGCATAATCGTCATTGATAAGGAAAGTACCTGTTGTGACATTGCCATCCTGAACGGCCTCTTGAGCATTCATTTGAGAGCCCCCAGCTTTGGTCTTCTTAGGCTCCCCAGGATTCTTGGTTTTATTTGGGCAATTTGTTTTGATGTGCCCTTTTTCATTGCAACCATAGCAGGTTGCGTCCTTTATATCTTGGCACTCCAAAGTCTTGTGCCCTTCCTTATTACAAATTCCACAAGGCTTAGCTTGTGAATCTAAAGTGCCTTTCCCTTTAGTCGCCTTCTTTGGGCAGGGTCTTTATGTGCCCCTTCTCGCCACAACCATAGCATGTGGCGTCCTTCAAGTCCTTGCATTCATGGGTCTTGTGATCCATATCTTTACAGATGCCACATCCCCTGGTCTGTTCATAGAAACATTTTTCAAAGTGCTTCTTCCCGCAGGTTTTACATTTGGGTTTTGCCTCATTTGGCTTGGATTGGTTATAGTTTGAACCGGTCTTACCCTTTTTGTAGCCCTTATTTGGGGTATTATCACACTTTCGCTTATGATCCTTTAAAACACGGTCCACGACGTTGTTTACGGCTGTATCTATCATAGTCTGCAACTCGGTGCCCGTTAAGTTCAGTCTTGCATCATTATTCTGATCAACTGGATGATTGTGAGCTTCGGATGAGTCTGCCATGGTGAAGCTTTGATAGCTACAGATCAAGTAGTAATAATTTGTTTAATTATATAGTGAATTGTCGAACTTGATAATTAAATAGCCATGGTGCAAATAAACCATATAGGTCAATAGATAGTATTAATTTATTTGATTATGTTTTGCCTAGGTTTTTAAATAATCCATCTTTGGCGTTTAAACGGAATATAATCCTTCATATTTATTAGACATGGGGCATAAGTCACGACTGTCAATGTCGTACTGACATTTTATTTAGCACCAGGGCTTGTTCCAAATGACTTTTTGATGGCACAGAGGCCTTGTCACTAGGGAAATTTTAAAACATAATCAATGATCCTTTGGGTCGGAAAATTTCACAGTTCATTGTCTTGACAAGAAGTTATGAAATAAAACTATCTTTTTCATGTATACATCTTTGCCCGTAGGTATACACCCCAAATGGATGTTTTGATGTGTACATCATGTTCGACGTTTATTAGCCATGATTCCTATTGATCATTTAGGCTAAATAAGGGGTTTGGAAGTTCCTAATATAAAGATGACAAGTGTGATTTTATCGCATCACCTGTTGTCAGGAGTGTTAACATGTTTTTAGATGTTAACAAGAATTGGAATCTTTTGAATAGGTTTTACCATCTTGGCCATGCTTGAAATGACATCTAGGCTAGGTTTTACTTTTAAGATTCTTTTTAATATTTAATGGAGAGCAATCCTAAATTGAGATGTTAATAAGGATTTGAATCTCTTTTAAACAGGTTTTACCATCATAGCCAGGTCTTTAATGACATTCAAGCTAGGTTATACCCTTTAAGATTCTTTTTAATATATATATGTTGGCAGATCATTTACAGAAAGGAATGATATTCCAATTTATTTCATATATTATATTCATATATAATGATATAAATGAAATTTAGATAAAACAACCCAATGATTTCAAAAGAGGTACAGAATTGCCCTAAACAGGGCTAGAAAGAAATAATTTTGTCCACGAAGGGACTGAAAGATAAGAATGCCCTTATAAGGACTTACTAAGGAAACGAACTTCAGCAAAAGGAGTTTCTTCTTCATTTTATTTCTGAATGTTTTCTCCTTGGTTGCACGTTTATCCTAGTCGCAGTACGAAGCTCGGACTTTCCTAGGCTTCGAATGGGGAGAATTTCCATTACGGCTTCTTTGCTTGGCGACGAATTAAAATATATAGAATTGAAAGCAATAATTCTCCGAATAGAGATGAGAGTATTCCTATGTTAAGTCTAGACTCAGAAGGTCAAGGAATGTGCTACTGTGTCATTGAGATTAAACACAAAAGGCTAGTGTTTAATTCACTCAATGTTGGCTCTGATACCAACCTGTCACACCCCGATATTTCCACGTATTACCGGTGGGCCCGGTGGGGAGTACCGTGACGTAGTTGATATCATCATAGTCAAACAACACAATTTAATGCACAGCGGAAAGCAAAAGATGAATATATTACAAACCGATATAAAGTAATATCAAAGTATTACAAACGGAATGTAAAGGATCCACAGGCGGATCAAATAAAAGATAATTGTTCAACAGATTTTAACATCTAAGCTTGCAAGACTCTTTATTGATGCTAGGAGTAGCCATCCTATTCCGTCTAGGACCTGCACTTAGCCTTTTTGGAAAATACGTCAGTTTACACTGGTAAATACAATTAACTGACTCATTTTGAAAATGTTTTAGAAAATTGATTTGACTGCACATGGCACAAAACTCTTTATAACTTGGGATAATTATTTATATATAAACTTGTAAAAGAATTACATGTTTCTTATACGTTCAGTAGCCCGGGCTGAAAACTGGGTTAAAGATTAATTGACACACCACATAATATAATCCCGCGGCGAGTTATTCTCGAACAGGCGGTTATATCTTTTTATATACGCACCGGCAAGTGTATGCCTACACCCCGTGCTTAGGTCGTGGCCATTTCAAAGAATGATGCCAAGGATATCCGGGACATGGTCATTAACCCCCCAAAGGCTTTAAACAAACAAAACAGATTAAACGGTTCATCTCAATAAATTAACCTTCATATGATTAACAATTCAATGCCCGACCAAGCGGTATTTTATATACCGTACCCCAAGCCCGTATAAGGGAAAATAAGTTAAAAGTATTTACCTGAGCAAATTATTCAATTTATCTCAACCGTATTCAATCAGCAAATGTAGATAGCTTTTACTGGGCTCCTAAATCTGGAAGGAAGGTTTTTAATAACCTATTAGATTCCTAACGGGTCTTTAATTAAGCCTAAACTTAGACCGGTTAGTTTTAGAAGAAGACACGATTCAAAACGCATGATTAAGCGAAGACCGTATTAGAATGTGGTTTAGTCCCGACAAGTTTGTACACTTGTTTAATATGGGTAAACTAAATACATTCTGGATTTTGAGATAAAAATGATAAGGCTTGACCCGTTTCGGCTAATTTATGCAAACTAGTTACATAGACAGATCCGAACGTGAAAAGTGCGTAACGGGTAACCAAATGAATCATGAACAGGTTTCCTAAGTTAATATACCTTAAATATGTTGTGACATCAGTAAGATATCTTCTATTATGCCCAAATTGGATTTAAACTCAAATTATGCCCCATAGGGGTATTTTGGTCATTTAAAAGGTTATAAAAGAGATTAAATATAAATCTGAGTTTCAGGTCTGATATAATCAGTAAAAATACTTAACTTAATAAGTTATATCAGTAGGGTATTACATATATGTGAAATTTATTGTTTATAACCAAACTATGCACCGAATGGGCATTTTGGTAATTTCACATAAGGTTTAAAGGTCAAATCTGGAAATCTGAGTTTAAAACTTTTGCTTACTATTAAAGTATAAAAATTTACTAAAAATATCAGTAGGTATTAAGTCTTATATATTTAAAATAGTTTTAATACATACTATGCGTTTAAAACGCGTAAAAAAGCGGTTTTACGCGATTTCCGGGCTTTATAAGAAAAGCTGATATTTTTATCATTCCAGAAGGCTTAAAATATTTTATTTATAATATAAGATCAGTAGAAAAAGGTTTGGTATCAAAATGATTTGTAAAACTCATTTTATAGGCCAAAAGGGCAAAACCGACAATTACCGAATCAAAGTTATAACCCTATGTTATGCTCAGCCTAAAAATAAATAAAAATCTTCAAAAATGCCAAAATATTATTTTACATCAGTAAGTAAAAATTTTGGTATCAAAAATTGGGTTTAGATAGGCTTTATGCTAATTATGCCGTTTAATTAATAAAAGCTTTCTAATTACGCTATTGAGCATAACTCTTAATCTAGACCTCCAACTGATGTGAAAATTTAGGGACATATTTATAAATCAGTAATAAGGATTATTGTCCTCTCACATTTTCAAAATTCTTGTTTTAAGGTCAAAAGGGCATAATAGTCAACATTTAGGCATATAACGGAAACATGCATATGAATCGGATAACTAATGAACCAAGTTGTATAATCACAGAGGGTTATACTAACATGTAACCTGGTCCTAATAAGGCTCTAAGACATTTCTAAATCATGCTACATTGGGTCAGAACTGAAAGTCAAAGCAAAAGTCTATTTATGCGACTTTCGGTTCCGAACCGAGCCTAAACTGAAAATGTCGGGTTGAACATGTTTAGACATGTTCTTACATTAATTACCAAGTTATATTAGTGATAAAACAGGTTGCATGGCTTCTACATTGTTAATTATGCATTTATTTGAAAAATTGCTTTCTGTTGACTTTTTCTAATCAAGTTTGACCCGACAATTGACCTAGTTAGAGTGGGAATCAGAGTGGTGCCCTTTTAAGGGTTTATTACCCACATAATTACCAACTCATAGGTACTATCAATTCGAGATTTGACTGGACAAATTGTGATTAATCACGAAGTCAAACCTTAATTACGACGGTTTTGACTTTTGGCTAATAAACTAATAAAACTGAATTAAGAGAGGTTAAGAAAGCTTACAAAGGATCCAATGGACTGAAATTAACTCAGAGGAGGTTCCTTTTTGCTCAGGTCCCTTTTGAATTTGAGAGAGAGCCAAATGCAAGAATGATGTGTACGTGAAATGGAGAAATCATGGCCTATTTATAGTTTTGGATGGCTCACGGATGATCAACAAGTGTCGGGGAAAGATAACCAGATTACAACAAGTGTAAACTGGTTTTATGAATCAATTGGCAGCCCCTAGATTGATGATTGAGAGTATGGAAGCCAGCTTGAACAAAAACCAGCAAGAAACAGGTTGTCTGCAGCTGTTTTCTGCATCTGTTCACCTCACGCGGCCCGCGTAGGGAACTCGGGCAGCTTACACGGCCCGTCTGCAAGTCCAAACCAGCAAACATAGTTCCAGAATGTACAATATCAGTCCCTACACTTGTTAAAAGGCTTTTCTGACATGCATAAGGCCTGTTAACCTCATTTCAAGGCTCCACCATGATGCCCAAATATAGGGGACATGAAACATGCTCAAAAATATGTCGGATGTCGGTTCGTTTGGTCATACGGTCACGTTGTTCGTCTAATTACGACGAAACACGAACGGACGCGAAAAACGATCCAAACTACGCGACGAATGGAATTTTATTAAGCCAAACACTAAAATAAAATATTTTAGTACTTACATAAATTTTTGGGTGTCCGGATATATTCACAACGCAAGATATGCGCGAAAATACAAACTTGTGCACTTTTTGACACTTTTAGTCCCTGCATGACTTAAAAGTTTATTTTTGCGCACGAAACACCTCTAAACCGATTTCTAATCTAAGTAAGGGATATTTAGGATACGTTTAACTTATGATCATATTCCGGAAGGTCCGTTACCATACGAATCGACATACTTTTGCAGTTTGACGCAAATAGTCCTTTAATCTCACAAAGTAGCACGAAATGTCGTTTAATGACATCCAAGCCTTCCATGGTCCATAATGGGCATTCCCAAGCATGAGTTTAATTATTTCTATGATCTCGATCGCTTAAATGGTCACCAAAAGGCGTAGATTCAAAAGTTGACGCTTTAGGTCCCTCTAATGCGCAAACTTGCGCATCTCATCATCTAATAGCATCGAAGCCTTATATAATCCGTATTTGGCATTCTTGAGAGTATTATTAAACATCACGATGCTTCGTGTTCACTAAAAGGTCATTCAGAGGTGTAATTAAATATATTGACACTTTTAGTCCTTCTAACTTGCAAAGTTGCGCGTATCTTTACTTATAGGCATAAAAACCTTAGACGGCAAATGTTTGGCATTCCCGAGAGTATAATCAAATATCATGAAGCTCCCGGTTTGTTAAAAGGTCACTCAGAGGTAAGAATTAACTTGTTGACGCTTTTAACCCTTCATTGCGCAAACTTTCAATTAATTACGCGAACGGCTACACTCGATCAACAAGTGGCTCATTTATGAATATAAATACCGTACGAGGTTATTCAGAAACTTATTTTTGGTATGTTAACACTTTCAGTCCTTTCATAATCAAGGTTTTCGATTTTTCAAAAAATTAGTCCCTAAATTTCAATGTTTGACTTCACTAGGGTTTATTACACGTGTCAATACATCATTGGTCATGATTTTACGAGGTGTTACAAGTTACAATAGGGTGTTCTCCTAAAACGACATTTTCCTGAATGCTTTTTGTTATAGCTTCTGCAGGTAGGTTGTTCCAATGACGGTCCAGTTCATTTCTTCTTGAATTCTTGGGAAATTTTCTGGGTTAACTCTTTCTTCTTGTTTTCTTCTGTTGTGCGGCTTAGTCCATCTGTCAAGATGTTAGCTAGTTCAACTGTTTCTTCAATAGTCTCTGGTCTGGCGGCCTTGACCATATCTCGGATTTCACTCACTAATCCCCAAATATAACGAGAAATTAGTACGGGTTCTGGCGAAGCCAGAGTTGGTACCATTCTTGCGTATTCGAAAAACGTCGTCGTATACTCCCGACAATTTACATCTATCATTTTATGATTTAGGAACTCGTTAGGCATTCGTTCCTTTTCATAAGGGGGACAAAATTTCCTTTCTGTCATTTCCTTGAATTTTTCCCAGTTCATGGCATAAGCCATGTCACTTCCTTTTGCCTGAAGAATTGTATTCCACCATTCTAAGGATTCTTCCTTAAAGAGGTTGGAGACATATATCACCTTATCTTCTTCGGCACATTTGTTGATTTTAAGAACAGCTTCCGTCTTTTCCAACCATCGCAGAGCAGTCGTGGCTCCTTTACTGCCTGCAAACTCAGTTGGTTTACATGCTAGAAATTCTTTGTAGGTACACCCGAGAGTCATCGCCTTCATTTTCTTAGGAAATGGGGTTTTGATAATATCATCATTGTCTCCATGGACACTATGGCTAAAATTGTCGTTAAGGGTATGCTTGCTACTCACAACTTTGGTGGGTTATACATGGTTTTTAACAACTTTAATTATTAAAGGTAAAGCATTAGCTATTACTTGGGCTATTATATTTTCTATAGCATATTTATCCAAAGGATTTTCATTATTAGCATGAACTTCTGTATTATGTGATACTTCATTCGACATCTGAATTACAAACATTTTCAATTA
The DNA here is from genome assembly GCA_030545235.1 of Helianthus tuberosus. NCBI lineage: Eukaryota > Viridiplantae > Streptophyta > Magnoliopsida > Asterales > Asteraceae > Helianthus > Helianthus tuberosus. The sequence goes on along the minus strand of CM060411.1, from coordinate 147,966,192 downwards.
TTAATATCATAGAATAATTTAATTAAAACAATACTTTCAAGAATCATATGTGCATATATATATATATTCACATAATTGTTTATACTTTACATACTTAATTAAAATTATTTTTTTGTTGTACCCTCATGATCAATACAAATTTATAATATGTTTATTGCTTAATAGAGTTAATTGCCCGGATGGTCCCTGTGGTTTGCCATTTTTTCATCCTTAGTCCCCACCTTTTCAAAATAGCATGTTTGCTCCCTATGATTTGCTCATTTGTTACTCGGGTAGTCCCTACACTGGATGACAGTTAGATTGTTAAGTTAAGTTGATGTGAAAGGACCAAATTACCCTTTCTTATTAGAAAAAATATATAAAACATTAATAAAACTCAAATAATTTATTAAAAAAATATTTAAAACATGAAGACCAAATTGCTGGCGACTGATTCTTTAACGTCGGTCACCCCACCCGCCTCCATCCTTTCCGGCCATTTTCCTTTTTCCGGCGACCTCCCACCCAACCTCCTCTCTTTCCGGCCACCCACTACCACAACCCTTCACCTTTCCGGCCCACTTTCGTTTTTCCGGCGACCTCCTACCCACCCATAACCACCGCCACCAGTCATCATCAAAAACCGTCGTCATCATCCAAACCCATAACTACCGCCACCCCGTCATGGTCCCGGTGGATTCCGACAGTTCACCAGCAGATATGTACGAGATCTGCTACAGAATCAAAACTGATTCCATTATTTGAGTCATGAAGAAATCAGATACAAGAACCAAAAAAAAATCAAAGTGCAAATAAAAGACCAAACTAGAACTGACAGGTCACGGGTGGGAATAAAAATTCAAGATATAGACTCATCGAATCAGTTTCAAAATTAAGACCAATCCAATAAAGATGATTCAGTAAATCATCAAAAAACAAATTGATTTAATATGGACAATGATTTTCAGGTCATCCTCAAGATCGAGAATGGTTAGATCTACAAATGAAACCTGTAATAAATACACTTATCACTATTATCCCCAAAAGAATTTCATCAGCGGGTAATTTTTAACAATGATACCTTCATCAATGCAGGGAGATGAAGATGACTGAGAGGGGTGAGGTGGTGTGGAGTGAGGTTGCAGCAGGTGAGGTGGAGGGGAAGACGCGGGAATAAGAAATGGGCTAAAACCCGTCTTTTAATATTAAACAAATGGCCTAAAACCCGTCATTCATTCAATTTTTTTATAGGGATAAACTCAAATAAATAAAACATGAATTTCTTCTTTTATTCAGGTATTTATAGCCACTTTATTTAAGCCTTCAGTGCTCCATAGCTGGCTACTATTATATTTACAGCAAATTACCTGAAACACGTTTTGAAAATATTTTATCAGTAATAAATACGGGCGAGTTCATTCCATTTTTATAAAATATATTGTTATATCTTACAGCATTAAGGGTTTTTATATTTGTTTATATTTACCCAACAACTCAATCAATATTTGTCACATGGTGGCAGTTCCGATGTGACGGTTGGCATATCACTCATTGGCTCACTTTCGTCCAATAGTGAAGTTTATCAAGTAATAGATATATCGTATATCTTATTTTATTTAAATATATTTTTGTCACTAGGCGATTCCTGTGACGGTAGTCAAATTACTGTTGATCATTCTTTCAACTAGCGACTCGGGTCATATTACTGTTGATCTCCCAACTAGTGACTCTGGACTTTAGTAGTGTCCCGTGACATTACTATGTCAATTATATTTTCTATGACACAAAACCACTTAGCCCAGAAAATGAAATATATCATTTTCTGTCAAACTAATAGCTATAACTTATCAAATATAATATATTAATTAAATAATTGTAATACTATTATTTAATATATTAACGTGATTAAGACTAAAAATATAATCTTAGTATATTAGAATATATTATTTTTGACTATTTTATTATGGTATACAGACTAAATGTTATTTTATAATGTAAATAGTAATTTAGGTTTATTAAATATATTTTCTTTAATATATATTTTAATAATGATTAATAAAGCTCTATTTTATATTAATACCATTTAGATTTATTTCAATCATACATTAAATTTATTAATGATTTAATGTTAAAATAATATTAGTTAGAGGCTATGGCTACTTGGGCACAATTCCCCCTCTGATTGTGGTTATGTTACTATTAGCTAACTTTTTGGCCAATAGTAACGAGGGTGAAATAATGTATAAAACCTACCATACTGTCAGTTATTACAGAATATAAAAATTTAATCACTGTAAGTATAACTGGTAAACATTTAGGATTTTGAAAAACATTTTTAAATATAACTGTATCACAAAAAGGTGATAAAAAGGAGAATGACTCACAAACTGTGAGAAAAGAGAATGGACTCACCTTGTAACTTTAGGATTCAACTAGAAAGCCTTATGGTATAAATCTTGGGTATAACTTCTGAGCTATTTTAAAAATATATATATATTTGAACTCGTGTTAAGTATAGTAACCCTAATTCAACCTTATCCCTATGTCACGAGACAGAACCCCAACGAACTTAGTCGGGCAGAGCCTTGACATGCTATATGGGGCTCCAGATCAATCGGAAAGGGTATCAGTGATCGGAAGAAACACTTAAAACGGAGCAGGGCTTTATTATTATTATGGGGTGAATTACTGAAATAATATATATATGTGTATGTAAAGAAGAGAGTGGCGAAAAAAAAGGGAACTTTGAAGGAATGAAAATGGTGACTGATGGTTCTTATTTATAGTGAATGTTTACTTGGTCATTAATCAAAGGAAAAGATTCCTTTCTATCCTACACTACATGTATGCACACACAATTCAATTGTTAGTTATGATTTTTTTTTTCTTTTCATTTCAAGGTGAACGAACAGTTAATATTATTTTATTATTTTATATATTATAATTAATTTAACTGCTTCACTTATTTGGCGCGTATAACTTATAAAATATGACATTTTATAAAATAATGAATATGTCATTAGAACAAGAATATTTGTATCTACATTTAGAACCAAGTTTCATTAAAAATGGAGTAGGTTCAAATATAATGTATTTTTATAATATAATTATTAAACTGTTCCTATGCCCGACTAGGTACTTCATATTTATAACGGTCAGCTTACCCGTAATCTACCCGTTTAATAATATAAGTTTTATATACTTTATTTTAATATAGAAAATAGAAATGTCACACATATATAAGCCAATTAATTATTATAACATTCCAACCAAATACATATAAAATAGTTTTTAAAACTATATGGGTTGAATAATTATTTTAAAAATAAAACTAGTTACTAGTGGTTAATAAATTTAAACAACCTATAGCTCTTATATGAAAAAATGGATATGTTACACTGAGTATGATTGGTGCTGCTCAACATTGGTTCACAATCATTACTCAGGTTCATCCCTCCTTGACTTGGCTCCAATTTCAGTCCGAATTGTTGCAACGTTTCACTGGTCTCTCAATTCAGAATCCGTATGAACAGTTAGCTACTATTAAGCAATCGGATTCCATCTTTGATTATATTGATGATTTCGAGTATGTGTTATCCTTGGTCCCTCATTTACCGGAGTCTCAAACTCTTGGCTATTTCATTGCGGGTTTGAAAGAGGATGTCAAACAACAGGTCCGTTTACATCGCCCCACTACTTGTCTGGATGCTATGTATTTAGCTAAAGATGTGGAGTTGATGCTTCGGCCATCGAAATCCAGTTCGTTGGTATCTCGTTTTCGGTATTTGTCACATCCCAGGCTGCCTTCTATGGATTCTGGGATCGACCATCATGTATGGGCTACCACGGGCTCTAAAATTGTTGGCAATTATGGGGCTGCAAATGCGCAAGTGGGTGTCCATGATCGAAGCATCTGTTCCTTATCTCGTGCTGAGTGGGAGGATCGGAAGAAGATGGGATTATGTTTTAAGTGTGGACAAGTTTACAGTCCTAGCCACAAGTGTCCGGCGGGTAGTCTTCGTGTCTTATTACTTGGGGATGATGAATGTGATGAAAGGGACGAGCTGACTATGCATTCGGATGAGGGTGTTCAAACATTTGTGGGATCTATTCACAAGCCTTGAGGACAAGTCTTGACTTATGGAGGGAGTATTGATAGAAATTGCATACTTAATAGTATATTGTAATTGTGAAAGGGGGTTAGTATAATTACTACTTCTATAAATAAGGCATTAGTCATTATAGAAAGAGGGGAGAGAATTTGGTTAGTTTGTTAGGCACATGCTTATGCATTGAGAAGGGCATAGCCTGGGATCACTAGGTGGTTATTTTCCTTTTCTTGTAGATCCTTTTGGATCATCATCATCATTTCCACTTTAATATTCAGATTTCCACCATTGTTATATGTTTTAAGCTTCGATTAGTATCATTTCCTATCAGGGCGTGATGATGGACCTTTCCAATAAATCTGGTTCTTCTCTAGCTGTATAATTGTAAGGTACAAGCTGGATTCCCGTTGCGGGTAATCGTCTCGTATTGGTTCGCTTCGTTATGGTACATACTACTCGCTATAGCAATACACAAAAAATAAAGTCATGTGTTTTACACCAATTGAAAGCCTTGAAAATGAATACTAGTACCGTTTCCAATATTAGGGATAGGTGCGGATGTTGTCCGGTAAGGAAAAATTTGGTTTGTCATGATAGCAACACCCGTATAGCTTAGGAAAGAAAATATAAATTTTTTGTTTGGAGGATTGTTAAATCATGTAGAACACGGGTTAAGGGTACTCAATGATATTATAATAAACTAAATAAAAAATAATTTAGTTAAATAATGAGAGAAAATTAATTAAAATTTAAATTCAACTAGTTAAATTTTCGCCCGCGCGTTGCGGCGGGGACCCAATGACTGCAAAACGTGTGTCACTAACGGCAAGCAGATACCGAATATCAAAACATAAATAAAAATGTCGTGAAAAGGATAGTCAATCCGTCCTAAAAAGCGATTTTAAATAACCTAATATATAATAATAGGACCCACACGTTGGAAATTCGGTTGTTTTCAGTTCAGTTATTACGGTGCTAACACGTTAAAATATGGATGAGCTCGGTACCGGTAACGGCACCGAAAGTACCGATCGGGAAAATCATTGAAATTAGGTACCGACACCGAAAATGCTTGGTACAATACATGGTATTTGAAGGTAAAAATCAATAAATATAGATATGGTGCTAGACCGGTGTCGAACCGAAAGTAACGATTCTGAAAACGCCAAAAGGTGGGTACCAAATTGGTAACGAAAATGATTTGGTATAGTAAATTTTGTACCGATACGATACCGGTTTGATTACAGGATTTGATACGATTTGCTCATCAATAATCTAAATATCCAAGTTAATTTTACATGCCACAATTCATTCATTACGTAAAAAGACAAAAAATAAAGCAAAATAAGTTGTTGTGTATATAAAATCTCATTCAAACGAAATGCAGTTTACTTACTGTGTGTATGAAAAGTAATCTAAACTGTGCAATTACTTGCATTGCTACGTTGCTACAGGATTTGATGAGCTCGGTACCAATCGGTACCGAAAATACTGTTACCAAAATCCCCAAAAGTGGGTACCGGTACCGAATATACCTGGTACGGTACGGTTTGATACGGTCGGTACTGGTACGACACCGGTATTTGAGGGTAAAACCGGATGAATACCGGTGCCGAACGGATACCGAAAATATACTCAGTTTGATAAATTTGATACCAGTACCGGTACCCAATACTATTCATTAATTTCTATTTTGATTATTACTATTCATTCACTTCAGAATTTAATATATAGGAGAATTTTTAGTTATATGTAATTGAAAGAAAGTTTTAAGTTAGATAATATAATAACTTTAGTTGAATGATAATAGGAAAATTAAAAAAAAATTCGATGATTTTTTTTAATAAATATAAAAAACTTACTAATAATCAAAATAAGTTAAGTATGGGTAACAACCAAGTGCCTATTTGTCTACCTTCACAAGATTTAACTACTTTAGTGCCATTAAATTTTATTTATTCCATGTGGCAGACCCTAATTGACTCCACCAAATATGGACCAATAAGAAAAAGTTACTATACACCACTTTGAAAATGTATTTATAGTTGCGGGGTAATAAGCCAAATATTTCTCTCTCATAATATGTATGTCTGTGTTTTGGTTACTTGTACATACTACTCATAACACGATCTAAAAAAAAATTATATCGAATCAACCAATTAAAACAAAAACACTACCATACTTTTACTAAAAAAAACTAAAACGATGGAAAGACTATAATTTTAAACTGGGAGCAAAATTGTAAATTTTCAGGACAAATGAGTATGTACCAGGCATGCCTGGACGAATAAAAATTAGACCTATGCCCGCCCGCGTTGCGAGGCGTTAAATCAAATATTTCTTAGTTTCATAACATGTATGCATGTATTTAGGTTACTTGTACATACTACTTATAACATGATCTAAAAAAAACACCGAGACAACCAATTAAACGAAAACACTACCATAGTTTTGTTAAAAAAATTAAAACAATAACAGGTCTGTAATTTTGAGCTGGGGGTAAAATACTAATTTGTCTGGACCAATGAGCGAGTGTTAGACAATTGCTTGAAACAATAAAAGTTACATTGAGTCAACTAAGCAAAATAAAACAGTACTATAGTTTTGCAAAAAAAAAAAGTAAAACAATGGCAAGATCATAATTTTTAACTGGGGGAGAAATCGTAAATTTTGAAATGGGAGCAAAATCATAATTTTGAACAGAGGGCAAAATCGTAAAAATATTTTGACTGGGGGCGAAATCATAATTTTAAACTGAGGGCAAAATCATAATTTTGAGCTATGGGGGAAAACATAATTTTGTTTTGAACTGTGGGCAAAAATGTCAATTTGAGTTGAGGGCAAAATCGTAATTTTGAGATAGGGGCAAAAACATATTTTTATTTTGAACGGGGTAAAAGCATAATTTTAGACGGAGGGCGAAACCGTAAATTTAATCTGGGAATAGAATTAGAAATGAGTTTTTGAATTGAGGGCAAAAACGTAAATTTTGAGCCAGGGCAAATATATAAATTTATTTTGAATTAGGGGCGAAAACGTAATTTTAAACAAAGGACGAAACCGTAATTTTAAGCTAGAAATAAAATAAAATTAAATTAAAAATGATTTGGTCCAATAGGGAAGTGCCAGGCAAGCTGCCTGACACTATTCCCTCAACTCATTTTTGTATTTGAACTGTGGGCAAAAATGTGAAAATTGTTTTTATTTAATTTTTGGTAAAAATAAAGTATTCAGGGCCTATTTTTCGTATACGGGGTGTATTTAGGACATTTGGGGGTGTCTAAAATATTTTTGGAGGGTTGATATATCCTGGTATAATTGTTGGATTGATTAATAAAATATATAATGCACTCACATTAAGTATAGTAACCCAATTCAACTTTATCCCTACGTCACGAGACAGAACCCCAACGAATTTAGGCAGAGCCTTGACATACGTTACGGGGCTCTAGATCAATCGGACATGGTATCAGTTAAAAGGGGTTAAAACACTTAAAACGGGGCAGGGCTTTATTATTATTATTATTATTATTATTATTATAGGTTTAATCAAAATAATAAATTTAGAATTTACGAGAGATGGAGAAAGGATGTCGAGCAGTCAAAAGGTTTTACAAACTTCTTCTATTTATATTCGAGAAGTAGACTTGGTGAGCACGTTGGTCCTTTAATTCCTTCTTATCTTGATTCCACGTACTCACTTTATAATTTCAAAACTTTAGAATTTATATTATTATTTTGTTCTTATTTCATAGCATACACACACGTATACATTCAAAGATTTAAATTCAATTTCAATTGAATAAGTTAACTATTATTATTATTATTATTATAATTGCCGCTTCACTTATTTAGTGCTTATAACTTCAAAAAATATGACGTTTTATAAAATAATGAATATGTCATTAGAACAAAAATAATCTTATCTACATGTTGAACAAAGTTTTATTAAAAACAGAGTAGGTTCAAATATATTGTATTTTTTTTTATAATTCAACTATTAAACGGTCTCTAGGCCCGTCTAGGTACTTCATATTTCTAACAATCAACTTACCCGTAATCTACCTGTCTAATAATATAAGTTTTTATATACTTTTATTTTAATAGAAATGTCACCCATATACAAGCAAATTAATTAGTATAACATTTCAACCAACTATATATAAAATAGTTTTTAAAACTATTTGGGTCGAATAATTATATTAAAAATAAAACTAGTTACTAGTGGTTAATAAATTTAAACAATCTATAATTCTTATATGATAAAAAAAATTAAATGTTACATCCTCCCCACCTTGTTTTAAATCTCGTCCTCGAGATTAGGACTACGATATCTTCTTGGATAATTAGAATTTAATGGTCTTAAACTCAATTTTCAGGAATTAATGTTAACTGAATGAGATAAAATGACATCATTATCAAGGTGACTTAGTTTCACAAATCAAAAGAGAGATTTGATAGGCATAAAATTCGAAATGCAATAACTTGTAGAAACAATAGGATTTAATGCTAGAAAAGAACTTACATTGATCATCAATTGAGGAAGATTCTAAATTTTGAGAATAGAAGTATGAAAAATGATTTGTCAATAACCAAATCAGAAATCAATGACATTTGTGGCAGGGATACACTGGATAATATAACAGAATTTAGTGTATCATTGTCTTAATACATAATTGTATCAAGACTACTTTGAATTATGAGTCAAAAGAATGATATATGGATATGATCAGGGTTTATTATTAGCACAGGCTACAATTTATACAGACATCACAAGGTGTTGTAGTGTTTGAAAGAATTCAATAATTATGGTGACCAAACGAATTTACCGTTTTCAAAATTAACTGAAAGTTTTTCAAGTGAATCTGGATATTCGAAAGATAGGATGTTCAAATGAAGAAAGAAATTAATATTGTAGGATCAATTCAAAGATGAAAGAAATGTTGGAGGTACATTGGAATAAGAATTTAGTTACTTTTATCTTAACACAAAATTGTATTAAGACTGATTTAGGATAATGAATCAATAAATAAATTCGTACCTCAGGTGTGAAAATGAAATAAGTCCAAGTTTCAAAGAAATCGCCACCGCAAGGTGTCGTTTTGTAACAAATGATACATCAAAATTGAAGACTTTAAACAAGTTTACTATGATTCAAACAATGAGTATTACCTTGAATATGATGATCTCAATTCATCATATGTGATTTTGAATTGAATGTATATTGTGAACAGTTTAGCTTGGTTCAGACATATTCCAATAATGGATATACGTATTGACGAGAAATGAAAATCTGGTAAGTAACTTTTGAAAAGAAAATGAGTTTTCTAAGAAATTGGTTGCCTTGATTTTCAAAAGTTAAGATTATGTAATCATATAGATTATTAGAACGAATGTAACGAAATATTAAAACTTATGAATAAATGATCTTTTGAAGTGAATTCACATGCATGACAAGCAATGCACAAGCAGCATATGAATTTGTCAAGAGATGAGACAAATGAGTGTCGACTTTATGCTAAAGAAATAAAGATTTTTTTATTATAAAACTTTGATCGACATCAAAAGTCAACTTAATACTTTAGTGCAGACAAAACGTAAGGGTGCTTATTTTAAAAGTTACTATGGTTTCCGGTGGTTATGCGTTCTCCCCAGCTTCATCTGGGTTTTTGTCCTCGTTGTCGGGTGCCTTTGATAGTTTCGGGCAGTAGAGGCGGAAGTGGCCTGGATCTCCACATTTATAACATACATTGGTTTCCCTTTTTCTTCTACATTCTTCCTCTGTATGCCCAGCCTTTTTGCAGCAGTTACAACGGGGTATCTTTTGAGAATGGCGTTTTCTTGCGTGCTTTTTGTTGTGGCAGGTAAGCTGTGTGTTTTCTGGTTTCATTCCTTTGTCCTTGGAGGATTTGTTAGAGTAGAATTCTTTATAGGAGTAGCCATAGGTTGTGGTTTCCTTTTGTTTGGAAGATGGAGTTTTGATATGAATATCATGACCTTCATGGATACTAGGGTTAGGTTTGAAGTGATGGGTATGTTTACAGTGTATAGTAGAATTCTTGTTTATAGGCACCACTATTTTAATAGCTTCAATGATTGAGGGTATATCATTCAAGATTGCTTGAGTTATTATATTTTCTATAGTGCTTTTATCCAAAGAGTTTTCATTACTAGCCTGAATTTCTTAATCACATGTTATTTCCTTTGACATCTGATTTACAAACATGTTCAGATATAATTATTACAAAGTTAAGAAATTATACAGGCATATTTTGTTTAGCATGATTATAGTCATAGCTATCAAGAAAATGGTGTCTTGTATATATATATACATATAAAGTTTTAAAATTTTGAGTAAATTGCCATTTTAGTCCCTGAGTTTTGTCCAAATTTGCCACTTTAGTCCAAATAGTTTTTTTTTGCATCTGGGTCCCTGACTTTTACATTTTGTTGCCATTTTGATCATTTTGTCTAACTCCATCCAAAAACCCAGTTTGTAACAGGGGGTATTTTGGGGATTTCCTTAAAAAATGTTTTCAGTTGCCATTTTAATCCAATTCCAAAAATTCAAAAAAATTCCAAAAAATCAAAAAAATCATAAAAATTTAAAAAAATTCAAAAAAATCTAAAAATCAAGAAAATTCTAAAAAATCATAAAAATTCTAAAAAATCAAAAAAATTCTAAAAAATCCAAAAATCATTAAATGTTTCGGCACGAACCGTTTCGACCCGTACCGTTTCGAACCGAACCGTTTCGACCCGTACCGTATCGAACCGAACAGTTTCGACGCGAACCGTTTCGAACCCGTACCGTATCGAACCGTTTCGACGCGAACCGTATCGAACCGAACCGTTTTGACGCGAACCGTATCGAACGCGAACCGTTTTCGACGCGAACCGTATCGAACGCGAACCGTTTTCGACGCGAACCGTTTTCGACACGAACCGTTTCGACCCGTACCGTTTCGAACCGTACCGTATCGAACCGTATCGAACCGAACCGTTTCGAACCCGTACCGTATCGAACCGTACCGTTTTGACGCAAAGCGTTTCGACCCGTACCGTATCGAACCGAACCGTTTTGACGCGAAGCGTTTCGACCCGTACCGTATCGAACCGAACCGTTTTGACGCGAACCGTTTTGAACCCGTACCGTATCGAACCGTACCGTTGAAACGGTTCAGCTCGAAACGGTTTGGGTCGAAACGGTACGGGTCGAAACGGTTCGCGTCGAAACGGTTCGGCTCGAAACGGTTCGGTTCGAAACGGTTCGGCTCGAAACGGTTCGGCTCGAAACGGTTCGGCTCGAAACGGTACGTGTCGAAACGGTTCAGCTCGAAACGGCACGGGTCGAAACGGCACGGGTCGAAACGGCACGGGTCGAAACGGCACGGTTCGAAACGGCACGGTTCGAAACGGCACGGTTCGAAACGGTACGGTTCGGAACGGTACGGGTCGAAACGGTTCGGCTTGAAACGGTACGGGTCGAAACGGTTCGGGTCGAAACGGTACGGGTCGAAACGGTTCGCGTCGAAACGGTTCATCTCGAAACGGTTCGGGTTCGAAACGGTTCGCGCCGAAACGGATTTTTTGGATTTTTTAGAATTTTTTCGATTTTTTAGAATTTTTATGATTTTTTAGAATTTTTATTATTTTTTAGAATTTTTTGGAATTTTTTTGATTTTTTGAATTTTTTTTTGATTTTTTTGGAATTGGATCAAAATGGCAATTGAAAACATTTAAAATGAAAATCCCCAAAATACCCCTGGTTAAAGATGGAGTTTTTGGATGGAGTTAGTGTATGTGATCAAAATGGCAACAAAATGTAAAAGTTAGGGACCCAGTTGCAAAAAAAAAACTATTTGGACTAAAGTGGCAAATTTGGACAAAACTCAGGGACTAAAATGGCAATTTACTCTAAAATTTTCTATAACATGTATATATAACACAAATTCACAAGAATCCAATTACATAACTAATTATATCAGTTATCATATTTATTCCCATAAATTTGTTTATTCCTTTATAATTTCTCTTAGATTTATTAAACATAATATTTTGGAATAAAAAGAAACTCAGCAAAAAAAGAGTTCTGGGTCCGCACCCCCATGAAAAAAGTTCTGGGTCCGCCATTGATAGCCACATCAGACGAACTATCTTTAAACTCTCCATGCACCCGCATCAAATGGAGAGACAAGATCGGGCGTACATCTCCTGCATATATACTTTGGTTTTACAAGGGTATTATAGTATTTCACTAAAAAAGTTAACATAAAATTTGGATGTGGAATTCAAACTTTTGGACTAAAAGAAGTGAAATTCAAACTTTTGGACTAAAAAAATATTTAACTCTAAACTACGTAAGGCAACGTTAAAATGTTTTTTTTTAACGACCAACAGAATCAATCCTGAACACTTTTAAAATCTTTTAACACCCTAATTATTTTCAACTGAAAATTTGGACCTCAAAGTTGATATGTTCTGCTTGCCATAACAAGAAGATGAACACCATAAAAATCCCTTCATCCTATTATTCCTATACAACTCTCATAAAAGGATCAAAATTGCAATAAAACAGTATATAAAGAAGCTACAACCTGCTTCTATATCTACATATGGTTCATCGAACCGGTTTCCTTGAACAAAAACTGAGCCTTGCCATGGATTCTAAATCACGAAAAAAAAAAAACTATCATTGATTTTCAGGTTTGTTTTGGGCCTCGACGTGAACGTTTTCTTGGGCAGTAGTTTCATGGGTAGCTTTCTCTTGGGCAGCCTTGTACTCAAGGTAATCCTCGAAAGGATCACCATCCGAAGAATCACTTTCATCGTCTCTTGGTGAAGATAGAGAAAAACCTGACAAATTACTTGAGAGTCAAATAAGGTAGAAGAAACTATTGATTATGATGCAAGTAGTCACAAGTACATATAGCATAATCTGTCTGTCTTCTGACCTTTGCTTGAGTAAAACTTTTTGGTGTGGCGTTTAATAAGCTGCTTAGTCTTTGTTATGGTGAGCTGTCTAGCGAAAGGAGAATAATCTTCATTATCACTCCATTCACCAGGCATTGGCTCTTCTCCTTCATTTCTCATGGTCCTAAGCACAAAGGCCTTGGCCTTACGCCGTTGTCCAGAGAATAATCCTCTGACCGAGGTCACAAATCCATCCCCTGCACCATCAGCCGCTCGCCTCAAACCAAGATTATCATCACCCTCGCTGTCCTGATCAAGGGTAGGGACATTTGCCAGATTTGGTTCTTTGTGCGTTGACTTATCTTTGAACTTCTTACCCTGCACCAACCAAATTGTAAATTCCCAATAATCATAATTCATAAACCAGCTGTCTGTCTGGTTCATAGTTATTTACCTGCATTCCCGTGACCGACTTGAGGACACTCCAAATAACATGCTTCTGAACTCTGGCAAACAGCTTCTTCCAAGTTCCGGTGAATTCAACACGATGGAATGAATCCATCAGCAGCCTCAGATCACTTACAGCAAATCTAGGCCCTTCATAGGTCACTAGTAATTCCACCTGACTTATCTTGATGTTATGAAACTCTCTCAACACCTCAGGCTTGCCTTTTTTGTCATTACTTGGTTGTTTTCCTGACTTCTTTTCTTCTTGACCCGTTTTAGAAACTTTTGAACTTTTTGAAGATTTTGCCGATTTTGAATCCTTGGATTTAGGTTTACTCAGTTCTTCTTGCTCTAGAGAATGCATTTCTTCTAGAAGCTCATTAGCTACAGATTCCGCTACGCTTTCTTCCCATGTCTTATCAAAAGACGAACTTCTTTTCAACTCGTGTGTTGCTTTCCCTTTCTTTGATGCCTGCATCAGTGATAAAACTCAATGGCAATTGCATTCAAAGTTAGTTATAAATGGCTTATTATTATCAAATGAAAAAACAAAACAAAAAGTTAGCTTAAATGAAACATATCAAATGGTTCAAAGTATTTTTAAAGACTAACCAAGGGATCAACCGTGTTTGATTTGGAGGAGCCCTCTAGATCTTTTGTAACCTCGTTCCCTTTTTTGCCACGACGTAAGCCAGCGGTTGTTGAGACCTTCCAAACTTCCTATTTTTTGAAATGCAACATTCAGATTCACTTTTTTAAAGTCTAATAATATTTATGGTTGAAATAGTTGACCTGGCGCCGGTGGCTATCTTGTTCCTCCTCTGGAAAGAAATATCCCCAGATCACGCGGTACATCGACTCAGTCAAATGTATTTTCAACGGGTAAACGTCTGCCTATTATTATTATTATTATTTTAAACGTTGTACGTGATTAAAACCCTCGCTTTGTCCCATGAGAAAAGAAACCTTTTGACAACATTAACATGTAGAATCTGGTTGAAGTGTGTACCTGGAAAAGTTCAATAGGTGAGGCACCATCCTTTGGAGCACCTAGTTTTGCGTCTACTCGAATCATCACTTTCCTGCATCATTACACAATATCCTAAATGGGAACATAGTGAACTAAAACAATTACTATGTGGAAACTAACTAACACAAGTTATTGTTCAATAAATTAATAAAAATAAAGGGGTTTGTTTACATACTTTCCCCATTCTGAAGGTGGATTCCATGCTGCCAGAAGAGTGTCAGATTTAGCATTAGGCAGGCAGTTTTTTATAACACAATACTTTATTGTGAATCTAGCAACACCAATATCTTTATAATCTCTATCGAAATCGTATATCTGCAAAATACACAAACAAATATGTCTCAGTCTCATTTTAATAAACAGTGAGGGTCCGTATAAGTAAAACGAAAGAAAATCCTTTCCATATCATTTATCTCGATCTCTGAAATAGTTTTCCCATCCAAAAGCATGCTCCATGCCACCTTTTTCAATTTGAAGGATACGCTCATAGCACACGACGGCCCTTTATTCTTCTCTTTCTCCATTAGCCTTTCTGCAGCAGCTTTCCTCAAAACCACCTTCAAAGAAGCAGCCGCAGCCTTTCTCGCTTTTTGTGCATTTACCACTTCTTTCCTAAGTTTTTGCACCTTTATTATGTGTTATTAGTAATTAATGTTTTTTTTATTATTAAAAATAAGTAGACTAGAAAGCTCTAAATCTTCTTACCAGTATGGATCTGCCAGCAGTTACCATCCACATATCACCTTCATTTTCGACTGCATCTACAGCAGTATCAGTAGGAATAGCAAGCTTCCTTATATCATCATAAAGCAAGTTTTGGGCTCGTTCCTTATGTTCAAGGTTGACTCGTTCTATATCTACCTCTTCAACACCTTCAGGAACCACCTCATCACCTTCCTCCTCTATCTCTTCATCATCATCTTCTGCTGCTGCTGCTTTGCTTTTCTGATGCCTAAATTACAAACTTTAATCAAATCAACGGTATAACAATAAGTAAAAAGATTAGACATTGTGTGATAGACAGAGAAAGATTTCAGGAATCAAATCATTTAGAATAATTTAGATTGATTTAGTTTTCCATTTTTCATTTCCTTTGATTATGTTTCCTTATTTCCTTATGTCCTATATATAGGACCTCTTGTATTGAGTCTATTATTCACTTTTTATATAATACAGAATTCTGTGATTCAATTTGGTATCACAGCCTTCCTCTCTCTCTCTCTTTTTTTTTTCTTTTCTTAACCCTAAAAACACAACAGCCGGCTGACCTCCCTCCCCTTCTGCCGCCACCAACAGGCTGCTCTTTTCTGATTAACAATTACCCAGCCGGCTCCATGGCAATGATTAGTGCCTTCACCACTGCTGAGAAAACAGCTCACAACTCCCATAAATTTGCCTTTAAACTTACCCCTACAAATTATGGCTTCTGGAAGAACATGATCCACCCTTTTTTGATCACCAATCACCTATTTGGCTATGTTGACGGGACCATACGCTGCCCTCCAGCACGAACTGCTGCCACTACCGAAACCGCATCAATGGATAATCCGAGCCACTCTAATTGGCTCGCGAATGATGCTCATGTTCGCATGGTCATAATTTCCACCATCTCTGAATCTTCTTTTCAGCATGTTCACGGTGAAACCTCTCGTGACCTCTGGCTCTCTTTGGAACGGGCTTATGCACCACACAACTCGTCAAGGGAATACACCCTTAAAACCCAGCTGCTAAAAATCGAGATGAAGCCTGACGAGACGTCAGCCGCCTATCTCACCCGTGCCCAAGAATATGCCACGGCTCTAGCCAACATTGGGGAACCATTCAAGGACAAGGATGTCACTATGTTAGTACTTTCAGGTCTGCGTGCAGAATACGATGGCCTCAAAAGTAACCTCCTTGCTCGCTCTCCACCAATCACCTTTAACGAATTACATGGTCTTCTCAGTGACCATGAATTTATGATCAACCGAAAGGTTTCAAACCCACTGCAGGTTTTTTCTGCTGCTGCACAACCCGCGGGTCTGTCTTCCCCATCGGCAGGCCTGCTGCCTCTTCCTCAAAACAGCCCCACACTCACTACTTTACAACAACAAGCTGCTCTTCTTGGGTACCAACTCAGCCCTCTGATTAACCAGGCCAGCAACCAACCACAAGCTTATTTTTCCAACCGCTCACAAAACAATTCTCGCAACAACCGGCGTGGAAACTATCGTGGTAACTCACGTGGTGCAAATACAAGAGGTCGTGATGAATACCGTGGATCACAAAATCAGAACCGAAACTCACAGTTTTCTTGGGCATCCACTCAAAATACCGTCTATGGTCACTGCAATCGTTGCGGTATAGGGCACATTCCTGCTCAATGTCCAAATCAGTCTACTTCAGCCCGTGATTCTTCTCAGGCAAACTATGCTGCCTTCTCTGAAACTGGGTCTACAACAAGCCCCCTTTGGAAACCCGATACAGGTGCAAATGGCCATGCTACTCCTGATCTTACAAGTTTGGATAACTCTGAAGCTTACTTTGGTAGCAATTCTCTTCATGTTGGCGATGGTAATCCTCTTCCTATTTGTCATATTGGTTCGTCAAAATTTTATTCCCCTAACAAAACATTTACTCTAAATAACATTCTTCATGTGCCCCAACTTAAACAAAATCTCTTATCGGTCCAACAATTTTGTTCAGATAATGATGTGTTTTTTGAATTTCATTCCTCCTTTTTTGTTGTGAAGGACGAGTCTACACATACCATCCTACTCACGGGCCCAAGTGATAACGGTCTCTACTCGCTTTATCTTCCGAGATTGAAGTCCCTACCACATGTCTCCTTCACAGCAGTCAAAGCTCCTTCAACAATTTGGCATCAACGACTCGGGCATCCCCATGCACGAATTTTTCATTCTATTTTGTCTAGTAATAATTTACCCGTCTCAAATAAATTGTCCTCTTCATTATGTTCTTCATGTCAAATGGGGAAATCCTCCAAATTGTCTTTGAAACTTTCTAATTTTCGTAGTGACAATATTTTGGATCTAGTTTATTGTGATGTTTGGGGACCGGCCCCCTCTATTTCTTTTAATGGTTGTCGATTCTTTTTACTCTGTGTGGACCATCACTCAAGATATATGTGGTTTTATCCTTTAAAGAACAAATCTGATGTTTTCCCTACCTTCCAGTTGTTTGTTAAAATGTCTGAACGGCAATTCAACACTAAACTTAAAAGGGTTCAATCTGATTGGGGCGGTGAATTTCGTAACCTTGCACCATTTCTTTCTTCTCTTGGCATCATTCACCAACGTTCATGCCCGCACACGAGTGAACAGAATGGTATTGTTGAACGTCGGCATAGACATGTTGTTGAAACCGGTTTAACCCTTCTCGCCCACTCTCACACTCCCCAACACTTTTGGGACTTTGCCTTTGAAACAACGGTTTATCTCATAAATCGCATGCCCTCAAAAACCAACTCAAATAAATCTCCCTTTGAATGTCTTTTTCACCGACCACCCGATTACTCATTCTTACGAGTGTTTGGGTGTGAATGCTTCCCTTATTTACGCCCATATAACCCTCACAAAATGGATTTTCGATCCACATCATGCGTCTTTCTAGGTTACAGTCCAATCCATCATGGATATCGTTGCCTAGACTTACAAACAGACCGCCTCTATATTGCTCGTCACGTTCGTTTTAACGAACATCTTTTCCCTTTCAACCCACCTGTCCCACCCACCTTACCTGAAACTTCCTCACCATATTACTCTTCCTATCCTACACCTAACCATGACACCAGCCCTACTACACAGCCTATTCCCGAATTTGTCACAGAACCGGTCAGACCTGAAACTACCCCTGTCACAGACCATGTTCCAGCAGCCGCAACCGAGCCTGTTCCTGATCCGCAACCCTTGGCCGACTCCCAATCCTCGGTCCCCACTAACCCACCACCTCGCACTCGTCTACCCAATCTCAGACAAAATCCCAAACCCACCATTCGCTATAACCCTTCCGCTTATCATGTCTATACCGATTCTTCAACTCCTGTTGAGCCTTCTTCTTTTACTGTCGCCAACAAACATCCCGAATGGCGCCAAGCCATGGCTGAAGAGTTTGATGCTCTTGTTAGAAACGGAACGTGGTCTCTTGTGCCTTGTGTTCAAAATACTAATGTTATTGATTCCAAGTGGGTTTACAGGATTAAAAAGGATGCAAGTGGTAAGATTACACGTTATAAGGCGAGACTAGTCGCTAAGGGTTTTAACCAGAAGCCTGGTATTGACTACCAGGAAACTTTTAGCCCTGTTGTCAAAGCAACAACAATCCGGGTTCTATTGTCTCTTGCTGTAACAAATCAGTGGTCTCTACGCCAACTTGATGTTCAGAATGCTTTTCTTCACGGCGAATTAAAAGAAACAGTTTATTTACGCCAACCACCAGGTTTTATTGATGCATCCAAACCTGATCACGTCTGCTTGCTGCATAAGTCTCTCTATGGTCTAAAACAGGCTCCACGTGCGTGGTTTGACCGCCTTCGCCACACCTTACTTCATCTGGGTTTCACTGGTTCCAAAACGGATCCCTCGCTTTTTATTCTCAACAATGGTGGAACATTGGTTTATGTTTTAGTCTATGTCGATGACATTATTGTTACAGGCAACAACACCAATGCTATTAATGATGTCATTGCAAACTTGGGCACCTCATTTGCTGTCAAAGACCTAGGGGACTTGCATTACTTTTTGGGTATTGAGGTTATTCATCATGGCCGGAACTTAATTCTTTCACAGCAAAAATACATTACTGACTTGATTCAGAGAGCTGGAATGACGGATTGCAAACCAGTTTCCTCCCCCATGAGTGCTTCTCAGACTCTCACTCTCGGTGATAGTCCTCTTCTTTTTGACCCGACTAAGTATCGCAAAATCGTGGGTGCACTTCAGTATGCTTCTTTATCCAGACCAGACATCACCTTTGCTGTCAACAAAGTGTGTCAATATATGCAAACTCCCACTGAAAACCATTGGTCAGCTGTTAAAAGAATATTACGTTATCTCAAAGGTACTTCTCACTTTGGTCTTTTCATCCGCCATGACTCTGGTTCCACCCTACATGCGTTTGCTGATGTTAATTGGAACAATACCTTGCGGGCCTTTTCTGATGCTGATTGGGCCGGCTGTCCCGATGATCGTCGTTCCACGGGGGGGTTTGCTATATATTTAGGCTCCAATCTCATATCATGGAATGCTAGGAAGCAACGTACAGTGTCTCGATCCTCTACCGAGTCTGAATATAAAGCTTTGGCTGACACCGTTGCTGAATTAACATGGCTCGAGGCTCTTTTACAGGAACTTGGAATTATCTCAAAGGTAACTCCTACACTTTGGTGCGACAATTTAGGTGCCACGTATCTGTCTGCTAATCCAGTTTTCCATGCTCGGACGAAGCACGTTGAATGTGATTATCATTTTGTTCGTGAAAAGGTGGCTCAAGGAAAACTACAAGTCAAGTTCATCTCTACACATGACCAGCTTGCTGATGTGTTTACTAAGCCCCTATCTACTCAAAGGTTTCTTCTTCTACGATCCAAGTTGCAGGTCGTTCCCCGCCCTCAACTTGCGGGGGGATGATAGACAGAGAAAGATTTCAGGAATCAAATCATTTAGAATAATTTAGATTGATTTAGTTTTCCATTTTTCATTTCCTTTGATTATGTTTCCTTATTTCCTTATGTCCTATATATAGGACCTCTTGTATTGAGTCTATTATTCACTTTTTATATAATACAGAATTCTGTGATTCAATTTTGTGAGATTGTACGCTCTATAATAGGCATGATTTTTACATATGAGCTGCACATTATTCTACTTCATTGACATGGTTTCTTGATGAAAAAGAAACTTACTTGGGAGGTCTGGCCTGTAGATTGTTAAAGGCATCATTAATAACTTGAAACTGGCGAGACGTCATGCTCGCTATTATATTATCAGAATTAAATGCAAGTTCCTTCAAAGGTTTTACCTGTAAAACAAAGCCTTGATTTTATTGTAATTGTAAGAGTGGTCCTTTAATAAACATTGTTCTAGATCTACCTTTAAATCCTGAGTTCCACTTTTGTTCTGGGTGTAACGGCAGAACATGTCACATGGCATGAACACTTGTTCAAGTAAAGTTCCAGTTCGCTGCTTTACTTTAGGGGAGCTTTTACGTATCTTTGTTAGCCACTGGACCCCCGCCCCAGGGTCAACATCAGTTGGAGCCACGTGAGCCTGCACATGTTCCAACATCACCGACACCTCTGACCGGTTCCATATCAATTCAGGTTGCTTAATGTCCCCTTCATTGCTCACTGCTTGTTCGATCACCTCTATGCCAACATTAACAACTTTATGAAATTCGCGAGATAAAACTCGCCCACTAGCAGCAGCAAGTAAAAATCTACCCTGCTCACCATAATATATCATCGAACCTTTAGCAACCAAATAGTATAACAGTAACTTTATTGTATGTTCTACTATTTAAAACCTCGACGACTTACATTGGCCTCTTCCGAGTGAAGATTGAATTGTGGCTCAATAACATTTACCATAAAATTACATGTGCCCTCCTCGTCCTCCTCAGAGCCATCAACATTCACATGTTTTGCAATATCTTCAAATGTTTGATGCTCTACTTTATTTGGATTTGATGGAGACTGATCTGACTTTGATGCTTCCTTCGGACTTCCTGCTTGACCAGTAGGTGTCGTCTTTGAGACATCCTCTTGTATGGGTTGATTCTGGGTCTCCTCAAGCAGTTTCCTTTGGGCATATTGACGAGAAGGAGAGGGTTTTGGTGGCGCAACCGCTTTACCTAACTCACCACCCCATGACAAAATACCGTTTTTGTTTTCAATAGTCAAAAGAAGCTTCAATCCATAAACAAAAACCCGTTGACAATTATCCGCTACCACCACATTATATCCATCATCATCACTAGGGTCTGATCTTTCTCGTTCGTCTTCATCATTATCGTCTCCAGCTGCCACACATTTCATTTCTATACTTTTTTGGCAAGCTTCTCTCCATGCTAATAATCTAGAACAATCTGCCTTGGGGGATTGTTTTCTGACAATAAAATAATCGGATGATAATATAAACCCATCATCCCGATGTCTATCTGTGGTTCCAATTGCATTACTACTACATATTTCTCCATCTTGTGAGGCTTTTTTAGATGTTTGAACTTTAATAACACATGTGGTATCATCTTTATTCAGAAATACCTTAGGCATATGAAGATCAATCCCCTGGTAAACAGGAACGAGAAGATCACGTGGGCTATCAAATGTAAACTTTTGCTTTCCACGACCCAAATACATTTCGGATTTTAGCTTTGACATTTTAAAAGTCAACCCTTTAGCTGGATCACTTTCATCTAACGATATATGCCTTATAATGGTTGGAGTTGAATCAACACGAAGCATAAATTCTGTCATCACTTTGTCTAATGACAGGTTGCCAGATCTCGCAACTCTCGGGACACCAAAACGCGGGTAACGAGAGAAAAAACGTAATTTTACAGGAGGGAGGTAATTTAAGTTAATGAACTTTATAAGCCAAACAATATCATGAGGAGCAACATTTATTGTACAAGGCCTAAGGGCCATATTTACCCTCATGGAGAGTGAAGTAGATCTAAAAGGATCATATATATATTCACGAGCAACACCTTCAGACGGAAGCGCAAACAAAAAATGGTTAAGTGGGGTACCAGAATCACAACCCCAGTCCATTGCAACTTCAAGGAAAATAGACGGGGCCACTAAGAAAGCGCACGGTTCGCCAGTTGGCGGTTTGGTGGTTGAATTTCTTAGCAAATTCTCTAAACTGCTTGTAAATATCTTCAAGTCTCTTGCGGAAGCATTAATACGCCCATCTGACTGTTGGATTTCCATGTATCCAGAAGACATTTGGAATTTATCAGACTTTTCATATGGATCAGTTGTGGCGAGAATATTAAATAAGGTTTGAGAGAAAGATAAGGTTGTGTTTCCATGAATATAATTTCTCATTTCGTCCCACCATGGCAAACTTTTTTCTTTCTTTGGGGGAATAATGAAAGGATTCGGGTCTCTAACACTTAATTTGGCCCTACGTAAAGCCACAGTGAAGGCATAGCTCAAATCAGCTAATGGTGGTTCAAAGCCCACACCAAAGGATACCTCACCTTTCTCAAAATGCAATGGTAAATCCAGAAACGTTTTCATTGGTGGCGTTGTTCCGCTAACAGAACGATACATTTCCACTTTCCTCCATTTACCAATATACACTTCATGCAGAGTTTGCGGCTGAAAAGGTGTTGCCTGCAAAAGAAATTTAACTTTTGTTTACATGTTCTAGTTCTGGCCCGTCCATAACCAAACTCATATATTTCCAGTACAAAAGTATAACTATAGATATATCATCAACATTTAACATTAAACAACAGTGGCACATTGCAATGTGAAACATGCAGAATTTTCTTCTTGATTAAAGGGAGGATAGGCAATGCTATAAATCTTGTTACTATGTTATGTCCTACATGTTTATCTTTTAGATATTCTTTCTTTTAGTAGTTTCGATTATTTTTTGGTATAAAATGCCACAAATGGCCCTTATTAACTAACGGAGAAATACATATACAATTCTGTTTTCATTACAGTATCACCAATGTGGACAGTTCGTCAACATTAGCTAATCATAGCTGTTAATGGCAAACAGCGGACGATAGTGACACGCAACCTATACGCTACGTAGCGATAGCGATGAAATAGAGGGCGCTATTTTATATTTAGCGACACACTAGAAGAAAACTTCTGAATTATTTTATATGTATATCATATCCAAATACGGTGTTTCTATACATATATTAAACATAAAACCTAAAATCCAGCTAATGTGTACGTATATCTTATCGCTATTTACATTGAAACCAAAACAAAAAAAACCTGAAATCCCGCTATTTACTCTCTATGGAGGCGCCAAAATCAGATAGCGATGAATGAGCGCTTCGCTGCGCTATTCACTATAGCGCTCGCTATGAGCGCTATTAACAACTATGAGCATAATAATGTAAACATTATTATGTTTACATGGCATTATATGTATAAAAAGTTATTCATGGTGGTTACATTTCCTTAAAGCATTTCTCAACAGTGATATTCAAAAAAAAAACTTATAACTTGGTGTTTTGGGTCAACTTGGCCCAGCGACTAAAAATGTCCGTTTTGATCCGAAGGTAGTCAAGAACTCCGGCCATTTTGCAGTCTACATGAAAAAGTGAATTATAATTTAACAAAAGGACAAGGCAATGTTTTAATATGACCTGTTGAGCTAGCACGAGGCGACCTTCACATTTACCAGAAGTTGCGGCAAGAAGGGGATATGAATAGTCTCTTAATTGAACAACAAGAGATCCTGCCTGCAAATTAAGGTTACTTCCATAAACACGAGCAAATGGAACATTACATTCACGAGCAACTGGATCAAGTTTTTGTACAACTTCTATCATCCCCGCCTCCCCACCTTCAATTGCTGTCAACGTTACATCAAGGGCTGTACCAATGATTGAGAAAAGAGACGTTCTTGATGCACTAAACTTAAACCCCGACTCAAATCCTTCGTGACATGCACCCGTTCCTTCTGAAATCACAAGATTTTGACACGCTTCGTAATAAGACCGAAATGATTTTTTATAAAGCTCCTCCTTTTGTTTTTCAATGGTTGATGCGTCATAAGTGACACGTGACGTCTTATCTTGCCCCCCATCTGTTTGCGTTTTTTCTTCATCTAAACTTTCAGGTGATTCGCTCCCTTTCGATAAATTATCTAGAAAGTTTAATCGAACAGCCATTTCATGAGCATCCTTCTTCCTTAAATGATAGTGTTCATCAAGCCACCCTTGTAACGGTTCTTCCTCAATTTCAACGGTTAGCTTCCTTACATACAACTTCACACGCCCAAGCTTTGACGAGCTTGGTTTTTTCGCGTTTGTGTTTGCACCCGTACTCTTCTCACTTTCTTTCTTGAAAGGAAATAATAATTTCTTTTTAGCTGCAGCAACAAGCTTTAGCGCTCGGATCATTTCCTCAACAGAATCATCAATAGCACGCAACTGCAACCTAAACGGCAAGCAAATATGCATATCGAGACCTTGAATCACATAATCCCATTTGACAGATCCATTG
Organism: Helianthus tuberosus; assembly: GCA_030545235.1. Taxonomy (NCBI): domain Eukaryota; kingdom Viridiplantae; phylum Streptophyta; class Magnoliopsida; order Asterales; family Asteraceae; genus Helianthus; species Helianthus tuberosus. The sequence goes on along the minus strand of CM060411.1, from coordinate 147,941,510 downwards.
GGGATTCGAGAAAGTTGCATTCGACCACTTTTAAAAACTCTCACTGAATTGAAACTAAACATCAATCCTTCCAAAAGCACACCAATTCGTGCATTTTCAGAAAAAATGGACTGAACCTGAATCATGGTCTCGACACCATCTCCAGCTTCAGCAGTGACAGTAAGCATCTCTACATCAATAGCAAAAAGAGATTCTTTCTTCTTCTTTTGGCTCTTTTCCACCACCGAGGGTCTTTCATGATCCTTTGTGATCTCTTGTTCTTGTTCTTGTTCTTGAAGCTTATGATTGTGCATGAGGAGCTTCAACCGCAACCCCAGTTCAACCAATGCTAAATGAACATCCGGCTCCCACCTAGCGGTGATGGTAGTCGCACTGAAAAGTGAGCAAATGGATGATACCTCTTTATGCCCCCCGCCAGCTCGCTTTACAAACTTTGCTTTCTGCATGTCAAACAAAGCCACATTTGGGCTGCACGTGTCTTCGTCATCTTTCGTAGTAATCTCGCGGTATGCTGACGTGACTCTTTCAAGCTCCACCTGAGTTGACTGTTTCTCCTTGTTCAGAGACAAACTCAGCTGGATGATCTCTAGTCCGACGGAACACGTAACCGTTTTGTATTCAGTGGCCGACGCTACTTTTGCCGTACGTAGAGTTCCATCAGGTAATTCAGTGATAAGAACGCGACCACCTTGTGATCCATAATTTACACGCTTGGGATCCTCCACAATTTCATTATCCAGAGTTACGTCACCACATAGATTTACTGAACACCGTTGGAGATTGAATTTTACCAGCTGGATCCCTTTCCCCGATGATGATGATGATGATTTAACTGCTTCACTTTTCACAGGAGGTGGTGGAGCAGATTGGGGGGGCTTCTTTAAGAATGTCTTGAACCACAAAGCGGTAGATAATAAGGACAGGACACGTGTGAATGTTAAGCACATACCAATACCGATTACATCCACAGAGAGTACTGCTACTTGAACTGAATCTACTTCCTTTTGGCCGAATTCCAGAATGATCTTTGATACATGCAACACTGAATCCGTGTTTGTTTCCACCACAAAGAAGCTTGATTTCAAAGATTCTTGAAATTCATCAGCCATTTGCCAGTTTAAATCACCCAGTTCCAAGTGAACTAGAGTGCCTCCTGTGTTAGATGTGTTGTTGGCAAAGACATGTGAAGCCTGCAAGCAACCCTGTAACAACAACATGGAAAATAAAATAAACCATAATTGTGCTTAGACATATTAGTTAAACCAACCGGTCACCATATTACAATGTGAAATCCTTCACTTACATGATAAAGCAGCAATCCATCCATATTAACAAGTGCAATGGTTGTCTCTGGGGCTGAAAAAGTGAATGTCCACACAATGACCTTAAATTCATCATCACCCGGCTGGACTTTTACTGGACGGCCACTTTCTTCTTTTTGTGGTGTCTTTTTCTTCTTTGTGGGGCGTAGTTTCATCAATGGCTTTAATCTTGCCATAATTATGTTGCAATGTGTGCCTCCGAGCTTAATGTCGATTTCAGACTTTACAGGCGATGTAGGCTGCAAAGGAAAATTAGTTTATAAATACATTTCTTATGCCTCCTAAAAATGATAAAACATGACATAATTATAAAGAGAGAAAAAGATAAAACTGACCTGTAATGGAATATAAACGAATGAAAGAACAGCAAGCTTGTGTAAATTAATAACCGAACTTCCACCTTCTTCTTTAAGAATCTACAATATAGAAAAGAGATCATAATTAACTTATGACGAGTGCTAGAGAAAATGAGAAGTTGGTATTCTTGTGTACTTACATGAATCTCACTGAAATCTAATTGAAGATCAATACGTGTGCTTTCATCCTCAAAGGATCGAGACTTTATGCTCTTGAATTGGACGGCTGTAATGTTGTTCTCCATTACAACACAGTGCTCTTTATGTACAAACTTTACATCTAACTTTGGCAGAGTGAGAGAAAACTAACACACACACACATAGACTACTTTATCAACTATCAATGCCTAATATTACTCACTCTATTTAGCTTTGACAAATTGGGTCACTAACCTTTTCAGGGAAGAAAGGTGCGTTCTTCGTGATGGCTGCAAGTGTAGCTTGTTTCTTTTGTTCCTTTTTAGCAATAATGTCGGATTCAGTGGCAGGCGGCTGTACAGGAGGTTCATCAACATGAGTGTCGGATGGTTTCTTCTTTTTGGAAATCAGATCCTCATTTAAGTCTACGCTAATTTCTCCCAAAGATATATCAACGTTTTTAGCACTCACGCCCATTTCTCTGCAAGAAAAGGTAAATAATTAGAAAACCATTAAACAAAATGATGGATGATAAGAGTAAACAAGGCCAGTGACACCCATCGTGTGATCACGTGATCAAGTTCAGATCTTCCATCAACTGAAACTCGGTTTGTGCTAGAAAAAGAAATAAATATATAATTCAAAGTGTACTAAAATCGTTACAACCTTCTAAATCAGTTTGTTCAACTAATCTTAATAATTATAATGACATTGTTTACAAGATTCACAAACAAAATGACAAAAGAGTACTCAACTTGGCCCATTTGGCCTTCACTAGAGAATACCCTTGACCCAAATCCATTCTAAGCTCATATGACCAACCCATTTCGCCACCTTTTGTTACCCATCAAACTTTAAAGGAAGTAGTAAGATATAAAACCATTTACTTTACAATATGAACTGAAGGAGGACAGTAAAAGCTAGATCCAGAAATCTTGAAGAAAAAATGTACAGTTTAACATGATGAGGATTGAAATGTACAAGTCTAAGACAGTACGGAAAAGCTAACCATTATTTTGGATAATAACTTGCTTACAGACATCCAAAACAAGTTTGAATGCTAAGTGAATAATATTATATATGATTTAAGTATAGTATGTTTTTGTGAAACTTGAAAAAATACAGAGAAAACAAGCAAACCTGTGAGAAGCAAACTCAAACAAGAGACCGAATTCTTCACAAACAAAGTGAGCAGAGGACTTGTCTATTGTGGATGCATCCCCTGCAGTAACATGTGGTTCTCCCAGATGGATAGCTATAGGCAAAATTTGCAACTTTAAATACATAGAGGGCTTGGAACCTTGATCTTTAGACATATCTACCCCCAATTCTTTAATTTCGACAGTAGCTTTCGGTGTCTGCCCAAAAGAAAGCCAAATAATAAACAAAAGATAGCACACATAACAGAAGAAAACTAAAGCCATATATACTTCTAAAACTGATGGAACCACATTCCTGCAAACCATCATCATCATCATTCTCAGTAAATCCCACCAATAGCAAAGCTAAGGTAGGGTATGAGGAGGGTAAGATGTAGACAGCCTTACCTCTACCCCAGTAGGAATAGATTGGCTGCTTCCAGTGAGACCCCCGGCTCGATAGTAGCTTTGCATCAAGCCTTAGACATAAGGCACATGATACTCAGCAACGGGACAAAGGCCGATTCGTGCATGTATCCCCATGTCTTTCGGCTATCAACGCCACCACATGATGCATGATTATCCGTTCGCCGCTTTTAACGTTATTTTCAAGAAATTAGTAAAATAACGTTCAAATTGGTGCAATTTCACTTCTGCCCCCGAGCGCCAACACATATATACATTATATGCGTACACCGCAAGCGGGCATGGGTAAACCATGCAATCCTATCATAGTTACAAGGTAAATTTGTCCACTTCTATAGAGGTGGACTGGGCATGGGCCAAATGAATGATTTAATACATGATTGCACAAACTAAATTATATTACAATATTAGTACTGTTATTATTATATGTATAAAAGTGGTTTAGGAGGTTTTATACTTTTAAAACACACAATGTGAAGCGTATGACTCGTTTCCATTTTAACTAAAGTTTTTGAATTGACCCATCTAGGGTTTATAAAAAAGATAAATCAACCCATTCATAATCAATAAAACAGTATCAGAACTCTAATCATGCAATCATTCGAGGTGAGACATAATTTGATCAACTGTCAGCAGCAGGAACGACAGAAAATTACCTTGACGACCAAGTCTCGAATAGAAAGAGACAAAAATCTCGCCATGTTAGCGACAGCCATCACCTTTCCTTTCCCTGGCTTACTACCAGAGCTCTTTTTCGGTTTGCGTGGTGTAGGCTTTTTAGAACTTTTGGCAGAAACTCTTGTAACAACTTCTAAGTTGCTAATACGCAGCTGCAGTTTCGGGTCCTTAGAAATAAAATCACCTCCTCCTAATTGAACCAAGGATTGCTGTAGGCAAAGTTTGATTTCACCAACCGAAACAGATTCAACAGCCCCCTGTAAATTTCCATCAATAACATCATAGTTTAATGTAATCTAGATCATTCTCCAAAGAATAAGAAAATGAAATCAGAAATTATGGTGGAGCAAAAGAAAGAAACCCTTTGGAAGTCGATCCTAACATCCTTCAAGCGTCTGAAGCCGCAAAGTCTAAACCCCACCGATGCTTTCAGGACCCGGCTCAAAAACAAAGCCGCTAACCTCGAAACCAATCTGAAAAAACAGATGTAAAGTAAGTCTGTAAGTATAACAGAACAGATGACAATAAAACAATTCACACTTTGATGATTAAGATACAATGCATGCATGCATGCATGACAGGAAGTAACTCTGATCCACGTGACATTATTATTATTAGCATACTTAATCACTTATTTAAAACATCATCATATCAAAGGGTTATCCTGTTGATCGATCATGTGATTACTTAAAACGCGTAGGGAAGAATAATAATGAAAGATATAATAATAATAATAATAATACTGACAATAAGAAGAGCCATAAAGCGAGTGCTGCGAAGATGAACGTGAATAGGAATTTGACCGGAGACATAAAAAAAATCTCTTCTACATCAATTCAATTACACCGCTTGCTCTAGAACAGAATTAACAACATGGGATTGGAATTGGAATTGGAGAGAAGAAGCAGATGCAGATGCGTTAACGTAAGCCAAGATTGATTGTGGTGGAATTGGAGAGATGATCCGTGAAATGCTCATTTAAGAACCAGGCTTGGGTAAACTGCCACTCTAAATTCCATTTCTACTCCCTGTTTCTTCTATTATTTACACTCAGAACCTATCGTATAAACATTTAAGTCACGACCATAAATTTTATTATGACTTTCTATTACAATTCCATCATCAATATGTATTCAATATTTTCCTTAATACCAAGATATTCGCATAATTTCTTTCTTCATTTTCCAATCTTATAAAAACTTTAGTATCATTAATGTTATAAACGTGTCCTCTTGGGCGTGGAAATATGGCGTTGTGGCCTCTCTACGCCGGGCATACTGTCCCACGAACGGCGTAGAGGGCGGTGTTGTGTGTGGGGTGGTAACATCTGCACCAGCATGGAGTGAAATGTGGTGATGAGGTGGCATGGTTCAATTGGTTTGGCCAGGGCCGGCCCTAAGAATTCCTGTACCTTGTTCGAGCTCGAAAAAACGTGCCCTCGGGCCTTAACGAATTAAAAAATTTACACTAGTTCTTCATACAACCGTGAACCATCGATAAAAATATAGATTCCATAAACAATGCAATTAACAAAATACAAAATATAGTATTTGAATGAGTGCTAATAGCTAACCAATGATTCGACAAAAAAAAAAATACAAGCCTAAATTTGACAATCGTTTTTTGTATAAATTGCCAACAATTTAGTCTTCAACACAACAGAAAAAGGGCATGAATTCGACAATAACTAATCGCCTAAACAAGGGTCTGAATTCGAAAAAAAAGAAACATAATAATTAATAAGGGCCTGAACGAGTGAATTCGACAAAAAACAAAACATAATAACTAAAGTACTGAACAAGGGCAGATTGACGATTGATGATTTGATGTTTACCTGAATACGTGATCCGTGATCGTGAGACTGAGTTCGTCGAACAGACTCTATGTGTGGTGGCCCGTGGTTGCATGCAAAACTGAAATCGAAGAACAAAAGAGTGCAGACTCTGTAGCTTCCGTGGGTGTAGATTCTGTGAGTTCTTCGTCGAACCAGGTCCGTCTCTTACTCTCTTGCTATACGACGTTTCAATATCCACAGGGCACTAGTTGCCGCCCAACATGGACTAATTGTTTTTTTATTAGTTTTTAAAATCATTTGGGTATTAGGTTCACTAACCTAATCCCACTGGGCTAACTAATCTAAACCATATTATTATTTTTTTTTTTGTAAGTGGGCATATGTTATGTTAGTATTTGTTTGGCTATACCCTATTAAATTTTTTCTACATATATAATATCGGATTTAAAAAAAAAAATTACGTGCCCTACGAAATCACGGGCCCTGGCCGTTGGTCCTCCCCACCCACCTCTAGGGCTGGCCCTGGGTTTGGCTTATAGCCTTTGGACTAATATTAAAAAAAATCAATTTAAAAAAATAATAATTATCTCACCTTATAAAAAAACCCAACCTATTCCACTAATTTGACCACATTCTCTTCTATCCAACTCTAAAATATATAACATCTTTCTACTTTGGACCTGAAGAACGAGAAAGAGAAAGCGATGTAAGAAATAGTGAAAAATATAGTAGTTAGTTTCGTTTTTTATTTATTAGTTTTGGTCTATTTTTTTAACTTTCGGTATTTTTTTAACTTACGTTTTTTTTTAAATTATGTAACTTTTTTTATTAATGTTATTTATTACATTAGTATTAATGACTTTTTCAAATTTAATAGATTTATATAATTTTTAAGTAATATTAATAAAAAGAAAAAATTACAAGTTTTGTCCTTTATGTATGTCCCAAATTGCAGGCGCTATCCTTTAAACCAAAACTTGACAGGCGGTGTCCTTTGTGTTTTCAAAATCTTGCACGTTTTGTCCTTTAGGCCTGAAGAAACACTAGATAAATGGTCGGAACCGAGATATCTAGGGGGTTTGAATCCGCATAAAAAGGTTAGCTCTCTCTCGATGGATTCAGTTGCAGCTGATCTTCTTCTCCGATGGTTCTGCAAAACAGAACACCGTCAGCCTCGCCAAGGGGAGAAGGGGGTTCTCTCCTTGACCCGACTCCGGTGTGAGAATAAGTATTGATAATGAAGAAGAAGATGTGTTTGAATAGTGTGTCTAGTCTGAGTTCATACCTGAATAGTTCTCGTATTTATAACCGGGAGTTCGGGAGGGAAAACCTGTTATTGAAAAGATAACGGAAGATGCTAACGCCGTAGCGGTTACATTTTCTTCCGTTAAGTTCTTTGATCCAACGTCAAGTTGTCTCGATCCGATGTGAATGCACACGGATCGTGGTTTGATCTATGGATGGGGAGTTGCCACGTGGAAAGTGATTTAAGTGGAGATTTATTCTCCAATTGCATGCCTTCGTTGTGATTTCAAGAGTGCCCGTGGTAATGACACGTGTCCAGACGGTTATAACCGCCTGGGTGGTGCACGATTGTTTTTCTTCTAGAAGATTACTGCTGTAATCTGGTGTGACACCTTACTGTATGGAAACAGACGAATAAATCCCAAGTCTGGGTAAAATAATATCCAAGTCTGAATATTTGGGCGGAAGTATTGATCTCAGGATTTTTATCCTTTGCTAATGGGAGAAGGCGCAAGGATTTATGTTTTCCTTTGGGCGCGTGACTATAGATTGCTGACTGTTTTTTTCCTTTTGTAAGACCAGTGCGCTGCTGCGCAAGGTTAGAAAGTTAGAAGCAGGGTTATGGTATGGTCCTAAATACTTATTATGAGGTTTTTGGGACCTTACCCCTTCAAGTCCCCAAGTCTAGTGTTGTACTTATGCAAATAAGTGGAGCACTAGACTAATGAGAGGGGAATGCTTTTGGGCGCGAGAAATAAGGAACCTTCTCTGAGAAGCTTTAATTTGTTGAAAAAAGTGAAAAAATGTGACTTTGTAATCATGCTCTGACGTGTAATGACGTCAGCTGGCAGTAAGAGTGGGTATTTTTCTCTTTTGTCTTGAGATTTGTAGTGGCGCTTGTCAGACTTCATTAATAAGGAAATGACCCTGGTTCCTGTAGCGCCGTTTGGATGTGATATAGTTCTGACAATTAATGATGAGTGTGTTTCTCCTTTCCCGAGGTTGAGTTCTTTTATATATATGCATTGGGATGCTTGTTTATCTTTTTAATTTGGAAAAAAATGAAGGGAAAACGTACCGTTCGTTCCCGACGACTCTCAGATATCCTGAAGATTCGAGAAGCTGCTGAAGCTCTCTTGCTACTTGCTGCTTCTCCGCCATTGATGGCTACCGAAGAGAACTCTATCCTTGCTGGTCTTTCTATGGTGATTTGTTCTGATGACAAAGTTCTCCGGCAAGGAAGGGTTGCTGATAATAATATTGCTGTGCTGGATGCGGATGGTTTAACTGCTCGTTTTCCGATGATCCGGGAAGGAGGGTGTCGGTTGGTGTACCGACGCCGGAAAAAACCTCCGGGGAAAGTGGATGTTGAAGATGAACTTGCTGTTGATTAGGTTTTGGGAATTGTATTTCCCTTTCTTTGATGTTTATGTTAGTCTGTTAGTATAAACCTCTTTTTGAAGATCACCGGTGTGATTATTGTAAATATTCTTAGTTTTTGGTACTAAAAATTTCCAAAGATCATTGTCATGATCTTTGTTAAGAAGTGTTTTATGTTACACTGGGTAATGTATATTTTGATGCACTGCCGTGCTTGTAATTTGCTTGTTTAGATTACAATATGTTGCATGTTCTTAATTGCTTTGAATAGGTAAGGCGAATGAGAGATGGTATTGTGCTCATGTGTGAACGTTTGTCCAAAAGGCCTGATTGTTTGCCTGGTTTAGACTGTTCATGAGGTGTACAATGTTTGACCATATTGTTTTCGCGCGAACCAAAGAAATTACATGCAATTTGTAATAAATAGTGACATAAGTAAAGATGATGTTTGTATTGATAAGAGCGCAAGGCTTGCAATACAAGACATAATAAAGAAATACATTGCCTGTATGTTCTTTCCGCTTTTGTAGACTTGGTTTATATGTAACACCTGCGCAACTGTTGTGCGTTCCAGGTGCGGGGAACTAAGGTCCCATCGATCCTTTTTAGGGTATATGCCCCTTTGATGATGTATGGCCCTTCCCATTTTGGCTCTAATTTGCCCGGCTTTTCAGCGTTTGAAGCTTCATTGTCGCGCAAGACGAAATCACCGGGGACAAAGGTGCATACGCGGACGCGCGCATTGTAATATTTTTTGAGTTTGGATTTGTACCTTGCTTCTATTATGGCGGTGTTCTCGCACCTTTCTTCCAGAAGGTCCAAATCCATTCTTCGCTCTTGTTCATTGTTCTGTTTTTCCATGGCTATCATGCGCGGTGATGGTAAGCCGATCTCAGCTGGAATGACGGCCTCAGACCCATAGACTAGACTGAACGGAGTTTCGCCTGTGCTAGTTTTTGGCATTGTTCGATGTGCCCAAAGGATGCTGGGAAGTTCGTCGACCCATCCTCTGCGTGCTGTTCCTAGCCGCGCTTTTATGCCGTCGACGATCTGTTTGTTCACACTTTCTACTTGACCGTTTGCTTGGGGGTGTGCGACGGAAGCGAAATTATGTTCGATCTTCATTTCTTTGAACCATTTTTGAAGATCTTCTGAGGCGAAGTTTGTACCATTGTCGGAAATAATGTGCAATGGTAATCCAAACCTGCAAATGATATGTTCCCATATAAATTTGCGAATTACCATTGCTGTTGTTGAGGCCAAAGCTTTAGCTTCTACCCATTTGGTGAAGTAATCAACCGCCACGACGATGAATTTTACTGCTCCTGGCGCGTCAGGAAATGGACCGACAAGATCGATGCCCCACTGTTGGAATGGCCAGGCGGAAGTAACGAGAATTAGCGGATTTTTGGGTCGGAGTGTCTTTGGGGCGTGGCGTTGACAGGCTGCGCATCTTCTTAATAAATCAACTGCGTCCATGTGCATCCCTGGCCAGTAGTATCCAACGCTCATTATTTTTGCCACGACCATGCGCGGTCCCGCGTATATTCCGCATAATCATTCGTGGATTTCCCTGACTAGGTATTGGGCGTCTGTTTTATCAACACAGCGTAGTAATGGGCCCATAAATGACTTTCGGTAAAGGACGCCATCCGCTATTTCATAATTTATCGCTTTGTGTTGTATTTTTCGAGCTTCTGCTTTTCCTTCCGGAAGTTTTCCCTGTTGAAGGTATAAAATAATTGGAGACATCCAGGATGGATTTCCCATTTCTATGACGCTTACTTGTTTGAGATGAATAGAAGGGTTGGATAGTACCTCTATGCGTACTTCCTTTGCTAAGTGTTTGAAGCTGGTAGCGGCTAATTTGCTCAGCGCATCTGCGTGCTTGTTCTCGCTTCTGTTTATGTGGTTAACTTTGAATGTTTGGAATTGGCTGATTAGAACTCGCGCTTGTTCAAGGTATAATGCCATAGCTTCTTTTGCATCGTAATTGCCATTAACTTGCTCGTCTACTAGTTTTGAATCGACGTTAGCTTCAAGATTTCTTGCCCCCATTTTTAGCGCTAAGCGAAGGCCAGCTAGAAACGCTTCATATTCTGCTTCGTTGTTAGTGCTTCGGAAATCTAGGCGTATGGCATATGTGAGCTCGTGATTATCTGGGCTGATTAGTCGGAGACCTGCTCCTGCTCCATCGTCATTGGAAGCGCCATCTGTGTGTAAAGTCCAGACTCTATCGTCGAAAACGGGTATAGGGTTCTGGATTGCTTCGCACTCTTGAACTTTGTCGATGGGAACTTCGGTAGCAAAATCTGCTAGGACTTGCCCTTTGATTGCTGGTCTTGGTCTATAGAAGATATTGTATCCTCCTAGCTCAATGGCCCATTTAGCCAACCTTCCCGCGACGTCGGGTTTGGATAAAATCTGGCCCAAATGATAATTGGTGAGAACTGTGATGACGTGGCCCGAAAAATATATGCGCAGTCGTCGTGATGCGTGTACTAGTGCAAGGACTAGTTTTTCTATCATTGAGTAACGAGTTTCCGGACCGGTGAGCATTTTCCTTATATAATATATTGGAGTCTGAATGTTTTCGCGTTCTACCATCAGTACTGCCCCGACCGCTACTTCCGCAGCAGATAGATATAATATTAGTGGTTCTTTTTCTTTTGGTGCGGTCAGCGTTGGTAGCTGGATTAAACATTCTTTCATTTGCTTGAACGCTGCTTCCGCTTCAGCTGTCCATTGAAAGTCGGTTTTCTTTGCGCAATTTCGTAGCGTGCTGATGAATGGATAAGACTTTGCTGCGTGATTAGCCAAAAATCTGTTCAAGGCTGCCAAACGCCCGGCGAGCCTTTGCATTTCTTTGACTGTTGCTGGTGACGGCATTAGCTGAATAGCCTGCACTTTTTCTGGATTTACTTTAAAGCCATCTCTTGTGACTATGAAACCCAAAAATTTTCCTTCTTCCATGCCGAAGGAGCATTTTGTTGGGTTGAGTTTTAAATTCACACTGCGCAGAGAGTCGAATGTGTGCTGAATATTGTTGAGCATCGAATCTTCCTCATGGCTCATGATGACAAGGTCATCCATGTACACTTCAACTGTCTTGCCGATGTCGCTGGTGAAAAATGTGTCCATTAATCTCTGGTAAGTTGCGCCGGCATTGCGCAAACCAAAAGGCATTTTGGTGTAGCAGAAGATGCCTTTATCAGTGCGGAATGCGGTCTTATCTTCGTCCTCCTCTTTCATTTGGACTTGATGATAGCCTTTGTAGCAGTCGAGAAAACATTTCCATCTGAAGGATGCTAGGGAGTCGACTTTTTTATCTATCTCCGGCAGTGCGTAGAAATCTTTCGGACATGCTTTGTTGAGGTCTTTGAAGTCGACGCACATTCTCCATCCACCACTGTGTTTCTGTACCATTACAGGATTAGCAACCCATGTATGGTATTTGACTTCTCGTAGGATTCCTGCGTTGAGTAGTTCTGCCACTTGTTCGTCCATGGCTTTTGCTTTTTCTTCACTAAAGCTGCGCCTCCCCTGAGCAACAGGTTCCGCTGATGGTTTTATATTTAGGCAATGCTGCGCTATGTCGCGCGGGACCCCAGTCATGTCTGCTGGGCACCAGGCGAATATATCTTTGTTGTTAGACAACAATTTTTTGAGTTGTGTTCGTGTTGCTGGTGAAATGGCGTGTCCCAGCAGGATGGTCTGCTCTGGGTATTCGTTGTTCAGGACCCATTTCTCTGGTTCATTTGATGTCGAAGGTTTGACTGCTTTTGTTGGTGGTTCATCGTCCACATACATGACTTCTTTACTTGAGTATAGAATTGCAACACCGGTTTCCGTTGGAAATCCACATGCAGCATGTGGGATAGAAGTGATCATGCTAAATTCTCTTTGTGACCTTCTTCCGAGCAGGATATCATGGCGTGATGTTGCCGGCATGACTATGAAATTGACTGTGACGGTTCGTGAATGCTCGCCATCCGATAAAGTCACAGGGAAAGCTATTTTCCCTAATGGGAATACAGCTTCGTTGCAGAATCCGGTGAGGGGAAAATCGACCGGTTCCAGGCGTGCTTTGTCTTCTGGGTCCAGCTGTTTGAAACATTGTTCATATATGATGTCCATCGAGCTTCCTGGATCTATAAACATATAATCCGTTCGGTAATGTCCGAAGATACCAGTAATAATCACTGGTCGTTCTTCCTGAGGGCCCCCAGGAACAACAGGAAACACAACTTGCTGTTCCCTCCAATGTTGATCGTAGTTTCATTTATTTGGCCTTCGTGATGGACCTCCTTGGATCATGTTTGTTTGTTTGGTTTGTATTTCAATGGTACGATGAGATTGGATGTCCCCCTGACGTGGTGTTGGTGGGTCCAATATTGTAGTGATAATTTCTCCTCCAGATCTGACGTTTGGGAACTCAGATCTGGTGATTTGCACATTGATTGTGTTTAAAGCAGCTTGGCATCTGCTTAACCAATGTTCTGGGGATCTTTCTATGATTAGATCTGAGAAATTCTCCCTTTCTGAGTGACTGTTGTCTCTGTTTTTTCTCGTGATTTCATTGATCTGAGTATTTTGGGTTGTAGAACCTTTAGATCGAGGATCTGATAGATGAGATAATGAATTTTCTGCCATGTGCAAAACAGAAAATGAAATGAACTGAATCGAAACGAGATAGAAACTAGAAAACTGAAGAATCGGTGGGCGCCAATGAAGAAACACTAGATAAATGGTCGGAACCGAGATATCTAGGGGGTTTGAATCCGCATAAAAAGGTTAGCTCTCTCTCGATGGATTCAGTTGCAGCTGATCTTCTTCTCCGATTGTTCTGCAAAACAGAACACCGTCAGTCTCGCCAAGGGGAGAAGGGGGGTTCTCTCCTTGACCCGACTCCGGTGTGAGAATAAGTATTGATAATGAAGAAGAAGATGTGTTTGAATAGTGTGTCTAGTCTGAATTCATACCTGAATAGTTCTCGTATTTATAACCGGGAGTTCGGGAGGGAAAACCTGTTATTGAAAAGATAACGGAAGATGCTAACGCCGTAGCGGTTACATTTTCTTCCGTTAAGTTCTTTGATCCAACGTCAAGTTGTCTCGATCCGATGTGAATGCACACGGATCGTGGTTTGATCTATGGCTGGGGAGTTGCCACGTGGAAAGTGATTTAAGTGGAGATTTATTCTCCAATTGCATGCCTTCGTTGTGATTTCAAGAGTGCCCGTGGTAATGACACGTGTCCAGACGGTTATAACCGCCTGGGTGGTGCACGATTGTTTTTCTTCTAGAAGATTACTGCTGTAATCTGGTGTGACACCTTAGTGTATGGAAACAGACGAATAAATCCCAAGTCTGGGTAAAATAATATCCAAGTCTGAATATTTGGGCGGAAGTATTGATCTCAGGATTTTTATCCTTTGCTAATGGGAGAAGGCGCAAGGATTTATGTTTTCCTTTGGGCGCGTGACTATAGATTGCTGACTGTTTTTTTCCTTTTGTAAGACCAGTTTGTTGCTGCGCAAGGTTAGAAAGTTAGAAGCAGGGTTATGGTATGGTCCTAAATACTTATTATGAGGTTTTTGGGACCTTACCCCTTCAAGGCCAAACTTAGTTAGATTTGTTAGTTAAATCTGGTATCAAGGGGCTATTTTGTAAAAATGATTTATTCAGGGACTAAATTGTACAAAACTTATTATTATTATTATTATTATTATTATTATTATTATTATTATTATTATTATTATTATTATAACTCTCTCTCTCTTCCACTACCACCACCTGCCAACAACCCATTTCCGCCACCACTGCCACCACCCTTCCTCTTCTACAACCACCATCACGACTACCCTCCACCTCCACCACCCACACCACCAATAGCCCCCACCGCACGTACCTGCCACCACACACCCCAAATCAATAAACTAAACCTTCATCAACTTGTGATGTTGGTGTCGTTTCTATCATGGCTCCAACTTAGAAATAATGTCATTATAAATATACCATTTTGTGCAGAATTACATCAAACTCTTATCACTAGATCTTTTTATTCACTTTCTTGATTATCATTTAATAAGCAACATTGCATCAAAGTCTATCACTAGATCCATTCTTCTTTCACTTTCTTCATTATCATTCAATAAACAGATTGAACAATTTTGTATCCGGTGCTCAAGAGATAATCACATGATAACAAACGAAGTCGATTGTTGATTATAAACACTTGTGTGCAGTATAAACATCTTCGACATACAATCACACCTAAAAATGGGGCGGCATTTTAGGGTTTTATAAAATCCCCAAATCGTTCAACCATCTCATCCATGAGATTGAAGAACTTATTTCACCGGAAAAAGAAATCCGGCCCCGATAACTGTCACAACGACGTCGTTTCACCGTCCTTCAACTCCGACTGCCAATTTGCTCAAATACATCTTCATCTTCTTGATTAACAACTGTTTGTTCTTCCTGTTACACTTGAATCAACGATCTGTTCAATAGATCGTCACAGATTTCAAGAGTAGAGGCATGGAACGAGGGTTGACTTGCAGATGGATGACTTTTATTAGCTTCAAGGGACTGCAGCAGAGGGAACTCCATGAGTGCGCTAGAGAGAGAGAAGAGAGTGAGAGGAGAGAGAACTTTGAGATTAAAATGAGAAAAAAAGGAAGTTTATATATTTTTTATTTTTAAGTTTTGTACAATTTAGTCCCTGAATAAATTATTTTTACAAAATAGCCCCTTGATACCAGATTTAACTAACAAATCTAACTAAGTTTGGCCTAAAGGACAAAACGTGCAAGATTTTGAAAACACAAAGGACACCGCCTGTCAAGTTTTGGTTTAAAGGACAACGCCTGCAATTTGGGACATACATAAAGGACAAATAACGCCACTCTTTCACGCCTCATCCCACTCCTCCCTTTTTTGCACAATGCCATTTTCCTGACGCGTGCTGACATGACAGACACACGTCAAATAACGTCACTCTTTCATGCCCCCTCCATATAGACCTCGCGGGGGGGGGGGGTAGCCTCCATTAATCATTCATGCAAGAACACACTTAAAATAAGACAAAATTGCACAAATCAACCTTTATATTATACCTAAACTTCACTTCATACCTTTCACTATGAAATCGGCCAAACCCAACCTTTATGTTCACGTTTTGATACATGGGTCAACCTTTATGTTCACGTTCGAGTGATGAAGACCAATGCCTTAATGAGATTTCGAGCTCCTTATGAGGTTTCGAGTGATAAACCCCAGTCGAAATCAAGCAACAGTCTTTCTTAGTCGCAACAACCTGATTGCGAGTCGCAATCTTAGTTGTTCTCGAATTTTAATGAGATTTCGAGTAACAATCTCAGTCAGAATCATCAAATCTCGAAAACGTGTTCTCCAAGTCTCGAAATCTTCTAATTAACAGCTATTAGTTATGATAAGTTTGAAAAAATCCGAATTTTTAGGGATTATGGGATTAAGTTTCCTGTTTTAAAGCTGATCTAAGTTTATCAAAATATTTCGAGATAATATCCATTAATCTTATAACAGATTTCGAAATTTTTAAGAGATAAAAATAGATCAAAACCAGGAAAAACACCCAATAATCCAAATTTCATTCCAAAACATAAGAGAATTTTCGAATTTTCATAAGAACATAAGATGAACCGTAAAAATTAAACTTAAATTTTGGAATCCGAAATCTGGGATTTTAATGATTTCGAAACAGTAACTTAATACGCTTGATTTCGGAACAGTGATTTAAACATCAAAACATAAGATCCGAAATATTTAGGAAAAGTGACTTATGTGTGCTAAACAGACTATAAAAATTAACTAAATAAGACTCTCTAAACTAGACACTAAAAAGCTTTAATTCTAGACTCGACCTAAAACCACACAATAGGCAAGTGTACCGATCAATGTAGTATAACCTAGGAAGTCCGGATATCGAACCACGGGACTCTATAAATCACGTAAACTAGACTCTAATAGACACTGACAGACACGACTTAACTTGTTTAATTGTTTGGGGGGGGGGGTTACGGAAAACTAAGGAAATCTATATTAAACTACTAAGTTGACTAAAGCTAGAGTAAAGACGAACGAAGACTGGGGACTTTCCTTATATGAAGAACAAGACCACCTAGACAAGAATCCTGGATTGTTTTTAAGAGATGACCGATTAAGTTAAATGCATGAATTATGGAACCGGGATCTTAAAGTACTAAACCTATTAAGAACCAACTAAGCCCCTCGACCCTTCTCAAGGAGAAACCTGTGGAACTACCTAGGCCGTTAATCTTACCGGTTATTAGACGCCTTTCCAGTTGTCTAATTATTGCGTAAGTACCCTAATGTTGACCTACTCTTTTCCAATCATAGATCTAGGGTAGTTTGAATTAATTAACTTGACTTGATAGACTAATAAAACTGACAGGTCAACCAAGACACGACCTTTTCCAAAGACTATCTAAAGCAATTCGCCGGGTAAGACCTACCAATAGCCCCTCACTTTCCAGGTATTAGGACTAGTAGAACACTAAGACTTAGCAAATTATTACCAATTACTTCTAGGGGTTATTGCGCAATTCTCCCTAAAGAGTTAAGGTTTTCTTACGTGATATAGACACTCACCGAAATCCTAAACCCTAATATGACTCTATGTTGTGATATAGACCGTCACTAAGAATCATATGAAGCAAATAATAACAATAAACCAACTCAGAGCATGCATATACATCAAATCATTAAACCAAACTTCTTACAAAACACAATTAATCCATAATAATCATGCAATTAACAAAAACGGTAACAACTTCATATTAATCCATTCATCAAGTCTAGGTGGTTTATAAATTTAGCCAAGCATGTTAAACGTGAAAACAATTCAAAGATGTCTAAACACGAATTCATCATAACAAGTTTCGTAAGAAAAGTCAAGAATAAAGAACTAGAAAACCAGATTAGATCTTCAAGTCTTCTTCCTCGAACTCGTATCGATGATTCCTATGCTTCGAGAACTCTAAAATTGCTCCAAGAATGCTTAACAAGTCGCCCAAGATGTCCCAAAATTGTGAACTAGGGGTTTTTCAAGTTTAAGATGATTATATATGACTTTCCATAACAAACCCTTATTAAATTCATAATAATTGCCAGCTACAAGCTTCTGGCGGGGCGCCACCTACTTAGGAATGGGTGGTGGGGTGCCACCTTGTTTTTTTTCTCATGTACTACCTTCAGTCTCTCACCGGGTGCCACAGACTTGCTTATTGGGTGGTGGGGTGCCAGAGAGTGATTATTCAGCTCTTTAACTCTATTTCAACTCCCCGATCTTTCCAACATGCTTCAAGACTTGACTTTTCAATATTTTGGCTCGTTTCACTCGGTTTCCCGCATATTTAAGCATCAAGGCCTGCAAAACACAATTTTATCAATAGTATGCACATTCTAACGAAAAACAAAACTAAATGTAACAAAAACTATACAAACTGTACACGAATCAAAGATGTATTTTGCAATACATCAAACATCCCCACACTTACTCTTTTTTCGTCCTCGAAAAAGAATTATGCAACGGATTCAGAGACGAATAATCACTCGGGTCAAAAGCGTAGGTATATTTAATTAAAACCAAGACTTGCGTTAGCCGCGATTGCGAATATACTTGTCCCCTTAAACCCAAGTCCGGTCCTAAGCCCTTATCATGTGATTTTAATTTAAGTGCGGTCAATCTACCTAGGGACTCACGCTAGAATCTACAGTCCACTTACTCCCGCCTCAAGCTTATAGGACTAAAGGAACGATCACTGGACCAATTCTCAACCGTCTTAAATCAAAACCAAGAGAGTTTACAATCAGATTTTTTTTCTTTTCCATTTTTTTTCCGCTTTTCTTTTTTTTTTTTTTCTTCCGTGAGTCTAGACGATGCTTTCCCTAACCAAGAGGCAATCCGGCTGTAGAGTCGCTATCCCCAACTCGGATTACTTAGGCTTCGGTACTTTTTTCTTTTCTTTGCAAGGTCGATTTCACACACCCTAGCGGTAATCCGGCTGTAGAGTCACTATCCCCAACCCAGACTACATAGGAATGCATTACTTTCATTCAGTTTCTATCTCATCATTTTTTCTATATTTTTTTCATGATTACAAACTCTAACGGTTTTAACTTATAACGGTGCCCCTTATACTTTTATTGGCAGTTTTAATTTCCCACATCTCCCAGGCGAAAACTCACTAGCAGACCGACAATTAAGGTATATTAACTCAAAGGGACTTAAATCCAAACCCGGGCCTATCCACATATCCCTAACTAGACGCAAGCTCGATTTATTATAATCTCATATTATTATTATTCGAACCCCGAGTAAAAAAATCATCTTTTCTATCATTTTCCGTTTAAAAATGCAAACTTCTTTTTTATTCGAAAGACATTTTCTGATTTTTCAAATTTTTTTTATTTTTCAAAATTTTCTAATTTTTTTTTTATTTTTTATTTTTGATTTTTTAATTTTTTTTTGTGTTTTTCATATTTAAGACTCGATTATTTACATGTATCACATCCCCACACTTAGAGATTGCATTGTCCCTAATGCAAGAACGAAAATACGACTCAACAATTACCTAAAAATAAAAACTGCAAACGAAATAGAAAAAATAAATACAACAACAAAAGGGGGAACGACTTAGCTGTATATGTGAGACTGTCAAAATGCCAGTCGTTTCCACATAAGCCATCCAATTCGAAACGCGCTCAGCAAACAATTCTAACCTCGGACACGCGAACGAAAGCAGCTACTACAATCAAACCTAATCAAGCAAACACCAAACACTAGCAAAAGATAATATGTAATTTCACGTTCAACAACCATCCACAAGTGTATCAACCAACCCCAAAACCCATCCAAACTGTTTAAAATATTAGTACAGACCAAGATATGATGAAAACAGCATAAAAGAAAAATATACAAAAAGGTATGCTCAATCACTGCTGCATCATCCTCAAACCACACCATCTACTCCTCATCTCAAACCCTGCTCCACGATAACTGACCACTCTCAGTGGTAAATCAACCGGCTGCTCCTAAGCAGCCCCCTGAGATCTCGTGGAAGCACCTCGCCTGCGTTTGGTGCCTGACGAGGAACCTTCACCTGACATCCTGTAAAAATAGTTCAAAAACGCGCAAAAACAGGTGAACAGTCAGTAAACACAAACTATTTTTGTTGTTTTTGAGTTTTTTTTTTAATTTTTTTAATACAATACTGTACATTCAAACAACGGCTGTATAGCATTTCGTTCGCGGCCGTTGTTCGAAAACAAGTGACTTTATGCAACACAATTACAAACCGACTCCGCCCGAATGGAGATTGAGTACGAGCGAAGCGGCTTGAATATCAAGTGAGCATATCGACACTACACGACACTAGCAAGACTCGAAACACACTTAAAACGACACAAAGGACCCTAAAGACGCAAAACTCAACTCGACCTAAACTAGACGCAAAATACAAGACTTACAACCCTACCTCCTCCCGGCACTTTACTCACCCTCGAGTAATCCCAAGTGCCGACAAAAACTAAGCGTGGAAGCAATGGACGACGGGTCACAACAACGTGGTAAAGATCCTATTTTTATGTCAAAACTTGCGACCCGTATCCCCACACTTATTCTATACTAATGCCCAACCAATTCAACCGTTAAATCAAATAAACAAACCCGAATTGCCCCTCTAGAACCTGTAAACAGCCTAAACAAACTCACATATGGTATCCGAACTCATCATAAAGGACGTTAGGGGTCAACAACTTAAGTTTCAGATTTTGAATACAACCCACGTATTCAAACCATGTCAAAAATTCAACTGCTTTGTAAAAATATCTACTTCATCTTAACCCAAAACCAACCGACTCATATACCATTCCAGTCGAAAATAACCTAACATGACGAAACCCAAAAAAATAAGTCTCAAAGATATGACCTTTAATCGCCAATCCATCTTCCCGCAACCTATAGCAAACAATAACTAAACCGAGCCTCCCGCACCTAAAACTCATCATTACTTGACAAAACTTGACCTGAACTAACACAAAGACCTGACCCGACACTAAACTACAAGACTCGACCACTAAGATATTTAAAATCAGACTCAATGTACAGAGGAGGTGCAAGAAACATACCTGAGATTCGTTAGAAACACGAAGAAATAGAAGAATTTTGGTTGAGTCTTGAAGCCCCAAAGTCGAATTCGAGTTTATGGTTGATTATGTTGGAATTTGGGTTGAAATCGGCGGTTAGATGGTGATAGATGTAATGGTGAGGTGATAATGGTTGATAATCGGTGATTAGCAGTGGGCGTAGGGTGTTTACGGTGGTGGTTATGGAGGTCGAAAGTGGTATCGGCGGTGAAAAGGAGGTGTATCGGCGGTTAGGGAGGGGGTCGGCGATAGATGAAAAGAAGTGATGAGGGTGATGATATTTGGGATGATAATGGAGGTGGGTTTCGGGAGGATGGGTTGTGAAAGGATGGAGGGTTTCGGGTGGAAAGGATGGTGGGGTAATTGGCGGTGGTTAGATAAGTTGAGTAACAGGTGAGAAGTTTGGGGATGGTGAGGGTTATTGGCGTAATGGGGAAGAAGGGTTAGCTGGGGTTTTAGAATTTGGGGTTTTAAAATTAAATGGGTGCAGCTATGGCTTCTAGCGGCCCGCCAATGAAGTCTGATGTTGGTGGCGGCCCGCCACCACGTTACATATTTCCGATAAATTACCATACGTGGTGGCGGGAGCGAGAGGGTTGTTTATAAGTGGGTGGCGGGTTTCCAGAGGCCGTTTTTAACAGAAAGTGTCTAATTTTTTTTTCAATGCCTTAGAAAATTTTTTATGTTTTTCCCAAACCTCTCAAAAACCAACCGAAATTTTTCTAAGACTTAAAACTTACTTGGAACCTTATTTTCCTCGCAAATTCCTGCAAATCCTCGGTGATGCCCTCCTGCAAACGACTCAAAACAAAAACAACGAACCAAAAAACTAACAAAAAACGACCGTTAGCTACTAAAAATTACGAAAAAAAACTGAAAATACAAAAGGTACAAACTCTACAAATGAGTAACAACTTCTCACATACTTATGGGGGATCATAGAGATGTAGCTCACCTCCAAACACACAGTCACGGGTTGTAGCACCATTATACTTATTGCCCGAATCAACCCAAACACCTTTATCTCTCTCATAACCTCTCAACTCTTCATCTGGCGGTTTGAATCTAGACTCGTCATATCGAAATCTATCCCCAAACTGAGCTTTGCTTAGTATCTCTAGCTTGGATTCTAAACGCACAATTCTCGCTTCTAATTCCTCTACTCTCCTATCAGATGGGTCCCCACACTTGAGTCCTATTACTTTTTCTAGACTCAGACCACTCACCACCTTCTCCTCATCTCTCTCATCCTTCTCACACTCCCTACTAACGATACCGCCTCCACTTTATCACTTGACCCTATCGAATTCATAACCTTAAAAACTACCGATTCCTCGCCCGCTCTAAGTGTGATGGTGCCTAAAAAGACATCTATGATAGCTTTAGCGGTGTTCAAGAACGGGCGTCCTAAAATTAACGGTACGTTTTCATCGGCTTCCATGTCAAGAATGACGAAATCGGCCGGAAAAACGAACTTGTCAACCTTGACAAGCAAATTCTCAACTAGGTCCCTCGGGTGTTTCACGGACCTATCAGCTAAGGATAATGTCATTCGGGTAGATGAAAGCTCGCCTAAGTCTAGCTTCTCGTAGAGAGAAAAGGGCATCAAATTGATGCTAGCACCTAGGTCGGCCAAGGCTCTAGTGTTGGTATTACTACCGAATAGACAAGGAATAGTGAAAACACCGGGATCGATAAGCTTTTCGGGAAGCTGATTTGAGACAGCGGCCGAACACCCTCCATGCAATGGGACATTCGACAACTCCCCCAACTTCTCTTTGTTCCTAAGAAGATCTTTCAAGAATTTTGCGTATTTAGGCATCGACTGAAGTGCCTCGATAAACGGAAGATTAATCTTCAATTGCTTGAAGATGTCTAAGAATTGCCCGTATTCCCTTGAGTACTTTTGGTTCTTAAGACGTGAGGGAAACGGGATATACGAATGGTCTACTAAAGGCGAAGGTCTAACGTCTATAGGGGTTTTCTCAGCTTTCTTCTCAACTTGAGACTCACCGGACTGTGCGGTACTTGCTGGGCTTAGCCTCTTTTGCACTTTGCCGGGAGCCTCCATCTCTATCTCTTCATCTACAATATCTCCATCCTCATCAACTACTCTCTCCTCTACGCTCGGGTCCCCTACTGTTTTGCCACTATGAGTGGTAATGGCCTTTACATGAGCATTCGGGTTAGGTTGAGTGTTACCCGCAAACTGACCGGGTAATCTCTCTTCTAACTTCCTAGACATATCACCCACAACCTTTTGAAGGTCTTGGAAAGCAGCTTGGTGATTCTTAAGCATAAGGTCATGTTCGCTAAGTTTCTTTTGGGTGGTTTGGTCCTTAACAATTAATTGACTCATCATTGCTTCCATTCTTTCTAGACTACCCCTAGATCATAACTTGAACCCTGACGTGTTTGAACCTGACTACTTGACCCCCCATCCTTGACCTGGCCATTTGAACCCCCACCAAAGAGTGAACCTAGACCTCTATTTGGATTTTGAGCTATTTGAAAACCAGGGGGTCCATTTGAGCGAAAATTGTTGTTAGAAGCAAAATTATTATTATTATTATTATTATTATTATTATTATTATTATTATTATTATTATTATTATTATTATTACGCCAACCCGAACCAAAGTTATTATTACCAAACCCACTAGATTGACCTCTACCGAAACCTCCTCCTACAACATCAACTTGCTCCTCACCAACTAGCAATGGACACGCACTCGTGTCGTGACCCCCTAGGCAAAACTCACACTTATCTACCTTAGCTCTAATCTCCTTGAGCTCTCGAGTCATGTTTTCCAACACAGCGGCCAAACTAGGGTCCATGGTGACATGGTTCACCCCACGGGCGGGTGTACTAGTAGTGGTATTTGAATTACCACTTTGATACCGCTGAACGGCTCGCGATTGAGATTGGGCAAATGCCTCAAAACGCTCTAAACACTCAGCAACAGTAAGTATACCCATCATATGCCCCCCCGCATTAGTATCAAACCTATCGCGAGTCTCTTGGGTGAGACCGTTATAGAATTTCTCACATAAAGCCCAATTGGAAAGACCATGTTGGGAGCAACGAGCACAAAGGTTTTGAAAACGCTCCCAAGCAAGGTAATAAGGCTCGTCGGGCTCCATGCGAAAAGAATGGATTTGGTCTCTAAGACGTGAGGCTTTTGCGGGCGGAAAATACTTGTTCAAAAAGGCTTGACGAAGGCCCGCCCAAGTGGTAAAGGTACCGGTTGGTTGAGAGTCCAACCAAGTAGCCGCACGACCGGCTAGTGAAAATGGGAAAAGCTGTAGGTAAGTAGCATCATTAGGGGCACCGTGAAGGCTAAAAGTAGCTAGGATGCGGGAGAAACGATTAATGTGGGCCGGGGCGTCCTCGTCCTCACGGCCGTGGAACTGAATGGTGTTTGTGATCGCCTGCATGGCATAAGATGGAATCTGCCATGAGTTCTCGCTAACTATAGGTGGAACGGTGATGGGTGAAGCAAGGCCGGTGAAATTCTGCGTGGCCTGCTGATGGACGGTTTGCCTAGGGTTGGCCATTTGTTCTATGTTTTCTGGGGCGCTGGAAGTGCTAGAAGTAGGGCTATCGGGTGGGGAGACCTTAGGTGAAGTTTTAGGTGAATGGTTTGGTGAAGGTGGTGGTGTAGGAGGTGGGGTGGGTTGTCACACCCCCAAAATACCACCTAGAGAGTGTCCCTGATGGGCGTGTGACGTGCCGACACTGAGCCACTAATTACATTGAACCCACACAAGTTTCGAAATAAAGTTCTCAATCATTATTAAAATACCATCATCAAGTTTATACGAAAACCAAGACGTTCAGCGGAAGCAAATAACAACTAAAGTTAAACTGTTTAAAACTAAGGTATAGTAACAAGAATCCAATCAAATCAATTTCTCCAATCGACCCATGACTACCTCTGCTACTCCAGACAGCAAGTATCCAAGACCAAGAAGCCTATCAACCCGCGAGCATGCAACAAGTGTATCAGACAAAGCTGGCGAGTTCACAGTTTATGAAAACGTTGTTACCAAGTGTTTATTCCAGTTCATTAACAAAAGCAAAGTAATATTGATAATATCTCGATGATAAACAAGACGGCTCCTGATGTATGTTTTGCCCTTTCCCCAGTGCTCCTATCAAAGCACTAGGCCCGACTGGGTAATTAGTTCACAACCGTCCTCCCCGGTACGGCGTGAGGGTGCCAAACCTAAGTAGCGCTACCAACTAATACCCCATTACCTCACCGGTAACAAAAGATGAGACTTAAGAATGATAGGATGAGAATATTATTCAATATATACCAGTTTTTACCCAAAAGACTTATCCCTCCCCGGGATACCCACTGACTGTCCCAACCACCGGGACGCATACTCAAAGTAGTGAACTCACCTTGGGTTTGCTCGGTAAGGTTAAAATATGTGTTCACAGTTGCTCAATGCAATCCTAATATAATTACCGATAACGATCAGATTCATACACCAAAATCCACTTATTAAAGCAAGTTGTAACACAGATTGATCACTCATGACGTGTATGACATAATAGTTCATGTAAGTTCATATTACCAGTTTAATCACCATACTAGTTAGCATAACACACCAATTCCCATGTAATAGCTCATTATATCGTACAAGTAGCCAAAATCCAAATCACATATAACCAGTTCATGATTTCGACCCAATTAATACAATCCACAAAGTTTATGCAATCAATACATTTCACTAATCCCTTGACCCCACTAGATTAAACCATCCTGGACTGTTTGTATCCGGCCCACTAGCAATAGACACAACATTATTAACTCATACATAATAATATACCAGCACATAAAACCCGGCTTGGGCTTTGGCCCAATCAGAATATTATAACAAGTGTGCGGCCCAAAGGTTTTCACAAGTAGTTCCTAACACAACTTGGTTTATTTACACAATGTATGACAGGAAAGTGGGTAGCCCAGATGTGTTGCGGGGCCCAATACACTCACATGACTCGGTTGGACTTCAGGCCCAATCCTAACACATGATGCGGCCCTCAAGTTAACCAAACATGCGTGGCCCAACCGATTGCTTGTAAATTCAAATATATATCTATATTCAGTCCACAATCGAACATGTAGGTCCAAATGTTTAGGAGTCCATTT
This sequence comes from Helianthus tuberosus, assembly GCA_030545235.1. Classification (NCBI taxonomy): domain Eukaryota; kingdom Viridiplantae; phylum Streptophyta; class Magnoliopsida; order Asterales; family Asteraceae; genus Helianthus; species Helianthus tuberosus. Next base: position 147,915,657 of record CM060411.1, on the reverse strand, counting down.
CACTATTTATGGACTACCTGACCAGTAATCAACATGATCATCACATGTTATCTTATTAGTGACAAAGGGGAATCAACCAGTTGGCATTATCATTCTGCTAATATATCTTAGCTCACAAATGGGTAACCAACCAACAATTAATTTGTTTATACAAGCAGCCCAGTTATGAAGTATCAAGCCTAACATGAATTAATTGGTTTAACTATGTGTGTGTGTCCAACAAATATGTGCGGCCCACTGTGTCTACTCAAAATTGAATATGAATTAAATGGGATCAAGATAATGGCCAACACCAATTGATAACTTATTGGACCTTTAAACTTTTGTCATATAATCTTGAGAGAACTATCATTTGAGTAGACCCACCCTCATGTGATACTGACAACCATTTAAGTGTTGTAGAATATTTCCAAACAACTTTATTCAATATGCATACATAATCAGACAATCATGTATTCGAACATCACATCAGCCGAAATCATCAAGCCACACTTAAACATCATTTATTCCACATAAAACTAATATCTTTGACTAATTCTGACAACACACATTTACGGTGCACATGATTCGGTTATATCAAAACTACAAACCGTCATTCTCTTTATTCAAATTTATCCACTTTTATCAAACCATTATTCTACAAAACTATTGGACCGATATAATCAGGTAACATGCTTGCAATCATATACAATATTGATTTACCCACATTCACATACTCACATGCAACCAACATATTCAACAAGAATAATATTAACACTAACCGAGCCGAGGTATGACTACTGTTAGACACGATGGACGAGACTCCCTTGATCACGAGACTCCCTTGGTTGCCGTCGACTTCAGGAAGTGCTTTAGGGTTTGTAATATTGTGAAGAGTTGTGTAACACAACTCATATGTTACGCACACATATACAAAGAAAAGGTTGGGCCGAGTCATGTTTTGGAAAACAATAGATTGGGCCAAGTCTATATAACATGGTAGTGGCCCAAAGAACACAAGACATAAACTGATCCATTACTAGGGGTGTTCATGAGCCGAACCGAACCGAACCGAACGGAGGTCTGCTCGTGCTCGGTTCGGTTTGAAACCGAGCCGCTCAGTTCGGTTCGAATTTAGGAAATCGAGCGGAAATCTTATGCTCGTGCTTGGCTCGGTTTAGAACCGAGCCGCTCGGTTCGGTTCGCTTTTGCTCAGTTTTATTTAGCATTCCTACACAGCCATTCATTCACCAAAATTCACCAACTTATATGTCTCTCACACACTTTAACAATTTAACAAAACTGAAACATAAAAAGTCCCACAAATGTTTAATGTTTAAGAACATCTAAAATGCAAAATAACTTCAAAAACAGGTGTTGAAGTCATTCCAGACATCTTCAAACAAAAATTGAATTCAAAACATAAAATTTGATACAGTAACATCAATTCAAACCCATAAAACACCCCTCTTTTTTTTAACTGAATTACAGAGGTTAGGGTTTTTTTTTTTTTGAACTGAAGATATGAGGATTCTAGGGGCTTGATATGTTACATGTTTATTATATTTAATAAATATAATATATAATATAATAATAAAAATAAATTCGATCGTAACCGAACGAGCGACGAGCGAGTGTACCTATGCTCGTGCTCGGTTCGTTTTTAAACCGAACCGAGCTGCTCGGCTCGGTTTTAACCGAGCAAGGAATCGAACGAGCAAATTTCCGAGCTTTTTCGAACGATCGTCGAACGATCTTCGAGCGCCGAGCAGTTTGGACACCCCTATCCATTACACACCCATTCGCACCCCCACCCCCATATACGTTACGTAGACCTATTAAATTCACATGCGCTTAACAGACTCATTAGAACGTGTAAAGAAATAGTGAGGATTCGGAATCACAAATAGAAAGACACTAACCTCGAAAGTTCGGGTTGTCACATCATCCCCAACTTGAAAGAAATTTCGTCCCGAAATTTGACGAGTAAGCACGGAGGAGTGAGGTGAGAAATCAAGATTGTTGCGGATTTTGCTCAGGTGCCACATGGGTAATGGAGTAGAATCGAAATTAGGAAATTGAGAAGAAGATGAAGAACTGACCTGTGGGCCTTGGCCCAAACGAGACGATGATGACTCGGTGACTGACGGGTGACGGCTTCGGCGGTCCGTGCGAGCGCAGATGTGGCATCCACTACAAGCAAAAACCTGAATGTAAGAAAAGCAACACTAGTCACTATGACTCAAACGAAAATAAAAACAGAATAAAAGACAAAGACTCAAAACAAAACAAACACGTAGCACATATATGTCAATAAAGTCTATCAAAGCTAATGAACGCGATTGCCAAGAGTCCCCGGCAACGACGCCAAAAACTTGATGTGTACTAAACAGACTATAAAAATTAACTAAATAAGACTATCTAAACTAGACACTAAAAAACTTTAATTCTAGACTCGACCTAAAACCACACAATCGGCAAGTGTACCGATCAATGTAGTATAACCTAGGACGTCCGGATATCGAACCACGAGACTCTATAAATCACGTAAACTAGACTCTAATAGACACTGACAGACACGACTTAACTTGTTTAATTGTTTGGGGGGGGGGGTACGGAAAACTAAGGAAATCTATATTAAACTACTAAGTTTACTAAAGCTAGACTAAAGACGAACGAAGACTGAGGACTTTCCTTATATAAAGAACAAGACCACCTAGACAAGAATCCTGGATTGTTTTTAAGAGATTACCGATTAAGTTAAATGCATGAATTATGGAACCGGGATCTTAAATTACTAAACCTATTAAGAACCAACTAAGCCCCTCGACCCTTCTCAAGGAGAAACCTGTGGAACTACCTAGGCCGTTAATCCTACCGGTTATTAGACGCCTTTCCAGTTGTCTAATTATTGCGTAAGTACCCTAATGTTGACCTACTCTTTTCCAATCATAGATCTAGGGTAGTTTGAATTAATTAACTTGACTTGATAGACTAATAAAACCGACAGGTCAACCAAGACACGACCTTTTCCAAGGACTATCTAAAGCAATTCGTCGGGTAAGACCTACCAATAGCCCCTCACTTTCCAGGTATTAGGACTAGTAGAACACTAAGACTTAGCAAATTATTACCAATTACTTCTAGGGGTTATTGCGCAATTCTCCCTAAAGAGTTAAGGTTTTCTTACGTGATATAGACACTCACCGAAATCCTAAACCCTAATATGACTCTATGTTGTGATATAGACCGTCACTAAGAATCATATGAAGCAAATAATAACAATTAACCAACTCAGAGCATGCATATACATCAAATCATTAAACCAAACTTCTTACAAAACACAATTAATCCATAATAATCATGCAATTAACAAAAACGGTAACAACTTCATATTAATCCATTCATCAAGTCTAGGTGGTTTATAAATTTAGCCAAGCATGTTAAAACATGAAAACAATTCAAAGATGTCTAAACACGAATTCATCATAACAAGTTTCGTAAGAAAAGTCAAGAATAAAGAACTAGAAAACCCGATTAGATCTTCAAGTCTTCTTCCTCGAACTCTTTCCTATGCTTCGAGAACTCCAAAATTGCTCCAAGAATGCTTAACAAGTCACCCAAGATGTCCCAAAATCGTGAACTAGGGTTTTTTCAAGTTTAAGATGATTATATATGACTTTCCATAACAAACCCTTATTAAATTCGTAATAATTGCCAGCTACAAGCTTCTGGCGGGGCGCCACCTACTTAGGAATGGGTGGTGGGGTGCCACCTTGTTTTTTTTCTCATGTACTACCTTCAGTCTCTCGCCGGGTGCCACAGACTTGCTTATTGGGTGGTGGGGTGCCAGAGAGTGATTCTTCAGCTCTTTAACTCTATTTCAACTCCCCGATTTTTCCAACATGCTTCAAGACTTGACTTTTCAATATTTTGGCTCGTTTCACTCGGTTTCCCGCATATTTTAGCATCAAGGCCTGCAAAACACAATTTTATCAATAGTATGCACATTCTAACGAAAAACAAAACTAAATGTAACAAAAACTATACAAACTGTACACGAATCAAAGATGTATTTTGCAATACATCAGTGACTCGAAACAGGGTTTCGAATTTTATTAGGTTTTCTGTTTTCAAGATATTAATTCTAGATTTATGGATGAAAAACAGAACTGATTTATCAACATATGCTCTGATACCACATTTTGATCAATTATGTTTAAATATAATGGAAAACATGTAAATAATACCTGATACAGCAGACACAGAGAATCTAGACAGAGATGCACAACCATTTAGTTAGACATAATTGTCAGCTTGATCTGGTTCCTTGTTAGGGTGTAAAGTTATGATGGTGATGAGCCGAATCAAAGGGGAATTCAGATTGATTATGGAGAGAGAGAGAGAGAGAGAGATGGGGACGAATTTAGTGATGTTATGGTAGTCAAGGTTGTGTAACCTTTAACCTCTCTGATAATCTCCTTATATATACATCCAAGAGGAAACCTAATTAGTTAATAAGGGTAATATGGTCCATCAACAATTACCAACTAATTATATAATAGGTTGTTAATATATTTTGATCTATATAATATAAGTGATTATATGGCTACAAGATTAAATATTACAATAATAATATATTTAATCTTACACCTTGAGCCGAACGGGTTTTACCGGTAATTTCACTGTCGTGCCTACGGGCGGGTGGGTTACCGGGTTTTCCCCGGAATTGGTGGTGGACTCGAGTTACTCTCAGAGTACTCCGTTTGGTCCAGTAGGTGCCCCGAGAGTGTTCGGGATTGATTATGTTGGCCGTTAAAAGAAAAAGAATGTCCATTAAGTTAAGGTGAGAAGATGCCCCTTGAAAACTAGTATATAGCATAATAAATACAGGAGTATAATTTCAAGAATCAACTGAAATTTTGCAAAAGTATCCTCCAATAGTTGAAAACAACTGCTTCTCTTTTGTGCCAAAAAAAATTACAAGACATTTAACACCGAGAAACAAGGATTCTATTTCCCAAGTTCAAAAAACTTTTGGACTAAAGCCTAGTAAACGAACCAGTTTTTGGCAAATTTTTGTAATCTTATTCATTTAGTATGGCACAGACCATAGTAATTGCTAGCAATTTCAATCGGTACCTAACATACCGGTACCGACCAAAATGTATAAGGTACTTTGGTTAGTTTTAGAATTAGCTCAATTTCGGTATCGGTGCTATGCAACATGGTCCGGGTTCGGGACTTTTAACGGTGTACGGCATTCAATTATGGTTTTGGGTAGATTTTGGTATTGGTAGCGGTTCAATACGGAACAATCTCATCTCTAGCTAATACACCCATGACGGATCAATCCATTGAATTGCAGGCAATTTTAATAAGATAAATCAAACACATTCAAGCTAACAACTCCATAATCAACAAATCAGATGAGAAAAGGCGAGAGAAGGAACAAAGATGTAGGTCAATTTCTGTTTTGGAGGGCGCCAACAATTTTCCACGATATTCATGGAGATAGCCTTTTTCAATTAAAAAAATAGATTATTTTAGTTATATTTTAATAAAACTACGTATTTTGAAGGTTTCGTATCTAAGCTTAGATGTGTAATAGCCACATATTCACTTTTCCCTATAAATAAACTAGCTTACTCGGTAAAATTGTCACATAAAAAGTCAACGTTACAACAAAGATAGGAATGTCATGAAAGTCAACATTTAATATCCATAATATAACATATGTAACATTGATCATTCGGTTTTGATCCTTTCACGCCTGAAAAGACCATAGAATAGTGAGATCAGCCACTGCCAAACTACAAGAAACCAGCTAGTAACCGTCTTGGGTTTTTTGGGTTCGGGTCTTGGCCCGAACAATCCTTTGTACAGCTCCTTTTGTTTTTGATAAACAATCTTGTCTTGTTCGGCTAGTGCACGCAGTTCCTTTGAGATTGCTTTGTCTTCTGGGGCATGTTTACGGGCTTTCGTGAAGTCTTCTCGGGCAGCATCTGTCTGCCCGAGTTCAGATCTAGCTTTCCCGCGTCTGAATAGTGCTTTCACATTATTTTGATCCTCTGCGAGTACCTGGCAAATAACAAAAGAATTTTCAATCAATTTGGTAGATAACATAATTGATGAATTGGATACATACGATAGAGCATTGAGCAATGGCTTCTTCATAGCGTTTGAGCTTTATCAAACAAGCTGCCATGTTAAGGTGACACGGGTTTTTGACCGCCACAGCCATGTCCTGATACTTTCCAAATAACTGGAACATGAAATCGTCACCCATGTATGCAATGGCCTGTTATGTCCATGAACAAATCAACACAAGCATGTTAGAACTATATTTTAAAAAGCGTCAAATGCCATTTTCATCCATTAGGTTTGTCCAGTTTTGCGACCGTCCAAAGGTTTGTTTTTCCACATCTGGATCCAGAAATCTTGCCATTTTCATCCGGCTTGTTAACTTTATCCATTTTTTTCCGTTAAGTCTGCGGTATTTCCGTCATTTTTGTCAACTTAAAAGGCAATTCGGTCCTTTCCAGGGGTATTCGGTCTTTCCATGAAGTGAAAAAGACCGAACTGCACTTTAAGTTAACAAAAAAGACGGAAATACCCCTGACTTAACAGAGAAAAATGGATGGAGTTAACGAGCCGGATGAAAATGGCAAGATTTCAAACCTTTTGGGTCCGGATGCGGAAAAACAAACCTTTGGACGAAAGTCACAAAACTGGCCAAACCTCATGGACGAAAATGGCATTTTACTCTTTTAAAAAAGTAATAAGGAAATTTCGGTTTTTTTAAAGAACATTGGGTTTAACCATTTCATATTGTTGCATAGCCTCCTCTAATTTGTCTTCTTTAAACAAATTATTTCCATCCATCCTTCTTCTATCTGCTGCACTGATTCTCTCTTCTACTGTCATGTCACTACGCGCTTTCCCCTTAACAAAAATAAGAATTACAAATTTAGCACAAGTGCATTGATAGATAGATGATTGAAGGGAAAGAATAAAGTATTAAACGGATACTTACTTCTTTGGTTTCATCAAAACCGACTAACTCGACTTCATAGATGATATCTGCCTTAGGTGGCACATTTGGAAATGAAAAGCTTCCTTCTTCACCATACCCTAATTCCCAACCCACATGTAAGAGAGCGCGCTCACCAGCTTTCATGGAGGACACCCCAATTGCCAATCCTGTCATCTCTTTTTTCTCTGGTACAAAAAAGGGTCAACAAAAGTCAACAGTTTTTTTCTCCATTGTGCAAATTCAAGTATTTTTTTTAAAGAAAATCCTATTTGCATTTTCCAAGAAAATTGGTATGAAAATTCAGCTATACGTTGATGCTAGTATTGATGCGAAAAACATAGTTGTTCATGGCGAATAGCAATAAATAGCAGATAGCAATACACTAGAAAAAAAATTAAACTTTTTATGTGTATATTATATCAAAATACCCTGGTATATAATGCTATTTTACATGTATATTTAACAAAAAAATAACATCCAGCTATTTTATAGCTATATTTAATTGCTATTTATATTTAAAAAAATGTCGCTATTATCGCTATCTATCGCTACAACCCTAATAGCGAGCCTAGACCTATACGCTACGTAGCGCACTATATAGCGGTCGCTACGCTCGCTATTGATAACTATGGCGGAAAATAACATTACAAAGGAAGGAAAAGTTAATCAGGTTAAGGTTACATAACATATGTTAACACGTAAGAGTTATTTACACATGATTACCTTTCCCTAAGACTAATTCAGTTAGTTGTAGCTCCTGCCAAGTGTCTTCAAACTTGTGCTGGGTACTTTGAGTCCATGCTCTGTAATGCACTACAACAATAAACATGTTTATACTAATGTTGTCATGAAGTAATATCTTAAGTTTTGGACCTACAAAATTGCAATTGTCCAGAAAGGAAAACAAGTTGCAAAGTAATGTCACATAGTGCTTGACTGCTCACAGTTTCACATATACTTGCTAGTATCTTCAAAAGCATAGGATAAACTTGGTCTATGAATTTCTCTGTAGAACACTAGAACTTCAGTTGATATTGCATTGTTGTGTAAAGAGGTTGTTTCCATGACTTGATCTTGTGGTTTTCCAGTCAAAAGGAGTCATCTTAACAGCTTCTACAGGGCTCGTCTTTTCTAGTGGTGACAATATTGATCCATTTACTTATTAAAGGTAAAATACTTTACTTATGTGACACTAATTATATAAAAAAAGTTCAACACTTTAGGGCTAAAAGTGTTTTGGGTCAACCCTATTGACGCATATAATTCATATTTTTATGAGAACACTGTTCTTACCTGTTACCCTGCCTACCCTACCCACTTATTTTGCCACCTCTAGTCTTTCACATGAACATACACATGTATTGCAAGAGCAATAAGGCCCCATTGGCAATATACAACAAACGTTTTAAAAAAATGGTCAACTGCAACAAACAGCTGCTCAGTTTGTACTATGGCAAAGCAGCCTAATGCACTCAATCACATGTAGTATACTTCCTATTTCTAGCAAGTGAAAAAGTACTCCCTCCATCCGAAAATAAATGTCCATATATCTATTCTAGTTTGTCCCATAAATAACTGCCCATAGGGCTGCAAACGAACCGAAAGAAAACGAACAAGGCCGTTAAGGAAATAAGTGTGTTCACCGACTGCTCATGAACACTTACCGAACGAGATTTTATGTTCGTGTTCGTTCATTAAGGAAATGAACATGCTCGTGTTCGTTCATTAATTTTAGGTGACGAACACAAATGAACACAAACAAACGTTAATGAACAGAATCGAACACAAACGAACATATATTAAAAGGTATGTACTATACAATACACAAATAATTATTAAATAATTTTTTTGGTGGGAATTTTGAAGTATTTAAATATATAAATTAAAAACCCTAATGAACTATCAAACATAAACGAACACGTTCACGAACGTAAATGAACGAACACGGCCTCTGTTCATGTTCGTTCATTTAACTGAACAAACAAGATTTTCTTGTGCGTGTTTGTTCATATATTAAACAAACGAACACAAACGAACTTCCTGCCAAACGATTCATGTACTGTTCACCGAACGTTCGGTTCTTTTGCAGCCCTAACGTTTAGGCCTGCAAAAATTTCTAGTCTGTATCTTAAATGCATAGGGTAAATTGACATTTTGCTATTAGAAAATTGTTTGCATGTACATCTCATAATTAGTGTGTTTTTTGTTTATGGGCACTTGTTTTGGGACGGAGGGAGTAACATATGTAACGGAAAAAGGTCGTATCAATGGAAAGAGGCTCGCATAGACTTACAAAAGCAAGTTGAATATTTTGATGGCTTTTCACCATGACCTTCCTTAATGACTTGCTTTGTAACTTTTTCATGGATAACGTCCACTTTGGTATCAACTTTAGGAGGTCCGTTATCATCTTGAGGAGGTCCTCCTTGCACAAATGAAGATCCTTCCATCACAATTTCCTCCTCAGCATCTTGACCTGAATACACGGTATTTTTCAACCTCTAAATATAAATACTCAATGTTGCAATTTCAACTTACTTATGAATGGGTTAAATAGGATCATGTTTTTATTTCTAATGCAGAAATGAAGAAAAAAAAGAGATGAGTAAAGTACACGGATGGTCCCTATGGTCGACCAAAATTTTGGATTTGGTCCCTAGTATTCCAAAAGTACACGAATAGTCGTTGTGGTTTACAGTTTGTAACACATTTAGTCCCAACTTTTGCCAAAGGTAATTGGATGGCCCCTGTAATTTGCACTTTATTACACATTTAGTCCCTAAATGCGTTACAAAGTGCAAACCATAGGGACCATTCGTGTACTTTTGAAAAGTTAGGGACCAAATAAAAAATTTGGTTAACCACAGGGAAAAAGGAAACAAAAATATGGTTTGAACGGGTCAACATTTACTCAAAGTGTATTTCAAATGCATAACTAACTCAAAAAGTAAGATCTTCATTTACAAAAAGTTTGAGAAGCTTGGACAGAAAGTGTTTTGGGTCAAGACAACCCAACACTAATCTTAAATCAAGGTGTTCGGGCACACTACCATTTTGAGGAGGCTCTCCATGAGTCTCAGAAGAACCATTAGGCGTGATTTCAGTTTCACCACCTTGACCTGGAAATTACGGATACAAGCATACATTAAACTTCGGAATGATCACAACTATTGAATTTATCAATCATGATATAAAAATGGCATTAGTCCTATCAAGAGGGAAGCTGAAATCACATATTTATAGTTGTTTAAAGCTCATTTACGCTATGTTTTTAATTTGAACTAGGAGAGATGATCAATAGTGTTAGTGTCACTTGTTCTAAATATATTGAGGGGAGATCAACAAAGGAAAAAGAACCGGGTTCACTTTCTGACTTTTGAAAGAGATGGAGGAGAAAAGAAACTACTGTAGGCAAAATTTTCATAATACCCATACCACACTAACATCACATGTTCTGAATAAAATGATTAAATTACTTCAATATCCTATAGCCCTAGATATAAGAGTTTGACATATTTCAACTTTCAAGTACATATAATAATAAATAGATTAGATGTGGTTCCAGCTCCTAGTAGTCTTTGTACCAAATTGACTATTTAACAAGGACTTAACTGAACCCATTAACCCGATATATTATATTAAATTAAAAAAATAGTTATAATCCAGATTCCTGATGTTAAAAGTTTGAGATACTAATCTTCCCCTTTTTGTAAACATAAGGTTGACAACCATCTCGACGTAAGAGCAGAATACTTCACGAATCACAACAAGTGTTCAGCAAGATCTTTAATAAGCAAAAGATACATTCCCTCGTTACTTCACTTGAAAGCAAATTCTTACTAGTTAGATATTATATTATTAGTGTCAAACCATTGAAGAGAAAACTTTAATTTGTTTCATCAACATACCCTTCCAAGTACACATACATGATACATCGCATGAAACTTATTTCTGTTACATCAAGCCCTTATGCAGTGGTACCTCCAAGTGACATAATTGTATTTTCAGGCTTTGTATCACAGCTTTTATAATTTTAACACAACTTTTATCATTAAACTTTTATGTTCACCTAACAATCTCATTAACATCTAGCAAAATACTTAACCCACTGAAGATTACAGTGACCAAACTGTCTAACAATCTTCGATCCGCCACTATACTCATGTACTAAAATGAATGTATAATCATTTACTGCATCCAATACGCATCCTATATCCATACAATTGTCATCAACAATCACACAGTAACAGAAAAGAGTCCCAATTTAACATTTTAGGTCAACTGAACTTAAAAATCATCATTAAAGGGCCAGATATTAGGAGATTTTGACAAATTACATACTGATCCATTTGGCTGCTGCTGTTGCACTTCCTCCATATCCAAACTCACCTCAAAATCTTCTTTCTATCAGTCAACTACAACAATGAACAAACTCACAAATCAAATTACACAAATCAACAACCGCAAAACAAAATTCAACATCAACAATAAAATTACAGTTACAATCTCATCAAATCAGAAGATTAAACAGCAATCTGAACTCGAAAATCAATTGCTCTTCCTCGAACATAAAAATTAAAGTGATATTTGCAAAAAAAAAAATAAAAAAAAATCAAATTACACAAATTAAGAACCAAAACAGAAATCAATATCAACAATTACAAATACAGTTACAATCTCTTCAAATCATCAGAATAAACAGAAATCTGAATCCGGAAATCAACTGTTCTTCTTCGAGCAGAGAAATTAAAGTGATATTTTCAAATTACACAAATTAAGAACCAAAACAGAAATCAATATCAACAATTGCAATTACAGTTGCAATCTCATGAAATCAGCAGAATAAACAGAAATCTGAATCCGGAAATCAACTGATATTTCCGATTTTTTGGTGAGAGAATGTGCGATTTGAAGAGAATCTTACCTGATTATGAATTAGGTCTGTAGTTTACTAGTTAATCTTGCTTTGAAGTGATCGAAGAAGATTCTAGAGAGTGTGTTTTTGACTAATTTAACAACTACTTTTTTGGGGGTTTGAAGTTATAAATGCTGCATATGGAATATGCACATGTGCAGGCGAAAGTTTGTGGAATTTACATTTTGACCACTATTGTTTATGAAGTTGTAGTTAGGCACCTTTAAGAAAAGTTAAGTTTGACATGGATTAAATATTTTATTGGATAGAGAAAACTTTATGGAGTGATTCGTTTCTTTAAAGTCATCATCATCATCATACTCAGTATATCCCACCAATAGCAAAGCTAAGGTAGGGTCTGAGGAGGGTGAGATGTAGACAGCCTTACCTCTACCCCATAGGAATAGAGAGGCTGCTTCCAATGAGACCCCCGGCTCGATTGTAGTTTTGCATCAAGCCTTGGACATAAGGCACATAACACTCGGCAATTGAGACAAACACCGATTAGTGCATGTACCCCCTTGTCTTTTGGCTATCAACGCCACCACATGATGCATGATTAACCATCCCCCTCTTTTAACGTTATTTTCACGAAATTAGTAAAATAACGTTAAAGGAGATATAATTTCTTAGTCATATAAGACTGCGGGGAGTGAAAGGGCTTGGGTTTGAGGCATTGCTTGACACGTGACAAGGATGGGATCACAAGCTTTTGGTGAAAAAATGAGGGGTGTGGTGTGGCGTAGATTAGCTTGGCGTGGCCAGGCATGTGAATTTTTTTTTTTAATTAAAGTAGCTAACCAAAATCAGACATCTTGAACCAACCAACCAAAGCCAACCAAGTCACCATGCCCCCCCCCCCCCCACCAGGCTGAATACCCACGCTAAAGAGGCACCACCCCAACCAACGCCAACCCAGAGTGGAGCAGCTGGCATTGAAGGGCTTCCCCCACCCCAACCAACGCCCCACTCCCCACAGTCTAAGGCCATAAATGTCATACTGAGACACTTTGAATTTTTTTGGTGAAGGGGGTGATGTGAAGGAAAGAGGGAGAATGAACGGTTTTTTACAAGAATGTTCAAAAATTTGTTGTATGAGAGCGGGAGGAAGAGATAAGGAGCGTTTCGGGGTGTTTTTTTAGTTGGAAATGAATTTTAAAAGGACAAAGCCTCGGATGGTGGGCATGTGCTTGCGTTATGTAACAACATTCTTAGACCAACTATTGTGTACAGTGTTGCAGAAATCGGTCAAAATCGAACCATACTATCTGAAACTTGAAGTATTTATGTGAATTTTGAAGTATTATTTTTATATTATTGGGTATATATATATAATTTTGAAAAAATACATATAAAAATCTCATTCCGATTAATCCTGATTAATCCCTAGGCGGTACCTCACCGCCCGACTAACGCCTAGCGCCTTCTACAACATTGATTGTGTATACTTTAAGTGAACATTTCTAAAGCTATTAGAAATTAAATATGTATTATGACCATAGTAAGAATTAAACCAAGCTCACATGAAAAAATAAAGGGATTATTTCATAAAATAGTAACCAAGTTTTATAAGTGTTCTAATCAGGTCACTCATTAAAAAATTTGTTCTATTTAAGTCATTGAAGTTTATTTTATGTGCTAATCCTACATAATTTACCTGAATAGCAGGTAAACTATCTTATATGATATTTATTTATTTAATTAATTTTTATAAACATGCTAAAATAATTAATTAACAAAAGAGAACAAATAAACAAATCAAAACAACACCTACCAATCGTGCATTGATGTTCCACTTAAAAAAAATCTACGTCGTTAACCTACCATTCGACATTGATGGAGCAATTAGTCTGCAAGTTTTAGACACAAGAAAAAAATTGGGATTCTCAAAAGTAGGCAGCCAAAGTATTAATATATGATTTGTTATCAGCAATTTGGAATTTTGGATGACGCATAGTTACAGGTATGATTATAATATGTTGAGGGTTTTGATATGAGCTTTTCGTTGCATTCTTATTTAATAAATAATTATTTTTTTAACCACATCAGCATATATTAATATTATTATTGTTATTAGTAAATAAATAAATTATAATACCCCAATAACAAAATAAATATCTTTTTCGTAATTTTTAAATTCTTTTTACCATTTTTTAAAATTTTTTTATAATTTTTTAATCTATGTAGGCATTTATAAATCATGTTAACATATTTTTTAAAAAAAAAGGAAAACCTAAATAAATGTCATTTAGGATGGATAACCTTCTATTTAAATAAATATCTAGGATTGAAACATCAAAGTGAACTTTAGTGACTTAGTTGGAACAAAAAAATTACGAGTGACCTAATTGAAACACTCATGAAACTTGGTTACTATTTAACAAAATTACCCCAAAAATAAATCAAAGATTGTAAAGTAAAATACATGACAAAATGTCACTTCCAAGCTAATATGAAAATGAAAATGACTTGAACCAAATTATACAATGTTTTGTTAACTTCTTTTATAGAAAAATCAATCTAAGAACAAAAAATAAACCAAAAATATAAGTGATACAAATCCAGTTTTGTTATATTCCATTTCCTTTTTTCTAATTGTATCCCATCAAATCGCTATTTTAACCCATCGTTGGTACTCGCTATTTTAACCCATCGTTGGTACAAAAGAACTTGGTAATACATAGAAAAACATGGACCTTCACTCAGTTCCCCCAATATTCTCTCATATTTATTCACAAAGCAATCAAAAACTCACCTTTCACTCAACTATCTCTTTCTATTTTCAAATCTATCATGGCCATGACACCCTCTATGCATACCTTCTTCAATTTCATCCCTCAAATCCAATCTTCCCATGTAATAATTCTCAAATATTTTTCATTTTGTTTCAAGAATCCCATAACTAAGTTTATGAGATCAATTGGATGGATTCAAGATATGCATTGTTATGATTTGATTTGGACGTAGCGCGTGTTTGAGTCAAAAAGATCAAATATGGACGCAAACGATAATGAGAACGGGAAAGACCCAAGATGCACACAAGTTACGGTGATGAAAGTGGCGAATATCGCGGTGAATATGTTGATTTTCATCGTGATAATAGCCTTATGTAACGTCTTGCACATGATCTTACGCCCTTATTCCCAGCCGCGCATCATTTCTGAAGCCATTGTAACGTCTATGTCCTTGATCTCGTGCATTGTTTTTTTTTTTTTTTTATTCTATATCTTGTGCGTCAAAGGTTTTGGTTTTTCGGGTCAAAATGTACAATTTCTTATGTAAGGTTGCTTAGCGAGTGTCAAGCCAAGCCAGCCTCAGTTCAAGCTCGGGCTTGAAGTTAAATGAGTCAACTTGGCTCAGTTTTACTTGGCTCCTGCATTCTTAACAAGCTTAAATTTAAGCTCGAGCTTGGCTCAATTAAAGCTTGTGACACTGGACGCCTCGGCTCGTATATTTTTGCAATTTTATATTTTGCTCATATGGATATATAGCAACAATAAATAAAATATATCTTGTACATATGGATATAACAACAATAAAAGTACATATATCTTGTACATGTGTATGGGTATAACACACAAAAAGGATGGCTTTTTTTATCCTATAAAAAATTTGGCTTCTCATTTGACATATATATTTAACTTTAGCGAGCTCACTTTGGCTCAAAATTTAAATGAGCCGAGCCAAACTTATTTCGAACAAGCTTTCTTAAAGCTATTTTTGAGCGAGTTTTGTTCAACGTTCGAGTTATTTTAAGAGTTATTTTTTTTTTCTTACTTGATGAATGCAGGTAGGATTCTTTTTGAGCAACCTACCATTTCTACGCAACAACTTCAGTGCCGATGCCAACATGGCGCTCGGCTACGTAGCCGAATTCGGGATGATCTGCCACATGTTCGTCACGGGCCTTCAAATCGACCCCGAGATATTCACTCACTTACCCATTCGCGAAGCCAAGGTAGCATGCACAGGGTTACTCCTCACTTTCCTACTAGGAGTTTTCATAACACCATTTTTACATCTTAGTTACAAGCCGAGCCTCGAATTCGACGTCTTCATCTCTCTCGTTCTCTGTGGGACCGCCTCCCCACTCCTCACGCGCATCATCAACGACCTCAAAATAGGCAAATCTGACATCGGCCGTTTTTTAATCTCAACCGCGGTCATATCTGACCTCATTTCCATCCTTTTATTTACCACAGGGTATATTATTTTCGACCCCGTCAAGGGGTTCATGGTCCGAAAAGTCGGAGAGATACTTCTCATGCTAGGAGTTCTAGTTTTACAAATCATTTTGTCTGCTAAATTTATACCATTGCTTATGAGATGGGTTGATAGTCACAACCCACCCGGGAAGTTGATGAAGGGGTCGCATTTGATCGTGTCATTAGCGAGTCTTGTATTCGTGGGTAGTCTTTCGCCATTGATCGCGCATTTTAACATGATGTTAAGTGGGTTTTTGGCTGGGATTGTGATGCCTAGGGATGGAAGGTTGTCCAAGTTGTTGGCTGGGAAAGTGAAGTATTTTTTTGGGCTTTTGTTCTTCCCAGCTTTCATGTTTTGGGTTGGTTTTGAAGTTGATTTTAGTGGGTTTGATGGAGGGAATATACTCACTTGGGCTAGTATATTGTTCTTGTTTTTGACCATACTTGTTGGGAAGGTTGTAGGGTGTCTTCTTTCAGGGGCTATGTTGGGCTTTCATTGGCAGGACTCAGTGGCTTCAGGATTGCTTCTAAGTATCAAGGGTCATTTTCATATTTTCATGGCTATCTTGGCTAAGCAAGTAAGTTTTAACATTTTCTTGCTTGAATGGGATTTCAAAGATCAAAATAAGATTTTTTTTTCAAAAACTTATGATGATAAACTAGTGGTTTTTTGGTAGGATTTAAATATGCGTTAGTCGTTATCTAACATTGCGACTTTAGATTCTTGGAGTACGCAAAAATGTTAAACGAACGTTCATTTTAGTTTTTTGCAAAGTAGCATATAGACAAGCATTCTAGAACTCTAATCACAAAACAAAGGGCTTTCAGCGACAAATGTATCCATCAGAAATACCTCGGTGAAAGTGGGTCCCGTCGAAATCCGTCGGTGATTCTTTGTCAAGAAAGATGTCACTGGTAATGAATTTACAACAAAATATACCAAGAGATCACCGACAGATGTCGGAGTGGAGACGCTATTTTAGATAGGTGGTCTCTTGGTAATCCCTAGTGATAAGTCTCTGTGTTCTGGTTTAGGAAATTCGTGGTTGATCTTTGGTAATTACCGAGGATAATTAGTAATTACCGACGAGTAATTTTATTTTTTACTTTCTATTTTTTTGTGATTCGTCATTGATCATTTGGAAATTACCGACGGATTGTTTTATTTTTACATTATATTTTTGTAATAAGTCATTGATGAGATGATACTCGTATTTGTAGTAGTGAGATTTTACATAGTGAAGTCGTCATCTGACATAGTGATTTCAACTCTAATTAGATGACGACTACCCAAATTTAAAGTATAACAAAAATATACTCGTTTATCATGTGTTTTTAGAAAAATCCACTTTTCTATAAAATCTTGCAAAATAATTCTTTTAATTTTGGTCTTAACATGGGGGTTTATATACATGTAGAGAAATATAATTAGTCCCTCAGACAGTGTAGTTATGGTACTAGTGAGTTTCCTCACCTTCATCTATGCCCCAATGGTTGTTAAAAACATCATCGAGCGCGCAAGAAAACGATCCCCAACACAACAAATGGCACTCCAATGGCTCAACCCATCAACCGAGCTGCGAATGATACTATGCCTCCATGGTCCCGAAAACATTCAATCCTCCATTAACCTCATGGAGATCTCCCAAGGTCCAGTAGGACCAAGAATGATGGTTTATGTAAATGATATGATAGAATTGACCGAAGCGACTGCATCTACACTAGCGCGTGGTGATGGAGTGGACGCAATGGCCATAACGGATGAAGGTATTTTGGAGATGAGAGAAACCATCACGAACAAAATAAGTAGTTATGTAGAGGACCAATGTGAAGGGATTGATGTGAAAAGATTGCTTACGCTTTGTCCTCTCGCGACTATGCATCATGACATTTGCGCGATCGCAGAAGAAATGTTGGCGTCGATGATCATCCTACCGTTTCACAAGAATCAGCAGGCAGATGGGACGTTCAACACCAACTATCTCGAGTTTCGAAGTGTCAACCGAAAGGTAATAACAGTATTTAAATTACTAGATTATAGTCGCTATCTAAGATAGCGACTAAAAAAAGGTCATTGTCTACGACTTTAGTTATGTGAAAATTAATATCTTCGTTATCAACTATCTTAGACATGAATTGAAGTACAACTAAAAAAACCCACTTCATCTCACTTTAAAAGGACCCATTTCTAAAAAAGATTAAAAAAAAATCATTTTCATCCGCTCATTTTGTCGCTTCTCGCTACTAAACAAATGAGTATCACCGATAGGACAATGCCCCTCGGTTGTATTCTTTGGTAATGTGAGATGACGCTCCAAAAGTTGTCAGTAATCTATCACGAAAAGCCCCATTGATAATCCCTCCGTAATTCTCGTCAGTAGTCTGTTATAAAGCAAATTATCCAAGACTATATTTCCGAAGATTTTTGTCGATGACACATTTCAATGATGGATTTAGAACTTGACTGACGACCGGTAATTAGGGGTGCAAATGAGCCGAGCCCGAGCTCGAGCTCGATTAACTTATGAGAGCTCGAGCTTAGCTCGGTTCGAGCTTTGTTTTTAAAGTTCGAGCTGGGCTCGTTGGTAGTTTCTCAAGCTTGAGCTCGGCTCGGGACCAGCTCGTTTATTAACTATTAATTAATATATTAAATAAAAATAATATAAATTATAGACACGTTTAGGCTCGCGAGCTAGATAAGTGAAGCTCAGGCCCGGGCTCGTTTACTAAACAAACTTTTTTTAGGTTCGGGCTCTGCTCATAAACAAGTTTAAATAAGCTCGACTCGGCTCACTTACTAGACAACTTTAAATAAGGGGTAAATGTTATTAAATATTGAATAAAAACTAATATTACAGTAAGGCTTGATAAGGATCGACGAGCCTGGCGAGCTTCACATGTCAGGCTCAAGCTCGGGCTCGAAAAATAAACGGGCTTTATTTTAGGCTCAAGCTCGGCTTGTTTCAAGCTTTTTCTCGAGCCGGTCTCGAGTCGCTCGCGAGCCGCTCGGCTCGTTTGTACCCCTACCGGTGATACTCATCTGTTTTGTAGTGTGTCTAAGAACAAAATGACATGCAATTGTTCTTTTTTTTTGACACAGGTTCTACGGCACGCACCATGTTCGGTTGGTGTATTTGTGGACCGTGGTCTCGGATCCATCCAGTTATCAAGATCAACCAAATGTATGAGTGCAGCAACCATATTCATAGCTGGAAAAGACGATCGCGAAGCACTATCTTACGCAGGTCGAGTGGCACGACACCCTGGAGTGAAGCTCACAGTCATAAGATTCTTGTTGGACACAAATGGAAACAATGTGCCATCAAGGATAACAAGGGTTAGAGCCAACACAGCTGAATACGAGGAAGAATTGAAACAAGACGACGAGTTTTTTGCTGATTTTTACGACAAATATGTAGCCTCGGGACATGTTGCGTATATGGAGAAGTACCTTTCGAACTCGGGTGAGACATATTCGACGATAAAGTCGTTAGAAGGGGAATACAATTTGTTCATTGTGGGGCGAGGAGGACGGGTTAACTCGACCTTAACCGCGGGTATGAATGATTGGGAGGCATGTCCTGAGTTGGGTCCAATAGGGGACATTCTTTCAGCAACTGATTTTTCAGTAACAGCTTCTGTTCTAATTATACAACAACATAAACTTAGAGGGAAACTCCAGGGTCTACATGAAGAGTTCTCCATCATGTAAATTTGTTATAAAAATGCCTACTTTTGTAAGGTGATTGTATAGTTGTGAAGTAGCCATCAAGTTCTCAATTGCTCATCTCTCAATAATAAAGGTGGAAATTTTGACTTATTTACATGTTAACAGACTAATTTGGGATTTCAAAATAATAAAAAGTCAAAGGTTAGGTTATTGAAATATAATACTTTTGATCACATTTTATGCAAACTTTTAGAAATGCAAAATTTTATAGAAGAAAGCATTGTTTCAACCCGACCCATATAAATAACTGATCGATGTCGAAAGGTCGTAGTAATGGTAAGTAAGGTGTCGAACTAATGGGAATTAATGGAAAGTGCCAAAGTTCAAGTGCCTCATTGATTAACTAACTTATGACTACTGTGTATTGATTTAATTGCAAGAAAGATTGTGAAAGTGATTTTGTTTAACTGATTGTAAACAATAGTGAGAAAATGTAATCCAATCTGGGTTTGAGGTTTGCTAAAACACAATTGATCTTGTTAACCTAGTGGGAATCCATAATCAAATGCTTATCAATTTAATGTTTAAACAAAACAAATTCATTTAGTTGTAAAATCCACAATTGAATCCAACCAAAACTTAAGAGGTTAATGAAACTCAATCTTAAAAACCTAGGTTAAACACGAATCACAAGTATTATGCATAAACCCTACACCCAGACGTGACCACAAAAGTTTAACCAGTCGTCATAATAAAGAAATTGAACAATGTCGGTATCAAGTTCTTCATTAAAAATTATAAGAGTTAAATGTCATTTTAGTCCATGTGGTTTGGGCCATTTTGACAGTTTAGTCCAAAGGTTTTATTTTTCGCCTGTGGGTCCAAAAATATTTCACCCCTAAAATGGCAACGGTGAATTCTTTTTGGACCCACATGCGAAAGATGAAACCTTTGTACTAAACTGGCAAACTGACCCAAACCACATGGACTAAAATGGCATTTAACTTAAAGTATAAACTAAAATAAATTAAACTAAAATGGCAACTCGAAAACCTCGCTTGGTTCATTGCAGCCCATTAAGCCCAAAGTCCAATTAGTTTTACATGCTAACCTATTACTTTCCTAAAGCCCAAATATTTGAGACTTTATCTTGAGTGCATTTGAGTACAGGTGCACATAATGGGGTTTTTTTTAGAACCGGGACTGGTAGAAACCGTTTTTGTGTGCGTTCAAGTTTTTATCGGGATTGGACCAGTTTGGCCGGGTTTTGGCCGGTTGGGTTCGAGTAGAGGTGGAATCAGTTCCGGTGGTTCCGGGTCGGTTCCGTTTTCTTCGGCCAGACCTAGAACTGGTATGTACCTGTGGTTCGTGTAGGGTATCGGTTCCAAGTCCGGGTTTTTTTGCACCTCAGTATTTGAGATTTTGAATTATATATGCAGCACATGTGAAAGCCTATTCTCTATTCATATTGGAATAATCGAATTTGTTGAATTATATATACAGCACACGTGAAACCCTACTCTCTATCCACGTTGGTCCAATATAGTTTGCTATAAGTTATAACAACAGGTATAAGACCTTGTGTAGTGGAGAGCCAAACCGCATGCATTTTTTTTTTGTCATGTGGCTGTCACATCACCTTAGTCAAACCACATGGTGAAAGGGTGTAAGTGGTTCACCCACCTCTTCAATGATTAGTTATTAATTACCTAATGATTGATTATTTTTTTGTTTTTTTATAATTATTCAGTATTAAATAAAACATACATAACCAAAAAGGGATTACAGTTAACCAAAAAAATAGCAATTAACAAAAATATAGATAAAAATACGTAAAATTATTCATCTTCATTTTCTTCGCCATCCCATCCTCTCTTCCAAGCGTGTTGTAAATCCACAATTAGAGCTTGGTGTGCTTGAGAGATTCGCATAAATGCGGAACTGTCTAACCTTTGTTCCATAGGTACACCAGCTTGTCCTGCGTCTACCAATTGCGGATCATAATCTTGGCAAAACGCTTTTCCCTCGTCCTCTAGAATCATACTGTGTAAAATTAGGAAACAATACATAGCAATTCTAACTTTATCCTTGTGATATAGTCGACAAGGGTTCCTCACAAAACGCCAACGTTGTTGTAGAACGCCAAATACCCTTTTGATATCTTTTATGGCCGATTTTTGAACCTTTTTTTAAATGAGCTCTCCTATCGTCAATATGCGTCTCTAAAGGTCATTACAATTAGCGTGTATTCTTGATATATACCATCGGCCAGAAAGTACCCGTGTGGGTACTCATTTCCGTCAGCTCAAAAAGAAGAGACGGTTACTTTGTTTGCTATGTGATCCTCAATTATAGGCGACCGCTCAAAAACGTTGATGACATTGAAATAGGGCCACCAAAAAAAACATGCCAGATCCATAGATCGTACAACGCAACACCTTGAACCCTTTCTGGTCACCCCGAGTATGTGCACCATTCCAAGCCGTTGGACAATTGGACCAACCCAGTGCATGCAGTCAATGGCACTAATCATGTCGGGTAAACCATGCTGTTCCTTATGCACATCATATATACGTTGTAGATCTTTCCATGTCGACTTTCGTAAATACCGTTCACCGTACAGTTCTGTAACAACCCGACTTTTGAAGTCAAAGTACAAGTCAAAGTCAAGTCAAAGGAAGAAAAGATTGCTAATTGGAATCTGTCATTCCTTGATTAACCAATGATTGTACTCTTTGACTGATAATCGACACTCTAATTAAAGTTACTTTAGTTGTATTATGTGGAGTAAATGCTATAAATCGTTATTTAATCGCAGTTTAATTGCTAATCGACTTATCGCTGATCGCATCGATATCGCATCGCAACTCGAATTATAGGTTATGGATATTGTTTTACGTGTGTGTGCTATTATGTGTTACTTGTGCATGTTATGTTTATGTTGAGATGAATTATCGCAAACGTAATCGCAACTCTATCACAACGCAATCTCATCGCAAACTCGAGATTTAAGGACTATATTTATGTTATTTAGTAGTTAGGTTAGTTTTGTAATTAATGGGTAATACTATCGCATCCCTTACTTGCAACGCAACGCTCGACGCACAAAACGAAACATCGAAAACCAACTCACCGAACCCATCCAATCGAATGACCATTCGACCGAATGGTCATCCGTCCGGATGACCATCCGATCGGATGGCCATCTGATCGGGTCGCCCTCCAATCCATCACCTCCCACCTCCTCTTCTCCTCTCGTTCCTATAAATAGTACCTGTCACATCACTGTTCATGTGATGTGACAGCTCCTCCTCCGACCAACACGTTCCATTTCACACCCCAAACGATGGCGAAAACATCGGATTGAGACGAAATAGATTGCTCAAGACATCATAACACTAATAATTGTGACAAGTATTTAAATAGTAAATTTCATTTCATTTCTAAAGAATCAATTACAAGAATTTGAAGTAAGTACATCATCATGAATAATGAAATACAATGCAATAAGAATACAAATTAAAGTGTGTATCTAAGCATCCTACTAGATTCCATGCATCATCAACATCATCGCTAAACCTGCAACATGTTTTAAAAGCAAGGTGTGAACAATAAGTAAAATTAATTACTTAAGCAAATCATAAATATATACGTTAGTAAAATATTTGTATTGGAAATCTTATACTAATATCTTTATTAAAATATTGGCATCTAACTATTATAATAAAAGAAACCAACTTTTGAACACGTGTCATTCATTGAAGGTATTCTCAAATTTATATTTATCTAAATAAATAAATAATAAATTAATACTAAATCTTATCATACTTTAAAATAAATATTATCCTCAAATCTAAATTGTTAATTTAATATATTTTTAAAACAAATACCTCTCTTATTTCTTATCTTATATTAAATATATAAATAATAAATTAATATTAAATGTTATCCTAATTTATTAAAAACATAACTTTTTATTATTATTTGGTATACAAAATTATGTTTATTCAACTCGAGTAAAACGCGAGTTTTTAAGGATATAATTTTTTTTATTATTTGGTAGATTTTTCAACTCGACTATACACGGGTTTTTTTTAAAGATACAACGTTTTTAGTATTTAATATACAAAATTACATTTATTTAGGATATAATTTTTTTATTATTTGGTAGATTTTTCAACCCGACTATACACGGGTTTTTTAAAGATACCACGTTTTTAGTATTTAATGTACAAAAATACATTTATTTAATCTGTGTAATACACATGGTTTTTAAAGATATAACTCTTTTTTATATCTATTCAACACGTGTAATATACGGGGTTTTTAAGGATGTAATTTTTTATTATTTAGTAGATTTATTCAACCCGATTAGGCGATTATACACGAGTTTTTTTTTAAAGATACGACGTTTTTAGTATTTAGTATATGAAATTACATTTATTTAATCTGTGTAATACACATGGTTTTTTAAGATATAACTTCTTTATTATTTGATATATATAATTACATTTATTTAACTCGTACAATATACAAGGTTCATAAAGATATAAGTTCTTATTATTTAGAGTAAACTGCCATTTTGGTCCCTCTGGTTTGGTCAGTTTTGTCACTTTAGTCCAAATTTCAAACTTTTTACATCCAGGGCCCTGTGGTTTGGTTTTTGTTGCCATTTTGGTCCAAATTTCAAATTTAACCAGATTTCCCATTAATGACCTACTATTTTGTCTTTACCCTCAGGGGCATTTTGGTCATTTTAGATTTATTATCTCTTTATTATAACTCAATTATAATAAGACCCCCTGATCATCATCATCTTCAACCTCATCTCTCAACATACAGACATCTCTCTCTCTATCTCAATATACAACTCTGCTCTCTCTCTAAAATACCACCACCACACCACCACCACCCCCACCATCGCATCATCCCCACCACCATCCCACCGCCGCCAACTCTACTCTCTCTCTAAAATGACCTGCTCTCTCTCTAAAATACCGCAACGAGCAGGGCACAAATGGCATCTTCTGTTGGTGCTCAAATCGAAGCTCAAACGCTCGAAAACCCTAACCCTAAGAACACACAGATCTCCGCCTCAAGATTTTGAAGACGATGATGATGAATCCGGAAGGAGACACACAGATCTCTGCCTCAAGAACACATGGTAAACCGATTAGGGTTTTTAAGGTGGGATAAGGCGACGGTGGTGGAGAATAGTGGAAGATTAGGGCGAATTTATGAAGATAGCGGTAGGGTCTATAGTGTTTGCCCAGTCGTTTTTTGGGTGGAGGTGCTCACCGGATTGAGTTGCAGGTTCATCGGAAAGTCATTTTGGTCACCGGATTGGTGTGGCAGTTGTGGAGGTGGAGGTGATGGTGTTGTGATGTAAGAGAGAGAGAGAGGGGGGGGGGGTGGTTGCAGGGGGTGCGAGAGGGTGGTAGCAGGTGGTGGTGCTTCTCAGTTCCAAATATCAACAGCGGCTTTGAATTTCTCAGTCTGTAGACAGTACACCGAAGCATCATCGGTTCAAATTAGGTCACGTTTTAGACCTAATTCGGTGATTAACTGTAAGCTGCCATGTAATTCAAGGCTTTTTTCTCAGGTACTTCGATGTACTAATTAATTATGTGATTCAGTGGAATTTGTGAGGAATTTACCTCGATATCTTCAGATTCAATGAAGTTAATATGCACTGAAATGTTCGTTTGTTTGTTTGAAAAAGGGTTGAAGGTGATGATGTAATTGGGAAGGGGGTGTGGGTGTGACTGTTGGATGGGACGACGCCGGAGTGGCGGTGGTGAGAAGGGGGAGGAGGTGGTGGTGGTGGTGCTATAGAGAGAGAGAGAGGGAGGAGGTGGCGGTGGTGGTGGTGCTATAGAGAGAGAGAGAGAAGAGAGAGATAGTTGATTATTTTGATCTGGGTTTTATTGCTAAAAAAAGAAATTTAAAAAATGACCAAAATGCCCCTGTACTAAAGGACAAAATAATCAGTTTTCAACAGTCAAAATAGAGGGTTTTTGGATTTTGGACTAAAATGGCAACAAAATGCAAACCACAGGGACCCAGATGTAAAAAGTTTGAGATTTGGACTAAAATGGCAAAAGTGCCCAAACCACAGGGACCAAAATGACAGTTTACTCTATTATTTAATATATAAAATTACATTTATTCAACTTGTGTAATATACGGGGTTCTAACCTAGTACAATATATACAAAATTGGGTAAATAAGAAAACCAATATGATTGCCATGTGCGGCCATTCAGCTTTCTAACCGAAGAAAAGATTAATGATATTAAATGACTTAATGCTTTTTTTTAATACTATAATCAGCGAGATTAAAGGCTGCCATTTCAGTTTTTATAACTAAAAAAAAGAATTGCAGCGAATGAGTAGGGCGACAGGTTCTAACGCGCGACCGTGTTGGGAATAATCTTGATGTTACGGTTCGTAAAACAGATCACGGGTACGGGTCAGCTGGTTAGGAGTTCGAACGGGTCTTGGGTGATGGTTATGGATCATCCTAGTTAAATGGGTTTGACCGAGTTTGGAGAAAATGTACGTTGGTGCACGTTGTCCTTTAGTGAAAGAATTTGTTTAAGGTTGTATGGTTCTTTAGGATAGAATATTAGTTTATTCCATTTTATATTCCCACGTGCACTTCATTGTATTATATGGCTATATATTGGTCTTTTGTTTAATAGAATATAATAGCCTTCCATTTCTCTGAATTGCTTCTTCACTTACAATTTTACATTCACATTCTACGTGAGTTTCAGTGTGTGGATAGAGTGTGTGTTGTGAGTGTGGAGTGGGGCCTGGACCAACATTTGGTATCAGAGCAGGTGAAGACTGGAGACGCCGTTTTGAGAGTCAGCAGTGAGAAGTGCGCACAGCCATAGGCTGTAGGGCTGAAGAACGATAGAGAAAGGAAGAATGAACAACGGCTGATTGAAATCAGCAAAGAAAGAAGGAAAGTCGTGATCGGCGTGATAAAGAAAGAGCCGCCACCAATCCGAAAGTAAGAAAGAGGGAACGATGGTGAAAGAAAATGATGGTGCAAGAGAAAGATATGTGTGATCGTAGGAGGGTTCGGTGTTCGAACATGATCCTGTGTGGATCCAAAGGAGGAACTGTTTACAGTTTCGATGTAGATAAGCAAAGAATCTGTGTGATTCAATTTGAAGGGAAAGAGAACGTAGAAAGGTGAGATGAAAGAAAGAGTTCGCAGACCGATGCCGGCGAGTAGAACAAAGCCATAATTGATCAGTGGCTTGAAAGAAAGACCGAAGAACTCGCCAGGAAGACCGTAGGCGTGAAGAAGATCGTTACCGGAGAAGAACCAATGCCGTGATAGACCGAACGACGGAGACCGAACCAGTTCTTCATCCGGAAAGAAAGATCGTGACCGCTGCCGGAAAGAGAATTCTGATGGGAGATAGGAAGACCGCTGTCGGAAAGCTTGTTCCGATGGGAGAAAGAAGAAAGAGACCGTGGCCGGATATTGATTTCTGGCGTAAGACCGAGAAGACCGACAAGCTGCAAAAGACCGATGGCAGCTAGATCGAGACCGTGGGTGTGACAGTGACCGAAGGTTCGCACCAAGATAGACCGAGAAAGACCGTAGATCGAAAGAAGCTTTTAATGAAGAAAGCTTAGACCGCAAGACCAAAATTGTGAACAAAGACCGTGAGTTCACATTAGACCGAGTCGTGAACCGAAGACCGAAAGTGTTCACGTTAGAAAGAGCAGGACTGAACCTTTGTGGTTCGAATAGAAAGTTAGCAAGCATGAAGATTCGAAAGCAAGAAAGTTCGAATCAAGTAAGAAAGTAGCAAGTTTAGCAAGATAACTGTTTCGATTAAGCAAGAAAAGAAAGAACGAGCGCAAGCAAGAACGAGAAAGTAAAAGAACCGACATCAAGATTAAGGGGGTGAATGTTGGTGTCACACCCCCAAAATCCACCATGCGGGGTATCACCGCTTGGAGGCGTGACATGACCAGGATCGAGCCACCAATCATACTGAACAATGTACTTAAGTAAATAAAGACAACCACAATACGATTGATGACCAAAAGCTAGCTAACCAAGTTTTTAATTTAGACAGCGGAAGCATAAACGTAAGGTTCAAAACATAAGTTCGCAGTTCATAAGTTTAAAGTCCAACACATAGGTTTAATAAGTTCATAATGTTTTAAACATTAAACACTGGACATAACCGTCCGCACACCACAACGACTCCTTCCTCGTGCAAGCTCCAAATGTTTAGCGACCTGTAAGGCATGTAACAACGAGTCAACAACAAAGTTGAGTGAGTTCACGTTTGGTTGTTTAGTTATAGCATTCGTTTCGTAAATCATATGTTCGTTTTGTAAACCATGTATCGTATAAGTTTGCATCGCGGTCTTTCTGACATGTTTGCGAAGATTAGTGGGGGTTTCCCATGTGTTACTAGACCACGCGTATCGACTGCTACGAAAATGTAAGAGGTGCCCTAAGTCAATGTCTATCAGCATAGACCCTTTGCCCATAGTCCATTAGTACACACCCGTCCGACTGGCACGGTGTGAGGTTTGTTAAACCTAATAGCGCTATTAACTAATGACCCGCTCGCCATAGGCCTCGGCGATTAAGTCGATAATTGAGGGACTTAAAGTGATAGAGTTGATGGTCTTATGATCGTGTACGTAGGTTTTACGTACGTGCCCTTCAATCCGAAGACAGTAGTAAGTATGAGTGTACGTAGGTTTTACGTACATGCCCTTCAATCCTAGGACAGTAAAAAGTAGTTTAATAGTAATGATAGTACAAGTAGTTATTCAATCCCATTCCCAACCCCTGGGAATCCCATGCCTTAGAAAGAGTGTGAACTCACCTCGGTTTGCTCGGTTAGGTTCTCAAATATAGTTAACAGTCAAGGTCGGTCAATCACGTCCTAATAAGGTACGGATAACAATCAGTTTCTCATGCATAACACGTATCCTACGTATGGTTTATTTGCACATTACTTCGTCCACATAACAGGTACACACTTTAACGATTTATGCCCATATAAACTTCCCATCCATTCCCCACTCATAAACAGACATACGATATTGCACGTAACACATATAACATGTTAGATCATTCACCGATAGCATACTCGACATTTAAACACGCAAGTCACAACTTATGTCAATTCAACATTTATATTCGAAACCGGCTGTTTTCGGACATTTAAATAAAATAGTTAAATTATTCCAAAAATTTCCAAATTTTTACAGGATGTCTTAAACGTTCCATGTTTTATTGTGTAAAAATATCGGGGTTCGGTTCACTACCAATATTTTATAGAAAATCGTCCACCGAACTGTGATCAGATTTGTCACATTCTGATCACAGTTTACGGAATAATTCGTCTAAAATTCCTCGGAAGTCCGTTTGACAAAATTCCAGTTCGAGGGTCACAAATACATCAGTGACTATCTATGGTATGAATTTTAGGGGCTGGTTCAATTCAGGTTTCAAATTACAACCGAAAACGTACAGCCCATTTTACTGCAGTAAAAATCAGCCTTAGCTGCTGTTACGAAAACCGACTTTTAAAATAGTAAACGACTTCAAAAAAATACGATTCCAGCGCCATTTTCTTCTTTTTTCGAAATGACACGATTTAGGCTTTTGAAATTCCGTTTTTCGAGTTTTTAAAGTCCGTTTACAGCCTGTTGAAGGCGGCTGGAAAAGTACATCAGCATGTTATTTCACGGTTTAAACATTACTAAATCGCATCAACGAGTGTCCGAACAATGGATTTAGCAAGAAAACAACTTTTAAACATCAAGTATGATTTACCCAACCCTCAAACCAACAATATTCCGCTTCATGATTTAGACATAAGTAACTTTTATGTAGCTTATAAGTTCATAACTCATGTTTCATATTTTTCTAGCATTCTTGTAAATTAGTGATTTAAACAACAATACACCATGCTATATGCCATAAATTTCGAACAAGATGAGATCAAATGTAAGGAAACTTACTACTAGCCTCTAGCTAGGGAAGTATCTAATGAAGAAATGTGATGAGAAAAGATGAAGAATCAAGCTAGAACAAGCTCCTTTGAAGTCCCCTTAAGTTGCAACCTCCATAGATCCTTTGAAGCTTGAATGGAAGGTATAAAATGAAGAAGATGATGAGGTTTAGAGGTGGTGATGGTGTGTTCGGTTTTGGGCAGCCGATCAAGAGAGAGAGAGGTGAAGTGAAAGAGTTGAAATCTAAGGAATGATGGAGAATCTAGCATTGCCATACTTATAAGATCATTTCCAATATTTTGTTTACATACACAAGCCAATATCTTAATAAAATAATGAACTAAAATCAAATCAAATATTTAGAAGTATGGTGGATGATATGGTGGGGTCCCACTTGGGAATTAAATCGTTGGGGGGGGGGGGGGTGTAAGTGAAAAATTGTGACTAAATTAGTAAAGGTAAGTTAGGATGTAAGTAATGTGGTGGATTGATTTCTAGCGGGTGTTATGGCATACGGGGATCATGACTAGCCATAAAATAGTAAAATAATGTCCATGACAAAAATTTAGTGTTCCGGGTAATGTCCGGTTGTACGGTCGGATACTGTTCCGTTAAAGTGTTTAATTGTACCGTAAAGTGTCTTATTTATATATTTTTGTAACGAAATAAATTCCTAACAAATAGGAAAATATACCGGACCATTTAGTGACTTTTCTGTATACTACCAGTATGTTAACATGCTCATGTAAGTATAGTTCAGTAATCAGAGAGCAGTTAAATATTTCAACACAGTCACCAAGCACTTAAATTATTATTAAATAAATTGTACGGAATACATGTAAATTGAGGGTTGTCACATTCTCCCCCTGTTAAGAGAATTTCGTCCTGAAATTTAGCGCGTGGTTACTGAGGAAGCTAGTTAAGTTGCGTTGTTTTCCTGATTTTCCTGGGGTGTCACATCATCCCCCCGTTGATTTGGAATTTCGTCCCGAAATTCTGCAGTAGCTTCAGCCTCAGTAGTGGTTGCGTTTTTCTTAAACAGTTGGGGATACTTGAGTTTCATTTGGTCTTCTCGTTCCCAGGTATACTCTGGGCCACGACGAGCATTCCAACGAACTCGGACCAGAGGTATCCTGGTATGCTTGAGGATCTTAACATCTTGATCCGTAATTTCTACTGGTTCCTCGACGAATCGCAGCTGTTCGTCGATAGTGAGTTCCTTCAGAGGAACTATGAGGGTCTCATCTGACAGACACTTCTTCAGATTCGACACATGGAAAACATTGTGAACTCCGCTGAGTTCTTCAGGTAGATCCAACCTGTAGGCGACTTTGCCAATTTTCTCAATGACTTCGAATGGTCCGACATAACGCGGATTGAGTTTGCCTCGTTTGCCAAAGCGGACTACACATTTCCAAGGTGAGACTTTGAGTAGCACTCGATCCCCAACCTGGAGCTCGAGTGGTTTTCTTCCCTTATCAGCATAGCTTTTCTGACGGTCACGAGCTGCCGCCATTTGCTGTTGTATCTGAGCAATTTTCTCGGTGGTATCTACCACAAGTTCTGGGCCAGTGATTTGGCTGTCACCAACTTCTGCCCAACAGAGAGGTGATCGGCATTTGCGTCCGTACAATGACTCAAATGGAGCGGCTTGGATGCTGGTGTGGTAGCTGTTGTTGTACGAAAACTCCACTAGCGGGAGGTGCCTTTCCCAGCCATTACCAAAATCGATTACACATGCCCTAAGCATGTCTTCAAGGGTTTGGATGGTGCGTTCAGATTGCCCATCCGTCTGCGGGTGATAAGCGGTGCTCATATCTAAACGTGAGCCAAAGGACTTGTGCATTGCTTGCCACAGTTCAGAAGTAAAGCGTGCGTCACGATAAGATATAATAGAGGTTGGCACTCCGTGCTTCGATACCACTTCCTTTAGGTAAATGTCTGCAAGAGTAGAAAACTTATCCGTTTCTTTGATAGCCAGAAAATGTGCAGACTTGGTTAGTCGATCTACGATCACCCAAATGGTATCGTTTCCGCGTTGAGATCTGGGCAGGCCGGTAACGAAATCCATGGAAATTTGCTCCCATTTCCATTTCGGGATCTCCGGTTGTTGAAGTAGGCCTGATGGTTTCTGATATTTAGACTTGACTCTCGCACAAGTCAAGCACTTGCTGACGTAGGTTGCTATGTGGGCTCTCATGCCAGGCCACCAGTATGTGGTCTTTAAGTCGTGGTACATCTTATCCGAACCAGGATGTACTGAATAACGAGACTTATGTGCTTCATCCATCACAAGCTCGCGTAAGTTGCCATAGAGTGGAACCCAAATACGCCCTGTTACATAGTAGGCGCCGTCTTCCTTTTGTTCTAGCCGTTGCCTCGATCCTCGTAGGGATTCAGCCCTGATGTTTTATGCTTTCAATGCTTCGACCTGAGCATCGCGAATCTGAGCGGGAAGGTTAGATTGGATGGTAAGCTGTAGAGCACGTACACGCCTAGGTATGGTATCCTTTCGACTGAGGGCGTCGGCCACAACATTGGCCTTGCCCGGATGATACTTGATTGCGCATTCATAATCGTTCAAGAGCTCGACCCATCGGCGTTGACGCATGTTCAACTCCTTTTGCTTGAAGATATGCTCGAGACTCCTGTGATCGGTGTAAATGGTGCACTTGGTACCGTACAGGTAATGTCTCCATATCTTAAGCGCGAATACAACTGCTCCCAGCTCCAGATCGTGAGTAGTGTAATTTCTTTCGTGAACCTTGAGTTGGCGCGATGCGTAGGCAATGACCTTGTCACGTTGCATCAATACGCAACCAAGTCCTTGGATGGAAGCGTCGCAATAAACCACGAAATCATCGGTGCCTTCGGGCAATGAGAGGATAGGCGCGCTACAAAGTCTATCCTTTAGATGTTGAAATGCAGACTCTTGTGCATCACCCCAATCATAGATGACACCCTTCTGAGTCAGTGAAGTGAGAGGTTGCGCAATCTTGGAGAAGTCTTTGATAAACCTTCTGTAATATCCTGCCAAACCCAAGAATTGGCGGATTTCTTTTTGTGTGCGGGGTGCAGGCCAGTTCTTGATTGAGTCAACCTTGGATGGATCAACATGAATCCCATCCTTGTTTACCACATGGCCTAGAAAGTGGACTTCGCGAAGCCAGAAGTCACATTTCGAAAACTTGGCATACAACTGCTCTTTTCGAAGAAGTTCCAACATAAGTCGTAGATGCTGCTCATGTTCCTCCTGACTCTTAGAATAGATCAGGATATCGTCGATGAACACAATAACGAACTTATCCAGGTAAGGCTTACATACTCGGTTCATGAGATCCATGAAGAGCGCTGGTGCATTCGTCAGCCCGAAAGGCATAACCAGAAACTCGTAATGGCCGTAACGAGTTCTGAATGCTGTTTTGGAGACGTCCTCATCTCGGACCCTCAGCTGATGGTATCCCGATCTTAAGTCAATCTTGGAGTAATAGCTCGACCCTTGCAACTGGTCGAACAAGTCGTCAATACGTGGAAGAGGATAACGATTCTTCACAGTCACCTTGTTGAGTTCGCGGTAGTCAATACACATTCTGAAGGTACCATCTTTCTTCTTTACGAACAAGACTGGAGCTCCCCAGGGCGAAGAGCTAGGACGAATAAAACCCTTTTCCAAGAGTTCTTGTAGTTGTGTGGACAGTTCTTCGAGTTCTGATGGAGCTAGACGATATGGTGCTCGAGCTACTGGCGCTGCTCCAGGAGCTAGCTCGATTTGAAATTCAACTTGACGGTGAGGAGGAAGACCAGGTAATTCCTCAGGGAATACCTCAGGAAAATCGCGTACAACAGGTATGTCTTCAATTCTCTTCTCTTCCGTTGATGTGTCGGTAACGAGTGCTAGAATGGCAGTGTGGCCCTTTCGCAAACACTTCTGGGCCTTAAGGAAAGAGATGATGCCTTCGACAGCACCACTCTTGTCGCCACGAATCATGAGAGGTTCTTCACCAGAACGAGGAATGTGGATGATTTTCTCCTTGCAAACAATCTCCGCTTGATGATGAGATAGCCAATCCATCCCAATAACGACGTCGAAACTACCCAGTGTGATAGGAATAAGATCGATAGAGAAAGTCTGACCGGCTAAGACGAGGTTACAACCTTTAACTACGTGTGTGGCTTCAAGACTTTTACCATTTGCTAGCTCTACCGCGTGTTTGGTGTTCAAAAGTGTTGGAGTGCGCTTAAGCATTTGGCTAACTTTTACGGACACATAACTAGTATCGGCACCCGAATCGAATAAAACAGTAACAAAGAAGTCATCCAGAAGAAACTTACCCATCACAACGTTGGGATCGTTCCTTGCTTCTCCCTGACCAATCACGAAAGCACGACCTTGGGCGCCATTGCCATTATTGTTACCTCCATTGTTGCCTCCGTTGTTGTTTCCATTGTGGTTCCCGTTTCTTTGGTTATTGTTCTGGTTTTGGTTCAGCTGGGGGCAGTTCCTCTTAAAGTGGCCTTCAGCGCACACTGAAAGCATCCTTTATTTCCCTGCTGCTGCTGATGGTGATTCTGTGGAGCTTGTTGTTGTTGTTGGCGATTCTGATTTGCAGGACGCGGGCTCCTGCAATCCTTAGCTTCATGACCCAGCTTATGACATCTCTGACAACGACCTTTGTTGCACTGACCACTATGGTGTCTGTTACATTTGTTGCACTTTGGGTGGTTTCCTCGATACCCACCCTGTCCTTGATTACCGGAAGATTGCTGACCCGGACTCTGGTAGTCGTCAGTCCTTCGCTGCTGAGACTGACCCAAAGCAGAACCCTTACTGGAGTTTCCATCCCATTTTCGCTTGTTGTCGGTAAGTACATCAGAAGTAGTTGTGGCACTGATTCGTTTGGGCAGCCTGTTTTGCTCCACCGCCTGGTCGGTGAGACGATGAGCCAACTTGATAATTTGCTGAATGGTACCCAGATTGGCTGAAGTTACGTGACTTTGAATTGCTGGTACCAGGCCCTTGAGATACAGCTCAATTCGTTTGATGGGAGGGTCCACCATAGTTGGACACAGGATGGCCAGTTCGTTTGACCTCTTAGTATACGCTTCAATCTCAGACCCCGTCATCTTTAGATGGTAAAATTCCACTTCTAGTTTATGGATGTCATCCCGACTACAGTACTTCTCCTTGATCAGCTCTTTAAAACCATTCCAGGGTGTGGCATTAGCAACTGCCAGTCCTAGTAGTTGAACATGCGCCTTCCACCAGGTTAACGCAGCTCCTTCAAGTGTTCCGGTAGCATATTTCACCCTACGGTCTTCGGGGCATTCGCACATCTCGAAAACTGACTCAAGCTTTTCAAACCAGTGAAGAAGGCCCACTGCTCCTTCGGTGCCACTGAAAGTGGTAGGTCGGCAGTCCATGAACGTCTTGAATGTGCACACAGGAGGCTGAGCATGTTGACCTGTTGCGCGAGAATAAAAGACAAAGTTAAGCACGAGGGTTGGTTTGCGAAGGTAGGATCTAAACATCCTAAGGTGAGTTGATATGGCAGGTTATACCTCCTGCAGGGACAGCTGCGAGTGCCTCAGCAACTCGTTCGGTGATCAAAGCCGTCAGCTGGGCTTGAGTTTGGTTCAAGCGTCCACCCATGATCTTCACAACGAAATAACATAGATGAGAAAAGTGTCGCGAAAGTGCGTAAGTGTGGGACGATAGTGGAGAGTAAGCATGCAAAGTTCAAATAGCAATTACCACATTATCTAATGCACAGTGAGAACTATCTAACCGACAATATAACATAAATCATACCACTTATGGTGTCGAGTCTTGCACGTGGAGCGAAGTGTCGTTGTGGATCGTTGAGCATTGTACGGGTTATAGTCTGGTTTTATCAAAAAGCTTTTCCCTTTTTAAAACCAAGTTCACTATAACCAATGGCTCTGATACCAATCTGTCACACCCCCAAAATCCACCATGCGGGGTATCACCGCTTGGAGGCGTGACATGACCAGGATCGAGCCACCAATCATACTGAACAACGTACTTAAGTAAATAAAGACAACCACAATACGATTGATGACCAAAAGCTAGCTAACCAAGTTTTTAATTTAGACAGCGGAAGCATAAACGTAAGGTTCAAAACATAAGTTCGCAGTTCATAAGTTTAAAGTCCAACACATAGGTTTAATAAGTTTATAATGTTTTAAACATTAAACACTGGACATAACCGTCCGCACACCACAACGACTCCTTCCTCGTGTAAGCTCCAAATGTTTAGCGACCTGTAAGGCATGTAACAACGAGTCAACAACAAAGTTGAGTGAGTTCACGTTTGGTTGTTTAGTTATAGCATTCGTTTCGTAAATCATGTTCGTTTTGTAAACCATGTATCGTATAAGTTTGCATCGCGGTCTTTCTGACATGTTTGCGAAGATTAGTGGGGGTTTCCCATGTGTTACTAGACCACGCGTATCGACTGCTACGAAAATGTAAGAGGTGCCCTAAGTCAATGTCTATCAGCATTGACCCTTTGCCCATAGTCCATTAGTACACGCCCGTCCGACTGGCACGGTGTGAGGTTTGTTAAACCTAATAGCGCTATTAACTAATGACCCGCTCGCCATAGGCCTCGGCGATTAAGTCGATAATTGAGGGACTTAAAGTGATAGAGTTGATGGTCTTATGATCGTGTACATAGGTTTTACGTACGTGCCCTTCAATCTGAGGACAGTAGTAAGTATGAGTGTACGTAGGTTTTACGTACGTGCCCTTCAATCCGAGGACAATAAAAAGTAGTTTAATAGTAATGATAGTACAAGTAGTTATTCAATCCCATTCCCAACCCCTGGGAATCCCATGCCTTAGAAAGAGTGTGAACTCACCTCGGTTTGCTCGGTTAGGTTCTCAAATATAGTTAACAGTCAAGGTCGGTCAATCACGTCCTAATAAGGTACGGATAACAATCAGTTTCTCATGCATAACACGTATCCTACGTATGGTTTATTTGCACATTACTTCATCCACATAACAGGTACACACTTTAACGATTTATGCCCATATAAACTTCCCATCCATTCCCCACTCATAAACAGACATACGATATTGCACGTAACACATATAACATGTTAGATCATTCACCGATAGCATACTCGACATTTAAACACGCAAGTCACAACTTATGTCAATTCAGCATTTATATTCGAAACCGGCTGTTTTCGGACATTTAAATAAAATAGTTAAATTATTCCAAAAATTTCCAAATTTCTACAGGATGTCTTAAACGTTCCATATTTTATTGTGTAAAAATATCGGGGTCCGGTTCACTACCAATATTTTATAGAAAATCGTCCACCGAACTGTGATCAGATTTGTCACATTCTGATCACAGTTTACGGAATAATTCGTCTAAAATTCCTCGGAAGTCCGTTTGACAAAATTCCAGTTCGAGGGTCACAAATACATCAGTGACTATCTATGGTATGAATTTTTGGGGCTGGTTCAATTCAGGTTTCAAATTACGACCGAAAACGTACAGCCCATTTTACTGCAGTAAAAATCAGCCTTAGCTGCTGTTACGAAAACAGACTTTTCAAATAGTAAACGACTTCAAAAAAATACGATTCCAGCGCCATTTTCTTCGTTTTTCGAAATGACACGATTTAGGCTTTTGAAATTCCGTTTTTCGAGTTTTTAAAGTCCGTTTACAGCCTGTTGAAGGCGGCTGGAAAAGTACATCAGCATGTTATTTCACGGTTTAAACATTACTAAATCGCATCAACGAGTGTCCGAACAATGGATTTAGCAAGAAAACAACTTTTAAACATCAAGTATGATTTACCCAACCCTCAAACCAACAAGATTCCGCTTCATGATTTAGACATAAGTAACTTTTATGTAGCTTATAAGTTCATAACTCATGTTTCATATTTTTCTAGCATTCTTGTAAATTAGTGATTTAAACAACAATACACCATGCTATATGCCATAAATTTCGAACAAGATGAGATCAAATGTAAGGAAACTTACTACTAGCCTCTAGCTAGGGAAGTATCTAATGAAGAAATGTGATGAGAAAAGATGAAGAATCAAGCTAGAACAAGCTCCTTTGAAGTCCCCTTAAGTTGCAACCTCCATAGATCCTTTGAAGCTTGAATGGAAGGTATAAAATGAAGAAGATGATGAGGTTTAGAGGTGGTGATGGTGTGTTCGGTTTTGGGCAGCCAATCAAGAGAGAGAGAGGTGAAGTGAAAGAGTTGAAATCTAAGGAATGATGGAGAATCTAGCATTGCCATACTTATAAGATCATTTCCAATATTTTGTTTACATACACAAGCCAATATCTTAATAAAATAATGAACTAAAATCAAATCAAATATTTAGAAGTATGGTGGATGATATGGTGGGGTCCCACTTGGGAATTAAATCGTTGGGGGGGGGGGGGTGTAAGTGAAAAATTGTGACTAAATTAGTAAAGGTAAGTTAGGATGTAAGTAATGTGGTGGATTGATTTCTAGTGGGTGTTATGGCATACGGGGTTCATGACTAGCCATAAAATAGTAAAATAATGTCCATGACAAAAATTTAGTGTTCCGGGTAATGTCCGGTTGTACGGTCGGATACTGTTCCGTTAAAGTGTTTAATTGTACCGTAAAGTGTCTTATTTATATATTTTTGTAACGAAATAAATTCCTAACACATAGGAAAATATACCAGACCATTTAGTGACTTTTCTGTATACTACCAGTATGTTAACATGCTCATGTAAGTATAGTTCAGTAATCAGAGAGCAGTTAAATATTTCAACACAGTCACCAAGCACTTAAATTATTATTAAATAAATTGTACGGAATACATGTAAATTGAGGGTTGTCACAGTTGGGAATAATCTTGATGTTACGGTTCGTAAAACAGATCACGGGTATGGGTCAACTGGTTAGGAGTTCGAACGGGTCTTGGGTGATGGTTATGGATCATCCTAGTTAAATGGGTTTGACCGAGTTTGGAGAAAATGTACGTTGGTGCACGTTGTCCTTTAGTGAAAGAATTTGTTTAAGGTTGTACGGTTCTTTAGGATAGAATATTAGTTTATTCCATTTTATATTCCCACGTGCACTTCATTGTATTGTATGGCTATATATTGGCCTTTTGTTTATTAGAATATAATAGCCTTCCATTTCTCTGAATTAATATTGCTTCTTCACTTACAATTTTACATTCACATTCTACGTGAGTTTCAGTGTGTGGATAGAGTGTGTGTTGTGAGTGTGGAGTGGGGCCTGAACCAACAGACCGTTGGTTAATTATCAAGCCACTGTCTATACATGTTTTTGTACTAGATTTAAGAAAGTTATTATTTTTTAACATCTCATCTTGTCATCTTCTTCAAGTAAACAAAAGCAATACAAGAAGTAGTTCACTGTTATCAAATCTTTTTCTATACTACAGTTTGGGTTTTGATGAATAATGGGATGAGATCAAATAACCTATCACTAGGAAAGAAATTAACAGTAACTTCGGAAAATCATAGTTTTAATTTCATTTAAACATTAACAGTTCATCACCTTCCTCATAAAAAAGACGAACCGAACATCGACTGTATGTATTCTTTTCTATTTCGGATTAGATTTAAAGTATAAAGGGTTCATCAGAAATTAAACGAGGGAAAGAAATAGCGAACGAGATATACCGAACAAGGTGAGACGATTCCCATTGCCTATCTCCATCCGACGAGCTCGGGTTACTCCGGGATGACTCCGGCGGCTTCGAGCTCCGGCAGGTACGAAACAAAGCGAAACGACTTCTGTCAATCCCCGTGTATCTCCGGCGACTTCTGACTTATTCCGGCGAGATTGGGCTCGAAAAATAAACGACTTCTGACTTCTGAGTTAATTAATATTGAAAGAATTGATAACTCGATGATCTTTTCTCATTGATACAAATCAATATATAAGATACAAACTGAATCTCCTATTGAGAGGGAGATATTCTATATAATTTATTTACAATAAATTCCTAATTTATAAACATTCTATTACACCCTCGCAGTTGAAGCGAAGGGTGGCTGGATGATGAGACTGGGTCGAAAATCATCAAACAAGACACGCGGCAGCCCTTTAGTAAAAATATATGCAATCTGATGTCGAGACGAGACATGAAGCACGCGAACATTGCCCTTCTGTACTTGCTCACGAACAAAATGAATATCAAGTTCGATGTGCTTCGTGCGTTGATGCTGAACGGGGTTACCGGACAAATAGATAGCACTAACGTTGTCGCAGTAAATCAAAGTGGCGCGTGAAAGAGGATGACGCAACTCGAGTAGAAGATTGCGAAGCCAACATATTTCAGCAACTACATTGGCGACTCCGCGATACTCGGCTTCAGCACTAGAACGAGAGATAGTAGACTGCCGTTTAGACGACCAAGAAATCAGATTGTCCCCAAGATACACACAGTAACCAGATGTAGATCGTCTAGTGTCTGGGCAACCTGCCCAGTCAGCATCAGTGTAAGCCCGCAAGGAAGACGTGTCAGTTGCACCAAGATGAAGTCCCAAGTCAACCGTTCCTGTATATAACGGATGATGCGCTTTAATGCATTCTAATGTGCCGCTGTAGGAGAGTGTATATGCATGCAGATTTGTTGAACGACATAGGAAATGTCTGGACGGGTGAAAGTCAAGTATTGGAGAGCACCCGCGAGACTCCGATAGGTGGTAGGATCATCATGTATAGGACCGGAATCAGCACTGAGTTTGGACTGTGTATCAACTGGCGTGGCAACGGGCCTGCACGAATCCATTCCAGCGCGATGAATGATGTCTTTAGCGTAGGCCGACTGAGAAAGAAACATGTTGTTGCCATTCCGTGTCACCTGAATACCCAGAAAGTATGATAAAGATCCCAAATCCTTCATGGCAAACTCTCCAGCCAAACATTGCATGAGGCGTTGACGAAGACCATCCGATGAAGTGGTGAGAATAATATCGTCCACGTAAATCAGCAAGTAGGCAATGTCATGACCATGACGATAGACAAATAAGGAATTGTCAGACTTGCTCTGCGTGAACCCCTGTAAAACCACAAAATCGGTGAAGCGTTGGTACCATGCCCGAGGTGCTTGTCTGAGGCCATATAAGGATTTCTTTAGAAGACAAACATGGTCCGGATAGTCAGTACTACGAAACCCCAATGGTTGATACATGTAAACTGTCTCGCTCAACGTTCCATGAAGAAACGCATTAGTGACATCCAGCTGATTAATAGTCCAGGATTGAGCCAATGCCAATGATAAGACCAACCGAATGGTAGCCGGTTTTACAACCGGACTAAATGTCTCCCCGCAGTCTATACCAGGTTGTTGACGGCAACCATCGCAGACGAGACGAGCCTTGTAACGTGCCAAACTGCCATCAGAATTGAATTTGTATTTAAACAGCCACATGCTACGTATAATATTCATATTTGGTTTCCGAGGCACTAACTCCTAGGTCTTGTTTTTAAGAAGTGCACTAAACTCATCGGTCATGGCACGGTTCCATTCGGGGAATGGACAAGGCAACCTGTGGATTTTGGGGTATTAGTGCAATAGTGGTGGTATGGAGAGAAAATAGTTGTTTAGGTTTAACGATCCCGCTCATGGAGCGAGTTCGAATGGTTCGAGTGGGGGGATGTGAAGTTGGGCTGTGGCTGAGGGTGGTCGGTAAGTGGGTTAAAGGAGCGGCTTGGTTTGGGCTTGGATGAGAGGATGGGTGTGGGCCAGAATATGGGCTCAGGTCGGGGGGCAGTGGATGTGACTGGGCTGGTAAGGGGAATGTTGGCAGCGGACATAAGAGAGGGTGGGCTGGTCTGTTGGGCTGGGCCGGTTGTTTGGGCGGTGCTGGTTATTTGGGCTGGGCTAGACGGATGTGTAGGTGAGGGATGAGAGTTGGAGGGAGAGGTGGTGTGGGCCGGGGTAGGTTGGGCCGAAGGCGGTGTAGAGGGTGAGGAGGTGGGGTTGACGATGTGGGGTGGGTGAACAGGAAAGAGAGGAGAGTTAAGAAAGTTATAAGATTGAGGAGGGGAGGGGGATTGAAATTTGAATGGAAAAATCTTTTCTTCGAAGTGAACATGACGAGAGGTGAATATTTGGTGAGTTTGGAGGTCGAGACATTTGTAGCCACGGTGGTTTGGGGGGTAGCCAAGGAATACACACGGTTGAGACCGATTGGCAAGTTTATTGATTGTAGTGGCGGGTAGGATGGGGTAACACAAGCACCCGAAGACACAGAGATGCTCATAGTCTGGTTGGCATTTATATAAGAGAGTAGTAGGTGACAAAAAATCAGGGTTTTTATTTGGTAGGATATTAAGGAGGTATGTGGCAGTCTCGAGGGCATGGTGGCAAAAATTCGGCGGTATGTTAGCTTGGGCTAGGAGTGTACGAAGCATGTTGTTGATGGTGCGGATTTTGCGCTCCGCTTTACAATTCTG
The DNA here is from genome assembly GCA_030545235.1 of Helianthus tuberosus. Classification (NCBI taxonomy): domain Eukaryota; kingdom Viridiplantae; phylum Streptophyta; class Magnoliopsida; order Asterales; family Asteraceae; genus Helianthus; species Helianthus tuberosus. The sequence continues at coordinate 147,873,371 of CM060411.1, read as the reverse complement.
AGACGAAGTGTAAGGACAAGAGAAACGGAAATGCATACCGTGGTTATTGCAAAAGTGCAAGAAATTGTTATTAGCATATTCCTTACCGTTGTCACATTGGAACTGTTTAATTTTCCGTTCAAATTGGGTAGTAATATAATTATAGTATTTTGTGAACGTGGCAAACACTTGGGACTTAGTCGAGAGAGGAAAATTCCATAAAAATTTAGAGTAATCATCAAGAAACAGGACATAATATCGATGCCCTCCCGTGCTTAAAATAGGGGGGGTCCACAAGTCGCTATGAACAATATCAAAAGGTAAAGAGGTGCAATTAACCAAATCATGAAATTGTAATTTGACACTTTTTCCAAACAAGCAAGGTTCACATAATTTATTGTTTTGTTTGCCAAAAGAAATACTAGAAGAAACTTTTAAAGAATGCAATAGATTGTTGCCCGGGTGGTCGAGACGTTGGTGCCAGCGATCTTGAGTAACAGCAGCAAAAACGGAAGGTTGAGAGATGGTGGAAAGTGGTTGTGTCAGTGGGTAAAGATCGTCGGTGCTATTGCATCTAAGGATAGGCGCCCGAGTTTTGAGATCCTTCACAAGAAAACCAAAAGGGTCAAACTCGATTGAAACAAGATTATCAGTAGTAAGTCGGCGAACCGAAATTAATTTTTTTATGATTTGGGGGGCAAAAAGGACATTGTTTAATTTTAAAGGTGGAAAGGGGGGGGGTAAGGTTTGGTTGCCTTGTGCCAAAACCGGAATGGCCATGTCATTGCCAACAATAATATTTTTGTAAGTGCACTTATTAAAATTAGACGGGGAGTAGATACCTTGTTCGTTTGCGGAGTGGGAAGTTGCACCAGTTTCCATGAAGTGGTGGTCCTGTTGGTTCAAAGCCATGGCGTACAAGGCTTGTTCGATATCCATAGGAGTGTAGGTGGTTTGATCCGGCCGAGGGCCGAGAATGCCTTGTGAGTTCTAGTTATTATTATTCGAATTGGAGGGATAGGGATATGGAGGTGTGTTATGGGCCGAAGATGAGTGACCAGTAGAGGAGGAACCTTGCAAAAGCGAGGCCCATTGGTTCGCCATCCAGTTGCTCGGAAAAACAATGTACGGGTGATTCGGTGTGTTCGATTGAGAGCCCCGATTGTTGTAGTTTCTGTTGTTGTTATAGTTGCGGCCACGACCGCATCCGCGTGAGCGGCCACGACCACGACCGCGTCCGCGTGAGCGGCCACGGCCACGATCAGTCGTGTTAAAGTAGGAGGGCGATTGAGAAGAAGCCGGGGACGAGGCTGACACCGAAGCGGTTATGGCGGTGGCGGACTGTTGAGCGGTGCGGGCAGTTTGGCGCTTCTTTTTATCTTCTTCCAAAATAAGGCGTGAACGCACTTCAGTAAAATCTGGTAGGGGGTCGCGGTTTTGTAAGACGGTGGAAATACTATCATATTGTTCAGTTAGCCTGTAACACCTGTGTCACTGCGACCATCAAACAAATACCAAGCCAATGAAATATTGTATTTCATACTTGGGATCTATATAAATATGTGTATCTTTTGCACATATCAATTCTTGTTCAATTTCAAGCTCTAAATCGCTTTCTGGAAGGTTATGCGCGCACTGATGCGTAATTATAACCAGTTTAATGCAACGAACACTGCGGAATAGTGAAATAGGCTCAACATACCTTAAATAACCTTTACATAACTTAGAAATAAGTTTTGAAGGCCTTGGTATGGCAAAATCAAGTTAAATCGCTTACAGGGACTAAACTTGACAAACTACGAAAGTATGCCAATTTGAACTGTAACAGACATTCTGGAACATGACCATAAGTTAAACACACCTTAAATATCCTTTATATAGCTTAGAAATAGGCTTTGAGGGGTTCGGTGTGCTAAAATAAACTTTTGGGTCATTCAGGGACTAAAAGTGTCAAAAAGTGCATAAGTTTGCACTTTCGCGCATAACTTACGTTCTGAATACATCCGGACATCCAAATATTTATGTAAGCACTAAAATATTTTATTTTAGTGTTTTTCTTGAGAAAAATCCATTCGTCGCGTCATTTGGATCGTTTTTCGCGCTTATGCGCATTCCGTCGTAATTAACCGAACATCGCGATCGTACAACCAAACGAACCGACATCCGAGATATTTTTGAGCACATTTTCAGTTCCCTATACTTTAACTTCATTTCAGAGCTTTGAAATGGGGTTAACGGGGCTTAAACGTGTCAAAAACGCGTCGAAAACCAAGTTTTGAGGCTGCAGGGACCAAAACTGTAATTCTGCCAAACTTGGTCCTTGCGCACCTCAACAATGAGAGTGTTGCGGTGCGCAAGCAGTCCCCAATGGTTTTTTACATGGTTTTGGGGCAATACCTTGGGCTCTAATGGTTTTCAAAAACCAGGGTTTTAAGGTGGAGGGTTGAGATTGAAGCACGGTTAACGAGGAAAGATCTTAATGGCTCTACGAAACCTATAAATACCCCTTGCCTTCATTTACCAAAACCCACAAGAATCTTGATTTGAGAAGCTCTAAGTTGAAACCTTTGTTTCATACCTGAGCTACTTGGATCGAGGTTAGCATTCGGGGACCCTTTGTAAGTATTCCTTAGTTCTTTTATTGCTTTTCGAGTCTGAAAGTCAAACTTTGTTTGACTTTCTGCGTTGACCAGTTTATGGTCAATGCGAAGTTCATTTGAACTTCGCAACGTGATTGTAATCACGATGGTCATAGTCCCTTGGGACTATGCCTACTGATTACCACGTTGTCTAGGGTCGTAAGGGTAAGCGATCTAATAAATCGCTTATACCTTCGAACCCGACCCATTTGGTCGATCATTAGGATCCGACCAAATACTTTAGGTGACCATAGTATATAGGGAATAACCTTCCGAGGTTATACCCTATGGTCACTTCGTTTAAGTAGTTGTATGATAGGTAGTATATATGCCTTAGGTAAATTACCAGAATACCCTTTTCATGTATAATTGGTAATTAAGCATATGTAACCTAAACTTTTGTCACATAACTGATTATGTAACATGTTTAGGCATATAACACTTGTCACAGGGCTAGTTAGGCGGTCCGAACGCGTTTTACGCGAACGGCGCGTTAAAGTAGCATAAGCTTCCTAAACGGGTCGTAATGGGTCGTAAGCACTTATGTTAGGTTTCATTTAGTATGTAGGATTTGTTAAACCATATGACACGAGTCTCCATACTCGTTTGGTTTACGAACCCTCATTCTATCCGATCTTCCGATTTAGGTCCGGTTTATTAACATAGTTACCTATATTAGGTGCCGTTTGATATCCGCGATCTCTAGCATTGCTTGGTGGTTATCTTAGGACTTCTGAGCAATCTCAAGTGAGTACATAGACCCCTCTTTTACTGTTTTCCAAACTGTTTTGGAGTGAAACACATGTGCCTACTTGTTACTTTCATGCTTTCCATGCTTTCACATCATATACCTGCTATGTTCGTTAGTACATTATAGTACATGATTTCATTACATTTCATGCTATGTATGCCCATTGTGCGCGTACTTAGTACATCGTTTTACATTACATGCTATGTATGCCCATTGTGTGCGTACTTAGTACATCGTTTTACATTACATGCTATGTATGCCCATTATGTGCGTACTTAGTACATCGTTCTACATTACATTTCATGCTATGTATGTCCATTGTGTGCATACTTAGTACATTGTTTTACATGGCATTTCTGTTGCATATGCTCATCCAGCATATGAACACATTATACTACATTTTGAACCGTTGTAACTATTTGACTATGTAAACCGTCGTAACCATTTCATTATATGAACCGTTTGTAACTGTTGAACCGTGTGAACCGTTTGTAACTATTGAACCGTGTGAACCATTTGTATCTGTTGACATGATTTACATTTAACAATAAGACAATTGACTATACATAAACATTTCTACAATTGTTAAACATTACATCTTGGTGGTTTGGTTTGAGTAAGTGATTTAAGTAACGAGGCGTGTGTAATATGATACAAGCATGGTGGATACGCCGCTGGTACTTCCTATATATAAGTGTTTGTATGATATCACATATTGTAGCGTTATTTGAATCATTTCAATTTGAGACATATAACATTTTATACAAATAACATACTTTTCACAAGACATTGATTTACAAACAACTTATCTTATACAAATTCATTTTACTTGGTTATTCATTTAACCTTACATTTATTTATACATATCATCTGATCTTATCGTTTTTTTTTCAAATGATTTACAAGACAAAGCAAATTACAAGGTTCATGACTAAACATTTTCTCAAACATAAGTCATGAATTCTGTTTTCACAAAACCTATGTATCTCACAGGCATTTTTATGCTGACGTACCTATTTTCACATGTGTTTTTCAGGAGATGATGCATAGGACTCATCAAGACATACTTAGGCGGACCTGTGCCTTAGTGACTTAAAACGAGACAAGAACTAGTTAATTTATGTTATGTACTCTTTAGTTCTTGTTTAAAACAATGCAAACTCTCATGTTTGATTAATAAAACGAAACTTCAATTGCCATGGATTTGAAACAATTAATTCTGTTACAACACTCCCCGACGTTTCCGCCACGTTTGGTTGTTCCATGTGGTCGGGGTGTGACAGAAAAGATGGTATCAGAGCCAATGGTTATAGGGAATTAGGTTATTAGTAATGCTTTGACCTAGTCTATAACCTTTCTAGGACCCTAACGCGAGTTTACTTGCGTTTAGTCATAAAACAATACCGCCACCTATCCTTAGGCGACGACCACAACAAGAACATAAATTTCAAAACCGCTTTGAAAACTAATCATCTGTTCTAGGATGATTGATTACTAGGTTTTGAACCCTCTGTTATAAGGTTTTGAACCCCTTTGAGTTTTCAAAATCTCATCAAGGTTTTGGGTTTTAAATAATGTGAACACGTGCAAACTGGAAGGGTGAATGCCTGTATTCTGGGTTTTCTGTCTTGGCAAGCACTTCGTATATATCTCATCAGACGCGAGACCAGTTGTGCTTACCTGGGAATTCTTGGGATGAGTGTTCACTTATAGGCGAGCATGTCTTCGCGATACATTATTTTTGACCTATTTACTTTGATTAATCACCGGGGTCGTTTGTTGCTTTGTAGTAACAAACAAATGACCACTATCCTTGCTTTCATCAGATTTGTTTCATCTCATTCTTTTCGTCTAATTCTCTCACTCGTTTCCTTTCATGTTTCCTCTTTTAGAATGCCTCCTCGACGCGAAAACCAAATAGCGACTGCCGAGCTGGCAGAAATCATTGCACAGCAAATGGCTGCTCAATTCCCAAACCTCTTTGCTCAATGGAACCAAGCCAACAACAACAACAATGGTCCATGCAATTTCAAGAGTTTTAACTCGGCTAAACCACTCAAGTTTAGTGGTTCTGAGGGAGCGACTGGGCTTCTTCAATGGTTCGAGAGCATTGAGAATACTTTCCGCCACGTGCAGTGTCCTGACAATCGCAAGGTCGAGTTTTCTTCGAGTGTGTTTCAGAAGAGGGCCCTTACATGGTGGAACGGGGTTATGAGAGACCGTGGTGCAGAAGTTGCTCTAGCACAGACTTGGGCTGAACTTAGAGCTCTTATGATGAGGGAGTTTTGTCCTCGTCATGAACTGCGAGCATTGGAAAGAGAGTTTGATGGTTTGAAGCAAGATAGCGGTGAGCATCGAGCCTACATGGACCGTTATGAGGAGTTAAGTCTGTTATGCCCAAACATGGTCACGCCGTTGGATAAGGCAATCGAAAAGTACATTGATGGCCTCCCTGACCCAATACAAGACATTGTGACTGGTAGCAACCCTACTACAGTTAGGCAGACCATTGAGCTAGCTGCAACCTTGACTGAATCTCAGATCAGGAAACGTAAGCTTTTCCGAAAGGGTGACAAGAAACCGGTCGAAGAATCGAACCCAATCGGGGAATCAAAGACCATGGATGAACAGACTGGATCCTCTAAGAAGTCAAAGAAGCGAAAGGCTTCTCAGAACTTCACCGTGGTCGCTCACAATGATCAAGCCGTCCCCAACCAACCAGCTCAACCCCCTGCCAGGAAACCCTACAACAGAACTGCACCCTTGTGCAACCAATGTGGCCTACATCATCATACTGGTGTGAAGTGCCGCACATGCCAAGTTTGCGAACTTATAGGTCATACAGCGAGGGTTTGCCCAACAGCAGCTGCACCAAATCAAGTTAACAACAATCCTGCTCAAGCTCGTTTTCCACCGGGGTCTTGCTACAACTGTGGCGAGATGGGCCATTTTCATAGGAATTGCCCAAAGCTTGCTAATGCAAATCCAGCGCGGGGATGAGTATCTTACCGACAGAAGATAACGCTGTTTAGAAAATAATCGAGCCTTGTGTATTATTTTCTTTTGTTATCACGGTCTATGAAACAGTTGTTGTTATCTTTGTTTATAAATAAGTCTTTTATTTACATTGCAATGTAATTATGTGGTTGTATGTATAAACAAACATATCTCTTACAATACCGACAATCAAGGAACTGTATTCCTTGAAGAACAGACTTCTCCCCAAATTTCTTCCATTGTATGATCTCTTGTGTTTTCCACGAAAATCCTAAGTACCCGTTTCTTCCAAGAGAAACGAAGTACGAGGTGCCAAGTTAATAGCAATCAATAACAAGATAATAACAATTAAACAATTATGTGATTATGTGCTTATGTGTTCCCTTTTATGTGTCATGTGATCCAAATTATGTTATCCAAATCCTCGTAGAATCTTACATATCCTTGTACAAGAGATTCATAGTAGGATACCCAAAGGTACTACCTAAAATCCTTAATGGACTTCTACGCTGTAGTTAAGTCCCTTGGATTATAAAGTACTGCTTCATAATTAGACCCCTTGGGTGGTCTAGTTAAATTGGATGATATAGCTGAAAGGACTCCTTGGTGGCCTAATTAAGAAGATCCTCTGTTGATCTAATTAAAAGGACCCTATGGTAGTCTAGTCATCGTCATCACAAGTTTGATATCCTTCCCCACAACATTACAAAACGAACTGTGCGGACTATGCAAGGAATTACGTAATTATGGATGCATACATAATTATGGAATTTAGTGCACAGAAATCACAGCAAGTTCTATCATGTATCTAAGTTAACCCAATTCATTTCCAATTTTGATGAAGCATCCGTTGAGGAAAAATGAACTAGCTATTCATTTTTCACTTCTGAGGAATATCCGTTGAGGAAATGAATATCCGTTTATCTTTCATTTCCGTACCTGAGGAAGCAACCGTTGAAAATGACTCCGTTAGTTCACTTTCGTTTCTGAAGATTATCCGTTGAGGAAATGAATATCCGTTGTTAAATCTTTCATTTCCGTACCTGAGGAAGCAACCGTTGAAAATGACTCCGTTAGTTCATTTTCGTTTCTGAAGATTATCCGTTGAGGAAATGAATACCCGTTGATTATTCCTTCATTTCAAATTCTGAAGAATAACCGTTGAGGAAAATGACCCCGTTTGTTCATTTTCGTTTCTGAAGATTATCCGTTGAGGAAATGAATATCCGTTGTTAAATCCTTCATTTCCAACTCTGAGGAAGCAACCGTTGAAAATGACTCCGTTAGTTCATTTTCGTTTCTGAAGATTATCCGTTGAGGAAATGAATATTCGTTGTTAAATCTTTCATTTCCGTACCTGAGGAAGCAACCGTTGAAAATGACTCCGTTAGTTCATTTTCGTTTCTGAAGATTATCCGTTGAGGAAATGAATACCCGTTGATTATTCCTTCATTTCAAATTCTGAAGAATAACCGTTGAGGAAAATGACCCCGTTTGTTCATTTTCGTTTCTGAAGATTATCCGTTGAGGAAATGAATATCCGTTGTTAAATCTTTCATTTCCATACCTGAGGAAGCAACCGTTGAAAATGACTCCGTTAGTTCATTTTTGTTTCTGAAGATTATCCGTTGAGGAAATGAATATCCGCTGTTAAATCTTTCATTTCCGTACCTGAGGAAGCAACCATTGAAAATGACTCCGTTAGTTCATTTTCGTTTCTGAAGATTATCCGTTGAGGAAATGAATACCCGTTGATTATTCCTTCATTTCAAATTCTGAAGAATAACCGTTGAGGAAAATGACCCCGTTTGTTCATTTTCGTTCTGAAGAATATCCATTGAGAGAAATGAATATCCGTAGATTTTTCCTTCATTCCCGTTTCTGACGAAGGACCCGTTGAGGAAGAATGAATCATCCACTCGTTTTCACTTCTGAAGAATATCCGTTGAGGGAAATGTATATCTGTTTAGTTAAAAATCCTTTATTTTCCATTTCTGAATAACCCGTTGAAGAAAATGACCCCGTTCGTTCATTTTCGCTTCTGAAAAATATCCGTTGAGGAAAATAACAAAATTATGCTTTACATATCTTTGATGGCTATCTAACACAAAGTCACAAACAGACGAATAAATTTCGGGACGAAATTTCCTTAAGTAGGGGAGACTGTGACACCTGTGTCACTGCGACCATCAAACAAATACCAAGCCAATGAAATATTGTATTTCATACTTGGGATCTGTATAAATATGTGTATCTTTTGCACATATCAATTCTTGTTCAATTTCAAGCTCTAAATCGCTTTCTGGAAGGTTATGCGCGCACTGATGCGTAATTATAACCAGTTTAATGCAACGAACACTGAGGAATAGTGAAATAGGCTCAACATACCTTAAATAACCTTTACATAACTTAGAAATAAGTTTTGAAGGCCTTGGTATGGCAAAATCAAGTTAAATCGCTTACAGGGACTAAACTTGACAAACTACGAAAGTATGCCAATTTGAACTGTAACAGACATTCTGGAACATGACCATAAGTTAAACACACATTAAATATCCTTTATATAGCTTAGAAATAGGCTTTGAGGGGTTCGGTGTGCTAAAATAAACTTTTGGGTCATTCAGGGACTAAAAGTGTCAAAAAGTGCATAAGTTTGCACTTTCGCGCATAACTTACGTTCTGAATACATCCGGACATCCAAATATTTATGTAAGCACTAAAATATTTTATTTTAGTGTTTTTCTTGAGAAAAATCCATTCGTCGCGTCATTTGGATCGTTTTTCGCGCTTATGCGCATTCCATCGTAATTAACCGAACATCGCGATCGTACGACCAAACGAACCGACATCCGATATATTTTTGAGCACATTTTAAGTTCCCTATACTTTAACTTCATTTTAGAGCTTTGAAATGGGGTTAACGGGGCTTAAACGTATCAAAAACGCGTCAAAAACCAAGTTTTGAGGCTGCAGGGACCAAAACTGTAATTCTGCCAAACTTGGTCCTTGCGCACCTCAACAATGAGAGTGTTGCGGTGCGCAAGCAGTCCCCAGAACAGCAGAAACTTGTAGAAACTTTGAATCTGGTCCATTCCTCTTGCACATGGTTTTGGGGCAATACCTTGGGCTCTAATGGTTTTCAAAAACCAGGGTTTTGAGGTGGAGGGTTGAGATTGAAGCACGGTTAACGAGGAACGATCTTAACGGCTCTACGAAACCTATAAATACCCCTTGCCTTCATTTACCAAAACCCACAAGAATCTTGATTTGAGAAGCTCTAAGTTGAAACCTTTGTTTCATACCTGAGCTACTTGGATCGAGGTTAGCATTCGGGGACCCTTTGTAAGTATTCCTTCGTTCTTTTATTGCTTTTCGAGTCTGAAAGTCAAACTTTGTTTGACTTTCTGCGTTGACCAGTTTATGGTCAATGCGAAGTTCATTTGAACTTCGCAACGTGATTGTAATCACGATGGTCATAGTCCCTTGGGACTATGCCTACTAATTACCACGTTGTCTAGGGTCGTAAGGGTAAGCGATCTAATAAATCGCTTATACCTTCGAACCCGACCCATTTGGTCGATCATTAGGATCCGACCAAATACTTTAGGTGACCATAGTATATAGGGAATAACCTTCCGAGGTTATACCCTATGGTCACTTCGTTTAAGTAGTTGTATGATAGGTAGTATATATGCCTTAGGTAAATTACCAGAATACCCTTTTCATGTATAATTGGTAATTAAGCATATGTAACCTAAACTTTTGTCACATAACTGATTATGTAACATGTTTAGGCATATAACACTTGTCATAGGGCTAGTTAGGCGGTCCGAACGCGTTTTACGCGAACGACGCGTTAAAGTAGCATAAGCTTCCTAAACGGGTCGTAATGGGTCGTAAGCACTTATGTTAGGTTTCATTTAGTATGTAGGATTTGTTAAACCATATGACACGAGTCTCCATACTCGTTTGGTTTACGAACCCTCATTCTATCCAATCTTCCGATTTAGGTCCGGTTTATTAACATAGTAACATATATTAGGTGCCGTTTGATATCCGCGATCTCTAGCATTGCTTGGTGGTTATCTTAGGACTTCTGAGCAATCTCAAGTGAGTACATAGACCCCTCTTTTACTGTTTTCCAAACTGTTTTGGGGTGAAACACATGTGCCTACTTGTTACTTTCATGTTTTCCATGCTTTCACATCATATACCTGCTATGTTCGTTAGTACATTATAGTACATGATTTCATTACATTTCATGCTATGTATGCCCATTGTGCGCGTACTTAGTACATCGTTTTACATTACATGCTATGTATGCCCATTGTGTGCGTACTTAGTACATCGTTTTACATTACATGCTATGTATGCCCATTGTGTGCGTACTTAGTACATCGTTCTACATTACATTTCATGCTATGTATGTCCATTGTGTGCATACTTAGTACATTGTTTTACATGGCATTTCTGTTGCATATGCTCATCCAGCATATGAACACATTATACTACATTTTGAACCGTTGTAACTATTTGACTATGTAAACCGTCGTAACCATTTCATTATATGAACCGTTTGTAACTGTTGAACCGTGTGAACCGTTTGTAACTGTTGAACCGTGTGAACCATTTGTATCTGTTGACATGATTTACATTTAACAATAAGACAATTGACTATACATAAACATTTCTACAATTGTTAAACATTACATCTTGGTGGTTTGGTTTGAGTAAGTGATTTAAGTAACGAGGCGTGTGTAATATGATACAAGCATGGTGGATACGCCGCTGGTACTTCCTATATATAAGTGTTTGTATGATATCACATATTGTAGCGTTATTTGAATCATTTCAATTTGAGACATATAACATTTTATACAAATAACATACTTTTCACAAGACATTGATTTACAAACAACTTATCTTATACAAATTCATTTTACTTGGTTATTCATTTAACCTTACATTTATTTATACATATCATCTGATCTTATCGTTTTTTCAAATGATTTACAAGACAAAGCAAATTACAAGGTTCATGACTAAACATTTTCTCAAACATAAGACATGAATTCTGTTTTCACAAAACCTATGTATCTCACATGCATTTTTATGCTGACGTACCTATTTTCACATGTGTTTTTCAGGAGATGATGCATAGGACTCATCAAGACATACTTAGGCGGACCTGTGCCTTAGTGACTTAAAACGAGACAAGAACTAGTTAATTTATGTTATGTACTCTTTAGTTCTTGTTTAAAACAATGTAAACTCTCATGTTTGATTAATAAAACGAAACTTCAATTGCCATGGATTTGAAACAATTAATTCTGTTACAATACTCCCCGACGTTTCCGCCACGTTTGGTTGTTCCACGTGGTCGGGGTGTGACATAGCCCAGTTAATATTTTAATCACCAGCATACTGTCATCAACTGGTGAGCCAACAGATTTCAATTGGTCGGCGAGATGTTTCGCCCGCTGACAATATTCCGACATGGAGGATGATGTGTGTAAAATGCAACATATAAATTACATCAAATGAGGCATAAAACTAACCCTTTTTAAGTACTAATATTGGAAAAAGAGTGTTTTTGTCTTCCTTTTGTATTTTCAGGATTAAATGAGCTCAAAAACACAAAAGAAGCAAAAAGACAGCTAAATCCAACATAAATACAAGAAAAGGAACATAAGTGGACTGCCCGACCCCCCAATGGCATCTTCCCAAGCAAAATAGAGAAGGCAGAAGACTGAACACGCCCCGTGCTCAGCCAGCACGGGTCCGTGCCCAAGAAGCAGCAGAAAAGACAAACCTATAGAAGCTTCTATTGCCCACCACGGGGCCGTGTACAGTGAACACGGGGGCGTGGCGACAGTACATCAGGCGCATTAATTGTAATTGCGAATTACAATTAATGAAGAGAGAGAGTGTCAGACAGGCACGGGGCCGTGTCCAGCGGACACGGGGCCGTTCCCAGCCTTCTGTTCAGCCTATAAATAGGAGTGCTTGGTTTCATTTCAACTCATCCCTTGGCACACCACCTCTCTCACACTTCATCCACCACCCACCACCATCACAACACCATCATCCACCACCATCACCCATTGTCCATCGTAGAGTGTGTGAGTCGTCTCGGGATCCAAGATTGATCGTAAGAGTTCTTGACAATCAAGGCCATGTTTGCCTAAGTCTCTTACATCACTTGGTGAAGACAAAGTGTCTAGTATAATACTTTTTATTTCTAATCTTTTGCACTTTTTATTTGGTTTTGTATTAATGACTTTAATAACTAGTTACTTATGTTGAAGGTGATCTTTCATTATCGTTTGTCCGTGGTGTCTTGGCATTATTTTACTGTCTATATAAAATAAAAGATTTTCATCATTCATATCTCCACGGTCTATATGGAGGTATGTTGGCTACCTGGTCGGGGGTTAAGGGAACGGTTTGGTAAAGGTCTTGCCATTGTTCAGCGTTTAGAGGTCCTGCAATGGACCTGGGTCAAATTTAGTAGGACCTCCTTCAATGCTTCAAGGTATTGGATGGCGGGGGTCCAAACTCTTTGATCCCCTCATAAGTTAACTACTATTAATACTATAACCCGGCTATTTAGGACTGTATCCCTGCTGACTCAGACTACTTAGTCGAGGGTAACGTCACCTCCAAAAGAGGGGCCTACCATAATATTGCATTAATAACTTAATTCATTATCTTCCAATAATCCACCCTTTTAGGATTGTATCCTTGCTGACTCAAACTACTGGGGTGAGGGTAACGTCACCTTCAAAAGAGGGGCCTACTACAATAACTAAGATAATCTCTTAATTATGTGCAAAAGTGCGGAAATAATCAAAGGTTATACTAGATACGAGTCGGAACCAAGTGATTCATCTTGTCTATCTGTTTTTTCTTATTTTTATTTTCAGCATTTTAGTTAGTTTTTATTTTTCTTAGTTTAAAACATTTTTCTAAACTTTTTCTTTTGATTAGACGTTGAGGATAAACCGGTACTAAAAGCTCTTGTGTCCTTGGACGACCTCGGTATCTTACCAATGCTATACTACGCTCACGATGGGTGCACTTGCCCATATGTGTGTTTAGTGTTAGTAAAATATCGTGTTTTATAAATTTAAAACTTGGCTAAAAATAAGTGTTAAAAGGGCTTAAAACATACACCTAATATATATAACACTTCACACGCATCAAGTTTTTGGCGCCGTTGCCGGGGACATAAGGATTTTAAGAAAGTTAGGAATCAACGGCCTAATCATTTTTTATTTTTTATTTTTTATTTTTTAGGATTTTCTTAGTTTTTCAGGTTCTGCAGAGCTCAGCACGGGCCGTGCCCGCTGAACACGCCCCCGTGCTAAATCATTGGAACTGGCAATCCTGTTTTAAGTCAGATAGTAAGCTGAACACGGGGCCGTGCTCACCCAACACGCCCCCGTGCCCAAGATTCACTTACTGAAAACAGAACGGTTAGATCCCGGCGGTTGGTAATTTCTGACATAAACATGAGTGATAGTAATTGTTTTTACTTTCGACACTCTTATGGTACGTGGTGTCAATTATGTGGTGGCGAACATAAAGAATTAGAATGCTACTTTCTAAATTATAGGCCCCACTACATGGACCCACCAACTTCTTATAACCTTAAGAGGGGCGAAAGTAAAAATAAGCCCTATCTCTCCCTCGAATGCGCCCAGCCAGATATTCTAGGGGAAATGCTCCTTGACGAGTTATTTCAACTAGAAAAGCTAATTCTAAATTGGTCAAAAGAGCTTAGGAAGGACTTTATTGATCCAACCCAAGACGATGACCATGACGAAATGTTGGAACCGCATTCCGACAACCTCGTTGCTCCCAAAAATACCTTCATACCTAGCAAAGACTTGGACGATAGTCGTCCCTGTGCCGATTGTGCCGTGAAGGACTCTCCATCGACTTCGTTCGGTGCATACATAGACCTGAGCGATTCGGCATACACCTTCTTTAACGAGAGCTCGGGAAAGGGTTGGACTTGTCCACCTAGAATGAAAATAGGAATTACCCTCACCGACAACCTCTTGCGTTCTCGCCTTAGTCTAGGACAATTAAGGTATCTTAGACACTTTGGGGTTGTCCCAACCAGTAAGGAACCACCCGATATCGACGAGATCCTTAGAAGTAACAAAACTCCATAAGACAGCCTCCAGACACGGGGCCGTGTCCAGGTCAACACGCCCCCGTGCTCACCTAAAAGATTCTCTGCTGATTTTGTCAGAATACGGACAAAATGTGTCAGGATTTCATCTGCACACGGGGCCGTGTCCAGCCAACACGGGGCCGTGTCCAGTGCACTGTCGTTTTCTTTAAATGCAGCCTGATTCCTGCTCATTTTTTACCACTTCAATAGACAGAGATTCCTGGGATCTTCACTCATACCATCCTAGGTAAGTGCTAAAAGAAGGTTCCCAAGGACCATCTTGTCCCTTCCACTTTTATTCATTTCCTCTTCTTTCAAAATTTTTCAACATTTCCTCCATGGAAGCTTGGAAATTCCATGATTCCAAACCTCTATGAGAAGTTTGTAAGATTATTTGCTAAGGATTCTTGTTTAAAGTTAGTTGTATAACTTTATTTTAAATTATCTAAGCTTAAAGCCTCGCTAAAAATCATGAAAATAATTTAAAACTCCAAGAATCCTTAGCCTAAAATCCTGCAGACAACTAGACACGGGGCCGTGCTCAGCGAGCACGCGGCCGTGTCCGAGGCACTGTTTTGTAAAAATTTAGCTTTCTTCGGTTTCTTTCACAGAAAATGGCAAGCAGAACAAGCGGATCATCTTCAAGAAGTAACCGACAAGGAAGGAGATCATCGACAACAGAAGACTCTCTTGTAAACTATGTTTACACCCTAAGGGAGGCTATTGATGAAATGACGGGAGTGGAGGAAGCATTGGTCGACCGTATCAACCATTTAACAGTGGGGCTGGAGGGCTGTCTCCGAGAGGTAAACCTCTTGCACCAGAGGTTAAACCTTCTCGCCTCCCCGCCTTTGGTACCTATAATAACCCAAAGGGCGTGGAACGTGGTGCCCGAAGTCATCATTCCGGCCGAATGGTATGCCATGCACCAAGAGCCTCCGCAAAGGGTGGTGCAAGGAGTCCCGGTGAATGTTCCCCCTCAGCCACCAGTTGCTGAGGAAAATGAAGCCGCATTCTTCCTTCCTAGGGAGATCGAAGAATGGCTTTAAACAACGTTTAGGGAAGGAATCCTTCAGCTAAAAGTCCTACTATATCGGGAAACTATTCTCGAAATTTTCTTAAAATAGTAGAACTCTTTATGATAACCTCGTGTACCTCCTGACCTATTTAGTTAAGTTTTTGTTTTATCTTAATTTAGGATTATGTAAGGTCTCTCTATGAGTGCAATGAAATGATGGTTTTTAAAGTTTGGATGGTTCTTAATAAATAAAACACACTCATGGTGGTATGGGATGAAAAGGGGAACGAGAAAAATGACCCCATGCACAAGAACAAGGCAACCCGGCATCAATCTCTTCATTATAGTAAGCTCGGCACGGGCCGTGTCCAACCAACACGGGCCCGTGCTGAACCCCCTGCAGAAAAATGCCCAGTTCAGGTAATTGGACACGGGTCGTGTTCACCAGACACGCCCCCGTGTCCAGACTTCTGTTTCTTCTCTTTAATTTCTGTTACTGGCACCTGAACACGGGGCCGTGTCCGGTCCCCACGGGGCCGTGTCCAGACTACCAGTAACATAAATCTTTGCTTTTAACACCATTTTACACATCTAATCAACCTAAAAATTTATTTTTGGGACACATTGAGGACAATGTGTAATTTAAGTGTGGGGGGATGCTAAAACCTTGAATCTTGCAAGTCCTAAATACAAGCCTTACACAAAACTCTATTGGAACCGCTAATCACCCCAAATTTTTTTCAAAAATTTCATTTTTTTTACTTGTCTAGGTTTAACTCGGGAAATTCAAGTTCTCAAAAAGGTTATATTTTTACGAATTTACAACCGATAGCGTAGTGATAAAAAGAACCAACATAAGAAAATTATGAAAAGGCATGGCAAACTTAGTTAAAAATTGATTATATATACTTGATCACATAAAAACCCATTCCCACAAAAGTGAGTTTTGAGCCTTTATTGAGCATACAATTACATATCATTAAACTAAATGCTCATTTTTCGTTTCTTGTGTGAATAGCCGCTTGGTTCTTATGACTCTAGAACTTGCCATGACGATACATTCCCGGTCCTTATCAACTTAAACCCGAGTAAGTAAATGATGGAGGCATTAGGACTAACCCCTTTTTATTTCTACACCATTATTTTTTTTTCTTTTACCACCTACCCAAAAAAATTCCCCTAGTTAGCCCCTTTGAGCCTAAACCTTTTCATTTCATTTCCCAAACCAAACACCCTTTTACCCACCAAAACCTTTTTATTTTTAACCCTTTGTTTTAGTAACAAGTTCGGTTTTTTCATATGATCGTTCAAAAAAAAAAATAAAAAAAAATGTGTTGATGATGAAGTAAAAGATAAACAAACAAATTCATCAAAAATAACTTTGTTTGAATAATAGCTTCATCAAAAATAAAAGTTACAAAAATAGAAAATCCTACGAAAACCGACACTTGTTACGCTTTTCACCCTTTTTCTACTAACCACTAACCACTATCCCAACCACCTACCTTTAACCCAAGCCTAACCCTTAACCCACAAAGTCCTCTTGATATTTACAAAAGGTATAAAAGTTAAAAAGGAGGAGGATTGATTGCTTGGCAAGCTTATGGTAGGAGTAAGTTTCATGCAGCTCTCGAGTGATTCACTAAAAATACGCCTTCGGCCGAGTGTGAGTGATTTCTCCCGTGAGGTATGTGAACTTGTATATAAATGGAATTTTAAAAAGGCATGTTATGCCCAAATAAGTAATTTCTCCTATGAAACGTTCTAAACAAATCATTACGAATAGGATTGTAAATAGATAAAAATAAAACCCAAAAAGATCTTGGATTCCCAACACTCTATGACAAGCCAAAACCTTCTCTTCTACCCATTCCATTTGGGAGTGTAAGCCACATTTTAAAGAGTTTTGCTTGAGGACAAGCAAAAGTTCAAGTGTGGGGGTATTTGATGTGTGTAAAATGCAACATATAAATTACATCAAATGAGGCATAAAACTAACCCTTTTTAAGTACTAATATTGGAAAAAGAGTGTTTTTGTCTTCCTTTTGTATTTTCAGGATTAAATGAGCTCAAAAACACAAAAGAAGCAAAAAGACAGCTAAATCCAACATAAATACAAGAAAAGGAACATAAGTGGACTGCCCGACCCCCCAACGGCATCTTCCCAAGCAAAATAAAGAAGGCAGAAGACTGAACATGCCCCGTGCTCAGCCAGCACGGGGCCGTGCCCAAGAAGCAGCAGAAAAGACAAACCTATAGAAGCTTCTATTGCCCACCACGGGGCCGTGTCCAGTGAACACGGGGGCGTGGCGAAAGTACAGCAGGCGCATTAATTGTAATTGCGAATTACAATTAATGAAGAGAGAGAGTGTCAGACAGGCACGGGGCCGTGTCCAGCGGACACGGGGCCGTGCCCAGCCTTCTGTTCAGCCTATAAATAGGAGTGTTTGGTTTCATTTCAACTCATCCCTTGGCACACCACCTCTCTCACACTTCATCCACCACCATCACCCATTGTCCATCGTAGAGTGTGTGAGTCGTCTCGGGATCCAAGATTGATCGTAAGAGTTCTTGACAATCAAGGCCATGTTTGCCTAAGTCTCTTACATCACTTGGTGAAGACAAAGTGTCTAGTATAATACTTTTTATTTCTAATCTTTTGCACTTTTTATTTGGTTTTGTATTAATGACTTTAATAACTAGTTACTTATGTTGAAGGTGATCTTTCCTTATCGTTTGTCCGTGGTGTCTTGGCATTATTTTACTGTCTATATAAAATAAAAGATTTTCATCATTCATATCTCCACGGTCTATATGGAGGTATGTTGGCTACCTGGTCGGGGGGTTAAGGGAACGGTTTGGTAAAGGTCTTGCCATTGTTCAGCGTTTAGAGGTCCTGCAATGGACCTGGGTCAAATTTAGTAGGACCTCCTTCAATGCTTCAAGGTATTGGATGGCAGGGGTCCAAACTCTTTGATCCCCTCATAAGTTAACTACTATTAATACTATAACCCGGCTATTTAGGACTGTATCCCTGCTGACTCAGACTACTTAGTCGAGGGTAACGTCACCTTCAAAAGAGGGGCCTACCATAATATTGCATTAATAACTTAATTCATTATCTTCCAATAATCCACCCTTTTAGGATTGTATCCTTGCTGACTCAAACTACTGGGGTGAGGGTAACGTCACCTTCAAAAGAGGGGCCTACTACAATAACTAAGATAATCTCTTAATTATGTGCAAAAGTGCGGAAATAATCAAAGGTTATACTAGATACGAGTCGGAACCAAGTGATTCATCTTGTCTATCTATTTTTTCTTATTTTTATTTTCAGCATTTTAGTTAGTTTTTATTTTTCTTAGTTTAAAACATTTTTCTAAACTTTTTCTTTTTGTTAAAGCACCGGATCGATGACGAACATCAAACATTGCACTTGATTCAAGACATGAAGAACAAAATAAACACCAAAGATAGAAAGATGTAGAAGATGAACTCTTTATTGATGAATCAGTCATCACAGATTGCACAAACCAAAGGAGTATACATCATCTACAAGCTGGTTTAGATCACAAAGATCTAAACCCTAGCTTTCTCTCACTAACACATAGTCTCTCTCTCTAGGATGTGCACACCAGGAGGAACAAGATGGGAGAGGAGCACAAAGCTTCTTGATCGATCCCTTATCCATGGATGTGTGCCCTAATCCTATACAACACATATATATAGACTGTAAGTGCAGTTCCTGCCGGGTAACTGTCGCTTATCAGTTCTGGTCAACCAAAGCAGAAGTCCAAGTTAAAGTCAACGATAATGAAGAATTCAAGACCACATGAAGACCAAGGGGAGTTTGTTAGTGCACTTTGGGTGATAAGTGCATGCTTTCCAATTGTTAGGGTCTTTATTGTACAAGTCTTGAAAGATAGTCCCAACTTTATCTTAGGGACATTTTGTCCAAGTTTTATGTCTAGGAAAAAGGTCAGAGGTTTATGTTAGGGACAAAAGTCAGGGTTTTGGTGTAGATTTTTTGTCCGAGTTTAGTCCTAGTCTATATATATGTGTTGTATAGGATTAGGGCACACATCCATGGATAAGGGATCGATCAAGAAGCTTTGTGCTCCTCTCCCATCTTGTTCCTCCTGGTGTGCACATCCTAGAGAGAGAGACTATGTGTTAGTGAGAGAAAGCTAGGGTTTAGATCTTTGTGATCTAAACTAGCTTGTAGATGATGTATACTCCTTTGGTTTGTGTAATCTGTGATGACTGATTCATCAATAAAGAGTTCATCTTCTACATCTTTCTATCTTTGGTGTTTATTTTGTTCTTCATGTCTTGAATCAAGTGCAATGTTTGATGTTCGTCATCGATCCGGTGCTTTAACACTTTTGATTAGACGTTGAGGATAAACCGGTACTAAAAGCTCTTGTGTCCTTGGACGACCTCGGTATCTTACCAACGCTATACTACGCTCACGATGGGTGCACTTGCCCATATGTGTGTTTAGTGTTAGTAAAATATCGTGTTTTATAAATTTAAAACTTGGCTAAAAATAAGTGTTAAAAGGGCTTAAAATATACACCTAATATATATAACACTTCACACGCATCAGAGGAGAAACCATCAAGGCAAAGGTGAGCGAATTCCTGACCGAGAAAGACTGCCCGGGTAGTTTTGTTGTCGTTGAACTGGTTCTTCAAGGCTGTCCAGGCTTCGTAAGTCGTTTGTCCAGGGGAGAGGATGATGTGAAGAAGGTCGGGTGAGATGGTCGCATAAATCCATTGAAGTACGACAGCATCTATACGCTGCCAAAGGGCTGCGTCAGCCGATTCTACGGCCTTTTTCGCTGAATCCGTGGATGATGAAGTTGTGGATTCCGGGCGAGGGCTGAGGTGATCAAGAACATCGAATACTTGACATTGGACCTTGAAGCGGGCAGACCAGGTTGTGTAGTGAGCCGAATCGTTCTCGAGTGTGATCGGAACGTGAGTCTTGATATTTGAGACCGCAAGTGCCGAGTGGGATTTAGTATCCATGAGGGAAGGAGAAGTAGAGGTGCGAAGCAGGGGAGAAGCAGAAGGGTAAGGAGGGTGTTCCGACGGCGGCGAACAGAAGGGAAGGGAGTTCGGCGGCGGCGATCAGAAGGGAAGAGGGTTGCAGGGTCGTATGGCGTGTGATACCATGAAAGAATTGATAACTCGATCCTTTCTCATTGATACAAATCAATATATAAGATACAAACTGAATCTCCTATTGCGAGGGAGATATTCAATATAATTTATTTACAATAAATTCCTAATTTATAAACATTCTATTAAATATATTGAATAAAAATAATATAACTTATAGACACGTTTAGGCTCGCGAGCTAGATAAGTGAAGCTCAGGCCCGGGTTCGTTTATTAAACAAACTTTTTTTAGGTTTGGGCTCGGCTCATAAACAAGTTTAAATAAGCTCGGCTTGTCTCACTTACTAGACAACTTGGTAAATGTTATTAAATATTGATAAAAACTAATATTACAGTAAGGCTCGATAAGGATTGACGAACCTGACGAGCTTCACATGTCAGGCTCGAGATTGGGCTCGAAAAATAAACGGGCTTTATTTTAGGCTCAAGCTCGGCTTGTTTCAAGCTTTTTCTCTAGCCGGTCTTGAGCAGCTAGCGAGCCGCTCGGCTCGTTTGTACCCCTACCGATGATACTCGTCTGTTTTGTAGTGTGTCTAAGAACAAAATGACATGCAATTGTTCTTTTTTTTGAAACAGGTTCTACGACATGCACCATGTTCGGTTGGTGTATTTGTGGACCGTGGTCTCGGACCCATCCTGTTATCAAGATCAACCAAATGTATGAGTGCAGCAATCATATTCATAGCTGGAAAAGACAATCGCGAAGCACTATCTTACGTAGGTCGAGTGGCACGACACCCTGGAGTGAAGCTCATAGTCATAAGATTCTTGTTGGACACAAATGGAAACAATGTGCCATCAAGGATAACAAGGGTTAGAGCCAACACAGCCGAATACGAGGAAGAATTGAAACAAGACGACGAGTTTTTTGCTGATTTTTATGACAAACATGTAGCCTCGGGACATGTTGCGTATATGGAGAAGTACCTTTCAAACTCGGGTGAGACATATTCGACGATAAAGTCGTTAGAAGGGGAATACAATTTGTCCATTGTGGGGCGAGGAGGACGGGTTAACTCGACCTTAACAGCGGGTATGAATGATTGGGAGGCATGTCCTGAGTTGGGTCCAATAGGGGACATTCTTTCAGCAACTGATTTTTCAGTAACAGTTTCTGTGCTAATTATACAACAACATAAACTTAGAGGGAAACTCCAGGGTCTACATGAAGAGTTCTCCATCATGTAAATTTGTTATAAAAATGCCTACATTTGTAAGGTGATTGTATAGTTGTAAAGTAGCCATCAAGTTCTCAATTGCTCATCTCTCAATAATAAAGGTGAAAATTTTGACTTATTTACATGTTAATAGACTAATTTGGGATTTCAAAATAATAAAAAGTCAAAGGTTAGGTTATTGAAATATAATACTTTTGATCAGATTTTATGCAAACTTTTAGAAATGCAAAATTTTATAGAAGAAAGCATTGTTTCAACCCGACCCATATAAATAACTGATCGATGTCAAAAGATCGGTAGTAATGGTAAGTAAGGCGTCGAGCTACTAGGAATTAGTGGAAAGTGCCAAAGTTCAAGTGCCTCGTTGATTAACTAACTTATGACTACTGTGTATTTATTTAATTGCAAGAAAGATTGTGAAAGTGATTTTGTTTAACCGGTTGTAAACAATAGTGAGAAAATGTAATCCAATCCGGGTTTCAGGTTTGCTAAAATATAGTCGATCTGGTTAACCTAGTGGGAAGTCATTAAGGGGTGACCATGTATATGATTAATCAAATGATGAATATAGAACCGAACTTTGTGGGTTTTATTCACACAACCGCTAATTCAGTTATGTGGAAACCTAAACCAATAAACAATCCCTAATCAAATGCTTATCAATTTAATGTTTAAACAAAACAAATTCATTTAGATGTAAAATCCACAATTAAATCCGACCAAAACTTAAGAGGTTAATGAAACTCAATCTTAAAAACCTAGGTTAAACACGAATCACAAGTATTATGCATAAACCCTACACCCAGACGTGACCACAAAAGTTTAGCCAGTCATCACAATAAAGAAATTGAACAATGTCGGTGGGTTGAGTTATAATACAAAGTATCTATACTTCCTATAAAAGGAGAAATCCAACTGACATAAGAAAAGCTGATGTGTCAGCAGGAGAGCATGTCCAACAAGGCTTTTCTTATGTCATTATTACATCATAATGCCTAATATTAAAAGAATTTAAAATTCAAAGTTGGCCCACATTTAAGATGCAAAGGTCTGCTGAGGAAAGGTCTGCCCATGTTAAGCCTAATATAAAATAATATTTAAACTTTTGTTTAAACATCTGCCCTCAACATTTTATAATCAAACATCAGTTCCCAATAAACATCTGTCGAGATTCAAAATTCTGGCTCCACATTCAAAATTCAAACCATATATTCTAATCCTATAAATAAGGGTGAATAATCTGGCTCCACATTCAAATCTCTCCCGCTCACATCTGTGAGCGTATCTCTCCCTCTCAAATGCATCTTTCTCATGGTTCAGCCGCTAATCTCCGATTACACTTCTTTGTTCGAATGTTTGTTGATTATGTTTACATGTTATCATTCCAGTATCATTGTTCCAACATCGTCGTTTCAATGAAGCTTCCCATCACACATCAACCTTTCAATATCGATGTTGCAGTATCATTGTTGCAACATCGTGAAAAGTTGCATGTGCTATTTTCTTTGATGGGAGAGTTGCATTGTTGGATTTTCGGTAAAACGAAAGTCAGGTTTTCTTGCGTCAGTAAGATTTTCTCCTTTTATAGAAAGGATAGATTCGTGCAATATCGTGAAAAGTCAGATGTGCTACAACAGTTGAGAAGAGAACTTTGCATGTTAGGTTTGTTTCTTATTTTGATTAACTGTTGATGATGTTGAGTGTTTTTATAGATACTGACATTTTAGAATATGTTAAGATGCATGTTTATATTATTAAAATGAACTACTACATAGAAAAAATACAAATTTAAAGAAATTTGTATAAAGTATTACACGCTAGAGTTAACACTTGCTAGGATTTCGTAGACTCTGGCCTTTCCTCATGTGATTTCATGTTCTCTTTTGATTTTCAGGTCAGTTAGCATGTTGCAGATTTTCTGATCCTGTTTTAGAAGTTGTGTCAGAAACTCTTCTGCATTCTTATGGAACTCTGATGGAGGAGAGTGGAGGACTTCATCGAGCAATGCTATGTTGTTCTAGGTTTTGTTGTAATTAGTGTCATTTATTATGTCGACTTTCCTGTTTAGTTCTTCGTCTGTTCTTTGTTCTTTGAGTGACCACATGGAGAACTGTGTTTTAATATTGCTAGTGTCTGACCAGTGGTAGAAGCTGAAGTTTGCCATGTAGATTTTTTGTTGGTTTTCTGATTTGGAACAATTTTTGACAGAAAGTGATTTGTAGGACAATTTGTTGATGTTTTGAATCAAAAGTAATCATCGGTCTTTTATAGAGTTTAAAAACGCGTCTAGATGGTAAATCAAGAGGTTAATTGTAATTGTGATAATCTGCTTTTGTTCTTTGAACTTCAAAATTTTGTCCCTTGGGTTTCTTGGTATTTAATTTTACAGTTTTCCCAAAAAAGTTGGGGTTTGAAAAGCTTTTTGCATTAAAAGATTGATGTTTTGAAATATACATTAATATGTTTATATTAAATGTACACGTTTTCATAAGACCAAATTTCAGTATATAAACTCATAGTCACTTCACCTGTTTTTCATCACGTTTTCCTACGAAGATATCATACTTTCAGGAAAGTCGAGTAACATAGTTTATTCAAATGGCGTCATTCACAAATGCAAAATCAGATGATTTAAAGCAGCGTTTTGTCAGGCAAATCGAGGAACAGGTGTATGAAGATAGGGCTACTCTTCAAGAGTTGAAGAGATGTTTTGATGGATTGCAAGTTGGCATGTTCACTAGAGAGCAGGTTTCCAGAGATCTTATGCGGATGCCTTCAACCTCTGTTCGTGAACTTTGTGTTGTCAGTAATATAGAGTGCGATGATAGAGACGTGGAGTTCATGGCGATGTTGAAGGACATACATCGAGAGGTTCAGCAATCGATGGAGTTAAAGCTAAAGTTTCTTAATTCTTGCTGTTATTGTTAGATTTGACCTTTAA
Organism: Helianthus tuberosus; assembly: GCA_030545235.1. Taxonomy (NCBI): domain Eukaryota; kingdom Viridiplantae; phylum Streptophyta; class Magnoliopsida; order Asterales; family Asteraceae; genus Helianthus; species Helianthus tuberosus. Next base: position 147,848,497 of record CM060411.1, on the reverse strand, counting down.
TGTTGTTCAGTATGTGATGTAATTATTGTTGTTTTAGTTTTAATGTCATGAATAAATTTTAATTTTAAGAATCTATGTTGTGTTTTGTTTTTACTTATTTAGTGTTTGAGTAAGATTTAGATTATGTTGATGTTGAATTGTGTTTGAACATCTGTTTGGTAAGTCAACAGAGGTTTAATAGTATCAAGGGTTGGTTTGATGGTGAACAGATGAGTGCAAAGATAAAAAAAATGTTTAGAATTTGATCATTGATAGCAGTTTTTTGAAGAATCTGTGCTCCTACAAATTACAGAGAGTCAATACTTCGAGTTGTAAAAGGTCTGTTGTAGTTAAAGTTTGGCAAAAGAGAACATCTGCTGATGATGAAACAACTGTGTATTCTAACGACTGTTGATACTAACAGTAGTTGGGCTAATGATGAATAAGTATTATTATATAACGTTTGCTATAAGTATTATTATATAATTTTTTTTATCAATAAGAGTTTTTTGGAAGAATTTACGGTATATTTTGGTGTTATAAAATGTGTCTTGTTGCTAAAGTCTGACAAAAGAGAGCATTTGCTGATGAATAGATGTCTGAAGATGCAAAGGTATGCTATGGGTCAACAGATGTTAACGAACAACAGATGATATTCAATTTTAAAATTCTTAACAGAGGAATTGATACTAACAGTGGTTGGGCTAATGATGAATAAGTATTATTATATAACGTCTACTATAAGTATTATTATATAATTTTGTTTATCAACAACAGTTTTTTGGAAAGATTTACGGTATATTTTGGTGTTATAAAATGTGTGTTGTAGCTAAAGTCTGACAAAAGAGAGAATCTGCTGATGAATAAATGTCTGAAGATGCAAAGGTCTGCTATGGGTCAACAGATGTTAACGAACAACAGATGATATTCAATCTTAAAATGCTTAACAGAGGATTTGATACTAACAGTGGTTGGGCTAATGATGAATAAGTATTATTATATAACATCTGGTATAAGTATTATTATATAATTTTGTTTATCAACAACAGTTTTTTGGAAGAATTTACGGTATATTTTGGTGTTATAAAAGGTGTGTTGTAGCTAAAGTCTGACAAAAGAGAGCATTTGCTGATGAATAAATGTCTGAAGATGCAAAGGTCTGCTATGGGTCAATAGATGTTAACGAACAACAGATGATATTCAATCTTAAAATGCTTAACATAGCATTTGATACTAACAGTGGTTGGGCTAATGATGAATAAGTATTATTATATAACGTCTGGTATAAGTATTTTTATATAATTTTGTTTATCAACAACAGTTTTTTGGAAGAATTTACGGTATATTTTTGTGTTATAAAAGGGGTTTTGTAGCTTAAGTCTGACAAAATAGAGCATCTGCTGATGAATAAATGTCCGAAGATGCAAAGGTCTGCTATGGGTCAACAGATGTTAACGAACAACAGATGATATTCAATCTTAAAATGCTTAACAGAGGATTTGATACTAACAGTGGTTGGGCTAATGATGAATAAGTATTATTATATAGCGTCTGCTATAAGTATTATTATATAATTTTGTTTATCAACAACAGTTTTTTGGAAGAATTTACGGTATATTTTGTGTTATAAAAGGTATGTTGTAGCTAAAGTCTAACAAAAGAGAGCATCTGCTGATAAATAAATGTCTGAAGATGCAAAGGTCTGCTATGGGTCAACAGATGTTAACGAAGTACAGATGATATTCAATCTTAAAATGCTTAACAGAGGATTTGATACTAACAGTGGTTGGGCTAATGATGAATAAGTATTATTATATAGCGTTTGCTATAAGTATTATTATATAATTTTGTTTATCAACAACAGTTTTTTGGAAGAATTTACGGTATATTTTTGTGTTATAAAAGATGTATTGTAGCTAAAGTCTGACAAAATAGAGCATCTGTTGATGAATAAATGTCTGAAGATGCAAAGGTCTGCTATGGGTCAACAGATGTTAACGAACAACAGATGATATTCAATCTTAAAATGCTTAACAGAGGATTTGATACTAACAGTGGTTGGGCTAATGATGAATAAGTATTATTATATAGCGTCTGCTATAAGTATTATTATATAATTTTGTTTATCAACAACAGTTTTTTGGAAGAACTTACGGTATATTTTATGTTATAAAAGGTGTGTTGTAGCTAAAGTCTGACAAAAGAGAGCATCTGCTGATGAATAAATGTCTGAAGATGCAAAGGTCTGCTGTGGGTCAACAGATGTTAACGAACAACCGATGATATTCAATCTTAAAATGCTCAACAGAGGATTTGATACTAACAGTGGTTGGGCTAATAACAGATAGACTTACGACTGTTGAGTTACACCGATTGAAAAAAACTGTTTTTGAAACTTCTGCTTGCCTAAAAATACATCCACTATTAAAGGTTACCGTCTGTTGTCTTAATTTATGTTTATCCTAATGACTGTTGATTTATTAAACTGCTGACTGTCATCCATTATGACAACAGAGGTTCTGACGTGGACAGATGTTAGCTAAAAATAAAACAACTGGTGAAAGTTATCATCTGTTCTCATAACTTCTGTTTATCTAATGACTGTTTGACTCACACTGTTCCCAACGACCAACAGAGGTTTCCAAACAACAGTCATCGGTTGTCGCAAGAGAGGTTCTGACGTGGACAGATCTTAGCCATCAAATATTTGTAACTACTGCCACGTCAGCATTCACTTCTTCTCTCTATATAAAAGCTGTTTCATCCCTAAATCGAGGTTCTACCACTGCAGTCTAGAATTCAAAATTCTCAAAAACTGTTTCCAACATATTAAAAACCCTCCAATTTAAACCTTGTTTCATTCCCAAATCACCTTCTTTTCCGATCATGTCTCTGAACATCAAAAACCATCACAACTACCTCCCCATCTTCGAGAAAACCAGAAAAAATACCAGCTATCACTCAATAATTGACCTTTTAACGTCATCAAAATACAAATCAATTCTTACTGCTGATGCTCCGGTTCATAAAGAAACACTCCGACAATTTTGGTTTAATGCTGAAATAGAGACTGAAGATAATAATCCAGTTGCCATCACATCTAAGGTCGGGGAAAGTGTGGTACGAATTTCTCCCTTTACAATTTCCACTACATTTGCATTGGATGACTTGGGAGGTAAGAACAACTTTGAAAAAAATGAACTTCATACAGAGTTCATTGAAAGAGGGTATGATGCACAATTAAAGGAAGTTACTATCTACAAACACAACTTCCCTCCGCCAATGAAATATTTGTTTCATACTCTTTTAACTTGTCTCTCAGCCAAGACCACCGCATTTAATGAGATACCTTTGAACATTCAGTATTTCGGTTTTTCTATTTTAACAAAATCTGATTACAATTTATCACAAGCACTGTTTTCTGATTTGTTGAATAATGTGAAAAATGTGAAAAAAATTGAAAAAAGGTGTTCGTAGTAATGCTTTTCTGTTGTATCCAATACTTCTAAGCTACTACCTACGAAAACAAGTGTCACAAACAGATTTTGAACAAGGTGTAGCTTTTCAAATAAATAGTCTTACAAGTAAAACTTTTACTAAACTTATGGATAAAGAGTCAAAAGTTTCAACAACTGAAACAAAGGGAGATGAGCCAGTTTTAGATGCGTCTGCATCAGTTGCTCAAACTTCTGTTGTTGAGCAAACTGCTCCTGGTGATCATGACACCACAACCGGTGTTGTGAAACACACACCAGGAAAACGCAAAAAGAAAGCTGTCACATCCAAAAAGTCCATCAAAACTAAACAAAATAAAAAGGTTCCTCTGGAAGATGAGATCCTAGAGGTTAATGCAGTGACAACACAAATGTCACTTGAAACCACTGCTGCTACTTCTTACAGTTGTTGGAAAGATCTCAACCCATCCAAACTCCTCATGTATCGTGACAAAAGGATCATATTGTAAGTACAGGGACACCACAACATGAAGTAGACCTTTCATATGAAAGTATGTTTAAAAGTCCCTCTCCCAGGGCAATCACTCTTTCTACACCACAACCCTCGGCTCAAGTTCCATCAACAATATTACCTCTATTTGAAGCAATTGAATTTCAGAAGGAAAACAGTTCCTCTAATGCACACACTACTGAGAGTAGATCGCAATAAATGACTATGTCTGAACCAATTCAATCTCCTATCCTACAAATAGTTGAGGAGGTTATCCCCGTTGAGTATTACGAAACTCTTGGTGGTAGTTCAAGTGGAGCAGCCACTACAACTGTTGAACCCATTGGTGATCAGTTGGACAGTGGTTACATCATTAAGACTCCCTTGAAGGCAACTACTGATGAGGTTACAACTGTAATCTCTGCTTCAGTGGGAAGTCCCCAAAACGAAGAAAATGGGGTATCTGTTTCTGATGATATGGAGACTTCTCCTATTATCAAAATAAATACAACCACTACAGTTGGGAATTCAGATGATCCTATTAAAGTAGGTGATGAATTAACTTATAAGGATTTTACGGTTAGAGTGTCTACCATTGAAACAGATGTTGCTGAAATGAAAGAATTGATTAAGCAGATGATAGAGCTTTTTAAAAGTCAACCTACCAGACAGGAAATTACCAATGAGCTTTGGAATTCTATGCAACCCATCCTTCAAGCTCAGAGGAATTTTGCTGAAAGTAACCGCAATTTCAGTTTGGAATTTATCAGAAATTTGGTTGATGCCAGGTATAAAGACACACAAGCAGACATTATGAACATTAAGGAATATCTGTTGGAACTTACTGGCTTCACCTCTACATCAATATTTGAGAAAGATGATGATGATGATGATAATGATGCCAGAAAGGGGGAGAAAGATTCATTGAGAAAGTTGCCACGAGATTCAAAAGCTAATCCTACAGAAATTGTATCGCCTGCTCAACCTAAATCCCAACCTTCTCCAGAAAAACTACTACAAAAGAAGGAGAAAATACCTTCCACACCATCATCACCGATTTTGTCAATAGATGTTGGGAACACAAAAGTATCAGCAGATGTTTACCAAACAGCTACTGAGACACCAGTTGCTTCAGTAGAAGTTTCTCAAACATCTGCCATGATCATTTTCACTACACCAACCGCAATCCAACCATCTCCAACGTCACAAAGATTTCCCATACATTCATCTTCACTACCAAAACATTCTCCTTCACCAGAAATCATCTCCACACGTAAGAGAAAAACTCATATCGATAGAATCAAAAAAATGAACAATGATCCTCTGGTAAAGCCAACTCAACCTAATTGGAAGAAAGTCAAAACAGTGGATTCAGATGAGGTATTGAAGTTTAAAAGAATGAGAGCAGAGCTTGTGGCTGCTGATTATGGTCCAGTTAGATCCATTGCCAGATGGTCTAAACTGAAGATAGTTGAGACCAACAAAAAGCTGGAAGAAGTTAGAGCTGAACATTCAAATGTTCTTCAAAACTCAGTCTATCCTACAACTGCTGCTCTGTCTCCAAAAATCGGTACTCCAAAAAACCTTCTCTCATCATCTGATTTGTCTGATTCAATTGCAAATTTAGTTAGCAGACCACAATCACCAAACTCATCTTCAATAATTCTTTGCCCAAGAAAACCAACTGATCCAAAAATAGTAAAGTGGAAGTCATGCTCAAAAACCCAAGTATTAACTTTGATCAGATCAGATGGTAGTGTTGAAGAGATTAAAATGGATAGTGCATATAATCTGAATGCATACGATCTCCAAGATTTGTTGGACCTTCAACTTGAGAGGGATGATGAAGAAGACATGTTCTCCCTGGACTTTGAACTACAATTCAAAGGACAAATCAGGGAGATGTTTTTGAGAAATAAAAATCAGTAATAAAGAAGGGTTTGCGTATCATCTGTTGTATAGGGAGATTGTTGGATCAGCAGCTGTTACATTGTTGGCAGTAGCATATTTAACCACATCACAACATGTAGCGAAGGACATGTTGCTGGGTAACAAATTCTTGAGTGAGGTTTGATGTGTGTTGTTTAGGCAGGTGATCGTATGTTCTTAGTTAATGTTTGTTAAAGTTAAATTGTATTCGAATTTTATTAAGTTTGTTAGACATCTTTCATATGTACTTATGTTTATAACAATTTATATTGTCAATGGGTGGATACTCTCTTTTATGAATAAGAGAATGGAAATAATCATATGTAACTGATGAATTTTATTAAGTTTGTTAGACATCTTTTAGACATCTTTTATTAACTTTGTTAAATATCTTTTATATTTACTTATAGTTGTATTTTAGCTATAATAGATAACACGTTTTGGTACAATATCTATACACATATCTATATGTTCTGTCAGTATATGTTATACATGGTTTTCTAAAAAACGACCCGTGTTTGCACACGAGTCTTACCGCTAGTTTAAAAATAAGAAGGGTAAAAAGCCACCAGAGAGTGACAAGTGTCCTAGGAGGAATTAATTGGAAAGGGTAATTTTGTCTATAAGAGGAAAGAGAATATGCACATGCAAGTCACATGTTATTCCCCCCCCCCCCTAATTTTTAAACGCCCATAACTTTTTTATACATCATTTGTTTTTAAAAAATTATACCATAAAATCGAGCATTTTTTATCTTTAATATGAGTACCATATTGTTATATTTTTCAAAAAAAATTCAAAAACCCAGTTGCATATTACACAATGGACATGATGTAAAACACAATGTAAAGTAGATCAAAAACACAATCAATGACAACAGATAAAGACACAATGGACAACATACTAAAACACAATGACCATAACGTATAACACAATGACGATAACATATAACACAATAAGTATCAGACTAAATAAAAACACAATTGATGACAACAGATAAAAGACACAATTAATGACAACAGATAAAAGACACAATGGAGAACAGATGAAGACACAATGGAAAACAAACTAAAAACACAATACACAACAAACTAAAACACAATGAACAAAGATAATAAAAAAAAATTGAACAAATTATTAAAACATAATGGACAACATATCAAAACACAATAAATAACATATTAAACACAATGACCTGAACTAATAACACAATTTATAGAAAACCCAGATATAACACCATCTTCATTGTGTCATATATTGTGTTATAGGTTCTTATAAAAAAGCAATGGATAGAACCCAAATTAACATTGTGTTATAGGTTTTGATAATAACACAATGGACATGATGTAAAACACAATGTAAAGTAGATCAAAAACACAATCAATGACAACAGATAAAGACACAATGGACAACATATTAAAACACAATGACCATAACGTATAACACAATGGCGATAACATATAACACAATAAGTATCAGACTAAATAAAAACACAATTGATGACAACAGATAAAAGACACAATTAATGACAACAGATAAAAGACACAATGGAGAGCAGATGAAGACACAATGGAAAACAAACTAAAAACACAATACACAACAAACTAAAACACAATGAACAAAGATAAAAAAAAATTGAACAAATTATTAAAACACAATGGACAACATATTAAAACACAATGAATAACATATTAAACACAATGACCTAAACTAATAACACAATTTATAGAAAACCCAGATATAACACCATCTTCATTATGTCATTTATTGTGTTATAGGTTCTTATAAAAACGCAATGGATAGAACCCAAATTAACATTGTATTATAGGTTTTGATAATAACACAATGTATAGAAACTCTACTGACCAAAACCCAGTTAAAAGACACAATGACCTGAACCTTTAACACAATGCAAAAAAAAACCCAGTAAAAATGATTTTTTTTTTGTTTTTATATGATAATATGGTACTCATATTAAAGATAAAAAAAACACTCGTTATTATGCACTACAAGAAAAAGGAGCGTTAGGGGCGATATCTTTAGGGGAGACATATAAAAAGTCGCCCCTAAAGGGCCTATCCGTGTTTGAGCTTTGTACAATGAGTTCTGGCCGTCGATCAGGTAAAGAATCTAACGGTTGATCTCTTTTCTTCACAAGTCGCCCCTAAATCTGAGTTATAATCCTTGGCGGGCTTGTTTCCCCCATCAGACAACACTTCCACTTTCCTCCTCCAAACCCTAGCTACCTGCCACCCACCAGCCAGAATGTCGGCCTCTTGTTGCATCAAATTCTCAGCCTTTTGAAGCAACGTGATGTTCAAATCGCAAGGTTTCTGTGTGGTTTATGTAGGTAAGAACCCTAATCGGTTTAATCATTAAGATTGATGTTCAAATCACAATTATTATGTGTTGTTTGATGTTCAATTGCAAGTATTTTGTGGTGTATGTTGTTCAAATTAAAATTAGGCTGTTGCAGGTTGAATTTATGAGGGGACCAATGTTTTTTTACCAGCCAAAAGAAGGTACTAATTATACCCAAAGAATAGGAAACAAGTCCTCTAAGCAAAAAGCTATAAAAAACTAACAGGGACCACCATTTGGAGGACCAATCGATACATCCAAATAGATATAAAAAAACTAACAGGGACCACCATTTGTGCTTGTGCTTGAGATTCTATGAGATTGTTGAATTTATTGGGGTTTAAAATAAGAAACTTTAGTCAATACATGAGTTTGAGAGGACCACTGTTTGTTTTGTTCTTGTATTTGTCTCTTTTGTTTTTTTACATGACAAAATCATATATGAAAGTGTTTAATTCTATTTTATTATTGTATTTGTTGTTATTTAATAATTATGTATGTTTTGATTTGCATTAGAACTGATTTGGAATAAGTGTGTGTGGTGAACTACTATATCTGAATTGTTAGTGGTGGAGACGTAACCTGTTAATCGTTTGGTTTAAATTACGTATTGGTTTAGCCTTACGGTTGGTTAGGGTTTAGGTATTTTTAAACGCTATGGTATATGGTTTATATGCGAACCCGGTTGCAAAAAAGTGAGCTTACGTATTGGACAAACCATCGATAAGAATGATTATGTGTAACAGCATATGGATTAAAGAATCATATAATATTAAGTGTTGTCTTTAAGCGTTTGAAAGAACATTCAAAGACTAAACCCGTCGTAGGAGATTGCATTACGCTCGTGTTTATGGTTTTATATTGTTTGTTTCTTATATATCTGTTCTTTTTTATTCTATTGCAGTTTAGAAGCACCACCAAGGCCTTAATTTGTGCTGTTGATTTGTGTGAGTAGCGAATTGCAGAGTTAATAGTCAACAAAGCAGTTGTGCTTAATAGGTACAAATCATCCAGATTGTCTCTTTAAAATATAAATTGGTACACTTTAATCTAGCAAAAATTGTTGTATAAATAAGCATCAAATTGGCTGTAAAAAGAGCAATAAAATGCTGCAAAAAATGCTATAAAATCTGCGTAAAAAGGGGCGGTAAAAACAGCTACAAAATGGTTGCACAAAGCTGGAAAAATGCTGTAAGATTTGGAATAAGTGCGTGTTGATTTGAGTTGTTAGTGGTGGAGACGTAACCTATTAATGGTTTGGTTTAAATTACGTATTGGTTTAGTTTTTTAGCGTTGTCTTTAAGCTTTTGAAAGAACATTCAAAGACTAAACTCGTTGTAGGAGATTGCATTATGCTCTTTATTTTGATTATTTATATTGTTTGTTTCTTGTAACACTGTTCTTATTTATTCTCTTGTAGTATGGAAGCACAAGGCCTTAATAATTGACACTAAAACCCCTAACAAGGCCATAATTTCTGCTGCTGATTTGTGTGAGTAGCAAATTGCGGAGTTAATAGTCAACAAAGTAGTTGTGCTTAATAGGTACAAATCTTCCAGATTCTCTTTCTAAATATAAGTTGGTACACTCTTTGTTTTAAGTTAGATAGCACTTCTTTTCATGCAAAGTAGTGTGCATAATACGTATGGATCCAAAAAGAACCGAGAACCAAACATAGAATTAACCAAAACCGAAACCGATAATATACATATAAGTAGGTCCTCGGTTCTGGAATTTTACCCATTTCGGTTTTGGGTTGGTTCTCGGTCCAGTACCGAAAATAACCTAAAGTAAATAAACCACACCGAACTTAAAAAAAACAACAAAATATGGCCCAGGCCTGTTAAGTAAACAATATGGATACGTGTTAACCAAATATTAAATAATATGGGTGCTTGTTAACCTAATCTGCAGAACAGCTGCGAAAAATGCTGTAAATAAGCATCAAACTAGCTGTAAAAACAGCAATAAACTAGTTGCAGAGAGCTGCAAAAAAAAAATTGTAACATCAGCTTAAAATGGCTGTAAAAACAGCAACACAATCGCTGCCGAAAGCTGCAAAAATGCTGTAAAATCAATTATATATGTATTGTATGTATATATAGAAAAATAAATAAATTTATATACCTAACTAAATAAAATAAACATTTATATGTGTAACCAAATAGGGGTTGAGTTGATTACAAATTGATTAGACCTCAAGTGTTTGTTTTGTATCCTGTTTCGTGGAAAGTTTTTCAATCATAAACATCACTCGTCAATACTCTATTAAAAAAAGGATACCTTAGACCCTAAATTATGTTTCAGTTGCATGATCATGTCTGTCGATAAAAGCTGGCTTGAAAATCCAAATCGTAGATCAACCGAGTACTTGGAAGGACTCAACTCTTTTATCAATAGATGTAAAGAACATACAGATAGCAGAGACTATGTAAGATGTGCGTGTGCAAAATGTGAGAATACTCTTGTAATACCCTTCACAATGATGAAACATCATATGAATGTATGGGGCATCTGCCGGGATTACAAGGAGTGGACCTATCACGGTGAAAGTTTAATTCCTGAGGTTGAAGTTGTAGATGACGTTGCACCGACAAACGATACGGATATGGCTGCCGTTATTGAAGACGTTATGTATGAGCGTATGGAAACCAAATCAATAACCATCTCGAGGAAACCAAATCAATAACCATCGGTGGGTAGTCGAGGATGTTAATCATCGAAAAATTTGGGATCTACCTGCACTAAACGATGGTCATGTTGAGAATGTCCAAAATGTTGACAATGACCTAGCTGAAGATCTTGACGTCATTCACAACAACTCTTCATCTAATAGTGTACTTTTCATCGACTTTCGCCAATACTTTCAGAACATGTCTGCTCATGTTACCGAGGGCGAGTCTGCAATTGAAGTTAACCCGCCAACGGTTATCGATGATGAAGTGTCTGAAGTCGAGACAGATTATGATGAGCCTGATCCTGATTATCTCACCGAGGGGTCTGATGAGTCAGACACTTCCGAGGGAAAGTTTGATTAAAAGAAGATTTGTAATTTCTATATGTATCTGATTATAAGAAACCTTGTGTGTACTTCCATGTTGCTAGAAAACCTCATTCATATATGTATGAGTTAATTACACAAATAGTCCCTGTGGTTTTAGGTAACTTTTAGTTTTGTACCAAGTTTAGGTGTTAACACTAACAGCGTTAAATTTTATGTTAAATTTTGCACAGTTCAGCGGGTTATCGACACGGAAAACGGCTGAAGCGGTGGCGACGGTTTAGGTCATCCTGGAAGAACTGGGAAAATAGTTGTGTTGTAAAAGTTTAACTCTTCATTTAATTTTATCTTCTTAAATAGTTTTATCTATATACAGAAATGGCGAGTGTCATGCCAAGAAGCCATGGTGGCGATGGTGTCGAGGATCCACCACCTCCTAGCGGTTTTGGGGCCAGCATGTGGAGGATCGTAAGTGTTATTAAAGTTTATTTATTTACTATTTTTATTCAATTTTATAAAGGGAAAATATCACGTAAATGTAACCAAGTTTGCCTATTGTTCCAATTAAGTAATCCAAACATTTTTTGTCTCTCTAAAATGATTAAACTTTAATTTTGTGTTCTAGTAGTGTGTAATTACCAGGTCATCCGGTTACAATATTTTCTCTTATTTTTAATTCTTTTTATTATTGATATAATCATAAATATACAAGAAGAATCTAATGTTCCCAAGAATTTTAAACTCTAAACCTTCGTATTTGAGATCAAATCGTCGATTACAAGCACAAAACCCACAAATTTATGTCGATCTCAACATCACGGTGCGAGCGATCTAAAGCTGAAAATCATTATCCTACGCTCAAACTTTCTTCCCTTACCGGTGTCAGAAGTCATAATATCGGAACTTTCTTCCCTTCCGTGTGAAATTGAAGGCTCCATTGCTAGAATATGTTCCGCAGTCAGATCTGGTGTTAGTTCTTTTGTCAATCTTTGCTATTATGCTATTTGCTGTAAAAGGTTCCTTGTGAAATCAAATTGAACCATAGCTGCTTGAAAATTTGTGCGTGGTGAAGAAAGAGTGGAAATTAAGAAAAAGGGTGGACAGTGGATACAATCGGATGGTGTTTAATTTATGTGTTGGTTGTTTTTTATTTAAATATATATACAATGTTTTAAATAAAGTTAAAAGTATATTAAAAAAAATTGACACGTCATCGTTCTAACCTGTTAACCTGATAATTACATAGTATTAGAACACTAAATGAAACTTCGGTGATTTTAGAAAGACAAAAAAAGTTTCAGTGACTTAATTGAAACACTTGACAAACTTGGTTACATTTCTACGAAGTTACCCCTTTTATAAATATGTATTGTGACTAATAATTTTTATCTATATTTGTAGTTGTCCCAGCCAAGAGAAAAAAGGGTAAGGCTAAAAACAAAGGACTTAGACATGCGATTGCTTTAAACAAGGGGCCAGTTTCTCTTCCATTTGATACAGAAGTCACTTATCTCCCAATTGGTATCCCTAATGATTGGTTCACTCGCGAAGTGGGGCGTTACATGTTTGGCCACTTTGCATTCGATAAGAGTTCTTACAACTACGTTTCTGATGCTGAAAAGAATGCCATGGAGGTGCATTTAAGGGTAAATATATTATTTAAGTATATTTCTATGTTCTTTGTTCATGACTCGTTTTCAACTTAACTAACTTATTTTGTTTAATTCCTAGCGGCGTTTCAATTTTACTGAAATTGAGAAGCATCCTAAATGTAGACAATTGATGGATGGCCTTAATGCGGTATACATGAAGCGTTATAGAAGCCGAAAAGCCAAAGCAAAAGAAGAATTTTTAGCAAACGGAGGGGAAACTGATGTAGCGAGAGCAAGGGCCAACATCCCCAAGGGTATGAGTGAAGAGAATTGGAATAAAACCGTAGACTATTTCTTGACCAAAGAACATAAGGACCGGTCATGTGCCAACAAATCAAATCGTCAAAATCAACTTTACACAAACCGTGGGGGATCGTCGACATATAGTAGTTTTTGTTTCAAAAAAGTAATGCTTTATATATATATATTCACTATTTTTACGTATAAGTGTTTGTTTAAAGTAGTCTAATTTTTAATGTTAAATAGGATAAGACCAGACTCGAAGCGTTTAAAAATGGTCATACTCTTAAAGATGGAAGGTTTGCCAGCGAGCTAGAGGAGCAAAAATACGTAAGTATCTTATTTAAAGTATAATTTTTATATATATTTATATTAATCTATCGCCGTTGTAAAACACAGGAAGAATTACAAGCAGAGTTTGAGTCCCAAAGTGAACCCAACATAGAAGACGAATTTGGAGAAGGTAGTTCGTCACAAGTGAATGAAGTTCAAGTATTTGAAAAGGTGTTTGGTGCTCGGCGCGGGCATTATATTGGTATGGGGCGTAAACCTTCATTATCTAGATTCGCACCACCGAGTTGCGTTGGTCCTCATGAGAAGGAGCAAACACCTCCAGCACTTACAGAGGTAAAGTTGGATCAACTTTAATATGTTAAATGTTGGATGTCTTAAGTGTGTTACAGTCGTCCCTTTCATTAGGGTTTTATCTGCTTAGTTTGAATTCTTGTTTGATTATGTTTCAGGTTAATTTAGATGTAGGATGAATTGTTGCTTTGGTTTTAATATTATTAGGATTTTTGTATGCATTGCAAAGAAAAGATTTTTTACAACTTTTTTGAAGTTGAAAGAGGTGGATACCTATTGTGAAATAAGGTTATCTTGTTCAGACTAGTAAAGAGGTAGGTGGATACTATTTGAGGTTAATGATGTGATTGAAAGTTAGATAACTAGTTACTGGGATCATAGTTATTAAAGGCGTTACACTCAAGGCGCATAGGCCTCGCCTGGGGACTAGGCACAAAACGCTAGAAAAGCTAGGTCGTAAGAAAAAAAAGCGCGCTATGAAATAAAATAAAAAAAGCTATTATATAATGTTTAATATCATCTATTTAGTACCGATTTGGTTAAAAGTTGGATGTCTTAAGTATGTTATAGTGGGCTCGGGTTTAATGACCCATTTGGTTAATGTTGTGCTTGGAAATATGTAGTTTGTTTGAACTTATAATCTATATCTTATTTTGTAGGATTTCCTTGATGGTTTGTTTGAAAACGAAAGTTTTTTAGAACGCCTCTCAAAATTCATGAACTCTAAGAAGGCTTCAAAGAATGGCAATGAAGACAACTTGGATGAGGATCAAGAATGATGAAAAAAAGAAACTTGATGTTTATTATGTTTTATTTTAGACTTATAACTTAACTAGACAAAGAAACGTGATGAAACGTGATGTTATTATGGCTTATTTTTGATTTGGTATTGGTTTTATGTTTGGGTTAGAATTGCTGGGTATGTCTGGTCAGCAGGTTTTGATATTTGAAAAAACGGCAAAAATATAGAAAACAAAAAAAATCTAGTTTTTCCAGGATTGGACTTTTAGAGGCAACAAAAGTCGCCCCTAAATGTATAAGCACGAGGTCAGATGCTGATGTCATCAATGAACTTTTAGGGTCAACAATTCTCGCCCCTAAAGATCCAACACCATTATCGACAACAATTGTCGTCCCCAAAGGTCAATAGTGACGAGGCATTAGGGTCGACATTTTAGCAGCGACATGTCGCCCCTAATACCTTTAGGGGCGATTTTCTGTATCAATAGGGGCGACAATTGTCGCCCCTAAATCTCTGATTTCTTGTTGTGATGGTAAAAAAAAAATTAAAAATGTAGTATGAAAAAGTTATGGACGTTTTAAATCGATGGGGGAATTGGCATGTGACTTGCATGTGGAGAGAGAAAATCCATAAATATAGGATTCCTTTTATGCCCTTCTATTATCTTCTTTTCCCTACAACTAATCTCAACCCTCCAAATCTAAGATCAATGGACTATAATCCTTTTTACCCTTCTTATTTATTTATCCTTTGTATTTGATCCTAACCCCAATGTCGGTATCAAGTTCTTCATTAAAAATTATAAGAGTTAAATGTCATTTTAGTCCCTGTGGTTTGGGCCATTTTGCCAGTTTAGTCCAAAGGTTTTATTTTTCGCCTGTGGGTCCAAAAAGGTTGCACCGTTGCCATTTTAGTCCACTGTGTTAAGTGTTAACTTTATCCATTTTTTTGTTAACGAGAAGGGCAATTCAGTCATTTTATATGGCTGAATTTCCCTGCTAGTTAACAGATTTACATATAAAATGACCGAATTGCCCTTCTCGTTAACAGAAAAAATGGATGAACTTAACCAGTGAACTAAAATGGCAACGGTGAAATCTTTTTGGACCCACAAGCGAAAAATGAAACATTTGGACTAAACTGGCAAAATGGCCCAAACCACAAGGACTAAAATGGCATTTAACTCAAATTATAAACTAAATAAATTAAACTCCCCTTCGTTCTCGTCTAGATTGCG
Source organism: Helianthus tuberosus (assembly GCA_030545235.1). Lineage (NCBI taxonomy): Eukaryota > Viridiplantae > Streptophyta > Magnoliopsida > Asterales > Asteraceae > Helianthus > Helianthus tuberosus. The sequence goes on along the minus strand of CM060411.1, from coordinate 147,832,826 downwards.
ACCGGCAACCCCAAAACCTCGCTTGGTTCATTGCAGCCCATTAAGCCCAAAGTCCACTTAATTTTACACGCTAACCTATTGTATACAATCTTAAAGGACAAAGTCAGTGGATTTTCCACAGGCTTTGCCTTTCAGCCCCTGTATTTTAACGATATTGCAATTTTAGCCCTTTGATTTTGATACTTTTAAAGTTTCATAAAATGACAAATTTAGTCCCTAAACCTTCTACTTTGAATTTCCAAAACCACAACCTCATCTTTCAAACTTTGTCAGCACCAACCCTCTACTTTGGCTTTCCACCATCACCCCCTTAGCTCTTACAAAGTTACGCCACCAACCCTCTTCTTTTATATTTCCACCAACACCCCCTCATCTTTTACACATTTTCGCCACCACCCCTATACTTTTACACTGTCTTTTTTAGACTTTGCTTTTTTACCCCTTGCGCTATTACACCATTTTTACACCCGCCCAACTTTAAAAAAAATGCAATTGTAACCCCTAGACTACAACTCCTACTTTTCCAAATGCCAATTCATTGTGTCTTACGAAATGTCTTAGGCATTGTGTTTTACACTTTTTTATAATTGTCTTTTATACACTGCGTTTTACGAATCGTGTTTTGTCTTACTATATGTTCCCACCCGTCGCGCGCCGCCGCAACGCGCGGCAGACAAAATACTAGTTACTTTCCTAAAGCCCAAATATTTGAGACTTTATCTTGAGTGCATTTGAGTACAGTGCACACAATGGGGTTTTTTAGAACCGGGACTGGTAGAAACCGTTTTTGTGGACGTTCAAGTTTTTATTGGGATTGGACCAGGTCAGCCGGGTTTTTCGGGTTTTGGCCGGTTCGGGTTCGAGTAGAGGTGGAATTAGTTCCGGTGGTTCCGGATCGGTTCCTTTTTCTTCGGCCAGGCCTAGAACTGGTATGTACCTGCGGTTCGTGTAGGGTATCGGTTCCAAGTCCGGGTTTTTTGTGCACCTCTGCATTTGAGATTTTGAATTATATATGCAGCACACGTGAAACCCTATTCTCTATCCATATTGGGCTAATCGAATTTGTTGAATTATATATACAGCACACGTGAAACCCTATTCTTTATCCATGTTGGCCCAGTAGAATTTGCTATAAGTTATAACAATAGCTATAAGACCTTGTGTAGTGGAGAGCCAAACCGCATGCACTTTTTTGCCATGTGGCTGTCACATCACCTTAGTCAAACCACATGGTGAAAGGGTGTAGTGGTTCACCCACCTCTTCAATGATTAGTTATTAATTACCTAATGATTGATTATTTTTTTGTTTTTAAATTTTTTTATAGTTATTCAGTATTAAATAAAACATACGTAACCTGAAAAGGGATTACAATTAACAAAAAAAATAGCAATTAGCAAAAATATAGATAAAAATACGTAAAATTATTCATCTTCATTTTCTTCGCCATCCCATCGTCTCATCCAAGCGTGTTGTAAATCCGCAATTAGAGCTTGGTGTGCTTGAGAGCTTCACTTAAATGGAGAATTGTCTAACCTTTGTTCCATAGGTACACCAGCTTGTCCTACGTCTACCAATTGAGGATCGTAATCTTGGTAAATCGCTTTTCCCTCGTCCTCTAGAATCATATTGTGTAAAATTAGGAAATAATACATAGCAATTCTAACTTTATCCTTGTGCCATAGTCGACAAGGGTTCCTCACAAAACGCCAGCGTTGTTGTAGAACGCCAAATACCCTTTCAATATCTTTTATGGCTGATTTTTGAACCATTTTTTTAAATGAGCTCTCCTGTCATCAATATGGGTCTCTAAAGGTCATTACAATTAGCGTATATTCTGGATATGGGGAAGGATCCACTAGAAAGTGGATTTTGTCTAAGTAGTCTAAGAATGATTGTGATGATGACATGTGACACTCCTAATAAATAGGAATGAAGGACATTTTGATCTTTATAAATAGAAGTGAAAATAACATGTGGCACCCCTTTTGTTTTTTAAAAATACAACAAAAAAAAATCTAGTACAAAAAATCTAGTACAAAAAATGTAGTACAAAAAAATATAGCACAAAAAAATCTAGTACAAAAAATGTAGCACGAAAAAATTCAGCAAAAAAAATGTAGTACAAAAAAATTCAGCACAGAAAATTGAAGAAAAAAAATTTAAGACAAAAAAAATTCAGCACAAAAAATTTAGCATAAAAATATAATACAAAAATCCAACACAAAAAAATGTTATACAACATAGAAAGATAACACATTTTAGTGGGTTTTTTTAGTCTTCATATTTTATATAGCAATATGGTACTCAAATTAAAGATAAAAAGACGTTCGATTTTACGGTGAAATTTTTATGAAAAAATAATGTCGTATAAAAAAGTTATGAACATTTAAAAAATGTGGGTGAAATATGCATGTGCCTTACATGTAGAGAGACAAAGTCCATAAATAGGATTTTCCTAAGACACCCTTCCACTCCTCCTTTCTCCTACACTTTCATCTTAACCAAAGATTCCTTCTCATCCTACATAGGCAAAATATACTTTTTATTTGATCTTACCCCTTCTGGATATATACCATCGGCCAGAAAGTACCCGTGTGGGTACTCGTTTCCGTCAGCTCAAAAAGAAGAGACGGTTATGTAGGTCCCCTTGATTCGTATGGATCTTAACAGAATTGTCAATACAATCAAGAGTGCGGAATCCTCTTGATCAGAATATCACAGAATGAGTAGAAACAGAAATTACTTTCAAACCAGATCTTTATTGATTATCTATCAAACTGATTACAATCAATCAAGATTCCTAACACACTCCAAATTCGTCCAAGCCTAATTGCTCTCACGAATTCTCTCTAAAAACTGTTTTGGCTGATTAACCTAAACCCTAAAGCATAACCTTGTCTATATAACACAAGGTTTGCTACTTGGGCTAAGGTTTCCTACATGGGTAAAGCCTAAATCGTCCCCCTAGACCCAAATTGGGTTTTGTTTAGCCCAAACTCTATTATTCCACTAATACAAAGCTAAACCCGCTAACCGTTTATCGTTTTACTAATTACAAGATATCCAAAGACCAAATCTAAGCTGTTGTCACAAATATGCACCAACAAACTCCCCCTTGACAATAGCTTCATAAAATAACTTTGTCTTCAGTCTTCTTGCAATCTTCATGTAATCTTGCACTGTCTTTGGTCTTTGGATAGCTTCAGCTTCAACAGCTTTTGTCAGCAACAGACTCCCCCTAAGCTGATGCATCCAATCACCAAATCTTCAAAAACTTTAGCGTTTGAGTAAACTCCAGTTCAGCATTTGCACAACAATCTTCAAACTCTTCAATCTTGTCTGCAATGTAGAAAGGAGGTTCTACCATGCATCCAATCAAACTCTCATCTCTTCACAGCAACTTCTCAGCAACATACTGCTTCAATCTGTATACTATAAAACAAACATCTCGAGAAACCATAAGAATTTTTCAACAAAGTTAAATAAATTATTATTATTCAAGAGATAGTTAAACTATATCACAGATTAAGCATTTTCAATTTATCACCAACACGCAAAACTGTTTAATCACACACCCTATAACCCGCATGATTTAAAATTTTGAACTCACTTTCTAACACCGTCTCCCCCTTATCAGTAACAATTCCTCCAAGAATAACAGTTTTCCATACGTTAAGAATTTTAAACAGAAAAAGACACTATTTTTGGATTTTTTTATATTTTCTGAAAGCAAGTAAATAACAAAAGCAATAAACACTCTATTTTTGTGAGAATCACTGGTACGAAGATCATATCAGCACAATCAAAATGTTTTCAAATTCGCTGGTTAAGTTCGCTGGTCAAATTCGCTGTCAAATTCGCTATTACGACGACTGGTAAAGTCGCCGAAACCGCGATAATTTCGCTGTGGACAATTTCACGGTTACCAAAGTCGCATTTGGATTTAATTTCGCCGATAAATATGCTGAACAGTTAATTTCGCAGGTCTGTTAATTTCGCAGATCCAGTAAATTCAGAAACTTAATCTGTTTGAAATTCTGAAGATTTTATCTCCTCTCCAACACAAATCTGCAAAATCAAACAACCTAATCAGCACAATATTTTCGAAAATTATGAAGAACTGATCGAAAAAAAAAAACACGAAGAACAATCTTCGAATCTTCAAGTCTTTCAGGAAACAACTTTTCCAGAATCGACAAAAACTTTCCCGAAATCCTGCAAAACAGCAACCAAACAAAGCAGAAGATCAAAACAGCCAAAAAATTTCGAAAATATATATCAAACCAAGAAAAATTTTGAAACCCTAATTTTTCAGGTTTCTTTATTTTCGAAAATCCTCCTGTTTCTGCAGAACACAATTCTGAACCGAGCCTTCAAGAGCCTAATGCTCTGATACCAAATGTAGGTCCCCTTGATTCGTATGGATCTTAACAGAATTGTCAATCCAATCAAGAGTGCGGAATCCTCTTGATCAGAATATCACAGAATGAGTAGAAACAAAAATTACTTTCAAACCGGATCTTTATTGATTATCTATCAAACTGATTACAATCAATTAAGATCCCTAACATACTCCAAATTCGTCCAAGCCTAATTTCTCTCATGAATTCTCTTTAAAAACTGTTTTGGCTGATTAACCTAAACCCTAAAGCATAACCTTGTTTATATAACACAAGGTTTGCTACTTGGGCTAAGGTTTCCTACATGGGCAAAGCCCAAATCGTTTTACTCTATTATTCCACTAATACAAAGCTAAACCCGCTAACCGTTTATCGTTTTACTAATTACAAGATATCCAAAGACCAAATCTAAGCTGTTGTCACAAATATGCACCAACAGGTTACTTTGTCTGCTATGTGGTCCTCAATTATAGGCGACCGCTCAAAAACGTTGATGACATTGAAATAAGGCCACCAAAAAAAGCATGCCAGATCCATAGGTCGTACGACACAACAGCTTGAACCCTTTCTGGTCACCCCGAGTATGTGCACCATTCCAAGCCGTTAGACAATAGGACTAACCCAGTGCATGCAGTCAATGGCACTAATCATGTCGGGTAAACGGTGTTGTTCCTCATGCACATCATATATACGTTGTAGATCTTTCCATGTTGGCTTTCGTAAATATCGTTCACCGTATAGTTCAATCACACCTTTTGTAAAAAAAAGTGAAGTTGCAAATACATGTAAATACCTAAAATAAATTCACTTTAATATATATATATATATGTGTGTGTGTGTGTATACATATATATAATCTATAAAATATAAGCATTACCTTCGGTAAAATTTGCTAAAGCGTCTCTTGAGGTTTTGCCCGCCATCTTAAGATACTTGTCCCACATGTCGGTTGACGTACCGTATGCTAACACTCGTAAAGGGGATGTACACTTTTGTATTGTCGTGAATCATATCTTTCCACTTGCGTTGGGTTTTTGTTTGAAGAGATCAAACCTCGCTTCCAAATCGTTTGTAATATGTAAAAATAAACGTTTACTGTCACACCCCAACCGATGGTGGAGACATCGGGATGAGATGAACAAATTGCTCAAAACATCATAACACTATGTGCAATATAATTTAAATTTGATTTCATAGAAAAACTAAAAAATGTCATACAAAATATCCAAATAAGAACAACATTGTTTAAACATAACATCAAAAATAATAGTTTAATCTAGGTGTGTATCTACGTCCACATAAATCTCGTTTCTGTAGGATCGTGTAGCGACCCGAACGAGTCGATCAGAAGAGCTCTTGTCTGTTTCAGAGGCGGAAACAAAGAAACAGACTTTGAAAACAGCTTGTTTCACACTTAATCGTCTTGTTTATTGATAATAACAGCTTTATAGATCAAATGACGCGTCAGCAACACTTCGGTACCGGAATGAGAACTGTTCCAAATGATCTCGTTTGAGGGACTATATATAGGGTTGTGATTTCGTTTGAAAGTGACAGGGTTCATTTCAAACGAAATTAACTAGGTTATTTTCGTTTGAAAGTGTCTCTTGTCATTTCAAACGAAATTAGCTCAAATACTCATAAATCATACCCTATTTCTCATACAACGCGCCCTGATCTAACAATTCTAATACTAGACTCGATACAAGACGAAGTCGACAGACGTATGCATCAACAGACTCCCCCTCGAATGTTGACGAGTCTTAAGTGTCGAGTCTTCAACGTCTTCAGTCTTTATCAATCTTCGGGCTTCCAGAATCTCGATTTGGCTCTTGCCTTACTCCAATTTTATTTGAATTTCCCAGGATCAAATTCCTGGCTCTATTCCTATCAGCTTCTCTTGATCAAATGTTGATCTACCAGCAGACTCCCCCTTGAATTATGTTGGGATCGTAGTCTGGCTCACATCCTCCTCAAGTATTTACAGGTTCAGGAATCTCAACCTGGTTCACCTGCATATTCTCTACCCAAAACATAAGTTTCATAAAATATAAGATATAGCAAATTTATAAATCCTGCTAACCATTTGTAGACACAAACTGAACACATCATTTTCAAGTATTATACAAAATGATTTAACATTTTAATTTCTGATAAACCACTTGCATGTAAATCAATTTTCATTTCAAACATCTTCAAACAAACTTTCCCAAACCTGTTCGTCATGTTCAGCACTCGGAATTTTGAAAATCAGCTTTTCAACATCAGTTGTCTAAAATCTTTTTGAGTTTTTAAAAAATTTATACTAAAACACACCGAAAATCTTTTTGGATTTATGAAATACCAGAAATGAAATGCAGTAAAGAAATATTTACATACAATATTTTTTTATGAGTTTGTGTAAGAGAATCATATCAGATTTTGAGATAAATCACCAACACCGTTAAGCTATAAACATTTTAAGCTCTAAACGATTCACTTAGATTGTCAGTATACTGATCCATTTAAATTTTCACACAAAGTTCAACTGATTTGAGATACGAGATTAATGTTTTAAGATACTTAAACTTATTCGCGTATCCCACCTCAGAATATACTCCCGTATCCAGATCCCAATATTCAGTCTTACAGGTGAGTATATCTAGATGATATCTATAAGGGGTTAAATGCGAAACCGTAAGAGCTCAGGTCGGAACTTCCATTCAGCAGAGAGATGACGGCTTGACTTTTGGTGGGTCCCCTTTAGAGGATCTTTTTTTACAACAGCAATGATTATCAATTTTATTGTTTCATCATTTTTGCTGAGGGCGGCGCTATATTTCAAGCAAGCAGTAAAGTATTCTCCGGGGACTAGGCTATTGCTTCCGCAAAATCAGAAGTCCCGGGATAATACCCCAGATATCACTAAGCATAAAGACCTAGTATCTCAGAAAGAGGGGTCCTTCAAACAAGATTTCGGGGGTTACCCATATATCCGAGAGATGATACCCACGATATAAACAAGTTTGAATTTAGGTTTATATGTCGTCACAATCTACTAAATGTGCAAAAACCTACTGACACATCATCAGTGAGACCGTTTATCACGTTTGACTTTCCAATTCTTTAGCATGTTGTGATCGTCTACTGATGTACTATCATTTCCTCTTTTTACAACAAAAACTCGTTTTTGATTTTATCATGTTTTTGGCTTTTTTCAAATTTTCAAATGTTTTTGGATTTTCTGAAATTTTTACTCCCCCTAAAATGCAAACACATTTTAGGAAATTTGAAAACAAACTATACAAGCAAAGTGACAACTGATATCAAATCACTTCAAATCGCCATCCACTTGGCATAAACAATCAGAACTCCCCCTTTCAACAAACTATTTTCCCGTTGTGATTTCAAAACACTTAAGTTTGTTTTAATCAAATGGTTTTTCCGGAAAATAAGTTTCGTTGATTTTATCACTTGTAAGATAGGGGTTCATCACATTGTTTTTCAATCATTTGTAGTAAAAACAAGTACAATTTAATGTCCTTGATTTACCATTTGAAAGTGAAAACCTTTCTTCAACCACTTATAGGTTCACTTATCCATCCAAACCACTTGTAAATTAAAATATAACAATTTAAAGATATCACCTGTAGTTTTACCAACCAAACATATTCAAGAATGATGCTGATTCCTGCTCCACTCTTACCAACCTAGGAGCTCTGGCAAGTCAGGATTTCAGTTAGGAAAGACTTTCCCCCAAGCCTGACCAGCCTTGGGAGATTCTGGTACACATCTATCACACCAACATTTTGATTTGTAAAATTCTTTAGCATCCTTCACTTTCCTGTCAACCATCTTACCAAAACTATGTTTAACATTTCCATTAAACACCTTTTCAGCATCAAAATCTTCCTTATCAGCAAAGAATTGACCTGATATCTTAAATATACCTTTTGATTTTAGATTATCTTTCGACAATGGCGGAAAGTTTTCCTCATTCAACTCAGGAACGGAATTAACAATCTTTTTCTCAACAGATGACTCCTCTGATTTTATGGAATCAGATTCGTTGTCAGAACTACTTTCAGATTTTACAACCCATTTTTGTTTGTTTAAATCAACTCTTCTTTTGTAAAAACGTTTTGAACTTTTACCTTCTTCGGAAGTTGAATTTTCAAACACTTTAGATTTCACAGTTGATTGTTTCTTCTCTGATTTTGAGTCAGAAGTAACTCCCTGTTTTGTGTTGTTGGACTGTTGGCAATTCCAAGCAATATGTCCAGCTTTTTGACACTTAAAGCAAGTTCTTCTATCAACTCTTGGAGCAAATTTCTTTACATTCTTCTTTACTTCAGCAAGAAACTCTTGATTGGACTGTTTCCAGAATGGTTTCTTCTGCTCTTCTTCAGAACTTCCTCCTGAAACAAATTTTGTTTTTGGTTTATAATTTTTCTCATTTTTATAGTTTTCCGAAGAACTAAAACCAAGACCTTGTTTTCTGAAATTACCGTTATGGTTTGGTTTCTTTCGATAACCTGAACCAGAACTGTAACCCTTTTTCTTGTTCAATCTCTGTTGAACTCTTGAAGTGCACTTTTTAGGTTTTTCATGAAGATTTAAATCTTTTATTTCAGAAATGTTAATTTCTGTTAATTTGAAAACCTGTTTGATCATTTCCGTTTTGACACTTCTTATTGGGAATTCCTCATCAGAATATAATTTGTCTGAATCATTCAAAGTATATGCCACTTTGATTGGTCCATCATTCAAATTAGATTTTGATAACAGGAATTCTTTATTGTAAACCCTTTTAACCGGTGAACTCGGATTCTTTTCTGACGAACTCGGACTATCAGACTCAGACTCCGGTTTTGACTCTTCATCCATATCTAACACCTGATCAACCACTTTCTTTAACAACTCAGACTCATGATCAGTGTCAGACGCTGTGAATGTGACATCAATATTGTCTGGTAATTCATCAATGATTTCAGACTTTAACTTGATGTTGACTGCCTTTTTAGACGCTCCTCATTAGGATTCCTGGGAGAATAACTTTCATGAATCGGGGGCGGACATCTGTTATACTTGACACTTTGTTTCTTACCAGTATCAGTATCTTCAGTCTTTTTCTCCATGAATGCTTCAAGACCTGCAATAGTAGGATAAACACGATCAATCAAATAATCACATGTTGTATAACTCAACAGTAATCGTTTAATCCTTTCACTCTCAATCTTTTCAAGTTCTAACTCCTGTTTCTACTTAGCACAGTCTTCGATGTACTCATTGATGACACTCTGCTTTGTCATTAATGTTGAGCTCATTTTTGTCATTGCATTTTCAATATCTGAATTCGTCTTTTTCAGACTATCAACTGTTTTGTTTAGCACATCATATGATTCCTTCACGTACTTTACATCAGACTGTAAATCTTCTTTAATCTTTTCCAAATCAGCAATCTTCTTATCTTTCTCCTTACAAACTTTGCAAGGCTCCTCACATTTCAAACACGGTTTAACGATCTCAACTATCTTTTCAACTTCAACAATCTTTTCTATGTCGACAATTTTCTCAACTTCGACAAGTTTCTCAACTTCAACTATTTTTTCAACTTCAACTATTTTTTCTACCACTTCAATTACTTTTTCTACCACTTTCTCGGTCGCATGATCAACATTTACTCCTCCATCTTCCGTTGTTGTCTTTTCATTAATTAATATTCTTGTTGCTTCCAGCTCTCTCCTTAATCTGGCAATCTTCTTTTGATTCAGCATTTCAAGTTTATCTGCAAAAAACAAATTAAAACTGGTAGGATCTATGCCTTTTCTAGCTTTGTTAAGATATTCTTCCTCATCATCAGTATCAATATCACTTCCTAGATCTGGAAAAATCGGGATTCTTTTCTCACTAGTCCCATCTTCACCCAGAATTCTAGCAACAAGACCTGAACCTGGTGGAATGTATTTATCCCAGCTAAATCCTTCAGCAACAAATTCATCATCTTGATCAATGATACCAAAATAAAATTTCTTATTTGCATCCTCGATCATTTTACCATGAGCAGTTTTTGGATCCTTTTGTTGAGGTTGTTGATCAATCTGATGAAAAATTGATTTCTGATAATAATTGTTCTTTTCTTGATTCCCGGTTGCTTCTTTATTTGTACATTCTCTCTTAAATGACCTTTTCCTTTACACCGGAAACATGTCACTTTTGATTTGTCAAAACCTAACGGAGAAGTAACCATTCCTCGAAAATCATCTCTACCAGTGATTTGTGTGAACTTTTCTGCTCTTCGAACAGCACTGGCTAAACACCACTTCACATCCATCAACTCAAGTTCCTCCGCATCAATTTGGTCATAATCCTTGTTAGTGAGAATCGGATTTCCAATTCTGCCACCAATCAAGCTATCATATGATTCCAACATAGCGACAAGTGATGCCATATGTTGCTTTGCTATTTCCGGAGACAGATTTTGACCATTTTGAATGTTCAAGGTAACATTGCATTGCATATTTGTAGAATTTTGTTGTTGAGGACTTGATGTTGTAAAGTTTGGATCAAAACTTGAATATGAGGATGAAGATCCACCACTCTGTGTCACATTACTACCCTTTGTTCCAGATGAAGTATCAGCACTGAAACCAGTTTGGATCTTTGGGCTAGTGTTGGGGGTAGCTTCAAACTTGTTCCCTCTGTAATACAAACTGACATCTTGTTGAGCATTTGGATTCTTCATGAATGCTGTTTTCTGAATATCCAACTCGTGCTCTTCAATCTTTTGAATAAACTGTGCCAGATTCATATTTTCTGATTTTCTCATGTGTTTTACAATTAACAGATAAGTTCCCCATTTCTGTTGTGGTAATGCATCGGCAAGTTTATCCACCCATTCCTCATCATCTTTCTTTATATCCAATCTCCCTATTTCCAAAACCAGATGACAATATCTATCAATAGTCTGCTTCGTTGTTTCGTGATCGAAAGCTACAAATATATCAAATGATTTCTTCAGCAACGCTTTTCTGTTCTTGATCATATCTGCACTTCCTTTAAACTTTTGAATCAATGCATTCCAAATTGATCTAGCAGAACCCTCATGCTGAAGTAAAACAAAGATGTCTTCTTTAATTGTCTGCTGAAGAATACTAATCATCATTTTCTCACTCGTGTATTTCAATTTATCAATTTATGTAAAATCACAAAATCCCTTTCAAGCCCACGTTCGTTTTTCGGTTTCTCGTAATCCTTCTCAAAAGCACACCATGCATCAAACTTGTAAGCTTGCACCCAGTTCTCAAATCGATTCTGCCATCCTTTAAAATCTTCAATGTAGATAAGTTTTGGCGGTTTCTGATGAGTTCCTGTTTCATTCTCACTGTACAATGTTTCAGCAGCTGTAATGGGAGCAACTGGTGTGGCAAAAGCATTGTAAAATTCCTCTTCCATGTTTAAGCAAATTGTTTCACAAACCCAAGTCTTACACAAAATACCAGTTCAAACGGAAACACTTCTCAAACGGAATTACTTTGATACGGAATCCTTAATCTCGCTTGGAACGTCTCAAACGAAATCACACTTTTCAAACTAAATCACCTAATTTCGTTTGAACAAGCTTATTTTCAAACAGAATTATGTCCTTGAAACGAAATCAACTGATTTCGTTTGGGAACACTCAAATGAAATTACCCCTGAAGCGAAATCACCAACTTCAAACGGAATTAACTGGATCTTTCAAACGAAATCTCTGTTTCAAACGGAATCAGCCTGTGATTTTCAAACTAAATAGCGATATTCAAGCGGAATTAACCTCTAATCTCGTTTGAAGAGCAGCTGACGTCATCATATTTCGAACTGTTTCAAACAAAATTAAGTATTTGTTCAAGTTTTAAGCTGATTTTAGATCCAAAACTCTCAAGGATTCTTTAAAACATTGTTATGCATGATATACGTGAAAATCATACCATTTTGACCGTGACATTTGTTAATTTTGTGAAAGAAGGTGTAGAAGTCAGAAAAAATGGTTGTTTCGGCAAGAACTCTTCAACCTGTGCTCTGATACCACTTGTAGGATCGTGTAGCGACCCGAACGAGTCGATCAGAAGAGCTCTTGTCTGTTTCAGAGGCGGAAACAAAGAAACAGACTTTGAAAACAGCTTGTTTCACACTTAATCATCTTGTTTATTGATAATAACAGCTTTACAGATCAAATATCGTGTAGCGACCCGAACGAGTCGATCAGAAGAGCTCTTGTCTGTTTCAGAGGCGGAAACAAAGAAACAGACTTTGAAAACAGCTTGTTTCACACTTAATCGTCTTGTTTATTGATAATAACAGCTTTACAGATCAAATGATGTGTCGGCAGCACTTCGGTACCGGAATGAGAACTGTTCCAAATGATCTCGTTTGAGGGACTATATATAGGGCTGTGATTTCGTTTGAAAGTGTCTCTTGTCATTTCAAACGAAATTAGCTCAAACACTTATAAATCCTACCCTATTTCTCATACAACGCGCCCTGATCTAACAATTCTAATACTAGACTCGATACAAGACGAAGTCGACAGACGTATGCATCAACAGTTTCTTCAGTTAGCATCATCTCGTCTATCAACCTGCAACATGTATTAAAATATATCAACAAAAGTTGGCGAGTATACAAGTTTTCATACATAGCGTAACATAGAATAAAATGTTTAACGGCTCATATCCAACATGAATAACAATATGCAAGTTAGTAATATGTTGAAACAGTGTACTATATGTTCAAACCCAAGTATACAACGCGTTAATTTTGCCTATCCCAAGAGAGTAGCGGGAGGTTAACATGTTTAACTTAAAAATACCCCAAGACTAATGTGCTGTGCGTTAATCCTATAGCGCTATAATTGTTAAGGTAGGCTTGTACGAAGTTAATGAGCATATCGACACGAAAAGTTTATATAGCATACGAGATTAACAAGCATCATATAGTTTCATGTTTAAACGAGGATAGAGTGTGATTAAAATAGTTTCAAGTGTTGTGTTTTGTATAAGATACATGTTTCACCCAAAGTTTTTAAAAGTAAAATGGGATCGAGTATACTCACAAATATTGCACATGCTTTCTGATTATCCAAGCGTGACGAGATTGTCGAGATTAGAGGGGTGAATGCGTTTGATTCGGATTTTAAGGGATGTTAATGGAGGATTAAAGATTCGGAGTTAAAATACATGGAAAGTAGACATATGAGATATAATCATCTAGTCCATAATACTTGTTCTTGACACTATGAAACTCAAAAGAGTTTGAATGTTTTCATGGGTCAAAATGCCCATTAGAATCGTAACAAGCACTATGGTCTTTAGATGATGTAACCTAATACTTTGACAAATAACCACTAGTTTATCATCAAGGGTTTGCTTACTTAGATAATATATATGTACTATATAGTTTATATCATAGTTTAAGTCCAACAAGAACATCATATAAATCATGCATGAGGTTGGAAGATGAAGCTTCCATTAAGGCACCTCTTGTGTTTCACCAATGGACAAGTTGTCATGGACAAGAAGGATGGTCATGAATACATACAATAATGAATGAAATAACTACAAGCTAACTAAGAAAACATCAAGTGATGTGTGGATTTTCAAGTAAGATAGCCCAAGCTAACCAAATAATCACATAACTTCAAGTGTAGGACTTGTTCATCACTTGTAGGTTAAAACCTTATTAAAACATAAACTTTTTGAGGATTAAACCTCTGGATTTACATGTTACAACCTTGTTTTTAAGCACACATAATCATAGTCTTGATTAGTGGCATAAGGACATAGGAATGTATGAAGAAAACATGAGTTTTCTTCCAAAACATGAAGATAAAAATGAGCAGAATTTAGGTGCACTTTGGACCTCAAAAATGGTGAGGTTTCACCTTAGTTTGCTCAAGCAAACTTGTGAGAACCTTCCTAGAGGTTATCCAAGTGTTGTAGAAGAAGAAACAAGAAGAAAATTGAAGTGGAAGTGAGTTAAAACTCACTTTTTATGGCAAGAACTTTCAAAAACGTGGCTGAAACTCAGCTGAGTTTGGGAGGGTTTTTGAAGTGTTTGAAGGCTTGAAAAAGTGGAATAAGGAGTGGGAAGTGCTTATTATATAGGGAAGGGATTAGGGTTTCAATGGGTTGGGCTTTGGAAGTGTTTAGAAGGGGTTAAACCTTGAAACAAGCCCACAAAACCCAACCATATAGGGCTGAATTTCACTGATTTGGGGCTGCCATATTTCTTTATTTTTTTAAACATTATAATGAGTCATTTTGTTAATTAAGTTGTGTAATAATATGTAACAATGTTTCTGTAACACCCTGTGTTTCGAAAGTCAAAGTCAAGATTTAAGTCAAAGGGAGACAAGATTGCTAATTGCGATCTGTCACTCCTTGCTCAATCCCTGTTTAGACTTCTTTGACTTGTAATTAGTCTATGTTATGTTTTATGTTAGTTGTATTATGTGGAGTACTTATTAATAATCGAGGTTTATTCGATATTTATCGCATGTTTTATCGCTTTATCGCTTATCGCAATCGCGCTCACTACTCGAATTACGAAATCTGGATACTGTTCTATGTGTGTGTGTGTGTTTTATGTGTTGTGCATGTTTATTTATATATATGTTGTAGTGAATAATCGAAACGCAATCGAAACTCAATCGCAATCGAATCACAAACGCTAAACGCAAGATTAACTAAGGATGATTGTATGTTGATATAGTAGTTGGGATTAAAAGTAATTTGAATAGGAAACTCCATCGCATCACAACGCTCAACACGCAAATCGAAATCGCTAAACTCATCGCGCCGTTCACTCCAATCGAGTGGTCACCCGATCGAGTTGCCACTCGATCGAGCAGCCACCCGATCGGGTTACCACCCGATCGACCAGCCACCTATGCCCATTTCCTTTTATGGAAAGCCTATAAATACCTGTCAACATCATAACTTCACCTTTTGCACTCTCTCGTCCGACCAGCGCTTCTTGCCCACTTTTCTTCAGACTTCTCGCGATTCTTGTAAGTTTTTAAATCTTGTACTTTCTTAATCTACACGCACTTCTACACCTTTCTGTCTTTTGAACCTTAACTTTTAACCGTGAAATCATTATATTTGAGGTGTTCTAGGATGATGTCATCATGGTGTTCTTATGAACTTCTGTTTTGGCTTCGATCCACCGAGAACAAGTTAGATCTGAACAATTTCCACACAAATAAACAAAGATCTTGCATAGATCTGAACATATTCATGGTGAAAAAGGATTGAACGATGGTTTCTAACTTTCTTTCAACTCTTTTACACTCAATGCACTCAAAACCGATAGGATCGGACCTTGTTCTAACCTTCTACTCCTTCTTGGTGATGTGTTGGTTCAAGATCCGAGTTCCACCAACGAGACAACTGATTTCGGGTTAAGCAAGAACAACCGTCTTGAACCGGTTGACTGGTTGAACTTGGGTGATTCCTGTTCAATCGGGTCACTTGTGTCAAGATTGGGTTCTGTTGATTAGCATGTGGTCACACCGTCTCGATAAATCTACAAACCATCGAAAACAACCAAGTGTAAGTCAAGATTAGGTTCTGTTGATTAGCATTGGTTCAAGATCCGAGTTCCACCAACGAGACAACTGCTGTCCGATCAGATTGTCACCCGATCGGGTTGCCACCCGATCGGCTTGCACCTGGGCCCCACACTCAACTTTTATTTTCAAACTTTTGAGGATTGAATGTTGAACGAAATGATGTCCGATAGGATTACCACCCGATCGGATTGCCACTCGACCATGTAATGTTCTGACTTCAAACACTTAAACAATTTTCAACATGATTCAATGCACGAGGGTTGCCACCTGATCGGATTGCCGTCCGATCGAGTGACCGTCCTGCTGTGAATTTGTTCTCAACCTGAGAAGCCTCGCCAATCGGATTGTTGTCCGATCGAACAGTCGTTCGATCGACCGACATGAAAGGTAGAGATATTTCTCTGTTTTCAAAATGCTACAAGGAAAACTTCAAAAGTCAAGCCATCATACACAAACACATCCATCCCAAACGAGGTGACTATCCGACCGGATTGCTGTTCGACCCACTGACATTTTGTATCATTTTACGCGACGCTTACCGTTTATGCTATCGTTCTGATCAGGCTAATCTTACTCTCTAGCGCTCCCTTCAATCCATCAATCGCTGTGAGTATACTCGATCCCTTTTTGCTTTATGCACTTTTGGGTGTTACATACGTTACTTATTCTAAGTCACATCGAACACACTACACAATACTTTAAAGGCTAACCATTACCACATGTTATACGTGACTTAATGAATGCTTGTTTGTTATGTTTACACATAGAATGTTGTCTACCTGCCTTAGCAACGATAGTACTATTTGTTTGGACTCAACACCTGTTCACTCAGGGGTTGTTAAGGACAATTTGTTACATGGCTCACAGTGGTGAGTGTGTATTACGAACTGCCTTGGGCAGTGAACCCGCAGTCATTGGTATCGATAGGTTCATGTCGATAACTAACATGCCTCATTTTACACTGTGTACGTGCTGGTTATGCGTAACGATTTCGAACTCTATTATATCTATCAAACTTGTATGCTCACCTTTACACTATGTGTATTGACTTTTACTTTAACGTATGTGACAGGTGCTTAGGATGTTTATATGCTTGGCTTGTTGTGAAATCGAGGCTAGGAAAGGTCTAGAAACAAATAAACAATTGCCTTTATTTGAAATCTGAGTTGTCGGAACAGAACAATTTGACTAGATCTTGTCTGTAATAATTATGTTATCTTTTATGACATGGTATAGGACATGTTGCTTTAAATAATTGGTAATTATAGTTGTTATGGAAACTTCTGGACAATCTGGTTCGCTCAGTGCCACGCCCCGATGATTCCGCCATCGGTTTGGGTGTGACAGATTGGTATCAGAGCCATAACTATCGGGAATTAGGCAAGACTCGACCTAGTCTGGGTCGATGTCTTAGAAACAACTTAGTCTATAGTTAGGTACCAACAGACCGACTTGTGCATGTCCAGTAGGGATTATGTACAAGCTTACTGCTATTTCTCGTTATTCTCGCCTACGCTACACTATTGCTGCACTTTAATTTTCGAAAATGAACGAGCGACTAAGCCGAGATTAGGTGTGAAAACTGCAAACTTCCGACTGAATTGCTTGTTCAACCCGCATTTTTACCTATAAACAGGAGAAATTGTGCCGAATCAGGAGTGAAATCCATACTTTGACGCACATATTCTCAAAACAGGGATGAAGTTGCTAAGTCAGGGGTGAAACCCGGACCTTGGCAACTTGTTCCGATCTCATTTTAGGTTTTACAAAACTCTCACCAAGGTCTCAACGGACTCCAACGACTTGAAGTCACGATATGACTGGAAGGATGCGTGCTGATTGCCCAGACTCGAGGCGAGAGCACAGTCCCGAGGGCCAAAGTGTGTACAAAAGGTCCTTGTGAATAGTCGAATCACTTTGGTTAGTCGATGTCTATCAAGCCTGAGACAATCTATTCCTCGATTGTTATGTGTTTCGATTCTGAGCTCGCTACTGCCGACTCTGATATTTGTCATTTTTATGTGGATTTTATGTGCTTTATGTGATTTTATATGTTTTCATGTTATGATTTTTGGTGGATTACTCGCTTTTCGCTTTCTCTTTGATTGACACACCCGACTCGCACTGCACATCTATCTCAATATGCTAACAAATCGCTACTACAATGAGGAACGATTGTACGCTATATTACTCGCTATACTATATACTATATTACACGCTTATACTATACTACTCGCTATGTTACTCGCGATCGCTATTCTCGAAAGCTCGCGGACTTTGAATGATAGGTTTCTGTATTCTGACTGTC
This sequence comes from Helianthus tuberosus, assembly GCA_030545235.1. Lineage (NCBI taxonomy): Eukaryota > Viridiplantae > Streptophyta > Magnoliopsida > Asterales > Asteraceae > Helianthus > Helianthus tuberosus. The sequence continues at coordinate 147,814,524 of CM060411.1, read as the reverse complement.
TCTAGTGATTACATGCTTATGTGTTCTGTGTCTTGTGCCTTACGTGCTTATGTGCTTCTGTGCTTATGTGAATCTGTGATTGTGTGCCTATGTGGTTACGTGATTATACGTATTCCTGAGATTTAGTAGTATTAGGCGTGTGAGGTGAGATTCGATTATATTGTGTTTGATTCCTATGGCGATGTCTGTTGCAGACAATGTCATCATCTGGATCCCGTCACACTCGCGCTGCTCACCAAAACCAGAAGGAAAAACGCCTTGCTGCTCTTGTCGCCAAGCAAATGGCAAAGGCTGTTCCTTAAATCGTGAGTGAACTGTACGAGAACATGAGAAAATCGTCTGAAGAATCCAGGACCGAGACTCCCAAAGCTGCTTTCAGCTTCAAACAGTTCAAGGCATGCGGACCGAAAGAGTTCACTGGCGAAGATGGCCCTACGGCCTTGTTTTAATGGTTCGACTCGATCGAGGTCACCCTGCGTCAGAGTGGATGTGCTGACAATCTCCGCACTCTGAATGCTACCGGCGTCTTCCAGTCCCGCGCATTAGACTGGTGGACGGCCGAGAGGAACAAACACGGAAATGATGCAGCCTATGGTCTGTCATGGAACGAGTTGAAGAACGTTATGCTCGAAGACTTCTGCCCTCCCCATGAGCGCCAAAAGCTGGAGGATGAATTCTGGCACATCAAGCAAAGAGATGGTGACAACGCTACCCTGACTGCTCGCTTCAAGTAGCTCAGTATCATCTGTCCCGATCAAGTGAAGACTGCTAACATGACGATCAAGAAATACATCCGCGCTCTGCCGGATTGTGTTGCAGATTTTGTGCATGCCTTAAAGCCAGCAACAATCGAAGAAACTTACTTGCTTGCTGCTGAAATCAACGACAAGCGAGTAAAAGCTGGTTTTTGGGAAAAATCTTCGAAGAACCTACACCAAGCCACCACCGCCGCACCAACCGCTGACACCGCCGCCGCTTCTCAATCATCAAAGTCCTCTCGTCATAAGAGGAAGAACAACAATAGCAGCTCCAGCAACAAGAACTGTGCTGTCACTACTACTGCTGCCCCACTACAAGCCGTACCGGCCCAGCAGCAAACTCAGCACCGATCAGCTCCAGCTCCAATCACCTATGCACCGCCTGCAAAGCGTGCATACACAGGCCCTCACCCTGCCTGCCCAACATGTACTTATCATCACCCGGTGGGTATTGCCTGCCGATTTTGCATGCACTGCAATATGTATGGCCACTTCACTGCTAACTGCCGTACTGGTCCTCGACAAGCACCAGCTCAAGCTACTGCTCATCAAGCTCTGTTTCCAGCTCCTTAAGGCCAACAAGCGGCTCAGGCACCCGCGGTCAACGCCGGAGTCTGCTTCGCGTGTGGTGATCCCAACCACTTCACGAACATATGCCCGAACAGGGTTGTGAAACAAGAGCCCCAGCAGCAGCAGCCTCAGCAACAGCAACAGCAGCAGCAACAGCCTCAACAGCAACAGCAACAAGCCGCCCGCGCCAGAACTTTCAACATCAATGCGCGCCAAGCTCAGGCCGACAACAACGTGGTCAATGGTACGTTCCTTGTGAATGGTATATATGCTTCGTGTTTGTTTGATACTGGAGCCGATAACTGTTTTGTATCGTTTGAATTCGAGAAGCTCCTTAATCGTAAGCGCTCCCATCTCCCCTCGACGTTCGATGTCGAAGTCGCCACCGGAAGAACTGTCGCTGTTAATTCTATTCTTCGTGATTGTACTCTTGAACTCAACAATCACATCTTTCCGATTGATCTCATTCCGATGTAGCTCGGAAGTTTTGACATCATAGTAGGCATGGACTTTCTTCATGAAAACCATGCTGAAGTTGTGTGCTTTGATAAGATGATTCAATCCGCGCTCGCTAACGGTGACGTATTATGTGTTTTTGGTGAAACTCCCTCGAAAGGTCTTAAGCTCATGTCATGTGTCCAAGCTAGCAAGTATCTCCGCAAGGAATATAGAGCTTTCTTGGCTAACATTGTAGTAGCGGAGAAGGAAAAGAAAGGAGAGACAGAAGTGAAAGATGTTCATGTGGTTCGTGAATTTCCGAATGTGTTTCCTGATGATCTTCCCGGATTACCGCCAAGTCTTGATATCGACTTTTGTATCGACCTCATTCCTGGAGCCAACCCTATCGCCAGAGTTCCTTATCGACTCCCTCCATCCGAAATGCGTGAACTCTCGAGTCAGCTCCAGGAATTGCTTGACAAAGGCTTCATTCGCCCGAGCACCTCTCCATGGGGCACACCAGTCCTTTTCGTCAAAAAGAAGGATGGGTCATTCAGGATATGCATCGACTATCGGGAGTTGAATAAGTTGACAATCAAGAATCGCTATCCCCTGCCTCGAATTGATGATTTGTTTGATCAGCTACAAGGTGCTACGTGTTTCTCGAATATCGATCTACACTCAGCCTATCACCAACTACGCATTCAAGAGGAGGATATACCCAAAACCGCTTTTCGCACCCGATACGGCCATTATGAGTTCGTTGTTATGCCTTTTGGTTTAACCAACGCACCCGCGGTTTTCATGGATCTGATGAATCGGGTGTGTAAACCATTTCTTGACCGCTTCATCATCGTGTTCATCGATGATATCCTGATCTATTCCAAGTCGAAAGCCGAACACGCGCAACATCTACGTTTGGTTCTCGAGTTACTCCAAGGGAATCGACTCTATGCCAAGTTCTCCAAGTGCGAATTTTGGCTGGAGGAGGTTCAATTCCTCGGTCACATTGTAAATAGTCAAGGTATCCATGTCGATCCCGCGAAGATTGAAGCAGTTAAGAGTTGGGTTAGGCCGAAGAACCCGTCTGAAGTCCGTTCTTTTCTCGGACTAGCGGGCTATTATCATCAATTTATCGAAGGATTCTCTAAATCATTGTGCCGCTTACCACTCTCACGCATAAAGATAAGCCTTTTGTTTGGGGAACCGAACAAGAGTCTGCTTTCCAAACCCTCAAGCACATGCTTTGCAATGCTCCTGTCCTCACTTTACCCGACGGAAACGACGACTTTATAGTCTATTGCGATGCCTCAAACCTTGGTCTTGGTTGTGTTCTCATGAAACGAGATAGGGTTATTGGTTACGCATCTCGTCAGCTCAAGATCCACGAGAAGAACTATACAACTCATGACCTCGAGCTAGGCGCCGTTGTTTTTGCGTTAAAGATTTGGCGACACTACCTGTACGAAACCAAGTGTACGATCTTCACCGATCATAGGAACCTACAACATATCTTTAACCAGAAGGAACTTAATATGCGTCAACGCCGATGGGTAGAACTTCTCAACGATTATGACTGTGAGATCCGTTATCACCCAGGCAAAGCAAATGTCGTTGCCGACGCCCTCAGCAGACGAAGCTATCTGCTCAGCATTCATGATGTCCAAGCCCAATACGATCTCGAAACCCTTATTCGCGAAGCCCAGCATGCTTGTTTTAATGAGCGCCCTTTGAAGAAGGAAAGAATCTACCACGATGGAGCTCAGCTTATGAATAAGTCGAATGGGATATTCCACTTTCTGGACCGAATTTGGATCCCTAAGGGGACCAATTTGTGACAGATTTTGATGGACGAAGCCCACAAATCCCGGTATTCTATTCATCCCGGTGCCGATAAAATGTACGAGGACCTTCGCTACAAGTACTGGTGGCCGGGCATGAAAAGGGATATCGCCCTCTACGTTGGAAAGTGCCTGACTTGCTCGAAAGTCAAGGCTGAACATCAAAGACCCTCTGGCTTACTCGAACAACCCCCGATCCCTATGTGGAAGTGGGAAAGTATAGCTATGGACTTCATAACGAAACTTCCGCGTATGCCATCAAGTCACGACAGCATCTGGGTTGTCGTTGACCATTTGACCAAATCTGCTCATTTTCTGCCAATACGAGAAGACTACAAGGTAGAACGATTAGCCCGAATCTACACCGATGAGATCATTTGTCGACATGGGACGCCTCGTGACATCATATGTGACTGTGATGCCCGGTTTACCTCGCGCCTGTGGGAAACGTTTCAAACGGCTCTCGGTACTACGCTTAATTTAAGTACCGCATTCCACCCTCAAACCGATGGTCAGACTGAAAGAACGATTCGTACCCTTGAACACATGCTCTGTTCGTGTGTCATAGATTTCGGTGGTAATTGGGACGCTTACCTGCCGTTAGTCGAATTCTCGTATAATAACAGTTATCATTCCAGCATTCAAATGGCCCCGTTTGAGGCTTTATACTGAAGAAAATGTCGATCGCCAATTGTATGGTACGAGATCGGGAACTCGCAATTAACCGGTCCTGAGCTATTGCAAGAAACGACTGACAAAGTCCTCCAAATTTGAGACAATCTGCTGAAAGCTCGGAGTCGTCAGAAAAGTTACGCCGATAGACGACGCAAGCCCCTTGAATTTGACTTGGCGACTACGTACTCTTAAAGGTATCACCTTGGAAGGGTGTGGTCAGATTCGGCAAAAAAGGGAAACTAGCGCCTCGATATGTTGGACCTTTTAAGATTCTGGAAAGGATCAGAAAAGTCACCTACAGACTCGAACTACCGGAGGAACTTAGCAACGTCCACCTGGCTTTCCATGTTTCGAACCTCCGAAAGTGCCTAGCTGAGCATGATTTAATTGTACCTCTTGATGATCTTCAAATAAACGAAACACTACACTTCATGGAGAAGCCTGTCGAGATCATGGATCGCCAAAGCAAGCAGCTCAGACGCTCGCGCATTCCTATTGTGAAAGTCCGATGGGAAGGTAAACGAGGCGCAGAGTTCACTTGGGAACTCGAAAGCGACATGAAGGCGAAGTACCTGCAGTTATTTGTTATGGCTTCGGCCTAATTTCGGGATGAAATTCCCTCAACTAGGGGAGGCTGTAACACCCCATGTTTCGAAAGTCAAAGTCAAAGTCAAGATTTAAGTCAAAGGGAGACAAGATTGCTAATTGCGATCTGTCACTCCTTGCTCAATCCCTGTTTTGACTTTTTTGACTTGTAATTAGTCTATGTTATGTTTTAACTTAGTTGTATTATGTGGAGTACTTATTAATAATCGAGGTTTATTCGATATTTATCGCATGTTTTATCGCTTTATCGCATATCGCAATCGCGCTCGCTACTCGAATTACAAAATCTGGATACTGTTCTATGTGTGTGTGTGTTTTATGTGTTACTTGTGCATGTTTATTTATATATATATGTTGTGGTGAATAATCAAAACGCAATCGAAACTAAATCGCAATCGAATCGCAAACACTAAACGCAAGATTAACTAAGGATGATTGTATGTTGATATAGTAGTTGGGATTAAAAGCAATTTGAATAGGAAACTCCATCGCATCGCAATGCTCAACACGCGAATCGAAATCGCTAAACTCATCGCGTCGTTCTCTCCAATCGAGTGGTCAGCCGATCGAGCTACCACCCGATCGAGTTGCCACTCGATCGAGCAGCCACCCGATCGGGTCACCACCCGATCGACCAGCCACCTATGCCCCTTTCCTTTTATGGAAAGCCTATAAATACCCCCTGTCAACATCATAACTTCACCTTTTGCACTCTCTCGTCCGACCAGCGCTTCTTGCCCACTTTTCTTCAGATTTCTCGTCATTCTTGTAAATTTTCCATCTAAATCTTGTACTTTCTTAATCTACACGCACTTCTACACATTTCTATCTGTTGAACCTTAACTTTTAACCGTGAAATCATTATATTTGAGGTGTTCTAGGATGATGTCATCATGGTGTTCTTATGAACTTCATGTTTTGGCTTCGATCCACCGAGAACAAGTTAGATGTGAATGATTTCCACACAAATAAACAAAGATCCTGCATAGATCTGAACATATTCATGGTGAAAAAGGATTGAACAATGGTTTCTAACTTTCTTTCAACTCTTTTACACTTAATGTACTCAAAACCGATAGATCGGACCTTGTTCTAACCTTCTACTCCTTCTTGGTGATGTGTTGGTTCAAGATCCGAGTTCCACCAACGAGACAACTGATTTTGGGTTAAGCAAGAACAACCGTCCTGAACCGGTTGACTGGTTGAACTTGGGTGATTCCTGTTCAATCGGGTCACATGTGTCAAGATGGGGTTCTGTTGATTAGCATGTGGTCACACCGTCTCGATAAAACTACAAACCATCGAAAACAACCAAGTGTAAGAAGATCAGGCCGACCAGGACGGAGTACCGCCCGATCGGACTGCTGTCCGATCGGATTGTCACCCGATCGGGTTGCCACCCGATCGGCTTGTACCTGGGCCCCACACTCAACTTTTATTTTCAAACTTTTGAGGATTGAACGTTGAACGAAATGATGTCCGATAGGATTACCACCCGATCGGATTACCACTCGACCATGTAATGTTCTGACTTCAAACACTTAAACAATTTTCAACATGATTCAATGCACGAGGATTGCCACCCGATCGGATTGCCATCCGATTGAGTGACGGTCCTGCTGTGAATTTGTTCTCAACCTGAGAAGCCTCGCTAATCGGATTACTGTCCGATCGAACAGTCGTTCGATCGACCGACCTGAAAGGTAGAGATACTTCTCTGTTTTCAAAATGCTACAATGAAAACTTCAAAAGTTAAGCCATCATACACAAACACATCCATCCCAAACGAGGTGACTATCCAATCGAGTGACCACCCGATCGGGTGACCACTCGTACGGATTGTCATCCGATCGACCAGCCTCCCGATCGGGTTGCCATCCGATCGGATTGCTGTTCGACCCATTGACATTTTGTATCGTTTTACGCGACGCTTACCATTTATGCTATCGTTCTGATCAGGCTAATCTTATTCTCTAGCGCTCCCTTCAATCCATCAATCGCTGTGAGTATACTCGATCCCTTTTTGCTTTATGCACTTTTGGGTGTTACGAACGTTACTTATTCTAAATCACATCGAACACACTACACAATACTTTAAACGCTAACCGTTACCACATGTTATACGTGACTTAATGAATGAATGCTTGTTTGTTATGTTTACACATGGAATGCTGTCTACCTGCCTTAGCAACGATAGTAGTATTTGTTTGGACTCAGCACCTGTTCACTCAGGGGTTGTTAAGGACAATTTGTTACATGGCTCACAGTGGTGAGTGTGTATTACGAACTGCCTTGGGCAGTGAACCCGCAGTCATTGGTATCGATAGGTTCATGTCGATAACTAACATGCCTCATTTTACACTGTGTACGTGCTGGTTATGCGTAACTATTTCGAACTCTATTATATCTATCAAACTTGTATGCTCACCTTTACACTATGTGTATTGACTTTTACTTTAACGTATGTGACAGGTGCTTAGGATGTTTATATCCTTGGCTTACTGTGAAATCGAGGCTAGGAAAGGTCTAGAAACAAATAAACAATTGCCTGTATTTGAAATCTGAGTTGTCGGAACAGAACAATTTGACTAGATCTTGTCTGTAATAATTATGTTATCTTTTATGACATGGTATAGGACATGTTGCTTTAAATAATTGGTAATTATAGTTGTTATGGAAACTTATGGACAATCTGTTTCACTCAGTGCCACACCCCGATGTTTCCGCCATCGGTTGGGGTGTGACAGTTTCCCCTAACATGTAACAAGGTATAATATGAAATAAAACATGATTTAACTAGGTAAAAAGTGTGATGTATAAGTATGTAACATGTTTGTAAGTGAGAAGTATATGTCACATATTAGATGATTAATCGTTGTGTGAATACGCATATTATTAGGGGTTTTTAAGTATCAACAATTTAAGGATAAGCATGGACATGTATCGTAAATAAGTATCGTATGCGTATGAATTACGAATAATGATTTGATGTACAATAAATTCGAACGTATGAGCATGTATGAATATGTAGAATGTGAAAAGAAATACGAATTTTATTTATGATCCAAGTCTCGGATATACAACGATTACAACAAAAAGACGATTATAAGAATATAAGATTTCCAAAAATTGCATTATAAGGCGAGCTTTCTAATTATGGAAAGTATGAAAAAGCAGGGCGTTACATTTACTCATTCTAAAATGATGCCTAAAGTCATGAGGACCGTAGACGGGTTGAACACAAAATTAATCATGCATCAACAACTCATTCTCAGCCACATGGTAATAGCCTTTGATGTCTCGTAAGAATCCGAAGACGTGCTCTCTTCACTACTAGACGAATGGAAATAATAATCCATTTTTTGGTGGTTTTGAAATAGTATGGGATAAAGATTTGATATGGTTTGGTTGGGATGGGTTGAAATGAGAAAAATGTTGTGGTATTTATATTGTGGAAATTAGGGTAAAATAGCCTAACAGCTAGCCAACGGCTACATTTGTTAAATTCAACATCGTTCATCACGTAGTTCAAACCACATGCCCCAAACCACGAGGCCAACCACGAGAGAGGGGGACAGTGTTCCCCTCGTTGTTGTTCCATTCCACGTGGAACAACGTAGCCACTATGAGTGGCCTAACAATCAAATAATCTACTAAACCTACATAGTTAAACCATCATGAAATTAACTGAATTTTTTGAAATTAAACCCAAGTGGATTTGCCTACGTTAGACACGCGCATACTTAAATACAATCATATATACATGCTTAATTTTTTCATACATTATCATACACACGTCTTCACTTGTAATACTAAAATCATCCTCATCCGATACGCTACTAGTACAGACTAAGCGGATCATGTGATGACCAAGATAATTGTGGGTGCACACGGGATTATGTTGGTAGGCGCATGAAATCCATAGTGTGTTCTACTGTGTATAGTATCTCGAAACGTGACATGACACTGAATAGCGAAACGGACGTAACAGGGTTTGAACATGGTGGATACGCCGCTGGTACTTTCTATAAATAAGTGTTCCTACCGTGTTACCAAAAATTTTGGAAAATGTGCCATGTGAATTCGGTGTTACTCAGACCTTATTAAATACGATTAACTAACAACAAACTCTAGTGACTCACGATATTTTCCACGGTTATACCCAAACGCACTTTGAAACGCCTGATACTCGATCATCCATGACAAAAGCTCATTCTCAAAATCGTTAGCCATAACGGCTACAACTATCACTAGCAGCTCGCTACGCTTCATGTTCTCATTTTATTTGATATCTGTACCATTCTTACCCCTTGCGTACATATACCAAATCGACTATTCGCTCTCATGTCTCGATTATTCCTAGTTATTCCTTTACATTTCTTCCAAACCCTATTTATGGTAAATCGACCTAAACATTCAATCCATTTTAACAAACATCCTCACTGGCTCAGCTCACTCAAAATATTTATTTTCCTTCTTGAGACTATCTTTCATCCGTCATTACGCGCAAACTTCAACTAGTCGGCCTATTACCGCCAAAACCTTTTGAAATCATAAATATTTACCATCCTAGTTTCTCATCAATAAACATTTTCATACAACGTGTAATTTTACTAATACGCCTTAAAACCGATGAAACTTTTCTGCAATGCGGGCCGCACATTTCATCAAAATACATTCTATTTTATACTAAAACTTTTTTTCTTAGGCCACACAAAACACTCCATCCATCGAGTTGTCCAAACTTGGCCAAACTCACTTTTCCTACACACACATATGCACGTTTTCTTACACATACTTACGATTGATATCTTAAATCACCTTAGTCAAACGAATTTCCTTTATGAACCTACCTCTTCGTCCCTCAAATGTATTTTTTAACACACTTACACATCTCCACATAGACTTTAAACTTCAAAATTGCGATTTCAGCCAAACATTTTAACCAAAATGCCTTTTTCCAAAGTCCTCCTTTTGAATAAATTTCGAGACGAAATTTCCTAAAGTAGGGGAGACTGTAACGCTTCGCATTTTGTACTTTCCTTATTTAGAAAGTGTAATCGTAATTCTATTTATGGAAACTTGTATTCGTATCATGTTTGTATTCCTTTTTTCCAATTTTATAATTCGAGACTTTGATCACAATGAAATTCATATTTTATACATACTTGTTATTCGTACAACCAATCAATTAAATACGTGTTTACTTGCAAATGACACTTGTTATACGTGTAATTATTCATACATACGTTCATGATACTCGAATTATACTTGCGTAGGCTTTCTATGCTTAAAAAACATGTCAAAAATACAAAGTTATTGCATAAAATGATAACAAATGGAAGTTCAGGGGCCAAAATGTAAATAAAACAAAGTTGCTGGAACTAAGAGGCGCCGCGAGGCGCGAGCCACTCCCTCTTTCATCTCGCGGACCACCAGAGGCTTTGATCCGTAGCAGGTTGTTTCTTGAGTACGGGTTGGTCACCTTTTTCCCACTTTTTTCCTCCCCAATCACCTTTAAACCTCATTAAACTCAAAACCCTACTAACCCAATATATAAACAAACCTCCTACACCTCTCTTGCACTTTTCCAAATGCTTAAACACTCTCAAATCACTCCATAATCTGCTGGAATTGCAAGAAGAGGCAAAATTTTCTTAAGTCTCAAAGTGAGTTCAAACTCACTTTTCTTCATCATTTCTTCATCTTTTCTTCCACTACAAAGCTTGGAACACCTCTAGGAGTGTTTCCACAAGTTTACCATGGTAAACTAAGGTGGAATATCACCATTTTGAGGTCCAAACTTTCTATTTTTGAAGAACTTTATGTAAATCTTTATAAACTATACTTTTTCATGTGAATCTTGTGCCTAACTTGTCTCTAATCTCATCTATGATTATTGGACTTGTTTAAGGTTGATTCTCATAAGTTTAGAGGTCCAAAAACCTCATAAACTTTCTGTTTTGATAGGGTTTAGATAACCCACAAGTGATGAAACCATCCAAGTCTACCATAGTTTATGTGGCAAGACTTGTATTTTGATAAAGGTGTGAAACATGGAAGCCTTGGCTATCCAAACTCATTCCACCACCTCACTTGATGTTTTATCATTATATTCTAAGTAGTTTCCTAGTCCTAAATTAACATAACCCCGCCGCATCTCCAACATTTTCAATGATGGGTATAAAACCCCCGGGTTGATCTTACTTGGCTACTTAATGAACTCGTTAGTCTTTATTTTATTTTCATTCATGACCAACCGGGTTTACCAACTATGTTGGTAAACTTTATGCTTTGGTGAATCATATAAAGAGGTATGCCTACCTCCATGCTTGACTTGCATGAATTCTATGATAATATATGATGGACTATATAATATATAACATATATATTAAGCCGAATTTATAATACTAACCAAATTATGGTTAGTAGTTATGAACTTAGGCTATATTATATTTGCCATTTATTCCTCGTTTATGATTCTAATGGGTAAGTTAGGACCCATGAAATCACATAAAACTTAGTGTCAAAACGAGTGTTTAAGACAAGATATAATTTCGCATACATATACTTTTACACTTAATTCTAAATCCTGAATCCAAACACTCCATAAACTTCGAATACCCATACACCTTCGTTTCCTCATTCTCAACAACTCGTCATTCGCGGATAGTCGGGAAGCTTTGCAAAACCATGAGTATACATGACCCCCTTTTCCCGTTATATATATATAGGGAGGAGATCATGCGAGAACCACCCTTATTGCGAGAACCGCGAGAACCAATGTGAACACAACCTAAAATAGCTAAAAAAACCTAACCCCCACCCCCCCCCCCCCCCTATAAAAAACCTAAACCCCCCCCCCCCCCCCCAAGCTAAATGCTAAAAACTAAAACCCCCAAAAAACCTAAAAAAAACCTAACCCCCCCCCCCCCAAAAACCTAAACCCCCCCACCCCCCCCCCCCCAAAGCTAAAATGCTAAAAACTAAACCCCCAAAAAACCTATAAAAATCAAAAAAAAAATCAAAAAAAATTCTAAAATTTTTTTTTAATATTTTTTATGCTCAAATCGCTACTTTTAGTGGCCAAAAAAAAATTTTATTTTTAAAAAAAATTAATTTTTTTTTGCGTCGAAAAGTAGCGATTTTTATATAAAAAATATTAAAAAAAAATTGTGTGATTTTTAGCTATTTTTAGGCATTTTTGGTTGTGTTCACATTGGTTCTCGCGGTTCTCGCAATAAGAGGTGGTTCTCGCATGATCTTCTCCCTATATATATATATATATATATATGTAGAGAGAGAGAGAGAGAGAGAGAGGCCGGTTATCATACAATATGCCTAATCGTACATTACGTACGCTATAACCACAACCGTCAGATCATCTCAATTGAACCCCCGTGCTTAACTATTAAATTAATCAAATTAATATATATATATATGAAACCTCCAAGGTTAAAATCGTCAATTACGAAATCAAAAACCCCTAATAATCAGCAAACAAAAACTTAAAATCATACCGTAAGATTCTTATTCAAAATCGTATACGAAAATCCAACAAGTAATCAAAAATTGATCGACTCTTATTCACCAACTCCTTCTGCGAATTGAATTTCTGCTGAATTTGGAAGTTCAGAACTGAAACAAATCGATAGACCGTCTATCGAAGAAGATGATGCAGGATGAAAATCAAATAAAATATGAGAAATACATATCAAACGTGCGAAAAACATTTCAAAAGAAACGTTTTATTTTTTGTAAAGTTTGCGAAATCATATAACATTACATGCGATTACAAAAAAGGGTAATAATGTTTAAGATGTCTTATGATGTGCGAATTCATGATTTTACACATGCGATTTCAAAAAAAGTTAATAATCTTTGAAATTTCTTATAGTTTGCGAATTCATGGTTTTACACATGCGATTTCAAAAAAAGTTAACTATCATTCAGATTTCTTAAAGTTTGCGAATTCGTTTTCGAATCAAATGCGATTTTGAATAAAATGCTGCTATTACTTTCAAATTACTTTGACCTAAAAAATGCAAAAAAAAATTACGAATTAACAACTAAAATAAATAAAAATTAACTATTTTATATAAAAAAAAAACTTAATTTATTACCGATGCGACTGTAATTTGACATGTAATGATCAATTTTACAATAAATACTACTGAACTTACCACCCTACCTACATAATAAATTTACTATTTTAATATAAAATACCCCAGTAACTAACTTCCATATTAAGACATAAAACACAAAAACACACACAACAAACCCACAAAAAATGGCATCTGAAGATTCAGAAAAAATAAAAAACATTGCAATAAAAGAGCTATTGTCAACTCGCACGTTGACAGAAATAAGCACCGATGTCACCTCTTCTCATTTGATTCTTGATGTGCAGGGGAAAATTCTTGAAGAAATCAAGAAAAATCAAGAGATATGGGAGAGACTACTTGAAGAACCACCATCAAGTTTCAAAGACGCAGCTTTGAATCACATAAAGGAGCAATCTCGAGCTAATGACTTAGCCTTCTCTTTCCTGAAAGATGCTCTAAACACTGTGAAGGAGAAGATGGAGTTCAGCTCTGCTGAACGTGACAAAATCTTTGCTTCAATTAACTAAATTTCTGTTTAATTGTTTTATGGTTGTAGCTGTGTTAGACAATAACAACTACTTTATATTTTGGGTACATGTTTTGAACACATCTTATGCTTCATTATAAACATAAAATCGCATGAATGATTTAGACGTCTTTGTCACAAAAAACACAAGATAACACAAAAACCGCATGTACTAAAAGGGAAATCGCATGTAAGACTAATTATAAACTGATGCATGTAAAATCGCATGTTTATATACTAAATCGCATGAAAAAAATGATATAAACAGATGAATATAAAATCGCATTTGTTTCGTATAAAATCGCATTTACATTAAAAAACTTTAATCTTCCTCATCTTCTGAAACCTCATCCCACTGATCTTCTTCTTCAGATCCATCATCACTACTACCAATGTAATCTTCAAACTTATCTTCATCGTCTTCGACCTCGTTGTCTTTGCCTCTGGGATCTTTTTCAATCTGGACGCCCTTCATCTTCTTCTTTTGTTGTTTGCCTTTCAGTATCTTGCAAGTCCGAATATCATGACCTTTTTCATTGCATACACTACATGTCCTTGACCTTTTTCCTTTGCGGCTGGTCGTTTATTCCTTCTTGGATTTAATCCTTTTATGCAAGCCATGACCTTTGTTTCTTATACCAGCCGGCACACGAACAGTAGGAGGTGCATTAGTTACTGGTTGTTGGTAACCAATCAACTTTGAAAATCGGTCATATTTTGGATCAAGTTGCTTGGTTATACGACTCTAATCAACTCTCTCTTTAAGTTGCATCATTTGATCCCTCACTAAAACAAGTTGATCAAGGTCGGAAATCAAATTGCTAATCAAATACTCCCCTGTGTGGATGATTTCACGAGCAATCCGTTTAGCCTTGTGTTGCACATCCTTTTCACCCACCTTTAAATTGTACTTCACATCTAATTCATTCGGCACCACATCCTTTGTCCATCTCTTCATAACATATTTGTTTGGTATTTCTTTAACACCAAACATCTTGAAAAGAAAATAGATGTGTTTACATAGCAGCCCATACTGCTCAAAACACAAACAGCTACACTGTGCACTTACATCATTTTCAAGATTCTTGAACCACACCTAAGAAAACCAAAAGAAAAAATATATATTAAAATTGAAATCGCATGTGTAAATTAATAATTTTGCATGTCTAAAAATCATTTAATTGTATAAATTTAAAATCGCATGCGTACATCAAAATCGCATATTTCAAAATCATGTTCTGAAAATGAAATTCGCATATAGGTTTTCAAAATCGCATGTTTGAAATATATATGCTATAATACCTCTAATAAACCATCTCCATGGGCTTTAAAGTCTTTCAACAATATCCTGATCTGTGGACCCTCGATTTTGGTGTCCATCGGCAGACATTCGGAAATTGTTCCATAAATCTCTACTTGCTGATCAAAGAATATAGACCTGGTGTATATCTTAGCAGCATCTTTTTCCAAAGTAGTTTCGCTCCAATCAGCAGGCTCAGTATATCTTGAAATATGATCATTCTTTCTATGATTGAACCTTTGGACATCAATTGCACCGTCAAAATGATTCATAAACTCTACAAGAGTGAGTTGTTAATTTGACACCTGGCAAAAAAAAAAATGATTCTCGCTCTCTGATCTCGAAGTTGTTCGCATGAGACCAGACATGGGCTCATGCCGGTAAAAAGCCGGAATCCACATGTATCTCATCGAAAACATATCATCAATCCATTTGTTTTCAGTGAGACCGAACTCAATCATCACCAACTTCCACTGTCTCTCGAAATATTCAGGCTCAATGGAATCAGTCCATACAATGCCGCACATCCTCTTTCTAAACTCATCATTATTGCACAACTCGTGTCCAACCTATACCGATAAATGCTTTTCATGAGCGCCTATAACAAAATCTATATTATAAAAAAACGCTAACAAAAGACAATATAGCATGCTATACCTTATCTGCCACTTTTTTCATTATGTGCCACATGCACAATCGGTGTCTGCTGGTAGAAAAAACCTCCTCAATAGCCTGTTTCATAGCAGGGTCTTGGTCCGTCACTACAACCTTTGGCTGCCGACCAAATGACTTTACGAATGAATTCAAAATCCATTTATAGGATTCAATGCTCTCCGATGCCAACAACCCAGCTCCAAGGGTTACATTTCGACAGTGGTTGTCAATGCCAGTGAACGGAACAAACACCATCTTGTACCTGAACAAACACATGCGAAATACACACTGAAACATGCGAAATAGACAGATATCATATGCGAAAATATACAATATAAAATGCGATATATTCAACACCAACTCTTCAATGTCTACACATGCGATATTGCAAGTTTAGGAAATCATATAACATGCGAAAATAAATAAAAAACATGTTTGTCTTGAAACACTTACCTGTTTGTCTTGAAAGTTGCATCAAACGATATCACATCCCCAAACTCCATAAAGTTAAGCTTGCATAACCCATCAGCCCAGAACAAACCAGTTAACCGTTTATCATCATCAACAGAATATTCAAACGAATAATCAGCTAAATACTGTTTTTTGTCAGTCATCCTATTAATCACCATGTCAGTGTCATATTCTCCTAAATAGCTGTTAATTCGATTCCTAAATTTTTTGCAATCAACAACCGTGGCACCAACGTTCTTGAAACCACCATAACGTTTCCTCATTATATGGAAAGCTTTGACAGGACCAAGGTTTAAAGTGCCTAGTTCCCATACCATCTCCTCCTGGACACCTAACAATTGTCTGTAAGCTGGCAGCATATGAATATCATGTGGACATACAAACTTATGATTATGGCCATCAACAAATCTCTTTACTGTATATAATCTACCATCCACCGTGCAAATCATAAGATGAGCTTTGCATCCAGTTCTAATGGTCCCTTTGTTCCTTGATTTGTATGGCTTTTTTGACTTCGAATAACGATCTTCAATACCCACTGCCTTATGACCCTCTTTAGAACAAACAAAATACTTAGTTTTGGTTATACCACCACTGTGTACTTCACCACCCTTCCGAGTAGAAAAACCAGCTAACTTAGCATATGATTTGTAAAACACATATGCTTGTCCAATAGAGGTAAATTGCATTCCAACCACAGGTGTAGCTGATGCTTGAACCTCCGGAGTGTAAATCCTTTCATCTACATAAATCAAATAAAAAAAACAAAATAAAAAACCACATGTGAATTATCAGACTCCTTACATGCGATATATTAATAACTGCATAATTTCAACGTAAGATCAACAACACGTGCGAAATGTAGGAGCCATAACATGCGAAAATGATGATTTTGATGAATATGTTTTACACATGCGATTTAGTATATCAAAACATGCGAAAATCCGTAACAGAATAAACATCACATGCGAATTGAAGCACTCATAACATGCGAACTTATACATGTTGCTTTCATATCAAAATATATGAAACCTTCAAACTTCAAAAACAGCTACAACAATGCAAAATCATTGCTACGATTAAACAAAACAAGTCTACGAATAATTTAAAGATCAGCATTAACATAATTACCATTCGTCTCTTTGTTTACAGCACTTGTACTTGCAATTGAATTTGGATTTGGATTTGCAGGTTGCGGATTTAAAACATCCCCAATCGAAACTCTCTGATATGCAGATAATTGAGCATGATCACCGATCGGTCGAGTTTCTTCAAAATCAACATCTGTTCGTCCATTGCTGCTCTGTGGATCCATCGAAAAAAACAATTGAATGAAACCCTAACGCAGAAGAACGAAAACTGCAATTTGAGAATTATGAAACATTTGAAACTGATTCGAATGATAATTACCGGGATATTAGTGTAACGAACTTCTCGCTGATTTAATAAAGAGACGAATTTGCCCTCAGATGATTGAATTAATTGTCTGATTTAACCTTATCAAAGAAAAACGAATCAGGACACGTGTACGGCCACTACTGTCGCGTATGTAATGTACGATTAGAGGATTTGTATCCTACACTTTACCTATATATATATATATTTACAAAGACTCACACAGACGCTTGTACGCAAATACTTTATACGTACAATCATCCATTATACATGCTTAAACGTTTATACTTAGGAATACTTACATGCTAGAAACTTTACGTGCATAGTGCCTTGTCATTAACTTCGATCAAGCCTCCCTTAACATGTATTGCGCTATAGGAGTAACGCAGAGCTCGTATTCTTAAGGTCATGTTAAGTTAATCATAACGGTCTTGTCATTGCTACGACAAGATTACGCTAGCGGGAATCTTTGGGTTGACAAGTATGAGTTGCATGCTAGATTATGTGTGGTATGCCTTATTATACGTTATTGCCATGTGGATTTAGTTAAACTCCTCATACTTATGCTAGCACACTTAAACTTGTATGCTCGCCAATACTTTATGTATTGACATGTTACTTTACTATATATTGCAGGTTGTGATCATGACGCATTGAAAAGAATCTAGTAGGAAGGACTAGAAACGCACTAAAACTTTAATTTACGTTTATAGATTAGTCATACGTTACTTGTTGTATTTTGTCTCCAATTCATGTACTTGAACCGGTAGCAATGAAATGAAATTGTACTTTTTAAATACTTGTCGCATTTAGGCGTTATGAAGTCTCTTGCAATCTCGTTTTCGTCTCACTCTGATGTTTCCACCATCGGTTGGGGCGTGACAGCCGGCTCTTTTACAACCGAGTGTCTTTTCGAGCTGAGCTTTTTCGAGTTTTTTCCGAGCGAGCTTCAAGAAAGCTAAGAATGTTTTAAACATCCCTAAGCTCATCACTTGTATCTCCGTGAACCATCATTATTCCCAAACCTGCTCCCACGTCCAAACCAGTGGCGGATCCATGATTTTTTCCAAGGGTTCACTTTTTTAAGTGTTCCAATATCATACGTCTAAACATAAAAACTATGGGTCGGTTCGACAGTTCAGGTCGGGTAAGGTTCTATATATTCAAGCACGTCAACATTTGTAGAAAATCATATTTTTTCCCTTGTGGCTGACATGGACCTCTAAGCAAATATGTTCGTCTAATTTCATCTTTTTTTACTAGGATGATAAGATGAAATTGGTTTCTTCTTAGAAGGATCCCATGGAAGATCATCCATATTTATTTTCAATAGTTTACTACTTGAAGATGATGATTCAACATTTGATGGTTGTCTTTCGGAAAAAAAAAAAACTTGAAATTCCCTTTTACATACCACCTAAATATAAAAAATCAAGTTTCAAAAGATTACAAATTTTCATCATCAATCGTCCAATGATCCAATCATAATTGCAAACTAATAGAGAATTGCAAGTCGTTATCTCAAAAATCAATTTACCCAAAATCACTATGATATCAAAACTAATAGAGAATTGCAAACTAATAGATATAACATATGATATTAACTTTTCAGGTGTATTGATTAGCCTCACTCTTTAATCTTTATATGTAACACCTCGGAAATTTGTGTCGAATAATATGAAGACACGTGTCAAGTCCATTCTCAAATATGCCTAATAATTTGGATGAGATGGACTAAATTTGTAAAATTATGAAAGTTTGAATGTGGAAGGACCAAAAGGGTTAACGTGCCAATTTTATAGCCTCTGAGTAACACTTACGGACCGTAAGCCTTGCATGCTTACGGACTGCAAAGAATAAAATTTTTCACATCTGGCAAGCGGTTACGGACCGCAAGGCTTAGTCCTTACGGTCTGTAAGGGATTCAAAATCAGTGGGCGCTCAATGGGCTTATGGATCGTAAGCCTAAGGCCCTTACGGTCTGTAAGGGACTGCCAGTGGCAGTTTTGTTTGCTACCCAAGTTTCTCTGCCATCTTGCCACCTTTCTCGCACATTGCCACCTTCTAGCAGCTCTTGACACGTCCATAAACACTTGGAATGATCCTACAACAGCTCTAACACCTGTCTTGATCCCATTTCAATCTATTCCACTATATATAGGGCCTTAGTTCAACACTTCAACTTGCTCATTCCTCTTTTCTCTTCTTATCTGCTATATTGGAAGTTCCTGATCATAAGAGGAGCATCCTCTAAGTTCTATTTCCTCTAAGGATCACAAGTAAGTGTTCCTTTCCTACTCTTTATTTTTGTAGGCTAAGAATTTAGCTGTAAGTCAAGTAAATTGACTTTTGCTTTGACATTCGCTTTAGACCATTATGGTCCAGCCATTGCTAGAGTCGAACATGGCTACGTGATAATAATAAGGTAGGTGTTAATCTCTCAAAAGGGCACCTCCTGAAAATCATGTTAAGTTGGTCAAATGATGGGTCAAAGTTAAGTTCAATAAAAAGTCAAATGACAGATTTTCAGAAAACTTATAAAATGAACTTGTAAACGTTTTCACACATCTTTTTGACACGAAATCAGTTGGTAACTAATATTAGAACATGTATAAACATGTTCAGCCCATCATTTCAAGTTTATGTGTCGGTTCGCAACCGAAAGTCAATCAGTTTGACTTCTGCTTTGACTTTCGATTTTGACTCGATTTAACAACTTTAGCTATTGATTCTAAGTTGCATTATGATCATATTATAGTGTAGAATAACCCTCTGTGGTTATACTACCTGATCATAATCAGTTCTTGAGTTTTTATGCAAGTTCATGAAATATGCCATACTATACCGAAAATGCCCTTATGGTGCATAACCTGGTTTTAAACCATAATGATCATATAAAATGGATTACCTGCTGACTTGGTAACTTAACTAAAATGTTTTGGCATATTGAACTTGTTTATAGCTCATCCGATCACCCGATATTACCTATGCACGTACGGTTAGCTTATGTAACTAGTTTACGTAAGTTTACCGAACCGGGTCAATTATTTTCAAATTTATTTCAAAATCCAGAATGTATATTGTTTACCCATATTATACAAGTCTTAGTACTTGTGGGGATTAAACTACATTCTATCCGGTCATCGCTTAATCTAGCGTATCGTACCGTCTTCATTATCTTAAGTTAACCGATCCAAGTCTGTGACTTGAATAAGACCCGTTAACATTCTAATTGGTTATTATACCATTCATTCCAGACTAAGTCATTCCAGTAGATTGCAACCGAGCTTAGTTAATTGATATGGCTAAGTCTGTATTATATCTTGCATTGTAAGATTATTAAGCCAGGTAAATACTCTTAACCTATTTTCCCTATACGGGCTTGGGATACGGTATATTATTACCGCATGGTCGGGTATGGGATCAAAGACCTATGTGTCGGGAATCCAAATAATCCGTTTTAATTCGTATTGCTTGTACTTAAACATTGGGGGTTAATACGACCGTATCCTGGATATCCTCGGCTCATTTAATTGCAAGTGGCCACGACCTAAGCATGGGGTGTAGGCATACACCTGACAGATGCTAATGCTATATTAAAATGATTTTTATAACCCAATACGGGTTTTACCCAATAAGGGTAATAATGTGGTGTGTCGGTTAATCATGTTCTTGGCATAGTTACCAGGCCTCATATGTATTGTTAAGCTTGTAAAACTGATAACATGAGAAATAGTTTATCCCAAGTTATTTATGAAAACATATGTACCATTGTGTACATGAAAATGATTTTGAAATATTTTCAAAACGTGTCGGTTATTTGTATTTACCACTGTAAACTGACGTATCTTCAAAAGACTAAGTGACAGGTTGCAAGGTTACGAAATAGGCTAGAAGTGCCCGGTAATGCTTAAGAGTAATTTGCAACTCCTTGCATTTGAAGCCTAGTAGTCTGCACATTTCATATTTTGTAAATTTTCGATCCGCCTGTGGATCTTTTGATACATCCGTCTGTATAATATTTATGAACATTTGGACATTATAATTTTAATAGTATTTTAAATCCAAGACTTTTGTTGTTCTATTTGTGTATTTGATATCAATCGTCACGTACCCCAAGTCTGGGCCCACCGGGAAAATGCGGGTGTGACAGGTTGGTATCAGAGCCAATGTTTGAGTAAATTAAACACTAGCCTTTTGTGTTTAATCTCAAACATCACAATAGCATAATCCTTATAAATTCTGAATCTAGACTTAACCTAAGGATACTCTCATCTATATATATAGTTATCGATTTTATGAATTTCAGGAAAATGTCGCTCGGAAAAGAGGCCATTGATGATGTCACATTATTTCCTTTCAGAGATGATTTCCATCCAAAACATCAGAATCCAAAGCATCGCACTAAACCAAGGATGTCCGTAAGACCATGAGTAAAGTTGAGCTCCTTATCCTCCTATGGCAATTTCATCTTCTTCCTGAAGGAAACACAAATTAACACACCTTCAACCCAATCACCTAATGAACCTCTAAATCAGAAGTCAGAACCTATACCGGTGGACGCTGATGATCCATACTTTTTTACCCCCGAACTTTGAAATTCCAAACCTTAATTACACAAGTCAATTTCTGATTCGGGATCCCTATTATTCGTTATCAATTGAAATTGCGGATTCCACTTCTATGATGAATCTTTATTTGGAGGACTTAAACCAATCACTAAACCCTTCAGTGTCAACGCCAAGTGGGGTGAAACAAGAAGAGGAATGGTGGGAATAAAGAAAAGGATACGATTGAAGACTCCTTCTTTTTATTCGTATTTCATCTTGATATTTCCAAAAGTCCTTATGTGGACTGATGTGTGCAAAATGCAACATATAAATTACATCAAAAGTGGCATAAAACTAACCCTTTTTGAGTACTAATGTTGGAAAAAGTGTGTTTTTGTCTTCCTTTTGTATTTTCAGGATTAAATGAGCTCAAATGAACAAAAGAAGCAAAAAGGCAGCTAAATCTAACATAAATACAAGAAAAGGAATAAACGTGGCATGCCCGACCCCTCGACAGCATCTTCCCAAGCAAAATAAGAGAACAGAAGGCTGAATACGCCCCGTGCTCAATGAGCACAGGGGCGTGCCCAAGTGTCTGCAGAAAAGAAAAAGTTGTAGAAGCTTCTATCACCCACCACGGGGGCGTGCCCAGCGGACACGGGGCCGTGGTCAACTCTAAGATTCGCAGAATCTGAGGAAATCTTGATAGTACAGATACGCTTCTGCACACGGGGTCGTGCCCAGCGGACACGGGGGCGTGGTTAACTAATGCAGACAAACTGCATTTAATGAAGGAAGAGAAGACGGGTGGACACAGGGTCGTGCCCAATGGACACGGGGCAGTGTCCGGGCTTCTGTGCAGGCTATAAATAGGGGTGCTTGGATCATTTATAAACCATCCCTTGGCAAACCACCTCTCTCACACTTCACCCACACTCCACCACCACCACACACCATCATCCACCACCATCATCCATCATCCATCATAGAGTGTGTGAGTAGTCTCGGGATCCAAGATTGATCGGAAGAGTTCTTGACAATCAAAGGTCATGTTTGCCTAAGTCTCTTACATCACTTGGTGAAGACAAGTGTCTAGTGTAATACTTTTTATTTTTAATCTTTTCGCACTTTTTATTTGGTTATGTATTAATGACTTTAATAACTAGTTTCTTATGTTGAAGGTGAGTCTTCCTTATCGTTTGTCCGTGGTGTCTTGGCATTATTTTACTGTCTATATAAAATAAAATATCTTCACCATTCATATCTCCACGGTCTATATGGAGGTATGTTGGCTACCTGGTCGGGGGTTAAGGGAACGGTTTGGTAAGAGTCTTGCCTTGTTCAGTGTATAGATCCTGCAAGGACCTGGGTCAACTTTAGTAGGACCTCCTTCAATACCCACTGGTATTGGATGGCGGGGGTCCGAACTCCTTGATCCCCTCATATGTAAACTACTATTAAAACTTTAACCCGGCTACTTAGGACTGTATCCCTGCTGACTCAGACTACTTAGCCGAGGGTAACGTCACCTCCAGAAGCGGGACCTACCACAATATGCATTAATAACTTAATTAATTATCTTTCAATAATCCAACCCTTTAGGATTGTATCCTTGCTGACTCAAACTACTGGGTTGAGGGTAACGTCACCTTCAGAAGAGGGGCTTACTACAATAACTAAGATAATCTCTTAAAAAGTGCGGAAATAATCAAAGGTTACACTAAACACGAGTCAGATCCAAGTGATTCATCTTGTCTATCTGTTTTTTATTTTTATTTTATTTTTCAGCATTTTAGTTAGTTTTATTTTTCTAGTTTAAAACCTTTTTCTAAACTTTTGATTTGATTAGACGTTGAGGATAAACCGGTACTAAAAGCTCTTGTGTCCTTGGACAACCTCGGTATCTTACCAACACTATACTACGCTCACGATGGGTGCACTTGCCCATATGTGTGTTTAGTGTTAGTAAATATCGTGTTTTATAAATTTAAAACTTGGCTAAAAAGTGTTAAAGGGCTTAAAATATACATTAAAAATATACTACACTTCACACGCATCAGGTAACACGTAACATGCAATAATGGTCAGCGTATAAATAGTGTTTGTGTTGTGTGATCGATGTGATTTAGAATAAGTAACGTATGTAACACCCAAAATTGCGTAAAGCAAAAAGGGATCGAGTATACTCATAGTGATGGAAGTTAGTGGATTGAAGGGAGCATTAGAGTGATCAGCCTGAACAGTTAACGATAGCATGAGCGAATGAACGGCACGTAAAATGGTGCAAGTGAACCAAGTGTCGAATGGTAACCCGATCGGATGGCAATCTGATCGGATGGTAACCCGATCGGATGGCAACCGGTCGGATGATCATTCGATCGGATGTTAATCCGTTCGGATGGTCATTCGGTCGGACTGACATTCGTTTGGGAAGGATGTGTTTGTGTATGATGGCTTTGAAGTTTTCATTGTAGCATTTTGAAAACAGAGAAGTATCTCTACCCTTCAGGTTGATCGATCGAACGGTCGTTTGATCTGATAGCGATCCGATTGGCAGGACACTTAGTGAGAACAAGTTCACAGCAGGATGGTCACTTGATCGGATAGCAATCCGATCGGATGGCAATCCGTTAGAACTGATGGTGTTTTGAAAACTTGAAAATTGTAAAGTGTGGAACCAAGCACAATCCGATCGGATTGCAGTTCGATCTGATGGCAATCCGATCGGACGGCAATCTGTCCCAACGAATCTGATCGTCTTGACTTGATTATTTTAAAAGTTTTGCGGTTTATTCGAGACGATATGATAATGTACTAAACAACGGAACCTCGTCCAGTCCCAAGTCGTCCGATCGAACAGGAATCACCCTAATCCGACCAGTTGACTGTTCTTTGACAGTTGTTCATGTTTACTCCGGAATCGGTTGTCTCTTTGATAGAAATCAGATCTCAACCGACACTTCACTAAGAAATGAATAGAAGACCAGAATGAGCTTCGATTCTATCAGTTTTGAGTGCATTGAGTGTAAAAGAGTTGAAAGAAAGTTAGAAACTATCTTTCAATCTTTTTAACTTTGAAAATGTTTAGATCGATGCGAAATCGTTGTGAAATCATGTGGAAATCCTTCAGATCTGAGTTGTTCTTGGTGGAATGAAGCCAAATCTTGAAGTTCATAAGAACTCCATGATGACATCATCCTAAAACACCTCAAATCCGTTGATTTCACGGTTAAAAGTAAATATTCAAAGGTGGAAAAGATGAAGAAGTGTGTGTAGATCATAGAAGTACAAGATTTGAGTTGAAAACTTACAAGAATCGCGAGAAATCGAGAGAAAGAAGGCCTTGAGCGTGCCGGTCGAGTGAGAGAGAGTTGTCACATCACAAGTGACGTGACATGGGGGTATTTATAGGTTGCCAAAAAGGGAAAGTGGGGCAAGTGTCGGATAGCTCACCAATCGGATGACACTTCGATTGGATGGCAACCCGATCAGATGGCTATCCGATCGGATGGCCATTCGATAGAATGGTCATTCGATCGAGTGGCTCCGATGGGTTGCGTTTCAGCGTTTCGTTTTGCGTGTTGAGCGTTGCGATGCGATAGCATTATCCATTAGTTACACAAATAACCTAAGTACTATATCTAATATACAATCATTATAAATAACTTGCGTTTAGCGTTTGCGATTAGATTGCGACGTGATAGAATTGCGATTGCGACTGCGATTAAACACCTTAATATAAACATAACATGCACAAGTAACACATAATAGCACACACACGTAAAACAATATCCAGAACATATAATTCGAGTTGCGAATGCGATAGCGATGCGATTAGCGATAAGCATCGATTAATCTTCGATTATTAAATAGTACTCCACATAATACAACTAAAGCGAACAATCAAAAGGATTCGATTACAAGTCAAAAAGTACAATTCTGTAGTTAAGCAATGAGTGACAGATCGCAATTAGCAATCTTTTCTTCCTTTGACTTTGACTTGTACTTTAACTTTCCAAAAAGCGGGTTGTTACAGCCTCCCCTACTTTAGGAAATTTCGTCCCGAAATTTAGGAAGTAGGCGTAACAAACAGTTGTGGGTACTTCACCTTAATGTCACTTTCGAGTTCCCAGGTGAACTCGGCACCGCGTTTGCCTTCCCAGCGAACCTTCACAATGGGAATGCGTGAGCGTCTGAGCACCTTGGTTTCTCGTCCCATGATCTCAACAGACTTCTCCATGAAGTGTACTGTTTCGTCCACTTGTAAATCTTTAATAGGGACATGAAATTCCTGGTCGGCTAAGCACTTTCTGTGATTCGAAACGTGGAAAGTCGGGTGGACATTACTAAGTTCCTCCGGTTGTTCGAGTCTGTAGGCCACTTTTCCAATCCTTTCCAGAATTTTAAAGGGTCCAACATATCGAGGCACGAGCTTTCCTTTCTTGCCGAATCTGATCACCCCCCTTCCAAGGTGCAACCTTTAGGAGTACGTGATCGCCAACATGGCAACGTCAAATTTGAGAGGCTTGCGGCGTCTATCGGCGTAACTTTTCTGACGACTCCGAGCTTCAACAGATTGTCTCGAATTTGAAGGACTTTGTCAGTTATTTCTTACAACAGCTCAGGACTGGTAATTTGCGCGTCTCTGATCTCGTGCCATACAATAGGCGATCGACATTTCCTTCCGTATAATGCCTCAAACGGTGCCATTTGGATGCTAGAATGATAACTGTTATTGTACGAGAATTCGACTAAAGGTAAGTGTGCGTCCCAATTACCACCGAAATCTATGACACACGAGCGGAGCATGTCTTCAAGGGTACGAATCGTTCTTTCGGTCTGACCGTCGGTTTGGGGATGGAAAGCGGTACTTAGATTAAGCATAGTACCGAGAGCAGATTGAAACGTTTCCCAAAGACGCGAGGTAAACCGACCATCGCGATCAGAGATGATGTCACGAGGCGTCCCGTGTCAACAAATGATCTCGTCGGTGTAGATTCGGGCTAATTTTTCTACCTTAAAGTCTTCTTGTATCGGCAAAAAATGAGCGGATTTAGTCAAACGGTCAATGGAAACCCAGATGTTGTCGTGACCTGACGGCGTACGCGGAAGTTTCGTTATAAAGTCCATAGCTATACTCTCCCATTTCCACATAGGGATCTCGGGTTGTACGAGTAAGCGAAAGGGGCGTTGATGCTCAACCTTGACTTTGGAACAAGTCAGGCATTTCGAAACATAGAGAGCGATATCCCTCTTCATGCCCGGCCACCAGTACTTGTAGCGCATGTCCTGGTACATCTTGTCACCACCGGGATTAATAGAATATCGGGATTTGTGGGCTTCGTCCATCAATAGTTGTCGCAAATTCGTACACTTGGGAATCCAAATTCGGTCTAGATAATGGAATATCCCATTCGATTTGTTCTCGAGTTGGGCGCCATCGTTAAGAATCCTTTCCTTCTTTAAAGTACGTTCGGTAAAACAAGCATGCTGGGCCATCACGGATAAGAGCTTCGAGATTAAACTGGGCTTGAGAATTACGAGTGCTATGCAAATAGCTTTGTCGACTGAGAGCAACGGCAACGACGTTTGCTTTGCCTGGATGGTAACGAATCTCACAGTCGTAATTGTTGAGGAGTTCTACCCATCGGCGTTGGCGCATGTTCAGTTCTTTCTGGTCAAAGATGTGTTGTAGGCTCCTATGATCGGTGAAGATCATACACTTGGTACCATAAAGGTAGTGTCGCCAAATCTTTAACGCAAAAACAACTGCACCTAGCTCGAGGTCGTGGGTGGTGTAGTTCTTCTCGTGGATCTTGAGCTGTCGAGAGGCGTACGCAATAACCTTGTCTGTTGCATGAGAACACAACCAAGACCAAGGTTTGAGGCATCACAGTAGACTAGAAAATCATCGTTTCCGTCGGGTAGTGAGAGCACGGGAGCATTGCAAAGCATAGCTTTGAGAGTTTGAAAGGCTTCCTCTTGTTTAGTTCCCGAAACAAAAGGTTTGTCCTTATACGTAAGCGAGGTAAGCGGTACAGCGATCTTAGATAAACCTTCAATAAATCGACGATAATAGCCCGCTGGTCCAAGAAAAGAACGTACTTCAGACGGGTTCTTGGGTGTAACCCAACTCTTAACAGCTTCGATCTTCGCAGGATCAACATAAATTCCTTGACTATTGACGATGTGATCCAGAAACTGAACCTCCCCAAGCCAGAATTCACACTTGGAGAACTTGGCATAGAGACGGTTTCCCTGGAGTATCTCAAGAACCAAACGTAGATGCTGCGAGTGTTCGGCTTTTAACTTGGAATAGATCAGGATATCATCGATGAACAAGATGACGAAGCGGTCAAGAAAGGGTTTGCACATGCGATTCATTAGATCCATGAAGACTGCGGGAGTGTTAGTCAAACCAAAAGGCATAACAACAAACTTGTAATGACCATAGCGGGTTCGAAAAGCGGTTTTGGGGATATCTTCCTCTTGAATTCGTAACTGGTGATAGCCTGAACGTATATCGATCTTCGAGAAACACGTAGCACCTTATAATTGATCAAACAAATCATCAATTTGAGGCAAGGGATAACGATTCTTGATAGTCAGCTTATTCAATTCCTTGTAGCCGATGCACATCCGGAATGAACCATCCTTCTTATTGACGAAAAGGACAGGTGCGCCCCAAGGAGAGGTGCTAGGGCGAATGAAGCCTTTATCAAGTAGTTCCTGGAGCTGACTCGAGAGTTCGCGCATTTCAGAAGGAGCGAGGCGATAAGACGCTTTTGCAACAGGATTTGCTCTAGGAATGAGGTCGATCCAGAAATCGATATCACGAGTAGGAGGTACACCAGATAAATCATCAGGAAATACGTTAGAAAATTCGCAAACAACGGGAACGTCTTTCACTCCTGAGTTTCCTTTCTTTTCCTTCTCCGCTACTACAATGTTAGCCAAGAAGGCTCTATATTCCTTGCGAAGATACTTGCTTGCTTGGACACATGACATGAGTTTGAGACCTTTCGAAGGAGTTTCGCCATACACACAAAGTTGATCACCACTAGCGAGTGAGAAACGAATCATCTTGTCGAAACCAACAACTTCAGCACGATTTTCGCGAAGAAAATCCATGCCTACTATGATGTCAAAACTACCGAGCTGCATTGGAATAAGGTCGATAGGGAAGACATGATTGTTGAGTTCAAGCATACAATCACGTAGAACATAATTGACAGCGACGGTTCTTCCGGTGGCAACTTCAACATCGAACGTCGAGGGGAGATAGGCGCGCTTACGATAAATGAGCTTTTCGAATTCAAACGATAAAAAACAGTTATCAGCTCCAGTATCAAATAAACACGAAGCATATATATACCATTCACAAGGAACGTACCATTAACCACATTGTTGTCTGCTTGAGCCTGGCGGGCGTTGATGTTGAAAGCACGTCCGCGGGCTGCTGGCTGCGACTGCTGTTGAGGCTGTTGTTGTTGATGTTGCTGCGGCTGCTGCTGGGGCTCTTGTTTCACCACTCTGTTAGGGCACATATTTGCGAAGTGGTTGGGATCACCACATGCGAAGCAAGCTCGAGCGTGAGCAGTGGGTGCAGGAGCTGCTTGTTGGCCCTGGGGAGCAGGAAGATGAGCTTGCGGTGCAGGAGCTTGACCTTGAGCTGGAACTGGAGCTTGGCGTGGACCTGTATGGCAGTTTGCGGTGAAGTGTCCGTACATGTTGCAATGAACACAGAACCGGCATGCGATACCAACCGGGTGGTGATAAGTACAAGTAGGGCAGAGCGGGTGGGGTCCAGTGTATGCACACTTCGCAGGCGGTGCATTGACCACAGGTGCCGCTACTTGGAGGTGTTGAGGCTGCGGTTGAGCAGGTACTGTTTGGAGCGGGGCAGCAGTGACTTCAAAGTTCTTGTTGCTGGAGCTGCTGTTGTTCTTCCTCTTGCGACGTGAGAGCCTTGAAGACTGCGGTGCGGCGGCAGATTCAGCGATGGGAGTAGTGGCTTGATGCAGATTGTTGGAGGCTTTGTCAAAATAACCAGCCCTGACTCGCTTATCATTGATCTCAGCGGCGAGCAGGTAGGTTTTCTCGATTGTTGTCGTCTTTGCAGCCTGAACAAAATCTGCAACACAATCCGGCAGAGCACGGATATACTTCTTGATTGTAATCTCGGGGGTGGTAACTTGACCCGGACAAATAATACTCAACTGCTTAAAGCGAGCAGTTTAACCAGCGTTATCTCTGCCATCCTGCTTAATGTGCCAGAATTCATCCTCTAGCTTTTGGAGTTCATGGGGAGGGCAAAACTCTTGCATCATGATGTTCTTCAACTCGTCCCACGACAATCCGAAAGCTGCATTGTTTCCTCGTTTGTTCCTCTCGGCCGTCCACCAATCAGGAGCGCGGGATGGGAAGAAGCCGGTAGCATTGACAGTGCGGAGGTTTTCCGAACAGCCACTCTGGCGCAGGGTGACTTCGATTGAATCAAACCATTGAAACATGGCCGTAGGCCCATCTTCGCCGGTAAATTCTTTTGGACCGCAGGCTTTGAACTGCTTGAAGCTAAAAGTGACTTTAGGAGTATCGGTCCTGGACTCCTCCGAGGACTTGCTAGCATTCTCATTCAGCTCACTGACGATTTATGGGATGAATTTCGCCATTTGCTTAAAGACGAGAGCAGCGATTCGTTTGTCATCATGGTTTCGGTGAGCAGCGCGAGAGTGGAATGATCCAAATGATGACATTGTCTGCAACAGACATCGCCGTTGGACTCAAACACAATTTCGATCAACCCTAGTATAGTCTAGCGATTTCACCAAAAGATACTTTATAAAGCACAGGAACACATCAATCCACACAATCACGTAGGCACATAAACCACAGAAGCACATAAGCACGTAGTCCGTATAAGCACGAAAACATGTATTCAGTCATATTTTGCACGTATTCATCTCCCTAAGTTGCACGTATTCACCTATTTTTCACAGCAGCGTAAAGCGATCGAGTATAGCGATTGCGAATAGCGAGTAGCGATTACAAATAACACAAGCGATTTGTTTGCGTGGTGTGTGTTGGGCGTGATTGGGCGGAGCGAGAAACCCGAAATCGAAACCATTAGTACCACCGTACTGTTTACCTCAAAACGCAAACAAATAAAACACATAACTTCACATAAAATCGATGAATCACAGAGTTGGCGGCTGCGGATTCCAGAATCGAACACATAAAATTGAAGGAAGATTGTCTTGGGTGTTTAGACGTCGACTACCCAAAGTGGTTTGACTATTCGCAAGGACCTTAAGAACACACTTTGGCCTTCGGGACTGTGCTCTCGCCTCAATTTGGGCGACCGGCACGCATCCTTCCGGTTACAGCGCGACCCAAGTCGTTGGAGTCCATCGAGACTTTGGTGAGAGTTTTGTAAAATCAAAAGTATAGAGTGGAACGAGTCATCAAGGTTCGGGTTTCACCCCTGACTTAACGACTTCATATCTGTTTGCATGATAAAGTCATGAGATAGATAAGGAGATTTGCGTCGAAGTATGGATTTCACTCCTGGTTCAGCGCAAATTCTCTTGTTTATAGTAAAAATAGCGAATCGAACGAATGATTTGGTCGAGAGTTTGCGGTTTTCACACCTAATCTTAACCAGATCATTCGTTTGTGTGTGTATCCAGCCATAGGAAAGGCTGGTCTTGCGCGGAACTGTAGTATGCGATGTTCGCGCAAGAGTGTAGTGTATGGTGAGTTCGAGCGAGAAATAGCGAGTAAGCTCGTGTAAACCCCTTACAGGGTATGTACAAGTTGGTTTGTTGGTACTTAGACTATAGACTAGGTCGTTTCTAAGACATCGACCCGGACTAGGTCGAGTCTTGCCTAATTCCCTATAGTTATGGCTCTGATACCAATCTGTCACACCCCAACCGATGGCGGAAACATCGGGGCGCGACACTGAGCGAAATAGATTGTCCAAGAGAAATTCCATAACAACTAAATTACCAGATAGTTAATATTATGTCCCATACCATAACCCATCAAGTATATCAGTTACTACAGACATAGTTATCTCCAAGACAAAAAAGGCAGTTCCGACAACTCATAAATACATAAATTGTTTGTTTGTTTCTAGACTCTCATTCCTACTTGATTCCACAAAGCAGGTAAAGCACAGCATCCTAGAGTTTAAGCACCTGTCACATACGTTAAAATAGAGGTCAATACACATAGTGTAAAGGTGAGCATACAAGTTTAATAGTATTAGTAGAGTTCGAAAGCGTTTACGCATAACCAGCGTGTAACATGTATAATGGGAAGCTAGTAGGTTATTGACAATGAAATATACACAGACAAGACTGCGAGTTGTAGAATGCGCAACACATATCACCACTGTGACACGTGAAGAGGTACCTTAACAACCCCTGTCCACGACAGGTGTTGAGTCCAAACTATAGTACTAACACTGCTAAGGCGTCAGGTAACAATCACTGTGTTAACATAACAAGCATTCATCGAGTAACACGTAACATGCAATAATGGTCAGCGTATAAATAGTGTTTGTGTTGTGTGATCGATGTGATTTAGAATAAGTAACGTATGTAACACCCAAAATTGTGTAAAGCAAAAAGGGATCGAGTATACTCACAGCGATGGAAGTTAGTGGATTGAAGGGAGCGCTAGAGTGATCAGCCTGAACAGTTAACGATAGCATGAGCGAATGAACGGCGCGTAAAATGGTGCAAGTGAACCAAGTGTCGAATGGTAACCCGATCGGATGGTCATTCTATCAGATGTCAATCCGTTCGGATGGTCATCCGATCGGATGGCCATTCGGTCGGATTGACATTCGTTTGGGAAGGATGTGTTTGTGTATGATGGCTTTGAAGTTTTCATTGTAGCATTTTGAAAACAGAGAAGTATCCCTACCCTTCAAGTCGATCGATCGAACGGTCGTTCGATCGGATAGCGATCCGATTGGCAGGACACTTAGTGAGAACAAGTTCACAGCAGGATGGTCACTCGATCGGATAGCAATCCGATCGGATGGCAATCCGTTAGAACTGATGGTCTTTTGAAAACTTGAAAATTGTAAAGTGTGGAACAAAGCGCAGTTCGATCGGATGGCAATTCGATCGGATGGCAATCCGATTGGACGGCAATCCGTCCCAACAAATCTGATCGTCTTGACTTGATTATTTTAAAAGTTTTGCGGTTTGTTCGAGACGATATGATAACGTACTAAACAACGGAACCTCGTCAAGTCCCAAGTCGCCCGATTGAATAAGAATCACCCTAATCCGACCAGTTGACTGTTCTTTGACGGTTGTTCATGTTTACTCCGGAATCGGTTGTCTCTTTGATAGAAATCAGATCTCAACCGACACTTCACTAAGAAATGAGTAGAAGACCAGAATGAGCTCCGATTCTATCAGTTTTGAGTGCATTGAGTGTAAAAGAGTTGAAAGAAAGTTAGAAACTATCTTTCAATCTTTTTAACTTTGAAAATGTTTAGATCTATGCGAAATCGTTGTGAAATCATGTGGAAATCCTTCAGATCTGAGTTGTTCTTGGTGGAATGAAGCCAAATCTTGAAGTTCATAAGAACTCCATGATGACATCATCCTAAAACACCTCAAATTCGTTGATTTCACGGTTAAAAGTTAAGATTCAAAGGTGGAAAAGATGAAGAAGTGTGTGTAGATCATAGAAGTACAAGATTTGAGTTGAAAACTTACAAGAATCGCGAGAAATCGAGAGAAAGAAGGCCTTGAGCGTGCTGGTCGAGTTAGAGAGAGATAGGTTGCCCAAAAGGGAAAGTGGGGCAAGTGTCGGATAGCTCACCGATCGGATGACACTTCGATCGGATGGCAACCCGATCGGATGGCTATCCGATCAGATGGCCATTTGATCGGATGGCCATTTGATCGGATGGCCATTCGATCGAGTGGCTCCGACGGGTTGCGTTTCGGCGTTTCGTTTTGCGTGTTGAGCGTTACGATGCGTTTCGCGTGAGCGATGCGATAACATTATCCATTAGTTACACAAATAACCTAACTACTATATCTAACATACAATCACTATAAATAACTTGCGTTTAGCGTTTACGATTAGATTGCGATGCGATAGAATTGCGATTGCGATTAAACACCTTAACATAAACATAACATGCACAAGTAACACATAATAGCACACACATGTAAAACAATATCCAGAACACATAATTCGAGTTGCGAATGCGATAGCGATGCGATTAGTGATAAGCATCGATTAATCCTCGATTATTAAATAGTACTCCACATAATACAACTAAAGCGAACAATCAAAAGGATTCGATTACAAGTCAAAAAGTACAATTAAGTAGTTAAGCAAGGAGTGACAGATCACAATTAGCAATCTTTTCTTCCTTTGACTTGTACTTTGACTTTCCAAAAAGCGGGTTGTTACACTATGCATGCACTTCACTCGCTCCCATGCAAACCCTAGTACCATTGACGCTACCCGACCCAACAAATGTAAGCCCACAGTCGAACCCGGTCCAAACCGACCCAGGTCGTGAGTCCGAGGGCGCCACATGACAGCATCACGGGTCCGGCAGGACTCGAACCCTAACGGGTGCCGAGCTATGAGCCGGTCCGACCCGGTTCATCCAGCGATGGCGGAGGTCACCGGATAGCAGTGCAGCACCTGCGACGACGATGACCACCCTCACGAGTTTAGTTGTGCCTCCCGTCCGCCTCCCTCACACACCCTGTAGCAGCCACCATCCCAATCCACCCCAAACGTGATCTCTTACGTCCTTGATTAACGGTAATTTACAAAACGTAATGAAGGTTACCAGGAAATCAACCGGAGTGATGATATCGAAAAATCAGCGTGCTTTTACCTTTCTTTATATGCTGTCACTCACAGGTTCCCTCGGTCGACCTTTGTTGGTCGATCTAGTGTTTATTATGTGATTTAAGGGTGGGGTTCGGCTACAAAGTCCGTTTTCTCCTACAAAGTATACAAAGTAATAAAACACCACAATTTTAGCCATAAAACACACTCAAAACCTACAAATAACATAGTGAATATCACTAAAACACAATATCCAAACCTAAAAGTCCTTAAAAACTTCAACATACCATCGTACAACTATGAATATAAAACACAACATGATAATCAACATAAAACACACTAATGTTAGTCATTCGGTAATCAAAGCCTTATCATCCAAAACACAACACAAAACTCACAAATATGGTGTTTTAGTAATCTTCACTATGTTATTTGTGGATTTTGAGTGTGTTTTATGGTTGGTATTATGGTGTTTTATGACTTTTTTTACAATTTGTAGGAAAAATGGACTTTGTAACCAACTCCCACCCGTGATTTAATCACCTAATTTTTCCTTTAGGTCCTCCAATCTTGATTTCATTCGTTTTGACCCTGAAATAATCTGACTTCCAAGTAAATACATTCGGGTTCTCATGAATTCTTTAGATCATAATAATTGCTATCAGAATCCCTTGTCGTCTCCATAATATAAATCATATTAAAATACATTAACAATATGTTAAAGTATCTTGGCAGTAATAGCCACATGTTACCTTTGAAGGGTGGGAATTGCCTACAAAGTCAACTTTTCCTACAAAGTGTAGAAAGTGTTCTAAGAGTGACACGTGACATCAAGGGTTTTTGTATTAAAGGGCATAAAGGTAATTCAATAACTAATTTTATTTTTGGAAAATATATCTATTAGACAAATATATCTATTAACTTTAAAAAATCTGCAGTTACATCCTTCATATCCATGATTAATTCATCCGAAGTTCGAAACGTAAAAGACATTAATTATTGCTTGACGTTGTGTTTTATCAGTTTCTGGTTCTTCACACCATGTTATATCAGTTTTCATAATAAAACATAGCATCCTTCAATCGAAGTTTGAAACATAAAACAAATTAATTATTTCTTGACGTTGTGATTTATCAGTTTATGGTTTATTCGCACTGTGTTATATCAATTTTCACAATTAAACACACCCCTTACACATTTCGAAACATAAAACACATTCATTATTTCTTGACGTTGTGTCTTCTTAGTTTTTGGTTTCTTCACATTGTGTTACATCAGTTACCACAATTAAACACACCACTCACACATAAAACACATCAGCGTCTGATTCGATGTAGACACAATATATAACACACATCAATCCTTATTTAAAACATATATATATTACTAAAATGCCATGAAGATGATCTCTAGCATTAAAAACACTTATCCAATCATTCGAAACACTTGCTTTATAGAAAAAACACACTACATTTAAATATTAAATATTAAATTTCACATACATTATCCTAAATTTAAATGTTAACAAGTTATTAGTTTTATGATTCAATGATAATAATAATGATAAAATTGAACTTATAGACACGTGGGCCATTTTTAGATCCTTCAAAAAAACCTTTTAAAATAAATAAAATCGACAATAATAATAAGCCTTTAAAATCTCATCAAAAAACCCCCAATTTCATTGCTACGCGCATCATGGCCTTTCACGTCGCCTGCCCAATTACATGGTAATCGTTACTCACTCTCAAATCCCCCACACACTTACATATTTATATACCCATCTATACGTATATATTTCCCGCTTTTTGTAACCGTTTCTTCTCCTTTGATTCCAGTCGTAAAATCTGCTACTGCTCGCTAGGGTTTCCACACGACTTGCAGAACGATGGCCGAAAAAACGGTTTTCTGGACGAAATCGCCAGATTGAAAGCGTTTCTGGAGGATCCATGGCTGATTAAAGGTGAGAAGAAGACGGTACAGGTTGTTGTTCCCAAGGTAACGGTTGTGGTCCCGCCGGTTCAGCCGCGGTTGAGTGTAGATCCGGCGGTTTTGGATGGCGGTGAGGCGGAGGAGATGCTGTCGGCGCGGAGTAAGCGTGCGGCGGTGCAGAAGAAGGCTGCGGCGGCGTTGTTAGTGGCGGAGGATTATGCTCGGAGGTTTGAGTCCGGCGAGACGGTGGTGAGTTGTTTTGTTTTAGTTATTTTTGTTGAATTCGTTGTGGAGTGTGAAGTTAATTGAATGTTTGTGGTTTGTGATAGAATGTGGTGGAAGTGAATTATGGATAAGTGTTTGGTTATTTAGGGTTTTGAAATGTCATAGTCAGTGTAGGCTGTTTGAGCTAATATCTGTATTGATGAAATGTCGTTATCTTGTATCATGTGTGTGATATGTTTGTGTAAGAGTTGAATTTAATGATGAAATATGTGTGACAATCATGGGAAGGTGGTTACTGAAAGGTAAGTGAGGATGCTGAATTTTTGATAGAGCCATTAGGGGAATTGATAGCGTAGGACATTTGAGCTAATAACATGCCTGTATTGATGTAATGTTGTTATCTTATATTATTAGTGTAAAAGTTGAATTTAATGATTAAATCTTTGTGATAATCATGGGAAGTCGGTTACTGAAAGGTAACGGAAAATGCCTAATTTTGATAGTGGAGTAAAGCTGCCTATTAGCGGAATTGATTATAGCACTATCAAGGTTCTCGATTATTTAGGGTTGGGATTTTTTGGTGAAAGCATAATGGCATGCCTTATAGCGTGAGCAGGTTTTTAAACTGTCACAGTCAGTGTAGAACATTTGAGACGATAGGGGTGTAAACAAGCCTAGAGGCTCGAGAACTACTCGTGATCGGCTCGGTTAAAAGCTCAAACGAGCCGAGCCTTAACGAGCCCGAGCCCGAGCTCGAGCCTGAAATAGAGCTCGTTTTGTTATCGAGCCCGAGCTCGAGCCTGAAATACAAAGCTTGTTTAGGCTCGCGAGCCTAAACGAGCCCATACAAAATTTTAATTTTTATATATATAATATATTAATAATGATGGTAACATTGATGAGCCGAGCTAGAGTCGAGCTTTGGCTCGTTTAAGCGATGTTGAAGTGAGCTCGAGCCGAGCTCGAGCTTTTGGTTTTACTCGCGAGCCGAGCTCGAGCTCAAAGAAGTAGGCTCGAACCGAGCCGAGCTCGAGCTTCATAAAAACCTAACGAGCCGAGCTCGAGCCTGGTCGAGCTCTGGTTCGGCTCGGCTCGTTTACACCCGATAACATATCTGTATTGACGAAATGTGGTTATCTGATATCATGTGTGTAATATGTTTGTGTGAAAGTTGGATGTAGTAGTGAAATCTGTGTAATAATCATGGGAAGGCAGTTACTGATAGCTAACTGAGAATGCCGAATTTTGATAGTGGAGTTGACGCATTAGGAGAATTGATTATAGTACTAGGAAGGTTCTTGTTATATACTTATATGTAAAACTTGGCTAACATCACTTTTCATGCATTATTATTTAGGGCATCAAAAGAGAATTCCTTCTTCACCTAGCCATTTTGTGTTTCTATTGATTGGGTTTCTTGCTTTGGACATCATAAATGGTGGAAGTAAACTCCATTGAAAGATGGTGGTTCAGTTAACTATCAGTCCACAAGAAATTGCACCTTTTGTGATCATTTGCTTTATTTGTGTAGAATTTCATACAAATATGATAGAAATAGTTTAGTACTTAGTAGTTCCTAGCTAATGACATTTGTGGTGGTGTCAAGTCATATTGTTGAAGCCTTTATGTGAATGGGGCTATTGCTGATACCATGTGAAACCTCGGTTATCTACTAACACGATCAAGAAAAGGTTTAAATGGACAAAAAAGTGCAGCTCTTTGTTCCGAAACAGGAGGCTGCAAAATTAGTATTAGACTACCATTAGTTGCATGAATTGTCCGAAAGTATATGTTAGCCTCGTTCTGACAGTGGCATTATAACTGTGTGTTCAATTGGGTTTGGTTGCATTGAGGTTGGGTTATACTTCTTTGGATTTTAACTAGCAGGCAATCAGGCATATATTTGCAATAAACAGGATATTGATGGTCCATGGCCTTTTGACATTAAACTTTTGCTGGATAGTTTGGGATTTCCTTTTATAACAGTGTGTTACTTGAACATTAAGCTTTTCTTAGGTCACCATCACCACACTAATGCAGAATTATATGAATATATGTTTCTTTTATTTTGCATTACTGATCACGTTTGAATAGGCCTTTCTTCATTTCTTTGTAATATAAGTGTTAACTCAATGAGGCACACTATCGGAAGTATTTATTTCTTGCCAGTGGTACCTTTTAAGTTCTAATTGTTAGAGACATTCATTAACTTTTTAGAATTTCATTTTAGACAAATCTCCGGTCAAGATTTAACCTGAATGCTCTACATATTGTATATCTTTGACTAATCTCTGCGTAAAGTGAGTAATATGTAATACTTTTGCACAATGCTATTCTTTTGTCTGTTTCGGTCATAATATTTAAAACGTCGATTATTGTAGCTTCAATAGTTAAGGCTGTTATATTATTTAAAGATTCATTATTGTATACCTATATTAATTTGAAACATAACCGAACAATAGTGAAATAACGGTAACGGCGTCACACGGAATTTCTGCTTTTACAACTTCAGCCCCTGACTTTGGTTATTTATCATCAAGTAGAAATTTGAGTCAGATAGATATGGACGACAGAATGCGACGCCACCTGCCATCGAGGTGGACCTCCCCTGCTCGACTTTCTTTGCTGTTCACGGGTTCTCCGGTGTGCGACCGACTATGACGCCGGTGTATCAAGAACAGAGGTGGCGACAGTGATCACGCGGTGACATTTCGGTGGGGGCAAGTCATGGCTGTGACGTTTGGCTTCTGCGACGAAGCCAACGGTGACGACGACATTGTTACTAGACCACGTTCTTTTACCGCGACGAGCCAACGGTGATGACGGCAGTGACATTTCGATGGGGCAAGTGATGGCTGTGACAGTGGATTGGCTAAAAACCACTCTTTACCGTAGCTGCCGGTTTACGGCCAGAGCATCAGTTTTTGCCGGTTTACGACCCCCGTATCTGGACGTCGTCTATCAGTGATATCACGGGTCAAGATTCAAGAACAAAGGGTGAAGGAGGGAGGTGCTTCGTGAAGGTGATGCTCAGCCGCTGACCGCCGTCGTGAGGTGGCCGCGCCCCTCCAATGGTCTACAATAGCTGACAAGGGATTTTGAAAAATGAAGAGAACTATGGTTGTTTTGATATTGGGTTTGGGTAAATGGT
Source organism: Helianthus tuberosus (assembly GCA_030545235.1). Taxonomy (NCBI): domain Eukaryota; kingdom Viridiplantae; phylum Streptophyta; class Magnoliopsida; order Asterales; family Asteraceae; genus Helianthus; species Helianthus tuberosus. The sequence goes on along the minus strand of CM060411.1, from coordinate 147,774,481 downwards.
TTTGGGAAGGTAATGGTTTTTGCACGTGATTTGTATCAGACATTTTTTTACTGCATTTATTATTTTACATTAGGTTAGTGTGAAATAAACCACATTCCCTTTACCCAAGATACTAAAGTCCACTTAACTCGTGTCGTAACTTTCATAATATATGTTTAGGCCAATATAGGTTCGTATCGCGTATCAGGATGCGTTAACAGATCGTAGTGTTTCAAGTAAAATCTACATCCACTTCACATCGTTTGGGTTTACATCAACTTTTAATATCGGTATCTGTATCGCTATTTGGTTTTACCTGTTTCGTTACTATACCAAATACTAGTACCGCAATGAACTGAACCAATACCAACCAAATTCCCGCGCAACGCGCGGGAAAAATACTAGTTAAGATAATAGGATAAAGTTTAATCTTTTTAGGCCTTCAAGCGGACCCAAAAGGTCAAGACTTGAAGTTTTAACTTAGTTCACTCAAATTTACTTTTGCGGTGTGATTGATATGCTTGACACAGAGCAACGCTAATGATGTTGGTGGAGAAGAGCAAGTTGTCTCTAATGCCAAAATAATGTGCCGCCTTTGCTTCTCTGGAGAAAATGAAAGAAGTGAGAAAGCAAGGAAGATGCTATCATGCAAAAGCTGTACCAAGAAGTATCACAGGAGCTGTTTGAAAGCTTGGGCTCATGATAGAGGTACAATTTATTGTGACTAATACATCATGTTGCATTACTTGCTTATATCTTGTTCTTGATAATTGAAACATTTTTTTTGCAGATTTGTTTCACTGGAGCTCTTGGACATGTCCTTCATGCCGTGTATGTGAGGTTAGTTGATGTGCTAATTCTTAATTTTTAATGTCATAAGTTGAGGAATACACACACACAACATAACATATGGTGATAAGTGTTAACCCTTTGGGGTTTGGGGACTTTTACTTTTGTTGTTTGGATTTTATTTGACGTGTTTGTAATTCCGCAATTTCTTCTTTTTTATTTTTAATTCGATTAGGATCATAGTTGTCAGTAGCGGCTATAGCGCGCTACGTAGCGATGCGCCCATATGGCGCTACAAGGTGCTTAGCGACAAGTATCGACTTTTCCTGTAATTTTTTTTTTGAATAAATATAAATAGTGATGCCCATTAGGGTTTTTTTGTTTCACGATTGAAAAAAAGCATATTTAGATGAAATGCACATGTAAAAACAGCGTATTTTGATAAAATATACATGTAAAGCATTTTTTAAATTTTCTACTACTTTATCGCTAAACATGAAATAGCGGGCGCTATTTCGTCGCTATCGCTACGTAGCATATTGGTAGCTTGTCGCTATTTACCGCTATTCACTATTGACAACTATGATTAGGGTTCACTTTCATGATGCCCACTCTGGTTCACTTGGGTTGGGGGTACCCACACTTTTAACCCATTAAATTAGTTATATAAAGGATCACATTAGTTCAGTTGGAATCCAAATACGTGGGAATGATAATCAGAAAACAATTTTAAGTAACGATTTTGTAGTTCTGTGACTACTTAAATAGTAGGGACAATTGCATATTTCCCCTTAAAAAACTACTTAATTGCGTATTTACCCAACTTAAAATTAAAATTGTATATATCCCCTTCCTTAACTAATATAATTGCAAATTTACCCATTTTGATTTATTTTATTAAAAACAAGTTATATAATGACTTTTTTACCCTTATTTTTACTAAAACTTAAAAAAATACAAATTTATTCATTTTTACTATTCTTTGTGGATTTTTCACAATTCTTTAAAAAAATACATATTCATTTTTACTATTTTTACTAAAACTTAAACACTGAAATAAACCGCTAAACTAGTAAAAATCTACGAAAACTAGTAAAAATGAATAAATATGTATTTTTTTAAGTTTTAGTAAAAATAAGGGTAAAAAAATCATTATATAACTTGTTTTTAATGAAATAAATCAAAATGGGTAAATTTGCAATTTTATTAGTTAAGGAAGGGGATATATGCAATTTTAATTTTAAGTTGGGTAAATACGCAATTAAGCAGTTTTTTAAGGGGAAATATGCAATTGTCCCAATAGTATGTACTGAAGTTTATATGATTTGAATTGAAATCTGAAGAGCAATAAGTTCAGAGCAATTTTTGAGCATATTGTTTTTGTTTGACATTTGTAAAAGGTTGTGTAATTGTTTTGCTTATTATTCCAATTTGTAAATTACATTGTAAACTAGGTATGCCGAAGAACTGGTGATCCAAGCAAGCTCATGTTTTGCAAACGATGTGATGGTGCATATCACTGTTACTGTCAGCACCCTCCACACAAGGTAAAATGTGTGGACCTTTTGCTCTGTTATGACTTATTAGTCGTAAAGTCGTACACCAATGTTTCTAATAATGTGTTGAGATTTTTCAGAATGTGAGCAGAGGACCTTATTTGTGCCCCAAGCATACAAGTTGTCACAGCTGTGCATCTACAGTCCCAGGGAATGGTTCAAGTCTCAGGTATTTCTTAATTAATCACTATTAGATGTAACAAATTTTGCTCATTTACTTATGAATAGGATTATCTGGGATGCGTTTTATCTTAAGCATGTCAAAAAAAATATATAAAAAATAAAAAACTGAAAGGTGAATGGGTTGAACAAGGTCAAATTGGTTAAAATTCATTGTATTAATTGTTTTTGTAATCATAACTAATGCATTATTTATATGTTTCTTAAGAAAGTGTTTGTGGGTAGACCCAATTCGACCCATTCCATTTTGACCCATACTAAAAGTGACCTGTTTCAACTTGAACCTGTTTTGACCCATTACCCAGCCTGCCCAATCCACTTATCTTGCCACCTCTACTTACAATGTAACTAATTGTTTGTCTTGATACCTATCGTTGTTTACATACTAATGATTTTACACCCTGAAGACATTTTATTCATGATGAGGTTACATAGTCAGTATCTGATAGTTGATATAATCTTCTTTATACGTTTCACTTTCTCATATTTTTTAATCCATCTGTTCATTAGCTTTTGTAAACCGATAATGGTATCTTTTACATTCTATCAAGATTGTTGATCATTTTCAATACAACATTTTGAAGGTGGTTTCTAGGGTATACTTGCTGTGATGCTTGTGGAAGATTGTTTGTGAAGGGAAATTATTGCCCTGTTTGTCTAAAGGTAACATTAATCTTTGGTGTATAGTGTACTATTGCTTGCATTTTTCAGAAGCTTTATTCTGGTAGTTACATGCTATCTATTGATATTTAATTGATGGTATAAATAACAACAGGTGTATAGAGACTCTGAATCAACACCCATGGTTTGTTGTGATATCTGTCAGCGGTGGGTGCATTGTCATTGTGACGGAATTAGGTTTGCTTTCCACCTGATTATGCTTTTATAGACTTGTTGCATTTAACTGCTATATTATTTGTACGCTGTTTTCATCCTCATTCTGTTGGACTAAATTTTTGCTGCATGAGGTGCAAATCAGTAATAAGATATGTTTGGAATGATACTAAGCTTAAGAATCTACAAACGGTAAATGCACAGAAATAGGATCTTTAATATTTTGAAAAGGTTGATATATTTCAGGATTTGTGTTGCTTTTGGTATCTAAACTGAAAGCTCTAATGCAAAATACAAGGTTCCCATTAAATATGCTTATCGTGTGTGCCCATATGCATATATGGAATGGGATAATAAGTTGGTCACTTGGAAGTTGGAAGTTTCTCGTTAAAAAATAAGACATGAAATTTAATAATGGAGAGTATATTGTTGGTTTTCTATATAGTTGATTGATTTTCTATATAGTTGATTGATTATTAAATTCATTACATATTGCAAACAATGTGCATACTAATTTATATGGAGTTTTGAAATTTAGAAGAAAGGAGAAATACTATAAAATTATAATTTGTTGAGTAAAGTACACGGATGGTCCCTGTGGTTTACCAAAATTTTGGATTTGGTCCCTAGCTTTTCAAAAGTACACGGATGGTCCCTGTGGTTTGCACTTTGTAACGCATTTAGTCCCTAGCCAACAAATCTAAAGGTTTCAGCAGGTCTAAGTTAAGGACTAAATGTGTTACAAATTGCAAACCACAAGGACCATCCATGTACTTTTGGAAAAAGCTGGGGACTAAACACATTACAAAATACAAACCACAGGGACCATCCGTGTACTTTTGAAAAGCTAGGACCAAATTCAAAATTTTAGTAAACCACAAGGACCATCCATGTACTTTACTCTAATTTGTGTGTGCCAAAGGATGAAGGACAACCTACCCTTGCCCTTTTTTTAACAGTACTTCTATTAACTGTGAAATGTTTTTTTGCAGCGATGAAAAATATTTGCAATTTCAAGTTAATAATCATCTGCAGTACAGATGTGCCTCATGCCGTGGAGAATGTTACCAGGTACATATAGAGATACAGCTACGAGTGGTAAATCTAGAGGTGGCAATTCAACCCGTTCACTTATGAATGGATCAATTTGGGTTGTGTTTTATGATCTTGTAAGGTCAAATTTATAATATAAAAAGTTGAAAGGGAAACGTTTAAATGAGGTTGAAATTTTGTCCAAAAGCTATTTTAATGCATAAAATCTTCTAAATTGTTTTATACAACGATTTAGATTACACGGGTAAAGTTATTCTACAAAGGCTCCTAAAAATAAGAAGTGTACAAAGACAATGAATTGCAAAATATAACACAATGTCGAGCAAAATATAACACAATGCTGAAAAATATAACACAACGTCGAAGAAAAAAGACACAATGAGTCACAAAAAAAAAAGACACAATGATGCAAGTTTAGAAAAGACACAATGACAAATAAGAAAAACACAATGATGTAAACAAAAAAGTGTAAAATCTACAAGCTAAACATCTAAAAACAAAAACCTAAAATCTCACATCGTAGAGTTCGATGAGACGGTTCCATGCCGCTTGAATGAGGTCAATTGGAGTCCGTTTGATACTCTTCTTACTACTTCTTATTTTTAGGAGACTTTGTATTTGATCCTAACCCTCAATGTAATAAGGGAAAATTTCATATATTTTCCTCAAACCCTTAAATAATACCCTATTTATCTATAAAAATACTTGAACATCAAGTATACCATTTTCATATTTATGACATAAATACCCTTCCCTTATGTAAAGTCTAAGGTTATGAGTGTTTGAAGTGTAAGCAGAAGAAGTAGGGTATGATAGTAATATTATAACTTGTATTCAATGAAATGGGTAAATACTTAATCTGAAGTGTTTTGAAGATGGATATATTTGATATAGTTTTTTCGTTTGATATAGTTTTTTCGGTTGGGTATTTATATTAATATGTTATCATATATGAAATTTCCCTATGTATTAATTATAGTTTCTGGAATCGCATAACACATTAATTATTTTCGATTTTTGTCACCTCTAGGTCAATTATTTCGGGTTTATCTTGACCCGTTTGATGTTTCAGGTTAGGGATCTTGAAGATGCTGTTCAAGAGTTGTGGAGGAGGAGAGACAAAGCCGACCAAGATTTAATTGCAAGCCTAAGGGCCGCTGCTGGATTGCCAACTCAAGAAGAAATATTTGCAATCACACCTTATTCTGATGACGAGGACGATGGACCTCCATTGAAGAAAGAGTGCGGCCATTCAATAAAGTTTTCTCTCAAAGGGTTAGTTGACAAATCACCCAAAAAGAATAAGGATCATATAAAGAAATCTGCAAACAAGAAGTACACACGCGAAAAAGGGTTTCGCGCACCTACATTTGGTAGAATTGAACACAGTGATGCTCAGTCTATTGGATCCATCACAGGGGATAACAAGGATGAAGACGTGCAGTCTCGTAGATATGAAGAAGCTAGTTTGACCGACGGTGTGTGGCCTGTTGACCAACCGGAGGCTAAGAAACTCAAACTTGTTAATGTGGTTCCAGTGAAAACTGATCATAGAAGCTCAAGACACAAAATGAAAAATCACGGGCCGAATCAGTTGGATGATACTGGAGTCAAATCCAATAAGACTAAGTTGGTTATTCATTTAGGTGGTAGAAATAAAAATGTAGTAAATTCTCCTTCAAAGTCTCTCCCAGATCAAGTGTTGACAACTTCCAACAGTAAGTTTTTTTACAATATTTTTTAGAGTAAAATGCCATTTTCGTCCCTGAGGTTTGACCAGTTTTGCGACTTTCGTCCAAAGGTTTGTTTTTCGCATTTGGATCCAAAATGTTTGAAATCTTGTCATTTTCATCCGGCTCGTTAACTCCATCCATTTTACTTTCGTTACGTCAGGGGTATTTTCGTCTTTTTTATTTAGTAAGGGTATTTTGAATACTTGTGCATTATGCTAAATGCTTGTACATAAAGTGAAAAAACCCGAATTGCCCTTTAAGTTAACCAAAAGACGAATATACCCGACTTAACAGAGAAAAATGGATGGAGTTTAACGAGCCAGATAAAAATAGCCTAACTTTTTGGATCTAGATGTGGAAAAACAAACCTTTGGACGGAAGTCGGGAAACTAGCCAAACCTCAGTGACAAAAATGACATTTTACATTATTTTTTTATTTCAATTGAAGTTAAGATTGTTGAAAATATATCGTATCGAGTTTCAAAATGATAATGACAGGTGAAAAGTCGTCCATGGGTGATGGACCACCGCGGGGTCCACAAAAGGAACTCAAGCCTTTATTGAAACTGAAGTTTAAGAACCCGTATGGCGATGATCGGAGTTCGTGGGCTTCTCCTGGGGAGGATGATAAGAGCTGTGTCAAGGGTCAGAGGTCTAAGAGAAAGAGACCGCCACCACCATCACCACCGCCTCCAGCTTCTACGAAGGAAGATAAAGATACGATCATGGACGCAAAGTGGATAATTCAAAAGTTGGGAAAACATGCAATTGGAAAGATTGTGGAAGTTCATCAGCCATCCAACAATAGCTGGTGAGTCAAAAGGTTAAAACTGTCATTTTGGTATCATGGAGTGATCTGATATTTGAAACTGTATTCTTTTTGCAGGCACAAGGGAACGGTAACCGAAGTCTCTGAAGATACGTCTAGTGCATCAGTTACTTTAGATGATGGAAAGGCGATGAATGTGGATCTTGGCAAACAAGGAATTCGTTTTGTTTCTCAGAAGCAGAGACAGTGAGGGAGGTAACCAACCAACCTCTACTACTTGCTGTGAATTTTTCTGTGATTGTGTCGGGACGGGGAGTAAGTATAACAGATGTAGTTTGTTCATTATATTTGGTTGTTGTCAGATGCTTAGTACAGTCAGTATTGTTAATTTCACCATTCACATATCTTTGTCCAAGTTTATGTACTGCTAGCATCCATCATAGGTAGGTAAAAGTCACTCTAGACCGAACCAAACAATTGTCCTGTCACAGGTCGAGTCGTCTAGTCAGTTCTATAGCTCTTGAAAACGACCAAAAACGTCTTTTAAAAAAGTTTCCAAGTTGAAACTGCTTTTAAGTTTATATTTTTGTTTAAATTGGTAATAAAATCACAGTAAAAAGTGGTTGGAAATTACAATAAATTCTTGCAAGAAAGACTCAAAAAAGCTAGCTAAGAACCGAAAAATATAATATTTTAAAATTTCAGAAAAAATAAAATTAAATAATCATACTACAAATTGTTGTTTCAGAAAAAATAAAATTAATACAAATTGTTATCAACAAAATATATATTAAAATGATGTTTTTTGTGATATTTAGTACGATTTAAAGATGTATATGATATTTAAATTTGATTTGAATATACTATCATATTTTGAAAGTTTTATAGATATATAGATAGATAGATTATATTACTTACGATTTAAAGATATATATGATCTTTAAATTTGATTTTAATATACTATCATATTTTGAAAGTTTTTATAGATATATAAATAGATTACATTATTTACGATTTAAAGATATATATGATATTTAAAATTTGATTCAAAAATTAAAAGATTACATTATTTACGATTTAAAGATATATATGATATTTAAATTTGATTTGAATATACTATCATAATTTGAAATTTTCTATAGATATATAGATAGATTACATTATTTAAAATTTGATTCAAAATTAAAAGATAAATTACAGTAGACGTATTATAAACTCTAAAACCATACATATACGAGTTGAAACCTCGAATACTCCTCGCCGGAACCCCATTTCTTTCCTCCACCGTAGCTTTATAACCACCATGACCGCCAATGGGGATTTCTGCAATGAGAAAGGTCGTAACGTCAATGACGGTTGCTGCGATTCCAAAGGCGATAGCGCCAAAAGCGATAGCACCAAAGACGATGGTCACCGCAATACTAAACCCCCTACTCTTTCCTGCTGCATAATATCTGTTTGAGTAAACTGCAATTTTACACCCTGAGGTTAGGGGTGATTGGCACTCCTACCCCCCCTAAGGAAATAATTGCAAAATTACACCCCACTGTTTGACCTTATTTCGCACTTTTACCCCCCGCCGTCTAATTGAGTAACAGAACTGTTAAGTCTAAGTTGAAATGACTATATTACCCTTCCATTTTACCCCCCAACATTTCTGTTAAGTCGCACAATTACACCCCACTGGTAAATTACTAATTTGTCCTTTTCTATTACCCCCTGTACTTTGTGATAACACACAACATTACCCCCTGAAATTTACAAAACCCTTCCCGCCAAAATCAAATAGCTGTTCTTTGATCTAAAACCTAACAAGCAAATACCTGAAACGTAACAATCATACCTGTTAAAAAATCTGAAACGTAACAATCATACCTATTTCTATAAGGTGTTCACACCAACAAGCAAATACCTGTTCAACCAGTGGGAATGCATACAATCATACCTGCAATGTCAACATAATGAGTGTATACATCCAGAATCATAATTGCAGTACATAAGTGTATACATCCAGAATCTGATTAAGCCACTGTTGAGTGTGCTGCACAATTTGGAGCACATAAGTGTGCTGCTAATGTGAACTGTGACCATAAGTGTATGCACATGAGTGTATACATGATCATAAGTGTATGCACATGAGTGTATCCAGAATCTGATTAAGCCCAAACTGTGACCATAAGTGTATGCACATGAGTTTATACATGATCAACCAGGTCATTTTAATGAGTGTATACATGATTATGCCCAAACTGAAGGACTCATTGCATATAACTGAAGGACCAGCATTCCTTTGAGATGCAGACTCATGATCTCATTGGATCCACCAACGAGCTCCTGTCCTATAAAAACAGCCAGGACACTTGGCTTACACCCTAAGCTCATAAACAGTTGGGTTTGCTGTGGCATATACAGCAAGAACTCTTGCTGAATATAACCACTGCTCTATCTTTCACCAATCTTGTGACAATGGCCATTTTTATACAATTGAATGCCCTAAGCTCATAAACAGTTGGGTTACCCTTTTATGTTAATCTTAAATGGAATGCCACAGGAGGTAGATTGCAATTTGATTGAATAATATGCTGTTCAGTTACTGTGTGCTCAAACATGATCAAACATAATCAAACATGATTATGCCCAAACTGCAAAGGCCTCATTGCAGGCTGCAAATGCATAATCAAACAGATTTCATGCCCAACAGGTTACTAAACAAGCTGCAAATGCATAATCAACCTGCAAATGCATAATCAAACAGATTTCATGCCCAACAGGTTACTAAACAAGCTGCAAATGCATAATCAACCTGAATGTATGCATTTTAACACAGAGGATATAGGAGATTGTATGCATTACCCAAAAGCTTTTTTGATCAAACATAATCAAACATAATGTCAACAACCTAATTTTGATCAAACAAAATACCCAAAAGCTTTTAGACAAAAGCTAAATAAGTTACCTTAGGTTAACCTACATATTACACAAAAGCTTAGATTAAGTTAAGTTAACCTACATATTACACAAAAGCCTAATAACTACTAGACTAAACATCCGCTCAACTCTCCGGTGGTAGATGGAAGTTGAGGACAGGCCTCCCAAACACAGAGACCACCAGGTGGAACACCATAGATGAGCTTGATAAGCTCATCGTCAGGTCAACTGTAAAAAAACCAACATTAACCAAATCAGACCCTAACCCCTGTGTATAACATGATAATGACTAAATCTGACCCTGATTAACTAACATTGGCATATTATACCTTTCGTGTGGCGGATGATATAGCGGAGTAGCCAAAAGAAGACCGGCATTTCGGAGAAGATGGTGGATCGCCTGTGGTTGTGATCGGAGAAGATGGTGGTTGTGATCGGAGAAGATGAAGTCGCCGGTGTATGGTGGATCGATGGTGGTTGTGACCGGAGAAGATGGTGGTTGTGATCGGAGAAGATGGTGGTTGTGATCGCCTGTGGTTGTGATCGGAGAAGAAGGTGAGAGCTCGATGGTGGGAAGGTGGGGGGGTAATTGTGCGTGAACATGTTACTTATAGGGTTTAGTTTCTCCAAGAAGCTTTAGATAAGAGTGAAAGGACAATTATACCCTTTGACTTTTATGTTACTCAGTTGACTGTTAACTCAATTAGACGGCGGGGGGTAAAAGTGCGAAATAAGGTCAAACAGTGGGGTGTAATTTTGCAATTATTTCCTTAGGGGGGGTAGGAGTGCCAATCACCCCTAACCTCAGGGTGTAAAATTGCAGTTTACTCTATCTGTTTTCTTCATCGCAGTCGTCATATTCCTCTTCATAACCTTTATCTATGCAACCAGCGACGATTCCTCACCAACTTTCACCCTTCAAGACGCCAAACTTTACGCCTTCAACTTCTCCAAAACCACCTCCACCCTCACCACCAGCCTCCTAATCACCATCTCCTCAGTCACCGAGGCTGGCAAAACCGCTTTAAACTTGGACAAACTTCACGTCTACGCCTCTTACAGGAACCAACAGATCACACCACCAACGGTGCTTCCTCCGTTGTACCTAGGCAACAAGCCGGACAACACCATTTGGTCTCCTTACCTCAACAGTACTCAAGTCCCCATGAACCCTGATCTTGTCGGGTCTTTGGTCCAAGACGTGACAGCTGGGACGGTGTTGATTCATGTTAAACTCACGGGACGTTTAAGATCAAAATCTGGATTTATTCGATTTCGACATCTGGTGAAAGTAAAGTGCCCCGCGTATATTGTGTTTGGCAACACGAATAATAGTAACGTCATCGGTTCGATCGTTAAGCAACCGTTTGATAAAGGGTGTGATGTTGACGTTTAGAAGAGAATGGATGGAAAATCATAACCAAGGGGCTTTTTTTTATTTATGTTCATAATCTAATTTTCTTGCATGACTTTTGATGATATTCTCTTGCATATGTTCGATTATATTATATATCATCTGTTATGTTTTTCTCTTTTTCGCTATTTGTGTGTCTCTTTTTAATAAAAGAGCGTGTTTAATCTTATTAACGTAATCGTCCTTGCAATCTGCATTTGTTTGATATCGTATTTTCATACCGTCTCACCAATGAATCGACAACAATTTAATTACCGCTTAATGCTTCAACACGTTTTCAAGTATCGTTCAATACTCATTAGAACAACGTGCATGGGTTTGTGGCGATTGGGTAGTCGCTTTTACCTGATTAAATTCAATTAGTTTTCAAGTAAACAAAAATCATGTTCGGTACCAGCATAACTAACTAGATCTGGTATAAGAGAAACAGGTTTTTTTTTGTCACAATTTTCCAGTCATTATTACATATATGGAGCCTACATGCATCTTCGTAACTTTCGATTGGTCACAAAACCCCTTTGGTTAGGCAATTGTATCAAGAGTTACAATGGTTCTTTCGTAACTGCGAACCATGTACGTTCAATGGAACCAACCATCGTGACCCTTGAATTTAAGCACCCGGACTATTGCTAGTGTCTAAAACTCAATTAGAGAAGAGGAAATGAAGGTAGATTTCACAATGCTCAACATAGCATGAATTTTAAGATTAACTTGTGATATATACATACGCAGACAAGGCAGATCAAATAAAAAAGTGTTTTCATAGAAATGTAGTAAGAAGTGAATCTGAATCTTGATCAAGACAAATCAATAGTTAATATGAGCCGGTGACAATTTCCTATTTACTTGCATTAGTCATATGATTTTTTTAACGATCAACTAAATCACCGGATAAGCATACTAGGATGTCCTCAATCGAGCAAATGAATCCCCTCCTCTATAACGGTCAGAGTTGGATGCATATCTGAGCCACCAAACCACCAGTTCCGAGGAAAACCAAGTGACTAACACTAGACCAATTTATCAAAACGGATTAGTCATATGAATTAAATTACGAAACGGACAATAACCTCGAATAGCGAAAACATGCAAACACACGAAATTGGGTGATACTAATAATAGACCTTTATTTAGACTTTGGTTACCACGATCTTTAACAAATAGGTCAAGTAATTTGAGACTACACAATTAAGATGCAGAATTTGGTTTTTGAGTTTGGTAATATAATATTTGTTTTTGAATGATATAATAATATCCCTCAAAAATATATCACCTTAATTTGATATTTTGTTTCTAAATATTATTATGATATGACACGTCTTTGACAATTCCAATATCTTCTACTCTAAAGTGGATACTCACATTCATATCGATATTGTCATTAACACTAATAGCGTTTGTAACCCTAACATCGATATTCTACTCTCAAATTGCATGTGAATCTCTCAAGCTGCAAAAAAAATGTTTTTTTTACTGCAACGAAACATCACATCCAACCTTGACTGATGAGAAGTAGGATTTGACAATCCCACCTTCCTTCAAGTCAAGCACTTGGCACACCCTCGTTTTCTAAATTTTTTTTAACAAATAACAAAAAGATTTATTAAATTAGCAAGAAGCTAAACCAAATTTACAAATCCAAATAAAGGTTCACCATATCAAACAAACAGAAAACAAAAGGAAGCAACAACAGAACTATCCAAAGCCATCAAAGCTTCTCCATTTTTCCATGGTGAGAGTTGGATCCTTTGAGAGATTTTTGACCCATAGGAAACTCATAGCCTTTATCTTCTCTACAACTTTTGCCACCACCGGGTATGCACCTTTGAAAATTATCTGAGTTCTAACGGACCAAATGCTCCAAATTGCTACTTGAATAATAGCTTGAAAAGCCTTCGTTTTCTAAAGTCAGACGTAGGATTACAAACTACTTTCTTTTTCTAAAACCACTTGATTAAAGTGCTTCAGCTTACATTTTTTAAAGACCAGTAGAATTACCAACCCGGTTACAGTGAGAGCAACAACAATAGCATGTTTAAAGAACATGACCATCTAAACACATACCCCCGGTTTTGCCCCTCTCACAGCAACAACCAGCCTAAAAACACACCCACACTCATCCCTCCTCATAACCCCATTTTTTAACGTTCTTACACAAAAAAATTAAAGAAATGCAACCTTATTCCTTGATTTTAAATCCTTTTCAATAGAAAGATTTGATTGAAAATAATTTTTAATACATTAAATCTTTACTTTATTTTAAAAATTTTACTTTACTTTTCAATAAAATCTTTACTTTATTTCAAGGTTGGTGAATTTGCTAGTCGCTAGTCGGCCAGTGAGATGGAGACTAGTGACTACTCGGGATTAATCGGATCGCGTTTTTTATATGTAATTTTCAATTTTATGTATACATACACATTTTTATAGGTCAACATTTTAAGTAGCTAGGTTTTAACTCTTACTCAACTCGTATTTTTAAGTATACAAGATTAATTGTTGGAATTCACATGTATTGGTTGGAAACTGACAAGAATTTAGAGGATTTGGCCGGAATATACAGGTTTTTTGCCGGAATCAAGCATCCATACAACTTAATTCATTTTCTGTTATTCGTTTATTAAACTGAGAGTAAAATGCCAAAATGGTCTTTGAGACCAATTTTTGCCGTTTCAATTAAAAAATGAATTTTTTTTTTGTATGTGGGTCCATAAGGTTTCATTTTCGTTACCATTTTCATATAATTGACAAACTATGTTAGAATTTTCCTATTAATTTCTCTCTTTTTGTTGTTTTCCTTGTTAAATTAAAATATATTATGACATAAAATGATGATTATACCCTTCATTTAAATGAGAAAAACGACAAAAAAGGAAGAAATTAACAAAAAAATCTTAACCTAGATTGAAAATTAGATGAAAATAGCAATAGGCCTGTAAATGAACCGAACATTCAGGAACTATTCGTGAACTTGTTTGGCGGGAAGTTCGTTTATGTTCGTTTATTTAATAAACGAACAAACACGAACAAAAAATTTTGTTCATTTCTTTAAATGAACGAACATGAACACACCTTGTGTTCGTTCATTTATGTTCATGAACGTTCGTTTAAGTTCGTTCATTTATGTTCATGAACGTTTGTTTATGCTCGTTTATTTAAGTTTGTTTAAATTTTAGTAAATACATAAATAGTTATATTTACATAAATATTATGTTTTATAACTATTTATATAAATATAACTAATTAGTAATTGAGTTTTCTAGTAACAAAAAATGAAATTTAAAAAAAAATAGATCGTAACTGATCACTTACTTAATATTTATATAAAAAACTACTTAATTTTAGTATCTATGAACCCTAATTAGATGTGTTTTCGGATGAACTATAATATATTAGACTTGTTTGTTTGTTTTCACTAATGTTAAATTCTGTTTGTTTATATTTGTTCAACTAGCTTACAACCCCGTGTATTACACGGGTTAAATGACAAAAAAAATATAAATTATAAACTTGTATATAATCTTTATTAATGAAATAACTTATTTAGATAAAATAGTAAAACAAAAGAACAGTTAATTTTCACTATTCAAAATAATTTTCTAAGTTTTCACTTCTCTTTTGAGATACTACAATCCATTTTATTATGTCTTAAAAAGAAGTAACACTAAAAAATAAAAAAATAATGATCATAAAATTGTATGTATTTTTAAAAATAATTATAAGTTATTAGGTTCTGGTAAATGAATTGTAATTAAATTCTACTATGTATATTAATGATATAATAAATACTTTGATATAAATACTCTTTTTAGATATATGGATCATAAGACAAGATACAAATTTTATCATTGTATAGAAAATATTACATATTAAAAAATCATACTAAATAAAGTATACGTTTAAAAAAATATGACTAAAGTTTTTTAAACTATAAATTTGAGCGTCTAGAACAGCTTTTTTAATTAGTAGTTGACATTTAAATATTCAAATTAAAATTTTTATAATGTTATATAATGTCTTTATTTAGCATGATGATAATGTCTTTAGTTGCGTAATATGATTGAAATTAAGTTTAATATTTAAAACTCAATGTTATTAGGAAGTTGGACCATTTTTTAAGATGAAAACATATTGATAGTAACATAAATTTAGAATTGGAAGAAAATATTGAACACATGTATTACACGGCTTAAGTAAATATAATGTTATATACTTAATAGCAAAAAAAATGTCTTTTAAAAACCATTTAGTGTTCGCTTTAAAGATAATTTGGTACTTTATTTAGATAATCCGCTTGTAATTTTAGTCTTCTAAGTTATATACTATAAGTACTAGTTGTACATGTGATTTGATACTTTATTAGTAATTATTGTTTATATCCAAATAATATATTTTATCTTAACAAATATATATGGTTAGGGTAAAATGAAAATTTCTACAAGTTATGAGAACTTAGAGAACTCGGTCTTACAAAAGGTTTTTTGAAATTTTTACAGGGGGTGTGAATGAGCGGTTAGAGACTCAGAACGTTAGACTTTTTGATTTTGGATTTTAGTGGTTAAAACCACTAAAACATAGAGACTCAAAAAGTAATTTACTATTAATTAAATTTGAAATTATACGTTTGATCTCTAACTATATTAAATAATATTATACTTATTATATTATTTGATACATTTATATTTGTTATAGATAATTATTAATTAAATTTGAATTTATACGTTTACATCTCTAACTATATTAATTAATATTATATTATATTTTGTGTATAAAAATTAATATGTAATACTATTATTAAAAGGGAGGAGGCACCTGAGAGTGACACGTGTACAAAAATATTTTTGTTTATTAGTATACTAAGCTATCACCCGGGAACATCCCCGGCTAGAAAAATTTTGTTTTCAATAATAAAAAGTACATAAACAAACATTTTCAAACTCATTAGCATCTTCTTTCTCTTCCCACAATAATTTATTTGTTCAGTTTCATTGTATCTTATCTTTGTCTCCATGTGTATTCATTGTTTTCGTGTAAAGCTAATAACCTTTTAATTTTTAATGAGATCTCAGTATAAAAATGTTTTGTAAACCCATACAAAATGTTATATTGTTTGTTTTTAAATTATATTATATTATGCTTTTACTTGAATTTTCAACTAATGAAATTCATAAACATATTATAAACAACGTGTTTTAGGAAATTATATTTATTTTGTTTTCTTTTTTCTTTTATTAAGACTCATCGATTAATGTCAAACATAGTACTCTGATCATTGTGATGAAATCCTTACACGACAAATGATAAGTTAATTAAGTTAAAAGGAAAAAAATATTGGTTAAAAAATGATAGATTTATTCATATATATAAAAAAAAGTATACAAAGATCAAACAACCACGTCAAACAAACTAAAATATTCAAAAAACCAATGTTTAAAACATAAAAATCATAAAAACTGCTTTGAATTCATAGAGATAGGAGCTAAATCTCTTTCTTGCTAATTTTCTCCGAATCCTTGACGTTACTTGGAGTTGGAAGAGTTGCAGACGTCAACCTAGCCTGTGTAAATTTGCTAAAAGTTTAGTGAATGCCTTCTTCTCCATTATATAAAATGAGTGTAGCAATCACCTAATGCAGAATCTGAAAAAATGGTTTTATGATTACTTGGATGGCTTAAAAACTCCCAACCCATTTTGGATTGAACCCAATCTAACCCGTCACCCTACCGGCCCGAGTGCCCGACCCACCCAGGTAAAAGCATACCTTATCTTCGGCAAGTAGGAGAAGATGAAGAAGAATTTCAAGAGGTTTGGCATCTGCAGCCATCAGATATACCTTATCTTCAGTAAAGTAGGAGAAGATGGTTTGAGGTGACTTTCAATATGTTTAGCCCGTTTAACCCATCCCTTTTTTACTTGTTCAAGATTAAGAATAACCCAAATCGACCCATTATTGAGAAAACGGGTCGAATATGCCAACTCTACTCTAGTAAATTCAATTAAAAAGTTATTAAAAGACAAACTTAAGCCAGCTCTAACATAGTAAACTATCCAAAATTGCCTAAATTGAAAGGTCTGAGATGATCACCTTCCATCAATGCCATCAATCCATCAGACCTTTAATAAACATAAGTTTGTATATTATTCGTGAACTTTTCTTTACGAAGATAAGTTATACAAAATTTATGTAATCCAATGAAATAAAAACATAACAATTTTATTCTATAGGTATGGAAAACTATGTATAAAAAGTAAATAAAATACCAAGTTGGAGACGTATAAAAAGTAAATAAAATACCGAATTGTCATTGGTTGTTTGTGGGTGAGCTTGATGACACACTAAAAAGTTAACAACATGAGCATAAACCTTAACTTAATATTTATAAAAACATAAGAACAAAGAAAAGAAAAGAACAGGATCATGCATATTTACCAGTGAAACAAAGTTGCCAACTACACGTCCATCATCTAGACACATCCAAGGTCCATATGTGTTGAACATATGCGCAATTCTGACCTGAAAAATAGGATCCAGTTACCACCAAATGATAGCTAGTTGGGATATTATAATTACACGAACAGAGGATCCAGTTACCAAAAGATAGTTAGTTGGGACTTGGGGTATTATAATTACACGAACTATTGTTTCTTTAAATGTAGAAATTATGATATATAAGATGCATTGTGCCATTATCCGAACTTTATCAAGATTATTAAAACCTTGCTTTTATTATCTAGCTTGATGTGACCTCAAAAAAAGGGTAAAAAGTCAATACATACCTCCACACCAGCTCCTTGATGATAATTCATTGTTAAAACTTCAACAGTTCTTTTTCCTTCATCATAGCAGCTACTAACACATACATAACTCAACAACTTTAGTTTAAAAAATACAAAGATAATATAAGAGAAAATAATAACAATTAAATAGTGTACCTATTGGATTCATATGTCCCCAATATATATAGTGTACCCCGATGATCATGATTTGGTCGGTCCATATCATAGGCGTATGTTTCGCCTGTCGTGATTTGGTTAGTCCATCTTATTGGCGTATATTTCGTCTGTCGTGCCCAAAGATGCCATGTGTAATTGTTTTATTGGTTGAAAAGGTCAACGTTTATCGTTGCAAACAATTTAGTCAGTGTTCATTTTGGTAATTTTGATGGTCAGCTAATAAGTAATTGAATTTAGGGCTTACTGCTTGCATTAAATCATAGATTTCCGACTCCTTAAGTTAGCAACGACTCGTTTTAATCCAGCCTTAAGTTCATCGAAAGTAATGTGACCGCTGTTGTCGGTATCTATCATCTGAAATTTGTTTCAGCCCAGCTATTTCTTCTTCTGATAGGCTTTCCGCTAACACACACACGATAACCAGTAATGTAAAAGAAAAGAAGGGTTGTGAACTTTCACTTGTAAGCCAAACATTGTAGTATAATTGTAGGTTGTGTCCATAACAATGGCGAATGGCGTGGATCAATATGCGAAATAAATCAGTAGAACAAAAAACAATCAATTAATAATTAGACTTGTTATGATTAAAGAGTTTTAATTATCTATGAATATTCGTGGTTTGGCTTACACCTTCAAGCCAACGACAAATGGCTAGTTTTTGAGCTTTAACAAAGTTTTTGCATCGCCTTTTCTACCATTGATCTTAAAGGATATGTCAGTGTCTTCTAAATAACCAAAAAATCGTGTGAATTGTTATGGAAAAAAAACATAAAATTAAAATATTTCTACCTCTACACCAGGCGGTTTAATTTGACCAAGAACTTTTGCATCGCCTAAATCCACAACTGAGCCTCCCATATCAAATTACATAAGCTCTGTTGAACAACAGGTCCTCTTTAAAATTGTAGCCACCACTAAGAACAAAATAGATCATTATTAATTATTCCTCGCAAAAAGATAAATATTATTTACTACTCAAATAAAATAAAATAAAATAAAAACCAAGTGCCATATTACATAAATTATTGACAAAGTGGAAATATAATTTGAAGATAGTCGTATATAACGACAGAAGTAATATTATTTAAAAGATGGTATAACAATTTGAACAAAACCATAAAGGAAGATAATATGGTTAATTACATAGAAAACAATACAGTAAGAATGAAACATACACACAAAAACTTCATTTGGATAAATTATTATTCTCACATACCAATTGACGGATAAATTATTATTCTCAAATACCAATTGACATCATTCATTGGTTGTGTCACCAAATGCATGAACATGGAAATCATAAGGTCCAAATTTGAGAGCGAAAGGTCTGCGGTAGTAGAAGCACCTGACACATTCGTTAAGTAAATTAACTAATATGCTTATTAGTGCTCCATACAACATCAAGATTCAGAGTACATTTCTATAATTACCTTCTGCCACTCGATTAAAAAATTTGGTGCGACCAACGCCCTCACTTGCTAAGAACCACAACCACCTTCACCGTTTTAGTTTGTGGCCGACTGAAACACTTGAATAACAAAATATTAAAAACCCACCTACAACTTATAAACCATACAGTATGTTAGTATCTAATACGCTTGTAGAACTCATGTATAAAAAGGCCATAGGCGTTTGGTTTGTATCGCACCATCCTAAAAGTAATCAACTTTCAGAAGTGATTCTAAGCATGTTCTTCAATTTTGAATTAGCCTATTTTTGCATATCCAAGAAGGCCCTCTGAGTGGTCATTTAGGGGCCTTGTTAGCGAGACATCATTCTTCCCTAAGTTGCCAAAGTCCGATCGAAGCGAGCAAGAGATAGAGGAATCATCCAAGCTTAAAAGAGCACACGTTAAACAGGTTAAAACTTAAAACTTCGTAATCCATTCTTTAAAAAAATAATTCATTACTAAAATATTATAAGTTTTCCAATCATTACTGACTCGCTCTCAGATAATCAATAAACAGTTAGACACATCGTAATTAAGTGAATCCAAACTGATAGATACAAATTTGACCCGCAACCCACCCATTTTGCGATCTGTACATAAACTCATAGCACGGTAAATGAATTTATACATGGTGCAAATACTGATCTGTTTAAACTTTTCCAGGAGTTGAAATCTGCATGCCTGGAATTTGATAGCCAAAATTTGGCCAACTTTGACTCGACACATTTGGGAAACCACCTGATTTGTTGAGCTAACATAGCAAGTTGATTATTACCCTACTAAATTCACATAAAAAACGAAATTAGTGCTCATTATCTCTGAAAAATCACCATCAGAACTCTGGGTTGTCAGAATTGCAGGCGGAAGTTTAGTCATTTTTTCCCAATGCTACGTGGCGTGAATTTTGTCGTTACCGGCTCAAGTCATCGGAAACAAAATTTACCAGTTTAACCCACTGGTTCGAGCCATGTTAAAAAAATACGTTCGTTTTCAAAACCTCATCAACTTATTAAAACTGACCCAATTGACCCGTGTAAGAAACCTATTTGCTGATAGAACTAACCCAATTGAGGTGTTTCAGAGAAAATGATCATTCTTCGTGTTAAATAAAACTGACCACTTGAGCCATGTAATGAACAATCGATCAACTTGTTCTAAAAAGCTGACCTATTTGACCCATTAATTAAAACTTTAAAACTATGGCATGTATGAGAACTATACAAATCATACTAACCATCTTCCAAAACTAAAATATTGCAGCGAAATCGCTTACCAGATGGTTGTTGACGACGCATAAGTTAAATCCGATTTTGAATTTAGATTAATATTCTATTTCGATGCATAAATATTGCACTCATGTTGTCGGCTGTTCTAAAATTTAGTCCCAGTTCCAAAACCTTAACATAATATATAAATTAAAGAGCCAATTAGAAATCACCAAAAAGAGAAATGTTTACTACATGATAACCCCATGCTCCAGACAAGTTAATTTACCAAATGATCATCACCGGTTGATTGACGACAAACTCTTTTTTCGGTAATCATAGGTGAGATCTTCCCATGTACAAACTTGAAACCGCAGCTTCTTTCTGCAAAGATTTTCACATACAAATATAAAAGTCATCAAATAATAGAAATATAACATTCAAGGGGAGACGCAATGGTAAATGCTCGACTCCCATCTAGCAAGGGTCTTAACCCTTTAAACGCCACCTTCCCAGTTTACACTATGCACTTTACCTGGTAATAACGGTCAGCAAGGTATTGATAGGCCCATGAATTCTCCCTGACAAGATTTATCATCTTTTATTTTAATTTATTATAAACTTTTCTTGAATTCTCGTAAATCATTGCTGATTTGTAAAACCCTTATTATTATTTAACAATTTTCGTATAATTTACGAAAATAAACGGGTAATTAGAATTTCAATACATTGAAAATACGGGTTTCATTAAACTTTATTTACAGAATTAAAACTATACAAAATAACATGTTTGAGTTCGTCATTTAACAAAACAACGATACATAGTGCGGAAGCTTATTTCTTGATCGTGTTCGGTTCTTCGTTGTGCTTGATCGTCCTCCGGTGCTAAAATCATACCTGAAACTCATAAAACATGAGTTGGATTAGTCATATGTAACTTAGAACGTATTTAAACGAGTCCGGGAAGCGAAACTGATTAAAATAATTTTTTTTCGCTAAATCAGGGTTCTGTCGCGTGTCGCGGAGGAACCATGTTGTTCCTTCGGGTGTCGCCTGGGAAACCAGTTTCCAACAGGTTGCAGTTCAGATCAGCTATGCCAGTTTTTACGGAAACGACCATAACTTCTTCGTTATTGATCTGTTTTACCCGATTCTTTTTCCTACGCGTCCGTAATTTAATCCTCCATCTTATGGAGTTAAAATCCTACATCCAACATAAGAAACTTTGAGACTTCTAAGCCTTTGACTCGTTACCTTTTTACCGAATTTTAACCCGTTTATGCATTTTATCAAACAAACGTATTTGTTTGATTCCTATATCACATACACTTCTACAAATTAATGTTACCTACCATATTAGGTTCTAATCATAGGTTTATTACACAATTTAAACCCGTTTTCGCTCGTATGCTTATTTTGACCCGTTAAGGGTATTTAAGCACTTTCGAGCCTAAAATCGCTTTCATTTGTATCTAACTTTATATTTTCACATTTCTTACCAAGTAGTCTTCCACCACAACTATATTTGTGGTGGATTTAATATGGAGATACATATATTCCGAGTTTTATCCCTCGGACTATCATTTTACGGCAAAGACCCATATTGAATCATTTGACCAAAGATTTACCCTTTTCATTCTTTATACTTATTCAAAGTATTTGCTTGATCATATAACTTGTTTTTAAACGACTCTTAAGGTTCATTTACTCGATTTTGCTTACGAGGGCGTTTTGGTCATCTTAAACCCTTTCTTTACAACAAAGGACTTCTCATGTCATAATTGAACAAAATTCCACTTTTTAAACTAGGATCTTGTTTAAATAGCCATCATGTTTTTAAAACACAATGACAATAACTTAAATCATTCAGTTTACTTAAAAGATAACCCAATGTCCATTTTAACTTGTTTAACCCTCATTGAACTTCAAGTTCTAATGATGATTTGACCAATTATACATACCTGGCTCGAATCAATATATTGACCCGTTTTGATACCTTGCCTTAGTAGCCGCTAAGTAATAGCGATGACAACATTCAATCGATATTTATTCCTGTAATCATGCAACTCGACAAAACATTAGCCGATATTGTCAAAGGGTGATATTTTCACCTTTTGACCCGTTTGGTCTATATGACCATTTACTTTTGCGAGATGGATTTATTATCATCTCGTCTACATAACTTGTACCGGTTTACACCATACGGTCAATTTACTTATAAAATTATTTCTTGATTATTTTGACCCCTTTATATCTTACGCCATAAAGTGTCCTTCAAACTAACGGTTATCGTCAACGAGTGACTACATTGCCATTTTACCCTTATTAATTGTATTGATTTACCTTATAACGTAAATCACTCAAAACTCATTATTTATTAGTCATTACATGACTAAATGACCTTATTAGCTCTTTTTAACCATTCAACATGGTTTATCATTATTGTCTTTTGTTTCGAACCTCGCACGTCGGGTCGAAACATCATAAGTCAAATGTGACTTTTGATTATTCAAAATCTATAAAACCAATAGATATCAAATAAAAGGTGTACGTTTTAACTTACCTCGCATCCCGAATACGCCTTTCTTCTCACTTGGTTCGTTTGACCCGCTCACTCACCAAGCTTCCACCTAGCTCGTTAAGCGCCAACTATCATTCATTATTCACAAGGTTGTTAGATTAGCCATCCCAAATCATGACTTTCACACCTTATGATTCTTTGACTATTTTTCTCTTTAAACTCAATCATAATTCACGAGTTTAATTCTTGTGTCAAGACTCACTTCTAATCAATTATGAACTCTTAACAAAATCCCTATTTTGTTCAAGTAGTTCATTCATACGAGTTATTATGGCGTTTATAAACACCAATGTAACATTAATTTCTTCAAATCAACTAAACCCATTTCATAGCAATTATGATTTATGTACCCAAACACCTAATTTGTTCAAGTACCTTGTTTCTACTATCAACTATGATGATTTCTAGCATAAACATATCATCATCTTCACTACAAAATCAAAACCCACTTAGCACATAGTAGGGTAATTATTAAATCCCTAGTTTTGACAACAATTCATCAAGTTTTCTACTAGGGTTTGTTTCTAAACTAAGATATAATCACAATAACACTCATAAATTCAACATTCATTCCAGAATTTCGATTTTTGATTGTTCATCATAATCTCAAAGTATCACCAAATCGTAAAATTCGACATACCTTGTAATCCCCATGACTTGTGTGTTGTGTGTGTGTGTGTTTTTTTTTTAAGTTTATAATTCCAATTTCAATTTACCCGGCTTTGGTCCCTCGTGTTTGGTTAGTTATTAATTAGATCACAACCTAATTATTTTCAATAATATTCCCACTTATTAACTAGGTTTAATATTCCTAGTGAACTTAGCGGGTTCGGAAATATTTATGACTAAGTATATTTTAGGTCCCGTTAACTCGGGCCTTTTATCCTTTTTATTTTCTCAAGCATTTATTCCCCTTTTTTTATTAATATTAGGTTTATTTATTTAAATCCTAATATTTACCGGGTTAAATTTTACCATTAACGGCATTTTACCCGTCCATCACTATTAACGAGGTTTGATTACTAAACCCGTTTTCGGGGTGTTACAAGTCTACCCCCCTTAAAGAGGTTTCGTCCTCGAAACCTTTTCTTACATAATTCATTGAGTTTAAACTCAATGCATTCGATCCGAGAAATATTTTAAACATTACTTATACTTTTTAACCAATCGTTAGTATTACCCGAAAAGTACGGTAACATCTTTTTGGTTACTAATTGTCTACATATCTCATACGAAATAGTGTAACTTCGAAATAACGTAATCTCGTTATTTCCACTAGTTTAGTTAACTTAGCGATATCCATCGCTTTCATATACTATCGAATTTCCTTATGAATCCGTTACTTTGACTCGTTTAAAGGTCTTTAGTGAAATCTTTCACTTTTAGCAACAATTTCTTTTGTTTTCAAATTCATTTATTCAGTTCAGTTATACCGAATCCACCGCTTACAAGCAACCAATTTACTTAAATGACCTTAACCGGTCTCACTAACTAGACTTATTAGTCCAGTTACTTTATACCCATCTCTCGGGCTACTAGGTGATTTTATTTCACATAATTTTCCTGACCGTGATCGCGTCACGTCGTGTTTTAGGTTTATTTCCCAATCATCTCATACTATATATGTTTGATAAAACGTTGTTTTTGACTAAAACGGAATTTTAGTTTAATGTTTTATCTTTAATTTATGTCAAGCAATTTTGACGACTTAGCATTTACTCTTTTACAGTCTTTGTTTTACGCGAGGATTCTCACTGGTTCTCTCGCTTTGTTTAAGTAACTCGCAGGTTCTCTCACGTGGCCTCGTAGGCTATTTCCTTAGGTCTTCACCCCCTTTTAATGGGAACCCTAAGGTTTATTCCCCTTTCTTTTCGTGACCCGAGGGTCATTCTGGTCCCGTAGACCTTAACGCTAATCGCATTCCCGTAGGTTACGATGATCCCACAGATTCATCTTTTATTTGTATCTACATTCAAATGCATATATGTATATATGCATATATAGCTTCAAAGCATGTCTTGTTATGTTTGGAATCGTATATTTCCGCTTTTGAACTTTAGTTGACCTTGACCGTAGTCTAAGGCTTCATTTGTTTATTTTCGGACGAAATTTTCCGACTTTATGACTTCTCATATCATTTATGCGTCGGTTCATCTTATGCTCACCATTCTCCAGTTTTCATATATCCGTACTTGATTATGTCCCATTACCGGGCTCATTATTCTTTTGCTTTCAACGGTACCACTATCCCGTTTGTATTTACTCATGCCGTCCGGCGTGATATTGTAATCGACCCGTTCAACTTTAAAATAGTTTAACATAATTTATTCACAATTTTTATTTACATTATTTTGTCATCTTTTAGTTATGACCCAAAACCCGAGTCCTTTAACTTTCCATCCGAGTTTTCGTTTCTCGGTCTGTGCATGCGTTCAATTCTTACCCGTCAACCGGGTGTTTTACCGAAGTCGTTATTATTGCAACCCTCCCGGTATGCATTAAGACCTCGCTTCATTTCTATATTCCGACTTTGTCCTCGAGTTTGACGTTTTACAAAAACGACTCGTTTAGGGACATATTCGCATTTTCCGGGTTCGAGTGTAAGTACACTCCCTCCCAATGCTTGTCTAAATCATTTTTCATGTTTGCGTTTTCTGGGTTCGAGTGTAAGTACACTCCCTCCCAATACTCGTCTAAATCATTTTTCATGCTTGCGTTTTCTGGGTTCGAGTGTAAGTACACTCCCTCCCAATAC
The DNA here is from genome assembly GCA_030545235.1 of Helianthus tuberosus. Taxonomy (NCBI): domain Eukaryota; kingdom Viridiplantae; phylum Streptophyta; class Magnoliopsida; order Asterales; family Asteraceae; genus Helianthus; species Helianthus tuberosus. Next base: position 147,748,301 of record CM060411.1, on the reverse strand, counting down.
TTGTCTAAATCATTTTACATGCTTCTTTGTCCCTTCACTCGGGCTCATCATCCTAATGTAAGACGCTTCCGTCACCCGGCTGTGCGTTTACATTATTGTCAATTATTTTGCTCATTTGATTCATTTGGGTACTTTTAAGTTAGTCCCATTCACACCGTCCTTACTACATCGGATGTAAACGTGTCCGCCATAAGAAGTTCATGGTATCATATGCCACTACTTACTTGGCCACAGTAAGCGATTAACACATGACACACATGACCTTTTTATAGTTTTCACATCACGCCCTATGTAAGTAACGCCTCTATTTCTTTCTCTTGGAAACAATATCCCGAATACATTTTCTATTCGGGTTTTTCCAAGTTTTTAATCTACATATGCAACTTTCAATTTCTACTTATTTGTTGCATATTACTATTTGTGCGATTATTTAAAATGTGCACCTGGTAATGTTTGCCCCAACGGGCGTTCCTTGCCATTAACCTTGTTCGCGGTCGTTACGCGATTTAGTCCTCGGTGAGCATGCTCCTCTCGTCATACTTCGGACCGTTCCATCATCATATCCACAATTCGTTTGACTCTCGTCGTCTTCAAACGCGAGTGTCCTTCAATTAAAACATTCACAAAGTTAGTAACGTCAACTTCAATAATCGCCCGTATTATAATACAAGGCTTTTTCTACTATACGCGTCAACGCGCGTATTTTCGTCAACTATATCAATCATTTTAATTGGGGTAACGTGTATCACACGATAGCCCTATGTGTTGTTTACAACACTTTAGTATGCTAAACTATTAACATACTTGTACTTACCGGATTTGCGATCAAGCTTCGAACCGAACACATTTGTCAACAACCTTGAGCTCTGATTACCAACTTGTAACACCCTTATTATTATTTAACAATTTTCGAATAATTTACGAAAATAAACGGGTAATTAGAATTTCAATACATTGAAAATACGGGTTTCATTAAACTTTATTTACAGAATTAAAACTATACAAAATAACATGTTTGAGTTCGTCATTTAACAAAACAACGATACATAGTGCGGAAGCTTATTTCTTGATCGTGTTCGGTTCTTCGTTGTGCTTGATCGTCCTCCGGTGCTAAAATCATACCTGAAACTCATAAAACATGAGTTGGATTAGTCATATGTAACTTAGAACGTATTTAAACGAGTCCGGGAAGCGAAACTGATTAAAATAAAATTTTTTCGCTAAATCAGGGTTCTGTCGCGTGTCGCGGAGGAACCATGTTGTTCCTTCGGGTGTCGCCTGGGAAACCAGTTTCCAACAGGTTGCAGTTCAGATCAGCTATGCCAGTTTTTACGGAAACGGCCATAACTTCTTCGTTATTGATCTGTTTTACCCGATTCTTTTTCCTACGCGTCCGTAATTTAATCCTCCATCTTATGGAGTTAAAATCCTACATCCAACATAAGAAATTTTGAGACTTCTAAGCCTTTGACTCGTTACCTTTTTACCGAATTTTAACCCGTTTATGCATTTTATCAAACAAACGTATTTGTTTGATTCCTATATCACATACACTTCTACAAATTAATGTTACCTACCATATTAGGTTCTAATCATAGGTTTATTACACAATTTAAACCCGTTTTCGCTCGTATGCTTATTTTGACCCGTTAAGGGTATTTAAGCACTTTCGAGCCTAAAATCGCTTTCATTTGTATCTAACTTTATATTTTCACATTTCTTACCAAGTAGTCTTCCACCACAACTATATTTGTGGTGGATTTAATATGGAGATACATATATTCCGAGTTTTATCCCTCGGACTATCATTTTACGGCAAAGACCCATATTGAATCATTTGACCAAAGATTTACCCTTTTCATTCTTTATACTTATTCAAAGTATTTGCTTGATCATATAACTTGTTTTTAAACGACTCTTAAGGTTCATTTACTCGATTTTGCTTACGAGGGCGTTTTGGTCATCTTAAACCCTTTCTTTACAACAAAGGACTTCTCATGTCATAATTGAACAAAATTCCACTTTTTAAACTAGGATCTTGTTTAAATAGCCATCATGTTTTTAAAACACAATGACAATAACTTAAATCATTCAGTTTACTTAAAAGATAACCCAATGTCCATTTTAACTTGTTTAACCCTCATTGAACTTCAAGTTCTAATGATGATTTGACCAATTATACATACCTGGCTCGAATCAATATATTGACCCGTTTTGATACCTTGCCTTAGTAGCCGCTAAGTAATAGCGATGACAACATTCAATCGATATTTATTCCTGTAATCATGCAACTCGACAAAACATTAGCCGATATTGTCAAAGGGTGATATTTTCACCTTTTGACCCGTTTGGTCTATATGACCATTTACTTTTGCGAGATGGATTTATTATCATCTCGTCTACATAACTTGTACCGGTTTACACCATACGGTCAATTTACTTATAAAATTATTTCTTGATTATTTTGACCCCTTTATATCTTACGCCATAAAGTGTCCTTCAAACTAACGGTTATCGTCAACGAGTGACTACATTGCCATTTTACCCTTATTAATTGTATTGATTTACCTTATAACGTAAATCACTCAAAACTCATTATTTATTAGTCATTACATGACTAAATGACCTTATTAGCTCTTTTTAACCATTCAACATGGTTTATCATTATTGTCTTTTGTTTCGAACCTCGCACGTCGGGTCGAAACATCATAAGTCAAATGTGACTTTTGATTATTCAAAATCTATAAAACCAATAGATATCAAATAAAAGGTGTACGTTTTAACTTACCTCGCATCCCGAATACGCCTTTCTTCTCACTTGGTTCGTTTGACCCGCTCACTCACCAAGCTTCCACCTAGCTCGTTAAGCGCCAACTATCATTCATTATTCACAAGGTTGTTAGATTAGCCATCCCAAATCATGACTTTCACACCTTATGATTCTTTGACTATTTTTCTCTTTAAACTCAATCATAATTCACGAGTTTAATTCTTGTGTCAAGACTCACTTCTAATCAATTATGAACTCTTAACAAAATCCCTATTTTGTTCAAGTAGTTCATTCATACGAGTTATTATGGCGTTTATAAACACCAATGTAACATTAATTTCTTCAAATCAACTAAACCCATTTCATAGCAATTATGATTTATGTACCCAAACACCTAATTTGTTCAAGTACCTTGTTTCTACTATCAACTATGATGATTTCTAGCATAAACATATCATCATCTTCACTACAAAATCAAAACCCACTTAGCACATAGTAGGGTAATTATCAAATCCCTAGTTTTGACAACAATTCATCAAGTTTTCTACTAGGGTTTGTTTCTAAACTAAGATATAATCACAATAACACTCATAGATTCAACATTCATTCCAGAATTTCGATTTTTGATTGTTCATCATAATCTCAAAGTATCACCAAATCGTAAAATTCGACATACCTTGTAATCCCCATGACTAGGTGATCATGAATACGTGTTCATGCATCCGATTAGGGCTAGATTTGACCTTCAATTTTGTTGATTGTTGAAGTTAGGGCTAAAGCTCCATGGGAGCTTTCTCCTGGCCTTACCCACGCACGCACGCACACACACTTGTGTGTTGTGTGTGTGTGTGTGTTTTTTTTTTTTTAAGTTTATAATTCCAATTTCAATTTACCCGGCTTTGGTCCCTCGTGTTTGGTTAGTTATTAATTAGATCACAACCTAATTATTTTCAATAATGTTCCCACTTATTAACTAGGTTTAATATTCCTAGTGAACTTAGCGGGTTCGGGAATATTTATGACTAAGTTTATTTTAGGTCCCGTTAACTCGGGTCTTTTATCCTTTTTATTTTCTCAAACATTTATTCCCCCTTTTTTTATTAATATTAGGTTTATTTATTTAAATCCTAATATTTACCGGGTTAAATTTTACCACTAACGGCATTTTACCCGTCCATCACTATTAACGAGGTTTGATTACTAAACCCGTTTTCAGGGTGTTACATGATTGTGCCAGTTGCTTCAGGAGCAGCCTCTTCAGCAGGCCTGTCCAACTTCACACCCACATCTTCAGAGTAATCTCCATGAACCTACACATTAATACAGTTACATAAACAAAAATCATGTCAGTAATAATCAAATTGAATAACTTAAAATGTGATAAACAAAATTTAGCATATGGGTGGCATTTAGCCGAAATTGATTGGAATAAAGTCACTCAAGTAGATGCATGATCATGGATTCGTGTATCTTATGTGGCTACACGCATTATGTATGATCATCCTTAAAAATGGCTACTTTGGGGACTTTTAAATAATATATTTCTTAACCACATAACAACTTAGTTCCAGACAAAACAATAGGATTCAAAAACAAACATATCTAAACTACCGTAAATTAAACCGAAGAATCTTATATTCTACAAATCTAACATAATATATAAAACAACCAACCAAAGCATTTGGATACAAACAACATGAATCAAAAAACGCTAATCAACCAACAAATATTTCAGAACCCCTTTAATTGAAACAGGCAAAAATAAATTGCTTGCAGCGATTGTGAAAACATAAATTAGAAAACCAAAATCAACTAAAAATAAACAAAAGATTCGACAAATTGAATCAAAGTCGTTAGTTAAACGGTTAAAAAATATGAAGATTAACAAATATGAACAATATGAATCCAATAGTGTACCTATTGGATTCACATGTCCCCAATATATATAGTGTACCACGATGATCATGATTTGGTCGGTCAAGCTACATTTCCCTCAATGCACATTATTTGAATAGTTAACAGGTCAAGCTGTTTTTAAACGAAACATGTTCAGGTTAAATATTGTGTTAAACAAAACAAAACAAAACACCTTACACTAAATTCAACCAAGAACCCAGTAACACAGAGACACATCTAAAAAAAATAAGATTTGATATCATAAAAACTCAAAATTTGGATCTATATTTACCATGAAAAGATGCAATTTTAACCTAATCATGATGCCAAAAGTCAACATTCCAGATTTACAACAATTTTTAAAGCTAAATTGACCATCCAAAGGTTGGTAAATAATGATTTAACCAACCAAAACTAAATTACCCGCCAGCTTATGACTCTGAGACATACTGTTTAATAATCATTGTGTTCGGTTGTTACCATAACTTTATCAGCAACAAAATAAGCAGAGTAGAAACCAACACAAATTGTCCAGTCATGCTAACTCACACCAGCAACTATTGCCTCCATGAACTCTTTAGTGGTAGATCTTGCAATGGTATCCAAATGACAGATTGTAAAAAAATATTACAAAAAAACCAGCAAAGGCAAATTAAGAAAATAAAGATACAACAAAAAATTTAATTTACCATGTAATAAATGACAAAGAATCCACCACTCTGAATAAATTTAGCAACCGAATATACCAAATCTTCAGCTAGTCTATAAGGAACTGCCCCTCCATACTAAGTGAACCTGTATTCATTCATATTTAAAAAAAGAATTGACTAATTATAAATTTTAAAAAACCACACAAAAGAACCGTGAGTTAAAACATAGCTATAAATTCAACATTCAAGTAACCATTCTTAAAAAAAACGCATCCAAACAAACCCTAATCTGAACTGGTGGTCATCTTTTTTGAGTCTTGTTTTCATCTATCTTAGAGCCAAAAAGTCAAAATCCAGAATTTTTTTTTTTATGTAAATGCAGGTATTCCTAAATCCTAGATACTAATAACCTGATTTCAAATATTACAATTGATTATCTAAAAATTAAATCTTCAAATTTGATATCTAAAAAAAATTGACTTTAAAACTAAAGAAAACCAAACGCAACATTCAATCATATCTCTAATTTCATAAGATTCGATCCCTCACAAAGCAAACCCCTTCAAAAACTACAGATCTCGTTTTGCTTGTCACCACTAAGTTACTCCCATCAACTACATAGAACGGCTACATAAGATTAAAATCGAAAGTGATACCTGTGAGATGAAGATCGAAGATGACTTAGAAGAAAAACATTCAATCGATTGAACTTCAAATAACGATGAACCTAATCCACAATACTGAAAATAAAAACATAAAAACAAATAAGGAGAGAAGATTTTACCGTCGAGATGAAGATCAAATAATACAGAGAAGAACAGGGCGGCTGTGATGTAGAATGGAGCGGTAGAAATGAGAAACCCTAAGCACGCTTAGGAGGATGGATAAACTGAGAGAAAGAATGAGGGATTAGGTTTTTAGAACATTTATATACCCGGGTAAAAAAACGGGTATGGATTGGGATGCGGGATCCGAATAGAAAACCATAACTTTTTCCCATATTTTCCCGCCAAAAATCACAAATGGTTCCACCATGTGATGACATGTGTCCCAAACCTTATTTGTTTATTATATATATAGATGATTATGTTCATTTGTGTTCGCTTATGTTTGTTCAATCATTTTAATTTATGTTTGTATATGTTTTTTTAAATATGTTCAGTTATATTTTTTTGTTTGTTTATGTTCGCTTATGTTTATTTATGTTCGTAAACTGTTCGTTTAAGCTTTAAACGAACGAACACGAACATGACCGATTTCTTAATGAACAAAAACATGCCTATGTTCGTATTTGTTCTGTTCGTTTTTAAACGAACAAACAGTCCTAAATAGCAATACAAATAAAACCTTAAAGACTCATAAAAGGTTTCATTTTTTAACGAAGGGACAAAAATGACGTAAACTCAGTACGATTTAGACATTAAACTCAAAACAAACTAGTTGATATGTCGCCCGCGCGTTGCGACGGAGACCTAATTTTTGCAAAACGTGTGTCGGCAACGACAAGCAGATACCGAATATCAAAACATAAATAAAAATGACGTGGTAACGATAGTCACTTCGTCCTAAAAAAACGATTTTAAATAATCTGATATATAATAATAGGATCCACACGTCCTACACATTGGAAATTCGGTTGTTTTCAGTTTAGTTATTACGGTACTAACACGTTAAAATATGGATGAGCTCGGTACAGGTAACGGCACCAAAAGTTACAAATCCGGAAAATCATCGAAATTAGGTACCGGCACCGAAAATGCTCGGTACCATACGCTATGGTAGTTGAGGGTAAAAACCGATGAATACCAGTGCCGAACCGATACCAAAAATGTCAAAAGTCGATACCATTCGGTACTGAAAATAGAACCAGTTTGGTAGATTTGATACCAGTACCGGTACCCAATACCATTTGCTCATCTCCTTGATGATGTTACTATTCATTGGGTTATGTATGAAAAGTAATGTAAACGGTGCAATTACTTGCGTTGCTACGTTGTTACAGGATTTGATGAGCTCGGTACCAACCGGTACAGAAAATACCGTTACCAAAAATCCCTAAAAGTGGGTACTGGTACCGAATATATCTGGCACGGTACCGGTCCGGTACGGGTCGGTACCGGTCCGGTACCGGTCGGTACCGGTCCGGTACGGGTCGGTACCGGTCGGTACCGGGTCGGTACCGGTCGGTACCGGTACGGTACCGGTCACTACTGGTACGGTATCGGTATTTGAGGGTAAAAACCGGTGAATACCGTTGCCAAACCGATACCGAAAATGTCAAAAGTCGGTACCGATTCGGTACCGAAAATATATCTGGTTTGGTAAATTTGATACTGGTACCAGTACCCGATATCATTTCCTAATCCCTTGATAATGTTACTTCTTCAAAATCTATACTATATAATAAAAGAAACCATTTTAAGGACACTTGTCATCATATTAGGCCATGTCCTATGAATAACTATTATTTTAGTTTAATCTCTTTTAATTAATAATTGATAACCCTCTTACTAAATATTATTTAGTTTAATATCTTATAGATAATTATTATTTATTTTAGACTCCTCTAATTAGTTATAGATAACTCAATTATTATTTAGTTTAAATTCTATGTATATTTCTCATTTATAATATTATTTACTTGATTTTATATATCATATATATTTAAATTTAAGTAATAAAATAATAAATACCACATTCAATTAAAATATATCTTTTTAAAATAAAATAGATAATAATTACATCGAAATCTTTTGGTTTCATTTTTCAAATTCAAGTTTCATAAATTTAAGAAAACAAATAACTCCTAAATGTAAAATATTCACAATCTTCATTTAATAAAATTTTATATCAAAACACTATTTAATTTATTTAATTAGGGATGAATCCTAATGATTTTCATTTGTAGATTTAAGTTTTCTTATTGTAACATCTTTATTATATTTATTTAACCAGGTATGAATTCTAATGGTTTTCATTTGTAGATTTAAGTTTTCTTATTATTATATCATTATTACATGATCTACTTTTATTCTTTTCGATGATATAATTATATCTAATAAACTTGAAACTTTTATCATAGTGTATATAATATAATGCTAGACATAAATCGAAAAACATTTTGAATGACATCAATAACTTAAGACATAATATAATTATATGTATAATATGCACTTATTAATAAAATAATACCAAACAAAATTACAAATATAAAATCATTGATTTTAATAATAATAACAAAGTCTTATTTTTTTAAAATAATTCAAAAATATATAACTAAAAACATATGATATTATAATACAGTTAATCCATTTATCATCATACAACCTCCAAACTATTCAATCATATTTTTTTCCAATCTTATATTAACTAACTAAATAAAAATTAATGTTAAATCTTATCCTACTCTAATTGTCGAATATAATACTTCTATTTTTCTAATAAAATATTATCTTTAAATTTAAAATTTTAATTTAAGATATTTTTAAATAAACAAATTATTATCACCAAAACCAAACTTTGTATCAGTATATTATACAAGTTGTTATATTTTAATTTTAAACATATTTATTTAAAAATATATATATTATTTATTTTTATTTTCATTGTTAAAAAATTATTATATTGATTTTATTACACAATTTTTAAACAAATTGTATATAACTTTCAATATTACTTTATATATAAAATTAGATTTATATTATTTATTTTTATTTTCATTATTAAAAAAATTATTATATTGATTTTATCACATAATTTTTAAACAAATTGTATATAACTTTCAATATTACTTTATATATAAAATTAGATTTATTATGGGTTTTTTAAATATAAGCTATATTTTATCACTCAAATGACTGTTTATTTGCTTATTGAATAACATGTTTGACAACTGTATCTTCTTTCCAATAATCATCTCCGCAATCACCATATCTATCACGTACTGAGTATATCCATTAGTTTTTTTAAATATAATGTTTTTATTATTTGGTATATAAAATTATATTTATTAAAGCCGTGTAATACATAAGGGTTTTTTAAGATATAATTTTTTTTATTATTTGGTAAACACTATTATATTTATTCAACCTGTGTAATACACGTGGTTTTAAAGATATAACTTTTTTATTATTTGGTATATAATCTTACATTTATTAACCCGTACAATATGGTTTTTATAGATATAACTTTTTTATTATTTAATATATAAAATTACCTTTATTCACCCGTACAATAAAGAAGGTTTTAAAAGATATATTGTTTTATTGTTTAGTATATAAAATTCATTTATTCAACCCGTGTAATACACGGGGTTATAACCTAGTTTAATATATATATAATACTGTTCATAGCCTTCAAAATTTACCTATATATATAGGTAAATTTCCAACAAATCATAAGAAACCCAGGCATCCATACAACCTTAGCCAACGGACCACTTAACAAGTTCTCCGATCACCACCGTCTCAAGATCCAAAACACCAACCACAATCACCATAACTGCAACCCTACAACCACTATGACAACTCCATGGACCTCCAACACCACCTGGACAGTGTCACGTGCCTCTCTCGACTCCGTCCTCACCTTCGAGACGTTCGATTTTCCGATCGAATCGGAATCCACTCCTCGGAAACCGCCACTCCTTCTCCTACCTCCTTCTTCTTCCGATTCTCAACCGTGCGAGATCAAACGTTAGTTTTCTATCCCATTATTATCTGTTTTCTGTTGTTAATTAATTAGTCGATCGATCGATCGATTTTCATTCGTCAGATGCGTGTTATCTTTAGGTTTCTATATATGTTGAAAGATAGATAGATAGATAGATAGATATATAGATATACATGTATTTTCGGTTTCAAATTCAGTGAAATTGTGCACAGTGTTATGTAGGATTAAAGTTATGTGAGCAGTTTAATACGAAAATCAATATATTGTTATAAATTAGCTTGAACCTTGTGAGATCAATCGTGAGTTTTCTATTCCATTAATATTTGTTTTCTGTTGTTAATTAGTCGACTGATTGATTGATTTTGATTTGGCAGATGCGCGTTATCATAGCTTATTAAGGTTTGTGTATATGAATATATGATGAAATTTAGACATTTTGTATTTTCAGGTTCCAAATTCGTGTGTGTAGGCGTATTTCGATGTGCTTATAGTGAAATGGTGTACAGTGTTATGTAGGATTGAAGTTATGTGAATAGTTTAATATGAAAATCGTCAACATATTGTCAGAAATTAGCTTGAACCTTGTGAGATCAAGCTAGAGTTTTCTATCTTTTGTTGATCTTCATATTTCTTGTGATTAAATAATTTCAAGCGGATAACAATAAAGATTGTAGCTTATTAATTAAGTGCCCATAGGCAGCATAGCCACACATTGCTTTATGTGCACATCCTTCATTTGGTTATCATCTTCATTTGTTAACCACAGATCATGTTAACTTAAGATTCTAGTAAGCCAAGCTTCAGAAGCAGCTATAGTTTAGGTGCTGGATTTATCCTGTTGTTCTTTCTGATATACTGTTGATCATTTGTTTTTGAACAACAGGTCGCAATTATTCAAAAATCCTTCATTGATTAGTTTGACATTTTTCAACTTTTTGCAGTAAATTTTACTCAAAAGCACGAGATCCGTCAAGTGTATGTCAGAAGTACAGCACGTGTATACGAAATATATTATGCACCTGCTTTGCATAGTGACAATGAGTACCTATGTACTGTCCGTTGTAGTGCTGCATCCGTAGAGGACAATTCATTCCCTGCATCTGATGTCAAGGAAGCTGTTTCCGTAAACTCAGAGGGTCATACTGACATATTACCAAAAGCTAGAGTGGCCGGTGAGAATAAAATTGGCACCAATGAAGATGATTGGGTTGAGGTCAAACTCCCTGTTGGTCTAGACCAGAGTTCAAACAATAGCCGAAACCACCAGGTTAAATTTAAAGTGTTACATAAAATAGAATAAAATGTCATTTTCGTCCTTCAGGTTTGGCCAGTTTTGCGACTTTCATCCAAAGGTTTGTTTTTCCGCATCTGGATCCAAAAGGTTTCAAATTTTGCCATTTTCATCCGGCTCGTTAACTCCATCCATTTTTCTCCGTTAAGTCAGGGGTATTTCCGTTTTTTTTTTGTTAACTTAAAGGGCAATTCGGTCTTTTTCATTTAATGTAAAAATACCGAATACCCCTGAAAAGAAAGACCGAGTTTAAGTTAACAAAAAAGATGGAAATACCCCTGATATAACTGAGAAAAATGGATGGAGTTAACGAGCCGGATGAAAATGGCAAGATTTTAAACCTTTTGGATCCAGATGTGAAAAAAAACAAACCTTTGGACGAAAGTCACAAAATTGGCTAAACCTCAAGGACGAAAATGGCATTTTACTCTTTAAAATAAATAGATCCTTCATCACATAGGAGATAATTCATTAGTCCATTGTAGGTTTCAACTCAAGCTCAAATCTGAATATTGGATCTGATGAAGAATTTATTAGTCGTATCTTTATAGACTGTATGCACACACGCTGATTATTTTAGATAACAATATTCTAAATCCTAGATTATAGATAATGTTGGTTAAATATCGATATATCATTCTTACAGGATTTCTATGAGGCTACAGCAGAAATCAATGATTCTGAGCCTTGCATGTCACTCACTATTCGCTTGCTATCACTTCAAACTAAAGGCTGCGTATACGTTGACGAAGTGTACGTGTTTGCTGACCCGATTGATTCAGACGACTCCGAGAATCAGACTGTTAATGCAGAAACCTCAGCCAATAGTTCACTTATGACTATGCTAGTTCCCACGCTTCTAGGGCTAACCAAATCTAGATCCGCCCAGTTACAAGATCAAAATAGTTCCAATCCTGTAGGACCCGCCACTTCAAATTATCCCGTTAATCATGTTTATCAGCAAGATGAGACGTCGTGTAAACCGAGTGAGGCCAAAGCTGAGTTAACTCAATCCCAATTAGCAGTTTCAACACCTAATGAAGATAAAGTAAGTGACTGGACAGCGAGAAATGAGTTATCGTATAACCGATCCGAAATTTTATTGGAACAACTTGTTGAACGGGTGAGTAGAATCGAAGATATCTGCATGAGGTTTGAAGAGAACATGTTGAAACCGATAAACAACATGGAGGCGAGACTCCAACGTGTCGAGCAGCAGGTTGAATTACTTGTGAGGTGTCCAGTGTCACCGTCTTTTTCAAGACTTGAACCCGAGCCCAGATCAATAAGCAACGATGGAAACGGGTCAAAATCTTGTGGTGAACCCGAATTAGAAAAGACAGAATCTTTCTTAACTGGGACCCACAATCCACCCGAGGATACATCTATGGCTACTGATGAAAAACTGGAAGTGAATGATGTTTTAGAATCGCCAAAGAAGGAAAAACCGAAGAAAACTGTTTCGATTGATGATGCTTTGGCTGCAGCACTAGCTGGATTCTCATCTTTTACCAAACCGAATGATAGTTGTATAGTTGAATCTATAGATACAACTCGTGTATCAAATACTGACGGTGAGGAGGAGGCTTCGGTTTCTTCTGAGTCTCTGAAAGCAACCCCACCCGAGTTTATGGGGGAGGAGAATGATGAGGACCCGACTTCATGTGATGTTTCGTCAGATATTACGGATAATAGTTTTGACTCACACGGAACGACATCGCAAGTAGATGATGAAGAAGCTATGGGTCCCACCGGCAATGTCAGTTGTCCATCGTCTCCTTCTCACGAAACCGATGCTCAGCTAGAGTCTATTACAGCGGTCAAAGTATTGACTTTTGACAAAACCGACATTCTTAAACATTTCCCTGATCAGCCTCAAGATGTGTCGGAATCTAGAGTTGATTTTGAATCTCCTATTCTAGAAGTGAAGTTTGCTTCTTTTGATAATGGTAGTCTCAAGTCCCCTCTTGAAGCCCTGTTGACCGATGATGCAGCTAGGCCCGCTACTGACGAAGGCATGTTGATTGAGGAAAGATCTAAAACCGCAAACAATCTTTTGGTGGATTTGGATGGTGATGATGCCGCTAAGCCTGCTACCAATGAAGGTGTATTGATTGAGGAATGTTCTAAAACTACAAACAATCTTTTGGTGGATTTGGATGGTGATGATGCCGCTATGCCCGCTATTGTTGAAAGCGGCGCATTGATTGAGGAACGTCCTGAAACCGCAAACAGTATTTTGGGGGATTTGGATGGTGATGGTGTCTGCGAAAAAGTGCATCAGCAGGATCTTCCGCCTGTTCAACTCGAAACTTCTTTTGCAAGTCTTATTTGACGCCGGTCTGACGGTTAAGGAAGGTTTCTTGTTGTACATATAACTTATATAACTTATATGTTTACATCACTTTTGTTACAAAACCCATGCATTCCGTGTTAAACTTATTTGAAAGCTAATCACTGTTCTTTTGTCTGATAAGTTAATGAAGTCCAGTCCTAGGAAACTAAACTAGTTTTCACAATTGGCAAGTGGAGTTAATTTTGACACATTTATTTATATATGGGTTGACTCGGGTTTTTCTTTTATTTTTAACGGGTTAAACGTGGGGTTTATCTTTTATCTTTAACGGGTCAAAAAGTCGCTCAGGGCCTACCTCTAATGTAATCATAAAAAGTTGATTTTATTGTTAACAATATTAATTTGGTATGATATTTGAAACAAATTATAAATTTTTGACATGGAAAAGAAATAAAGATATTGGGTTAATATAGGATATATCAACTTATTATGCATTAGAACTGATATATGTGTTTTTTTTTTAACAAAGAAACATTCATATAACATATAATGAAGACTAGCAGCAAACTAGACCCCAAAGACGACTCCAACCAATAAATTTTCGCCATAAAAGAGTAGGATTTAAATCTCTTCCATGATCTTCTTATTAGAGCAAACCTCATTGTTGTCGAACACTTTCTTATTTCTAGCTCGCCAAATACACCATACAACTGTTGATAAACTGGCTGTAGAGCCTTATTTTGAGTCTTCTTCGGGAACATGGTATCAACATAGGTTAACAAGTCATATGCTGAATTCGCTTGTACCTAAGGTAGTTTGCACCATACGAAAACCTAACGCTATATATCACGAGCTGATGTGCAATGAATCACATGGTGACCCACTCAGTAAATCCCACCAATAGCAAAGCAAAGGTAGAGTCTGAGGAGGGTAAGATGTAGAAAACCTTACCTCTACCCTGTAGGAATAGAGAGGTTGCTTCTAGTAAGACCTGTTGTGGATAATTTCCACATAAAACACAGTATGTAGCAGGAAAGAGAACACCTCTAATCAATAGAGAAGTTAATGTCAGAAAATTCTCTCTAATTGTGACTCGGTTATTCTATTCAAATTATGAATTGTAATTTGAACAACTATGTTAACATTGTGACACATCTTAATCTTTATTATCACATGGTTCAAGTTGTTTTGAGAAAGTGAAGAAGCACAAATAGGTCTACCATTACGTTTACACATGTCAATTGAGCATGTGCTACATGTATATGAGTTTGTAATGTAACAACCTAGATGAGGTGTATGTTTTATTTTACTCGACAAATTTTTTTTACGTCTCTTGTTACAAAAGAGTAACAGTGAAGATGTCAACATTAAACATAAGAGCACAATGATTTATAGTGATTCACATGAATGTGAACTAATTCATCTTATGCCCCTCAGTCTTCAGCATGAGTTTGTCTTTATTAAAAAGATATCTAATTAAATAGATACCGAATTACAATGTCATACTATTAAGGTCTTTTTTTTATATATTTTTTTTACCGGCAAACCTTAAACTACCCCTACACCACCTAAATTACACCATATCCTGATATCCCATTTTTGGGATCGAACCTGCACCAAGAGGGTCCCTTTGAGCACCTCTACCACTGCCTAAGTGGCATTATTAAGTTAGTGATTATCATTTTTATCTCATCAAGCTTGGTAATAATCATCACTATCTTCTCCCTAAATGCTATTTAGTAGAGAGATTGCCAATTACTTTGCTCTAATTAAGATGACCGCCTTTACAAATTCTCGGTAATCATGCTAGGGATCACTATTCGCAACATAAAACATACATGTTGGGAAGAATATTACAATAAAACTGCTCACGCATGTTATGTTTGTTGATGTATGATATCTTCTATAAGAGCACACGGGGTGGTCCGTTATACCACCCCCATCACGCGTGAAACCAAAACGGAACACCGCCGCCGCCATGACTTTAACGCGTTATTTTTGTAACGCGTGGAATGTATAACGCGTTGAAATTGGACGATTTTTGAACGTTGGGTATATATCCGTTGAATAACGGTAACTTTTTATAAAAAAAAAAAAAAAAAAAACCTTTAAACCTTTATATATATCTCCATTTAAACCATTTTCTACACACAACAATAACATAAATCCATTTCACACAATTTTTATATCTTTCTCAAATGGAATTCCCTACGGATTCGACGTTTCCGATGTCTAGCGATAGTGATACCGAGTCGTCTTCTGACAACGAGACGCTAAAATATTTTGTGTCGGTGTATAACGAGCTTGATGCCGAGTCGTCCCACCCAAAGAAGAAGATGGTCGACCGTGATTGTATACGTGCCAACGAAGTTTTGATGAACGATTATTTTGTGGAAAATCCGCTCTACAATGCCGAAACATTTAGAGATCGGTTTCGTTTACCCAAAGAATTATTTTTAAAGATTGTTGGAGACATCGAAGCAAGCGAGGAATGGTTTCAAGAAGGTTACGATGCGGGGGGCAAACCAAGTTTCACGCCGATACAAAAATGCACGTCCGCCACTCGCCAACTAGCGACAGGTAACCCTCCCGATCAATATGATGAATACCTAGCTATGTCGGAAAGAACTTCACGTGAATGTTTGCAATTTTTTTGCAACGCGGTCATTAAGTTGTATGCTAACGAGTTTTTACGTAAACCGACGAGCCACGACATCTCACGTATTTACGCCGCACACGAGGCTAGATGGCATTTTCCCGGGATGCTCGGTAGCATCGATTGTACACATATCGAGTGGAAAAATTGTCCAAGAGAGTTGCGAGGGGCGTATGTTAGGGGAGACATCAAAAGACCAACCATCATACTAGAAGCGGTGGCGTCGAATGATTTATGGATTTGGCATTCGTATTTCGGTGTTCCAGGTTCAAACAACGACATCAATGTGTTGCACACGCCGCCGTTGTTCCAAAGCGTAACGGATGGTACCGCACCTTCCTCTCCTTTCTATGTTAACGGTCGACATTACAGACGAGGCTTTTTTCTTGTGGATGGTATCTACCCGTCTTGGTCTGTTTTTGTGAAAGCTCCCTCATTTCCTGTCGAGCCTAAAGAAATCGCGTTCAAAAAATTGCAAGAATCAGCAAGAAAAGATGTTGAGAGGGCATTTGGTGTTTTAAAGGGTAGATGGGGTATACTACACCGACCGGTTCGTACGACGAACAAGAAATCAAGACATAGCATGGTGTATGCATGTATCATATTTCACAATATGCTGATCAAAGAAGACAGATGTGCAATATCCCCGGATTGGGTGCCGGATCCTCCTACACAAGTTCAAGTTCCACAAAATATCCATCTAGAATTGCGTAATGAAGAAACTCACTTTCGGTTGAGATACGATTTAATCGAACTAGTAGGTTCTCTAGGTTTGGAGTTTCATGATTCGGACGAGGAGTAGGTTTTTTTTTTAAATTGTATGTTTCTAGTATGTTAAATTGAAGTAGTATGTTTTAAATTTAATGAAATTTTTAATTTTAGTGTTTTATTGTTAATTTCTAATTTAAAATAAAAAATTAAAAAAATAGTGAAATTTATAATTTAGTGTTTTAAAATAAAATTAAAAATTTCTAATTTTAAAATGAAAATTAAAAAAATTTGGGAGTGATAGAATTCCATCACTAGTGATACCACCCCTACTACATTTCTATCACTAGTGATAGAATATTGGGTGATGACATGGCATGAGTTGATTGGTGCTTGGTAGTGATAGAAATTAGAATTGTATCACTAGTGACCACCCCTCCTCCTCTAATGGAAGGTGTTTAATGAGTTTGATATTACTTTATGTGGTAGAAGTCACGAGTTTAGTGCACGGGAGCAGGATTTAAGTTTGGCAACGAATGTTAGTTAAAGAATGTGAAAATATCAAGTTTTCAAAAAGCGAATAAACCCTAGAAGACATATACCACATTGTGTCCCTTTTAATGGTTTCACCTTTCCTTTTTGATATTTGAAGATTTCTTAAGTTTAATCAAATCTATTTAATTGAGAGTTGACATCTTAGAAAACTTCAAACTTAACCACTTCTCTAGGAGATGGTTTCAAATATTAGATGTGTTTTTTTTTAACGTCCAATAAAGCCCGACCATCCTAGTATAACTATAAAAAGGCCCCGTGACAGCAAACAACATTGGTGACTCGGCTCGTCACCGATTCCAGGGGAAACCACCACTCAAAGGCTCATTGTGCTAAAACCTCTGGCTCGCGTATGATGTTTTGTCATGAGTGAGACTTCAATTGGTGGCCTCCTATAGAGAAAGTCATCTGAATACCGCTAAAGCACTGCCCCTTTGGTATTACATGTGTTTTTAAGTGAAAACTTGTTACACTTATCTCAAAAATGAGCTCTAATGCATGCTGGAAGACAGTCTTTCAAAACATCAAAGTATTTTGTAATTTATAATACTTTGGTTTGGTTTATGAAAGATATGTCTATAAGTCTAATAAAGTTGTAGTAATTATAAAGGATCCTAGGTTTAACTTAAAAACATATCACTTACCTTAAAATTGATGTATCTGGAATTACCAATGACATGTAGGTTCCTTGTAGACTTAATAAATCAAACCTCAACTTGTTTAATTCCCCATACATGGTACGATCAAACCATATATTGACCATGGTTTTTTGTTGTTGAATTTTTCATAATTCGTTTAGCTCTTGACATGACCAATAGTGTATCGACTATGTGTTTTCTATCATCACTTCTTCAGCTTTGATCTTATTTGAGTGACCAGTCTTTACACAGTCAATCCATGGTCGGATCGTGTGTCGTGTTCATCATATTCAATATTTTTTTATTTATTTGTGCCTGTTTGGTTTTTTGGACGCATTTGATGTTGTTTTAGGAAAGTATGATATGTGCACAAGGATAATTATATATAATATTTGCATTGCATTTTCATATTTGTCTTAACATAAAAATAATGAATATGATTTATGGATATTTATATATGATTTGCATTACATTTTAATTTAAAAGTTGTACTAATAATATCAATATAATAAATATGATTCATAGTATCCGACCATGTATGCAATCCGACCATGTATGCAATGACACTTTATATGCCCCACATCACTCTCATTGTGGATACTACATGGCTCCACAATTGCCACATGTGTGACTCTACTTGCATCATATTGGTGACTCCAAGCATGCCACCACACACTTGCATTGCACAAACATTATCTACAATATATTGTGTACCACCTCAAAAATCTTTTAATGTTACCAAAATTCGTACACTTTTATTCCTTTTCACCTTTTTTCCCAAATGCCTTGTTTTATAAACATATATTTCATTGTTATACTTGTTAAAAAGGATGGGTTAGACAATAAACATACTGTATAATATATATTTTTAGTTTTTTTTTTTAATTTACCACTTATACTATAAACAATATGCGTATTTAACTCATTTAGTTTTCTGTTGATTTGATTTTTTTAAAACTTGCGTTCGTTAGCTTAGAAAAATGAATACGTAGTTGTGTTTAACTTTTTTTTTTCTCGAACATTAAGGTATAAATTTTGTTGAAATCGTAGTAAAATAAAATATTTTTTATAAGTGTCAATACTTTGATGAACTTAACTAATTCTGATCGAACATCGCTACCGGTACTACCAGTGATATTTTATCTATGTTATATATAATGCATAAGGCAAGGGATTTTAAGATATCCAAAAGTTAAGATTTTTTTTTCATTTAATGCATAAGGTACAACCTAAAATAAGGGTAAAATAGTCTATAAAATACTAAGTACATTTTAATCAACTCATTTAATTACACTATAAGTTCCTAATCTATAATAAAGTTATAAATAATTAATTAGTAGTTACACTTTATCCTCTTATAAAAAAACTAAACACCTCACGATTTTTAAACAAACATAACTTTCGTATGTTAATAATTTTTAAAAAATCCACTATAAAAACGAGTATTTTATTCTCTTTAATTTGAGTATAGCATTGCTATAGTTTTTTATTTAAAAAAGTTGACATGTTACGTAATTAACAGTTTCTATGGTGAGCAATAACTAGATCGTTAACCAAAACTGAACTAAAAACAAACGAAACTTAACCGAAATAAACAAAAAACTGAATTAACTAAAAATTGATTAACCGAAAACTAATCAACCAAAAATCAGTTATCGTTTTTTCGCCTCGTTTAACAAACTTAATCGAACCGAACCATTCATATTTTCATATATTTCTAGCTTTTATACCTTCAGTTCATGTATTTCATATTAATCGAACCGGACTAAATCATTTAACGTATTTATACCTTAATTTCATATATTTCTAAGCAAAAGACCAATGACTTCGGTTGAGGATAATAACCGAACCAATCAAATCATGCACATCCTATATATATTACTATAAAGAAAAAGACGTAATACTCTTGTTTGAGGTGAATCGTGTTGTTTTCATTATTTGAGGTAAATCATGCTGTTTTCATCAAATGAGTATAATATTTATCCATATATATTACTACAAATACTTAATAGTCCTATTTTCATTAAATGGGTAGAATATATTTAGTTGTAATATATTTATCTACATTTGATTTCAATTTTTAACAAAATGTTCAAAAAATTGTAGCCCATACCAAAGGTTTTGGTTTGACGCATAACTGAAAAAAAGAACGAACTAAATGGCCACCAATAACGAAATCAAATGGTTTTAAAATCCCCTTAACCATAAATTTGGTTTCGGTGGAGACTCAAAACCCAACAAACCAAAAAATTTTGTGTTTCCAGTTGCATCGCACGGGCACCCCACTAGTGGTACTTAACTCGTGAGCATGCCAGTACCGTACCAGTATCGTAACGAACCGAATGATTCCGACCGATCAAGGTAAAACACATGTCGATATCTTTTTGGGCATATCACTTTATTTTTTAGGTATTCTCTATCGATCGTTATATCATTATATTAAGTACCAATACCATAACAAATCAAATCGATACGAATCAAATTCCCAATCATATAAAACCCACTAGCTCATATCAATACCAATTTAGACACACATACATTGTTCTTAATATTCGTCTATTTTCTAACCACTTTAGTTAAAAGCTTTGATCAAATAATAATATGAATTTAACCTTAGGGTATGTTTGGCATGAAGCTTTTAGGAGCTTCTAACTTTAAACTTTTAAGAAAAAACTCATACTTAATAAAAAAAGCTTTGTTTGATTGAATGAGCTTCAAACTTTTAGGTTAGGAGCTTGAATCTTTTGGTTGAACGTTCCTACTAGTAGCTACAAGCTTTCAGGGAAAAAAATGACTATTTTAACCTATAAAGATAATAAACTTTTTAATGCATAAACTTTTTAAATTTTTTGTTATGACCATTTTGGTCATTTTATACATTTTATTAAAAGCTTCAGCTACTCTGTCAAACACCAAATATCTAAAAAGCTACAGCTACCAGCTTCCAGCCACCAGCTACTTTTGCCAAACATATCCTTACGCTCTGTTCCCGAGTTAACTTAACGTGAGAAAAGAAAAGAAAGTAAAAGTGAGAAATGAAAGGACAAGAAAGGAAAAAAGATGTCTTTCCTCCAATTTCTTTCCAAATCGGAAGGATAAAGAAAAATAAAGAATTAGCCTAGTTTTCCTTTTATTTCCTTTCTTAAATGAAACTCGTGAACACGACATGTTTTATTTTCCTTCCGTAAATGAAACTTTATAACACAAAATATTTTTATTTTTTTTTGTGTTTTTTTCTTTCCTTCTGTTAGTAAACTCTGGAACACATTGTTAATGTATCTTTTAGAACAAATAAAAAAAATGCATAATAAATAAATTATTACATATAGTTCTTTCAATCAGCATATTTTCCATAAATTTTGGTCATTTAATAACCAATCCAAACAAGATTTTGAAACTGAGTGCTCCATGCCTCCTTTTTCTCCGGACTTGAACCCCAAAACTTTATCCAATCCACTTCACAAAACTTTCACGTCCGCTTCTTTCTCTCTCATCCCGGACTCCAAACCAACATTTCAATTCGGTTTATTCAACCAAAGTCACCTTAGTGGACCAACCGGTAACCGGTTGAACCAGTCACCACCGTCTCTCACCTAAACCCTCTAACCTATCCCCCCTTTTACCGACACCACCGGTCCTACTCTCCACTATTTTATTTATTTATTTTTTTAACTGAAAAGCCTTACACCAAAGTTGGGATCAATTTGGCATCGGAACCTATTTTTTGGTATTTTCGTTATCGGTTCTGTACGACACTAATAAAATACCGAATACTACCTTTAAATATTGGTATCGTACTGTATTGAATATTTCGGTACCGGTACCCTTGTGACTGGGCTTTGTTGGACGCAATGTTTTATAAACCGGTTTTTAAATCATACCGGGATCGTCTTAAAAATGGTTCAACCGGTAGATACGGGTTGTACCGGGTAGTTTAACTGGATGAATAGTTAACTTTATAATTTCATAGAGATACATACGTACATGAATTATATTGACATAACTTATTAGTTTTAATTTCTTTTCATTAACATAATAAATTATAATATAACTATTATCATGTCATCTTTCTTTTTCAAATTTCAAAATACAATTTTTCACGTAACATTGCTTTACCCGTATAGAGATACATACATACATTTATATATATGGAGAGAGAGATACATCGAATTGCTTCAAGTCTTTCACTTTTTGACCCACTTGTGGATTTATTTACTTTCGGATTATTTTACTCAAATAAGGGGCTGTTTGGTAGCCTCTTAATGACCATTCAGATGCAACCTCTTAATGGTTTAAAACCTCTGAATGAATAAGAGGCAACCTCAAGTCTGAATGGTTAAGAGGTAACCTCTGAATGGTAAATCATCACATGTCACATTCTTCTACCTTCTCATTGGTAAAATTCTTAATGGTTCCATTAAGAGGTAGCCTCTTAATGACCATTCAGAGGCTACAAAACAGCCTCTAAGTAAAACTACCGATGATATTTTACTAAAATAAGTAAAACTACCGATGAAGATGGAACTGGAAACATGACGAAGATGGAGTGATGAACCGATGAAGATGAGGCTGAATCTTGTGCATGAAGTGATGAACCGTAAGTGTGGTTTTAAATGTTGATTAATAGTATATGTATCTATGAAACTCTAGAATACTAAAAACCCAAACCAAAATAACCATGGGCCGTACCGGCATTACAGTTCAAACAGGTATACCAGATTTTGCCGCACGGTACGAATTTTATGTCGTTTCACTTATTTACCGGTGTGTTTCGTACCGGATTTGCATCCGGCACCCATAATACTGGTATAATTGGCCGGTATTTACCGGTTTTTAAAACATTCGTTGGATGTTCAAAAAAGAAAACAACAAAGACCTGAACACCCGAGATTATCCTAACAAATGAATCACCATTCGCTTCGAAAAACATAACATAGTAACCCGACATACCCTCCCGATAGGAAACCCACAGCTAAGAAAACCTCTCGCTTAACCCAAACAAAACTTGTCTCGTATGAAACAGAGAGTCTACCTCCGCTTTAAAAAGTCATAAGGCTACCACTCAAACAAATTAAAGTAGAAGACTTGGTGGGCCCACTCTTCACTATTTTAAAAGTCTCATCTTCATTCACATTTCGTTCACAATTACATTTACATTTCATTTCAGTTGCATTTCAAACTCATTTCATTTACTGTACGTTACACACACATAATCCCTGTCTCACTAACTTTCCGTTACATCTCTCTCTCTAGAACTGATTCACTTTCTCTCTCTACCTTCGCTTTCGTTGTTATATATACACACACATATTGTATGTATATATAATATAAACTATACATATATCTGTATGTATCATAGGTTGTATCGTCTTCTTTTGCATCTATCCGGATCAATCGTTTTCGAGTAAAAATGGAGTTGGAGGTAGCGATTTGCTTCTGGTTTTCGTCTCTATTATCTTCGATCTCACTATAAGTTTCTCATTTTTTCTTCTCGTCAAGATCTGCGTTTGGAGCTGGTTTTTTGAGTAATTTTATCGGTAAGTTTTTGCAGTTAGGGTTTCGAACTTTCGATCGATCATTATATGTTCTTTTTAGTAGTGAATAAATGTGATTTTTGTGTGTTTGACTTGAATCTAGGGTTTCAGATGCGATTTTTTCGGTTTTTTTGGATATCATATTCGTAGATCCTTTTTTGTGCTCCTGAAAATTTGCAGAAATGATCTATTTTGTGTTATCTTGTTCGTTAAGTAATTTTTTTATAATATGTGTAGATCACCAATAGAATCATAGATTGATCTCAAAATAGATGATATATTGATCTAGAATGAAAAAGGATTTGATTTTTTTTAATGTGTTGCATCTGAAAATAGATGAGATATTGATTTAGAATGAAAATGATTAAGAGTTTTTTTTTTCTTTTTATTTGTTGGATGTGTTGAATCTAAAATAGATGATATATATTGAATTAAAATGAAAATGAGATGATATATTGATTTAGAATGAAAATTGTTTAAAGCATTTTTTTCTTCTTTTTTTTTGGATGTGTTGAATCTGAAAATAGATGATATATTGATTTATAAATGAAAATGATTTTAACTATTTTTTTTGGATGTGTTAGAATATAAAAATAGATGATATATATTGAATTAAAATGAAAATGATTTTTAATTATTTTTTGTTCTTGGATGTGCAGAGGCTGTTTGAAGAATGTGCAGTGGTCCTGATCAGAATAAATCTGGTTCTTCATCTACATCAAAAACAGAAGATAAAAAACCTAACAAAATGGTCATGAGTTCACTAACTGTGGAAACTGAGGATTCTTTTTCCAGTTTACTTGAATACGCTGCTAACAATGACTTCGAGGGTTTCAAACGGTCAATCGAGAACGATCCGTCAGCAATCGACGAGGTTGGGCTGTGGTATGTACGCAAGAAGGGTTCAAAGCAGATAGTTCTTGAGCATCGGACTCCGTTAATGGTTGCTGCAACGTACGGAAGCGTGAGTGTTTTGAAACTGATAATTTCTCAACCCAAGGTGGATGTAAACTTCTCTTGTGGCCCGGATAAGTGCACTGCACTTCATTGTGCGGCTTCTGGTGGTTCTGTTGATGCTGTTGAAGTTGTTAAGTTGCTTCTTTCCTTGGGCGCTGATCCGAACATTGAAGACGCAAATGGGCATCGGCCGGTTGACGTTATTGTCGTACCTCCAAAGCTATCCGGAATTAGATCTTCTCTCGAAGAGCTTCTCATGAACAGTTCATCCGATGGGTCGGTTGGGTACAGTAAGCTAACTGTTTCCGTCAACACATCAAGCTCTTGGTCTCCAACCCTATCACCGGATAATGGTTCACCCTGTTCTCCTTCAGAGTTGGTATCATCTCCAACAATGTCGAAGTTTAACGATGCTGTCCCGGTTAACTACAATTCGGAAAAGAAAGAATACCCAATCGACCCGTCTCTGCCCGACATAAAAAACAGCATATATTCTACCGATGAGTTCCGGATGTTTTCATTCAAGGTCCGACCTTGCTCGAGGGCGTATTCTCATGATTGGACTGAGTGCCCGTTCGTTCACCCGGGGGAAAATGCGCGCAGACGGGACCCAAGAAAGTTTCACTACAGCTGTGTACCATGCCCGGATTTTCGAAAGGGTGCTTGTAGACGAGCGGATATGTGCGAATACGCTCATGGTGTGTTTGAGTGCTGGCTCCACCCGGCTCAGTACCGTACGCGGTTGTGTAAAGATGGTACAAGCTGTGCGAGACGCGTTTGTTTTTTCGCTCATACACCCGAGGAGCTTAGGCCGTTGTATGTCTCAACGGGTTCGGCTGTCCCGTCTCCTAGGTCATCAGCTGCCGGTGCTAGTGTCATGGATATGGCTGCGGCTTTGAACCTTCTTCCTGGTTCACCGTCTTCATCAGTCATGTCTCCTAGCTTCAGTCAACAGATGTCACCATCTGGAAACGGTGGTCAACACTGTTCAGCTGGATGGCCTCAGCCTAATGTTCCGACCCTTCATCTTCCCGGAAGCAACCTCCAGTCGAGTCGACTCAGGTCTTCTCTTAATGCGCGCGATATTCCAGCTGATGATCTGAGCATGTTGCAAGATATTGATCCCCAACTGCTAAACGACCTGGCCTGTTACTCCCAGTCTCGACCCGGTTCGCTCTCGTTGAACCGTTCAGCCCGGTCTAAAACACTCGCTCCTGCAAATCTAGAGGATTTATTCTCCGCTGAGCTTACTTCTTCACCTCGGTTTTCGGACCAGGCGGCATCTCCGGGTGTTTTTTCACCGTCACACAAATCAGCAGTTCTCAACCAGTTTCAACAGCAGCAAAGCATACTCTCTCCTATTAACACAAACGTGTTCTCACCGAAAAATGTTGACCATACATTGTTGCAGGCGTCTTTCGGTGTGTCATCGCCAGGAAGAATGTCTCCAAGAAGCATCGATCCGATATCGCCAATGGGTGCTAGGCTTTCTGCCTTCGCACAGCGCGAGAAGCAGCACCAACAGCTACGCAGTCTCAGCTCAAGGGATCTTGGAACAACAAACGGTCAGTTTAATGTCGGATCGCCTGTCAACACTCCTACTTCTTGGTCAAAATGGGGATCTCCAACCGGGAAAGTTGACTGGTCCGTTAACAACGAGTTTGGGAAATTAAAAAGGTCGTCTTCTTTCGAACGCGACAACAATGGCGTCGAGGAGCCCGACCTATCATGGGTGCAATCACTTGTGAAGGAATCACCACCTGAGATGATGAAAAACAAGGCGGCTGCACCACATTCTGGTAACGGTGGTGGGGTGGCTGCACCATCCGGTGAGGGTCCTGATCATTCAGTATTAGGCGTTTGGCTCGAGCAGATGCAACTTGATCAGCTCGTCGCTTAAGCAAAGAGAATTGATGAATTGAATTCATATTCATTTTCACTTAACAAAACTCATTTCTAGGTAAGTAAGTATATATTCTTTTGGGCATGCGGTTTGGTATAACAACAAGCAGGCTGAAGTATTTTCGGGGCGGATTTTATATTCTTTTGGGTTCAAAGATAATGTTCTAATGGCAGCAGGATGAAGAAAGCAAGCATCACAGTTCCTCTGGTTGTAGGGTATTATTGTTTCTTACTTCATTTTTCTAGCATATCATTATTGCATTTGTTTACAATTTTTATTATATGTTGAAACAATTTTCAATATGTCTTCAATGTTTCCTTCCATGGGGATGCATGCAATTTGTGCTCATTGTTTAATTTCTGGTCACAAAATGTATCTG
Organism: Helianthus tuberosus; assembly: GCA_030545235.1. NCBI lineage: Eukaryota > Viridiplantae > Streptophyta > Magnoliopsida > Asterales > Asteraceae > Helianthus > Helianthus tuberosus. The sequence goes on along the minus strand of CM060411.1, from coordinate 147,721,400 downwards.
CCTTTTAATATGTAAAACGTATATTATTATAGCTATTATTTTGTTTCTTATATTCATTATATCTTTTGATTGTATAATTCGTTGGTTTTATTCTTGTAAATTTATGGGTGTTTAAATGTTTACCAAACCAGTATTTGGATTATTCTGATAATAATAATAAGAATAAAAATAATAATAATAATTCGGGTTATTCAGATTGTTTGAATAGGGTTATTGTATTTTGATTTAAACTAGTTGTGTGATCTAGTATTAGCAAATGCCTTGGTGGTTCAATTAAATAATGGGAAACGTTTCCGGTTAGACATGCCTTATTAATGACAACAAACATCCCCTAAACCTCGTCGGAAAATTGGGATACAAACGTTTGATGATTTTTTGTTGGTCTCTATCCGACTATGATTCCTCTCGACTTTTAAATGCTTCACATTTACTGATTCAATGACTTGAATCATAGGACAAGAATTGAGACATTCGGCATGGGTAATGAGACTAATTGCAATACTTTTCGTGATTTTGGGACGAGTATGATGTCAGGTGTACCTGTGATTATTTGAAACGATCCCATACCCGTTTAGATGTATTTGACTGATAATATATTGTATAACTTCTAAAGCATAACGACTGGCATTTTAAAATTCTTACACCTCAAAATTACTGTGTAGAAGTGTAATTGAGTTTTTGATATTTTCAAGTCGGGTTTTTGATTGAGCTTAAGATAAGGTTTCGACCGTAAAACCAATTTAATCTGAACCAGTTTGGGTCAAAGCTGTTTGAGACCAAACTAAAAAATCCGGGCTGTTATAAACCGAACCTGGTTGGGCCCAAACCGGATTTTGTACGCCTGAAGTAGATACATCCTCTTAAATTATTTTTACAAAAATTGGATCCACTCTCAACTGTTTTAAGAAATAAAATTGGATGCAGAAAGCGTGTGGGGCAGCAAAACCCAACCACTTTGCCTTGTTATGTTTCAGTTTGGATTATGTATCAACACGTCAATGAGTACAATAAAATGTGGCAGATACAGTTATGTGTTGAATGAATTAATAGTCACCAAAGTTTTTTTAATGAATTATATTATTGACTTTTTATTATCATTTCACACAACTATTTTCGAAGGAAAATTGAAAACAAATAATATTGTGGGTCAAAACAACCCAATGCATTCTGAGTGACTTCCTATCAAAATAAACCATTTTGACCGAACCGTTTACTTATTAATGGATCATTTTGGGTTATGTTTGATTTTTACTTTTAGCAAGTCAAATAGGGGAAGATAAAATGTAGATTATTATTGTAAAGACAGTTTTTGTAATTTTATTAAGCACCAAGAGTTTTAGTAAAATGAATTGGACATAAAAAGTGTTGTGGGTCAACCTAGCTTAACCCGTTTTGACTTGCAATCAAAATTGCCCATTTGACCACCTGTTATTCAACTTGCCTGACCCATTTGCTGATATTTGTTTTAACAAAACAAAAGTGACTGCTGCATCTGAGAAACATAAAGTGTATGGAGGTTCGGATATTCGTATTAATTGTCCGGTATTATTATTTCTATAGTATTTCGAAATGACCAAAAAGGTGGGTCGAACTCATGGAGACACGCCATTAATGTTCTAATCGTTTTTTGAACGGCCTATAGAATCAATCCCGAGCACTTTCGGGGCACCCACTGGGCCAAATGGAGTACTCCGAGAGTAACCTGAGTCCACCACCAATTCCGGGGAAAACCCGGTAACCCACCCGCCCCGTAGGCATGACGTTAAAATTACCGGTAAAACCCGTTTGGCTCAAGGATCAAACCGAAATTTCTCTGGATCTCCTATCATTGCCTACCAGTGCCTCACTCTGCACCAAGTGGGAGTTGAACTTGCATCTCCCAAGAGAAATGCAAGCCTTCTACCACTTGATATACAGATCATTGGCAATAATGTTTTAGGGCCTGTTTGGTATGGGGTAATGGAATGGACGGGGTAATAGAATGGATGAGGTAATGGAATTGAACATTACCATTTCATGTCATGTTTGGTTACCATGTGTGAATGGAATGAACAATTACATTTTGTTGTTTGGTATGCGAAAAAAGACGAATGAATAAAATCATATAGTGGTGGTCAGTGATGGCGATGATGGTGCGTGGTGCTAGGTGTCAGTTGTAGCGGCGGCGGTGGGTGGAGACGATGGCGGATGGTGACAACAGTGGTGGTGGTGGTCGATGACAGTGGAGGTAGGTGGCGGCGGCGGCGGTGGCGATGGTGGTGGCGGGGGTGGTGGCTGTGACAACTGGCACAAAACCGATAATTTCCGTACTATTTTAATAATTATTTATTTCCTGCATTTATGTGTTTACATGTCAACATTATATGCTTACCTGCTATGCATTTGAATTCATGCATGTTTTCATACATTAATTGTCACACTATACAATACTTTAAGCGTTGCATCAAAACAATTAGCAAACTCACTGACAGATCGTGTCGTCCCGATCAGTTAAAAACCCAATTAACCTAGGTAGCTAGGGTAAGTCGAGTATCGTATCCACAAAGAGCATGTGGTCAGTATTACACTAGTTGTTCGATTAGCCAAAGTTATTTACAAACAAGTATACAAAATAATTATGAAGCTTGCTATTTTTTTTAAGTTTGTTTAGAATAATTATAAAAAAAACGACTAATTAGAATGAGTAAAAATAATAATTTAGAAACAAGGGTCACCCGGTTCGACTACTGCAAGACCTAGGGTTTCTACACGTTAGACTTAATTTAGTTTCATTTGATTATTAACGGATTTAGTATTACGTGGCTTAGGTGCCAAGAGCTATCAATGTCATAGACAACGGACCGCACTGCACTTCGTTACCAAGAACATGTAAATCCTAACCTATAGCAAGGCATAGTTGCACAAATTCATTTCACAAAGTCAAATTTAATATCTCATTCGACAATTCATGAATCCAATACAAATGCAAGACAATTAATATAAGTTTCAAATAGTTAAATACAACTTGTTACAAATTAAATCATAAACAAAATATTGAAACCCTAGAATTCTTACAAAGTCTACACCAGGGTGAAACCCTAGAGGATTAGCCACGCATCACCTTCGAAGCAATTCCCATCTTTTCTTTTTGTGCTTTATCTCGTAACTTGCGTTCCCCCTCAATATTACGAACTCCCCTTTCCCCGTGCGTGATGCGTCTCTTTCTTTCCCTGTGCGTCGCTTTCTAGAAATCAACGGTATAACCGACGTCGGAAACTCAAACGGTGGAAGGAAACGAAAAGACAAGGGGAGAGGAAGAGAACGGCACAACCAACAACAACCAAAGTCAAAATCCCAAGAACAACAACGAAGAAAAAAACGAGGCAATTAATGACAAGGTGGGGAATCCCGAAAAAGGCGGTAAAAAGGTAGTGAATACCTCGGACGAATCAACAGACAGGGGTGGGGCCTATCAATTTTTTCAATTTGGGCCAGAGTTAAGTGGATTATATGAAAGAAGTTCAAATGGGCCCATGACTACTAAAAATAACAAAAGGAAAAGAGTAAATCTAGCGGCAGCAAGGGCCCAGAACTTAAAGCCCAATTCGAAGATCAATAAGGGGAAGCTTCCAGACATAAATTTAGAGGTGACTGAAAAAAGCAGATTCCAACATCAACATAAGGTTCCGCTGAAGATTAAGAGGAAAAAAAAGAAGGACGCCAGGATTCAATCGATAATAGAGGATCTTTTTAACGATAATAGTGGAGGAATGGTCCCGGACGATGGGTTCAATTCTGATTGGGAGGAAGATTCACAATCAGATGACACTCTAGTTGAAGATACCTAGTATGTGTAGGAGCCAAGGTCAACGAATCAAAGTCAGACGGAAGAAGTGAACAACGAGGTATTACAGACAAAGGAAATAGGGGCAGCAATTGGAGTAAATCTGATCGGAAAAGAGGATTTAATAAAAAAAACGGTTACCGAAGAACAGGAGGCAGCAGGTTTGCGATGAATTTTGGAACTATAAACATAAAAGGGGCAGGTGGGGTGGCTAAAGGAAAGGCAGTTAGAGGATATTTGTCGAGGTATGGATTAAATTTTATAGTAATCCAGGAAACTCAATTCAGGGACCTACCAGATAGAGTGATAAAAAGGTTTTGGGATAACTCAATGTTTGAGTACATTAAAGTGGACGCAGACGAAAGATCAGGCGGATTGTTATCAATTTGGAGCCCAGGAGTATTTAGAAAATATTTTGAGGTAAAAACCCAAAACTTTATCTTAGTCAAAGGAAGGATAATAGGGGAAGATGACGAGTTGATTATAGTTAACATTTACGCGTCGACTGTACAAAGTAGTAGGAGGCAGATGTGGAACGAACTTCTAGCGCTAAAACAGTCGATCCAAGGCAATTGGATACTTCTAGGCGATTTCAATTAGGTACGTTTCCCTGAGGAGAGATTAAATTCACAGTTTGATGGGTGCATTATGTTTTAATAACTTTATTATGAATGCGGGACTACAAGAATACAATATGGGGGGGGGGGGGAGAAAATATACGTTTATGTCGGGAGAAGGGAGAAACTTAAGTAAGATCGACCGAATACTAGTATGTGGTGAATTTATAATGAAATCGCCATATACAACTCTACTAGCACTAAACAGAGAAGTATCGGACCATTGTCCATTGATACTTACAACAACGGCTAACAGCTTTGGGCCAATACCATTTCGGGTATTCCATAGTTGGATGGAATCACCCGGGTTCGATGAAGCGGTCAGAAGGGGTTTGGAAAAAGGGTGCGAGTCAAGTTTCAAGGACGAATGTGTAGCCATCAAACTCAAAGCAATTAAAGATGAAATAAAGCAATGGAGGTCTAGTGAAAAGATAAAGGAGGAGGAACATATGGCGGCAAATGAGAACTTACAAAAAATAGAGAAAGAAGCGGAAAGAAGAAGTTTAACGGAGCAGGAGATAGGTATGTGGCAAGGATACAAAAAAACGATAAGGGAGTGGCAAAAAGCAAAAGCTAAAGATTTGATACAGAAATCACGCATAAAATGGGTAGCAATGGGGGATGAAAACTCAACATTTTTTCACACGGTGGTAAACAGTCACAAAATAAGAAACAGGGTAAACGGTTTGTGGATTGATGGTAGCTGGATTACAGACGCTAAAGAGATAAAAGATAAGTTCATGGAAGCTTTTAAAGAGAAGTTTAAGGAACCGATATCATCAAGGCCAAGAATAGGTATGGAAGGATTCAAGAGTTTGACGGAGGTCGAGAAAAAGGGACTCATAGAACAGTTTAAAGAAGAGGAGATAAGAAACGCAGTATGGGAATGCGGGGGAGATAAAGCACCGGGTCCAGACGGGATTACATTCACCGTTATAAAAACATACTGGGAAGACTTGAAAGCAGCAATTATGGATACGATGCTGCAATTTTTCACACATGGTTCGATCCACCACTCATGTAGCTCGTCCTTTATATCACTCATCCCTAAGGTAAACGATCCCATGGTTTTTTCCGATTTTCGTCCTATCTTGTTAATTGGAGTAGTGAACAAAATAATATCTAAGGTTTTGGCAAATCGTGTAAAGAAAGTTCTAAATAGTGTTGTCTCTAGCTCCCAGTCGGCATTCATTTCGGGTAGGAATATAATAGATGGGCCGTTAATAGTTAATGAGATTGTTGGGTGGGCAAAAAGAATGAAAAAATAAGTCTTTGTGTTTAAGGCGGATATCGAAAAAGCTTACGATACGTTAAATTGGAAGTTCCTAATATCCATTTTAACGCATATGGGCTTCCCGGCTAAGTGGAAAAATTGGGTTATGGGGATTCTGTTTGCCGGAAGAGGATCGATACTTGTAAATGGAGCACCAACGGGGGAATTTCAATACAAAAGGGGACTACGTCAAGGGGACCCGCTTTCCCCTTTTCTTTTTATTATCGCGATGGAAGCACTACATGTTATGATGGTAAATGCAAAAACAGCCGGAATACTTACGGGAGTGGAACTACCAGGAGATGGGTTAACGGTTACACACTTATTGTTTGAGGATGATTCGATTTTTGTGGGGAAGTGGAATGAAAACAATATCAAAAATCTGAAACGAATATTAAGAGTTTTCTACTTGGTGTCCGGTCTAAAGGTTAACCCAACAAAGAGCCAACTGTTCGGTGTAGGAATTGAGGAAGAAGAAGTCATAGCACAGGCAACAAGTCTCGGTTTCAAACCAGGGAACTTTCCTTTCATATATTTGGGTCTGAAAGTAGGTGCGAATATGAACCGTATTCAGAATTGGAAGGAAGTTATCGATACTTTTAATAGGAGGCTATCGAATTGGAAAGCAAAGCTTCTATCTTTTGCGGATCGAGCTATACTTGTGAAATATGTCCTTGGGAGTCTACCAAATTATTATTTATCGTTGTATAAATGTCCAGTTGCAGTCATAAAGATTCTTGAAGGAATAAGGAGAAAATTTTTATGGGGTGGATGCAATTCGGGTAAGAAGATGCGATGGGTAAAATGGGAAAAAATTGTGACAGCAAAAAAAATGGTGGGCTTGGTATAGGTAGCATAAGAGATTTGAATTTAGCACTATTGGTCAAGTGGTGGTGGCGGCTGAAGATGGAACCGGAACAATTATGGGTTAAAGTAATAAACGCTATACACAAAAACAAAAGAAGGTTTTCAACGATACCACTGAGGATCGATCAAACGGGGGTGTGGAAAACAATAGCAGAAATAAGAAAAGATATGATCAAAAGAGGCATACAAATCGATAAGAAACTTATAAGCGAAGTAGGTTCAGGAGATAAAAAAATGTTCTGGATAGATGTTTGGCTTGGGGATAAAGAATTAAGAGAAGAATTTCCGTTATTATATCAGCTTGCAAAAACCAAAAGATTCAATGTAAAGGAATGTTATAAAATAATTAATGGAGGTGTGCTATGGGATTGGGCTTGGGCAAGAATACCAAACACAGAACAGGAAAAACAGCAAATGGAGGCTTTACAGGGCAACTTAAATCAGATCAGTTTAGCGGAAACCAGTGATATTTGGGTATGGAAAGGGGAAGGTGATAAGGAATTCTCGGTCAAAAAAGTAAGAGAAGATTTGTCAAGAAACATAAATATAAATGAACCGGCAGATGATTACTTTTGGAATAATTGGGCAGCACAAAAATGTAGCATGTTCGTGTGGAGAGCAATAAAAGGAAGGATACCGACGGCAACAAAACTGAAGGAAAGAGGGATCCAGATTCCTTCGGAAAGGTGCAGGATCTGCAATATTGAGGATGAAACGCCTGACAACGTCCTGGTAAGATGCATAGCAGCAAAAGAAGTATGGGACCAAGTTGCTTCATGGGTTAAAGCACCCTCGGCCGCAAATGGAGAAACAATTGGAGAGATCTTCCAATCGGTAAACGACCACAATTGGACGAAGGTAAGAAAAAAGGCAGTACACGCAGTTTTCTTGTTAACTACCTGGGTTATTTGGAAAAATCGTAACGAAAGGATCTTTAGAGAAAGGGCCGCCGAGTTATACAAGACAATGGAAGTAATTAAGGAGGATTCTTATCAGTGGATGAAACATAAAACAAAGGTACAATCAATTTCGTGGGTGGATTGGCTGTATTTTTCATGGTGAGGTTAGTGTAGTTGCAAAAATGTAATTGTCTTTTCTGTTTTCATGTTGATGTAATGTGATGGTTTCATAGTATCTTGCTATGATCCATGGTTTTTTGTGGATAATAAAGTTTCTGTGTTGCCTTTCTCATAAAAAAAAAAACTTATCTTTGTCTTTTGTGATGGCCAGGCCCAGCTCAATCGGGCCACTATTACATGATCTCCCAAAACAGTGTTGTACGTTAATTGCATAATGACAATTCAATTTATCTACGTTCCAATTATGTGACCCATCATGGAATCAAATCACAATGGCCCAGATGTCACCATTCAAATAAACCACAAGTCTAATATTTCATCATGCTAATGGAATCTTTTCTTTTTCTTCTTTGTTCGATGAACTGTCAACACAAGAAAAAACTCCAAATCAATCTATTAATTACAATGGATTTATTATTAATTTTTTTTCAAGAAGTCACGTTTTCATTTGGTTTAAATGTATCTAATTAATTTATTATTTATTAGAAACCTACATAAATTAAAATTAAGAGTTAACTGCCATTTTCGTCCATGTGTTTGGTCACTTTGGCCATTTCAGTCCATTTTTCAAAAATGCGCCATTTTCCTCCCCGACGTTCTGGAAAGGTGCCATTTCAGTCCAAAAATCATAACCCAGTTAAGTCGGTTAGTAAATAAGGACTGATTGTGTAAATTTGTAACATAAAGGACTGATTGTGTAAATTTGTAACACCACCACCACTAGCCCTGCCACCACCACCACTCCGCTGCCACCACCACCACCACCACCACCACCACCACCACTCCGCTGCCACCACCACCACCACCACCACTCCGCTGCCACCGCCACCACCACCACTCCGCTGCCACCACCACCACCACCACCACTCCGCTGCCACCACCACCACCACCACCACTCCGCTGCCACCGCCACCACCAATTTTGTTGATGATAATGTTGTTGCTGATAATGTTGTTGCTGCTGTTACTGTTGCTTCCTTCAAATATTAATATAGGTGACGTGTGCGTATATATACATAATTTTGCAATGAATTTACACACGATTTGGTTTTAAATTTATAAAAGTGATTATTACTTTTACATCAAAACACACACGAAAGAGGCAAGTGTACCCCGTCATATATGTAATAAAATATCGGTAAGAACCAAGTATCGATCCAAGGAAATGGGCGGAGAAATAATACTAGAACTTTGTCACTAAACTACCGGTAAAAACATAAGTTTGGTTGATTTTAACTAAACTAAAGTAAGCATAAATAAATACATAATAAAAACATAATAGATAGTAGATAAAAAGCCTTGCTAAATACACAACCATAGCCTGTCAACTAAGTCGGTTTTGGCACTAGAAGCATTCGGTCAATTTTCCAATTTGAGACAATTAGTATCCCTTTCGGGAATCCTAACATGACAATCATTCGGAAAGCTAAAACGATAAACACACTTTAACCACCTAAAATTGTTCTTTAACGTGCAATTGATAAATGTCTATGAAAATCTCTTAAAAATAAGTTAGTCAGCCGTTAGGATTATTCTAACCTCACTTAAACAAGGAAAGCGACACCGATAAACACAATGCAACCACCGAGACAAGCATAAACTAGATTAAATCACAACCGAGTTCATTTTACAAATCTTGCACAATAATTCACTAAGATAGCAATTTTGGCCTAAACTACTAACTAAGCTAACAAATCATGGCAATAATTTATAACGACACCATCTAACCCGTTAGGGTCGTTACGTGACGGCAAGCTCTCTTGATTAACAATAATTACATTTTATTAAATCACTAACCATTTCTAGTATCATGATGCATACATTTAAACCAAGTTAAACTAGTTAACCAAATTCAAAGTTTACTAATACAAGATTAATTAAGCTTCATTTTTCAACTATCTTAACTAACCAAGCATCAATCATCCAACATAATTACTTATAATCAAGAATTCAATATCAATAACAAGGTTGCAAACTAATCATCAAAGATTAACATAGAAAATACTTCAAGTGTCATTACAAACAAAGCTTAACACACTAATGGCAATAATCTAGCAAGGGATTGTTTGTGTTTTTGCCCAAAGGCTACAATAATACATAAACAATAATCTAAGTACTTGAAAGATTAACAAAATCATGGAAAGATTAGAAAATCAAACCATAAACAAGTACTAGACTAAGGATCCGGGTAGTAATCGAGCTAAACGGGACAATGTGGCTTGAATCCAGGTGAAAGCTAACGCCTCCGGAGCCTGAAAATCGCATGTGAAGCTCTCCAAAAATCCAGAATCTCGAACAGAAGGTTTCTGTTCTGTTTTTTTATTTTTCGCTGTCGCACGGTCGTTCTCCATATGGCACGACCGTGCACTTTAAGCAATTATTGGGGATGGGCACACCATACTGCATGACGTCATCAGATCGTTGACCAGATTCGAAATGGCACGACCGTTCTTCGTGTGGAACGGTCGTTCAGTTCCGGGTTACTTGTTGCACGCCGAGTCGCACTGGTCGTTCATCACCGAGACTCTGTTGGTTCATCGGCTACGCACGGTCGTTCCTCAGATGGAACGCCCGTTCTTCACCGAGCCGCCTTGTTTTCCTAGAACGCCCAGTCGCACCTCTCGTTCATTGCCGGGTTGATCAACTTTGTCGGAGATGCACGACCGTGCATCAGGTGGAACGGTCGTTCCACACGCCCAGGTCAGTTTTCTTAACAGAATGTCCGCAGCTTCGTCGTTTTGTCCGGAAAGTCCTCGTTTTCGCTATCATCTTGTCTGGTATGCTGTTTTAGGCCTGTAAACATAAATGTAGAAAAATAAGTATCCGAATGACGGTTTTACGGCCAAAAACGCATAAAATAGGGGTAAAACGGGGGACTAAAATATGTGTAAACTAACGAATATCAATAGGCGATGATGATGATGATGAATTTGTCGTCGTCTGAGTGGATCGAACAAAGCTTGAAACAAACGTGATGTTTGCAAACGTGTGTTTGCCGCCGCCACCGCACATTCTCGTTCATCGTTCATCACCGCACCATCACATTCTCGTTCATCGTTCATCACCGCACCACCACAGCCCTGCCACCACCACTCTCACAGATGTCAACAGTGTCATCTCCCCCAAATCGGTCAACAGAAGGTCAAACAGGAAAGTCAACGGCTCAAATTAACGACCAAAATCAGGTTATATTCCAATTAACCTGGTGCAAACATTGTACAAGTATAAACGAATGAACCGGAACAAGAAAAACGAACCGTTAACGGCTGGAACGACGTGTTGACTGATTCCGGCCACTGTGAAGATTCCGGCGAAGTTGCAGGTTCGGTTCCGGCTAAAATCGATGTGTTTGAGCATTGTGAGGGGTGTAAAATGTTTGTGGGGATCTAAGGAACTTCAGATGTCCGTTCAATTCGACCCAGATCGACAGAAACAGAAGATTAACACGTGGGGGTGTGGGGTGTCGGAAAGATGGCCGGATTTAATCCGGTCACCGGAGTAGAGAGGTAAAGGTGATGGTGGTGGTGATTGCAGAGCATAGAGACAGAGATAGTAGAGAGAGAGTGTGTGGTGGTGGCAGCGGAGTGGTGGTGGTGGCAGGGTTGTGGTGGCGGTGGTGGTGGTGGTGGTGGTAGCAGCGGAGTGGTGGTGGTGGCAGGGCTGTGGTGGCGGTGGTGGTGGTGGTGGCAGCGGAGTGGTGGTGGTGGCAGGGCTAGTGGTGGTGGTGTTACAAATTTACACAATCAGTCCTTTATGTTACAAATTTACACAATCAGTCCTTATTTACTAACCGACTTAACTGGGTTATGATTTTTGGACTGAAATGGCACCTTTCCAGAACGTCGGGGAGGAAAATGGCGCATTTTTGAAAAATGGACTGAAATGGCCAAAGTGACCAAACCACAGGGAGGAAAATGGTAGTTAACTCTAAAATTAACTAATAGTAACATATTTAATAATTATAAAAATACATTATACTATAATTAAAATAAAACTATACGTACCTAAAGTACACCGATCACATCCCCGGACTTATCTTTTGCTTATCCTCAATCAAATCTGTTTTTCACTTTCACGTGGGTCGAACGAGAAACACACATCCCATTCTCGAGACTAAAGTTAAGGTTTAATGTCATACCCGGTTCAAAATTTTTACAATTTTTGAAATATTTAGCGGTAAGTGCATATTCACATAAGAATGGTTACCACGCTCCCTTGAAACTACGAACTATGCACATCCTTCACAATGTTCTCTCCACTCGATTTAAAATTTGGCTAATAGATAATGAATTAGCACTTTTTAAATAATCACTCAAAACCAATTAGAACACGTACCCGTATATGCTTGCAACTCAATCATTCTCCACCACCAAACACGAATACTAAGCACAAGTCAAAAGGTCTTTGGAGGGTTGTAATGGGGCTATGTTAAGAGTATGGAATATGATGTTTTTAAAGTGGTTAAGGTGATGAAAATTCGATTTTTATTACAAAACGACTATTCTAAACACGACTGACTACCAACATCGAACTAGAAGGCAACAATTTTCCCTTTTATTCCACAAACTAGAAACACATATTTTTGTTCTTTTCTCAATGATTTTCTATTCTTATTCGCAACATTTTCTGAATTTTTTGCTCTTCTTTTTGCTCTTTTTTTTCAAATATAAATCACAACTATACAAACACATATTCATATAATCGAATTTTCATCACACGGGTTTTAAAAAGAAAAGGTTTATGGTTGTTGGCTAAATGGGTTGTCAAACGAAAGGTTTAGGCTCAAAGTGGGCAACTAGGTGATTTGTTTGGGTAAGGATAGATAAATGGTTTTAAAGGAAAAGGTTTACCTAATGCCTTAATCATTCTCGTGCTTGTATTCGGTCTATGGTCTCAAACGTATCAAAAGTTGCAAGTTATACAATACGCGACTAATGGTCCACTCAAACAAAGAAACATATATATGTATATCTATGATGTGAAAGTGGCTCAAAACTCACGTATAAAGGGTATGGTATGTGACATGCATGATATGTTAGTTTCTTAGGCGGACTACTCCCAAATAACCACCCGCTAAATACCCGTCATGCTATTAACTCGAACTTGACCATGACAAAAGACCAAATGGCTTGTGCCATCCCTCGTTAACTTAGTTACTTGTGCTTTTTAGATTGCTTCAAACAAAGACATTTTTGAATTTTTTTTTGAAATTTTCCCCCATCCCCACACTTGAGGTCAACATTGTCCTCAATGGTAGTGTTTAAATGAACGGGTCAAAAATCGAAAAATTTTACTCCCCGACAACGACGCCAAAATTTGATCGGAGTGTCGCGCTCCGGTCAAAGATAAGATTTATAGTCCCGAATTACCCTTAACAAATAGTTAGTGGTCATAAGGGGTCGAACCACGAAGAGCAGGTGGTTTGCGAATGGACTTGATTGATTTTTAAGGTTTGTCATAATTATGAAGTTTACTAGATTATTTTTTATGATTTTTGTTTGTTTAGAAAGATGTTGAAATGAACTAACAAATTTGATTGTAATTTATAACTAACAAAAGCTTGAACAATTGCACGAAATTATAATTAATGATTTAAAACAAGATAAACAAACAAGGTTCACACCCGATTCAACAAATGCAAGACCTAGGTTTACTACACGTTTAATCGAATTAGTTCATTAACGGTTTGAAAATCACAAAGCTTAGGTGCCAATCGCTATTAACGTTATAGACAACGGACCACGATGCACTTCATTACCTTGGACTAGTAAATCCTATCAAAAGACAAGGCATAAATACGCATATTCGTTTCACAAAGTTAAATTTAATCATTCATTTGACAATTCGCAAATTCAATACAAACGTATGACAATTGTAAAGATTCAAATGCAATTCAATTAGTCACAAACCAAGTATCAAACACATAATAACCCTAAATCTTACAAAAGTCGACACCGGGGTGAAACCTCCGAGAAATTAGCCGCTCATGATCGAAAGAACTTGATCACCGAATGTTGGAAGCTTGATCTTGATCATCTTGAAGCTTTGAGATGGTGAAGAAAGGTGATTAGGGTTGTAGTAGGATGGTGGTTATGAATGGATGAATGGATTGATGAACTAGGGTTTTAAGATGGAGATGATGATGAATTGGATGGTGGAATGGAACGATTCGGATCAAGATTGATGTTATGGATGGATTGGTGATGAATATGATGATGAAATTAGGCTCCAAAGTAGATTCAAGTTCAAAAACAAAGTGTAACTCCCGAAATGATGGTGAGAGATGTGTTTTAATTCGTTAACAACCACAAAAACCTAACAATTTGTGACTGAGAAACAAGGTAGCGTCGCCGACGGGTTTCCTTGGCGTCGGCGACGGCTGCCAAAAACTGCAAAACCCAGCGACGGCTTAACTCCTTGGATACGAGCATTTTTGGGCGACAGTACTTTCTCAACGGCGTCGCCGACGGCTTAGGGAGGCGTCGGCGACGCTGCCCCTGTCTCCAGCTTTCTGTTTTTCGTATCCCTTGGTCCCGGTTGACCTGTTTCTCGTCCCGGTGGTCCGTAAAGCTCCCAAATAGCTTCTTAAACTCCATTAAACCTGCAAAACACAATTTTAATTAAAAGAAAGCTATTCGGAATTAAAACCCATGTAAAAAATCAAGTTGCACAAATACGAGCACCGTTATTCGACCACGTATCACTCACCGTTTAGACAAGCTGTGTCAGCACAGCTTCAGAATGCAGTTAAACGATAGATTTAGGACTTAGATGTAGGTCCAACATAAAAAATACATTAAAACCCAAGTGTGTGAACAAAGGATAACATAAATACTTTCCGAAAGCTAAAATAAGCACTAAAAACTGTCCGCAACGCACTTTAAATGCAGAATTCTGCAGAGTTCAGCAAAAATCAGCATTTAAACACCAAAATAACATGCATAATTAATGATTAAGTGCCCATAATAACTTGTAAAGTGTCGGGAATGAAAACTGTCACAAAAGGGTACTTCATACCTTGTAAAAATTCACTATTTAGCACTTTAACGAACCGACAACCGAACGAATAACCGGACACTACTCAAAACACCAAAAATAGACTAGAAACATAGTTTTTATGTTTTAAATCTAGTTATGGTGATAGAACACTTTAAAAATAATAAAAACACTTAAATACACTTAACTTCATCTTAAACCTTCTAACTTACATCTTAAACCCTTAACTTCCAAAAATTTGCACTTTACCCCCCCCCCCCCTTTATGTAACCGGCCCCAAGGAGGCCCCACCATTTTCCCCCATTAAAATATTACTAGTATGGCCAAGATATGGAACATATAAACCCATGGATATTGATATGTTGGAAGATTATAAAACAAAACCTTAGGTTACTAAACCTTATCCTTCATTCAAAATTTTCACATCTTTCCCCTCTTCTCCTCTTGGCCACACCCACACCTCTCATCATCATCATTTTTCTTCATCATCCAAGGAGATCTAAGACTAATAAAGGGTGCGTGAAGATGATCTAATAAGGTTTCAAACAAAAGAAGTGGAAGGACCTTCACTAGGAGCTTTTATCCACCATTTCTTCTTCATTCTTCTTCTTCTTCTTCTTCTTGTGTTCTTTGCCACTTCCCTAGCCACAAGAGCTAGTGGTAAGCCTCTTACACTCATTTTTTACTTCATGTTCATGCTATGTACAACTTACATAATCTAAGAAACCAAACTTTAAAAGATGAAGATATGTAAATCTAACATAATCAAGGTGAAAACAAGTTGTTATGAAGTTGTTTGATGCATAATGTGAAGTTGTGAATGTTGATCTTGTGTTTCTAGTTAGATACATCATGTGTAAGCTTGTTAGAAGCTTAGATCTAACAAGTTTAAGTATGGATCTTGAAAGATCCATGATGAAACTTGAAGATAAACTTGAAACATCTTTATGTGAGTATGAAAGTGGCTTTAAAATATGTTTTTCATGATCTTAGAACCATAAAACTTGTGGATGATTAACTTGGTAAAATAAAGTTTCAAAAAAAGTTATAAAAAGTTAATCAATAAGCTTGTTTTGGAAAGATTTAAGTATGTAAAGTAAAGATCTAAAAGACTACTTGTTTTTAACAATATTGAAGTTCATCATAAGGTTAAACATGATGATTTTAGCGTATGTTACTTGTGAAATTGTTGAAACTTGAATTTTTGGTGATGAAAATAAAATAAAACATGTTTTGAAGTGAAATTGTTGAAACTTGAATTTTTGGTGATGAAAATAAAATAAAACATGTTTTGAAAACATTGGAAACCTTCATTTTTAGGGGAAACTATGTCAAAATTTTTACTAAGGTTTCCTAATTTTGACATTTAGTAAAATACAAGTTTTGGGGAACTTTTTCCCCAAAACTTCACCCAAAAATATTTACTAAGGCTTCCTAATCTTTATACAAAATTACAAGTAAAGAAATAAGATTTTCTTCAAAGATTAAAATCAATATTAAATATGTATATTTTTAGGAAAAACATATATATTTAGTGGTCACAAAAATTATGTGCTAAGTGTATATTATGTTACATTAGGAACTTGAAAAATACACTAAATATTCCAAAGGAGTATAACTACCAAAATACACATACAAATACATAAGAAATACTCAAGTATAGAAGTATACAAAATTACCCATAAAGGGTACATGGACAAACACAAAAATATATATTAATATAATATATATCCAACAAATTTATGGACTTGGACAAATATTAGGACTTATTGGACAATTTTACATATTTATGGATATATATATATATATCATTACTACAAGTGATGAATATATATATACTAGTAGGGTGCCCGCGTGATGCGGCGGGGGCGACACTTTGGATTGCGGCACTCGTTGCTGGTAGTTTTCTTATTTGTATATGATAACATTATTGTGCTGGATATATGTCATAAGTGTTACACATGGGAGCCTAACACCTATAATGTCTTGCAATGTTCTATCAACTTCCTCTATCGCCTGACGTTTCGCCATCGATGCCTCATCCCATATAATTAACTTGGAGGACCTAATTAGTTGACTTATAATTCCTAAAATTTTGGGACATAGTTTACTATTTATCTACTAAATATCGTAAATTAGTATTAAAGAATTCCTAAAATTTTGGGATATAGTTTACTATCTATCTACTAATATCGTAAATTAGTATTAAATAATTCCTAAAATTTTGGAACATAGTTTATCTTCTATCTACTAAATATCAAAGTTTTGTTTTGTTATAAAAATTAATAATAAATAAAGTATAGAAAAACTGTTTTAAACATGTAAAGATTCGTTTGTTAATAAAAAATACTATACAAATGACAAAAAATAAAAGATAAGTTGTTATCGTTATAAAGTAAGTTTATTTTGTTGGTGAAATGATAAAGTTTATAATTTTATTATTTAAAGTCCATAACTTTTTTAAATATCCACATCATACTCATCCAATAAACTTTAATTTTAAAATTTTCATTTTTGAAAAAGTAAAAAATAGTAGGTGACTTGTAGGTACGTTTTAAACACCTTTAACTAATGTTAAAATTCATTTTTATAAAATCATATTTTTATAAAACAATTTTTATAAAAAAATAGGATGTAAAAGTTTATATCTTTATTAACTTTATCTTTTTATTTAAGAAATACAAATTATTCGAAAAATCTATAATATTATATAATTATTTTTTCATATCTCGTGTCGTCTAACAGTTTTTTTTTTATAGAAGGCACTAATGGATATATACGAAATCCTCGTGGAACATGACTGTTAAATTGAATAAGTTTAGTGTGCTTTGTAAATACAATCTTGAATTTACTCCAAACCAAGAGGTAGTTTTCATGTTTTGGCCATTCTTGGTAATCGAATTTATCTCTTTGGAAATGATCAAGTACGAACATGTAAATTATATAATACGAACATGATTAAGTACTAAAATATATTAGTTCAATCGAGATGTAAATTATAAGTGCAATAAAATAACACAAAACATAAACTTCAAATATAAAATAAACTTTATTATTCATGGGATAGTCTAGATCAAACAAAAACAACTGAAAATGAAAAAAAACATAAAAACACTTGATATATTTCATCTAATTTCTCTTCTTTTTTGATCCGTTTTTCTTGTTTGTGCTCGAATCAGCAGTATCATCTAATTCATCTTCTTTCTCATCGTCCTCAGAATCATCTAAATTTATAACCTCGACCCATTTCCATTCAGAGAGTCTCTTAGATCTTTTCTTTTGATTCTCATACTTCCGATCCTTAAAAAACAAAAATTTAATAAAAAGTTAAAAAATGATTAAATAAATTTTATAAAAAGAACAAATATTGAATAAAAAATTTAAAAAAGATTAAATAAATTTTAAAACTACCTCTTTACTAAATTGACGTTGAAGATTAGACTTGTATGGACTGAACATTGCACCATAAGAAATAATTTCAACACTATTATCACCATCATCCTACAATAAAACACCAAATAATAACATAAAGAACTTGTTAATATGAAATATTATAAGCGAAAATATTACTTAAAAACTAACAAAAGCTTGTTCGACAACTGGGGTGTTTAAATTGGTGTGTTGAATCTGAAAAATCAAATAAGTTAGTATTCACATAAAAGTAAATAAAAGAAAACAATTATTCATTATTGCGATATAACAAAACTTATCATAGAACCGACCTTAGATTTTTCAAAATCGCATGCTTGTTTTTTCGCATCAAGTGAATTCAGAACTGACTCCATATTTTAAATCTGTTTAGCAATAAAAATGTAGAATTGTGAGTGTTTGCTATGTATTTATAGTAGTTCATTAGGGTTTAGTTTTAGATTGGTCATCCATTTATTTAGGAAGTTTGTTGTGAGTTTTATGTTTTTAAAATAAGATGCACATATCCTGTTTAGTTTGTTGTGGCATATTTAATAGGAAGTTTGTTGTGAGTTTTATCTATACTATATTAAACATGCCACAACAAACTGACTCTGTACAAGTAAAATTAGGTAATATTTTAGTTTATTAATGTCATTCAAAACAAAAAACTTGGGTAAAAAACAAATGTTAATGCATGGTAGCTAGGTAATGGTCAAAGCTGGCTTGGGTAAAAAACAAATGTTGGCTTTAATCAATTGTACATTTACGCATCGGCTATTTGTACTTTATGAACGCACGGCGAAACTAAAAAAGACAACTATCGAAACGTTTAAAAAAACGTGCCGATCGTCATGGTACCTTCGGATTTTTTTAAAACATTACGGGTTGTAAGATATCGCAGGAATACATTAAAGAATTAAAGAGGGGGGGGGGGGTGTAACTAATTACCCATAATTATGTTAAATGTCAAGGATTTAAATGTAATAGATTGAGGGACTAAAAAATAATTATGGTTTAAAAGACCACTTTACCCTCATTCTAGGGGTTTATTTATAAATAATGGGGGAAGAAGTTCTTAACTTTTGGGAATCCTTCCCTCATGTATTATAATATAGTATAGATATATAAAACTAAGTACGACCAACATATATATAAATAACAAGTAAACCGTAAAAATATATTATTTTTAAGAAATATAATTCCGGAAAGTATTAAAAATCAAAGAATTGATTTTTGGCTAATAATGTAAAATACACAAATATTTACACCCATATACAAGTACACTTCCCTAAGTATACTTATGCAAAAATAATATTGAAAATATTATTTAACAAATTACTTATATTTATTTTTGGAAAATAGTATAAGTATCATATTTTGCGTAAGTTAAAATATATTATTTTTTAACACATATCATTTTCAAATCCTACATACACAAATATATATTTTTAGGGATATATATATATATATATATATATCAAATACAAGACTAAATATATAGTGAAATATATACAATAATAACACAAAAACATATACATGTAAGACACATCAAACAAAAAAGGTAACTTGTACTTAGATCTAACAAGTTTAAGCAAGGATCTTGAAAGATCCATGATGAAACTTGAAGATGAACTTGAAACATCTTTATGTGAGTATGAAAGTGGTTTTAAAATATGTTTTTCATGATCTTAGAAACATAAAACTTGTGGATGATTAACTTGGTAAAATAAAGTTTCATAAAAAGTTTATCAAGAAGCTTGTTTTGGAAAGATTTAAGTATGTAAAGTAAAGATCTAAAAGACTACACGTTTTTAACAATATTCAAGTTCATCATAAGGTTGAACATGATGATTTTAGTGTATGTTACTTGTGAAATTGTTGAAACTTGAATTTTTAGTGATGAAAAGAAAATAAACACATGTTTTGAAAACATGGGAAACCTCCATTTTTAGGGGAAACTATGTCAAAATTTTTATAAAATTTTGACATTTAGAAAAATACAAGTTTTGGGGAAACTTTTTCGCCAAAAATTCACCCAAAAATATTTACTAAGGTTTTCTAATTTTTATACAAAATTACAAGTCAAGAAATAAGGTTTTCTTCAAAGATAAAAATCAATATTAAGTACGTATAATTTTAGGAAAAACATATATATTTAGTGGTCACAAAAATTATGTGCTAAGTGTGTATTATGTGTATTATATGTATTAGTATACATTAGGAACTTGAAAACTACACTAAATACTCCAAATGAGTATAACTACCAAAATACGCATACAAATACATAAGAAGTACTCAAGTATATAAGTATACAAAATTACCCATAAAGGGTACATGGACAAGCACAAATATATATATATATATCCTACAAATTTATGGACTTGGACAAATATTTGGACTTATTGGACAATCTTACATATTTTTGGACACACACACACACACACACACACACACACACACACACACACACACACACACACACATATATATATATATATATATATATAAATAACAAGTAAACCTTAAAAATATATATTTTTAAGAAATATAATTCCGGAAAGTATTAAAAATCAAATATTTGATATTTGGCAAAGAGTAAATTACAAGTTTTGTCCTTTATGTATGTCCAAAATTGCAGGCGCTGTCCTTTGTCTTTAAAATTGATGAGTTTTGTCCTTAATGTTTGCAAATCTTGCACGTTATGTCCTTTAGGCCAAACCCAGTTAGAATATTTGGTTAAATCTGGTCATGTGCATGGCACATGAGGGCACTTTTTTCATTTTATCTCCTCAGGGACTATTGTGTAAAATATCTTATATTTAGGGGCTAGTTTCTAAAAAATAAAAAGATTATAAAGAAGCCCCCCCTCTCTCTCTCTATCAGACATGCTATC
Source organism: Helianthus tuberosus (assembly GCA_030545235.1). Taxonomy (NCBI): domain Eukaryota; kingdom Viridiplantae; phylum Streptophyta; class Magnoliopsida; order Asterales; family Asteraceae; genus Helianthus; species Helianthus tuberosus. Next base: position 147,700,442 of record CM060411.1, on the reverse strand, counting down.
TCTCTTCTCCTGTATCACTCTAAACACCCACACACCTTAGCTCCCTTTCTTTTCCTCTCGATCTATAGACACCGGCGACCGAAGATCAACCCACACACACTCGGAAAGGCTCCCTTTCCTCTCTCCTCCGTCTGATTTACAGCCGGACTCCAACCAACAAAGCCGACGGTGCCGGTGATGGAGATGCCAATGCTGATATGTTGCCGCAGACGGGATGATGACGGCGGTGGTGGTGATTCAATGGCGGTGGAGGTGTTTAATGATGATGATGGTGAGAGACAGCCTCCGGCCGTCATCAGCAGCGGTGGTTCTCCCCGATTCAAGTCTGGTGCAACAATGGCGACTAGTTGCAGCGGAGGTGGTAGTCGCGGAGCCGGGGACAACGACGGCTGCCGGATATCGATTTTGTTTAATCGGTTGTTTATCGATTTTGTTGAAGAATTCGTTTTTAGGGATTTGGGGATTTTTTGGGGATGTTGGTTGTTGATTTGGAGATGGTGGAGGGTGATGGTAGGCGGCGGTAGATGATGAAAGGCAATTGTGGTGGTGATGGCGGTGGCGGTAGGTGATGTGGAGTGGCGGTGGCAGGTGGTAGATGGTACGAGTAGGTGGGTGGTGGCAGTTAGAGATGGTATGGGGTTCGTGGGTGGTGGTGGTGGTGGTGAGGGTTGCGGGGTAGCAGGTGGTTGTGTGGGGTGTGAGGTGTGAGGTGGTGGTGGTGGTGATGGGTTGACGGTGGGGTTAGGTCTGAGTGTGGTGGTGGTGATGGGATGATCAATGTGAAGCAGGTGGAAAGACAAATGGCAGTTGAAATTACATTTCTACCCTCATGTGCCATGCACATGCCTTCATTTAACCAAAAAATCTAACTGGGTTTGGCCTAAAGGACATAACGTGCAAGATTTGCAAACATTAAGGACAAAACTCATCAATTTTAAAGACAAAGGACAGCGCCTGCAATTTTAGACATACATAAAGGACAAAACTTGTAATTTACTCTTTAGCAAATAATGTAAAATACACAAATATTTACACCAATATACAAGTATACTTCCCTAGGTATACTTATGCAAAAATAATATTGAAAATATTATTTAACAAATTACTTATATTCATTTTCGGAAAATAGTAAAAGTATCATATTTTGAGTAAGTTAAAAATATATTATTTTTTAACACATATCATTTTCAAATCCTACATTCATAAATATATATTTTTAGGGATATATATATATCAAATACAAGACTAAATATATTGTGAAATATATACAATAATAACAAAAAAACATATACATGTAAGACACAATAAGAGACATTAAACAAAAGGTAACTTGTACTTAGATCTAACAAGTTTAAGCATGGATCTTGAAAGATCCATGATGAAAATTGAAGATGAACTTGAAACATCTTTATGTGAGTATGATGTGTGCGGTGTGTTATAGGTTTTTATGTATATTTTAAGCCATTTTTACCACTTTAGTCAAGTTTTAAATTTGTAAAACACGATATTTTACTAACACTAAACACACATATGGGCAAGTGCACCCATCATGAGCGTAGTATAGCGTTGGTAAGATACCGAGGTCGTCCAAGGACACAAGAGCTTTTAGTACCGGTTTATCCTCAACGTCTAATCAAATCAAAATTTTAGAAAAAGGTTTAAACATGAAAGTAAAAACTAAAAAATGCTGAAAATAAAAACAGATAGAAAAGACGAATCACTTGGATCCGACTCGCCTTTAGTGTAACCTTTGATTATTTCCGCACTTTTGCACTTTTTAAGAGATTATCTTAGTTATAGTAGTAGGCCCCTCTTTTGAAGGTGACGTTACCCTCAACCCAATAGTTTGAGTCAGCAAGGATACAATCCTAAAGGGTTGGATTATTGAAAGATAATTAATTAAGCTATTAATGCGTAATGTGGTAGGCCCCTCTTTTGAAGGTGACGTTACCCTCGGCTAAGTAGTTTGAGTCAGCAGGGATACAATCCTAAGTAGCCGGGTTAATGTATTAATAGTAGTTTACATATGAGAGGATCAAGCCATTCGCACCCTCGCCATCCAATACCAGTGGGTATTGAAGGAGGTCCTAGTAAGCTTGACCCAGGTCCTTACAGGATCTATACACTGAACAAGGCAAGAACCTTACCAAACCATTCCCTTACCCCCCGACCAGGTAGCCAACATATCTCTATATAGACCGTAGAGATATGAATGGTGTAAATCTTTTATTTTATATAGACAGTAAAATACGCCAAGACACCACAGACAAATGATAAGGAAGTTTCACCTTTAACATAAGAAACTAGTTATTAAAGTCATTAATACATTACCAAATAAAAAGTGCGAAAAGATTAAAAATAAAAAGTATTACACTAAATGCTTGTCTTCACCAAGTGATGTAAGAGAATTAGGTAAACATGGTCTTTGATTGTCAAGAACTCTTACGATCAATCTTGGATCCCGAGACTACTACACACACTCGATGATGGATGATGGTGGTGGATGTGGGTTGTGATGGTGGTGGTGGGGGTGGGTGAAGTGTGAGATAGGTGGTTTGCCAAGGGATGCCTTTGAAGTGAACCAAACACCTCTATTTATATCCTGCACAGAAGCTCGGACACAGCCCCGTGTCTATTGGGCACGGCCCCGTGTCCATCCATCTTCTCTTTCTTCATTAATTGCAGTTTGTCTGCATTAGTTGACCACGCCCCCGTGTCCGCTGGGCACGGCCCCGTGTGCAGAAGCGTATCTGTACTATCAAGATTTGCTTAGATTCTGCGAATCTTAGCGTTGACCATGGCCCCGTGTCCGCTGGGCACGCCCCCGTGTTGGGAAATAGAAGCTTCTACAACTTTGTCTTTTCTGCAGACACTTGGGCATGCCCCCGTGTCCGATGAGCACGGGGCAAGTTCAGCCTTCTGATGTCTTGTTTTTGCTTGGGAAGATGCTGTCGAGGGGCCGGGCATGCCACGTTTATTCCTTTTCTTGTATTATTTTCAGATTTGGCTGCATTTTTGCTTCTTTTGTTCCTTTAAGCTCATTTAACCCTGAAAATACAAAAGGAAGACAAAAGCACACTTTTTCCAACATTAGTACTAAAAAAGGGTTAGTTTTATGCCTCATTTGATGTAATTTATATGTTGCATTTTACACACATCAAATACCCCCACACTTGAATCTTTGCTTGTCCTCAAGCAAAACTCTTTATAATGTGGCTTACACTCCCAAATGGAATGGGTAGAAGAGAAGTTTTGGGCTTGTCTTGAGTGTCGGAATTCCAAGATTTTTATTAGGTTTTAGTTTTATGTTATTTACATTCCTATTCGTTATGATTTATGTAGAACATTACATAAGAGAAATTACTTATTTGGGCATGATGTGTGCAAAATGCAACATATAAATTACGTCAAATGTGGCATAAAACTAACCCTTTTTAGTACTAATGTTGGAAAAAGTATGTTTTTGTCTTCCTTTTGTATTTTCAGGATTAAATGAGCTCAAATGAACAAAAGAAGCAAAAAGGCAGCTAAATCTAACATAAATACAAGAAAGGGATCAAACGTGGCATGCCCGACCCCCCGACAGCATCTTCCCAAGCAAAAACAAGAGAACAGAAGGCTGAACACGCCCCGTGCTCAGTGAACACGGGGGCGTGTCCAAGTGTCTGCAGAAAAGACAAAGCTGTAGAAGCTTCTATCACCCACCACAGGGGCGTGCCCACCGGACATGGGGCCGTGGTCAACTCTAAGATTCGCAGAATCTGGGGAAATCTTGATAGTACAGATACGCTTCTGCACACGGGGTCATGCCCAGCGGACACGGGGGCATGGTCAACTAATGCAGACAAACTGCAATTAATGAAGAAAGAGAAGAATGGTGGACACGGGGCCGTGTCCAGGCTTCTGTGCAGGCTATAAATAGGGGTGCTTGGTTCACTTCAAAGGCATCCCTTGGCACACCACCTCTCTCACACTTCACCCACCACCCACCACCATCACAACACCATCATCCATCATAGAGTGTGTGAGTCGTCTCGGGATCCAAGATTGATCGTAAGAGTTCTTGACAATCAAAGGCCATGTTTGCCTAAGTCTCTTACATCACTTGGTGAAGACAAGTGTCTAGTGTAATACTTTTCATTTTTAATATTTTCGCACTTTTTATTTGTTTATGTATTAATGACTTTAATAACTAGTTTCTTATGTTGAAGGTGATTCTTCCTTATCGTTTGTCCGTGGTGTCTTGGCATTATTTTACTGTCTATATAAAATAAAAGATTTTCACCATTCATATCTCCACGGTCTATATGGAGGTATGTTGGCTACTTGGTCGGGGGTTAAGGGAACGGTTTGGTAAGAGTCTTGCCTTGTTCAGTGTATAGATCCTGCAAGGACCTGGGTCAAATTTAGTAGGATCTCCTTCAATACTCACCGGTATTGGATGGCGGGGGTCCAAACTCTTTGATCCCCTCATATGTAAGCTACTATTAAAACTTTAACCCGGCTACTTAGGACTGTATCCCTACTGACTCAGACTACTTAGCCGAGGGTAACGCCACCTTCAAAAGAGGGGCCTACTACATTATGAATTAATAACTTAATAAATTATCTTTCAATAATCCAACCCTTTAGGATTGTATCCTTGCTGACTCAATCTTCTGGGTTGAGGGTAACGTCACCTTCAAAAGAGGGGCCTACTACAATAACTAAGATAATCTCTTGAAAAGTGCAAAAGTGCGGAAATAATCAAAGGTTACATTAAACACGAGTCGGATCCAAGTGATTCATCATGTCTATCTGTTTTTATTTTTATTTTATTTTTCAGCATTTTAGTTAGTTTTTATTTTTTTTAGTTTAAAAATCTTTTTCTAAAACTTTTGATTTGATTAGACGTTGAGGATAAACCGGTATTAAAAGCTCTTGTGTCCTTGGACGACCTCGGTATCTTACCAACACTATACTACGCTCACGATGGGTGCACTTGCCCAGATGTGTGTTTAGTGTTAGTAAATATCGTGTTTTATAAATTTAAAACTTGGCTAAAAAGTGTTAAAGGGCTTAAAATATACATTAAAAACCTATCACACCTAACACACATCAGGGCACAACATGCCTCTTTAAAATTTCATTTATATACAAGTTCACATACCTCACGGGAGATCACTCAACACTCGGCCGAAGATGTATTTTTGTGAAATACTCGGGACCGGCATGAAACTTACTTCTATCATATGCTTGCCAAGCAATCAATCATCCTCCTTTTTAACTATACACCTTTGTAAATATCAAGAGGACTTTGGGGAAGGGTTAGGCTTGGGGTAAAGGTTGGTGGTTAGTAGAAAAGGGCGAAAGGCTAAGAAAGCGTCGGTTTTCGTAAGACTTTTTATTATTTTTTTTAACTTTTTATTTTAATGAAGCAATTTTTCAAACAAAGTTCTTTTTGATGAACTTGTTTATTTATTTCTTGACTTCATCATTTTTTTAAGGAATGTCACATGAAAACCGAGCTTTTTACTAAAATAAAGGGTTTAAAATGAAAAAGGGTTTTGGTGGGTAAAGGGTGTTTGTTTTGTGGGTTTAGAAACGAAAAGGTTTAGGCTCAAAGGGGTTAACTATGGGGATTTTGGGTAGGTGGAAAAAAAAGGGTTATTGGATTTTATCACCCCTAACTATTGGCTATTGGCCACTGTCACCCTCAACTATTATTTTGAAGCTCGCCACCCCCAACTTAATACTTAGTGTGTTCTGCCACCACATCGTTAACTGATCACTAACTTTTGATCATGTTACTATAGATTTTGGGTGTCCTAAGATCCCTAAAACCTTCATAAGATCCCTATAACACCCCCAAAAGTATAGTAACGAGATCTAAAGTTAGCGATCAGTTAACGATATGGTAACAGAACACACTAAGTGTTAAGTTGGGGGTGACGGACGTCAAAATGATAGTTGGGGGTGACAGCGGCCAATAGCCAATAGTTTAGGGTGATAAAATCCAATAACCCAAAAAAAAAAAAAAATAATGGTGTTGAAAGAAAAAGGGGTTAGTCCTAATGCCTCCATCATTTACTTACTTGGGTTTAAGTTGGTAAGGACCGGGAATGTATCGTCATGGCAAGTTCTAGAGTCGTAAGAAACCAAGCGACTATTCACACAAGAAACGAAAAATGAGCATTTAGTTTAAAGATGTGTATTTATATGCTCAATAAAGGCTCAAAACTCACTTTTTGTGGGAATGGGTTTTTAAGTGATCAAGTATATATAATCAAATTTTAACTAGATTTGTCATGCCGTTTCATAATTTTCTTATGTTGGTTCTTTTTATCACGACGCTATCGGTTGTAAATTTGTAAAAATATAACCTTTTTAGAACTTGTTATTCCCAAATTAAACCAAGACAAGTAAAAAAAATGAAAAGTTTTTGAAAAAATATGGGGAGTTTAGCGGTTCCAATAGAGTTTTGTGTAAGGCTTGTAATTAGGATTTGCAAAATTCAAGGTTTTAGCATCCCCCCTACACTTAAATTACACATTGTCCTCAATGTGTCCCAAAAATAAGTTTTTAGGTTGATTGCATGTGTAAAAGGTGTGTTAAAAACAAAATTTTATGTTACTGGGCATCTGGACACGGGCCCGTGGTGTCCGGGCACGGCCCCGTGTTCAGGTTGCCAGTAACAGAAAGTATCGGAAAGTAACAGAAGGCTGGGCATGGGGGCGTGTTCAGCGAACACGCCCCGTGTCCAGTTACCTGAACTGGGCGTTTTTCTGCAGATCCTTGAGCACATGGCCGTGTTGGTTGGGCACGGCCCGTGCTGAACTTGCTGTAATGAAGAAAAATTGTCGGGAGGCTCTTTTTTGTGCATGGGGTGTTGGTTCAAGTTTCCCTTAGTATCCTTCACTATCCCTAGTGTGTTTTATCATTTACAACATCATCCAAACACCAATTTAATTAAAACCATCATTCCATTAAATAGAGAGAATTACAATAAGTTCCTAATAAAAGCATAAACTAAAATTTAGATAAGTAGGTCAAGCAACACAAGAAATCTAAAACCACAAAGAAGTCCTAGCCTACAGTTTATTTTAAAAGCAAAATTTCCGACAAAAGATAATTTTCTCGGTTGAATGAGGCTTGAAGAACTTCTCCTCCGGGCATGGTCCCTCACACGTCGTTGAGCCATTCTTCTATCTCCCTAGGGAGAAGAAAAGCGGGCTCATTGGCATCATCATTTTGAGGGGGTGTAACTTCCACCGGAACTTCGTGCAAGTTGTCAAGAGGAGGTTCCGCGGGGATGTCATCCCATCAGGTGGGGTTATTGACTCCAAGTGCTAAGTTCCAATCCTCTTGGGGAAGGATTGGTTCCATGAGAGGTGTCACAAGAATGTTCAACCTCTGGTGCAAGAGGTTAATTTCTTGGAAACTATTTTCCAGCCCCACAGTCAGATAATTTATACGGTCGATTAGGACCTCTTCTATGGATGTCATTTCGTTGAGAGCTTCTTGTAGTGCCATCACATAGCGTACAAGAGTTGCTTCGATTGAAGGCCTTCGTCCCCTTCGACTATTTCTGGAATGTGCTGAAGAGGTTCCACTGTTTCTGCTCGCTATTCTAAGAAAACAAACCGAAAAGAGTTCAATTTATTGAGACAGTACCTCGGACATGGCCCCATGCTCAATGAGCACGGCCCCGTGTTCACTTGTCTGCAGATTTTTGGAACAAGGAATCTTGGAGTTTCAAATTATTTTTCTGAGTTTTGAAGCATTTTTAAGCAGAAATAACTTAAAACAATGTTGTAGAACTTATTTTTAACAAGATTCCTTGAATAAAAATCTAACCAACATCACAATAAAGCTTGAAACCATGGTGATTTCAAGCTCTAATGGAGGTGTTGAGGAAAAATTGAAGAAGAAGGCAATGGACAAAAGTAGAAAAGACAAGATGGTTGTTGAGAACCTTCTTTAGAATATACCTAGGATGCTATGTGTGAAGATCCCACCAGATCTTTGTCTTTAGAATGGTCCAAATGTGCAGGAATCTTGCTGCCTTTATAGAAAACGACAGCACGCTGGACACGGCCCCGTGTCGGCTGGACACAGCCCCGTGTGCAGACAGGATTCTGACACTTTTTGTCCGTATTCTGACCAAAAGTCAGACGAGAATATTTTGGTGGACACGGGGGCATGCTGACTTGGACACGGCCCCGTGTCTAGAAGCTGTTTATGAAGTTTTGTCTATTTTTAAGGAATTTATCCGAATCGGGTGGTTCCTTACTGGACAGAACAACACCGAAGTGCCTGAGATACCTTAGTTGCTCTAGATTTAGACGAGAACGCAAGAGGTTAACGGAAAGGGTGATTCCTATGCTAAATGTAGGTGGACAAGTCCAACCCTTATCCGGGCTCTCGTTAAAGAAGGTGTACGTCGAATCGCTTAGATCTATGTATGCATCGACGAAATTCGATGGGGAGTCCTTCACGGCACAATCGACACAGGGACGACTATCGCTCAAGTCTTCACAAGAGTTAGAGGTGATTTCGGGAGTGACGATGTTGTTTTTATTCGAATGCGATCTCACTAATTCTTTTTTATCGTCGTTTTGAGGTGAATTAATGATATCCATCTCAAGTTCTTTTATCCAGTTAAGAATTAGATCTTCCATTTGAAATAATTCATCAAGAAGCATTTCATCTAGAAGGGACAATTGAGAGGATTAAAGGGAGAGATATGGATTATTTTTACTTTCGCCCCTCTTAAGGCTACAGGAAAACAATGAGTCTATATAGTGGGGTTTGTAATTTAAAAAATAACATTTTAAATTTTCATGAGTTCCGCCACATATTTGACACCACGTACCATAAGAGGAGCGGAAGTAAAAAAAATCAGAATCGCTCATGGTTGTGTCAGAAATTACCAACCATCGGGATCTTACGGTTCTGTTTTCAGTATCTGATGCTTGGGCACGGGGCGTGTTCAATGGGCATGGCCCCGTGTTCAGGTACTATCTGACTTAAAACAGGATTGCCAGTACCAAAGATTGGGCACGGGGCGTGTTCAGATGGCACGGCCCGTGCTGAGTTCTGCAGAAGCTGAAAATTTAAGAAAAAATCCTAAAAAAAACAGAAAAATAAGAAAAACGATTAGGCCGTTGATTTCTAACTTTCTTAAAATTCTTGTGTCCCCGGAAACGGCGCCAAAAACTTGATGTGTGCGGTGTGTTATAGGTTTTTATGTATATTTTAAGTCCTTTTTACCACTTTAGTCAAGTTTTAAATTTGTAAAACACGATATTTTACTAACACTAAACACACATATGGGCAAGTGCACCCATCGTGAGCGTAGTATAGCATTGGTAAGATATCGAGGTCATCCAAGGACACAAGAGCTTTTAGTACCGGTTTATCCTCAACGTCTAATCAAATCAAAATTTTAGAAAAAGGTTTAAACATGAAAGTAAAAACTAGAAAAATGCTGAAAATAAAAATAAAAACAGATAGACAAGATGAATCACTTGGATCCGACTCGCCTTTAGTGTAACCTTTGATTATTTCCGCACTTTTGCACTTTTTAAGAGATTATCTTAGTTATAGTAGTAGGCCCCTCTTTTGAAGGTGACGTTACCCTCAACCCAGTAGTTTGAGTCAGCAAGGATACAATCCTAAAGGGTTGGATTATTGAAAGATAATTAATTAAGTTATTAATGCGTAATGTGGTAGGCCCCTCTTTTGAAGGTGACGTTACCCTCGGCTAAGTAGTTTGAGTCAGCAGGGATACAATCCTAAGTAGCCGGGTTAATGTATTAATAGTAGTTTACATATGAGGGGATCAAGCCATTCGCACCCCCGCCATCCAATGCCAGTGGGTATTGAAGGAGGTCCTAGTAAGCTTGACCCAGGTCCTTGCAGGATCTATACACTGAACAAGGCAAGAACCTTACCAAACCATTCCCTTAACCCCCGAGCAGGTAGCCAACATATCTCTATATAGACCGTAGAGATATGAATGGTGTAAATCTTTTATTTTATATAGACAGTAAAATAACGCCAAGACACCACGGACAAATGATAAGGAAGTTTCACCTTCAACATAAGAAACTAGTTATTAAAGTCATTAATACATAACCAAATAAAAAGTGCGAAAAGATTAAAAATAAAAAGTATTACACTAAATGCTTGTCTTCACCAAGTGATGTAAGAGACTTAGGCAAACATGGCCTTTGATTGTCAAGAACTCTTACGATCAATCTTGGATCCCGAGACTACTACACACACTCTATGATGGATGATGGTGGTGGATATGGGTTGTGATGGTGGTGGTGGGTGGGTGAAATGTGAGAGAGGTGGTTTGCCAAAGGATGCCTTTGAAGTGAATCAAGCACCTCTATTTATAGCCTGCACAGAAGCCCGGACACGGCCCCGTGTCCATTGGGCATGGCCCCGTGTCCATCCATCTTCTCTTTCTTCATTAATTGTAGTTTTCTGCATTAGTTGACCACGCCCCCGTGTCCGTTGGGCACGGCCCCGTGTCCGCTGGGCGCGGCCCCGTGTGCAGAAGGGTATCTGTACTATCAAGATTTTCTTAGATTCTGCGTATCTTAGCGTTGACCACGGCCCCGTGTCCGCTGGGCACACCCCCGTGTTGGGAAATAGAAGCTTCTACAACTTTGTCTTTTCTGCAGACACTTGGGCACGCCCCCGTGTCCGATGAGCACGGGGCGTGTTCAGCCTTCTGATGTCTTGTTTTTGCTTGGGAAGATGCTGTCGAGGGGCCGGGCATGCCACGTTTATTCCTTTTCTTGTATTGCTGTCAGATTTGACTGCATTTTTGCTTCTTTTGTTCATTTAAGCTCATTTAACCCAGAAAATACAAAAGGAAGACAAAAGCACACTTTTTCCAACATTAGTACTAAAAAAGGGTTAGTTTTATGCCTCATTTGATGTAATTTATATTTTGCATTTTACACACATTAGAGTATGAAAGTGGTTTTAAAATATGTTTTAATGATCTTAGAACCATAAAACTTGTGGATGATTAACTTGGTAAAATAAAGTTTCATAAAAAGTTATAAAAAGTTTATCAAGAAGCTTGTTTTGGAAAGATTTAAGTATGTAAAGTAAAGATCTAAAAGGCTACAAGTTTTTAACAATATTCAAGTTCATCATAAGGTTGAACATGATGATTTTAGTGTATGTTACTTGTGAAATTGTTGAAAATTGAATTTTTGGTGATGAAAAGAAAATAAACACATGTTTTGAAAACATGAGAAACCTCAATTTTTAGGGGAAACTGTGTCAAAATTTTTATAAAATTTTGACATTTAGAAAAATACAAGTTTTGGGGAAACTTTTTCCCCAAAAATTCACCCAAAAATATTTACTATGGTTTCCTAATTTTTATACAAAATTACAAGTCAAGAAATAAGGTTTTCTTCAAAGATAAAAATCAATATTAAGTATGTATATTTTTAGAAAAAACATATATATTTAGTGTTCACAAAAATTATGTGCTAAGTGTATATTATGTGTATTAGTATACATTAGGAACTTGAAAAATACACTAAATACTCCAAAGGAGTATAACTACCAAAATACACATACAAATACATAAGAAATACTCAAGTATACAAGTATACAAAATTACCCATAAAGGGTACATGGACAAACACGAAAATATATATTAATATAATATATATCCTACAAATTTATGGACTTGGACAAATATTTGGACTTATTGGACAATTTTACATATTTATGGACATATATATATCTTGTGAACTGAGTGAACAAATCTTGGCCATTGACTTACACACGTGGATGGCTAGGATTTGATCATCAAATCGTAAAATTCACTAGTGTATTTCATCATCAAATCCTGGCCATTGATCTACACACATGTATGACCAGGATTAGTTCGCCCAGTTCGCAAACTACACTAGTGTTCACTCTTGAACCTAATCCTATATATATATACACGTATATATATAACTAAGTACGACCAACATATATATAAATAACAAGAAAACCTTAAAAATATATTATTTTTAAGAAATATAATTCTGGAAAGTATTAAAAATCAAAGAATTGATTTTTGACAAATAATGTAAAATACACAAATATTTACACCCATATACAAGTATACTTCCCTTAATATACTTATGAAAAAATAATATTGAAAATATTATTTAACAAATTACTTATATTTTTTTTTGGAAAATAGTATAAGTATCATATTTTGGGTAAGTTAAAAATATATTATTTTTAACACATATCATTTTCAAATCCTACATACACAAATATATATTTTTAGGGATATATATATATATATATATCAAATGCAAGACTAAATATATTGTGAAATATATACAATAATAACACAAAAACATATACATGTAAGACACATCAAACAAAAAAGTAACTTGTACTTAGAGGTTTACAAGTTTAGATGATTAACATACGTAGAGCGGTTATAGGTTACGATGTCTACAAAGAGGACCACCGGTGAAGTTGACGCTCAAGACGCAAATCATTGAGTTCATGTCCCCACATTTAAACATTTTTATTGTTTTTTAAACTTTGGGGAAAATACATGTATAATGGTATGTTTAAAACAAAGGAATCATACATAGATCATGTCACGAATAGGGTATACGTAAGCACCATTAATCTAGTTTAGACCGAAACAACGAGGGTTAGATCTAGCAGGTCCATGCAGCCTCACTCTCTTGGCAACACATAGCCATGGAGTGCTTTGGGTCACAGTCGAAGGGTAATCGATGTTAAAGGTCGCCTAGGTTTGGATGCTTCCTATGTCGTCACACGTGTTAATGTCCTTGCAAAACATTAGCGATCTCGATTTCCTTTCATTTACAGAATACATATTACAAAATACATTTTACAATCACATACCATGTTTTTATACAATTACAACTATTACATTTTATACAATCTGCATGAATTCACACAAACTTTTGTTGACGATTTTTAAACTTACATGTATTTCAGGAAATTAGTGGAAATGCTCGCGGGCCCTTTTTTTCAAGATGTAGTTTCATGTTTCAAGATGTTTAGTGTCCATACTCCATTGCCACCTTTTGATGGATTTGTTTACTATATCCCGCCTCCTTGCGGTGATATAGGAAGCAAAACCTTGATCTTTGATTTGAAATGATGTTGTAAAGCTTCAAACAATTATCTTTTATTGTGATGTAAACTTTAAACTAAATTTGTATTTTGGATGATCAAACTTTGAATGGCAAGTTGGATTTTGTTTTATATCATGTAGCATGTTTACTTATCGTATGCAATGAGAACCTTTCATGATCACACCTCGTGCTTCTGCCTCTAAAAGGGGTGTGGTAGCAGCGGTGACAGTTGTCGGAGGTGGTAGCGGTGGTGGCGGTGGGTGGTAGCGGTGATCGGAGGTGGCAGTGGCAATGATGGCGGCGATGATCGAAGGTGAGTGGTGGCGATGATCGGAGGTGGCAGTGGCGACGGTGGGTGGCAGCGACGGCGGTGGCGGGGACGGAGGTGGGTGGCGGCGGTAGGTGGTGGCAGCGTGGTGGCGGGTGGCGGCAGAGGTGGGTGACAGCGGCAGATGACGGTGGTGGTGGGTGGTAGCAACGGTGGTAGGTTGTGGTGTTGTTAATGAAGGGTGAAGAGGGAACGAAACGGAAAAAAAACAGGGGGGGATAGATGAAATGAGTTTGAGGGAATGAAATGCATTTTGGAATGGACGATTCCATTCCATCGACCAACCAAACACTCTTTTCTTTATTCCCTCACAATGGTCTATTCCATTCCACCTCTCATTCCTGCATATCAAACGCTATGTAATCACGATTATTGTTATCCTATTGATCCTATTAATCACCATTATTGTTATCCTATTGATTCTATTAATAAAATGATGTAGGCCTAAGTGATATTGGCTAAAATAGGAGCACTTGCATTTTTCAATAGGTTGAGCATAAACGAATACCAATTATAGTTTTTTTACCCCTTTATATAGGTAATACATAATTTCATTCATATTAATAATATATAAATTTGTGTATTACATGTTTTTCAGTATTTAACCTTTGTAATACACGACTATTATAGTATTTTTAGTGTTACTAATTAAGATGATCCAGATTTTGTGATAAATTCAAGTTAGTTGTGTAAATTATCATATGGTAATAAAAAATTGTTTATATAAAGTTTTGTTACTAATTAACATAGGCTGTTAGTTATATATAGTTTTTTTAAAGAGTATATAATTATATCATTTATATTGTACAAACTCGTGTAATGCGCAGGTCTATAACCTAGTGTTTTATAAAATCAAGTGTCGGGTGTAGAGCTAATGAAAATGATGATATTGTATTTTAAATTAATTTGACAAAAAATCATCTAACCCATTTTTTAACGACAAAGCCAACCAATATACTAACAAAAAAACCCAACATAGCTAGGCATATTACAAACATACAAAACATAAAAGAAACATCACCCTTATAACATAATTTACACACCCACCTCATAACATCCCCATAACCCTCACTCCCACCTATCTATTTTTTACCTTGAATTAAGCCATAAGAATGTAAGCTCTTTAACGTCATCCACCGCCGCCATGATCTGGGCATGTTTGCTGTTAAAAACCCGGTCATTACACGCCATCCATAACCTCCAAAACGTTGCCATTGCTACAAGATTTATGACCCTTTTGGTTTTCTTTGAAGTACCTGCTTCTGTCACGTGTTTTACCAGTTTAGCCATCGTCCCGAGTTCATATTGGGCTGGGATATTTATCCACAAGCACACTTGAGTCAATACTTGATTAGCCAACCCACATGTGACCAAAAAATGGTCATAACTTTCCTGTGCAGCAGCCGGTGCACACGTAGTTGGGATTGACCCGTTTACTGCTCTCAGCACAAAATAATTCGCTTTCGTTGGTGCCCATGAGTTTCATTTGAAATTATGCCCGCTATATTGAACCTATGTAGCCGATTGCACCTCCCTTCTAATCAACTATGATAGAAATAAGTTTTGAACACAAAGGGCGTTGATGTTAGCAAAGCGAGATAAAGACTTGGTAGGATACAGGCCATTCAAGTATAAAAAGGGGAATCAAGCTCATTACGTTACAATAAAGCTATAAAGCATAATGATATGTGATGATGGTTTGATTTAAATAGCAAAAGTATGATTAAATATCGTGATGAGATCAAACAATTTAAATGTTCAGTAATCAGTAGAAATTGAGTTACCCTAGTTTTGATACAAATCTCATCCTTTCTATTAGGTTCAAAACTACCATTTGTAAAATATTATAAAGAAAAGAACTGAAAAAAGTGCCTTGTACAAATTATATAAACTTGATCTTAGGTTAACAAATTTCTTACCAAAACTCATCTTCTTGAAAATGAATATTTAAGCTTCTAAATCTTGATTTGCAACTCCAAATTCCATCGCTTGATCTTTTACACTTTTCTAACCACACTATCAAATCATAACTGGATGGACTCTGATGGCAATAATCAAATCTATTCACACATTTACACACCTCAATAAATAGTTAAAGAACTTTGTTGTCATTCAATTTTACCTGAACCCAAAACTCTGCTCTTTGACAAAAAACCACAATACAAAGAAGAAACAAATACTCACATTGTTCAATAATGGCGTTATCATTGAGAGAGAAAAAGAAATACAAACCCTAAAATACCCAAGTCACACAGTGTCACATGATTCAAGAGTTAAACATGCCTGCATTCAAGAAGCATATGATTTTAATGCTTGACTGATTTAACCGGTGGTGTGAAGATTCCGGCAACCTGCAACTTTGAATCAAAGTTGCCGGAACCAGGAATTTTTCCTATGGGTTCACTTTTTTTGGTGGTAAGATTTCCCAAAACCAAAAGTTTGAATTTTTGGGTCGGGCCGAGTCATTTTCGGTTAAATTGGTTTGCACAAACAAACACACAAGATTTGAACACAATTAAACAAAAAAATATGTATGGCTTACCAAAACATAACTATGTTACCTCTATGAGAGTTAAGTAACCTACATCGTATATGCTATGTACTGAACATAACATATAAGCATGTATCAAACACGAATAGATTGCTTGATAATCTACATGTTTGAACACAAATTAGAAAATCACATAATTTAGGAATATTATCATTAGCTCGAATGATAAACAAAAATAACAATTTACGCAAGTATCAAACGATATACAGACGCGGTTCATATTAGTTAATTAAAACAAATGCCTAACATCCCTTGAATTGCAATTGCTTTAATTTTGATGCCATTCTCTCTCCAATTTACACATACGACAATGATGCAGCAACCAAACATTAAAAAACAACCAACACTTCATAACAAATTTTAAAACACAACAACACAAAAGATTCACCCCTCCATTGTTTAAAATTTTCACCTATCAAATTGATGATTATAAAAAACAAACGACCAATACATTTAAACTTTATGAAAATCAGATATTCAATTAAACTTAATTCCATTCAAAGTCAAACACAATGCATATTCAGTTATACTTGATTCAATCAAAAATCAACCAAAACATATATATAAAAGACTAAAAGATAAAAATCAAACTGAACAAATACTCTAACAAAAGAAATCACAAAGTAGAAAAAGAGAAATGGAGGCTTACTTAAATTACCAATTAATATATGGATTCCTATGTTTATTGTTCTTGTGTTCGTAAGTCACCAAACCAATGAGTCTCAAGAGGGTGGAGATGCCTGTTTGCTGGTCTAATGAGTCTCCAGTTAATCCAAATATGGGTTTTTGCAATTAAAAAAAGAGAACAAAAAAAAAGCGGAATGATGCAGGAATCAAACTCAAGATATCAAAGTAGAAAACAACGTGTTTTACCTGGGGAACACTAAACCATTTTTGTTATGGGTTCACCCATAATTTATTATTGTTTCCTACTGGATTTTCTATTATAGGTTTTCACTAAAAATTAGAAATCGAATGGGTTCCTGGGAGCTCGATGTATTAAAGTAGATCCGCTCCTGACTTTGATTGTAACAACCCGACCTTTCGGGTCATTATATAAGGAATGACAGATACCACATTCATTGCTTAATTGACTTATACTCTCGAGATTCCGATTATCGCTACGGGTTAACTATTTTAAACTATATTTTACAACTCGTACACAACGCTTATTCAAAACACAGTTATCACATTTAACGCAGTTCATTCGACCGGCAGGCCATCCGACACTTCACTCCACCTCCTTACTCCCACTCTCACCCTATAAATACCCGCCGTACGCTACTGTTCACTGATGTGACAGCTCCATTCGACCAGCACGCACTCAAGTCCCTTTCAAGCACTATTTCCCTCGATTCGAGGCTATTTCGTAAGTATTTCTCCCTAAATCTTGTACAATCGTCATCACTACACACTTCTACATCATCTTCTCCACCAAAATCACACGTTTTCATCTTGAAATCACCTGATTTGGGCTACTTGAAGGTGGTTCTCACTCAGTTGCTTATGCAAGCTGTTGTGTGACATCATCTCATCAAGATTTGTTCAGATCTAAAGGATTTCCACACTATTTAACGCGAATCTCAACAAGATTTCAACATTTTTCAATTGTTTTCTACTTTTCTTTAACTTTTCTTCAACTTTCTACACAAAACCGAAGGAATCTAGACTCATTCAGGCTCTCTACTCATTCTCTAGTTGAGAACCGGATTGAAAACGAACTTCCACCGGAAAGACGACCGATTCACGGGTTGAACATGAAATCTCATTAGGGACAGTTAGTCTGATCGAATGGGGTGATTCCCATCCGATCGACTGAGCTGGACTTGGTGTGGTTTCCCGTTGTTTGACATGTCGTCACGCCGTCTCCACGAAACTTCAAACTTTTACTTAGAACATTTTACAAAAGTTTTCAAAACAACAAGTTGCCCACTCGAGTGGCCATCCAATCGGATGACCATCCGATTGGATGACCATTCGACCAAGTGACTTGTCCTTTGTACTATCTCTTGTTCAAAACGATTTGATCAACACTTCAAACTACCAACCTCTCGATCGAATAGCCATCCGATCGAATGGCCATCCGTCCGGATGACCATCCGGCCGAATCACTTGGCATCGATACCTTATATTGTTTAAATGCTACAACAAAAACTTCAAAACTTTTCAAAACAATCTACCGACACCCACACTCATTCGAATAGCCATCCATTCGAATGGTCATCCACCCGAATAACCATCCTCTCGGATGACCATCCGATCGAATGGGTACTTATCCGTTCGACTCACCATTCGACACTTATCTCATCCGACACTCTGTTTACACGCTGTTCAACGCTTACGCTACTGTTCTATGCTCAGGCTAACTCCATCGCGCTCCCTTCAATCCAATTCAAGGTTGTATTTATTTGTTAAGCACATACTGTGAGTATACTCAAACCCTTTTTCGCTTAACGTACTTTTGGGTGTTACATACGTTCTATATCAACACACAACGCACACAATACTCAAAATCTTTTATAATTGCTAACCGCTCTCGCATGTTATACGTGATTCGATGAATGCTTGTATGTTATGTTTACACAGTGATTATTTTCTTGACACCTTAGCAACGATAGTACTATAGTTTAGACTCAGCACCTGTTTGTTCAGGGGTTGTTAAAGGCCTTACTTTCACATGTTCACAGTGGTGAAAATGTGTTGTGCATTCTACAACTCGCAGTCATGTCGGTTGCATGCGTCATTGTCGATAGCTTACTTGATTCACATTTCTACGTGTACATGCTGGTTATGCGTAAACGCTTTCACTATACTATATGCTACTCAAACTTGTGTACTCACCTTTACATTCTATGTATTGACTTTATTTTAATGTATGTGACAGGTTGATAGGATGCTATGTTTGTTGTGACGATTCAAGTAGGAAGTCTAGAAACCCACCAAATAAGAAATCTGAGTTGTCGGAACAGTTTATTTGTTTATGAGACACGCTATCTATAATGACTGTTTTTTACTTTATATGTTAGTGGTATGGGACATTAACGTTAAACATATTGTCATTAATAGTTGTTATGGATTCTCTTGAACAATCTGTTTCACTCAGTGCCAAGCCCCGATGTTTTCACCATCGGTTGGGGTGTGACAGATTGGTATCAGAGACATAACTATAGGGAATTAGGTCGTGTCCTAGGATTTGACCTAGTCTGTAGTCTAAGTACCAACAGACCCGCTCTGTGCGAACCCAGTAGGGGTTCTGCACGAACTACTCTTGTTACTCTCGCTCGAACTCGCGAAAACTACATCTTCGTGCGGACCCGCATACTACAGTTTCGTACGAAGTAGCCTTTCCTAATGCTGTAATACTACTATTGCCTTTCCTAAGGATGACATAATACACATGTTTTCAAAGACACTGGCATAACACCATCGAGTGATTTGTAACGCCCTGCTTCTTCATACTTTCCATAATTAGAAAGTCTTACTTGTATTTCTATTTTTGGAAGTCTTGTGTTCTTGTAATCGTTGTAAAATCCAAGACTTGGATCATAAATAAAACTCTTATTTATTTAATTTCGTGTTAAATATACTTTATACATGCTCATACATTCAATTTCGTGAAACAATTGATGCTTATTCGTAATTCTTGGAAACTATGTGCCAAACTTGCAAATATGTGAAACTTATGCATAAAACTGTAACACCCCTAAATTATTAAACTATATATGTCATTATACATGTAAAAGTTATAATAATTATAATATAATAATGAGAATCGAAACTAGGAATAACTAACCTAGTTAACAATCTAAATAGAAAAGATGGGAAATCAAAGTATTTAACCCTTTCTATAAAACTCGAAAACTAGAGGGGCCAAAAGTGAAAATTTCGAAAGTTATTTTAATTAATAGTTGGATAAACGTTAGAACACACATTTGTGTGTGTTCTGATCGAACCAAAAATTTCAGGGACGAGCTCCATCTTTTCCAAAACCCTAGATTCTACAATTTCACTCAAAATCAAAGAATCAAAACCAAATTGAAGGTGATTCAAGGCTAAATAAGTGATCTTCATCCTTAGTATATCAAAAGGTATGCTTAAATTTGAGATGTGAAGATGTTTTGATGATTCATGAATTCATCTAACAGAAATTAGTGGTGAATTAATGGATGTTATGGTTAAATTAGGATGAATACAAGTCTAGGAATAAGTCTTAGACAACACTTTGATCAATTCATGTCATACCCTATTTGTTTCTATGATTGTCATATAGGTGTGATATGGGTTTTGTGAGTATTTCTTGAATTCTTATGATATTGAAGTTAAATGATAGCTATGATGCAAGTTCAAGTGTTAATTTTGGTGTTTTAATCATATTAGCATATAAATGATGTTTTGATATGGTTAACTAGTTAATCATGAACATTAAAATTTTATTATAATGATTATGCCTTTAAGATGTTCGATAAAATGTTTAAGTGAATTGGATTACTTGGAAATTATGAAGTAATCGTTCAATCGAGTAATTAAAAGTATGAAAGGTTGAACATCGAACCATGAGTTCTAAACAATATATTCGGATTGAATTATATAGGTGATTTGGGTGGATCATCGAGTGGGCAAGGCGGATCGGATAACCACTTAAAAGGAAAGCTTTGAAAGGTACGCTGCTATTCGCTTCTAATGTCTTGTTTTAGCACTTTTATGCTTAGTTGTTAAATGATAGTCAAATCGTTATAATGTTGGATAATACTAAAACGAAGGATTTCGTTTGTAGTATCCAAACAAGAAAAAGTAGAAATTTTGAGAATATAGAAATGCTGAAAGTGGTGGATTCCACTTGAAAGTTTAAACGGGTCAAATTGACTTGAATACTACATGTTTGACTCTAAAAGGTGATGGATTCGCTAGAGAAATCAAACGGGTCAAAAATCACCAAAGCATTAAGCCTTGGTAAGTTAAATCGATGAATGTAACTAAGTTGGACAAACGGGTTGATTAATAAGTATATATTTCATTACCAGTACTTGAGTTTTAATAGAAGGTGTCATAAGGATATAAGTATGTTGATGTGTAAGCTCTTATAGATGTTTTGGAGCTCATAAGTAAATTCTATGGTTCATAAATTGAAACGGGTCGAATAATTATGAAAATGTCAATAATTCGAAGGCATAAATGAAACTTGTTTTTTTGTGCTGTTTCAGTTTAGGGACTTGTAAATGCATATTGTAATATGTCATAACTAATATTTGATGATTTTGGTTATAGGTATTGGGTATGAACTTGCGGATGACGATCAAGCAATGCTAGAAAACCGAACACACCCGAAATGAAGCTTCCGCAATTGCAACAACTATGACTTTTGTCACACAATATTTTGGTGTCATGTTGATTTACTTTTGTAAATATGGTTTGTATGGTGTGAAGGTTAAGTATACGGTGTTTTAACCATACATTTTGAAACGTTAGAGAATGACTTTTAAAAAGTTTAGAAACTCTTATATAAAATTCGTTAAGTCAATGTTTCATAATAAATGAAATATGTGTTGTATAAATTATAAGTGATTGTAAGGATCTTACAAAAACGTCTTTTGATCGTCTACGATACTTAAATACGGCATTCATATGCTTCAATATATTTATTTTATGTCCTTGATACATGATTGGTCCTTATAATATGCCTAAAGGTCACAAATACCCCCTTAAAACACCTACAAACCCTAAATAATAAACACGAGGGACCAATAATGTCAAAAAAATGAAACATATGGCCAGCCACAAGGGCGCCGCGCTACGCGGCCTCCTCCCCTTGTGCCCATTGCGGGCCGCCAAAAGGTGTAATCCACAGATTACATTTCCCAGCTACGGGATTGGGCTCCTTTTGTGCGTTTGTTGAGTTGTTTATTGTGTTTCTTGCATTAATAACTCACAACCACTAACCATCATCCCCTATAAATACCAAGCCATTCCCAAGCTCTCTTCACTTTACAAACACTTCTAATCACTCTCAAATCATCCAAAATCGCAGCTGAAATCTGAAGTTCGGATGGAAGCATACTCCTTCACTAAAGTGAGCATATCTCACTCGTTTCTTATCCGTTTTGCCTCATTCTTTTTCCAGTATACTTGGATTAACCTTAGCTTAGATTCCATGGGTTTTTCACAGAGAACCAGTCCCTGGAACGCCGCCAAAAGGGCTCAAAAATTCACTGTTCATTTGTGTTTTCAATCAAACTTTACTAAACATGTCTAAATTTGAGTCTAACTCATCTCAAACCCACGTCCTTATGCGCATAACCACTTGTATGGTTAGTTGGGCTTAAAAACAAGGCTGAGACATTCAAAATCAGAGGTTAAACCTCACATACATTCTGTTTTGTTTAGGGTTTTTAATCCACAAGTGATGTTCAAGCTCGAAAGCTTGATGTATGTGTGATTATGGATTAACTTGGGTTATCCTACATAAAATCCACACATTGCTTGATGATTTCTTATAGATTAGTGATTAGTATTCTTGTATTACTTGAAGTTCATGACCATCCTTGAATGTTCTTACATCAAGTGTAGTGGTGAACACTTAGAGGTGCCTAAATGGAAGAATTCTCTTCCTACCTACGATTTCTATGACACTTAAGAGGTACCTAAATGGAGGATTCATCCTCCTACCTCATACTTGAGTATTGGACATACTAATATATAACCTAAATAATACTTATATGTACTATTCAACATTCGAACCTTTGATGATGAACTTGTGTTCATTCGTCAAAGTACTAGACTAATATCATCTAAGACCTAAACCTTGTTATGATTCTAATGGGTGTCCTACTCATAAAAACATTATACCCTTTGAGGTTCATAGTGTCAAACAAGTGTTATGTGTTAAAAGATGGTTACTTTCATATGTTATATTTTTGTGTTTTTAAAACTCCAAATCTTCATTCCACCATATTATTCCCAATACTCATACACTTTGCTTCTTCATGTAGAAGGACTTGGTGTTCCAACCTCCTAATCAACAAACAACTCACTCGCGGATTCTCAAGTTCAAGACTTGCAAAACCGTGAGTATACTTGACCCATTTACTTTAAAAGACACTTTGGGTTGTAACATGTTATTATACAAAATACACACTCACCCACTTAAACATTCTTTATACTCTCAATCTGTTATACATGCTACTTGTTTACTTAGGTTCATGCTAGATTATACATGCTATATGTCATTAACTTTGCTAAGCCCTCAACTTAACATATATAGTGCTATAGGTGTAGCACACCACCTGTCGGTGTCTTGTTAAGTCTTTATTCTAAACGGTCTCGTCACTTTTGTGGCGAGGGATGCTAAATAATAGTGGACACTTGGGTTTGACGTATTGCTATGCATGCTAGTTACCTTGTTTATAAACTGTCATGTGGATTCGAGATAATTCTTTTTATACTTATTCAAACCTTGTGTATTCGCCTTTGCTTTTGCATTGAAATTTATTTTAAACATGTTACAGGTTGAGGATGATGATGCTATGAAACGAAGTAGCGATGATGCCTAGATACACATTTAGACGTCTTAGGTTTAAATTGTTGTATCAAATTTTGTTTCGTTTCGTTATATTATAAACATGTTATTTGAATTTCTATGTAATGTTGACAATTTGATTTATGAAATGAAAATGGTTGATATAAATATTGTCACAAATAGTGTTATGAAGTATCTTGCAATCTATTTCGTCTCATCCCGATGATTCGGCCATCGGTTGGGGTGTGACAAATTGGTATCAGAGCCATAACTATAGGGAATTAGGTAGAATTGCCATGTTCGACCTAGTCTATAGTTGGAACCATATTTTGACCTATAGGATCGTTTTCAGACCCGAGCGAGTCGATCAGAAGAGTTTAACTCAACACGAAAGGCGGAAACAGACGTGTAGAGGTCAATTCAGCAAGATTTACACTATAAACTGTTGTATGATTGATTTGATGACGTTTTACAACCTGACAACACTTCGGCAGCACTTCGTTGCAAAAACCGGAAAGTTACAAATGAAATGAACATGAGAGGTATTTATAGGTGAAGCTATTCCGTTTGAAAATGGAATGGCATGCTTCAAACGAAATCACATGTGCTGGTTTCGTTTGAAGATGTCACAAGTCAGTTTCAAACGAAATCACATCAAATATACCCTAAACTCTCCTATTTTCTCATATAATGCGCCCTGTTCTAACAATTTCAATATAAGACTCGATACAAGACGAAGTCGACAGACGCATGCACCAACAGACTCCCCCTCGAATGTTGACGAGTCTTCAGTGTCGAGTCTTCACATCTTCAGTCTTTATCAGTCCTCTCGAACTCTTTGAAGTATCTGATGCTGTAAGTATCCTCAAATCTCCTCTCTTCTCTTTTTCATCAGCACCAATACATTCCTTCCTTTAGGTGTCTTCAGACTCCCCCTTTCAATATGCTGGGATCGCAGCCTGGCTTGTTAAAATCACAGAGTCCTCAGGTATCAGAACCTGACTCTCTATCATCTATCCATGATCACCTAGCTCTTATCCTGCACATTCTCTACCCAAAAATAATTTTTCTGATGATAACTTGTAAAAACAATATCACCATCTACTGAACCACTTGCAAGAAATATACAATCAAAGAATGATTTTACAATGTAGATCTTTGATGAAAACACTTGAAGAAATATCGTTTTTCTTATCAAGACAACACACTCTCCCAAACCATTTGTTCATCATGTCTAGCACTCGGAATTTTGAAAATTAGCTCTTTAACACCAGTTGTCGAAAATCTTTTTGAATTTTTCAAAATTTATGCTAAAACACACTAAAATCTTTTTGGATTTTTGAATGTAATGAAATGCAGAGAAGAAATATTTACATACAATCTATTTGTGAGTTTGTGTAAGAGGATCATATCAGTTTTTTTTTAGACAAATCACCAACACCATTAAGCTTTAATCATTTTAAGTTCTAAACGATTCACTTAGATTGTCAGTATACTGTGTGACAACCCTCAAAATTACAGGTACTGTACAATTAATTAATCTTAATTACGTGCCTAATGACTGTGCTTGATTACTACTGATAACGTAAACTGCTTTCTGATTCCTGTAACTTACATACATATGCATCACATTTCATACTGTCACTCCACTCATTACATACAAACTTTAGTGACAAACTTGATGCACAAAGCACAGCTAGCACAGTTAGTGGATAACTCGGAAATATACTGACAAGTGGCAACACATAGACAAACAATAGGTTGAGGGACCTATTTGACATTCTTTGAAACCTGCTAGGGATCTATTACGTTTAAGTCCAAGGACTAAATTGTCATTTTTGAAACTATATAAATACAAGGGTTAAAGTGCAATTATCTCAAACTACAAGTTTAGGGTTCTTTTGGTAATTTTTGAAACTTATTTTATAAAAGAAATAAATAGATATTTTTGAAATAAAAGTCCAAGGTTCATTTGGTCATTTTCTCAAACTTAAACTCTAGGGACTAAACCTGACTTTTAGAAACTCATTTTAACTGAATTATGTTAACTGAGTTAGTCCTCATATAATAAATCCTTCTTTAAAACTTAACCCAGTTAGTTTAACTAACTGACTATTACAGGGACCATTTGTGACATTTTCTAAAACTTCAGGGACCATAGTTGCATATTTTCGAAACTTCAGGGTCTGTTTTGAATAATTTTTTTTTAGTTCAGAGGCTGATTTTGTAAATTTCTGAAACTTGAGGGACTATTTTTGTATAAAATGAAACTTGAGGGGCCAAAGTATAAATATTTCAAAATAAATAAAAAATGGGGTTAAACTTGTAGGAGGTGGGATTCGAACTCTAGACCTTTCACAAACACAGCAACATGCACAACCAGCTAGACTATCAGCCCACATGTGTCATGTATGAGATTGTATTATATAAATATACACTTTAAAACAGATCTGAATATATAAATTCAGACCTGCAAGTCGCGGTTTTCAACCAAAAATCCACCAAATTCGCCCAAAATTGAATTTTTCCACTTCCTTTATTACTTTTAACCTAACCCATTATGATTATAATGCTTTTCCTTAAACAAATCGCACTAAAAACGCATTAATCGAGCATTAACCGGGATATATTAAAAAAAAAAAAAGTTTTTATAAGCGGAATTAATCCACTAATTTTGTGTCGGTTTGATCAAATTTTTTCGTGTATATAAGACTCCCTGAACTCTTACAAATCTTCCACACCCATTAGAACACTTAAACATACTATTTTTGACGAAACCCGATCGGAAACTCTCGCCGGAGTTCAAAACTCGCCGGAATTTAGTCGATACGCCGTTCCAGCCAATACCGGTTCGTTTTTATTGTTTCAATTAGTTCATTTATGCTTATACAATGTTTCCCCAAAGTTAATTAAATTATAAACCAGTTTTGATCATGAATTGCGACGTTTGACTTTTTGTTTGACTCTGATATGGGGAAGATGATGAATAGTGTTCATCATCTATTTATAATTTAAATTTAGACTTTTCTTATTAATTTGTGATAAATCAGTTATAATCAGTTAAAGTCCGAAATTTTTAACATGTATACTTTAATTACTGATTCAATTATTAAAAATATTATGTTAGTCAAATTGTTTATAAAACTATTTTTTATAAATTAAAAATAGTTTAATCTTTACAAAATTATAATAATTCGGATTTAGTGAATTAATTATTGAAATTTTTATAGTAATTATTTTACATGTTGGACTTTACAAAAATATTATTATTACTGATATTTTATGTAAATTTGATATTTATATAAATAAATCAGTATTTATACTTATTTATATAGTTTAATTTAATGTAATTAAATTATATAACTATATGATTTTGATCCAAAATTATTCTTATGACAAAATATGCATTATTCTGAATTTATATAAATTTAGAATCTGAATTTTTATTATGTTTAATTATTTAGATAATTAAACTTATATAAACTTATTGTTATCATAATCATTTTAATTCATTTTATTTATTTAAAATGATTCAAAGGCCATAATAATTATTTTAAATCAGTAATATTCAAGTTCAAATAATTAAAAATGTGATTTTAATTATTGTGATTTAAATTAATTATTTTTGATAATTAGTTATATAATTATCACATTATTTCTTTTAGACAAAACACTACCGAATCCTATAGATTTAGGATCTCTGCTCATTCGATTAAACATTATTGTTGATACATATTCCATATTATTGCATGTTCAATCAATTAGAGTGACGAGGAATATTATTCCCAAGAACTCTCACATTAGCATATTTATTTGGACTTACTCAAAATCAAGGTGAGTTCATGTCCCCCTTTTCTCTTAACTGTTTTCAGTTTTATACTTCGGGGGTGGAATACATGTTACAACTATTACATACATTTTTTTATGCACAACACTTAAGACCATTAATCCTCGTTGTAGGACCGAGGGACATGAGTGATAGATTAGATCTATTTGGGTGTAGCAAGCCCACACCCATGAGGCCGAGGCGGCCCATAGAGGTGACTATGTCTTCCAGCCGGAAGCCCGGTACAAATATGCTAGGTTTGAGTCTTCCTGCATCACTTCACACATATCATTGGCTTTGCAACCCAATGGTGATCTCTTTTTCCTTATTGCTACATACCAGGGACGTTTATTCATACTTTGAAGGTTTATACATACTCACTTTTACATGA
Organism: Helianthus tuberosus; assembly: GCA_030545235.1. NCBI lineage: Eukaryota > Viridiplantae > Streptophyta > Magnoliopsida > Asterales > Asteraceae > Helianthus > Helianthus tuberosus. The sequence goes on along the minus strand of CM060411.1, from coordinate 147,672,694 downwards.
ACTCGCTCAACTTTTGTTGATTTTTTTCAAAATACATGTATTTCAGGAAATTAATGGATCTGGGAAGTATGCTATTGTGTCAAGCTGCGTAATGAATAACGATGTCATCCAGGTTTAGGAGGTGTAACCCTTACCTGGACGGTTACATGTCTTTAAATCACGTATTACTTAAGTCTTTTGTTGTGTCATGTGAAAACGCTTTAATCTTGTCTTGGTTGTAACTTGTTTTGTGTGTCGATATTTTAGACAATGACGTTGTGGTGTCTTTAAGTTTAATGAATGGATGGACATCATGTGTTTTACTTTCATATAACATTGTTATGATTGTTGCTATGGTATTAAGAAGTCACACCAAATAAACCCACGCTTCCGCAAAAGCCAGGGTGTGACATACTGATCCACTTAAATTCTCACACAAAGTTCAACTGCTTCGAGATATGAGATTAATGTCTTAGATACTTAAACTTAATCGCGTGTCTCACCTCAGAATATACTCCCGTATCCAGATCTCAATATTCAGTCTTACAGGTGAGTATACCACAGATGATATCTGTAAGGGGTTATAAATTATGAGGAACCATGAGTGCTCAGGTCAGAACTACCGATCAGCAGAGAGATCATGACTCGACTTTTGGTGTGTCCCCTTTAGAGGATCTTTTTTACAACAACAATGATTATCAATTTTATTGTTTCATCATTTTGCTGAGGGCGGCGCTATATTTCAAGCAAGCAGAAAGTATTCTCCGGGGACTAGGCCATTGCTTCCGCAAAATCAGAAGTCCCGGGATAATACCCCAGATATCACTGAGCATAAAGACCTAGTATCTCAGAAAGAGGGACCTTTCAAACAAGATTTCGGGGGTTACCCATATATCCGAGAGATGTTTCCCCACGATATAAGCAAAGTTTGAAATTTAGGTTTATATCTCGTCACAATCTACTAAATGTGCAAAAACCTACTGGCACATCATCAGTGAGACCGTTTATCACATTTTTAACTTTCCATTTCTTTAGCATGTTGTGATAGTCCACTGATGTACTATCATTTCCTCTTCTTTGACACAAAAACTCATTTTTCATTTTACCATGTTTTTGTCTTTTTCAAATTTTCAAATGTTTTTGGATTTTCAAAATTCTTACTCCCCCTAAAATGCAAACACATTTTAGGAAATTTGAAAATAAACTATACAATGAAATGACAACTGATATCGAATCACTTCAAATCGCCATCCACTTGGCATAAACAATCAGAACTCCCCCTCACAACAAACTATTTTCCCATTGTGATTTCAAAACACTTAAGTTTGTTTTAATCAAATGGTTTTTCTGGAAAATAAGTTTTGTTGATTGATTTTACCATTTGTAGATTAGGGGTTCATCATATTGTTTTTCAAAACACCATTTGTAGAAAATCAGATACAACTTAATGTCCCTGATTTACCACTTGTAAGTGTAAAACTTCTTCAACCACTGTAGATTCATCAACCATACCACTTGTAAGAAACTAACAATTTAAAGTATCACCTGTACTTTACCATCTTTACCACTTGTATGATTACCAACCAAGAAAGATAGATGCCGATTCCTGCTCCACTCTTACCAACCTGGGAGCTCCGGCAAGTCCAGAGACTTACTGTTCATAGTATGTACCATCCCAGTCACAAACCAGGGATGGTTCAACTTTATCTTTCTGCGTCTTCTTCTCATAAAACTCCTTAACTCATTTGACCTTCCTGTCAACCATTTTGCCAAAAATGTTATGAACTTTGGAGTTAAAGACCTTCTCAACATCAAATTCTTTCTTTTCAGAAAAGAATTGATTTGAAATCTCAATTTTACCAACTTTCTTCTTAAAATTTTCAGCCCGAAGTGATGGAAAATTCACATCATCCACAATCGGTACTGAGTTTTCACCTTTTGAAACAATATGTGGCTCCTCTGACTTTGTGGAATCAGATTTATCACCAGAAGATAACTCCTCTGATTTTGATGAATCAGAATCATTGCTTGATTCAACATCAGATTTCTTAACAACCCATTTCTGAGTGTCAATATTTGCTTTCTTCTTGTAAAATCTGTTTGAACTTTCACCAATCTCAAAAGTTAAATTTTTGAAAAATTTGGTTCTGTCAATTGGTGGTTCAAACTCAACTTCTTTATCTTTCAGTTTACGAGAAACTCCCTGTTTTGATTGTATTGCCTTGAAACAATTCTTGGCAATATGTCCAACAGTGTTGCATTGGAAACAAGTTCTCGTTTCTTTCATCTGATCAGCAATCTTCATCTCTTCTTGCTTCTTCGCAAGGAATTCTTTGTTCGATTGTCTCCAGAATTCTTTCTTTTCTTCTTCTTCTTCTGCTGATGTTCCTGAAACAAATGTCATTTTTGATTTAAAATCTCGAACATATTTTTCATTTTTATAATTTTCTGGTGGAATAAAACCTAATCCTTTCTTTTTGAAATTACCGTTATGGTTAGGTTTCTTTTGAAAACCAGAAACAGAACTGTAACCCTTTTTCTTGTTTAATCTTTGTTGAAGTCTTGAGGTGTATTTTTTAGGTTTATCATTAAGATTTACATCTTTTATTTCAGAAATATTAATTTCTGTTAGTTTAAAAACCTTTTTTATCATTTCTGGTTTAACACCTCTTATTGGAATTCCTCATCAAAATATAATTTGTCAGAATCATTCAAAGTATATGCAACTTTAAACGCTTCGTCATTCAAATTAGACTTTGATAACATGAATTCTTTATTATAAACCCATTTAACCGAAGACTTTGGACTGTTGACTGTCGAACTCGAACTTTCAGAACCAGACTTTGACTCTGACTCTGACTCTGAGTTTGACTCCAACTTTGACTCCTCAATTTCATCTTTTTCGAACACCTGATCGACCACTTTCTTTATTAACTCGGACTCATGATCAGTGTCAGATGATGTAAACGTCACATCAATATTTTCTGGCAAGTTAACCGAAGACTCCGACTCCCACTGTAAATTTGTTGCCTTTTTGACTCTTTCTGAATTTGGATTTCTTGGAGAATATCCATTTTCAAGCGGGGGGTGGACACTTGTTGTACCCAAAACTTTGTTTCTTACCAGAATCATTAATTTTAGAATCCTTCTTCTTTTCTTTCTTCACAGAAGTCTTTTCTTCAGAAACTTTCTGTTCTTCAGTTACTTTATCATCTTCAAATGCCTTCATACCCTCAACAGTTGGATAAATCCTGTCAATGACATACGAAGTACATGAGTAACTTTTCAACAAACGATTAACTCTTTCAGTTTCAATTCTTTGTGTCTCAAGTTTCTGTTCTAGCACAGCACACTTCTCGATGTAGTTGTTCACAACTTTTTGCTTTATCATAAATGCTCCCTGAAGTGTCTTCATAGCTGTTGCTTGTTCTTAACTTGTATGATTGTATTGATTCATAGCTTTGTTCAGGACATCATAAGATTCCTTCAAACTGTTCAAGTTATAAATCAATGTGCTGTTCTGCTTCTTTATAGCTTCACAAGTGTCACACTTCACAGGAATCTTTTTAGCATCAACTTCTTCATCAACTTCGAACTTTTGAACGTCTTTCATCTTTTGCTTTCTGATTACTGGAACATCTTCATCATCACTGCTCACTGGTGTTTTGATCTTTTTCTTTTTATTTTTAACTTTTTCATCTTCACTATCACTTTCAGCCATCATTTTCAAATGATCTGCCATTTTTCTTGACCAATACTCACGATCATCATCACTATCCTCTTCAATACGAGCAGCATACGCTTTGTGAATTGAATCTTTGTTTGGGTCATAATCATCCCAATTGAAATTTGCCCAGCTAAAACCTTCAGGCAATTTTTCATCATCTTGATTTATCAGGCATGCTTTGTTATCAGCTGAGATATAATTGTCCCAACTGAAACCTTCTGTTGGCTTTTGATCATCCTGATTCACCATGCAAGCTCTCTTTGAAGATTCTTCAATCACTTTTCTTCCATGAGCCACTTGTGGTTCTTGTTGTTGTTGAGCAACTTGATGATATATGGCTTTTCGATAGTAGTCATTGTTGTTGTTGAACGGATTTTGAGCTCCACTTGCTTCGCGGTTTTTGCACTCCCTCTTGAAGTGACCTTTTTCCCTGCAACGAAAACAAGTGACTTTAGATTTATCAAAACCTAAAGTAGAAACATTAGCTTCACGTAAATCATCTCTTCCTGTGATCTGCTTAAATTTCTCAGCTCGTCTTAACACACTTGCCAAACACCATTTTATGTCCATCAATTCCATCTCCTTAGCGTTGATTTGATCGTAATCCTCTTTTGTCAATATTGGATTCCCGATCCGACCTGCAACAAAACTACCATATGATTCCAAAACAGTTCCCAACAAAGACATGTGACTCTTAGCAATTTCTGCTGAATAATCTTCATAATTCTCCAGATTCAGTACAATGTTGCATTGTAGCTTCTTGCCATTCTTTGTTGTTGAAATGTTCGGATCAAATGATGGATATGATGAAAAACTTGTGTTGCTGCTTGATCCTTTGGATGAATTTTCAGATGGACTCTTTGCATTGAATGCCGTTCCAATCTTTGGTGACAAATTGGTGGATTTATCACTCACACTACCTTTGTAGTATAGTCCGATGTCTTGTTCTCCATCGAAATCTTTCATCCTTAAAACCTTTCTCTGCTCCATCTCCTGAGCTTCAATATTTTAAATGAACTTGCTGAGTGTTAGACTGCTAAAACCTTTGTTGTTTCTGAGTATCATGAGATATGTGCCCCAAGTCTCATGTGGCAAAGCATCAGCAAGTTTCTCGATCAACTCTTCATTATCTTTCTCAATGCTCAATCTCTTCATGTTTGCTAGCAAATTGCAGTATCTTTCAATAATCTGCCTTGTGCTTTCATTTTTCAAACCACGAAACAGATCGAACTCTTTCTTCAAAAGCGATTTCTTTTTTTTGACCATTTCTTGACTACCATGGAACTTTGATCTTAATGCTTTCCAAATCGAATATGAAGTTCCATTGTGTTGCAAAAGGACCAAAATATCCTCCTTCACAGCTTGTTGTAAAAGACTTAGCATCATTTTCTCATCTTTGTACTTCTTTCTAGCATCAACACTTAGATCTTTTATCGGAACAACCTCTTCATCATCATTCGTCGGTCGAATGTATTTTGTCTCGACACATTCCCAAGCATCCAAATAATTGGCTTGCACCCAGTTTTCAAACCGACCTTCCCAACCTTTATACTCCTCGATGTTCATGAGCTTAGGTGGTTTTTGCATCGTCCCCGTTTCATTTTCCAACATCGTGTTTTGTGCAAGAGTAATCGGGGTAACCGGGGTAGCGAATGCGTTGTAAAATTCTTCTTCCATGATTCAGTATCAAAAGATTTCTCACACAAGCTTTCAAACGAACTGGTTCACCAAGTGAAACACCTGAATTACCTGACAAACAAACAAACAAAACACAATCAGTTTAAAGAATTATCAATTAACAGAATAAGACTCGTACTCGAACTGGTGAATATTCTGTGCGGACTGAAGGTTGACACACTGTGCAGACTGCTATGACCCGGATCAAATTCAAACGACCTTTTCCAATGACCTGGCTAAAACACACGACCTGGAATGAGTTTGAATTCAAACGAACTGAACCACCTCTTGTGAACTATTATACTTTGAGCTTGTTTTTAAAAAAAACTTTGAACTTGGGCCGAAGATACAGGATGGACTAACAACACTTTGATTGGACCTTCAAAGTTTGAATATTTGACTAAATCTCATTGGGCCTACATTATCAAACATGCATTGGACTGCTAAAATGAATTAGTGGACGATGACTTTAATAGATCTGTTATACAATCAATTGCCTAACACGGGTTTGAGTATTCACTTTCAGTTCAATTAAAGCTGGCCGACAACAATGCAATCTAATTGGACCTTAAAAATAAAATGTCAGGCAACAATCAATTAGTCAACATTCACAATTTTCATCTTTTATCAGATCACATGGCCAACAATCACTGAGATATTGGTTTTGTTGTAATTCAAGATCACATGGGTCTGACACAACTGGACAATCATGAGAACACTTTGACAGGCTGTTTCAAACGAATAGACGATTTTGTATGACCTTCAAACGAGATTGCATTCTTGAAACGAAGTTACCTATTTCAAACTAAACCCTCAAACGGAATACGATTCCCAAACGGAATTAATCCAATGTCTCAAACGGAATACCCATTTCAAACAGTATTAACTAATCAGTTCAAACGGACCACATGTTTCAAACAAAATCCTCAAACGAGATAACTGTTTCAAACGGGAACACCTAGCTTTTTCAAACGGAATTCCGAATTCAAACGGGATGTCACTCGATATCGGACCGAAAAATTCAGATTTCTCCCAAACGGCTTGGAATTAGGATCTGAAACTTTATAGGGTTGTAGATTAGGTGTTTTCTCACAACATATCAAAAAATCAGTCGATTTGAACCGTTAAAACCAGTTTAATTTTGAAAAATTCAGTTAAAAACGTGAAAGAATGAGTAGAAATCAGATTTTTTGATGAAATCAAGCTGAATCGGTAAGAACTCTTCCTCCTGAGCTCTGATACCACTTATAGGATCGTTTTCAGACCCGAACGAGTCGATCAGAAGAGTTTAACTCAACACGAAAGGCGGAAACAGACGTGTAGAGGTCAATTCAGCAAGATTTACACTCTAAACTGTTGTATGATTGATTTGATGACGTTTTACAACCTGACAACACTTCGTTGCACAAACCGGAAAGTTACAAATGAAATAAACATGAGAGGTATTTATAGGTGAAGCTATTCCGTTTGAAAATGGCATGGCATGCTTCAAACGAAATCACATGTGCTGGTTTCGTTTGAAGATGTCACAAGTCAGTTTCAAACGAAATCACATCAAATATACCCTAAACTCTCCTATTTTCTCATATAATGCGCCCTGTTCTACCAATTTCAATATAAGACTCGATACAAGACGAAGTCGACAGACGCATGCACCAACATGACCATTCTTGATTCTTGCTTAAAATGCTATTCTTCCTACTTTGCTTCTTAAGACATTTTACACAATACACATGAAGACTTGAAGACACTCTTTATACAAAAGTGACAAGTTTACCAAAATAGGCGTGAAACCCACAATTTGGTGAACGACTCTCATTCCGCGTATTCTTATTTTGTACGAAATTTCGCCATTAAGCTAGGAGTGAAATCCACATCTTAATGGTAAATTTCCAATTCAAACTCTAGTGGACCCTCGTCAAAGTGTTGAAATTATATGTTGACCCGATGAGTACCAACCACATTAGGGTACAAAATCGTCAAGTTAGGGGTGAAACCCACACCTTGTCGATTAAGTCCCATTCCTTGATTTTCAATCTCGCCAAAGTTTCGATTGTTTCAATCGATTAGAGACGTGTAGTAACTGGAAGGGTAAGATACCGTTAATCGCTTCTCGACGAGAGTATCTTACCTATAGGCCAAAGCGCGTTTCTCTAATTTGAAAGGACTTTCGATTCACTTTGGAATAGTCAACATTTCTCTACCCGAAACAATCTTATGTTTTATGAGCCTCTCTTTTATGTGATTCAATTTATATGTGGTTTTATACTTGTTACCTCGTTCATTTCAAAACCGTTACACAATTCGCACGTTTCGCGCAATAAAAAAGGATAATAATTCTCGTGAACAAACTAAATTTATACTCTTTTTACGCCTTCATACGTGTTTATACTTGTTGAATACTTGTTGAATCCATGCTAATTATGTGAACCATACGTGTTACATCATGCACACATGCTTAAACTTGCAAACTTATTTTGAAATTATGATTAAGTCTCATCCTTTTTCCTTCTCTTTCGATTCCTTAGATGTCGCCTAACGGTGCTTCCAAGAGAACCAAGTCCAAGAGGGTTTCCACCTCTGCTTCAATGTCCAAGAAAGATTGTAGGAAGTTCATGGCCAAGCAAATGGCCAAGGTCATACCCGATATTGTGAGCAAGATTCAGCCAAACACCGATTCACCGCATGGATCTGTCGACTCGAAGGTAGAAAAACCCAAGCCAACGTTCCAATTCAAGCAATTTATGGCTTGTAAACCTCTAGAGTTTAATGGCAAAGATGGCGCTACCGCCATGATGAATTGGTTTGACGCAATTGAACTTACTTTCTTACAAAGTGGTTGTCCTGATGAGCTAAGAACCTTGAACGCGACTGGGGTTTTCTGTTCGAGGTCACTCGAATGGTGGACCACCGAACGCAACAAGAGGGGAAACGATGTTGCACATGCCATGCCTTGGGATGAGCTTAAGAAGCTTATAAAAGACCACTTCTGTCCTCATCACGAACTCAAAAAGTTGGAGAACGAATTTTGGAACTTAACGCAAAAGGGGAGCGACATGGATTGTTTGATTACATGTTTTAAACAAATTAGTGTACTTTGCCTTGGCAGGTCGACTCCTTCCCCAAAACCATAGCCAAGTTCATTCGTTGTGTTGCACCTTCCTTGGTTAAACATGTTGCCTCTGCTTGCCCTAAAACCATAGAAGAAGCCTTTAGCATAGCCACCGAACTCAACAACAATTGAATTCTTCATGGAACCTATGACAAGGTTTCAACGAAGAGTGCGCACCATGTCACACCCCTCTCTGCGGCGGAAGCACGAGGTGTGATCATGAAAGGTTCTCATTGCATACGAAAGGTAAACATGCTACATGCTCGTAAAAATAACATCAAATACCATAATTTGAAAACATAAGTTTAGTGTTTACATCACGAGATAGCATAAAACATTGTCTTGAAAGTTTACAACTTTATTTAAACGTAAACATAGACGAAATCCAAGAGCATAAGCAAGACCGCACACACATCCACTTCTAATTACCTGAAATACATGTGAGTTTTGGAAAAATGTCAACATAATGTTGGTGTGAATTCATGCAGTTTTTGTATTTCACGTTTGTATACTTTGTATGAAAACATAGTTTGTGTCATGTATAAATGAAGTTTTCATATATAAATCAAGTATTCATGTGTACACCGCGTACTCATGTATAATTCAAGTTCACTTGTGTACCCCACGTACTCAAGTATAAATCAAGTTTTAGTATGGTATGAATCTTATGTAGATAAAGTATTCCTGTAAGTATCAGGATTGTTAATGGGTTGCAAGGCCATTAACATGTGACACGACATAGGAAGTTACCAAACCTTAGGCATTTTTCTAGTTGGCATATTCTGAGACACAAAATCACTACTCGGTACTCGTCCAAACCAAGAGTGTGGCTGCCCGGCACCCGTTAGATCTAACCTTTTGTTCTGCGGTCTAGGTATATTGTTGATTAATGGTGCTTATGGTACCCTATTCGTGACACGATTTCTCGTATCATTTCTCAAAACGCATCATACTCGGTACTCGTTCTCACCAAGCTTGCTTCTTATAATCTTGTATCATACCATTTATAAACATTGTAACATTTGTACAGGTATTTCACCCCCGAAGTTATAAAATTGAAAACAATTACAGAAAAGGGGGAGCATGAACTCACAACTTTGCGTTCCTTGCGTCGTAAACTTCACCGGATTTGCTTAATTAACGTCGTGACCCATACGTGTTTTCTTAACGTTAGTCACTAGACTTGTATCGCACAAGTACAAGTCACTATCTTTTATGTATATATTCTTGTGTTAAAAATATTTTATATTTTTAACTAAGTATCTTACTTATATTATTTTCTAAAAAATTAATATAAGTATCTTGTGTTTTGCACCCGAATTATGTATCTTGTATGTTGTATGCGTATTTTTGTGTTTTTACTTCTCAAGAGTATTTAGTGTATTTTCAAGTCCTAATACACTAGCACGTATAACACATACTACATGCACTTAGCACAAAGTTTGGTGATCAAATAATATATATATTTTTCTCAAAAATATACATACTTAATGTAAATTTTAATCTTGAAGAAATCATCTTTTCTTATCACCAAAAATTAGGGAAACTTGGTAATATTTTTAGATACATTTTTAGGGGATAAGTTTCTCAAAAACTTATATATTTTTCTAAGTGTCAAAATTTATTGAAATTTTGACAGAGTTTCCCCTATAAATGGAGGTTTCCCATGTTTTCAAAACATGTGTTTATTTTCTTTTAAAATTATCATCCATCAATTTCAACAACAATCATCAACAACATATACTAATTTCTCTATTCCATGAACTTGAGAATTTATAAAAATGTGTAGTAACTTACTAGGGTATTTAGTAAGTCTTGTTACCCCTTTAACGTGTAGTTGCTTCCTTAAAAACTTTATTTTTAAAAAGTTTAGGTATTCACAACTTCTAGTCATATTTTCTAAGAATATTTCTTTGTGAAATTTCTTTGTTACACAAGTGTTTATACACTTGTTTACTTACTAAAAATGATTTTAGTTCATACAAGATCCAGGTTTTTAACAATCTAGTATTTTCCACTTGGTTCTTCCGAAAAACCACTTGTAGATCTTTAGATCTACAAGCTTGTAACCTTATTTTCCAAGAAAAATATATTTATTTAAGTTTCAAGTTCATGGGTGGATGGTTTCATCATCCTTCATATTTCTAGCATTTACATCTTGCTAGTTCATGTTCTTAAACATGAACTAGTATGTCTAGATGATGATCCATCCTACTTCTACTAACAAACATCATCAAATAATCATAATTACACAAGATTCACATGATTTACCCATATATCTTCTCTTTATCCACCATTTATCACTTTATGTTTAAGACTTGTTCATGTTCTTTAGAGTTCCTTAACATTTTATCATTCAATCAACTATTAACCACCAAAAACAAGAACAAGATGAAGATTTGAAGCACTTACTACTAGCACAAGGCTAGGGGAGAAACAAAGCGTAAAAGTGGTGGATAAAAGAAAATGAGAGCGGTCCTTGAGCTTCCGAACACACCGGGCTTCGTTGTATGATCTCTAGCACCTTGTAAGTAACTTGGAATGATTGATCAAGACTTGAATATGGTGGTGGTGTATGGATGGTTCTCGGCCGAGGGGTAGGGAGGAAGGAAGAGAGGGTTGTGGTGTGTGTTGTGTGTAAGTTATGAAGCTCATGGTCCTAATGTGCACTCTTATAATCCATTCCAAGACTTTATCCCATGGGTTTTATGTTTTAATTATCCCAACATGATCTATTAAACAAATAAAAGAAATCTTATGTGTAAGGGCCATGTTGGCCGATCATAGGTTGGGGGGGGGGGGGGGGTAGTAGGCTAGGTAGTGACTAACTAGTTACATTAAGGTTAGAATTCAAGTATTAGTTGGAAGGTTTAGTTACATGATATTTTAGGAGGTGTTATGATACTCGGGGACCATAACTAGTGTAGAAAAAAAATAAATAAAAACAATGCTTCTAGCATTATTTTGCTGTTCCGGGTAATGTCCGGTTGTTTGGTTAAATACCGGTTCGTTAAAGTGCTAAATTGCACCGTTTAGTGTCTTTTAAGTGCCCTTTTGTACCCCTTTCAATTCCCGACACTTGGGAAATATTCTGAATAATAAAATGTGATTTCTGCATAATATTTATGTTGTTAAAAGGCTGTTTAAAGCTGAATTTACTAAAATTCTGCACTTAAAGTGCGTTTCGGGTGCTTTTTAGTGCTTATTTTTGCTTCCGGAGAGTATATATATTAAACCCTTGTATGTACTCTTGGGTTTTAATGTATTCTTGTTGTTGGACCTACACCTAGGCTCCAATTTTATAGTCTGGCTGCTTTCTGCAGAATTGTTGACACAATGTGTCTTACCGGTGAGTTTACTAGTATTTCTAACGCAACACTCTTGTTTATGCATAAAACAATATTTTGTAGTATACAACGTGCATGAATTCACTTACTTAGTATGTAATCAGACAATGTTGACATCTAAGCACATAATTGTAGTCATTAAATAACAATTAAGGTGTACGGAAATTACCGGTTTGTGCCAGTTGTCAAACACCAAGCCGTTACTGTTACCACCACCACCACTGTTGAACCTTCATCCTCCCAACCCAAGAAGAACAAAGGCAAGAAGCGGAAGGCTTCAAGCCAGAACTGTGCGGTCGTCACTCCGCCAAGCCCTCAACCCATCCAATCAGTAGCTGCCGTTAATCCCACTACCCTAGAACCTCCAAGAAGAAACTACACTGGGACATGGCCCAAGTGTAACCAATGTTCATACCATCACCCTACTGGCACCCCATGTCACAAATTGTAACATCCCGAAAATATAAAACTTTATATTAGAGTTATAAAGTATAAATAAACAAGAATTTATTTAACTAGGAAATTATAACCTAGTTAACTAGAAGTCTAGAAATAACTTGAAATAAGGTTAGAATAACCAAAACTAAATGTTAAACAAAAGTAGAGGGGCCAGTGTTGTCAAACTTGAAACTATTATTATTAGTTATAATAAAAAACAAAACCAAACACCTCAATTGAGGTCTCTGGTCGATCAAGAACAGGAGGGGGGCGACACCCTCACTCTCAAAACCCTAGCTTCTACTAAACTATCAAATTGAAGGCCAAAATCAAGTTGAAATTGAAATCTGAACATAGAATCGTGATCACCTCGACAAAGGGATCATAAGGTATGTCGAATTAGGTCATTTTGATTCGATTCAAAGTTCATGCATGTGATTGAAATCGAGTGTAGAGCTTAATTATGTGTTGTAAACATGAAATTGGAAGTGATATAAGGTTTAGGGACAAACCCTAGATGATTCTTGATAAATTCTTGCATGATAATTGTAAGGATTAAAATCACCATAGTGGGTGACTAATATGTTAGTGGAACTTGATAAACACTAGGATTAAAACTCTTGCTCTAGTGTAAACTGAAATTATGAGGAAATCTCTAAATTGTTGATGTTAAAATATGGACATGTAGTCTAATTTAAGTTAATTATGGTGATAAACTCAAGTCATGAACTTGGTTTAGATCATGTAGAAATCTGACCCGCTAGGTGTTTGATAAAACGCCTAAATGAGGGTTAAAATGTTAAAGGTTGGGTAAAACGCAGATTTGAATATGTTAAGAAATAATGCGTTAAAGCTAATGAAAGAGTCCTAATCTTGTTATGAATTGAACTCTTTAGGAAAGGAATCCGGAACGTCAAGTGGACACGCCGGAGGTGATACACGCGGAAAAGGTGTGCTTTAAAGGTACGTGACTTTTAGTCCTCGTTAAATTACGCAAATATGGCCGAGTTAGTGTATAGACAGAATCGTAGTGTAAAGGATGCGTTTGACGTGTTCTAAAGTGGCGTAGTTCACTTGAACATCAAACGGGTCAAAATAAAGACTTGGGATTGGGTTTGACTTGTTAATAAAGTGATGGTTTTCACTAGATAGTCAAACGGGTTGAATAGATACCATAAAAGGAATCATGACAATAGCGATAAGATGGTTTCGTAAGTTGTTAAGTGTTGAATTGCACTACGCTTATGAACCTAGCTATGATACTTAAGTTGTGAATCCAGGATATTGGAACAATAAATGGGGGTATGTTGAAAAGGCCGTTTAAAACGGAATGTTGAATTCCGAGAAAACGAGCTTTTAGTTCCAAGGGAACACAAAGCCATGAATATCGCAAACACACCAAGATGTACAAGACCGGGAACTTGGGTAATAGCATCTAAAAGGGTCTTAGAATAAGAAACTGGAAATATACACTTATAGTTGGAATGGGTCGAATAAATAATAGTATAGAAACTTTTAGCCGTATGATCGGTGAATCAATTGTTGGTATGATAATCAAAATGAACATGTCCGTAATGAATTTATAGACATACAGGAAAGAAATAGTCTAAAACGGTATGCAGATTAGGGTGAAATCAACAAAATAGTCAAATGGCAAAATCACAGAGTCCACCGTAAATTACGGTCTCCACCGTAATTTACGGTGGAAAACAAAAATGTTACGGTGATTCACCCCTGTGTTACGGCAGACCAGAATCATTCAGGGTCTACCGTAACTTACGGTAGACACCGTAAGTTACGATGGAGCCCAGAAAACTTGTATTTTATTTATCACTTTTCGATGTCGGAATTTGTTTATATGTATTGTATTAATGTCAAAACTAATGTTTTTAGTGGTTTGACCCTAGGTATGGATGAGGTCCTTCTGGATGGTGATCAAGTATGTTGTCAAGAACCGAACACACATTTTGAAGCTTCCGCACCAAACTTAACTTTGTCTAGACTTTAATCATATTGTAAACGTTTTGTCAATCGTGTTTTGAATCCTTTAAACTAGTTGTTGGTTGACTAGCAAGGGTTAACTTTAAACTTGTTATGCACTATCTTGGATTGTTTGGTACTATCACAAATGTGTATGGTTTTAAACACGAAAGTTTTTGTAAACTCTGATAAGTATAAAGTTCATATAATTATTAGCTAAATTCCGTCCAGTATTAAGGGTCTTACACAAATGCGCCACCTGTCACAGGCTGGGGCATTTCGCCGATCCCCGTTGCTACAACCCAAAGCCTGCCCAAGATCAGGCTATCGTTGCAAACCCTACTCCTAATTAGGTTCAACCTCAAACTGCTCCTGTGCGAGCATGCTTTAAGTGTGGTGATCTCAATCATTTAGCCAACTTGTGTCCTCAGGGTAATCAACCTCAGCAGCAGTAACAATAGCAACAACAACAGGCTCAGCAACCAGCTAGGGGCCGAGCTTTTCTCCTCACCACTACTCAAGCTCAAAACGCGAACGACGTCATTACTGGTACGTTTCTTGTGAACCATGTTTATGCTTCTTGTCTGTTTGATACCGGCGCGGATAAAAGTTTTGTGTCGTTAGAATTCAAACCTTTGCTTATGTGTAAACGCTCTAAGTTGCCAAGATCTTTCGCTGTCGAAGTCGCTAATGGTAAATCCGTCGCTGTCGATTCTGTTCTTTCCAATTGTTCCTTGATTCTTAATGATCATACTTTCTCGATTAATCTTATACCAATGCAAATGGGTAGCTTTGACATCATAGTAGGCATGGACTGGCTTAGGCTAGTTCGTGCTGAAGTCGTTTGTTCAGAAAAGTTTATCCGTCTTCCTGTTCCAAACGGTGATTCTCTACACGTATATGGAGAGAAACCTTCTCAAGGTCTCAAGCTTATGTCATGTATCCAAGTGAACAAATGCTTACGCAAGGGTACCTTCGCCTTTCTCGCCCACATTGTGGAAAAGAAGGACAAAGGCCCAAGCATAAGCGACTTTCCCGTCGTACGTGATTTTCCCGATGTATTTCCTGACGATCTTCCTGGTCCGCCTCCTGCTCGTTCTGTCGACTTTCGCATCTATTTAGTGCCTGGCGCTACGCCTGTCGCTAAGTCTCCCTAACATTTAGCACCCTCTAAGATGCAAGAGCTCTCGAGTCAACTTCAAGAGCTTCTTGATAAAGGCTTTATACGACCTAGTACTTCTCCTTGGGGCGCTCCTGTTTTGTTCGTTAAAAAGAAAGATGGGTCATTCCGAATGTGTATTGACTATCGTGAGCTCAACAAGCTTACTGTCAAGAACCGATACCCTCTTCCTCGCATCAATGACCTCTTCGAACAATTGCAAGGCACGACCTGCTTTTCAAAGATCGATCATCGTTCTGGGTACCATCAACTTCGAGTCCTCGAAGATGATGTACCTAAAACCGCCTTTCGAATGCGTTATGGTCATTACGAGTTCGTGGTCATGCCCTTTGGTTTGACCAACGCACCTGCTGTTTTCATGGATTTAATGAACCGCGTGTGCAAAGCGTACTTAGACCGTTTCGTGATCGTCTTCATCGACGATATCCTTATCTATTCCAAGACACAAGAAGAGCACGAGCAACACTTGCGTTTTATCCTCCAACTTCTTCGTACTGAACGTGTCTATACGCCAAATTGTCCAAGTGCGAATTTTGGTTAAAAGAGGTTCAATTCCTTGGTCATACTGTCAACGAACTTGGTATTCACTTTGACCCTGCTAAAATCGAAGCTGTGAAGAACTGGATCGCACCTAAATCTCCATGTGAAATTCGTTCATTTCTTGCTCTTGCTGGTTATTATCGTTGTTTTATCTCTAATTTCTTGAAAATCGCCGTCCCTTTAACCTCCTTGACTCAAAAAGAGAAACCTTTTGTTTGGGGTCCCGAACAAGAGGAATCTTTCCAAACACTCAAGGACATGCTATGCAATGCTCCTATCCTCGCGCTTCCTGATGGTAATGATGACTTCGTCGTGTATTGCGATGCCTCAAACCTTGGTCTTGGTTGTGTCCTTATGCAATGTGACAAGGTTATCGCTTACGCGTCGAGACAACTCAAGATACATGAGAAAAATTACACTACCCACGACCTTGAACTTGGCGCAGTTGTTTTTGCGTTGAAAATTTGGCGACACTACCTTTATGGTACTAAGTGTGTGGTCTTCACCGACCATAAGAGCCTTCAACATGTCTTCGACAAAAAAGAACTGATCATCACCGTCGTTGGGTGGAATTATTAAACAACTACGATTGCGAAATTCGCTACAATCCTGGTAAGGCGAATGTAGTGGCCGACCCTCCTAGTAGTAAAACTCATGTGAAGGGTATTCGTTGTCTCCAACTCGTTAACGACCTTCAAAACCGTATTTGTCACACCCCAACCGATGGCGGAAACATCGGGATGAGACGAAATAGATTGCAAGAGACATCATAACACTATGTGACAATATAATTAAAATTCAAATTTCATTTCAAGACTAATTGTCATACAAGATTCAAATAGAAATAGCAACATTGTTTCAAATTGTAACAATACAATAAAAGATAGATTAATATGGGTGTGTATCTAAGTCCACCTAAATTGCATTTCTTCTTGATCATCAACTCATCAATCAACCTGCAACATGTATTAAGATAGAGTTCAATGCAAAAGCAAAGGCGAGTATACAAGTTTGTTACATTGAATAATATAGAGTAAAATTGTTTAAACTGCTCATATCCAACATGAATCATATTAAGCAAGTTTACTAGCATGCCAAAACAGTGTACTTATATGTTCAAACCCAAGAATCCAATGCGTTAACGTTGGCTATCCCCAGTTAGAATAAAGGGAGGTTAATATGTTTGACTTAACAATACCCCAAGAATCGTGGGCGGTGCATTACTCCTATAGCGCTATAATTGTTAAGGTAGGCTAGCAAAGTTAATGAAGCATATATCGACACAAATAGTTTACATTAGCATAACAAGTCTAACAAGCATCATATAGTTTCATGTTAAGCATGGATAGAGTTTTAATATAGTTTCATGTGTTGTGTAATTTGTATAACATACATGTTGCATCCCAAAGTGATAAAAAGGAAAAGGGGATCGAGTATACTCACGGTTCTTGCAAGCTTTCCTACTTGATATTCCGTGAGAGTTTGGTTGCTTAGTTTGGAGCACCTTGTCCTCCTACACAAAGGAACATAGGTGTGTGAGTTTGGGGATAACGGTAGATTATAGATTCGGAGTTTAAAAATACAAGAACATAAACATAAGAAAGTATCCATCCATTACATATGATGTTTAGATGGTGTACTTACTAACTTGATAATGTCCACTTGTTCATCATCAAGAGTTCGGTTTGTTCAAATATTATATAAGTATTACATAGGTTATCACATATGTCAAGTATGAGGTAGAAGACTAAGGTCTTCATTTAGGCACCTCTAAGTCTCATAGAGTCATACATGAGGTAGGAAGAACAAGCTCCCATTTAGGTACCTCCATTGTTCACCACTACACTTGGTGTAAAGACATTCAAGGAGGGTCTTGAACTTACATAAGAAATGAAATACAACTATTCTATGTGAAAACATCAAGAAGTGAGTGGATTTCTATGAAAGATAGCCCAAGCTAGTCTAACCATCACACTTTTACCAAGCTTAAAGCTTGAATACTTCTTGTGGGTAAAACCCTAACTAAAACAGAAAGTTTGTGAGGTTTTAACATCTGATTTAACTTGTCTCAACCTTGTTTTTAAGCCCAACTAACCATTCATTTGATTATGAGCATTAGGACATAGGTTTGAGATGAGAAAACTCAAGTTTGGTTACGTTTAACAAAGATTAAATGAAAATAGAAACAATCAGTCGACTTTGGAGCCTTTTTGCTGGAGTTCAGGGACTTATTTACTGTGAAAAACCCATGGAATCGAAGCCAAGGTCAAACCAAAGAAGTAGGAAAAAGAATGAACAAAATCGGACAAGTATTGAGTGAGTTATGCTCACTTTAGTGAAGATGCAACAATCTGCTCGAACTTAGGATAATCAGCTGATTAGAGGGTGTTTTGAGAGAGTTTTGGTGAGTTTGTAAAGTGATTTAGGTGTGGAGGAGCTTGGTTTATATAGGGATGAGTTAGGGTTAAGTTGGTAGTTGGTTAATTAATGTTAAAAGTTGTTTAAAACTAAAAAAAATTAAAAGCCGCTCCTCGCTGGGCTGTGAATCCGGCCTAGTTAACGAATGTATAAAGGATTAATGGGTCCGGATTTGTTTGATGTGGAGTCCGCAGCCCAGCGGTTAGTGCGCGTGTGTGTGTGATGTCGACCCGGGTTCGAGTCCTGGGGTCTGCATCTATTTTTTTGAATTAATTTCTTTTTGTTTCAACCCATGAAACTTTCAGGAAATACATAAACAGTCCCTGTAGTGTAAAGTTTCGGTTAATTACTCAAATAATCCCTAGACTTTAATTAAAACTAGTGTTGTGTTATTTTGTTTAGTAAGAAAATTAACTTTATGAAACAAACTAACTAGGTTAGTTTACTAACTTTAAAATCTAACGAGTCTAACTAGATTATTATAAAAATAAACTTTTCAAATTGTAAAATTAATTAATTTAATTAACTAAACAATTTATAAATAACCATATTTATAAGGATAAAAGATTTTTAACAATTAATCACTTCATGAAACTTTCGAGTTTCATTATTTTATGAGTTTCAACTAGTTTAACGAGCATCGAGCGTAATAACGAATCAAAAGTCTTGAATAATACATCGTTCAAACGTGAAATTTGAATACCAATAGCACATAAGTCTAATATGAATACACAACATGATTAAAATAGTTTCGTTTTCATTATGATCAATAGTCTCGAATTACAAATGAAGCGAAAGTAGATTACAAAGAGAGTACAAGCGTCTAAATATGGAAAGTACAACATGACATGCTAAAATAAAAAAAGTGCGGAAATGCGGAGCGTTACAGTCTCCCCTCCTTTAGGGAATTTCGTCCCGAAATTTAGGAAGAAGTAGCGAAAAGATAGGGATACTTCGTCTTCATATCACTATTGAGTTCCCAAGTGAATTCGGCACCACGCTTTCCTTCCCATCGAACCTTGCCGATAGGAATTTTACTGTTCCTCAACAACTTGACTCCTTGATCCATGATTTCGACGGGTTTTTCCACAAAATGCATAGTTTTGTTGACTTGAAGATCTTCGAGGGGAACTTGAAGTCCTTCCTCTGTGAGACACTTCTTGAGGTTTGAAACATGAAACGTTGGATGGACGTTGTTGAGTTCTTGAGGTAAATCGAGTCGATAAGCCACTTTGCCAATCCTCTCGAGTATCTTGAAAGGACCGACATAGCGAGGGGCAAGCTTTCCCTTTTTACCAAAACGAACTACTCCTTTCCAAGGAGATACTTTGAGTAGAACAAGGTCACCACCGTTAAACTCCAATGGTTTGCGTCTCTTGTCAGCATAGCTCTTTTGTCGACTACGAGCCTTGAGTAGATTATCACGGATTTGAAGAATCTTATCCGTCATTTCTTGTATGATATCAGGACTAGTAAATTGCTTGTCACCAACCTCGTGCCAGCTTAAAGGCGATCGGCATTTGCGACCATACTGTTTTGGTCAAAAATTACCGAAGCAATTTAGTGATCAAATTAGTTAAGTGAGGTAGTGTGCTAAAAAGTGTGTTGGAAATATGCTGGTTATATTGTTTGTGAAAACAGTTTTCAGGATACGGCTCAGGATATTGAGCTGTATCGACGATCAAACTATGAGCAAAAAGTAAAGGAAATGACACGAGATGTACGAGGAAAGCCCTTGATCAATCTAGATCTCCGGCATAAAACCTCGGGAGCTGACAATCGCAGCTGCCTAGTTCTTCTTATTGCTTCAAATGTCAGGATACAGTGCAGGATATTGACCAGATCGCTAAGTGTTACAATGCTTTGTGTGAAAGTATAAATTACGAGAGAACAAGTATGAGAGTGTAGTGAGTGTAGCTGTGATGTCCTATTCGATCTGATATATCTACCTATTTATAGTAACAAAATACAAACAAAAATCCCTACAAATATGGGATGCTCTGAATATTCCATTGTGAACGTTGTAGACCGAGTAATGCGGCTTCAACGTCTTCATTTGAACGACTTGGACCGAGTCTCCCAGAGAAAGGGTCTTTGTGAACGTTGCTTCATCTGGACGCGTACTCCTGCACACAACCCGTTAGTAATCCTGAGGATACCATTCAGGATGTTACCAATATCCTGAATGAGTATCCCGGATATCAGCAGATATCACACAATCAAGATATAACTCAAGATATTTCCCAGGATATGAGCTCATAATTTCACCCATAACAATTGTCCCCAAAAAATGTTACCGTTTAGTATCCTGGCACTAACGGTTATATTTTTTCCGGAGACCGAGGCAATTTAAGAGATTAGACTCACGATGTGACCGTTTGCAACTACTCAGCCTATATTTACTCATCACCACCCTATAACTTCTCATTCTTATCCCATTTATCCTTGACCGAAGTGAAAAAAGGTAAAAAGCTTTCTCTCTCTTTTCCATCTTCTTCTCTCTTTCGGTTCAACATTCCGGCGATAATATGACAAGGCAAACAAGATCGAGTTCCGGAGACTCCGCCCCCACATTCATACAACAAAATCTTCTCCAGGATCCGGAAAAAGAAATATGTACCTTTGACAGCGCCCATTTGTCGGCCCTGAAATCCTCCGGTATCTTCCCGGAAGGGACGGTATTCCGGCCGTTTGACCGGGAAATCCGGTCGGACATGGTTTCTGAGGAATGGTTGTGCTTTAGTGCCTTTCCCTTCACCTTAGGGTTACGGTTCCCCTTTCCAGACTTTATCACTGAATTTTTCAACATCACAAAAATTTCTTTTAGCCAAACAATGCCGATGCTTTGGCGTGTTTTGTCCATTCTTGACCAGATCAAGAAAAATCATATTCCCGAGCTTTCTATTCATGACCTCCCCCTAGCTTACCGGCTTAGATGCCACGGATCCTTTAGATTTCTGTTTTACTCCTCCTCCGGCGAGCCGTTGATACTTCGTGCCACCAGGAACGAGGAGAAATGGCAATCCAAGTTTTTCTTTGTAAAAAGAGACTCAATCCCTGGTGGAACGGAATATCCGGTGAAATGGTTGAAAAAGGGTAGGACTTAGGGTTTAAGGATGATCCTGCCTCTTATCCTGTTCCATATCCTGAACTGACCAATTTTCTGTTTATTGTTTTGTATACAGCTGATTTTAGGAAGCTTGCACCTCCCCTTGCTGATTCACAGAAAAGGATTGATGCTATCAGACTCCTTCCAGAGGCTGAAAGAAGTTTTAACCCGTCTCCGCCATCTCCAAGCCCTCTTTCCAGTGCAAACATGTCTGGTAAGGATCCTGCACATTATCCCGCATACATGTTTTTATTTGGCATATTTAGGAAGAAATTCAACTCCCTGTATGCAGACTCCAGCAAAGTCCCAATCCTCCTCGATCTTGATGAGCTTGACAGTTACCCTACTCCAGTCATGGTCAAGAAAGAGACCCCTGCTGCCACCAGCTCCAAGCCACTCCCAACTCCCAAAGCTAATCCAAGGACTCGTGCTTCTACCTCAAAGAAGAGGAAGAACTCTGAAGTTAGTGCTCCAGGCTCTGAAGGATTTTCTTATGATGAGCTCAGCTTCACTGATTCCTTAGAACCGATGACATCCTTCCTTAACAAGGTAATATCCTGACCCTACATCCTGCACATATATTCTGATAGAATATCCTGACAGGATATCCATGTTAGCGAATATTGATTCATACCTGAATTGCTTACTTACAGGGCCTCCAACATCTGCTCCACCTTTACAATGATGCCTGTGGTACCGCTGCACTCTATGATGCCAGGATTAAACAGCTTGAAACCACTGTTGCCGACCAAGGTGCCATTGCTGAAGCGAAGACTCGGCATTATGAGGACAAGCTGAAGAAAGTGACCCATGATGCTGAAATCAAGTTGGCCACTATCCAAATGGAACATGAACAGGCCATGGTTGCTTTCCGGGAGGGAATCAAAGCTTCTGCCATTGTCTCCCTGCTACAAGCTCATATAAAGATGGCATATGAGGCCAAGGGAACAAGCCTTGAGTGCCCATCCTGGCCGGTTGAATCCTGGGTGGCAAAGCTGAAGGAGCTTGGAGGCAAGGCTGTGCCCCTTCCTGCTGAAGCTGGTGAATCCTCAAAGTCGGCAGAGGTGGCAGACAAGGCTGGAGACAAGAAGGATGCTGGAGCGGATGCTGGGATGGATGCTGGTGAGGATGCTGGTGAGGATGCTGCTCAGGATGCTGGAGCGGAGAAGGCAGAGAAGGTCGGAGAAGATGCCGCTGTGTGAGGGCATTCAGGTGGGCAATGATGGATATACGTGCCAAGGCCGGAGCCCACTTTTTTAAATTTGATCGTTGGTCTGTAACCCTAAAACAATTTACTTTTTTTGCACTTTACTTTCCTGCATCTAAACAATATGATGGCCAAAGGTGGGGGGATCCTGAGTTTCAGGTTGAAGCCCTTGGTCATCAATGTTAGTATGTTTTGTTTTTTGAACAATATAACAGTTGGAGGCGGAAGGGTCTCAGTTTGGGACAAAACCTTCAACTGTTAGGTAAATATGGTAAGGAACTAATTGTGCTCTTGGTGGATGGTCCTTGGTTTGAGGTGAAACCAAGAGCACAACTTTTGGTACGTTAATAACATAACCCTTTTCTATCTTTATTTCTGTTGTCATATTTTCACTTTATGAATTTTACTTGTAAAAAATAATTTCGTCTGAACATTCTTGGGAACACATTGTAAATGTATCCTGAAAGATATCCTGATCAGGATACTGACACACAATCTATAAGTTATCCAAATAAAAAGGAGAGATCATACCAGGAATTCTCTAAGGAATCACTTCCAATTTTCCACCATAGGAATGTCCCCAGTACATGCTTACAAACTTGGATCCATCCTTTAAATTGTATGATACGTGTCCCCTGTGTTTAACATAGATGCAGTCATACTTTAGCTTTACTAGATAGATCCTGAATATCCAGGGGTAAACCCTCTACATCATGGGCATTAACCCTTAATATGTTGGGGGTAGACCCTTAATATGCTAGGGATAGACCCTTAATATGCTGGGGATAAACCCTGATTTTCATGCGCTACAGGCGAGAGTGTATAAACTCCAAGTCTTAGAAAGGTGAAAACCTTTAAACCTTAGAGAGTATGAAAATACCCTTTTGTGAGAGAGGGTGATCAATCCTCATATACCTTTAGAATCCAGGATATAGCCAATAGTAACGAAATTGTCAGCCACTTTTACATGAACTGGTCCCGTTACCTTGAACTATCCCCAGATGACTTGCGCTCCAGGTGGGGTGTTCAAACCCAACACAAAAGAAAGGTGAATACCTTTAAACCTTTGAAGGGACCAGGATCCCTTAAACGTGAGAGAGGGGGCCAAACCTCTAATCTTCCGAAATATCCTGAGCGTATATCCTGGAGTTATATCCTGACACATATTCTGCAAAACAACCTTAAACTAAGGTGGGTGTTAGCTTGGCTAACACCACTCCGATGCCTAAGTCAGTATTGGGTTCAAGATAATAAACGAATTCAAATATATTTAAGAGAGATATAACACATACCATTCTGGGATAGAAATTAAATTCTATTCTTACTTGAAGTAGAGCTTTAAGTGTATAGCATTCCAGGATCTTGGTAGCATTTCCCCTTCCATGCTCCTGAGTCGATATGCTCCTTTTCCTGATTCTGATTCAACCTCATATGGTCCTTCCCATTTCGGAGCTAGTTTTCCATCGGCAGGATTAGTGGTATTTTGAAAAGCCTTTCTTAACACCCAATCTCCAACTTTGAACCTTCTAGTCCTTATATTCTTGTTGTATGCTCTGGATATCCTTTGTTGATATGCTGCCATCCTTAATCTTGCTGCATCTCTTATCTCATCTATTGTGTCCAAATCCTGGCACAAAGTCTCAGGATTCTGCTCAGGATCCTGCAGGATAGATCTCGCAGTAGGTATCACCATCTCCGTTAGGATTACTGCTTCCGCTCCGAATACCAAGGAAAATGGTGTCTGGCCAGTTGCATTCTTTACCGTTGTTCTATCGGCCCACAAAACAAAGGGTAGTTCTTCTGCCCATCTTCCTTTTTTGGCTCCTAATCTCTTCTTCAAGTTGTTAACAATTACCTTGTTTGAAGACTTAGCTTGTCCGTTTGCTTGAGGATATACCAGGGTGGATGTGATCATCTTGATTCCCCAACTCTTGCAAAAGTCAGTAGTTCTCTTGCTTATAAACTGAGAACCATTGTCACAGATTATTTCGGCTGGTACTCCAAATCTGGTCAGGATATTCCTCTTTATGAAGGATACTACTTCTTGGTCTCTGACTTGAACAAATGCTTCAGCCTCCACCCACTTAGAAAAATAATCAGTCATTGCCAACATAAAAACTTTTCCTCCTGGAGCTTTTGGTAATTTCCCTACTATGTCCATCCCCCATTTCATGAATGGCCAAGGGGATACTATAGGATATAGTGGTTCAGCTGGTTGGTGCAGTATGTTACTGTGCCTTTGGCATGCATCACATCTTCGAGCATATTCTGTAGCATCTTTCCTCATTGTTGGCCAATAGTATCCTGTTCTCAACACCTTTGAGAATAATGACCTGCCCCCAGTATGGTTACCACAATCCCCATCATGTATATCCTGAAGTACTTCTTTAGTTTCGGGATCCTCCAAGCACCTTAGATATGGTCCTGCAAGAGATTTCTTATACAAGATATTATTTATAATGGTGAATCGTGATACCTTCATCCTAAATGCCTTAGGATTTTCGTCTCTAGGGATGTATCCTTCTTTGAGATATCTTACGATTGGAGCCGTCCAGGATTTAGGATCCTCCTCAGGATATTCAGCAACAGGATCCTGAATACTTACTACTTCTTTATCCTGAGGATTCATTGCAGGATATAAGATATGCAATATTGGTATTTGGGTTCCTTCTGGTATCCTGACCGATGATCCCAGGTTTGCTAGGGTATCTGCTTCAGCATTATCTTCCCTTGGTACCTGTTCAAGTGTAAAAACATCGAAATATCCTGCTAATTTTTTGAGAATATCGAGGTATTCGATTAACTTCTCACCTTTAACTGCATAGGATCCATTGAAATGATTAGTAATTAACAAGGAGTCAACATATACTTGCAAATTCTTGATATTCATACTCTTAGCTAGTTCTAATCTTGCAATCAAAGCCTCATACTCTGCTTCATTATTAGTAGCAGGAAATTCACATCTAATAGCCTGGGGTAATATGTCCCCCTGTGGCGATTTTAGTAGTATTCCCAATCCTACTCCTCTAACGTTAGATGCTCCATCAGTGTACAATGTCCAGGATCCTGAGGATTCTCCTAATTGTTGCACTTCTAGGTCTACCTCATCCTGAATGTCACTACTGAAATCAGCCACAAAGTCAGCTAGAGCTTGTGATTTTATGGCACTTCTAGGTTCGTATACTAAGTCGTAAGCACTCAACTTTACCGACCACTTGGCCATCCTGCCTGACATCTCAGGTTTCCTAAGCACATTCTTAACAAGATAATTTGTCTTAACATGAATTCTGTGTGTTTCAAAGTAATGTCTAAGCTTTGTTGATGCCATAACTAGTGCTAGTATCAATTTTTCTAAATGAGAATATCTAGTTTCTGCATCTAACAAGCTTTTACTAACATAATAAACAGGATATTGCTGACCTTCAGGATCCTTTACAAGGACGGCACTTACAGCATTCCCTGATACTGCGAGGTATAGGGACAGTGGTTCACCATTCTCAGGCTTCATTAACAGGGGTGCAGTTGAAAGGTATTGCTTCAAATCCTGCAGAGCTGCTTCATGCTTCTCACCCCATTCAAACTTCTTGTTCTTCTTCAGGATATCATAAAACTCTTTGCATTTCTCCGAGGATCTCGAGATAAATCTGCTCAATGCTGCAACTCGTCCTGTTAACCGTTGAACATCCTTCATGTTCGAAGGTGATTTGATATCCAAGATAGCTTTAATCTGCTCCGGGCTCGCCTCTATTCCTCTTTTGGTCACCATATATCCTAGGAACTTTCCTGCCCCCACTCCGAAATGGCACTTAGCAGGATTTAGCTTCATGTTATATTGATCCAGGATATCAAATGCTCCTTTAATATCCTGGAGGTGATCCTCAGCCTTTTTGGATTTTACCACCATATCGTCAATGTATACCTCCATTGTGTCCCCCAGTTTATCTTTGAACATCATGTTCACCAATCTCTGGAATGTCGCACCTGCATTTTTCAAACCAAAAGGCATAGCAGTATAACAATAAATACCTGTTGGTGTCATGAAGGCAGTATCCTCTTGGTCCGAAGGCTCCATTTGAATCTGCTGAAATCCTGAGGATGCATCCATGAAGATTAACATCTCGTGCCCGGCGGTAGCATCTACCATTGCATCGATATGAGGAAGAGGAAATGGGTCTTTGGGACAAGCCTTGTTCAAGTCTGTGTAATCTACACAAACTCTCCATTTCCCATTCTTCTTTTGAACCACGACCACATTTGCTAGCCACTTGGGAAATTTGACTTCTCTGATTATCTTGGACTTCAACAATCTCTCAACTTCTTCTTGGATAATTGCATTTCGTTCAGGAGCAAACTTCCTTCTCTTTTGCTGTACAGGCTTGAACGACCTGTCAATTCCAAGCTTGTGAGTGATAATGTCTTTGGATATACCTGTCATATCCTCATGCTTCCATGCAAATGTTGACATCCTGCACTTTAAAAAGTCAGTTAATTGATCTTCAATATCATGAGGGATATTGGTTCCTACAAGCACCGAGGTATCTGGATTATCCTGATCCAGGATAATTTTCTTCATATCCTGCTCCACAGCCTCCACGATATCCTGGGCCCGCATCTTTAATTGCTATGCTGGACTAGGTTTGGTTGAGGATATCATCGAGGATGAGTAACATTCTTTCGCCTCCTGCTGATCACTATCAACTTTGACGACCCCCCAAGGGGTAGGAATCTTGATGCATTGATGATAAGTTGATGGAACAGCCTTCATATCATGGATCCATGGCCTGCCAAGTCTGATGTTATAGCAGGATAGGGAGTCCATCACACAGAAACGTTGTATCGAGTTGACCCCTTCAACATATACTGGTAACTTTATTTCTCCCACTGTGTTCCTAGCTTCTCCGCTGAAACCAACGAGCACAGTGGACTTCGAAGTAATGTCCATCGGAGATACACTCATCTTCTTCAATGCTTCCAGCTGAATTATATTGACAGAGCTATCGTTGTCCACCAATATCCTGCGTACAAAATGGTTAGCAACATACATTGTACGAGAGCATCATGGTGAGGATCCTGCACAGTATCCCGATCATCACTGTCAAAGGTGATCACTTTATCAGTTGTAAGGGTGGTCATCCTGGCTGGTTTGTCTCCCCTTTCAGTCTTAGCCTCCTTTGCATGCCTCTTGGCCGCAGAATACGAAGTTCCGCAAATGTCGGATCCCCCTGAAATAAAGTTGATAATCTTGGCATCCGCAGGAGGTGATGCTGCTCGTTCAGGATCCTTCTCAGTATCCTGACCCTTATTCTTCTTTCTTCCTAGGAGATCCTTCAAATATCCTTTTCTCAGAAGATAACTTATCTCTTTTCTTAGAGCAATGCAATCCTCAGTCATATGACCAAAATCTTCGTGGAAGGCACACCATTTGGATTTATCCTTCCAATCAGCTTTTTGTTGATTCTTTCGAGGCCACCTAGCTTTTTCTCCTAAACCCTGCATAGCATACATTAATTCAGGAATGTTAACAGAAAAGCAATATTCAGATAATTCAGGATATTCTTCAGGATCCTCATCTTCAACAGCATTCACTTTCTTGTTGTCATTTCTACCATATGGCTTAGAGCGATATGGTTTAAATGAGGATTCTGACTTCCTATTAGTTGATTCATAGGTAGTGGATGAGTTCATCCTTTCTTGCATCTTCTTATCATCCTCCAGTCTGATATATCTCAAGGCCCTGTTTCGAGCCTCATCCAAATTCCTGCAAGGATTCATCACAAGATCCTGATAAAATTGGGAATCCTTTTGTAGCCCCATCTTGAATGCTTGGACCGCTGTGGCAACATCAAGGTGCGGGATATCCAAGGGTTCCCTGCTGAATTAGTTCACATAATCCCTTAGGGATTCCTGAGGTCCTTGAGTTATCCTGTAGAGATCACTTGTTAGTTTTTCAAAACTCCGACTACAAGAAAATTGACTATTAAATAAATTCACTAAGTGAGCAAAAGATGTAATCGAATGTGGAGGAACATTTAAGAGCCATTTCAAGGATGATCCTGTTAAAGTAGAACCAAAGCCTTTGCACAAGCATGCTTCCTTGAGCTCTGGAGGGATAGGATTAATCTCCATTCTTTCCCTATACTGGGCGATATGCTCTTCAGGATCCGTAGTCCCGTCGTAGAGTTTCATGTTGGGGGTTTGAAATCTTTTCGGAATTTCAGCATCACAGATAGGATATGCGAAACGAGATATCCTATGGCTGTCTTGGGACACTTCCAGAATTGGCTGGACCACTCCAGGTACACTGGATATCATGTCCTTCAATTTTTGAAGCTCCCTAGTAAATGTTGACGTCATACCTGCATCTTGCAAAGATCCACTATTGTTAGTAGCAAGATTATTATTATTTGACACGTTACCAGTCTGAGGATTCTGGCCATATCCTGAAGCATATCCTGAGCTCCTCACAGTTGACATCCTGATCGAGGAGGGTATTTCAGGAGTATGATTCTGGCAATGACCAGGCACAATATTCCCCCTATTATCCTCAGTATACATAGCCGAACTGAAGTTCAAAGTTCTGGGTTGTAAACGAGTAACAATATCCTCAGCAGATCTGCTTGAGCTAGCTTTTAAGAGTTGTATTTCTCTTAACAACATTTGGTTAGTTTCCTGTTGCTGCCTCATTTGTCAGGATACAGTGCAGGATATTGACCAGATCGCAGCTGCCTAGTTCTTCTTATTGCTTCAAATGTCAGGATACAGTGCAGGATATTGACCAGATCGCTAAGTGTTACAATGCTTTGTGTGAAAGTATAAATTGCGAGAGAACAAGTATGAGAGTGTAGTGAGTGTAGCTGTGATGTCCTATTCGATCTGATATACCCACCTATTTATAGTAACGAAATACAAACAAAAATCCCTACAAATATGGGATGCTCCGAATATTCCATTGTGAACGTTGTAGACCGAGTAATGCGGCTTCAACGTCTTCATTTGAACGACTTGGACCGAGTCTCCTGGAGAAAGGGTCTTTGTGAATGTTGCTTCATCTGGACGCGTACTCCTGCACACAACCCGTTAGTAATCCTGAGGATACCATTCAGGATGTTACCAATATCCTGAATGAGCATCCCGGATATAAGCAGATATCACACAATCAAGATATAACTCAAGATATTTCCCAGGATATGGGCTCAGAATTTCACCCATAACACATACAAAGCTTCGAATGGAGCCATTTAAATACTGGAGTGGTAGCTATTGTTGTATGAAAACTCGATCAATGGTAAATGCACATCCCAACTACCACCAAAGTCGATGACACAAGAACGGAGCATGTCCTCTAGGGTTTGGATAGCACGTTTAGTCTGTCCATCCGTTTGAGGATGAAAGGCCGTACTGAGATTCAAATGAGTACCCATAGAGGACTGGAAAGTTTGCCAAAGATGCGAAGTGAAACGACCATCACGATCAGAAATGATATCGAGAGGAATGCCATGACGACATATGATTTCGTCAGTGTAGAGTCGAGCAAGTCGTTCAACCTTGAAACTTCACGAATGGGAAGGAAATGAGCGGACTTGCTCAAACGATCGATAATTACCCAAATACTATCGTGACCAGAAGGCGTACGAGGAAGTTTGGTTATGAAGTCCGTAGAAATGCTATCCCATTTCCAGACAGGGATTTCAGGTTGTTCGAGTTGGCCAGAAGGTCGTTGATGCTCGGCTTTGACTTTCGAACAGGTGAGACACTTGGAGACGTACGTAGCAATATCTCTCTTCATACCAGGCCACTAATAGGATGTACGTAAATCGTGGTACATCTTGTCAGCACCAGGATGAATCGAGTACTTGGATTTGTGTGCCTCGCTCATGATGAGTTCACGAAGATTATCGCGATTTGGTACCCAAATGCGATCACGATAGTATAGCAGACCATCAGATTTTGAAACGAGTTGGTCTTCAGTAGCTCCACGTATTTCTACGGGCATGGTTCCTTCATTGATAGACGAGTATTGCGCTTCACGAATGCAAGTGTGAAGATCGCTCGAGACATGGAAACAAAAAATACTATTAACATGAGACTTTCAACTAAGTGCATCGGCTACGACATTCGCCTTACCAGGGTGATAGCGAATTTCGCAGTCGTAGTCGTTAAGTAACTCCACCCAACATCACTGACGCATATTAAGCTCTTTTTGGTCAAAGATGTGTTGTAGGCTCCTGTGGTCAGTGAAAACCACACACTTCGTACCATATAGGTAGTGTCGCCAAATCTTTAATGCAAAAACAACTGCGCCAAGCTCGAGATCGTAGGTAGTATAGTTTTTCTCATGTATTTTGAGTTGGCGGGAGGCGTAGGCGATGACTTTGTCTCGTTGCATGAGAACGCAACCAAGACCACGATTCGAGGCATCACAATACACCATGAAATCATCATTCCCATCAGGGAGAGCGAGGATAGGAGCGTTGCAAAGCAAATTTTTGAGAGTCTGAAAAGATTCCTCTTGCTCAGGACCCCAAGCAAAAGGTTTCTCTTTTTGAGTCAACGAAGTGAGAGGAACGGTGATTTTTGAAAAGTTCGAGATGAATCGGCGGTAATAACCCGCCAATCCTAAGAAGGAACGGATTTCAGAAGGAGATTTGGTGCGGTCCAATTCTTCACTGCTTTGATTTTGGAGGGATCAACATGGATTCCTTTTTCGCTAACAACGTGCCCAAGGAATTGGACTTCTTTGATCCAGAACTCGCATTTGGAAAACTTCGCGCAAAGACGTTCGGCACGTAAGAGCTCAAGTATAAGACGTAGATGACCCTTGTGATCGACTTGAGATTTAGAATAAATAAGAATGTCATCAATGAAGACGATCACAAAACGATCCAAATAAGGTTTACAAACACGATTCTTTAGATCCATGAACACAGCGGGCGCGTTAATCAAGCCAAAAGGCATAACCACGAACTCGTGGTGTCCATAGCGAGTGCGAAATGCGGTTTTTGGGAATGTCCTCTTCGAGAACACGAAGCTGGTGATAACCAGATCGAAGATCGATCTTGGAGAAGCAAGTAGTGCCTTGAAGTTGATCAAAAAGATCGTCGATGCGTGGAAGAGGATAACGGTTCTTGATTGTGAGTTTATTTAGCTCACGATAGTCGATACACATGCGAAACGAGCCATCCTTCTTCTTGACAAAAAGCACAGGAGCACTCCAAGGTGAGGTACTTGGACGAATGAATCCCTTCTCGAGGAGTTCTTGAAGTTGACTAGATAATTCTTGCATTTCAGAAGGTGCAAGACGGTACAGAGCTTTCACAATAGGAGTCGAACCAGGTACGAAGTCAATACGAAAGTTGACAGATCGAGGTGGAGGAGGACCAGGCAGATCTTCAGGAAAGACGTCAGGGAAGTCACGCACCACTGGAACATCATTTATGCTTTTTCCCTTGCCCTTTTCTTCCACAATGTGGGCTAAAAAGGCAAAGTACGGTTTACGTAAATATTTGTTCGCTTGTGTGCAGGACATTAACCTTAGTCCTTTTGAAGGTCGGTCTCCATAAACGCATAAGGTGTCGCCAGACGGGAGGGGTAAGCAAACGTATCTCTCGTGGCAAGCGATTTCAGCATGGTTTTCACGAAGCCAATCCATGCCTACTATGATATCGAAACTGCCCAATTGCATGGGTATAAGGTCGATAGTGAAGGTATGATTGTTAAGAGTAAGAAGACAATCACGAAGAACGGAATCGACAAAAACAGACTTGCCATTGGCAACTTCGACAGAGAATGACTTAGGTAGCTTAGAGCGTGTGACATTTAACAAAGGTTTGAATTCAACGGACACAAAGCTTTTGTCCGCACCAGTATCAAATAACAACGAAGCATAAAGGTTATTAACAAGAAACGTACCATTCCCGACGTCATTGTCCTTGCGTGCCTGATTTGCGTTAATGTTGAAAGCGCATCCACGAGGGGCTTGTTGTTGTTCTTGTTTGAGTTGAGGACACTGAGGACGAAGGTGAGTTGTGTCACCACACTTGAAGCAGGCTCGTGCTGGTTGGGTGTTTTGTTGAGCTGGTTGCGCTTGGTGAGCTTTTTGGTGGACGAGGGGGTTTCAACGGTGGCTTGGTGCACGTTCTTCGAGGAATCCTTTTCAGAATTCCTAC
Organism: Helianthus tuberosus; assembly: GCA_030545235.1. Lineage (NCBI taxonomy): Eukaryota > Viridiplantae > Streptophyta > Magnoliopsida > Asterales > Asteraceae > Helianthus > Helianthus tuberosus. The sequence continues at coordinate 147,639,814 of CM060411.1, read as the reverse complement.
GAAGGACGATGTTGCTATTAAGGTGAGCGGCCAAATGATAGGTTTCTTCTATGGTCACTGGTAGAGCAGCTTCCATAAGGTACATGAAGGAATCAGGGCAACAATGGATATACTTGTTGATTTGCTTCTCAGGCGTATCAACTTGGCTAGGACAGAGAATGCTAAGCTGCTTTAAATGGGTGGTTAAGCCATCGTTATCATCACCGACTTGTTTCAAAAACCAAAACTCATGCTCCAACTTTCTGAGCTCATGCGGAGGGCAGAATTCCTCCTTCATGATCTTCTTTAGTTCCACCCATGGCAGAGCGTGAGCGGCATCTTCTCCTCTTGTGCCTCGCTCGGAGGTCCACCAGTCCAGGGCCCTCGATCGAAACACACCAGTAGCGTTTTGAGTGCGTAAAGCGTCAGGGCAACCACTCTGACGGAAAGCGATTTCCATGGCATCAAACCAAGTGAGCAGTGCGGTGGCACCATCCTTGCCTGAAAAGTCCAGGGGTTTACAAGCCATAAATTGCTTGAAGAGGAATGGTGGCATTGGTTTCTGCACCTTGGAGTCCACAGAGCCATGGGGCTAGTCCGAATTAGGTTGGATGCGACTAACGATGTCAGGTATCACTCGGGCCATTTGATCGGCCATTTGTTCAGCGATGAGTCCGACCAATTCTTCTTTGGAGATAGAGTCGTGGTTGGAACCCTTCTTGGATTTGGTCTTCTTTGATGAGCTTGGAGATGCCATCTAGAAGTTTGGAAGAAAGGAAAGTATGAGACTTGATCATAATGTATTAAGAAAATCATTTTCATGAAATGATTCACATAGCATAAAGTTTCACATAGCATAAAAGTGTTCAAATTGATTCACATAGCATAAAAGATTCAAATTGTATCACATAGCATAATCATGAATTCCACATAGCATAACATGAATAATGAAAGCATCGTAAATTTAGTTTGTTCACAAGGGATTATTATTGTTTTTGATTGCGATAACATGCGAAATGAGTTTAAAAGTTTGAAGTGAATGAATCGTTCAAGTATAAAATCACATATAAATTGAGATACATAAAAGAGAGGCTCAATAAAACATTGGATTGTTTCGGGTAGAGAAACGTCGACTATTCCAAAGTGGGTCGAAAGTCCTTTCGAATTAGAGAAAACGTGCTTTGGCCTATAGGTAAGATACTCTCATCGAGGAGCGATTAACGGTATCTTACCCTTCCAATTATTACACGTCTCTAATCGATTGAAACAATCGGGACTTTGGCGAGATTGAAAATCGAGGAATGGGACTAAATCAACAAGGTGCGGGTTTCACCCCTAACTTGAAGATTTCGTACCCTAAATGTGGTTGGTACTCGTCGGGTCAAAACATAAGTTCGACACTTTGACGAGGGTCTACGAGAGTTGATATGGAAATTACCAATAAGTTGTGGATTTCACCCCTAGCTTAATGGTGTAATTTCGTGCAAAAATAGTTTATGGTAGAATGAGAGTCGTTTACCAAATTGTGGGTTTCACACCTATTTTGGTAAAGTTGTCTCGTCTTTTGTTACAAGAGTCTTCAAATAATCAAAAGTGTATTCATGTTAGCCTTAGGTAAGGCATGTAAGTTTAACAAACAAGAAGTGTTGCTAGGAAGCATGTAAGGTAGAATGCATAAGTTTAAAACGACAAATAAGAGGCAAAGTTCCTAAAACTATAGACTATGGCAAAGCATTCCTACTTATTCCTAATTCCCTATAGTTATGGCTCTGATACCAATCTGTCACACCCCAACCGATGGCGGAAACATCGGGATGAGACGAAATAGATTGCAAGAGACATCATAACACTATGTGACAATATAATTAAAATTCAAATTTCATTTCAAGACTAATTGTCATACAAGATTCAAATAGAAATAGCAACATTGTTTCAAATTGTAACAATAGAATAAAAGATAGATTAATCTAGGTGTGTATCTAAGTCCACCTAAATTGCATTTCTTCTTGAACATCAACTCATCAATCAACCTGCAACATGTATTAAGATAGAGTTCAATGCAAAAGCAAAGACGAGTATACAAGTTTGTTACATAGCATAATATAGAGTAAAATTGTTTAAACTGCTCATATCCAACATGAATCATATTAAGCAAGTTTACTAGCATGCCAAAACAGTGTACTTATATGTTCAAACCCAAGAATCCAATGCGTTAACGTTGCCTATCCCCGGTTAGAATAAAGGGAGGTTAATATGTTTGACTTAACAATACCCCAAGAATCGTGGGTGGTGCATTACTCCTATAACGCTATAATTGTTAAGGTAGGCTAGCAAAGTTAATGAAGCATATATCGACACAAATAGTTTACATTAGCATAACAAGTCTAACAAGCATCATATAGTTTCATGTTAAGCATGGATAGAGTTTTAAAATAGTTTCATGTGTTGTGTAATTTGTATAACATACATGTTGCATCCCAAAGTGATAAAAAGGAAAACGGGATCGAGTATACTTACGGTTCTTGTAAGCTTTCCTACTTGATATTCCGTGAGAGTTTGGTTGCTTAGTTTGGAGCACCTTGTCCTCCTACACAAAGGAACATAGGTGTGTGAGTTTGGGGATAAAGGGGAAGAATATAGATTCGAAGTTTAAAAATACAAGAACATAAACATAATAAAATATTCATCCATTACATATGATGTTTAGATGGTGAACTTACTAACTTGATAATGTCCACTTGTTCATCATGAAGAGTTCGGTTTGTTCGAATATTATATAAGTATTACATAGGTTATCACATATGTCAAGTATGAGGTAGAAGACCAAGGTCTTCATTTAGGCACCTCTAAGTGTCATAGAAGTCATACATGAGGTAGGAACAAGCTCCCATTTAGGTACCTCCATTGTTCACCACTACACTTGATGTAAAGACATTCAAGGAGGGTCTTGAACTTACATAAGAAATGAAATACAACTATTCTATGCGAAAACATCAAGAAGTGAGTGGATGTCTATGAAAGATAGCCCAAGCTAGTCTAACCATTACACTTTTACCAAGCTTCAAGCTTGAACACTTCTTGTGGGTAAAACCCTAACTAAAACAGAAAGTTTGTGAGGTTTTAACCTCTGATTTAACATGTCTCAACCTTGTTTTTAAGCCCAACTAACCATTCATTTGATTATGAGCATTAGGACATAGGTTTGAGATGAGAAAACTCAAGTTTGGTTACGTTTAACAAAGATTAAATGAAAACAGAAACAATCAGTGGACTTTGGAGCCTATTTTTCGGAGTTCCACGGACTTATTTACTGTGAAACACCCATGGAATCGTAGCCAAGGTCAAACCAAAGAAGTAGGAAAAAAATGAACAAAATCGGACAAGTATTGAGTGAGTTATGTTCACTTTAGTGAAGATGCAACAATCTGCTCGAACTTAGGATAATCAGCTGATTAGAGGGTGTTTTGAGAGAGTTTTGGTGAGTTTGTAAAGTGATTTAGGTGTGGAGGAGCTTGGTTTATATAGGGATGAGTTAGGGTTAAGTTGGTAGTTGGTTAATTAATGTTAAAAGTTGTTTAAAACTAAAAAAAACATTAAAAGCCGCCCAAAACGCAGTCTGTCCGCGCTGGGCTGTGAATCCGGCCCAGTTAACGAATGTATAAAGGATTAATGGGTCCGGATTTGTTTGATGTGGAGTCCGCAGCCCAGCGGTTAGTGCACGTGTGTGTGTGATGTCGACCCGGGTTCGAGTCCTGGGGTCTGCATCTATTTTTTTTTGAATTAATTTCTTTTTGTTTCAACCCATGAAACTTTCAGGAAATACATAAATAGCCCCTGTAGTTTAAAGTTTCGGTTAATTACTCAAATAATCCCTAGATTTAATTAAAACTAATGTTATGTTATTTTTTTTAGTAAGAAAACTAACTTTATGAAACAAACTAACTAGGTTAGTTTACTAACTTTAAAATCTAACGAGTCTAACTAGATTATTATAAAAATAAACTTTTTAAATTGTAAAATTAATTAATTTAATTACCTAAAGAATTTATAAATAACCATATTTATAAGGATAAAAGATTTTTAACGATTAATCACTTCATGAAACTTTCGAGTTTCATTATTTTACGAGTTTCAACTAGTTTAACGAGCATCGAGCGTAATAACGAATCAAAAGTCTTGAATAATACATTGTTCAAACGTGAAATTTGAATACCAATAGCACATAAGTCTAATATTAATACACAACATGATTAAAATAGTTTCGTTTTCATTATGATCAATAGTCTCGAATTACAAATGAAGCGAAAGTAGATTACAAAGAGAGTACACGCGTCTAAATATGGAAAGTACAACATGACATGCTAAAATAAGAAAGTGCGGAAATGCGGAGCGTTACAATATTCGTGAAGCCCAATATGCCTCTATTAATGAAAATAGTCTATCTGTTGAGATACAAGGCGTTGTTGAGCAAGATCTCATGTCCAAACCCGATGGTATTTTGTACTATTGCAATCGTATCTGGATTCCTAATCGTGAAAACCTTAAAGACTTTCTGATGAAGGAGGCACACAAATCAAAGTATTCTATTCATCCTGGCATTGACAAGATGTACCAGGATATGCGTATGTCATACTGGTGGCCTGGGATGAAGAGGGATATTGTCTCCTACGTTGCAAAATGTCTCACCTGTTCAAAGGTAAAAGTCAAACATCAACGTCCCTCTGGCTTACTTGAACAACCAGAAATTCCTGTCTGGAAATGGGAGAGCATTGCCATGGATTTTATCACTAAGCTCCCTCGTACTTCTTCTGGTCATGACAGTATTTTTGGGTGATCGTTGACTGATTGACCAAATTAGCTCATTTCCTTCCCATTCATGAAGATTTCAAAGCCGAGAAATTGGCTAGAATCTACACTAATGAGATCATCTGTCGTCATGGTATCCCCATTGACATCATTTCTGATCGTGATGCTCGTTTTACTTCCCGTCTTTGGCAAACCTTTCAATCTACTATGGGTACTATTCTTAACCTTAGCACCGTTTTCCATCCTCAGTCAGACGGTCAAACTGAGCGTACTATCCAAACTTTAGAGGATATGCTTCGTTTTTGCGTAATAGATTTTGGTGGCAACTGGGATTCACACTTGCCTTTGATCGAATTCTCGTACAACAACAGTTACCATGCGAGTATTCAAATGGCACCTTCGAAGCATTGTATGGTCGCAAGTTCCGTTCGCCTATTTGTTGGAACGAGATTGGTGAATCTCAATTCACTGGTCCCGAGCTTATACAAGAATCAACGGACAAGATTTTACAGGTTCGAGATAACTTACTGAAAGGCAGGAGCTGACAAAAGAGTTATGTCGACAAGCATCACAAACCCTTGGAATTCGAGACAGGTGACTATGTACTTCTCAAGGTATCCCCTTAGAAGGGCGTGGTTCGATTTGGTAAAGGGAAACTCGCACCTCGCTACATTGGTCCTTTCAAGATTCTCGAAAGGATTGGCAAGGTTGTGTATAGACTGGACCTGCCTGAAGAACTCAACAATGTACACCCTGTCTTCCACGTGTCCAACTTAAAGAAGTGTCTAGCTGACGAAGGGCTTCAAGTCCCACTCGAGGACCTTCAAGTCAACGAGACCTTGCATTTTGTGGAAAAACCCGTCGAAATCATGGATCAAGGAGTCAAGTTATTGAGGCGCAGTAAAATTCCTATCGTTAAGGTTCGATGGGAAGGTAAACGTGGCGCTGAATTCACTTGGGAACTCAAGAGTGACATTAAGACGAAGTATACATATCTTTTCGCTACTTCTTCCTAAATTTCGAGACGAAATTCCCTAAAGGAGGGGAGACTGCAACACCCTGCTTCTTCATACTTTCCATAATTAGAAAGTCTTGCTTGTATTTCTATTTTTGGAAGTCTTGTGTTCTTGTAATCGTTCTTTCTTTGTAATTGTTGTAAAATCCGAGACTTGGATCATAAATAAAACTCTTATTTCTTTAATTTCGTGTTAAATATACTTTATACATGCTCATACATTCAATTTCAGGAAACAATTGATGCTTATTCGTAATTCTTGGAATCTATGTGCCAAACTTGCAAATATGTGAAACTTATGCATAAAACGTCTTTTGATCGTGTACGATTCATATGTGTAGGATCGTTGTACGACCTGAATGAGTCGATTAGAAGAGTTGTTTATCCGAATCAAAGGCGGAATCAATGACACAGACGCTCGATACAATTTAAATGTCTCGTATATTGATATAATAGTGATTACAACACCTAGAGACAATTCGGCAGCCCTTCGTTACCGAATACAAGATCTAATTCCGGTCCAAATGAAACAGATATGCTCCCTATATATAGGGGTTATGATTTCGCTTGAAACTAACCAAGACACTTTCAAGCGAAATTAACTCTGTTGATTTCGCTTAAACATGTCCTTGACCAGTTCAAGCGGAATCAACATAAAAACTGCTAAACTCAGTTTCTAGCACCCGAGCACTGGTTTATCTTATCTTATCCTATTACATGACTCGATACAAGACGAAGTTGTAACACCCCGTGTTTTCACGAGTGAAAGTCAAAGTCAACGACCGATTTCGCGCGACTCGACTCGTAGAAATGTTTTTATTTTAATTATATTATGTGGAGTAAGTATCGTACATTGCTATAATCGAACCGTGTTAATCGCATTTCAATCGACACGCGACTGTGAACTATAGGAAGTAACAATGCGATAAAGTTAATCAACTAATAATCAAGCTATGCTAATCGAATCGACATTGAACCGCAACTCGAACGGTGTATTTTACTTGTTTATACGTGTGTGTGTGCCTTACGTGTTACCTGTGCATGTTTATTTTATGTTACGTTGAGATAATCAAGCGAACTCAATCGAACTCGAAACCGAACTCCGACTCGAACCATGTCGTAAACGAAGTAGTTGGGACTAAAAGTAATTTGACTAGGAAACCCTATCGAATCGTTCACAATCGAAGCCGAAGCATCATCGCACCGAACGCACCAAATCAGGCGACATCCGAACGGATGGTCAATCCGCACGGATTGCCAATCCGCATGGATTGCCAATCCGGACGGATGACCAATCCGGATGGATAGCCTATCCGGGTTACGTGCCATCCGCACGGCTCACCCTTTCCCCTTTTAGCATCCTATAAATACACGGGTCACTCTCCAACCTTTCCACTTTTGGCAAGTGACGTCCGAACCGCACGCATTCTTCACCTTTTCTCAGATTTCTCACAATCCAGGTAAGATCTCACTCTAATTCTTGTACATTCTTGATCACTACACAATTCTACACCTTTTTATCCTTCAAATCTCAACTTTCAACCGTGAAACCATCAAGATTTGAGGTATTCTCGGGTGACGTCATCATGAAGTCCTCATGAACTTCAAACTTGACTTCATTCCATCAAGAATAACTCAGATCTGAACGGTTTCCATATGAATTCACGACAATATCACCTAAATCTAGACTTTTCAAAGGATAAAAGAGTTGAAAGAAATAAACCTAAGTTCTCTCCTTCTTTTACCCTTAAAACCGGTACGAATCTGATCGGTTCTAGTCTTCTACTCGATAATAGTGATGCACTAGTCCTAGATCTGGAATCCTACCCGCAAGACACCTGACTACGGGAACCGGAACGACCGTTCTGAGCCGCAGACAAGTCGAGTTAGGGTGGTTCCTGGCCGGCTTAGTCATGCGAGTAAGAACATGATTCCAAGTGGTTACCACGCAATTAGAACGTCTCGATAAACGACAACAGAAACCAAGAGTAGACGAACGGAACAATCAGACCAGAGACTGTCCGCACGGACAAGCTGCCCGCACGGACAGACGATCCGGACGGTTGTCACCCGGACGAACTACACATTGGGACCCACACTCAAAACAAGGTTTGAGTATCGACGAATGAGCGATCCGGACGGACGACCTCTGAATGGATTACTCTTCGGATCATGAGATACTAAGACCTTGAATACATTCAAACAAGGTTCATCAGCACGGACCAGTTTTCCGCACGGACAGACTATCCGGACGGATTGTCTTGTCCGCACGAACAACTATCCGGACGGATTACTACTTTCCGTATGGATTACCATCCGGACGGATTCCACAACTTCATCAAATGACTCAGCCTCAGAGACGTGTCCGCACGGACCACCATCCGGACGGATTGTTGTCCGCGCGACCGGCTTGAAAGGTAGAGACACTTAAATGTTTTCTAAATTCTACAACGAAAACTTCAAAGCACAAGCCATCATACACAAACACATCCTTAGGAAGAAACAATCCACTCGAACGTTTATCCGCAAGTCCAACTTGTCCGTACGGATAAGCAATCCGCACGAGCGACTAATCCGCACGGATTACCATCCGCATGGACAGCTCACTCGCACGGATAGCTTATCCGGATGGGTCACCATCCGCACGGATCACCATCCGCACGGATAGTTCGCTCGCACGGATAACTTCCTCTCACGGATAGTTGATCCGCACGATTAGTTATCCTACCCACTCTCACTTTGTACTGTTTTACGCGCCACTTATCGTTACGTTATCGAATCTATTCAGGCTAACTGTACTCGCTGAAAAGCGCTCCCTTCAATCCATAATCGCTGTGAGTATACTCGAACCCTTTTTGCTTTAGCACTTTTGGGTGTTACATACGTTACGAATATTCAAACTACAACTATCACACTACTCAAGCTATTTTTAACGCTAAACCATTAATGCATGCTATACGTGGCTTATGAATGCTTTTTGTTATGTTTACACATGGAATGCTGTCTACCTGCCTTAGCAACGATAGTACTATAGTTTGGACTCAGCACCCGTTCACACGGGGGTTGTTAAGGATCTTTTACTTGCATGGATTACAGTGGTAATCATGTATTGCGAACTGCCTCGGGCAGTCAACTCGCAGTCATTGGTATCGATGGATCTATGTCGATAACTAACGTGCTTCATTTCACTATGTGTACGTGCTGGTTATGCGTAAACGAATTCGAACTCTATATGCTATTATCAAACTTGTATTGCTCACCTTTACATTTTATGTATTGACTTTATTTTAACGTATGTGACAGGTGCTTAGGTTGCTTTTATGCTCTTTGTGCTGTGATGAACTGGAAGCTAGGAACTGGAGTCCTAGAAACCAACGAATAAACTAGTTATGTTTAAATCTGAGTTGTCGGAACAGGATATTTGTTTAGTTTTTTTCTGTAATAACTTGTTTGCTATTTGAGACATGGTATGGGACATGTTAACTTAAATTGAATGGTAATGATAGTTGTTATGGAAACTTCTGGACAATCTGTTTCGCTCAGTGCCGCGCCCCGATGACTCCGCCATCGGTTGGGGTGTGACAGATTGGTATCAGAGCCATAACTATAGGGAATTAGGCAAGACTCGGCCTAGTCCGGGTCGAAGTCTTAGAGACCTAGTCTATAGTTAAGAACCAACAGACCAACTCACGCGTATGCGTAAACTCGCCACTATCACTCGCTCATTTCTGTCACTGCACTCGAATTTTCAAGTTAGGAACGGGTAATGAGGCCGAGAATAGGTGTGAAAACCGCAAACTCTCGACTAAGGTTGCCTAATCAGCTTGCGTTTTAGATACAAACGAGGAGAATCATACCAAATTAGCAGTGAAATCCATATTTTGATGAATAATCTCCTCAACTTTATTAAGAACAAGGACGAAGTTGTAAGATAGGGGTGAAACCCTAACCTTGACGACTTGTCCTGCTTTTATACAAAACCCCCACCAAAGTTTCGATGGACTCCAACGATCTGAAGACACAATATAACCAATGGGAATTGCGCCAACGCCCAAGAATCGAGGCAAAGGCATAGTCCTGGAGGTAATTGTGCACACAGGATCCTTGTGAATAGTCGAACCACTTTGGTTAGTCGAAGTCTAATAGCCGCTGACAATCTATTCTCGATTTTATGTATTTCAAGTTTTCGTCGCTTTTATGGGAATTACGTGTTTTATGCTTAATTGTTAACGTTTTGAGGTACTAGCGGTTTCAATCTAATGCTTTTGGCCTTGACTACCTACACAACACATCATTAACAAATCGCTCACACTGCACTACATTCGAACACTCGAGAACTTTAAATACTAGGTTTCTGTTTTCTGAATGCCCTAGTGACTAAGGTATATGTGTTTCTTGCTATTGTGCTTACGTGTTTAGGAGTGTTGTGGTTATGTGCTCTATGTGTTTACGTGATTCGTGTAATTATGTGAATTTGTGACTATCTGCGTTTACATGGTACGTGTTACTGAGCTTTAGTAGTAGTAGACGTGTGAGGTGAGATTCGAATACATGTGTTGAGTCCCGTGGCGATGTCAATTGCAGACAATGTCGTCGGGATCTCGTCATACACTCACTCGTCAGGAAAAGAGGGACAGACGTCTTGCCTCTATTATCGCGAAAAGTGTGGCAAAAGCTGTGAGTGATGCCTACGAGAACGCCAGCAAATCATCCGAGGAATCGAGGACTGAAGGTCCTAAAGCTGCAACGAGACCTTTCAGTTTCAAACAATTCAAGTCATGTGGGCCAAAAGAATTCACAGGCGAAGGAGGTCCTACTGCACTATTCCACTGGTTTGACTCTATCGAGGTTACTCTGCGACAAAGTGGTTGCCCTGATGACCTTCGAACTCTGAACTCTACCGGCGTCTTTCAGTCCCGTGCTTTGGACTGGTGGACGGCCGAGAGGAACAAGAGAGGGAATGATGCAGCTTACGGACTGTCGTGGGACGAGCTCAAGGAAGTCATGCTAGAGGAATTCTGCCCTCCTCACGAACGTCAAAAGCTCGAAGATGAATTCTGGCACATACAACAGAAGGATGGAGACAATGCTGGTCTTACTGCTCGCTTTAAACAGCTCAGCATTATCTTTCCCGACCAGGTTAAGACTCCTGAGATGACCATCAAGAAGTACATCCGAGCTTTACCCGACTGTGTTGCTGATTTCGTGCAAGCGGCTAAGACTACCACGATCGAGGAAACCTATCTGCTAGCCGCTGAAATCAATGACAAAAGGGTTAAGGCTGGGGTGTGGGATAAAACCTCCAAGCATCTGCATCAAGTTACCGCTACCGCACCAACTGCTGAACCTACCTCATCAAGCAACAAGAGAAAGAACAAGAGAAAGAACAGCGCCAGCAACAAGAACTGTGCGATCACTGCTGCACCAGTTCAGACTGTACCTGCCCAACAGCGTCAAGTAGCGGCGCCTGTGGCCAATGCACCGCCTGCGAAGCGTGCATATACTGGGCCGCACCCACTCTGCCCTACTTGCACCTATCATCACCCGACTGCTATCCAATGCCGCTTCTGTGCTCATTGCAACGTGTACGACCACTTTACCGCCAACTGCCGTATTCGTCAAGCTCCTGCCAATCAAGCTCTACTCACTGCCCCACAGGGTCAACAAGCTCCTCCGGCACCCGCAGTCAAGGCCAGAGCCTGCTTCACGTGTGGCGACCCGAATCATTTCGCCAACATGTGCCCGAACAGGGTAGTGAAACAAGAACCGCAACAGCAGCAGCCACAGCAGCAACAACAACAGCAACAACAACAACAGGCAGCACGCGCCAGAACTTTCAATCTTAACGTGCGTCAAGCCCAGGCCGACAACAACGTGGTCAATGGTACGTTCCTTGTGAATGGTATTTATGCTTCATGTTTGTTTGATACTGGAGCCGATAATTGCTTTGTGTCGCTCAAATTTGAGAAACTCCTTAGTCGTAAACGTTCTCGACTCTCCTCTGCATTCGATGTTGAAGTCGCTACCGGAAGAACCGTCGCTGTAAACTCTGTTATTCATGATTGCACTCTCGAGCTCAACAATCACATCTTCTCAATCGACCTCATTCCGATGCAACTCGGAAGTTTCGACGTCATAGTAGGCATGGACTTCCTTCGAGAAAACCATGCCGAAGTTGTGTGCTTCGATAAGATGATTCGTTTTTCGCTCGCAAATGGTGATTCTTTGCGCGTTTATGGTGATACTACTTCGAAGGGTCTCAAGCTTTTGTCATGCCTACAAGCTAGCAAGTATCTCTGCAAGGAATACAGGGCTTTCTTGGCTAACGTCGTAGCAGCGGAGAAGGAAAAGAAAGAGAAGAAGGAAGTAAAAGACGTTCATGTGGTTCGGGAATTCCCTCAAGTTTTTCCAGAGGACCTTCCCGGACTACCTCCAAAGCGCGATATTGATTTTCGCATTGATCTCATTCCTGGAGCTAATCCTACCGCCAGAGCTCCTTACCGACTCGCGCCGTCCGAAATGCGCGAACTCTTAACCCAACTCTAGGAATTACTTGAGAAAGGCTTTATTCGCCCGAGCACCTCTCCTTGGGGCGCACCAGTCCTTTTTGTCAAAAAGAAGGACAGGTCGTTCCGGATGTGCATCGACTACCGGGAGTTGAATAAGTTGACTATCAAGAACCGCTATCCTTTACCTCGAATCGACGATTTGTTTGACCAGCTACAAGGCGCTACGTGTTTCTCGAAGATCGATCTACGTTCCGGATATCATCAGCTGCGTATACAAGAGGAGGATATACCCAAAACCGCGTTTCGTACTCGTTACGGCCATTATGAATTTGTTGTCATGCCTTTTGGCCTAACAAACGCACCAACAGTTTTCATGGATCTGATGAATCGCGTGTGTAAACCATATCTCAACCGTTTCGTTATCGTATTCATCGACGATGTCTTGATCTATTCCAAGTCGAGAGCCGAACACGCGCACCATCTACGTTTGGTTCTCGAGTTACTCCAGGGGAACCAACTCTACGCCAAATTCTCCAAGTGCGAATTTTGGTTGGGGGAGGTTCAGTTTCTGGGTCACATTGTAAATAGTCAGGGTATTCACGTCGATCCTGCGAAGATTGAAGCTGTCAAGAGCTGGGTTACGCCTAAGAATCCGTCTGAAGTCCGTTCTTTTCTCGGACTAGCGGGCTATTATCGATGATTCATCCAAGGATTTTTGAAGATTGCGGTACCACTTACCTCTGTTACACATAAGGACCAGCCTTTTGTTTGGGGAACCAAGCAAGAGTCTGCCTTTCGAACCCTCAAACACGTGCTTTGCAATGCTCCTGTCCTAACACTACCCGACGGAAACAATGATTTCATTGTCTACTGTGATGCTTCCAAACTTGGTCTTGGTTGTGTCCTTATGCAACGGGACAAGGTCATAGCTTACGCATCTCGTCAGCTCAAAATCCACGAGAAGAACTATACAACCCACGATCTCGAGCTAGGCGCAGTTGTTTTTGCATTAAAGATTTGGCGACACTACCTATATGGTACAAAGTGTACGATCTTCACCGATCATAAGAGCCTACAACACATCTTTAATCAGAGGGAACTAAATATGCGTCAACACCGATGGGTAGAACTTCTCAACGACTACGACTGTGAGATTCGTTATCACCCAGGCAAAGCAAATGTTGTTGCCGATGCACTTAGCAGACGGAACTATCTGCTCAGCACTCGAAATGTTCAAGCCCATCACAATCTAGAAGCTCTCATCCGCGACGCCCAGCATGCATGTTTCAACGAACGCACTCTGAAGAAAGAAAGAATCTACCACGATGGAGCCCAGCTCGTGAGCAAATCAAATGGGATATTCCACTTCTTAGACCGAATTTGGATTCCCAAGCGAACCAATTTGCGACAGATTATCATGGATGAAGCCCACAAATCCCGATACTCTATCCATCCCGGTGCTGACAAAATGTACCACGATCTTCGCTGTAGGTACTGGTGGCCGGGTATGAAACGGGATATGGCTCTCTACATCGGAAAATGCCTCACCTGTGCTAGAATCAAGGCTGAACATCAAAAACCCTCTGGCTTGCTCGAACAACCATCGATTCCTATGTGGAAATGGGAGAGCATAGCCATGGATTTCGTAACCAAGCTTCCAACCACGTCATCAGGTCACGACAGCATTTGGGTTGTTATTGACCGTTGACTAAATCAGCGCATTTTCTGCCAATACGGGAGGACTACAAGGTGGAACGATTAGCCCGAATCTACACCAACGAGATTATTTGTCGGCATGGGACGCCTCGTGACATCATCTCTGATTGTGACGCTCGGTTTACTTCACGATTGTGGGAAACATTCCAAACGGCACTCGGTACAACGCTTAATCTAAGTACTGCGTTCCACCCACAAACCGACGGTCAGACTGAAAGAACGATTCGTACTCTTGAAGACATGCTCCGTTCGTGTGTTCTAGACTTCGGTGGTAATTGGGATAGACACCTGCCATTAGTCGAATTCTCGTATAACAACAGCTACCAGGCTAGCATCCAGATGGCACCTTTCGAGGCCTTATACGGAAGAAGATGTCAATCGCCTATTGTGTGGCACGAGATCGGTCACTCGCAACTAACCGGTCCGGAGCTGCTACAAGAAACGACAGACAAAATTTTCCAAATTAGAGACAACTTAGCGAAAGCTCGGGATCGACAGAAAGTTTACGCCGATAAAAAGCGCAAGCCCCGTGAATTTGGCGTTGGTGACTACGTACTCCTAAAGGTATCACCTTGGAAGGGTGTAGTCCGATTCGGCAAGAAAGGGAAACTCGCGCCTCGATATGTCGGGCCTTTTAAGATTCTGGAAAGGATCGAAAAAGTCGCCTACAGACTCGAATTACCGGAGGAACTTAGTAATGTCCACCCGACTTTCCACGTGTCAAACCTCCGAAAGTGCATCGCCGACCACGATCTACACGTCTCTCTAGATGACATGCAAGTGAACGAAACATTACACTTCGTAGAGAAGCCTGTCGAAATCATGGATCGCCAAACCAAGCAACTCAGGCGCTCACGCATTCCTATTGTGAAGGTCCGGTGGGAAGGAAAACGAGGCGCGAAGTTCACTTGGGAACTCGAAAGCGACATGAAGGCAAAGTATCCACAGTTGTTTAATTAGGGAAGCGTTAGAGAGAAAAATGGCTTTATGATTCTAGTGCTTGTACGATTTCCGATTTATCAAAAGAATCATCGATTTTGTTACATCCTAGTATATTTTGATCCGCGCAATCGAGCACCTGCTCGGATGCCACTTGTAGGACCGGTTTCGACTCCGTTACGATTGTGTTTGGTCACACGCGTTCACGGATTCCGCACGACTCAGAGTCAACAATTATCCATGCGAATAAGCTAGTCAACACGGATTTGTTATCCGCACGGATTGCCATCCATACGGTGAACATCAACAGCAATATTCAACATTTTAACAAACACAGATTTCTCTCAAACGGCTTCGAATTAAGATCTGAAACTTTATAGGCGTATAGATCAGTGAATTTCGCATAACATATCCAAATTTTATCTGATTTTTAACCGTAAAAAGTCGATTAATTTGACGATTTTCAGTGGTCCGAACGAAAAGTGCTCACATGTGATCCACGGTTAGTTACAGCTTTCAGCTTAATTTTGGGACGAAATTCCCTAAACAAGAGGAGGCTGTAACACCCCGTGTTTTCACGAGTGAAAGTCAAAGTCAAGGTCAAAGTCAATGACCGATTTCGCGCGACTCGACTCGTAGAAATGTTTTTATTTTAATTATATTATGTGGAGTAAGTATCGTACATTGCTATAATCGAACCGTGTTAATCGCATTTCAATCGACACGCGACTGTGAACTATAGGAAGTAACAATGCGATAAAGTTAATCAACTAATAATCAAGCTATGCTAATCGAATCGACATCGAACCGCAACTCGAACGGTGTATTTTACTTGTTTATACGTGTGTGTGTGCCTTACGTGTTACCTGTGCATGTTTATTTTATGTTACGTTGAGATAATCAAGCGAACTCAATCGAACTCGAAACCGAACTCCGACTCGAACCATGTCGTAAACGAAGTAGTTGGGACTAAAAGTAATTTGACTAGGAAACCCTATCGAATCGTTCGCAATCGAAGCCGAAGCATCATCGCACCGAACGCACCAAATCAGGCGACATCCGAACGGATGGTCAATCCGCACGGATTGCCAATCCGCACGGATTGCCAATCCGGACGGATGACCAATCCGGACGGATATCCTATCCGGGTTACGTGCCATCCGCACGGCTCACCCTTTCCCCTTTTAGCATCCTATAAATACACGGGTCACTCTCCAACCTTTCCACTTTTGGCAAGTGACGTCCGAACCGCACGCATTCTTCACCTTTTCTCAGATTTCTCACAATCCAGGTAAGATCTCACTCTAATTCTTGTACATTCTTGATCACTACACAATTCTACACCTTTTTATCCTTCAAATCTCAACTTTCAACCGTGAAACCATCAAGATTTGAGGTATTCTCGGGTGACGTCATCATGAAGTCCTCATGAACTTCAAACTTGACTTCATTCCATCAAGAATAACTCAGTTCTGAACGGTTTCCATATGAATTCACGACAATATCACCTAAATCTAGACTTTTCAAAGGATAAAAGAGTTGAAAGAAATAAACCTAAGTTCTCTCCTTCTTTTACCCTTAAAACCGGTACGAATCTGATCGGTTCTAGTCTTCTACTCGATAATAGTGATGCACTAGTCCTAGATCTGGAATCCTACCCGCAAGACACCTGACTACGGGAACCGAAACGACCGTTCTGAGCCGCAGACAAGTCGAGTTAGGGTGGTTCCTGGCCGGCTTAGTCATGCGAGTAAGAACATGATTCCAAGTGGTTACCACGCAATCAGAACGTCTCGATAAACGACAACAGAAACCAAGAGTAGACGAACGGAACAATCAGACCAGAGACTGTCCGCACGGACAAGCTGCCCGCACGGACAGACGATCCGGACGGTTGTCACCCGGACGAACTACACATTGGGACCCACACTCAAAACAAGGTTTGAGTATCGACGAATGAGCGATCCGGACGGACGACCTCTGAATGGATTACTCTTCGGATCATGAGATACTAAGACCTTGAATACATTCAAACAAGGTTCATCAGCACGGACCAGTTGTCCGCACGGACAGACTATCCGGACGGATTGTCTTGTCCGCACGAACAACTATCCGGACGGATTACTACTTTCCGTATGGATTACCATCCGGACGGATTCCACAACTTCATCAAATGACTCAGCCTCAGAGACGTGTCCGCACGGACCACCATCCGGACGGATTGTTGTCCGCTCGACCGGCTTGAAAGGTAGAGACACTTAAATGTTTTCTAAATTCTACAACGAAAACTTCAAAGCACAAGCCATCATACACAAACACATCCTTAGGAAGAAACAATCCACTCGAACGTTTATCCGCAAGTCCAACTTGTCCGTACGGATAAGCAATCCGCACGAGCGACTAATCCGCACGGATTACCATCCGCACGGACAGCTCACTCGCACGGATAGCTTATCCGGATGGGTCACCATCCGCACGGATAGTTCGCTCGCACGGATAACTTCCTCTCACGGATAGTTGATCCGCACGATTAGTTATCCTACCCACTCTCACTTTGTACTGTTTTACGCGCCACTTATCGTTACGTTATCGAATCTATTCAGGCTAACTGTACTCGCTGAAAAGCGCTCCCTTCAATCCATAATCGCTGTGAGTATACTCGAACCCTTTTTGCTTTAGCACTTTTGGGTGTTACATACGTTACGAATATTCAAACTACAACTATCACACTACTCAAGCTATTTTTAACGCTAAACCATTAATGCATGTTATACGTGGCTTATGAATGCTTGTTTGTTATGTTTACACATGGAATGCTTTCTACCTGCCTTAGCAACGATAGTACTATAGTTTGGACTCAGCACCCGTTCACACGGGGGTTGTTAAGGATCTTTTACTTGCATGGATTACGGTGGTAATCATGTATTGCGAACTGCCTCGGGCAGTCAACCCGCAGTCATTGCTATCGATGGATCTATGTCGATAACTAACGTGCTTCATTTCACTATGTGTACGTGCTGGTTATGCGTAAACGAATTCGAACTCTATATGCTATTATCAAACTTGTATTGCTCACCTTTACATTTTATGTATTGGCTTTATTTTAATGTATGTGACAGGTGCTTAGGTTGCTTTTATGCTCTTTGTGCTGTGATGAACTAGAAGCTAGGAACTGGAGTCCTAGAAACCAACGAATAAACTAGTTATGTTTAAATCTGAGTTGTCGGAACAGGATATTTGTTTAGTTTTTGTCTGTAATAACTTGTTTGCTATTTGAGACATGGTATGGGACATGTTAACTTAAATTGAATGGTAATGATAGTTGTTATGGAAACTTCTGGACAATCTGTTTCGCTCAGTGCCGCGCCCCGATGACTCCGCCATCGGTTGGGGTGTGACAGAAGTCAATAGACATAATGCACTAACAGACTCCCCCTTGGATGTTGACGAAGTCTTCAGTGTCGAGTCTTTATCATGACACATCTTCAGTCTTGATCAGTCTTCAAACTCTGTCTTTTGTCTAACACTGTAAGCATCTATCAATATTTCTTCAAATCTTCAGGCTCCCCCTTTCGTCAAGCTTCTGTGCTTTTTGGGATCGACACCTTGCTTTCAGGCTTACAAGCTCCCCCTTGCTTTGAGCTCGTCTTCAGACTCCCCTTAGATTTATCTTTCAGGATCGTAGTCTGGTACAATATCTGCAACACTCATACATTTATAAGTAACAACATTTCAAACTTCAGTTATCCAGGAATTATAACCTGACTCACTCAAACTTCCTAAAATCACTCCCCCTATCAATAATCTTTATTAATTTGGCAATATTTAAGAGTCCAACTACCTCACATTTAATCATCCAAGTCCAAATTAATGACCTTGGAGATATCACAAACTGTTTTTGATTTTTGTTTTTTTTTTATTTTAAAAATTCATGTTTCAAATTAATGAACTTGTTTTATTTTCAGAAACACAATTAGCTTACTTAGATTTTGAAACTCAGTACTCAGACATCGGTTGTCGAAAATAAAGTGAAATCAAAATCTTTTTGTATTTTTTGAAATATAAAACAATAAGAAATATGTACAAACATATTTACAAGCAATATTTTTGTTTGAGTTTGCGTCAGAGAATCATATCAGTTTTTTTTACAAGTCACAAGTACCGTTGAGCTTATTTACACATTAAGAATTAAACAATTCACTTAGATTGTCGATATACTGATCCACTTAAATTTTCACACAAATTTCAACTGATTCAGGATACGAATTAAGTGTAATAAGAACTTAAACTCATTCATGTGTCCCACCTCTTGAATATACTCCCGTATCCAGATCCCAATATTCAGTCTTACATGTGAGTATACCTAGATGTTATATGTAAGGGTTAAATGCGAAGAACCGTGAGAGCTCAGGTCAGAACTTCCGTTCAGAAGAGAGTGATGACGGCTTCGACTTTTGGTGTGTCCTCTTTAGAGGATCTTTTCATCAACAACACATGATTAGCATTTTTCAATGTTTCATCATTTTTTGTACTGAGGGCAATGCTATATTTCAAGCAAGCAGAAAGTATTATACGGGGACTAGGCCATTGCTTCCGCAAAATCAGAAGTCCCGGGATAATACCCCAGATATCACTAAGCATAAAGACCTAGTATCTCAGAAAGAGGGGTCTTTCAAACGAGATTTCAGGGGTTACCTATATATCCAAGTAGTGTTCCCCACGAAATAAGCAAGTTTGAATTTATGTTTATATCCCGAAAAAGTTTACTAAATGTATAAAAACCTATCGGCATATCATCAGTGATACTGTTTAACGCTATTTAATAATTACATTTCTTTAGCATACTGTAACTGTCTACTGATGTACTATCATTTCCTCTTTTTACGCAAAAACTCAATTTTTCAATTTTATCATGTTTTTGACTTTTTCAAATTTTCAAATGTTTTTTGTATTTTCTAACAACATTACTCCCCCTAAAATGCAAAACCATTTAAAGAAAATTTGACAACCAACACTGATAGCTTTATCTCGCCATCCATTTTCTGCTTTTCGTGCTCTGTTTTGCACAAAATCTAACATAAAAAGCATCAATTACCCCCATGATTTACAACACCTTGATATTTACAGTTTGAAAACCATTTTTCAATCTTGTGAAATTAATCATGTTTGTTCAGCCGTGAGGGTTTCGGCGTATTCAATCAACATATTTTTGTAATTTTTGATTTTTTTTTTACAAAAATTAAAAACAAACATATTTTTGGTTTTTCAAAATTTTCCAATTTTTAGGGTTTTTGAAATATTGTTTATTTATATACAGAAAACAAACAAACTCTCTGTTCAACCAAACCAGGGTCTAGCAGCCTCCTTTCCTCGTTGTGTCAGGCTGCTCCAACTTCCAGTCTCACAATCTTTGGTTTTGTTTAGAACCTGCACATTTAGACTACTTGATTACTTGAACAATTTTGCCCAGGTCTGTTGAACCTTAGGCATTTCAACACAATATGTATCATGCAATTTTGGAAAATCTTTGTCATTCTTAACAAAGACTTTTTCATCTTTTACTTCAACTTTCTCCTCTTTTACCGAAGTCACTTGTTTCTTAACACTCCATATTTGACCTTTTGGAGTACCTCTTTTGTAAAAATGTGACTCTTTTTGAACATTTTGATTTTGAACAACAACTTTAGGTTTCCAAAACTCTTGTGGTTTTTTCATATCAACATTTGTTCTTCAACTTTGTGTTGTTCTAACTCTGGGTGTGTGAGAATTCCAGGTCTGACTTGAATCAAACCTATTCGGTTTTAATTTCCAGGTTTGGTTCGAAACAAACTTGTTTGTGTTGTACCTCCAAGTTTGTTTTGAATCAAATCTGGTTGACCTTTGTTTCACATCCTCAGGTTTCTGTTTCTCAACATTTTCAGACTTCTTGTTGTCAACATCCACAGGTTTCAGATTCGGACACTTTCGTGCAAGATGTCCTATCTGATCACACTTGAAACATGTTCTCTTGGACACATCTTTGACCTGTGGTTGTTGCTTCTTCTTTTGAGCATAGAACTCTTCATTAGACTGTCGTCTAAATTGGAGTTCTTTCTCTTCTTCAGAACTTGTTCTATGAACAAAATTCATCTTTGTCTGATAATTTGATGATTCATTTTTATTTCGACTTTGTTTCTTCTTATAACCCAACCCAGCCTTCATGATTTTCTTCTTGTAACCGGGTTTGTTATAAAAAGTTTTGTGACCTTTTCCAGCAAACTTTGGAATTTCAGATTTCTCAATCTCAACCATTTTGAAAACTTTATCAACCTTTTCTGAAATCACATTCTGAATCGGGAATACAACATCTAAGAATAATTTGTCCGATCCAATGATGGTATACATCAATCCTTTTGAATCATCATTCATATCTTTCTCGGATTTTGAGTTTTTCAGATATCCATCATGAAAATTACCTTCATTTTCATCATGTGATTCAGATTTACCTGTATCAACCGACTCTTCTTTCAACACACTTTCAATGACCTTACCTACCACCTCTGAAACACTAATATCATCATATTTGGAATAGGTTACGTCAATGTTATCTGGCAATTGATCTACCATGTTGAAAGCTTTTTCGACCTTTTCATCATCATAAAATGCAAACTTTTTCGGTGGTGGAACTTGATGAAACTCTGAGCCAATGCCTTTCTTGTTTTGCTCAGACTCACCATCTCCCGGTTTTATATTGAAAATACGTTCAAGCACATATGATGACACGTGATAACTCTTTAACTTGTTATCCTGTTCTAAATCAGCAATCTGTCGCTTTAGCTTAGCAACATCCTCAATATAAGAATTAACAACACCTTGTTTTATTTCATACATTCGTTTAAGCTCTTTAGTTGTTTCAGAAAGATAATTCATTCTTGATTGAGCAAATTTCATTTCATCCTTCACTTTTTCATATGATTCTTTTGTAATGTGATATGCCAATTTTATTGAATCATATTCTTTCTTTATTTCTTGACAAACAATTTCTTTTTGATCACATTCTTCTGTCTTTTCCAAAACATTTTCTTTCAAAATTTCATTTTCTTTTTCCAACTTTTTACATTTTTCCAAAAGTTTTTCATCATTGTCTTTCAAAATCTTTTCGTTTTCTAACATTTCTTTGCATTTATTTTTGAAAACTTCTTCAATTTTATTGAATTCAAGATTTCTTATTTTGAATTGTTTGTCTTTTTCAGTAAAAGCACTACACATTTCCATGCATTTCTTGCACTGTTCAACAGTTTTCAAAATTTCAGAATCTGAATTTACCTCAGTGATTGACACTTCGGTGTTTTCAGCTGCATCTGTCTGATCAGCATCTTCTTTCTTTTCTTCATCACCAACTTTATCATCTGCACCAGCATCACTCTTCACTTCACCAGTACTAGCATCACCAACATTATCAACTGAACCTTCAACTTTCTTTTCAGTTTCTTCAACAACTTGCTGTTCTTCAGTAACAACTTTCTCAACTTCTACATTCACAACAACTTCTTCTTTCACTTCTTCAATAATCTTCACATATTCTTCTTTAACCGCTTCTTCTTTATCCTCCTTAGCAGCTTTCTTCAGATTGTTTACCATCTCTTCAACATTCTTCTTCATTCTGTCTTCATCCCTCTTCCTCAAACACGATGTCATGGCATATTTTATTTCCTTTTCATGCCTTTTTGCATATGTGTCATCTTTTAATACATTTCTATAGTATTCAGCAGATCGAGGAATTATTAGAAGAATATCTTCAAAAATTATGTCTTTCTTCAGAACAACAGGTTCACCTTATCTGTTGACATAACACTCTCTCTTTTTATCCCATCTCTTGTTGCTGACGGCACTCTCATACTCTTCTTGCATTTCATTCATTCTATTCAAAGTAATATTTCTTTCTCGATAAGTTTTCTCACTCAAAATCTCTTCTCTGGTTTTCTCTTTGACCTCAGCAACAACATTTTCTTCTTTGTTTTCATCTTTGATTTCTGTAACAAAAACATAATGTTGACTTTTTGATGTGTTTCTGCCATGAGCTGTAACTATATTTTCCAATCGATCTTCTTCTGGACAAACCTGAATCCAATCATATCCTTCATCATCATGAAATACAGCCAGTGCTCTTGATTTTTCTCTGGGTTTATCCTCAATCAATTTCGGCTCCTCTTTGCTTTGGTGGTAAATTGCCTTTCGGTAATAGTCATCATTGAATGGATGTTCATTTCCACCAGCCGCGGAATTGTTACATTCTCTCTTGAAATGACCTTTCTGCTTACATTTGAAGCAGGTCACTTTGGACTTATCAAATCCAAGCTTTGTAGATGCACCACCAAGAGATTGTTTCCCAGTAATTTCCATATATCTCTGAGCTCTGCGGATGCAACTAGCTAAACACCAGCGGATGTCAATGAGTTCCATCTCTTCCGGATCAATCTGGTCGTAATCTTCTTTGGTTAACTCAGAGTTTCCAATTTTACCAGCTACAAGACCTTCATATGATTCCAGAATAGATGCAAGAAAGCTCATTTGTTGTTTAGCTGCATTGATGCTCATTGCCGGATAATTTTTCAACTTAAGAGCAATGTTGCATGGTATCTCTTCTGCTTCTTCAGAACTAGCTTTTGAAGCTGATGAATGATAACCCGGATTGTAGCTTGATGAGCTTGTCTGAGGTTCTTTTGTTCTTTCACCACTAAATGTTGTCTTTGGTGAACTATCAGCTTTCACCGAAGGTAAATTACCTTTGTAATACAAGCCAACATTCTGTTATATGCAGAACTGCTCATCTTGTTCTGTTTCTGCAATTCAAGCTCATGAGTTTCAATCTTTTCAAATAATGTATCAAGAGAAATTGTTTCATATAAAGCATCATTTTTCAAAATAAAAACAAACGTTTGCCACTGATCAGCTCGTGGTAACGCTTCTATGACTTTATCAATAATTTCCTCTCTTGTTTTCACAATCTCAAACCTTTCGAGTTCAATTTTTAGGTGACAAAATATTTCTATCATTTGCCTCACAGATTCTCCTTTAATGCTATCAAACAGATCGAATTCTTTCTTTAATAAAGAAATTTTGTTCTTTTTAATCTGTTTACCCCCCTCAGCTTTAACTCGTAAAGCTTCCCAAACAGATTTCGATGACCCATCATGGTTAAGCAATGCAAAAATATCATTTCTAATTGCCGACTGGATCAAAGCAATCATTCTCTGTTCAGCTGCAAATTCGGATTTATCATCTTTGGATAATTTTTTGAATGGAAGATCTTCTCCTTTATCATCCTTTGGTCTGTCATATCCAAATTCCATACAAAACCAGCTTTCATGCGCGTATGCTTTCGCCCAGTTAATGAAACGCTCTTTCCACCATGTATAGTCTTCAATACTTTCAAGAGTTGGTGGCTTTGAGTGTGTTCCGTAGAAATTATCATGCTTGATGTTCTCATTGATCGCTTTTGTAATGGTTTTTGGTGTAACGATTGTAATCTCGGAAGATTCTGATGTAAACGCGTTGTAGAACGTGTTGTAGAATTCTTCAGCCATGATGAAAATTCTTGAATCAATGTACACTTGGTTGATGTGAAATGATCTTGACATGAAAAAGTCCACTTTCAAATGGAATAAGGTTCTCAAGCGAAATCACAAGTTGAAGCGAAACCACATGTTCAAGCGGAATAGCAACTTTCAAGCGAAATCCCTAGATGACACTTCAAGCGAAATTAGAACTTCAAACGAAATCCGGACTTTCAAGCGAAATAACTGATTCTTTTCAAGCGAAATTACTGATTCAATCGAAATCAGGTGCTAAATTCAAGCGGAATAACTGATTTGAAGCGAAATCAACTAGACTTTTCAAGCAAAATCAGAATGTTCGTTCAAGCGGAATTAGGTTTTAAGTCCATTTTAGTCACTTTTAAGTCGAATTTAGGTCTGATTCTCTTAAGGCTTTGTTAAAACATTGTTTCGCATATACTGTGAAAAATTCAATCCATTTTAACCGTGAAATCTTGTCCAATATGAAAAAGAAGGTGTAGAAGTCAGAAAACAGATGCAATCAAGCTGAACTCTTCATCCTGTGCTCTGATACCACTTGTAGGATCGTTGTACGACCTGAATGAGTCGATTAGAAGAGTTGTTTATCCGAATCAAAGGCGGAATCAATGACATGGACGCTCGATACAATTTAAATGTCTCGTATATTGATATAATAGTGATTACAGCACCTAGAGATAATTCGGCAGCACTTCGTTACCGAATACAAGATCTAATTCCGCTCCAAATGAAACAGACATGCTCCCTATATATAGGGGTTATGATTTTGCTTGAAACTAACCAAGACACTTTCAAGCGAAATTAACTCTGTTGATTTCGCTTGAACATGTCCTTGACCATTTCAAACGGAATCAGCATAAAACCTGCTAAACTCAGTTTCTAGCACCCGAGCACTGGTTTATCCTATCTTATCCTATTACATGACTCGATACAAGACGAAGTCAATAGACATAATGCACTAACAATATGCTTCAATATATTTATTTTATTTCCTTGATACATGATTGGTCCTTATAATATGCCTAAAGGTCACAAATACCCCCTTAAAACACCTAAAAACCCTAAATAATAAACATGAGGGACCAATAATGTCAAAAAAATGAAACATATGGCCAGCCACAAGGGCGCCGCGCCCCGCGGCCTCCTCCCCTTGTGCCCATCGCGGGCCGCCAAAAGGTGTAATCCGCATATTACATTTCCCAGCTACGGGATTGGGCACCTTTTGTGTGTTTGTTGAGTTGTTTATTGTGTTTCTTGCATTAATAACTCACAACCACTAACCATCATCATCCCCTATAAATACCAAGCCATTCCCAAGCTCTTTTCACTTTACAAACACTTCTAATCACTCTCAAATCATCCAAAATCGCAGCTGAAATCTGAAGTTCGGATAGAAGCATACTCCTTCACTAAATTGAGCATATCTCACTCGTTTCTTATCCGTTTTGCCTCATTCTTTTTCCAGTATACTTGGATTAACCTTAGCTTCGATTCCATGGGTTTTTCACAGAGAACCAGTCCTTGGAACGCCGCCAAAAGGGCTCCAAAGTTCACTGTTCATTTCTGTTTTCAATCAAACTTTACTAAACATGTCTAAACTTGAGTCTAACTCATCTCAAACCCACGTCCTTATGTGCATAACCACTTGTATGGTTAGTTGGGCTTAAAAACAAGGCTGAGACATTCAAAATCAGAGGTTAAACCTCACATACATTCTGTTTTGTTTAGGGTTTTTAACCCACAAGTGATGTTCAAGCTCGAAAGCTTGATGTATGTGTGATTAAGGATTAACTTGGTTTATCCTACATAAAATCCACACATTGCTTGATGATTTCTTATAGATTAGTGATTAGTATTCTTGTATTACTTGAAGTTCATAACCCTCCTTGAATGTTCTTACATCAAGTGTAGTGGTGAACACTTAGAGGTGTCTAAATGGAAGAATTCTCTTCCTAACTCATACATGATTTCTATGACACTTAAGAGGTACCTAAATGGAGGATTCATCCTCCTACCTCATGCTTGACTATTAGACATACTAATATATAACCTAAATAATACTTATATTTACTATTCAACATTCGAACCATTGATGATGAACTTGTGTTCATTCGTCAAAGTACTAGACTAATATCATCTAAGACCTAAACCTTGTTATGATTCTAATGGGTGTCCTACTCATAAAAACATTATACCCTTTGAGATTCATAGTGTCAAACAAGTGTTATATGTTAAAAGATGGTTACTTTCATTTGTTATATTTTTGTGTTTTTAAAACTCCGAATCTTCATTCCACCATATTATTCCCAATACTCATACACTTTGCTTCTTCGTGTAGAAGGACTTGGTGTTCCAACCTCCTAATCAACAAACAACTCACTCACGGATTCTCAAGTTCAAGACTGGCAAAACCGCGAGTACACTTGACCCATTTACTTTTAAAGACACTTTGGGTTGTAACATGTTATTATACAAAATACACACTCACACACTTAAACATTCTTTATTCTCTCAATCCGTTATACATGCTATTGTTTACTTTGGTTCATGCTAGATTATACATGCTATATGTCATTAACTTTGCTAAGCCCTCAACATAACATATATAACGCTATAGGAGTAGCACACCAGCCGTCGGGGTCTTGTTAAGTCTTTATTCTAAACGGTCTCGTCACTTTTGTGGCGAGGGATGCTGAATACTAGTGGACACTTGGGTTTGACGTATTGCTATGTATGCTAGTTACCTTGTTTACAAATTGCCATGTGGATTCGAGATAATGCTTTTTATACTTATGCTATACTTATTCAAACCTTGTGTACTCGCCTTTGCTTTTGCATTGAACTTTATTTTAAACATGTTACATGTTGAGGTTGATGATGCTATGAACGAAGTAGCGATGATGCCTAGATATACATTTAGACGTCTTAGGTTTAAATTGTTGTATCAAATGTTGTTTCGTTATATTATGAACATGCTATTTGAATTTCTATGTAATGTTGACAATTTGATTTATGAAATGAAAATGGTTGATTTAAATATTGTCACAAATAGTGTTATGAAGTCTCTTGCAATCTATTTCGTCTCATCCTGATGATTCCGCCATCGGTTGGGGTGTGACTACATCTTCGTGCGGACCCGCATACTATAGTTCCGTACGAAGTAGCCTTTCCTAAGGCTATAATACTACTATTGCCTTTCCTAAGGATGACACAATACACACGTTTTCGAAAACACTCGCATAACACCATCGAGTTATTTGGTTGAGATTAGGTGTGAAAACTAAGAACACTCGATAAAGTCACTCACTCTATGCGTATTTTTCCCTCGGCATGAGAATCATTCGTTGAGTCAGGAGTGAAATCCATATCTCGACGAAA
Organism: Helianthus tuberosus; assembly: GCA_030545235.1. Taxonomy (NCBI): domain Eukaryota; kingdom Viridiplantae; phylum Streptophyta; class Magnoliopsida; order Asterales; family Asteraceae; genus Helianthus; species Helianthus tuberosus. The sequence continues at coordinate 147,611,897 of CM060411.1, read as the reverse complement.
CTCTCCATCTCTATCTCGTGGTTTTGCCACACTTTCAGGAACAAGATTGTTAAGTTAGGGGTTAAACCCGCATCTTAACGACTAGTTCCACTCCTACTTTGATTTTACAAAACTTTCACCAGAGTCTCGATGGATTCCAATGACTCGATTCACGTAAGTAACTGGAAGGATGAGTGCCGATCACCGTATTTCGGTGAGAACACAGTCTAGAAGGCCAAAGCGTGTACTTGAGGTCGTTGTGAATGGTCGAATCACTTTGGGTAGTCAATGTCTAACACCTAAGACAATCTATTTCGATTCAAAGCTTGCAGTCGCTGATTTTTATGCGCTATCCATTTTATGTGTTTTATGTGATTAAATGTTTATATGTTTCGATTTTGGAGATCTTATTCGCTTTTCCGCTCATCGTTTTACTAAACGTGCACAACTCGCACAGCTATCGAATCTCGAACGCTAACTAATCGCAACTCGAACTAAGAACTCCTGTGCACTACTCGCTACGCTACTCGCTACACGCACTCTAGAGTTCGGGTTTTGTAAAGTGATATGCAATACCACGCATAACTCTTGAATGCGCTTCGTGAAACTTGAAAGATAGGTGAATACGTGCAAAATATGTAGGTGAATACATGTAAAATATAGGTGAATACATGCAAAATATGTGCTTACGTGGATTATGTGGATACGTGCTTTTGTAGATTATGTGCCTACGTGACTATGTGCCTATATGTTTGACGTGTCCCTGTGCTTTACTTAATGATAATAAAAATAAAGGATGTTTTACGAACGCTAAACTTTTTTGAAAACCCGATATAATCGAATCTCGTCTGAATCCTATGACGATGTCTGCTGCAGACAATGTCGTCATTTGGATCCCACACCTCACGCGCAGCTCGATGCAACCATGCTGACAAACGCATCGCTTCACTGGTGGCCAAGGAAATGGCCAAGGTCATACCTCAGATCGTCAGTGAGATCAATGATGTCAGAAGCAAGTCCTCTGTTGAATCGAAGAGCGACTCTCCTAAAACGCCTTTCAGCTTTAAGCAATTCAAGGCCTGCGGTCCTATTAACCTCACTGGTGAAGATGGACCCAGCGCCATGTTCCATTGGTTTGACGCAATCGAAGTCACCTTCAGACAAATCGGATGCCCTGAAAATCTGCGTACTGTTAATACTACTGGAGTTTTTCTATCTAGGGCTCTGGACTGGTGGACTGCTGAGCCCAACAAGCACGGTAATGATGCAGCTTACAGCCTTTCATGGGAAGAGCTCAGGGAGCTTATGATGAAGGAGTTATGTTATCCTCATGAGGTGCAAAAGCTGGAGAATGAATTCTGGCATATCAAACAAGAAGGAGGTGACAATGCTGGTCTCACCGCTCGCTTCAAGCAGCTCAGTATCATCTGTCTTGGTCAAGTGACAACTTCGGATATCACGATCAAGAAGTACATCCACGCCTTACCCGACTGTGTAGCTGACTTTGTTCAAGCAGCTAAACCTGCTACCATTGAGGAGACTTACCAACTCACCGCTGATATCAATGATAAGCGAGTTTTGGCTGGTTATTTCAAAACCTCAACCAAGAGCATCAATCAAGTCATTGCTACTCCCGCTACCGAAACTGCAGCATCACAAGGTCCAAAGTCTTCACGCCATAATCACAAGCACAAGGGTAACAACAAGAACTACGCTACTACCGCCGCTCCCCTTAACGATGTTCCCGTCCAACCCAACACCAACCAGAATCGCCAAGTGGCAGCACCTGTGACCAACGCACCATCTGCTAAGCGTGCGTATACTGGTCCTCATCCTCTGTGCCCTACTTGCACCTATCATCACCCAGCTGGGATAGCTTGCCATTTCTGTGTCCACTGCAACCTTTATGGACCCTTCACAGAGAACTGTCGCACTGGCCCATGTCAACAAGCTAAAGCTCAAGCTCCTCCAACACTACTAGCTCTACTCCCCGCTCCTCAGGTCAACCAATAAGCTCCTGTGCCCGCTGCCCATGCGCGAGCTTGCTACTCATGTGGTTACCCGAATCACTTTGCTAACGTCTGCTCGAATCGTGTGGTGAAACGAGAACCACAGCAACCACCGCAGCAGCAGCAACAACAACAGCAGCAGCAGCAACAACCGCAACAAGCAGCCTGCGGAAGAACCTTCAACATCAACGTCCGCCAGGCTCAGACTAACAACAATGTTGTCAATGGTACGTTCCTTGTTACCGGTATTTATTCTTCGTGTTTATTTGATACTGGAGCCGATAACTGTTTTGTGTCGTTTGAATTCGAAAAGCTCCTAAACCGTAAACGCGCTAACCTCCCAACGACGTTCGACGTAGAAATTGCCACCGGAAGAACCGTCACCATTAGTTCTGTTCTCCGTGATTGTACTCTTGAACTCAACAATCACGTTTTCCCGATCAATCTCATTCCGATGCAACTTGGTAGTTTCGATGTCATAATAGGCATGGACTTTCTTCGTGAAAATCGTGTTGAAGTTGTTTGTTTCGAAAAGTTGATTCGTTTCTCTCTTGCTAATGGCGACCAACTATGTGTTTATGGTGAAGTATCTTTGAAGGAACTGAAACTTATGTCGTGCATTCAAGCAAGCAAGTATCTTCGAAAGGAATACATAGCTTTCTTGGCTCACATTGTAGTAGCGAAGAAGGAAAAGAAACCGATGGAAAAGGTACTTATGGTTCGTGATTTTCCTAATGTCTTTCTTGACAATTTACCCGGTTTACCACCGTCTCGTGATATTGATTTTCGAATCGATCTCATTCCTGGAGCTAATCCTGTCGCTAAAGCCCCTTATCGTCTCGCTCCATCCGAAATACGTGAACTTTCTAGTTAACTCCAGGAATTACTTGATAAAGGCTTCATATGCCCAAGCACATCTCCATGGGGCACACCTGTCCTTTTCGTGAAAAAGAAGGATGGATCGTTCCGAATGTGCATCGACAATAGGGAACTCAACAAACTTACTATCAAAAATCGCTATCCCTTACCCCGAATCAGCGATTTGTTTGATCAATTGCAAGGCAGTACGTGTTTTTCTGAGATTGATCTACGTTCTTGTTATCATCAACTGCGAATTTAGGAGGAAGATATCCCTAAGACCGCTTTTCGTACCCGTTACGGTCATTACGAATTTGTCATTATGCCTTTTGATCTTATAAACGCACCCGCGGTTTTCATGGATTTGATTATTCGCGTGTGTAAGCCCTTTCTCAACCGTTTCATCATCGTGTTTATCGATGATATCCTTATCTATTTGAAGTCAAAAACTGAACATGCACAACATCTACGTTTAGTTCTCGAGCTTCTCCAAGGGAATCGCCTCTATGCCAAGTTCTCCAAGTGTGAATTTTGGCTTGAGGAGATTCAATTCCTCTGTCACATCGTTAACAGTTAAGGTATTCACGTCGATCCCGAGAAGATTGAAACAGTTAAGAGTTGGATTACACCGAAAACCCCATCTGAAGTTCGTTCTTTTCTCGGATTGGCAGGTTATTACCGTCGATTTATCGCTGATTTCTCTAAGATCGCCGTTCCTCTCACCTCTCTTACGCATAAAGACAAGCCTTTTATGTGGAGAAGTGAACAAGAGGAAGCCTTTCAAACTCTCAAGCGTATGCTTTGCGACGCTCCCGTACTCGCGCTACCCGATGGAAACGACGACTTTGTTGTTTATTGCGATGCCTCTAACCTAGGTCTTGGTTGTGTTCTTATGTAACGAGACAAGGTTATCGCGTATGCTTCTCATCGGCTCAAGGTCCACGAGAAAAACTACACAACCCACAATCTCAACTCGGTGCAGTTGTTTTTGCGTTAAAGATTTGGCGACACTACCTTTATGGTACCAAGTGTACGGTCTTCACCGACCATAAGAGCCTACAACACATCTTGAACCAGAAAGAATTGAATATACGCCAACGCAGATGGGTTGAACTTCTTAATATTGTGAAGATATGCTACCACCCAGGCAAAGCAAATGTCGTTGCCAACGCTCTTAGCCGACGAAGCTATTTACATAGTATTCGTAATGTTCAAGCCCAGCACGACCTCGAAGCTCTCATTCGCGACGCTCAACACGCTTGTTTTCTCGAGAACACTTTGAAGGAAGAACGAATACTTGGAACCGAAACCCAATTAGTGAATAGACCGAATGGTATCTTTCACTACCTCGATTGCATATGGATTCCTAGTCGCAATAATCTCCGTGAGATTTTGCTGACTGAAGCCCACAAATCCCGATATTCCATTCATCCCGGTGCCGACAAGATGTAACAGGTCCTTTGTGCCAGGTATTAGTGGCCAGGAATGAAGAAGGATATTGCTCTCTATGTTTCAAAATGCCTGACTTGCTCGAAAGTCAAGGCTGAACATCAACGACCCTCTGGCTTACTCGTACAACCCGAGATCCCGGTGTGGAAATGGGAGAGTATAGCTATGGACTTCATTACGAAACTCCCTCGCACGCCATCAGGTCACGATAGCATTTGGGTTATCGTTGATCGTCTTATGAAATCCACTCACTTGTTACCGATACGAGAAGACTATAAGGTTGAACAATTAGCATGAATCTATACCGACGAAGTCATTTGTCGACATGGGACACCTCGTGACATCATCCCTGACCGCGATGGTTGATTTACTTCACGTCTCTGGGAGACATTTCAATCCGCTCTCGGTACTACTCTTAATCTCAGTACCGCTTTCCATCTCGAGACAGACGGTCAGACTGAAGGCATGATTCACACCCTTGAAGACATGCTGCGTACGTGCGTTATAGATTTTGGTGGTAATTGGGATTCGCATTTACCGTTAGTCGAATTCTTGTACAACAACAGTTATCACGCTAGTATTCAAATGGCACCATTTGAGGCATTATATGGAAGAAAAGGTCGATCCCCGATTGTATGGCACGAGATCGGAGACACACAAATTACCGGTCCTGAGTTACTACAAGAAACGATTGACAAGATCCTCCAGATACGAGACAATCTCTTAAAAGCGGGGAGTCGTCAAAAGAGTTACGCCGATAGACGCCGAAAACCCCTTGAGTTCGAAGTTGGTGATCACGTACTCCTAAAGGTTTCACCTTGGAAGGGGGTGATCCGATTCGGCAAGAAAGGAAAGCTAGCGCCACGATACGTTGGTCCCTTCAAGATTCTGGAAAGAATTGGCAGACTGGCCTATCGACTCGAGTTACCGGAGGAATTCAGCAACGTACATCCGACTTTCCACGTCTCGAACCTCAAAAAGTGCTTAGCCGAAGAAAACCTGCATGTCCCTCTCGAGGATTTGCAAGTTAACGAAACACTACACTTTGTGGAAAAGCCAGTAGAAATCATGGACCGAGAGACCAAGAAACTTCGACGCTCTCGCATTCCTATAGTGAAGGTTCGATGGGAAGGCAAACGCGGCATCAAGTTCACTTGGGAACTCGAGAGTGATATGAAAGCTAAATATCCACAGATCTTTGTTACGCCTGCGCCTTAATTTCGGGACTAAATTCCCTAAAGTAGGGGAGGCTGTAACAACCCAACCTTTAGGGTCATTATAATAAGGAATGACAGATACCACATTCATTTCTTAATTGACTTGTACTCTCGAGATTCCGATTATCGCTACAGGTTAACTATTTTAAACTATATTTTATAACGCGTTCACAACGCTTATTCAAAACACAGTTATCGCATTTAACATGGTTTATAACGCTTACTATTTAACGCATTTTATCTCATATTACTCGCATGTTTATACTAAACGCTATCGCAACGCAACTCGAAACGCAGATTTACTTTTATGCATCTTAGTTGTTATGTGCGTTATTTGTGTGATACTTGTTTAATGTTATGTGGTTATCTCAAAGCACGCTTACTCGCAACTCGCTTAAACGCAACGCAACACTTAACGCACGAAACGAAAGTTGGAAAACTAACTCGCACAACTAGGCCGTCCGGATAAACAACCGATCGAATAGACTACCGTCCGGATGACCATCCGCTCGGATGGCCATCCTATCGGATGGTCATTCGACTGGCAGGCCATCCGACACTTCACTCCACCGCCTTACTCCCACTCTCACCCTATAAATACCCGCCATACGCTACTGTTCACTGATGTGATAGCTCCATTCGACCATCACGCACTCAAGTCCCTTTCAAGCACTATTTCCTTCGATTCAAGGCTATTTCGTAAGTATTTCTCCCTAAATCTTGTACAATCATCATCACTACACACTTCTACATCATCTTCTCCACCAAAATCACATGCTTTCATCTTGAAATCATATGATTTGGGCTACTTAAAGGTGGTTCTCACTCAGTTGCTTATGCAAGCTGGTGTGTGACATCATCTCATCAAGATTTGTTCAGATCTAAAGGATTTCCACACTATTTAACGCGAATCTCAACAAGATTTCAACATTTTTCAACTGTTTTCTACTTTTTTTTAACTTTTCTTCAACTTTCTACACAAAACCGAAGGAATCTAGACTCATTCAGGCTCTCTACTCATTCTCTAGTTGAGAACCGGTTTGAAAACGAACTTCCACCAGAAAGACGACCGATTCACGGGTTGAACATGAAATCTCATTAGGGACAGTTAGTCTGATCGAATGGGGTGATTCCCATCTGATCGACTGAGTTGGACTTGGTGTGGTTTCCCGTTGTTTGACACGTCATCACGCTGTCTCCGTGAAACTTCAAACTTTTACTTAGAACATTTTACAAAAGTTTTCAAAACAACAAGTTGCCCACTCGAGTGGCCATCCGATCGGATGACCATCCGATCGAATGACCATCCGATCGAATGACCATTCGACCAAGTGACTTGTCCTTTGTACTATCTCTTGTTCAAAATGATTTGATCAACACTTCAAACTACCAACCTCTCGATCGAATAGCCATCCGATCGAATGGCCATCCGTCCGAATGACCATCCGGCCGAATCACTTGGCATCGATACCTTATATTGTTTAAACGCTACAACAAAAACTTCAAAACTTTTCAAAACAATCTACCAACACCCACACTCATTCGAATAGCCATCCGTTCGAATGGTCATCCGCCCGGATGACCATCCGCTCGGATGACCATCCGATCGAATGGGTACTTATCCGTTAGACTCACCATTTGACACTTATCTCACCCGACACTCTGTTTACACGTTGTTCAACGCTTACGCTACTGTTCTATGATCAGGCTAACTCCAACGTGCTCCCTTCAATCCAATTCAAGGTTGTGTTTATTTATTAAGCACATACTGTGAGTATACTCGAACCCTTTTTCGCTTAACGCACTTTTGGGTGTTACATACGTTCTATATCAACACACAACGCACACAATACTCAAACTCTTTTATAAACGCTAACTGCTCTCGCAGGTTATACGTGATTCGATGAATGCTTGTATGTTATGTTTACACAGTGATAGTTTGCCTGACACCATAGCAACGATAGTACTATAGTTTGAACTCAACACCTGTTTGTTCAGGGGTTGTTAAGGGCCTTACTTCACATGTTCACAATGGTGAAAATGTGTTGCGCATTCTACAACTCGCAGTCATGTCGGTTGCATGCGTCATTGTCGATAGCTTACTTGATTCACATTCCTACGTGTTACATGCTGGTTATGCGTAAATGCTTTCGCTATACTATATGCTACTCAAACTTGTGTACTCACCTTTACATTCTATGTATTGACTTTATTTAACGTATGTGACAGGTTGATAGGATGTTATGTTTGCTGTGACGAATCAAGTAGGAAGTCTAGAAACCCACCAAATAAGAAATCTGAGTTGTCAGAACAGTTTATTTGTTTATGAGACACGCTATCTATAATGACTGTTTTTACTTTATATGTTAGTGGTATGGGACATTAACGTTAAATATATTGTCATTAATAGTTGTTATGATTCTCTTAAACAATCTATTTCACTCAGTGCCACGCCCCGATGTTTCTGCCATCGGTTGGGGTGTGACACTGATGATACATCGGCAGTGGAGAAGTAAATTTGGGTTAGTGTTTGCAAAATCCAGCAATCGATGACCGCGTATAATTTCCACTATTGTAGAACATCATCAACCCCAATTGAAACCCAAATTTACAGTTTGAATAGGTATTCGCAGAAGTGAGTGACAATTCAATTGAGTGGTGAGCATGGTGAACGCCATGGCTGCAAACTCATGGTTGTTTCAATGGTAGAAGCTATCAATTTCCACCACGAGCCCTTTGGATTTTACCCCGCCAAGAGTTGATGATAAAGCAGTGATTCAACAGGCGATGTTTCAGGAGGAGGAGTATGACATTATTTTTCGTAGGAAATGCGTCACAAATCGCAGTTTCTGACGAATCTATGACAAAATGTATATGTAGCAAAACCCCTCATAGGAAACTCTTTTTCTACATATTTCCTACGCATTTTCCTACCCAATTCTGACAAAAAAAGGTCGTCAGAAATTGCTACGCATTTCCTACAACTTTTATTATTATCATATTTTTACAAATTTATTGATTAGCGACAGATTATTAACAAAAGTTAGTTTTTTCATTTTTGTGACACATTTGTCACAAAACTTAATTTTCTGTCTTGGTTTGCAACAAATTTCCTACCATCTGTTTATTTTTTTTTCTTTTAATTTTACTAGGCATTTCTGACAAATCTTCAAGAAATAAAATTAAAAAAAAAAACTTTTTGGCTCAAAAACCCGTCGGTAAAAATATGCATTAATGTTTTTTTAGGTTTTATTCTATTTATAAAACATCCAAGATCGGATAAAGAGATCCGAAAGCAAGCAGATCAAATGAAAAATCATACAAAATCAAAAACATTAATCATTCATAAATTTATACAAATTTACAAACATTTTGTATCTTCGGTGTATTGGACGACATGTCTTTTAAGCACCAAGGATCTACACTATGCTAATTTACACCATGTCGTAACAGTTTTTCGCCAAGCATCTTCGGTGTATTTGACGGCATCACGATATCGTCATTGAGAAAATCTTCAAATGTCCTTGCGTCTTTTTGGAGATAAACCCATTGATACGTTTACGCCGGTTTCGCAATACCCTGGATGTTGTTCTAGAAAACTTTCCGGTGACCCTTTGCTCCTCCTTCATATTTTCTCTTCTCTAAAAATGAGTTGATTTTTAGATTTGCTCTCTTTATATGTGTGAGGAGTATAATAAAGAATTTGTGTTTCTAGAGGTGTTTTTTCATCCATTGATTGAAGTTGATGTCAGTTATGGAATACCATTGAATTGTGATCCATGTGATGACTAACTAAACATTATGATTGGCTAACATGATTTGTGTCTATATTTAAATGTGGAATATATTTATACGTATCTCTGGTTAGGTGTAAACATTATGCCTCAACGCATTTTTTATTTTTTGAAGATTGGAATATATGACTTATATTATTATTTTTATTATTATTAATTATGGCACATAAATTATCTCCTTTTTATAAATCTTTTTTTTTCTCGAAAAACTACATGTTAATTAGTTATTGAGTAAATTGCCATTTTAGTCCCTGAGTTTTGTCCAAATTTGCCATTTTGATCCAAATAGTTTTATTTTCCCCCCTGGGTCCCTGACTTTTACATTTGTTGCCATTTTGATCACTTTTCCTAACTCCATCCAAAAACCCAGTTACTCTTTTCAATTTAAACCTTTTCAGTTGCCATTTTGATCCAATTCCAAAAAATCAAAAAAATTCCAAAAAATTCAAAAAAATCTAAAAAATTCAAAAAAATCTAAAAAATTCTAAAAAATCATAAAAATTCTAAAAAATTCAAAAAAATTCTAAAAAATCATAAAAATTCTAAACAATTCAAAAAAATATAAAAATCAAAAAAATTCTAAAAAATCTAAAAAATTCAAAAAAATTCCAAAAAATCAAAAAAATTCCAAAAAAATTCAAAAAAATCTAAAAAATTCAAAAAAATCTAAAAAATTCAAAAAAATCTAAAAAATTCTAAAAAATCATAAAAATTCAAAAAAATTCTAAAAAATTCTAAAAAATCATAAAAATTCTAAACAATTCAAAAAAATATAAAAATCAAAAAAATTCTAAAAAATCAAAAAAATTCTAAAAAATCCAAAAATCATTAAATGTTTCGGCTCGAAACGGTTCAGCTCGAAACGGTTCGGGTCGAAACGGTACGGTTCGAAACGGTTCGCGTCGAAACGGTTCGGTTCGATACGGTTCGGGTCGATACGGTACGGGTCGAAACGGTTCGGTTCGAAACGGTTCGCGTCGAAACGGTTCGGCACGAAACGGTACGGGTCGAAACGGTTCGTGTCGAAACGGTTCGGCTCGAAACGGTTCGGGTTCGAAACGGTACGGGTCGAAACGGTTCGTGTCGAAACGGTTCGCGTCGAAACGGTTCGGTTCGATACGGTACGGGTCGAAACGGTACGGTTCGAAACGGTTCGCGTCGAAACGGTACGGTTCGATACGGTACGGGTTCGAAACGGTTCGCGTCGAAACGGTACGGTTCGATACGGTACGGGTTCGATACGGTACGGGTTCGAAACGGTTCGGTTCGATACGGTACGGGTCGAAACGGTACGGGTCGATACGGTACGGGTCGAAACGGTTCGGTTCGAAACGGTACGGGTCGAAACGGTTCGTGCTGAAACATTTAATGATTTTTGGATTTTTTAGAATTTTTTTGATTTTTTAGAATTTTTTTGATTTTTATATTTTTTTGAATTGTTTAGAATTTTTATGATTTTTTAGAATTTTTTAGAATTTTTTAGAATTTTTATGATTTTTTAGAATTTTTATGATTTTTTTAGAATTTTTATGATTTTTTAGAATTTTTTAGATTTTTTTGAATTTTTTAGATTTTTTTGAATTTTTGGAATTGGATCAAAATGGCAACTGAAAAGGTTTAAATTGAAAAGAGTAACTGGGTTTTTGGATGGAGTTAGGAAAAGTGATCAAAATAGCAACAAATGTAAAAGTCAGGGACCCAGGGGGGAAAATAAAACTATTTGGATCAAAATGGCAAATTTGGACAAAACTCAAGGACTAAAATGGCAATTTACTCTTAGTTATTTTCTAATTCTTATATTTGTTACAAACCAACGCATTTACAACGAATATGTTTAATTATAATTTAATTATTAATTTCAAAACACACTTTTAAAAATTAAAATGTATATAGTTATATAATAGTAACTATAATAAAGCTATACGGGTCGTATACTAACCAGATGAATTTTTGGAGTTAAAAATGGGGGTTGTGGGTGTTTATTGTTTTTTTTAATATTAATTTTATATTTTTTGTATTTTATCATGACGTGTCATATTGTATCATATCGTATTTTATCATGACGTATCGTATTGTATCATATGGTATTTTATCGTGATCGTATGATGACGTACTTTTATAAGTTTTGTTTATTTTATCGTGACGTATCGATTTAAATCAAATAAGAAATAAAAGATTAATAAAAAAATTTCTATTCCTATTCGTAATGGTTTTATTTTAATATAAACAAATAAATATAATCAATTAATCTAAATAATTAAGTTAATAATAAAAATTTAAATATAACGTGTCGTCTTGCATATTTCAAAATAAATGTTTCGTCACAAATGTGTAGGAAATAGATTTAGCTTTTCGTTTTTATTAGTATATATATTACAATTTCCGATGCATTTCCGACAGAATGCTTATTTTTACTTATAAATTGTTTTTTTGTCACAAATGTATAGGAAACATATTTACTTTTTATTATTAAAAATATTTCTTATTATAAATTCTGATGCAATACTGACGGAATGCTTGATTTTTTTTAGATAAATGTTTTGAAACAAATGTGTAGGAAATGTATTCCCCTTCTATTTATTTATTACTAGTTCATCACAAAAGTGTCACAAATCTTGTCGATTTTTTTTATGAACACGAAATTCATTATGAAGTTGACAATTAGAAAAAAAAAATATTATTTTCCGACAAAGTGATGCAACTCAAGTTATTTGAACATTTTGTCACTATTGCATTTGATACAAAATTAGGGTTATGTTTTTCGTAGTAAACTTGCCACAAATGTGATGAAAAAAATATTGCTTAGTGATGAAAACCAAAGAGAAATAGGGATAAACTGAATTCTCTTCTTCACAATATTCAACATTACAATATATAGAGATAAACATATCTGGAAACCCTAAAGCCCATAAGTAATGGGTTGGGCCTAAAATGTCTGGTTTATAACACTCCCCCTCAGACATTTAGAATTAAACACAGTTTAACAACATACTTCAGGATGGTGTTAAATAGGTACTTTAGGACCTGAATAAATAAACTGATACTACTGGATCAGCTATGCTGCCTCATTAAAAACCTTACTAAGAAAACCCAGTGGGACAAAACTTAGTTAAGGGAAAAAGAGTACAGCGTGTATAATTCTCCCCCTGAATTCAACAAACGTCTTTCAATCTACGAAGACCGATCTTGTGTGATAGCTGCTCGAAACTGCTTCTAGGTAAAGATTTCGTGAACAGGTCAGCTAAATTTTCATTTAACTTGATCTGGCGAACATCAATTTCCCCTTCTTTTTGCAAGTCATATGTTGAGAAAAACTTTGGTGAGATGTGCTTTGTTCGATCACCCTTGATGTAACCTTCTCTGATCTGAGCTATGCAAGCAGCATTGTCTTCATAAATAATCGTTGGCTCCTTCTTGATCTGTTCTAATCCTCATGCTTCTTGTATGTGATTAATCATTGATCTCAACCACACGCATTCTCGACCAGCATCATATAGTGCTATCAATTCGGCATGATTTGATGACGTTGCTGTAAGTGTTTGCTTAGTTGACTTCCAAGAAATTGTTGTGCCACCGTATGTGAATATATAACATGTCTGAGATTTTGCTTTTTGAGGATCTGATAGATATCCGGCATCAACATACCCAACAAGCTGGGACCTTTGATCTTTCTGATAGAAAAGACCTAAGTCTTGTGTCCCGCAAATATACCGGAATATATGTTTTACACCATTCTAGTGTCTACGTGTTGGGTTCTAACTGTATCTCGCTAGTACATGTACTGCAAATGCAATGTCAGGTCTTGTGTTATTTGCGAGATACATAAGGGCACCGATCGCGCTTAAGTACGGTACTTCTGGACCAAGTACTTCTTCGCCTTCTTCTCTTGAGGGCGATAAGGATCCTTGTGTGGATCTAGCGGTCGGACAACTATAGGTACGCTAAACGGATGTGTTTTATCCATATTGAAACGTACTAACATCTTCTGGATGTAGTTTGATTGATGGACAAATGTGCCATTGCACATATACTCAAATTGTAGTCTGATGCATACTTTTGTCAACCAAGATCTTTCATCTCAAATTCCTTCTTTAAAAACTGAGCAACTTTCTCTATCTCTTCAGGAGATCCGATGATGTTGATATCGTCAACATAGACTGCTATTATAGTGAAATTTGAGAGTGATCGTTTTATAAAGACACATGGACTGATTACATCAGACTTGTATCCTTCCTTTTCGAGATATTCACTAAGTTGATTGTACCACATACGACCAGATTGTTTGAGACCATATAAAGATCTCTGGAGCTTTATAGAACACATATCTCGAGGTGTTGATTTTAATGCTTCAGGCAATTTTAATCATTTAGGGATTTTCATGTAGATGTCATTTTCAAGTATCCCGTATAAGTATGCGGTGACGACATCCATTAGTCTCATATGAAGTCCTTCAGAGATTGTGAGGCCGATTAGGAACCTAAGGGTTATCGCATCCACTACAGGGGAATACGTTTCCTCATAATCAACTCCTGGGATTTGGGAAAAACCCTTGTGCTAAAAGTCGAGCCTTATATCGTACAATCTCATTCTTTTCATTTCTTTTTATTGCAAACACTCATTTATAACCTACTGGTTTGACGTCTATGGGTGTTCGGACTACAGGTCCGAAAACATGTCGCTTTTCGAGCGAATTTAGTTCGGCATTTATGGCTTCTTGCCATCTTGGCCAATCATTTCTATGCATGCACTCTTCTAAAGTTTTTGGTATGTAATCATTTTCATTGATTACATCCGTTGCTATAGCATATGCGAATATATCATCAACACGTGTTTTATTCTGGTTCCACATTGTACTATCTTGTACATAATTAATAGAGATCTCATTTTCGTTCGGTACCGGTGTTTCTTCTGAAACTTTATTTTCCTCGGGATTCATAATTGTCTCTTCTGGGACATTTACCTCTACCGGGGTTTCACTTATAATGTTTTGTAAGTTTTCACCAACTGCGTTACTTTGCTCTTTTCGTTTACGTGGGTTTTTGTCTTTGGAACCGATTTGTCTCCCACACTTTCGTTGTATAGTAATCGCTTCTGGGATTACTTCAATTCGAGCAGGTGCATTTGATGCTGGTACATGTGACTTTGTCACTCTATTTGTGTCTGTGAATGCATCTGGTAATTCATTTGCGATTCTTTGCAAATGTATAGTCTTTTGGACTTCAGATTCACATTGACCACTTCGGGGGTCGAGATTTGATAACGATGATGCATTCCATGTTAACTCTTGTGTTACCAGTCTTTCTTTAGTCTTATCTCCCCCTAAGACGGGGAATACTATCTCAGTAAACTGACAGTCAGCAAAACATGTTGTAAACTTGTCACCCGTTAATGGTTCTAAATATTTAATAATAGACGGGGAGTTAAAACCAATGTAAATACCCAGTCTTCTCTGTGGTCCCATTATGGTACGTTAAGATGGCGATATCGGTACATATACCGCACAACCAAATATTTTGAGGTGGGACAGATTTGGTTCTCTTCCGGAGACCAGTTGTAATGGGGAGTATTCATGATCGGCAGTTGGTCTTAATAGAATTAGTGCAGCAGCGTGTAGAATAGCATGCCCCCATGCAGAAGATGGCAATTTGCATCGCATCAGGAGAGGTCTAGCGATTATTTGTAATCGTTTAATTAATGATTCAGCTAAACCATTTTGTGTGTGAACATGAGCTACTGGATGTTCAACTTTTATCCCAATTGATATACAATAATCGTTAAAAGCTTGGGATGTGAATTCTCCTGCATTATCCATTCGTATGGTTTTAATTGGATTTTCAGGGAAATGAGCTTTCAGTTGTATGATTTGGGCCAATAGTCGGGCAAACGCTACATTTCGGGTACCTAAAAGACTCATGTGTGACCATCGCGATGAGGCGTCAATTAAGACTAAGAAATAGTGGAATGGACCACAAGGAGGATGTATTGGCCCACATATATCCCCTTGGATTCTTTCCAAAAATGAGGGGTTTTCTTGTGTCAACTTAGTTGGTGAGGGTCGAGTAATGATTTTACCTAGAGAGCATGCCGCACATGATAAATCTTGTGATAACAAGACTTTTAAAATTTTAAGAGGGTGCCCATTTGGACTTTTAAGTATTCGCCTCATCATTATGTTACCAGGGTGACCTAGTCGGTCACGCCATATTATGAATGTGTCTTTATCTAGTAACTTCTGGTTACTCACCATCATGTATGATTCAAAAGGAATAATATTAGTACAATATAATCCAGAGGATAAAGCTTTTAGCTTTTCAACAATGGTATCTGTGCCATTTTCATTTGAAGTAATTTGTAAGTATTCAGTATTATTGTCGGAAGTTGTTGTTTTGAGGTGGTAACCATTTTGTCGAATACTTTTAAAACTAAGTAAATTTCTTCTGGATTTACTTGAATATAATGCATTATCAATAGTTAGTTGGGTACCCGAAGATAATGTTATGTGTGCTCTGCCGGAGCCTTCGATAAGGTTACTAACACCAGATATAGTACCAACCGATGTCTCTGCTGGAGACAACTCAGAGAAATATTTCATATGTTTGAGAATAGTGTTAGTACTACCACTATCTACCAGACATTCATCACCAATAATAGCTCTACTGGAGCTAGTATACATATTTCTTCAGGAAGTAAAATTAAATAAAAGTTAATGCAAAGAAGAAAAAATAAACATTTCAAGAGGTGTTTAGGGGTGCGACATGTGCGAGACCAATGATTTAACATCCCACATCTATAACAAATGTTGCTTTGGGTCCCGCTACTTTTCCCTTTTGAAGGTCGCCCCGTATTATGTCGACTCGATTCGCCACCGCTATTGTTAGTGTTGTGAGACTCTCGATGCTATGTATATTCCCGTCCACGGCTACTACTGGGGCCGCGACTTCTACCTCTTCTATACCCGCTTTGATATTCTGCCACATTCGCTTCAGGGAATGGGCTTGCACCAGCGGATCGCGATTGATGGTTCTGCAGTAGGAGCTTGTTGTTTTGCTCCGCGACCAGAAGACACGATATCAAATCAAATATTTAAGGGATTTATGTTCCTTAGATTGCTACGACAGGAGCATGTTTGATGCATGGAACATTGAGAGAGTTTTCTCAAGCATGTCTTCGTCGGTTATTGTTCACCACATAATTTAAGCTTAGAGGTGATGCAGAAAAAGGGCAGAGATACTACTACCAAAATAATCAAGCATTTAAAAACGAGTCTATGTATACAATGTATGTTGTATGAGAACTTCAGGTCCTCTTTAGTTAGAACTACAGGTTCTAGGCTGTTTTCGTATAATTGCAAAAGAAAGAAAGAAACCGGTGCATATACAATATATACTGAGAAGATCGAGGCATGTATGAACTATCGGTCTTAAATCTTACGAACTCGGTCTTAAATCTTACGAACCTCTTTAGTTAGAACTACAGGTTCTATTGTAGTGTGAAGATAAATGTGTTTTATTAACATTAAAACATGTAAATCACACTAAACTATTTAATCAATTAATGTTTTAGGTTTATTAGCATCACAAGATTCACAATACTTTTACCAAATCATATATTCACTTTAGTAACATGCTACCAGTTAATTATTTATACACACGAGAATAAACATAAATTAATTCTAGAGTCTAGACGCATGATACTTCTATATAATACTAAAAAGGGATGCTAGAAAAACAACTTTAAAGGAATATATTATTAACATATATATCCTAACAATGTTCTCAAATAACCTATAAACCCTTCACCATGACATACTCTGATTAAGATATATCAACATTCAATTAAGATATATCAACATTCCCCTGATAATATTCACAATTTACATATCATAATACATATTATATCTATGCAGTAACAAATAATTTATGATAATATGCATGATTGTTGGATATCTATTAAACAATTATATATGTAACTATTTATAATTACAAATCTATATCCACCATATTGTAATATATACAATCAATACGTTCATAATTATTTTCGACCAAAACCCGTTTCACTTATTTTAAATTAACTCATCGATTTATTCAAATATATTCAATTTATTAACAAATATCCATAATATATTTTAAGCAGTGGATCACCTAAATTTTGGTTCTTTACCACCATCGTATCCCATAAAATGAATTGTATATAAAGTGATAGATTAAAACTCTTAAATATATAAATAATATAATATGAAATATTGGTGGGGAATAGAGATGGAATTAAAGTCCATAACCCATGTAGTCATCTTCTCAATATTGCAAATCAAAAGAATGTAAAGCTTTTATATGAATGTTACCTTTCAGATAAGTGTTACCTTATGTATCCAGAGAAAGCACCCATTCCTCGATCGGGCTGTTAGTGACTCGAAGAAGCAGTTATGGAATCAAAGCTTAACATCAGAAGCAATTTAACATGGAGATATAAGTTATTACATCGGCTGGTAGTTGTTGGCCAAAGTAGAGCGAAGACGGTTTTGAAAAAAATGGTCAGCAAAGATTTTAGAATAAAACGGGTTGAAATATGGGACTGCCGCTTTAGAAACTAGGGTTTTGAAGAGAGCACTTTCGTGCTGATAACGTGATGAAAACCAAAGAGAAATAGGGATAAACTGAATTCTCTTCTTCACAATATTCAACATTACAATATATAGAGATAAACATATCTGGAAACCCTAAAGCCCATAAGCAATGGGTTGAGCCTAAAATGTCTGGTTTATAACACTTAGGAAATTTTTGTAGCAAATTGTTCAATTTTCTAGTAGTGGAGAAGGGAAGGGAGTTTTATTAGGATTAATTTAAGGAAACGGTCTGAGGAGCCTATAGGAGTAGATACTACCGCTAGTGGAAGCATGAAAATGGCAAATCCTAAAGCCTATAGGAGTAGATACTACCGCTAGTGGAAGCATGAAAATGGCAAATCCTAACCTGCTGCTACTTAAAAAACTGCCAAATTTTTCGGGTTATTACGGCTGGGATTTAATCTCACAAATAACTGCCAGATTTCGACAGTCAAGATCAATCTAAAAACAGTTTTCTATTTTTGCCAAAGCTGGCAGTTCGCGAGTGGTGAACAATATATTAATAATGCCTTAATCCTCATGAGGTAATTAAAACTAGTAAACTACATATATTTTCGTTCAGATATAGTATCTACATTTGGGAATAGAAGAGATACAACAATTATATTTGACATATTTATCAGTTTACGTTTATCATAACACCCTAACATTTTAACATAAGTTGTTAAAGAATTATTTCATGAATGATTAAAGTCTTGTAAAATAACTTAGTTATGTGCAATTTTGGAGATCGAAATAAATTGAGTCACAACCAAAATTGAAGATAGGCATGTTGCTTATTTTCAGGGCCGGCTGTATAGGCTTGGCAACCTAGGCACAGGCCTAGGGCCACTAAAAAATAAGGGCCTCCAAGTTTTTAGAAAGTTTTTATACAGAGTATATGTATTGGGCCTAAACAAATACGTTTATTTCAAAACTAAACTGGTTTTTCATCGAAGGAGCTCAAAATAAATATTGTTTAGCAGACAAAGGCCAAGTTTCAAAACCCGTTTCGCCTTAATTTCCAATTATTACAACACAACAACCATCGACCTAAGTATCAATATTTAGCGGCCTAAAGCCCCTAAATACAGCCGCAATCATCGTTCTCACTTCCTATCGCAACCGGCTTTCAATTTCTAGGCTATTGGCTATCACTAGACGAAAACTAAGGGTAAACACCCATTGTGTCAGGATTGGAGAAGAGTTTATCGGCGAAATTAGGGCACCTACTTCATAGTTCGCTTAGGGTCTCCAAAAAAGTAGGAACGACGTTGCTTATTTTTTTCTACTTTTCTTTTTCATTATAAACTTCTTCTACAACTTATTAACAAGTTTTTATTGTATTTCATAATTCATTTATCAACTTTTGTTTATAATAAGACTATGGGGTATGGGGCTTGGGTTGGGGGAAAACTCCCAAGCCACCACCCCGTGTGGGCTTGGGTTGGGGCGTGGCCCTTGGGGCTTGGGTTTCAAGCCGGACGTGGGGCGGGGGAAGCAAGGTGACATGGCGAGCTGTCAATGGCCAAAGAAAACTAGCCGTTGGGCTATCCGTTGGGCTAGCCGTTGGCCAACGGCTATGTTAATTTTATTTTTATTTTTTCACTATAAATATCACACTTCATTTCCTCTTTTTACCACATTCAACCACAATATCTTCTATAATCATCTTCAATTCTCATTTTACAAAACTGAAAATGCATCCTCATAATCGTGTTTACGACCCGAACAACCCGTTTGGGTTCCAAGAAAATAATCCTAGCCCACCACCCAATCGTCCAATGCCTCGTCTATTTTTCATACACTCCCCTATGCCCTTTGAAACGAGTTATGCATCGTATATCGGTGGTCGTGTGTTTACTAACTTCCCACACACCGATGATTCGATACCTACCCCGTTTACACAATCGCCAATCAACCTTTCACCAACCTCCATCGACCTTTCACAAACCGAAACCGTCCCCGAAACTCAACCACCCAACGATGGTCCTTCTACCTCAATAGTTCCCAAAAAGAGAAGTCATAAGAAAAAAACCGAGGCGGAGAAAGCACTTGAAACCGTCAAACGAAAACAACAAAAATGGGTCGTTAATGAAGAAAGTGCATTGGCGAGGGCTTGGTGTCAACAATCTCAACATCCAAGTTTAGGTATTCTTAAATATTTTGTATCCCTTATTTTATTTAATATTTATAGTTATTTTTTATATAACTTTGTAATATATTAAATTTTGATTTTATTAAAATAGGAAATTCTCAACATCGAAGCCATTTATGGGAAGCGGTTAGTAGAGCATTTCATGAAGAAATGGGAAGGGAGGCTTATCGTGAAAACGATAGCTTATCCTCGAAGTGGAGCGCGATAGGCGGCCAACTTACAAAATTCAGTGGTTATTTAAATAAAGCAAAGCAAAACCCAAAAAGTGGTGAAACCGAAGCCGACATTGTGACGAATGCTTTGGTTACATTCAAAACAAATGTGGGGACCGACTTCCGTTTCATGCATTGTTGGGAGATTTGTAAGTTCCATCGAAAGTGGGCGAATATCCCCAGTGGTAGCGAATCGAACACGTCTTCCAAAAGGTCAAGGGTCTCGTCCCAAGCCCAATCTGATGCACGAGATCAAGAGTTTGAGGACCTTTTGGATGATTCGCCAAACCGGCCTGAATATGGAAGAGATGCTGCAAAAAGGCGTGCTCAAAAATCAAGATCGGATACGGCTTCGCCTTCAGCTGGGAGTTCGGGCTCGCGTAGGGGAATATACAGCGATCAGTTGGATGACATTGCATGCAAGCTAGATACATTCAACGCATTCCAACAACAAAGGGTCGAACTTCGAAAGAGCAAAGATGCTAGAGATGCCCTGAAACAAAGACGGGATGATTTGAAATTTCTATCCCAGCCCTTTGATCACCTAGAGGGTGACGAGTTGCAACTAGTCTTGGAGATGAGAGAAGAGATAAAAAACAAATATAAACATTAGGAATATTATTATGTAATTTTCTTTATTTAAAAATATTAAAAAAATTAAGTTTGTTGTTTTAAAAAATATTCAAATAGCCCAGCGGTTTGGCTATTTGGGTCAGCCCTGCGAAGCCCACCAAACCCACGCCCCAAACCCCTTCCCCACCATACCGTCTTCAGTGTCGGTCAGCCCAGCTCTGCCCCCCAAGCCACGTGTCAACCCATGCCCAAAACCCCCGCCCCACGGTCTAATTTATTATAAGCCAATACCCGAATTTTATGCATATTTTCCAGTCGTTATTTCTAAAAATAACCTAGTAAATGTCACAAAGCACGTTGAAGTTGCATGCATGACACTTACATCTTCTTCTCTTCCTCTTCCATTGATCACACATTCTCCACAACAAACTCCCAACCATGGCCCTTGCCCGGATCAAGAACCGCCTAACGACGTCGTCGGTGCCCGCACCGCCACCCTCTCCGGTGCCAACCTCAGCCAGAAGCAACCGGAGTGACCAATTCAGCAGTTATATGGACAAGATGAAGAACATGCCCGATCTCAGTCTCCCAGATTATGTCAACCGATCGATGATTGCGGATGTCGAATATCGGTTGATTAAAACCAGGGACCGTAATTCGGTTAACGAGATGATGAGATCTGTCAAGAAGTATGGAGTTTTCAGGATTAGTGGTCATGGGATATCAACCGAGGAGTTGAAGCAAGCTTTTTCTGAGGCCGAGTTTTGCTTTGGTTTGTTGGCGGACCGGTGGAGCCGGGATGGAGATCGGGAGGAGTTTCAATGGTCGCGATCTGCCCTTGTGGCCGCCGAGCGTAGGCGAGATGTGGCCCGAGAGGAGAGGTTCCGCAAGTTCAGGTAATCTGTGTTTGTAATTCTTTTTAGATCTGTGGTGATTGCATACCCTACCAAATGTTGCTACAAAAACCGCACGATTAGAGATGGATCAAGGCAGAGGCGTCTCTGAAAATTCACATACCCTGTTCAAACTCGAAAAAATGTGCCCATCCAAAATGTTTTATTAGTATTTAAAAAAAAATCAAATTAGTATTGAGCTCAATAAACCTAATGCCAAGTGAGCTAAATTCTAAACCATAAAAAATGATTTGTAAATGGGCCTATATTGGAATTGAAATGTGTTTGTTTACTATTTAAAAAAAATAACATATATATCGGATTTTTTTTAAATCGTGTGCCCCTCGAAATCACGGGCCTTGTGCGGAGGTCCTCCCTGCACACCATCATAGCCGCCCATGGATCAAGGAGTGGCTCATCCGGTTCAGATCTGGGTCACCAAGCTAGATATAGGACACTCTGACGGTCAAGTCATTGTATATTAGAGATCAATGGACATCAACATATGCGTGTATAGAGTCAGGGGCGGTACCAGCCTAAGAGGGGTCAAGAGGGTCCGCTGATGCAATGGTCACCAAAATTAGTATATTTAAAAATTGAGGTTCTTTTTTAGAAAAAATAAAATAAAAAATTTGAGTGGTTTAACTGATAAAAAAGAAAACTTATGATGAAAAAAAAAAAAAAACAGAAAGTTCAGATTCCGCCACTAGATATATAGAAGTATGATATATGAAAAGGAGGATAAAGCTCCTCTATGTTGAGTTGGGATACATAAAGGATCCCTTCTATAAAGTGGTATAAGGCTATAAGTCCCTTTATATAAGAGGGGATGTTGGGCCCAAATTAATGGGCCGACCTAGTAGGGGGTCTGGTCCGTTAAATCGGGCCCAAATAGGCATGCTCAACTCAAGCCATACCAAGTGTCTTGTTAATCGAAGATTACAAGTTCAAACCTTGTTAGAAACGTGCTAGAATCAACCGGTTATTTGTAATGGTTAGTTGTAGTCGACAAACACGATACGAGTTTTCTTAAATATCTCATGATGATTTACAGCCAAAAAATGGACAATCTTGCAAGTAAACTTGAAGCAATCGCAGATGATGCTGCTAAGATCATAGGAAGCTATGGAAGCCGGAAATCTCGACAGAAGATCAAGGAAAACGAAACTCGAATGACACTGTTCAAGCACAATAACTCGGCTCTCCAACCGCACACCCCACGCTCTTCCCAAACACCACGTGCTGATTCCAAAAAAGATTCGTCCGTGTTCGCTCTAAGCCTCCATATCCCAACTGAACCAGGCGATTTCTGCCTCATATCCGAAGAAGGCCCATTGTCATTCAGAACCGGGCCTGATACCATTGTGTTCACCCTTGGAGAACAACTACAGGTAAATTTAATACAAACTTTTAGAGTAAATTGTCATTATAGTCCCTGAGGTTTGACCAAAATTGCCACTTTAGTACAAATAGTTTTTTTCTTGCCATTTTAGTCCAAATAGTTTTGTTTTCTGCCATTTTAGTCCCTGACTTTTGTCATTTTTGCCATTTTCATCGACCACCTCCCACCACGCACCCCATCACGACCTTCTATCATCGCCACCACCTGCCTTCACTGTCACCACCCACCCACCCTACCACCATCACCACCCATCATTTCCACCACCACCGGCCACGTTTCCGCCACCCACGTCATCAACCAACACCACCGCCATCATCGTAAAACCAACAACCACCGCCATCATCTTCACCGTAAACCGGCACGACACCATCCCCATACCATCGCACCTGCAAAAAAAAAGAAAGAAAAACGTGGTTTGACCAAAATTCACATAAGTTAACTAAATTTTTTGAATGAAGTTAGTGGGTTGGATGAAAATGGCAAAAAATGACAAAAATCAGGGACTAAAATGGCTGAAAACAAAACTATTTGGACTAAAATGACAAGAAAAAAACAATTTGGACTAAAGTGCCGATTTTGGTCAAACCTCAGGGACTAGAATGACAATTTACTCAAAACTTTTAATTTGTTTCATTAACGGGCCGGGCCAGTTGGCCCGGCCAATTTTCAAACACGTGTTGACATGTTATCCAACTCGCCTTTTAAGGAATGGAGCTGTGGAGAGTACAAAGGTGCAAGTGGTGAGATAAACATAGAACCAGAAATACAAGAAGATCATGAGCCAGGAGCATACTCAGTGGAGCTCAAATGTTCACCTGCCATTTTGAATCAAGCTGTTGATAGAATCAACACCATTTCCATAACTGATCAGATCTTTGGTGTACTTGCTCTTCTTATGATAATCTCCTTAATTGCCTATTTCTTTTTTTAGAATAACTACCCACCCCACCTACACTTAAAAATATTCCTACTTTTGAGTTTAGTTACTTAATTAATTACTATTGTGATTTGTGAAGACTCTATGCATAGTACAAGTTCTATATATGAAGATTCCATTTTTGTGACTGACTCACACACTCCATAAAGCTTTTAGGATATTGTATTTCTTAAGAACAGATGCCTTAATCACCCCATAAAGCTTTTAGGATATTGTATTTCCTAAGAAAAGATTTTTTTTATCACTGACGGACCACTGGAGTATCCTTGTCCCACCAGCGGAACCACCCTATCATATCCATCTCCACTATGCCTTAATAAATTAAAGAGCTTGGAGAAAAATATGTGCGCAATGCGTCCCCTCATGATTAGTTAAAGATAGTAAAATTGGGACAATATTGGATGATAAGTGTGTAGTAACATCAGTGGTGTATCACCTCTACATAAAATATCTAGAATTAAAATATATTAACACTTGGGCGGTACATGATATAAGTAGCGTCACATGTTCAGGGCCGTCTATATATTTTTAGAGGCCTAAAGCGAATTATGAAAATCAAGACTTTTTTTTTTAAAGAAAAAAGTATGATTTTGTTTATGTCGATAACATATAACATGTAGGAATATGATGACACATTTTCTTGTATAAAATTTTCTGAACACACATAATAACAAATATTATTGTTAGGCCGGAGGGTGTGGGGGCGCCACCCAGGCCATGTCAGCCTCTATAGCGCCCCGGGGCGCTATACCACCACACCCTCAAAGTTAAGAGGGGGCGCTATAGAGGGGGCTCCATGGTGGTAACGAGAGAGAAGGGGGTTATCAGGTGGGGCCCTCAACTTTTCATCCAATCAAAATTTTTTTTTTTTTTAATTTTGTTTAATAGGGGGCTCCATCCCACACTGTGCAAATTAAAGGGGGGGCGTTATAAAGCCCCATGGCTGACGTGGATCCTACGTGACGCTTACGTGTCTTGATAAAGCCCCTAGGGGCTCCATCCCACACCCTCCAGCCTTAGAGCGAGTTTTAGTGAGCATATCACTTCCATATATCGACTCTTTGCTCTTCAATGTAAAAATTAGATATCACCAAGTTAAACCATAAAAACTAGGGCCCACAAACTTCAATTTTTTTTTTTTTTTTTATTATTTGTTTATAGTCGAGCCACACCTACACATGCTATTAGTATTTACGAGGGATGGGCTTACCTACATGTTTATGATTATCCCTTCGTGTAATAATGATGTAGTGGGCTTTTCACCACTTGATTCTTCAATGCATGTGGGCTCCTATGTTGCATTTTGAATTCAGTGGACTATCCCTCGTGTGGTTTAAATATAAGTTATAAAAAAAATTAAAAAACAGATAAATAAATAATCTCCTAACGAGATAAGAAATAAACCATATGATATGATAAGATACTTGTATGATATAAAAAAATAAATAAAAAATCTCCTAACGAGATAAGAAATAAACCATAAGATATGATAAGATACTTGTATGATAAAATATATGCACACGAAAAGATAAAAACATGATACAGTAATGATATTGAAAAACTAAAACCAATGATAAATGTGCTACGGTACCGGTTCGATTTACCTGGTACCATTTACTCATCCCTAATAAGACTTCATGATATGGTATATGTTATTATTTTACATGTTTTTAGTACTAACGACTATATAAACTATTTCGATTGTTTAGTCCAAACAATCTGTTAAACTTGCTATAAATAGTTGAGACTAAATATGATTAATGTGCACATCGTTTTGGTTAGCAAACAAAGTTTATGGCCCCAAATGAGAAATGTCAAATACATGTTTATAGTGTCAAACAACATTAGAATTGATTTGATTTGATTATACAATTGGTGAAATTGGTCAAAGAGTTAGTTGTATGTCAATAGTGCTCATTGAAGCATACTTTATAAAAGTTGAATGTAATTATAGGTGTTCAACTTAGCTTCTAAAATTATAATGACTTAGGGTCCATAGATGCCTCCTAAATCAAGTATACATCTAGGTGTTCAACTTAGCTTCTTCAATACATCTAAAGGTATTATACATTATGCCTAACTTGGGATATCCACTTATTAGTCTAACAAGACGGATTCATGATGTAAATAACAAAGTTAAGAACATACATATTTTTTTGAACGAATAAGTTTTATTACTCTCTATCTAGCAAGTAACTAGAAACACACATATACAGAGCATGAAAGGCTACAGCGTCTGGATCATAGGACTATGATGAATTACCATAGCCTTACATTGCTTGTGGTCAGTTTTACATGTGCTACGACGTTCGAATGTCTGCGGTGATCTCATGGTCATCATTTAAAGTGATTTGAAAAGATTCATGTGTTCACTTAGAGGCTAATTGTATATTGTGTACCTCTAGTTCTTACAATTCGAATGGCTAAGGAAGAAAAGTAAGGCTTGAGACGAATTATAGATGTTTAAAGGCTCGTTTATTTTGGATATTCATTTCATAGAAAAATCTTGAACCAATTTTTTAGTTATCACTTGTATCGTACATTCTATGGTTTCTACATGTAAGTATGTAACACCCTAAAACTTTGAACTAGTTATTTAAATATATTTTAAAATATTGGGATTCTGCAGAATTCCCAAAAAAAAAAAAAAAGTCATGTATGAACTAACGTCCTTATCGTACACCACCAATAGAACACACAACCTAATGTATGATGGACCACTTCAAGAATCCTTTAACTAACAAGAAGCTGATAAGGACTAAAAAGAAATGAATTTCATATGTTGGAGTTCATAGTCATACTAACAGCCAAGGCACTTTCTACAAATAACTATTACCTACTCTTGTGGCACGGCTGGTGTGAACCTCTTTTGAGTTGCTTTGATTCTATAATAGAAATCATATACAAAGAAGACCATAGACTATTCGAATGCTCAGAAATAGAAATCATAGACTATTCGAATGCTAAATAGCTAGGCACGACTCAATTTACCATAACATTTTTTCCTATACAAAGAAGACAATAGACTATTCGAACGCTTACCACTTCTATAGATACATATTACTAATAGAACCCTACCATTACTCTTATTTAGGGTGGTAGGAGTCGTCTCCTTTTGCCCAGATTTCCCCGGATGTCACATCAACCATACATCATATTTTCCCTATTTTCCTCATTTTTCTCCCGATTTCCCCATATTGAGGGGAACTCCCCGTTTTCATATTTCACATTTAGTTCTAAATAAAATTAATTAAGATATATAAACACACATATGTGTATTGCATGTGTTTATATATGTATTGTGTATGTGGAGTGTGTGCATATATATGTATGGTGTGTGTATATATAGTCCCCCAGTATTCGTGAGTAATCACCGTTTTCCGGTGAATTTTTTTTTCGGAACCGGGTTGGGGGGGGGGGGGGGGTCGGGGCCTCCCGCTTCCCCAGCTCTCCCGAGCTCAACTCAATTAAAACTTTTAGCGAGCCAATATCAACTATTTTCATGAGTTGTTTGACATGTGTAGACCAGTAACATTTTAACTTGCAAAGAGATGATGAATTATTTGCCAATTTTTCTATTGAAATGTATAAAAACCAAAACATGTTTACAATTGACATTGGCGCCATCGCCATATTTCCTGTTGAAATTAGAAAACAAACCAAACTATGCAAATTTAATTACATAAAATCCCCCAAAAGAATCACTTCTACCCCGGCAACACCACAGCGGTGGCGGTTGTCGAACTCGCACTCGCGGCTGCATAAGCCGCGGTGGGACTTCCATACAACCCGGCTGCCCATCTCCGAAGAATTCTAAGCAGAGTCGCCGCTTTTCTCCTCCCTCGCCCCGTTCCCATCCCCATTACTTCCCAAATCACCCGCTCGATCCCAGGGATAGCTGCTAGCTCCGACACGATCTCCAAACCCCCTTTTCGGCATATATTTACAAGTGTTGCGGCCGCGCTCTCTTGCGCCCTCTCCGTCCCATCCCTAAGTATCATAGCCAGTTTCCTAATCACGTTAAACGATGCGGTGATCGCCGCCATTCCTCCTTTCTTCACCACTGCCTCGAGAACCGTCACGCCTTCTTCGGGCAACCCGTCCATCACTTCACTCGCCATCTCCACCACCCCCACCTCAAGCAACTTCCCAACCGTCTCCCGGTCACCCGCCAAATTTAAAATCGCCACCAACGCGTCACGTTTTGATCCTATTGGTCCATTTTTCGCGAGTTCCATCAACCCTTTAATCACACGTGTCTTCCTTCCTAGCTTTTTTCGATACGCGTGCACGCCAGTGAGACTAAATATCGTAGCCGCCGCGTTCCCTTTCGCCTCCCACGTGGCGCCAGTACGCAATACCTCGATAACACCGTTAAGTACTCCGTCAGTTTCCATTATCTTTATCTTATTCGCTTCAAGAATAGACAAATTTAAAATCGTCGTAACGGCGTTAACTTGTAGGTTCGGATGCTCCGAACCTAAAAACTTAACCAATAACGGCAAACCATCAGCCTCCGCGATACAGGCTCGGCTATTCGAATCCGTCTTAGCCAACGCCCGAAGCTCGGAAACAAACCGGTTCGCCATTTCCAACGACTGCGACGCCTTCGCCTTTTGGAGTAAAAACGACACCGTCATCTTCGTCGCTTCGATCAACGTCTTATTCGTCGTAACGCCGTTAACATTCTCCTTTACCTCCGTTGATTCAAACGGAATCCGGTGTTCGCGGCACCACATTACTATCAAGTTCCGCAATGCTAAATTCGGTATTGTTTCCGTGTGGGCCAGAGTCTGGCCCGTTTTCGGACACGTGGTGTGTCCGGATTCGATCCAGAGGTTTATCGACGCCCGATCGTATGTCTGACCCGTGGATACAACCACCGGGTCACGCATAAGATCGAGCGATATCGGACACCGGAAATCCGCCGGAATTGTCAAGTCGGCGGAGCTAGAAAACTTCCGCCGGCGGACAACAATTCTGGGCGACGATTCTCCGTACAACACGCACTTTGCGTAGCGTACAAGTCCGATAAGCGAAACAATATCCGCTTTCGACTTTTCGTCCCCTTGATTTCTAACTTCTTCTTCCAGAATCTGAATCTCATCCGTGCAAGATATGGAATCATTTAATTGTAATCTCGTGAAGATCTCTTTGAGTTTTGATTGTTGAGGAACAATCTCTCTTTTAATATTATCTAACTTGTGGAGCACGTCATGCTTTAGATTAATATCTCTTTCGTCAACGGTAGCAACCGTTTTCGAGCATTGTTTTCTGATCAAGTTTACCGTTTCTTCAACATCAAGACTCAGATTCATTTCCTTAACAGGAAATATATCGATCAGAGTCGATAATTCAAGCGTCAGCTCGTAAAACTTGTTCGCAACGGTCTGTTGCTGAATCAACAGCCATACTTTGCTTCCTGTATGGCAATCTTCAATAAGCGTCTTTACGCTATGCAAAAGAATGAAAAGTTCTTCGAAACACAACACTGCAGACGCAGGAAAACTCCGTACGTCCCGATCTACAACCAAATCCTCTAGCAGCAGCGTCAACAGCTTCGTTTTTCGAATAATCGAATTCGAATTCCGGTACAGAACAAACGGAATCGGATTAAGAGAACAAGTTTCTCTAGATCTAACAAGTAGTGATCGTAGAAGCCTCTCGTCTGTACCGATAAATTCACGCTTCTTTTTTGGCGGTAAAGTGTCTGGTGAAACTGCCATAGAATGAACACTAATGGAAATGAATTTTTTTTTTTTTTTATAAAAAAGAAACTGACCGGTTTCTGGCTGATTGTAGCTGATAACAGATCGAAAAGATTTTTTTTTTTTTGGTGAAAACAAGACGCCGGTGATGGAATCTTTGAGTTTAATTTGGAAATGATGTCTAAAATGTAATTGTAGTTGTTGTTGGTGATAGCTGTTATCCCTTTTTGTTCACTTTATTCTTCTTTTTTTTTTTTATTCATTATCAACATTTTTATTATATAATGGGGTCGTCTCTGCTGGAATATCGCTGTTTGACGGAGTTATTTATAATTTATTTATTTATTTTTATTTTTTATTAATAATAATAATAAAGATATTTTTATTTATTTGGAGAAAAGAGGTGGTTGAGAAGTTGGACTGGAACAATAAGAAATATGGTGTTCGGTACACCAAAACAAAACAAAGAAGAAAACAGTGGTTTTGCGGTGGTGGGGTGGCGGTTGACAGCCGTCAGCCGCCGGCAGGTTAACAGGAAATGAGGACTTTTTCTTTTTTTTCTTACTTTTATAATTGGACAGCGATGTTGGTTTTCCAAACGGCGCATATTGACTAAATTTGTGGGTGCATTGCCCCTTGGGAAATCGGATATGGTCAAGTTTGGGCCTTGGTGAATTATACAATGTGTTATGCAACTTGTGAAGTTTATTGTTATCCTTTCAATCATAAATGGTTGACTTATTAGGGGATATTTGTAATTATCTTCTTTTAGCCTACATTATTGAA
This sequence comes from Helianthus tuberosus, assembly GCA_030545235.1. Taxonomy (NCBI): domain Eukaryota; kingdom Viridiplantae; phylum Streptophyta; class Magnoliopsida; order Asterales; family Asteraceae; genus Helianthus; species Helianthus tuberosus. Next base: position 147,581,320 of record CM060411.1, on the reverse strand, counting down.
GTTTAAGAATTCATATTTTCTTTATTATCATGATGACATGATTATCATGTTGGGTTTATCACTTTAAGGTTATTCTTGTTTTACTGTATAGGATAATATAGTTTAGGTTGTGCTAAATGTACTTTTTTTTTCTAGGAGGTCCAAGTTGACTTGTTAGAACTAGTGTGGGTTTGTGTAACCAAAGTAATGTATCAAGGTTGATAAAACTATAAAAATATAGGTAGTCGATGGTAATCAGTCATAATCATCGATGGATAAGCAACAACTTTGTTATCCTTGCTAATTTACTGTTTACACGCAGGCGGATTGCCGATGTAATAATATAACTTCTTTGGATGGCTTTTTTCAATTTTCCATATTAGGTTAAAAGGGGTTTAGATTGCATATTGTTCTCACTTTCGCCTTTTCATTTCCTCTCACACCCTTTCTTGTTCCCTCCCATTGAAGCTATCGACGTCTAGGACTGGCAATTTTACACGAATACACGACACGAATCTACACGAAGTTAACATGTATCGTGTATGGCCTTAACAGGTATCGTGTACCACACAGGTAGACACGAGATTACCTGTTAATTTTCGTGTATAAACAGGTTAAATACCTGTTTACCTGTTAATACCTGTTAGTACACGATAAGAAATTAAATTAAATAAAACTCATCAGCCATGTGCGTGTGGGTTCCTTAATTCCTTTCTATTTTCATTCCTCATTCAATTCAAAAAAGATAAAACCCTAAACTCTCTCTGTAACTCTCATATAACATGTCGTGTTCGTGTTTTTGTTCGTGTTAACAGGTATTAACAGGTAATTTTCATGTATAACAGTCGAACAGTCGTGTTAACAGGTATTAACAGGTAATTTTCGTGTATATCGTGTCGTGTTCGTGTTTGAAAAAAAGGACACGATAAGTTATCGTGTCGTGTTCGTGTATGGGATTTCGTGTATCGTGTCGTGTCTTATCGTGTACGGGTATACACGATATGCCAGCCCTATCGACGTCACCGACCACTTCTACTCAACTATCCACCACTTCCAAATAACTAGGGGTGAGCATTAAACGGGTCGGAACCGCGAAACCCATGAAACCCGTTTGGAACCGACCCATGTTACCCGTATATGTATATCATGGTTCGGGTCGGTCCGGTTCCCGTGGGTCAGACCCATTTGCTCACCCCTACAAATAACCTTCCCATCCACCTACCGTCGACCATCCACCATCATAGCCACCTACAACCACCACCGTCCACCAACACAACAACCGCCTACCACCATCCACCAAAATAGTTGCCTTCCATCATTAACATCCACCGTCACAACCATCGATCAGTACAAAAAGCGCTTTTGTTCCAATTTGATTAAAAATGATGTTTATATTAAATTATCAATTATTTTGATTGATTATGTCTATATATTATACAACTAGGCATATTAGTCTGTGTGTATTAGGGTTTGATTATGTATGTTAAATGTTTGTATAAGACTATATTGATTGAATCAGGATGTTTATTATGTGTATTTGTTTTGGGAATGTGGAATTCAATTACGTATTGTGTTTATGTGTGGTTGTGTGTATTGGTTTTGTCAAGTTCAAATTTGTTTTGGTACGATTTTGTTAGTACTTGAATAGTAGAAGGGTTTAAAATGTGCAAATTGTAATAGAGGGGTTAATGTGTAAAATGTGTAATAAGTCGTTGGAGTTAGTTAATAAAAGGAACGATCCATCAAACTGATGGATAGGTTTTGATTGTGGACAATTCTTCTCTTTCTCTTCTTGATTTTCCATTTCAATCCTAACAGATTTGACATGACAATGGCAGGCAACTTATATGTTTTATAAATATAAAAGATTATTGTTTTGGTGTGGTTTATGGGAAGAGTTTGTAGATCATGGTTTACGAGTTTGTTGGAATTCATGGTCTTGAAAATTAGAAATAGTCTGAAATTAACGAGATTATAGTTTAATAGAGCTTACACAATGTTTAGTGGTTTGGATGAATTATGTCTCACCTTTGGGCGTTGTCCGTCACGTGGCATCCTTATCAGCAAAGGGGCGTTGTGAAGAAACGAGTGTAGTGGGATAATACCCCACCCTTGGGCGTTGTCCGCCACGTGTCACTTCCATAACTACCCATATTTTAAACAAAAAATATTCTATTAATTAAATAAAAATTACATAAATAATAAAACAAATACACATAATATTTTTAAAACTAATAATGTTTTTTTTTTTAATTCTCGTCTTCGCTTTCGCCATTCCCATCATCTTCGTCTTCTTCGTCATCTGACTCTTGCTTTCCCTTGTTTGGAATATAACGAACCGACCACGCGTGTTCGACCAAATCAAGCGCTAACTCACTATGTGGCGCTTCAGACCGCAATTTATGTGCATTCTTCACTCTTTCTTCCATTGTTGCTTGTGGATACTTCTGAATGTCTTCCAGTACATAGTTCTAGCATATTGTTTTTCCTTCGTCTTCCAAAATCATATTATGCATTATTATACAAGCGTACATAGCATCTCTCATTTTTTCTTTGCTCCATGCACGACAGGGATTTCTCAAATAATGCCACCGTTGTTGAAGAACCCCAAAGCATCTCTCAATATCCTTCAGCGAAGACTCTTGAACCTTTTTAAAGTGATCTCTTTTTTCATTGTATGGGTCCCTGAACGTCTTCATGAAAATTGAATACTTCGGATAAATTCCATTGCATAAATAGTATCCATGCGGGTAGTAGTTCCCGTTTGCATAAAAAGATGCTTTGGCAGCTCGACCAGACATGTAGTCTTTTACCAATGGAGACTGCTCGAAAACGTTTAAATCATTGCATGACCCTGCAACACCAAAGTAAGCCGGCCATACCCAAAAGTCCTGTGAGGCAACTGCTTGAAGAATAATAGTTGGTCCGTCTTGATAACCTCGTGTGTGTTGACCTCGCCATGCGGTCGGACAATTATACCACTGCCAATGACGACAATCCAAGCTTCCGATTAGGGCTGTTCAAATTGCTCGGCGCTCGACGCTCGTTCGATGCTCGCTCGAAAAATGCTCGGAATTTGCTCGTTCGATTCAGCTCGATTGAAAAAATGCTCGGTTCGGATCGGTTCGGTTGTAAACGAACCGAGCACGAGCAAAGGTCCGCTTAGTTCGGTTCGGCTAGGTTGGCTAGATTTATTTTTTAATATGTATATATATATATTTGTGTATGTATCATTTTAATGAAATGACTATGGACCAACATCAACAATGTTTGGTCTAAGATCTAAATAGAGCTCATTAAAGTAATTAGAATTGAAATCCAATACCAATAGTCTATTGTCCAATACTTAAATGTTCATTTGAATAATTGAGTCAAAATTTCAAATATTAAAATGTGAATCGTCAATCAATACTCAAGTCTCAACCCCCCATTCAATTCAGAAGTACAAGACCCTAATCAAAGCCCCCCATTGGCCATCGTTATTCGATTTCTCCATCGCTACTCGCCAAGATGGCAACTCGCTAGGGTTTTGCTTCAATCGGTTCAATCAATTTCAAACTTCCGATAAAACAAGGGTATGTTTCAATCGGTCGACAATTGAGTGTTTTTGTATTCCTTGTTATTTGTTAAATTTTTACTTGTGTTCTATTGGACGAAACATCAGGGACGAAAACTGCACTTTATTCTAATAACTCGCACTCCCATCGTCACTTTCCTTGTTTGTTCTGCGATGCTCGATACTCGCATGACGTTCGTTCGAAAAATGCTGGGATCGAAAGATGCTCACTCGATTTTGGCTCGGTTGAAAAAACGCTCGGTTCGATTCGGATCAGTTTGTAAATGAACCGAGCACGAGCAAAGGTCCGATCGGTTCGGTTCGGCTTGTGAACAGCCCTACTTCCGATCATGCCCGGCAAACCATGGAGCTCAGTATGGACCTCGTAAATTTTTTGAAGGTCGGACCAGGTGGTTTTTCCCAGATAACGAGGACCGTAAAACTCTATAACACCTTTTAAATAATAAATAATAACCTAAGTTAAAAAATATGAATGCATGTAAATAATAAATAAAAAATAGTAATGTACCTTTACAAAAATGCTCCAAGGTATCTCGCATTGTTTTCTCGGCCATTTTTAAATATTCATCGTTGATGTCCGTTGTGTTTCCGTACCCAAGGACCCGTAGAGCAGAAGTACACTTTTGAATACCAGTGAATCCAATTGTCCCTTTCGCATTAGCTTTTTGTTTAAAATAATCATACGTGTTTCCTAAGTCATCAACTGTAACGCCTCGTAAAATCGTGTCCAATTATACTAAGACACTTGTCCTAAACCTTAACCAGGTAACGAAATTATTCCGAAGGACTAAATTTGACAACATTGAAATTTCGTATTCGAAAGGACTAAAAGTGTCAACATGCTAATTTATGCCTCTGAGTGACCTTTTACTAAATCCGAGACTTTATAATGTTGAAATAAGCTCTCGGGAATGATAAACAATGATTATAAAAGTTGAAGGGCTAAAGGTGTCAAGTTTGAAAGATTTCATGTTTCTGATCAATCTCTTACGGACCGCAAGGGCCAAGGCTTACGGTCCGTAAAGAGGGTACCTGGGCGATACAAATTTAAATCGGTTACGGACCGTAAGGGGTCAGGCTTACAGTCCGTAAAGCTTGTATCTGGGCAGAAAATTTTGGACAGCTGCAGGTTTTCATCTTTAACCGACTTACACACTAAGAACTCGATACCAGGAGCTTGTTGATGGTTTCTAAAACCAGCTAGGACACCTGTGATGATCCTAGACACTCCATAACACCTGTGATGATCTTGGATCATGCTCTTCAACTATAAATAAGGGCACTTATGTTCCATTTTATTTTCTCACTTCACTTAAATCATTCTCTCTCAATCTATTGAGGTTCCTGATCACAAAGGAAGCTCTCTTCAGTTTAAAGTTCAAGCTAGGACCCTTTGTAAGTGTCCTTAGCCACTTTAGTTTAGTTTTTATAGGTTTAATGACCATGAGTCAAAGTTGTCGTAAAATGACTTTGACTTTCGGTTAAAGCCTAAATGGTCCAGCCATTGTTCGAGATGAATGTGGCTATATGACCATAATTAGGTAGGTGTTAATCCCTTAAAAGGGAACCTCCTAATTCTCTCGTTTGCTTAGTTAATTGTCTGGTCAAACTAATTAATTAAAAAGTCAAACGGGTCAGATTTGTAAATAATAATAAAAAATGATAATTGTAGGTGTTATGAATCATATTTTGTCACTTAAATAACTTGGTAAATATTATTAGAACATGCATTAGCATGTTCAACCCGACAATTCTGAGTTTAGGGTCGGTTCGCAACCGAAAGTCGCAAAAGCTTGACTTTTGCTTTGACTTCCAGTTCTGACCCGATTAAGCTTAAATCCTTTATGTTTTAAGCTCCCATTAGGACCATATTATGTTGTAGTATGACCCTCTGAGATTATATTACCTGGTCATTTAATATTCTGAATTATATGCATGTTCTTGTTATTATGCTTAATTTTGACCATATTGCCCTTATTGTCTAAAATGAGATTTTTGGAATATATGAGCATACAAATAGGTTAAGTACTGATATATAAACATGTCTAAATTAATTTGACATTGTTTTCTGGTCTCAAACTGATGTAATGATAATTATCGCAAATTTAGTTTTTATAAAGACTAAATTACCCTTTTATGCATAATTCATGTTTAAACATAGATTTTGAACCAAAACTTATTACCTATCGTTATGATATCATTTTTAGGAATTTTTGGAATGTTGGGTCAGATTAGATACTGACCTAACTTAGAGTTCTTGTATAAATTCCATAATTGACGATAATGCCCTTTTTGCTAATAAAATGTGAATTACATATGATTAACGTGCCAAACCTTTTTCTACTGATTTGATATGAAAAATAAAATATTTTAAACTTTCAAGGATGATCAAAATCTCAGAATTACACAAACATCGCAAATATCGTCAATTATCAACTTTTACGCTAATTAGGTGCATAATATGGTTTAAAACCATATTTAGCACCAAAGACTTGTTACCTACTGAATTTATAAATAAATTTTAATATTTTTACACTAGGTATAAGTCATGAACTCAGACTTCCAATTATGTCCTTAAAAGCATATGTGAAATGACCAAAATACCCTTTTGGGACATAGTTTGGCCATAAATGGAAAACCACACATATGTATGATATCCTACTGTTATAACATCATAAAATAAATATTTTTACAGAATGTTTTAGACCAGAATATCAGTTTACTTTAAAATCTCTTTTATAAATCTTAAAATGATCAAAATGCCCTTACGGGACTTAATTTGGTTTTAAATACTTTTTGGGCATATATGTTAACATCCTACTGATGTATTAACATATTTTAAGCATAATAACATATGGGACTTGTATATGATTCATTTGGTTGCCCGTTATGCATTTATGCGTTCGGTTCGGTTTATGTGACTAGTTTACATAAATTAGCCGAAATGGGTTTAACCTTATCATTAAATCTTCAAAATCCAGAATGTGTTTAGTTTACCCATATTATACAAGTATCCAAACTTGTCGTGTCTAAATCACATTCCATTCCGGTCTCCGCTTAATCTAGCGTTTCGAACCATAAAGTATCTTTCAAACTAACCGGTCTAAGTCTTTGACTTAAATAATGTAACACCCTAACACGTTTTAACCAAAAGAGATGCAGCAGAAAATACCGACTCAAAAATTCCTTCTTTCTTATCTATATTACATAGTTAGAGGTTCATTTCTAAAATGTGAAACACTTTCTTGAAAAGATTTACAACCTTTATTCTTAATTAACGCATCAAATGTAATATATAAATACAACTCATGTGACTGCTCTTCCCGAACAATCCTTGCTCTTTGACTCGATCTTCAACCTCTTAGACTTCATAACGATGTTAAGTCCGTGCAACCTGCAATCACCACATACATGCGCATCATTAATATTTGGTGACATCATTCATAATCTAAACATACATAATTAAATGACCATGCCACATTCTTTTACTCATGCTAATCCTTTCGATTATCATTCCAAGTACAATCTTGCATCCCAATCATTAAATCTTCATAAGGACTACAATAGTATACCTGCATTTCATTTCATTCTCAAAGCACTTGATTAGTAACGTTAATACTCAAACGTATTGTAGCCATGCATACATGTATACAAGCCGTATTCTTTCGTGTACAATCAATCCCACTTCGTGCATACACACTCATACGTATATTTATACACACACATACACACATATACACACATACATTCATGCAAGCTCTTACATACCACTTACATTCCCATGTAATTTTTACTAACAAATCCTAGTCACAAACATCCATATAAATAAGTCTCATATGTACAAACTTACATGCATGTTTATTTCTCTTCATGCTTACCCATGGATTCCGTCACTAACATGTAGGTAGATCTATACACATACATATCTCCAAGCTTATTTCTTTCCCACGCATACTTTGAGTGAACGTTCTTGCTCATGAGTGAACATTCTTGCTGATGAATGAACGTTTCAACTGTTGAGTGAACATTCTTGCTGACGAGGGAACGTTCCAACTATTGAGTGAGCATTTTTGCTGACGAGTGAATGTTCCAACTGTTGAGTGAACATTCTTGCTAATGAGTGAACGTCCCAACTGTTGAGTGAACATTCTTGCTAATGAGTGAACGTTCCAACTGTTGAGTGAACATTCTTGCTGACGAGTGACGTTCCAACTATTGAGTGAACATTCTTACTGACGAGTGAACGTTCCAACTGTTGAGTGAACATTTCAACTTTTGAGTGAACATTCTTGCTGACCAGTGAACGTTCCAACTATTGAGTGAACATTCTTGCTAATGAGTGAACGTTCCAACTATTGAGTGAACATTCTTGCTGATAAGTGAACATTCCAGCTGTTGAGTGAACATTTCAACTGTTGAGTGAACATTGGCCGTAGATTACGGCAGCTTGCTGTTGTATCCCCTTGCTTGTTTGGCCATAGGCTACGGCTGATTTTCCGTAGCTTACGACATGTTCTTTCACTCTAAACCTTATTCCTTTTTAATTTTCACAAGACAACTGTTAGATATCCGAACTTCCTTCTTCCACATTTTTCATGCTTCCAAGACTTAACATGACCATAATTCAAGCCCCCCGTATCCTTTTACTACTTAACCCCATGATCAAACCATCTACCGCATCATGCAATGTTTCTTTCTACATTTTGACCCGTTCGCTTCTACCGTGTAATTCCAAACATAGATGACCACCAACGACTTACCACCTTAACTTCATTTATAAATAAGAAGTGATTCCGGAAATCACTTACCTTATGTGTCTGTGTTCGTATCCGCTTCCTTGCCTCATCTTTGCCCGTTAGCCTTTCGTGCTTGATTCCATCTCGACATGATCCCTAAACTTTCATGTCATCGCAATCACATTCTTGTTAGCATACATGATTGTACATATTAACGATCATATCAAATGCATATCTCACATTTGACTTTCATTAGTCAATTCTAACAAGCATAAGGCATATTCCCTTAATCATATCTTTTCAACTCATATAATTCATCACTTCATCACATATAACACATATCGATATAACACGTACCATTTGACATTCTATAACATTGCAAGTGTGACAAAAGCCTAACCTTGCTACTTATGCACACTTGACTTTCAGAAGTCAACGGTTTATCATATGAACTTTCTACTTAACCTCATATATTCGTGTTATCATATTAGCCTATACTAATGACATTATATACATTTCAAACTCATAATGTAATATGCTTACAACCACATGATCACCAAATTATATACACATACACATTCACAAACACATACCTTCACATGCTAATGCTTTCATTATCTCACATTTGACAACCACATTCAAGGTTAGTCTATTTAACATAATCACAACATCAATATTTACTAGCAAGTTCATATGTTATATACTTAGTGCACAATCATTTCTAAATTACCAATAGGCAATTGGTCCAACACATGTTGTGCACCTCATCATTCAAGCATAGAGTACAAGTTCTAATGCATAATTCTACCCACTTATACCATCAACTACACCTTCCTACGAAATCCTTCTACAATACATCTTCTCATGTCTAATTATCATCAATCATGTCATTGTAAAACTCTACACATGTGCATCCATTGTTTAGCATATAATTTCACATACTAGCTTATACTAAGCATTTCATCAAACACTTGGTGTGCGTACACCAGTTAATGCACAATTTATAACTAATTTATGCACGATCTTCCAAGTTCATACATAATTCATCAAATCTTCTTACTAATCAACAAGTACCATTCACACATAGACATCAACACAACAAAATCTCTAGTTCATCCAACTCATTTATATTAAACCATAAACCATCAAAACCCCAAGTTCTTGAACATGGGTTCTTCCATTAAAACTCCTAATTGAGATGATTAAATCATAATTGACACTAAATTAGTGCATGCATACACAAATCCAACCACCTAACATCCCCAATTTACCCAATTGGGGTTGATTCGTCAAAACCCACCAAGTACTCTAATCAAGAAGGTTTAAGGGGTGAATTAGATACTTACTTGATGCTTAGGAGGTGATGAACACCCCTAAATTCATAGATTATCCATGCAAATTTCAGATTTCTCCTTTCTTTCTTCTTCCTTTGGTTTACACAAGAACACACACACATTGTGTGTGTGTGTCGACATATACATCTGCCCCAAATGGGGTTTCCCTTTTCTTTTTATGTTTTAATTAAAACACTTTTCAACTTGCCCTCTTTTTGCCCTTGAAGTTTTGTTTGTTATTTGTTAGTCACAAAATTCCATTCCTTCCTATTTAACTGGCATATATAACTAAGTTAACTAACTTAGTTACCCCATATCATATTGTGTAAAATAAAACATGCTTGTACTTTAACATTCAGGTTTTGGGGCGTTACAAATAAAGACCCGTTAATATCCTAATAGGTTATTAAACCTTCTATACAGATTAAGTAGCTTCGGGAGAATGTATTTGCATAAGATCTTAGGAATTATACGGCTGAGTAGCATCTTTGCACATCTAGCTCAAGTAAATACTTTTAACTTATTTTCCCTTATACGGGCTTAGGATACGGTATAATATAATACCGCTTGGTCGGGTATGAAATCATTTAATCGGATTGTGATTAATAAATTGCATAACCCGTTTTAATCTGTTTTGTTTGATAACATAAACATTGGGGGTTAATACGACCGTGTCCTGGTGTCACACCCCGATGTTTCCACATATTACCGGTAGGCCCGGTGGGGGAGTATCGTGACGTAGTTGATATCATCATAGTCAAACAACACAATTTTAAATGCACAGCGGAAGCAAAAGATAAATATATTACAACCCGATATAAAGTAATATAAAATATTACAACGGAATGTAAGATGGATCCACAGGCGGATCTTAAATAGAAAGATAACACTATTCAACAGACTTTAACATCTAAAGCTTGCGAGACTTGATTATTGATGCCTGGAGTAGCCAGCCTATTACGTATAGTACCTACATTTAGCCTTTTTGGAAAATACGTCAGTTTACACTGGTAAATACAATTAACTGACTCATTTTGAAAAGTTTAATAAAATTGGTTTGGATGCACGTGGCACAAAACTCTTTATAACTTGGGATAATTATTTGAATATAATACTCGTAAACGAATTACATGTTCCTTATGCGTTCAGTAGCCCGGTTCGTGCCGGGTTAAAGATTAATAGACACACCACATGATATAGTCCCGCGGCGGGTTATTTCCGAAGGCGGCGATTATACCATATTATTTATTTATGCACTGACGGGTGTACGCCTACACCCCCTGCTCAGGTCGTGGCCATTTCGTAAAATGATGCCAAGGATATCCGGGACATGGTCATTAACCCCCCAAAGGCTTTAAGCAAACAAAACATTTCCAACGGAGCATTTCAATGATTTAACCTCTATCCGATTAAAGATTCAATGCCCGACCAAGTGGTATTTTATATACCATACCCCAAGCCCGTATAGGGAAAATAAATTAAAAGTATTTACCTGAGCTAAATATAAATTCAATCCCAGTCGTATATCAAATCAGCAAGTACATATAGCTTTTACTGGGCTCCTAAATCTGGAATGAAGGTTTTTAATAACCTATTAGAATCCTAACGGGTCTTTAATTAAGCCTATGCTTAGATCGGTTAGTTTTCAAAAGGAAGATACGGTTCAAACGCATGATAAAGCGAAGACCGGAATAGAATGTGATTTATACCCGACAAGTTTGAAGACTTGTATGATATGGGTATTCTAAACACATTCTGGATTTTGAGATAAAAACGATAAGGTTTGACCCGTTTCGGCTAATTTATGCAAACTAGTACATAAACCGAACCGAACGCGCAAGAAGCGTAACGGGTAACCATAAGAGTCATATACAGGTTTCCTAATTTAATATGCCTTAAATATGTTGTGATATCAGCAGGATACCTTCCATTATGCCCAAAACGAGTTTAAATCTCAATTTAAGCCCCGTAGGGGTATTATAGTCATTTAAAAGATTATAAAAGAGATTAATTTTAATTCTGAGACTCGGGTCTGAAATAATCAGTAAAAAAACTTAATTTAATAGGTTATATCAGTTGGTGATAAGTCTTATATGCCAAAATGGTTTTAAACCCATACTAGGTGTTTAATACGCGTAAAAAGCCGTTTTAAGCGATTTCCGGGTTATACAGGAAATATGAGTTTTATGATCAGGTTATAGAGTTCAAAAGACTTCATTTATTATATAAAATTAGTAGCAATTGGATTGGTGTCCAACTATTTTGTAAAACTTATTTTACAAGCAAAAGGGTAAAATCGGTAATTACCGAATTAAGGCAATAACCTTAGGTTATGATCAGGTTAAAATATTTAAAAATCTTCAAAAATCTCAAAACATTATATTACATCAGTGGGTAAAAGGTTTGGTGTCAAAAATTGGGTTTAGATAGGCTTTATGCTAATCGCGCCGTTTAATTAACAAAAAGCTTTTTAAGTGCGCTATTGAGCATAACTCCTAATCTAGACCTCTAACTGATATGAAATTTTAGGGAGATGTTTATAAATCAGTAACAAAGATTATTATCCTTTCATATTTCCAAAATTCTTGTTTTATGGTCAAGAGGGAATTATGGTCAACATTAAGCATTTAACGGAAACGTGTAAATGAATCGGACAAACAACGAACCAATCACAGAGGGATAAACCATCATGTAACCTGGTCCTAAGGACGCTCTAAGGCATTTCTAAACCCATCTAAATCGGGTCAGAACTGAAGTCAATGCAAAAGTCAAAGTTTTGCGACTTTCGGTTCCGAACCGAGCCTAGACAGAAAATTGTAGGATCAAACAAGCTTAGACCAGTTCTTATACTATTTACCAAGTTATATAAGTGATAAAATAGGTTGCACACCTTCTACATTGCTAGTTAAGTGTTAATTCGAAAAATATAATTCTGTTGACTTTTTATAACACACTTTGACCCGACAAATGACCTAGTTAGAGCTGGAATCAGAGGGTGCCCTTTTAAGGGTTTATTGCCCACATAATTACCAACTTATAACTACTCTCAATTTGACTAATCACTGGACCATTAGTGATTAATCGATAAGTCAAACCTTAATTACGACGGTTTGACTTTTAAGCTAACAACTAAGCAAAAGTCAATTAAGGAAGGTTGAGGATACTTACCAAGGTCTAATGCACGATTAAAGATGCTTAGGGAAAGGCCTTGAGCTCCAGAACTAGTTGAGTTGGGAATGAATGATCAAAAATTGAAACATTGTGGCCTTTATATAGTGATCTTGATTGCTCAAGATCATGCCAAACAATGCTATACATGTTCCCTGATCAATAACAAGTGTCCCTAGTGCCTAAGAACCAGTAGGGGTCGCTCATGGAAGTGATAAATATCAATATAAGTCGGTTAAATAGCTGAACAGACACCTGACCGAGTTTCTACATCTGGGCATGGCTTACGGACCATAAGGGTCCTAGCCATACGGTCCGTAAGGACCTGGTCAGCAAACAACAACTTTCACTTGTTAACAGATTTAGCCCCTGCACTTCCAAATGCCATTTCCGACACATCTAAGGCCCGTTAAACCATTTTAAGGCTCTACAATGATGCCTAAACATGGGGAACATGAAACCTGCTCAAAAACATGTCGGATGTCGGTTCGTTTGGTCGTACGGCCACGTTGTTCGGTTAATAACGACGAAACACGGACGGACACGAAAAACGATCCAAATTACGCGACAAATGGAATTTTATCAAGCCAATCACTAACATAAAATATTTTTGTGCTTACATAAATTTTTGGGTGTCCGGGTATATTCAGAATGTGAGATATGCGCGAAAATGCAAACTTGTGCACTTTTTGACACTTTTAGTCCCTGTATGAATTAAAAGTTTATTTTTGCGCACGAAACACCTCTAAGCCTATATCTAAGATATTTAAAGGATAAATAGGGTATGTTTAACTAATGGTCATATTCCGGAAGGTCCGATACCCTACGAATCGACATACTTTTGCAGTTTGACGCAATTAGTCCTTTAATTACGCAAAGTAGCGCGAAATGTCGTTTACTGGTATCCAAGCCTTCCATGGCTCATGATGGGCATTCCCAAGCATATAATTAAATATTACTACTCTCCTGTTTGCTTAAATGGTCACCGAAAGGCGTAGATTCGAAAGTTGACGCTTTAGGTCCTTCTATTGCGAAAACTTGCGCATCTCATCATTTAATAGGATTGAAGCCTTATCTAATCCATATTAGACATTCTTGAAAGTATTATTAAACATCACGATGCTTCGGGTTCGCTAAAAGGTCATTCAGAGGTATAATTAAACATATTGACACTTTTAGCCCCTCTAACTTGCAAAGTTGCGCGTAACTTTACTTATAGGTATAAAAACCTTAGACGACTAATAGTTGGCATTACCGAGAGTATAATAAAATATCTTGAAACTCCTAATTTGTTAAGAGGTCACTCAGAGGTAAGAATTAACATGTTGACGCTTTTAATCCTTCATTGCGCAAACTTTCAATCAATTACGTAAACGGCTACACTTGATCGACAAGTGGCTCATTTGTGAATATAATCATCATGAGAGGTTATTCAGAAACTTATTTTTTGTATGATAACACTTCCAGTCCTTTCATAATCAAATTTTTTTATTTTTCGAAAAATTAGTCCCTTAATTTCAGTGTTTGACTTCATTAGGGTTTATTACACGTGTCAATACACCATTGGACGTGATTTTACGAGGTGTTACATCCTCACCCCCTTAAAAGAAATCTCGACCTCGAGATTTGTTAAATGCTGGAAGCACTTTTTGTCGCATAATGGACTTAACTTCTATAACATATCCGGAGCCTCTCCAAGCTCCCAAGTTGACCTTTATAATAGGTACATATATCCTTTTTTGGAGCTTCTTAACCTGTCGGTCCTTAATCGATACAGGTTTCTCATCATATCATAAACCTGCATATCATTATGTGATAATGCTTCTCGACTTATTGGTGAAACACATCCTTAAATCATTAATGTGTAATGCATTACGAGCTCTGTCGAGTTCCTTAAATGGGTTTTAGCTTATAAGCTATTTGATCTTGATACATTCGATTTCCTCGAATGATTCTATATATTCAGAGCTTAACTAGCCTGATAATTATCAGATTAGCACACCCTTCCAGGGTGATATTTTTGTTGAACCTTTTTCCTTAACAAGATCTTAGGAGGGTTGCCAATTCCATTAATCTTTGATTTTTCTGCCGAATATTGGCAACTTACAGATGATTATGGATTTGTATGATCTTATTCGTTGTTTCCAATGCAACTTTCAGATCCTGATAATTAGACTTGCAAATCCTATGTCTAACAATAATTGTTTATCATTCCATCTATACAAGGTCTCCAAAGGAGCAGCCTTGATACTTATGTGGCAGCTATAATAGAAAAGCTTAATTTAAGGTGTGATGGTTATTCCAACCACTGCTTAAAACTAATCTTAAGGAATAGCTAATCCTTGTCGTTAGTCGAACAAATCGACGATCCTGAGCAGCTGATGGTAATTCTTAATTGTTGCCTAATTAGGGTTGCGGTAATCAATGCATAAGCAAAATGAACCGTCTTTCTAAATTAACTATACCGAGGTCTCAGAATATTGGGTTAGCTATATGAACCTTCTATTTTAAAACTTACTAAATCAGGGTTTCGATTCCTCCAATGATGGTACTAGCCGTCTTGGAGATTTCATAATAATACAGCCCTAAATGGGATGTAAATCTTACCTTTACTTGCCTCTCAGGAGGTAAACATGGTAATCTTAGGAGAAGATAATCAAAATACAAGGTGGTTACAGAGATTTTCCATATCTCAGGCTCTAGTTCACCCATCATTGCTTGTGTCAAATAAGTGACACATTTACATTACAAGTCCACGAATTCTTTAACCGGGAGCATTTACTTGGACAATTCCATTCTGGATATCTTCTTTGAATACCATTAGTTGACTTTTGTACCATATGACCATTAGAATATCCTTGCGGTTCCATGCATTAAACCTCCATACTGATCAGGCATGGAAGCAATCTATGGAACTTATTAAATACATCAATCCTCATATGGCGTTTTTATCATACTGTCTGGTATTCGCAATCGATAGAGATCAAAGAGATATCAACTATGTATGCCGACGCACTTCCTCTTAGAGAGAGGATACTTCTAAAATTCTACGACTGAAGGTTTCTGACAGGGACAGAAGAAATGGTTCTTATGGTTTTTCCTGTAAGTTTTACCTTACTCTTAACATATGGGTTCTTACGGGAAAATTTCTAAAAGTTTGCTAAACTTATGGTCTTATGAGAGACTTAGCAGCCCCTGAAATCAAACGTATCTCCTAGTAATAAAATCACAATAAGGGATTTATCTAGTGTTATTGTTAATGTGAACTTCCTCTAATCATTCATCAGGAGGGTTAAACGCCTCCATTCTTAATCCTTCTAAACTTAGCTAAAAATCTTTGACAGATTTTAGGGCAGTCTCAACTTTAACTGGTTGTTTCTTAATCTATACAACGTGAGTAGCTAAGGTAGACCCATAAAGGATTTATAATGAGTAGGCTTTGAAACCTTAATATGCCCTCTTATTGCCGTTGTTAACCACCAATAATTATTGCATTAAGCTTAGATTTTGGGTAAACTGAATAGGGCACTATCTCAGCCAATGCATTAAAATTTGCAACATACTGTCTATAACCTAGAACTTTTATGGCGAGAGTCAGAAAATTTCATATTCCATCTGTTTCCATCTTGTGATGTGGATGATAGGTTTTTTTTTTTTTTTTTTTTTTTTTTTTTTTTAATAAGGTCCTTAAAACTTGGACCATCACATAATGTATAAGAGAATCCTTCTTGTGGACATCATTAATGTCCTCACTAGTCAAGGGTATTACCATTGAATGATTGTGACGCACACCTTACCGTGTGCTTTCCAGCATAACCGCTGATATACCTAATGGTTTCTACTTCATCCAACAATTACTTGTAATCGATGGTCCCTTTTTACTATTGAAGTCTCTTGACTTCCAAGAGACGAAGTACTTTTAAGTACATCCTAAAAGGAATGGGCTCCTTGCCATATATGATTTTGTTTAGTTTATTCTCCGCATTTGAAGTATGAATAAAGCTCTTCTCATGAGCAGCGACGTGAGTTCTTAGAGTAAGCAGCATCCGGCTTCCTGAACCTTTTCATGACTTTTCTCATAGCCCTTCTAACAGCTACGTTAATTATAGTTCTGGAGATTAACTCCATTAACATTGAGGTTCATATTTGATGCATCATTAACATTTGTCGCATCTCCAGCATCGCGTCTGTTGTTTGTATCTTCTGAGTTTTCCATACTCGAATCTTTGGTATTAAACACCAAATTTAACAAGTGCTTGGGCAATCCATACCTAGTATCTCCTTGAATGGTCAAAGGCTCACCATAAGGAGTCTTGATAACTACTTGCTTCTCATCACATAAATTATGGGTTTGGTTACAAGACGACCAATCCATTCCTATCACTATATCGAGCCCCTTTATTTTAACGGAAACAAGGACAGCGGAAAAGAATAATTCCTAATGGATATAAACATCCATCTAATATTGCTGAAGCAGTCTCTGAGGTACTATCGGTTAATTTTTACTTTATACTTAACGCTTAGAGTTTTAACAGGCAGATTTAATGATTTTTAAAATCTATTGTCTACGAAAGACTTATCTGAACCTGAATCAAATAATACTCTAGCATGAGCGTTATTGGTAAAGAGAGTACCTGTTGTGACATTTTCATCCTGAATAGCCTCTTGAGCATCAATCTGAGAGCTTTCGGTTTTGGTCTTCTTAGCTTCCCCATGCTTCTTGGTTTTGTTTGGGCAATTAGTTTTGATGTGCCCTATTTTATTGCAACCATAGCAGGTTGCGTCCTTTATGTCTTGGCACTCCAAAGTCTTGTGCCCTTCCTTATTACATATTCCACAAGGCTTAGCTTGTGCATTTAAAGTGCCTTTTCCTTTAGTCGCCTTCTTTGGGCAGCGGGTCTTTATGTGCCCTTTTTCGCCACAACCATGGCAGGTCACATCTTCTAACTTCTTGCAATCCAAGGTCTTATGCTCCTTGGACTTGCAGATTCCACAAGGTGAAGGCTGAGATTCAAATCTGCATTTCCCGAGGTGGTATTTCCTGCAGGTTTTGCATCTGGTCTTTTCACCGGTCCGCTGGTTGTCCTTCAAATCCATGCATTCATGGGTCTTGTGATCCGTCTCCTTACAGATGACACATCCCCTGGTCTGATCATAGAAACATTTTCCGAAGTGCTTCTTCCCGCAGGTTTTACATTTGGGTTTTGCCTCCTTTGGCTTGGACGGGTTATAGTTTGAACCGGTCTTACCCTTTTTATAACCCTTATTTGGGGTATTATCGCACTTTCGCTTATGATCCTTTAACACACGGTCCACGGCTTTGTCTACGGCTGTATCTATCATAGCCTGTAACTCGGTGCCCGTTAAGTTCAGTCTTGCATCATTATTCTGATCAACTGGATGATTGTAAGCTTCAGACAAGTCAGCCATGGTGAAGCTTTGAAGACTACAAACCAAGTAGTAATAATTGGTTTAATTATATGGTGAATTTTCGAATTTGATGATTAAATAGCCATGGTACAAATAAGCCATATAGGCGAATAGATAGTATTAAATTTATTTGATTATGTTTTGCCTAGGTTTTTAAATAAACCATCTTTGGCGTTTTAACGGAATATAATCTTTCATATCTATAGACAGGGGATATAAGTCACGACTGTCAATGTCGTACCGACATTTTATATAGCACAAGGGCTTGTTCCCAAGGACTTTTGATGGCACAGGGGCCTTGTCACTAGGGAAAAATTTAAAACATAATCGATGATTCCTTTGGATCGGAAAATTTCATAGTTCATTGTCTTGACAAGAAGTTATAAAATAAAACTATCTTTTTCATGGATTCATCTTTGCCCGTAGGTATACATCCCAAAATGGATGTTTTGGTGTGTACATCATGTTCGACGTTTATTAGCCAAGATTCCTATTGATCGCTTATGCTAAAAAGGGGTTTGGAAGTTCCTAATATAAAGATGACAAGTGTGATTTTATTGCATCACTTTTGTCAGGAGTGTTAACATGTTTTCAGATGTTAACAAAGATCTGAATCTCTTTTAAATAGGTTTTACCATTGTTGCCAGGTCTTTAATGACATTCAAGCTAGGTTATACCTTTTAAGATTCTCTTTTGACATGTATACTGGCAGGGAAGGAATGATACTTATTTTATTCTGGATTTTTATCTTAAATCCTAATTGATAAGTTAATAATAGCACAAATGGCCTAGTCACGTAGACAAGTTAAATTTATAAGCCCAGATTTTATGGAATCGAGGCATTAAGGTTTGAATCAAAGTTCATTACCTTTTCTTGACAGGGAGTTGTAGGCTACGACTGTCTTTAGTCTCAGAGGACGTTAATTATAGCCCGTAGGCACTTCATCCTTAAGGGATGATTATATAAATAAGGGAAATTAGAATAACCCAATTTAAGAATGACTTATGTGATTTTATCGAACCACGTCTGCCAGGAATGTTAACATGTTACTTATGTGATTTTATCGAACCCGTAGGGGTATTCTAGTCATTTAAAAGATTATAAAAGAGATTAATTTTAATTCTGAGACTCGGGTCTGAAATAATCAGTAAAAAACTTAATTTAATAGGTTATATCAGTTGGTGATAAGTCTTATATGCCAAAATGGTTTTAAACCCATACTAGGTGTTTAATACGCGTAAAAAGCCGTTTTAAGCGATTTCCGGGTTATACAGGAAATCTGAGTTTTATGATCAGGTTATAGAGTTCAAAAGACTTCATTTATTATATAAAATCAGTAGTAATTGGATTGGTGTCCAACTATTTTGTAAAACTTATTTTACAAGCAAAAGGGTAAAATCGGTAATTACCGAATTAAGGCAATAACCTTAGGTTATGATCAGGTTAAAATATTTAAAAATCTTCAAAAATCTCAAAATATTATATTACATCAGTGGGTAAAAGGTTTGGTGTCAAAAATTGGGTTTAGATAGACTTTATGCTAATCAGGAGTTGAGTTGGGAATGAATGATCAAAAATTGAAACATTGTGGCCTTTATATAGTGATCTTGATTGCTCAAGATCATGCCAAACAATGCTATACATGTTCCCTGATCAATAACAAGTGTCCCTAGTGCCTAAGAACCAGTAGGGGTCGCTCATGGAAGTGAAAAATATCAATACAAGTCGGTTAAATAGCTGAACAGACACCTGACCGAGTTTCTGCATCTGGGCATGGCTTACGGACCGTAAGGGTCCTAGCCATACGGTCCGTAAGGACCTGGTCAGCAAATAGCAACTTTCACTTGTTGACAGATTTAGCCCCTGCACTTCCAAATGCCATTTCCGACACATCTAAGGCCCGTTAAACCATTTTTAAGGCTCTACAATGATGCCTAAACATGGGGAACATGAAACATGCTCAAAAACATGTCGGATGTCGGTTCGTTTGGTCGTACGACCACGTTGTTCGGTTAATAACGACGAAACACGGACGAACACGAAAAACGATCCAAATTACGCGACGAATGGAATTTTATCAAGCCAATCACTAACATAAAATATTTTTGTGCTTACATAAATTTTTGGGTGTCCGGGTATATTCAGAATGTGAGATATGCGCGAAAATGCAAACTTGTGCACTTTTTGACACTTTTAGTCCCTGTATGAATTAAAAGTTTATTTTTGCGCACGAAACACCTCTAAGCCTATATCTAAGCTATTTAAAGGATAAATAGGGTATGTTTAACTCATGGTCATATTCCGGAAGGTCCGATACCCTACGAATCGACATACTTTTGCAGTTTGACGCAATTAGTCCTTTAATTACGCAAAGTAGTGCGAAATGTCGTTAACTGGTATCCAAGCCTTCCATGGCTCATGATGGGCATTCCCAAGCATATAATTAAATATTACTACTCTCCTATTTGCTTAAATGGTCACCGAAAGGCGTAGATTCGAAAGTTGACGCTTTAGGTCCCTCTATTGCGAAAACTTGCGCATCTCATCATTTAATAGCATTGAAGCCTCATCTAATCCATATTAGACATTCTTGAAAGTATTATTAAACATCACGATGCTTCGGGTTCGCTAAAAGGTCATTCAGAGGTATAATTAAACATATTGACACTTTTAGCCCCTCTAACTTGCAAAGTTGCGCGTAACTTTACTTATAGGTATAAAAACCTTAGACGACTAATAATTGGCATTCCCAAGAGTAGAATCAAATATCTTGAAACTCCTGATTTGTTAAGAGGTCACTCAGAGGTAAGAATTAACATGTTGACGCTTTTAATCCTTCATTGCGCAAACTTTCAATCAATTACGTAAACGGCTACACTTGATCGACAAGTGGCTCATTTGTGAATATAATCATCGTGAGAGGTTATTCAGAAACTTATTTTTGGTATGATAACACTTCCAGTCCTTTCATAATCAAAGTTTTCGATTTTTCAAAAAATTAGTCCCTTAATTTCAGTGTTTGACTTCATTAGGGTTTATTACACGTGTCAATACACCATTGGACGTGATTTTACGAGGTGTTACACCTGGGTGTAGGCATACATCTGACAGATTCAAATGCTAAATATTAAATAACCCACATGTTGGGGATAACTCCTTTGTGGGTTTTATAAGTGGTGAGTCGGTTAATCATGACCAGCTTCCAAACCGATCCCAATTGTATGACAAGCATGTCAATCTGTATATTAAGATTTTAATAAAAATTGTCCCAAGTTATAAGTGGTTTTGTGCCTTGTGCGCCTAAATCAATTTTTATAAACTCTTTTCAAATGAGTCGGTTAATTGTATTTACCAGTGAAAACTGGCGTATTTTCCAAAGACTAAGTGACATGTACCTCTCGAAATTAGGCTGGAGCTACTTGGTGTCAAATAAGAGGATCTTGCAAATCCTCAGATGCCTGAAGTTTGTTATTTCAGTTTCCTGTATTTTTTTTATGATCCTCCTGTGGATCTCTATTACAACGAGTCTGTATATTCTTTTATTTCGGACACTCGGACATTATGGTTTGTAATAGTAATTATCTACCAAGCCTTCCGTTGTGCTATAATATTGTGTTAATTGTCTATGATGATATCAACTACGTCACGTTACTCCCCATCGGGCCCACTGGTAATATGTGAAAATATCGGGGTGTGACAGGTTGGTATCAGAGCCAACATTGAGTGAATTAAACACTAGCCTTTTGTGTTTAATCTCAATGACACAATAAGCACATTCCTTAGACTTCCGAGTCTAGGAAAATGACCAAGGATTATTCTTAATTTTCCTTTTGTCGTTTATATGTTGTTTTTCTTGTTTTGACAGGTTTTATAAAATGCCACCAAGACTTAGTCGCACGCCTTTAGCGTCATTTAGCACCTCTGATTCAAATGATGATTGGAGGCAATCTTTACAACCCACGAGGAGATCCATCTTGCTAAGTACATCACCCTCATATCACCCTTCTTTTGGGCCGCCTATACAAGACGAGCCCCAACATTCTCACCATTCTCATCACTCTCACCACTCACATCACTAGCTACACTCGCATTCATTTCACCATTCTGATTCTCACCATTCTTATTCACCGGGCCAATTTAACCCAAATGATTATATTAATGAACCACCAGGTTACAACCCGTTGGGCCCCGAAGATCATTTCTCGCAGGACATGGATATGGATAGTGATCCAGATCCAGCAATGCTACCGACTGGGATGCCTACGCATCCCATCAGTATTTCCACGGTTCTTCTTATGCAGGATCGCCATATCAAGGCCCCGATTCAGGGGCCGAAAGGTGGAACACTTATAAGTGGGAATTCACCCCTTCTTTTCATAACTCTCCACCACAACCTCCAATGAAGGAACCGCATTTTTAGGCGGTAACTCCACCGCCATTGCCAGTTGAGGAACCACCTCAACAACCACCACAACCACCTCCCGAGCCACCAAGGCAGAGGAGGAATGCATGAATGTCCGTGCGAGGGGGACCGAGATTCAGTTCCCAACAAGCTTCAAGCACTTACCCTCCAATCCCTGAAGATCCACAAATGGGTGGACCTTCTCACGTGGTGCCGGAAAATGATCCCCCGCCGGTTACCTATGCACCACCACCATCGCCAATGGGTTATGAGAACCCAATATCTACTTACCCAGGTTCGTTTGGGTATAACCCGTTTGAATATCAAGCTCCTACGGGTTATGAATATCAAGCCCCTGCCCATGATCCATATCTTGAGGCAGCTCACTTTAACGCCCTTTATCCCTCACCATTTCCTCCTGCATACCCAATTGGGTATCCCGTGCAAGGGTATCAATACTGTGACAACTCGTATTTCCGAACCTATTTTTTGTGTAACTTGTATGAACTCTATGTGACTGATTGATATGTCTGTTTTAATGAATGATTATAAGTTATATGCTACGTGTTATGTGTGATTGTATTACGAGCACGAATAATTAATAACCCTCGATCGCACAAGACTATCTGATCCTATAAGCCCTTTGGGCACACCACTCTCGGCCCACACCCTTTGAACTCGAAACCAAGGGCAGCCTATGCAAGGGTTCGGCCCACTCCCCTATTTAAACCCATACATAACCCTTATGAGGTTTTGCTTCCTCATTGTTTGCAAAAACGCTCAAACACACAAACCCTACTCTCTCTCTCTCTTTCTCTCTTTCTCTCCTCTCGAAGCCGACGGCAACACCCTCTTCCTCGAAGACTTTCTTGCTCGGATCTACTCTTGTTCTACCTTCTAACCGGTTAGTGTTATATCATTGTTTGATTTTCGATATGATTGATGTTTGTTGGACGATTGGCTATATGCTATTCGATGTTTGATGTTTAAAGTGTTATGTTAGTGAAATCCTTGATAAACAATCTATTAGATCATTATAGGGATGGATAAATGCTTTGATAATTAAAAACTGAATGGATGTAATGTAATCGGCTGTATGTATGTGTGTTCGGATTAAATGCATGATCGAACATGAGGTGTTGTGTGATGATTTGAAACCACTGATCTGATAGTCTAATGGATAAGTTGTTGTTTATGTTTTGAATATGATTAGGGTTCATAGAAATTAATGGATAAAAACCTTGATTTGATCGAATAAGGGTTTGGGTAGGAACTGTTGGTTGTGATTGATTGATTGTGTGCAAATATGGAAACTGTTTGAATGATTATAACTAATTTGCATGAATTATGGAATGATATAACCAATCGCACAAACCGGTCGCACAAGGCCAGTCGCACAAGCCAGTCACACAAGGCCAGTCGCACAAGCTAAGATATGTTAGGGTACAACTGTTAAAGCACGTCGTATAACCCCTTTAAGCACAGTCGCACAACATCTTGTGGATCGCACAAGGTTGTGCTGATCGCACAAGATGTTGGGCCACCCAACATAATAGGTTGTGTTATGTGTGTACTTGACTGTTAACGTGTTCTACGTGTTTGCCATGATCATTACGTGTTCGTAACTTGTTAGCTTATGTGTAAACCTATGTGCACTACTTGAACCTAGACCTGACTTGTACGGTAACCATGTTAGGACGTGGTTGACCACATATAGCTCAAGCGACCTTTTGTTTATCTGCCGAGCTAACCTAAGGTGAGTTCACACTTTCTACAAGGCATGGGATTCTCGGTGGTTGGGAATGGGTAATTGATTGAAAGGAAACCTACGTATTCTCTTGGTTAGAATACGTACCTCCACCCTCTTAATTGAAGGGTGACAACATTGTTACTAGACCAAAAACTCTATCATTAAGTCCCTCATTTTTATATCGACTTAATCGCCGGGCCAATGGCAAACGAGTCATTAGTTAAGTAGCGCTATTAGGTTTGACAAGCCTCACACCGTGCCGCAGAGGATGGGAGTGGACTAATGGATCTGGGCACGTCAATGATGATAGACATTGACTTAAGGCACCCAGCTTTCTCAGTCAGTAGTCGATATGGTAACGGGTCTAGTGGGATATTCATGGGGTAGCCCCCACGACTGAGAGCCAGAGTAAAAGGAAATGGTTAATCATGTTTTTCAACTATGGGGTAACCCCCACAGCAAGTAAGCCAGCTAAAGGAAACCTATGTTTTTTAAACAACTTAAAACGAACACCCAACTGTGAACTCGCTCAATATGATTGGTGGCTTGATCCTGGTCATGTCACGCCTCCTGCGGTGATACTCCGCTCAGTGGATTTTGAGGGTGTGACAGATTGGTATCAGAGCCATTGGTTATACTGAACTTGGTTTTAAAAAGGGAAAAGCTTTTTGACAAAACCAGACTATAACCTGTACAGTGCTCAACGATCCACAATGACACTTCGCTCCACGTGCAAGACTCAACACTATAGGTGATATGATTTATGTTTGTATTGCCTTCTTGTTAGCTTAAGTAGTGCATTGATCATGGTATGCTTAGTTAGCGTAACAATTGTTGAATTGAAAACCCTGTGTGCTTACTCTCTTCTGTCATCCCATACTTTCGCACCTTCGCGACACCATTCTCACTTCTGTTTACTTCGATGTGAAGATCATGAGTGGACGCCTTAACTTGACTCAAGCCCAGCTGATGGCTCTAATCAACGAACGAGTTGCTGAGGCACTCGAAGCAGCTCCAGTAGGAGGTATAACCTGCCATTTCGACCTATCCTAGGATGTTTAGATCATACTCTCACGAACCAACTCTTGTGCTTAACCTTGTCTTTTCTTTCTCGCGCGACAGGTCAGCATGCTCAACCTCCCGTGTGTACGTTCAAGATCTTTATGGATTGCCGACCTAGTACCTTCAGTGGTACATAAGGAGCTGTAGGTCTCCTCCACTGGTTCGAGAAGATCGAATCAGTCTTCGAAATGTGTGAATGCCCTGTTGCTAGAAGGGTGAAGTTTGCTACAGGAACTCTTGAAGGTGGTGCGCTCACTTGGTGGAACGCACAGGTGCAAATGCTAGGGTTGGCAGCTTCTAATGCCACCCCATGGAATGACTTTCATAAGCTGGAAGTGGAGTTTTACAACTTGAAAATGACGGGGTCAGAAATCGAGGCGTATACGAAGAGATCGAATGAACTAGCTGCTTTGTGTCCTACCATGGTGGATCCTCCCTACAAACGTATCGAGCTTTACATCAAGGGTTTAGTGCCAGAGATTCAGAGTATGGTGACATCAGCTAACCTTCTCACGATTCAGCAGGTCATACGACTATCCCACCGTCTCACTGACCAGGCAGTCGAGCAGAACAGACTGCCAAAGCGTATTAGTGCTACCACTACTTCTGATGCTCCTAGCGACAACAAGCGCAAATGGGATGGAAAATCAAGCAAGGGTTCAGCTTCTGTTCAGTCACAGTCTCAGCAGCGAGGGACTGATGACTACAAGAGCCCTAGTCAACAATCCTCTGGTAACCAAGGTCAGGGTGGGTACAGGGGAAGCCACCCTAAGTGCAATCGATGTAACTTGCACCATAGCGGGCCGTGTAGCAAGGGTAACTGCCAGAGATGTAACAAACCAGGTCATGCAGCCAAAGATTGCAGGAGTCTGTATCCTGCAAATTAGAGGCGACAGCAGCAGCAGCCTCCGCAGAACCAGCCTCAACAGCAGCAGCAGAGGGGTAACAACAAGGGATGTTTTCAGTGTGGTGCTGAGGACCACTTCAAAAGAGATTGCCCCCAGCTGAACGAGAACCAGAACAACGACAACAACCAAGGAAATGGGAACAACAACAGGGATAACAACGATGGCAATGGTGCCAGGGGACGTGCTTTTGTGATTGGTCAGGGTGATGCGAGGAACGATCCCAACGTTGTGACGGGTAAGTTCCTACTGGATGATTTCTTTGTTTCTGTTTTATTCGATTCGGGTGCCGATACTAGCTATGTGTCCTTAGAAGTTAGTCAGATGCTTAAGCGTACCCCAATTCCCTTAAACACCAAGCATGTTGTAGAACTAGCGAACAGTAAAAGTCTTGAGGCCACACATATAGTTAAGGGTTGTAATCTCATTTTATTTGATCAGATCTTCTCTATCGACCTTATCCCCATCGTTCTTGGTAGCTTCGACATCATCATTGGGATGGATTGGTTATCCCAACATCAAGCAGAGATTCTTTGCAAGGAGAAAATCGTCCGCATTCCTCGTTCTGGTGAGGAACATCTCGTAATTCGTGGCGAAAAGAGTGGTGCTGTTGTGAGCATCATCTCGTTCCTTAAGGCCCAGAAGTGTTTGCGAAATGGCCACACTGCTATTCTAGCTCTCGTTTCTGACACCTCAACGAAGGAAAAGAAGATAGAAGATATTCCGATCCTACGCGACTTCCCTGAGGTATTCCCTGAGGAATTACCTGGTCTTCCGCCTCATCGTCAGGTCATCGAGCTAGCTCCTGGAGCAGCACCCATAGCTTGTGCACCTTATCATTTAGCCCCATCAGAGTTAGAAGAACTGTCCGCGCAATTACAAGAACTCTTGGACAAGGGTTTTATTCGTCCTAGTTCTTCGCCCTGAGGAGCACCAGTTTTGTTTGTGAAGAAGAAAGACGGTACCTTTTGAATGTGCATTGACTATCGCGAACTCAACAAGGTAACCGTGAAGAATCGTTACCCTCTTCCTCGTATCGAAGACCTGTTCGACCAGCTGCAAGGGTCGAGCTTTTACTCTAAGATTGATCTGAGATCGGGCTATCATCAGCTGAGAGTCCGAGACGGGGACATCCCCAAGACGGCATTCAGGACTCGTTACGGACACTGCGAGTTTCTGGTCATGCCTTTTGGGTTGACAACCGAGTGTGCAAACCTTACTTGGATAAGTTCGTTATTGTGTTCATCGACGACATCCTGATCTATTCCAAGAGTCAGGAGGAACACAAGCGTCATCTACGACTCATTCTAGAACTTCTTCGAACAGAACAGCTTTATGCTAAGTTCTCGAAATGTGACTTCTGGCTACGTGAAGTCCATTTTCTAGGCCACGTGGTTAATCAGGATGGGATTCACGTTGATCCATCCAAGGTGGACTCAATCAGGAATTGGCCTGCACCTCGTACACCAACTGAAATCCATCAATTCTTGGGTTTGGCGGGTTACTACAGAAGGTTTATTAAGGATTTCTCAAGAATTGCGTAGCCCCTTACTGTTCTTACTCAGAAGGGTGTCACCTATCGTTGGGGTGATGCTCAAGAATCCGCATTTCAGAAGCTGAAGTTGAAGCTTTGTAGTGCACCTATCCTCTCATTGCCTGAAGGCACAGACGATTTTGTGGTTTATTGTAGCGCATCAATCCAAGGACTTGGTTGTGTGTTGATGCAACGTGAGAAGGTCATTGCTTACGCATCACGCCAACTTAAAGTTCACGAAAAGAACTACACTACTCACGACTTGGAGTTGGGAGCAGTGGTTTTTGCTCTTAAGATATGGAGACATTACTTGTACGGTACCAAGTGCATCATTTACACCGATCACAAGAGTCTCCAGTATATCTTCGATCAGAAGGAATTGAACATGCGACAACGTCGATGGGTCAAACTCCTTAACGACTACGAATGCGCCATTAAGTACCATCCAGGCAAAGCCAACGTGGTGGCTGAAGCCCTCAGTCGAAAAGAAACCACACCTAAGCGTGTACGTGCGTTACAGCTTACTATTCACTCTAGTCTTCCTGCCCAAATTCGTGATGCTCAGGTCGAAGCATTGAAAGAAGAGAACATCAGGGTTGAGTCCCTACGATTGGAGAAACGGTTAGAACTAAAGGAAGACGGTGCTTACTACTTAGCGGGGCGCATCTAGGTTCCATTTTATGGTAATCTATGTGAGCTTGTGATGGATGAAGCACACAAGTCTCGTTACTCAGTACATCCTGGTTCTGATAAGATGTACCACGATCTCAAAGCTACGTACTGGTGGCCCCACATGAAAGCTAACATAGCGACCTATGTTAGTAAATGTTTGACTTGTGCTAGGGTCAAGGTTGAATACCAGCAACAACCAGAGATTCCCACATGGAAATGGGAGCAAATTTCCATGGACTTCGTTACTGGCTTACCTAGATCTCAACGAGGAAACGATACCATTTGGGTGATAGTGGATCGACTAACCAAGTCTGCATACTTCCTGGCTATCAAAGAAACGGATAAGTTCTCCACTCTAGCAGACATCTACTTGAAGGAAGTAGTCTTGAGGCACGGGGTGCCAACTTCCATCATTTCTGATCGTGACCCATGTTTTTCCTCTGATCTGTGGCAAGCGATGCACAAATCCTTTGGCTCGCGCCTAGACATGAGCACATCGTATCATCCACAGACGGATGGGCAGTCTGAACGCACCATCCAAACTCTTGAAGACATGCTTCGAGCATGTCTTATCGACTTTGGTAGCGGATGGGAAAGACACCTACCTTTGGTAGAATTTTCATATAACAACAGTTACCACACTAGCATCCAGGCTGCTCCGATCGAGGCGTTGTATGGACGGAAATGCCGATCACCCCTATGCTGGGCAAAAGTTGGTGACAACCAAATCACTGGCCCAGAACTCGTCGTCGACACGACAGAAATGATTGCCCGGATACGAGAATGAATGGCAGCAGCTCGTGACCGTCAGAAAAGCTACGCTGATAAGCGCAGGAAACCAGTCGAGTTCCAGGTTGGGGATCGAGTGCTACTTAAGGTTTCACCTTGGAAAGGTGTGATTCGTTTTGGTAAACGAGGCAAGCTAAATCCACGTTATGTTAGACCTTTCGAAATCACTGAGAGAATTGGCAAGGTGGCCTATAGACTGAATCTACCTGAAGAACTCAGTGTAGTTCACAACGTATTCCATGTGTCAAATCTGAAGAAGTGTATGTCAGATGAGACCCTCCTAGTTCCTCTCAAGGAACTCACTATCGACGATCAGTTGCGATTCGTCAAGGAACCAGTAGAGATTATAGACCGAGACGTTAAGGTTCTCAAACGTACCAGAATACCCATTGTTCGAGTTCGTTGGAACTCCTATCGTGGCCCAGAGTTCACCTGGGAATGAGAAGACCAAATGAAAGACAAGTATCCCCAATTGTTCGAGAAAAGCGAAACCACTACTGAGGCTCAAGCTACTGCGGAATTTCAGGACGAAATTCCAAACCAACGGGGGAAGGATGTGACACCCTAGGAAAACCAGGAAACCACACAACCTAACTAGCTTCCTCAGTAACTACGTGCTAAATTTCGGGACGAACTTTCTTTCAACTTGGGGATGATGTGACAACTCGTATTTCCGAACCTATTTTTTGTGTAACTTGTATGAACTCTATGTGACTGATTGATATGTCTGTTTTAGTGAATGATTATAAGTTGTATGCTACGTGTTATGTGTGATTGTATTACGAGCATGAATAATTAATAACCCTCGATCGCACAAGACTATCTAATCATACAAGCCCTTTGGGCACACCACTCTTGGCCCACACCCTTTGAACTCGAAACCAAGGGCAGCCCATGCAAGGGTTCGGCCCACTCCCCTATTTAAACCCACACATAACCCTTGTGAGGGGGACCGAGATTCAGTTCCCCACAAGATTCAAGCACTTACCCTCCAATCCCTGAAGATCCACAAATGGGTGGACCTTCTCACGCGGTGGTGGAAAATGATCCCCCGCCGGTTACCTATGCACCACCGCCACCGCCAAAGGGTTATGAGAACCCAATACCTACTTACCCAGGTTCGTTTGGGTATAACCCATTTGAAAATAAAGCTCCTACGGGTTATGAATATCAAGCCCCTGCCCATGATCCATATCTTGAGGCAGCTCACTTTAACGCCCTTTATCCCTCACCGTTTCCTCCAGCATACCCAACTGGGCATCCCGTGCAAGGGTATCAATACTATGACTAGGCATGAGCAAATGGTATAAAATACCGATCCCATCCCAATCCCGACATGTTTCGGTATCGGAAACGGTATCCACATTTTGGTTTTTTCGGTATCGGTACGGTACGGTATCGGTAAAATACCGACTTTTACCCTCAAAATACCGATACTGTACCGATACCATACCGAACTGACATGTTTCGGTATCGGTATCGGTATCAAGTATTCATGAAATTTCGGGATCGGGATTATCGGTATCGGGACGGGATCGGGATTATCGGTATCGGGACGGGATCGATATTTGCTCATCCCTAACTATGACAACTCGTATTTCCGAACCTATTTTTTTTGTGTAACTTGTATGAACTCTATGTGACTGATTGATATGTCTGTTTTAATGAATGATTATAAGTTATATGCTACGTGTTATGTGTGATTGTATTACGAGCACGAATAATTAATAACCCTCGATCGCACAAGACTATCTAATCGTACATGCCCTTTGGGCACACCACTCTCGGCCCACACCCTTTGAACTTGAAACCAAGGGCAGCCCATGCAAGGGTTCGACCCACTCCCCTATTTAAACCCACACATAACCCTTATGAGGTTTTGCTTCCTCATTGTTTGCAAAAACACTCAAACACACAAACCCTACTCTCTCTCTCTTTCTCTCCTCTCGAAGCCGACGGCAACACCCTCTTCCTCGAAGACTTTCTTGCTAATGGATCTGGGCACGTCAATGATGATAGACACTGACTTAGGGCACCTAACTTTCTCAGTCAGTAGTCGATATGGTAACGGGTCTAGTGGGATATTCATGGGGTAGCCCTCACGGCTGGGAGCCAGAGTAAAAGGAAATGGTTAATCATGTTTTACAACTATGGGGTAACCCCCACGGCAAGTAAGCCAGCTAAAGGAAACCTATGTTTTTGAAACAACTTAAAACGAACACCCAACTGTGAACTCGCTCAACATGTTAACATTCCTGGCAGTGTGACTGAGAGACCACACTAGCTTCCAAAAGTACTTGGATCTTTCCAAGCCACCCTCGTGGCCTATATGATCAATATGAATTGTAAGGACTCTAAAAAATGTCCCAATTTTACCCGTAAGTGAAAACCCGGACCCCTGAAACCCTAATCCATATAAAAAATCAAGAAAATCAAGAAATATATGTTCAGGCAGGCCACGTAAGCCTTAAGGAAAGCTTACGCGGGCCGCGTCAAAGCTAGGTTGACCGGATAAGTGTTCCGGATACACGTGTTGACCAGCTGGCATACCTACTCGTGACCAATCAACCCTATGCGTAGAATAGGTGGTTAGGCGGGCCGCGTAAAGATGTTCTAAGGTTTACGCGGGCCGCATGGACCTCCAATTTCAGCTATAAATAGCTTAGCTCAGGGGCTTTCATTCTGTGTCGACGAAAACTTTCAAAAACGAAAGTATAATACTCTGAAGTAGAAAAATCAATTAATATAGCGAGGCGCTGCTACGATACAGGGTATTAACTCGATCGCTGCTACGATTCAATGTTCGATCGATTAAAACTATCCAATGGATGTTTAAGTGCTGCCCACATTAGGGTTATGCTTTGTCATTCGTCGTGAATTCGATGGATGTTTAAGTATCGCACTTTGTCATTCGTTGTGAGGGTTTAATCTCGTGAGTTATCGTAAATGCTGTATTAGTTACTGACCTAGTTCGTGTGCATGTTATTAATTTAGGTTACAAGGCTAAACCATAGGCTTAAACTCTGCCGTTAAATCTGCAATGTGAGTCATTCTCTTTTTATCAAAATTACTTTCAAAATCATGTTTGCTTTCAAAGTTATAATTACAGGGATTAAATCTTTGTAGTCTCCAATTTACAGCCGGTATGTGGGGTTTTGTATACATTACTTGATAATCGTCACCATTGGACAACGAGTTAGCCAAGGGGTGATATGACCATAGTCATAGACACCATTGGACAATGAGGTTACCAATGGATGGTCGAGTGACAAATATCGTGGGTAGTTGGTTGATATATGGAAACATTGGAATCGCTCTTAATACTGTAAATTATAACAACGTGTCGTTTTAGTAAAAAGAATGATTCACCAATATTTTCCGCTGACAAAACCTTTTTCAAACATGTTTCAGGTGATCTGTTATGATCTAGGAAAAGTGTCGTGAAGAACTACAAGCTTAAGGAAGTGGCTCAATATAAATAAGGAAACATGTTTTGTAAAATAAAGATTTCCCAGTGAAATCACCTTATTGTAAAGTACCGGGGTTTTATCCCGAATTATGAAATAAAATAATCGGGCATTTGCAGTTTTAAAAAGATCCTGTTAAAATCTTCCGCTGTAAACTCAATTAAATAATACCACAGGATTTTCTGTCCCGCGGCTCCTGAACTGGGTCAAACCGGGTCGGGGGCCGTGACAGAAAAAGGTGGTATCAGAGCCACTGATTTAAGCCAATTAAGTATTTAGAAAATACTTAATTTTACTGATTGCCATTTTGTGATTATGTGATTTATTAACTGACTATTTGTTAATTACAGTATGGGTAAGCAAAAGCTTTCGAACATCTATCTTAAATTAAATAGTTCGCCAAAAGAAAAGGGAAGTTCATCCCAATCCTCAAAATACTCAGTAGATACTGAGGAGGGAATATTTGTCCGTAAAGGCCATTATGAGGAACCACTTTCTCCTAATAAAAGAAGTTTGATTATTAGGAAAAGTCAGGAGAAAATAAAGAAATCTCAATCAAAAGAAATGAGAGTTAATCAGGAAATTCAGAAATTAGGCAATAACCCACCATGGGAAGACAAGTTAGATGAAAAATGGGCAAATCTCTATATGCTAGCCACTGCAGCAGTAAATGCAAATCTTTAAAATACCCTGACCCAGTATTAGCACCTTTATCACCTACAAGCCAGAAACTTTACTCAGTAAATAAATAAGTTTCCAATAAACCCTAGTATGTTTAATTGTCAGTTGTCCTTTGTAATAAATTAACCACACGGTATGCAATAATACTTGAAAAATTATTTGTGAAAAATTTGTTATAAAATTTTAACTTAGCATTTTGTGTGTATTTTGCATATATGCTAAACAGCATGAATGAGTTATCTAAAGCCCTTCAGAGTCTCAATCTTTATCCGGTAAAAATAGAAGTTTCCAAAGACTTTACTGGTTACATACCCGATGTAGAAGAACCTATGGAATTCAACGCTCCACCTCCAGAGAAACCAAAGCCCAAGAAAAGGAGAAGATTTGTAGGTTGGAGA
Source organism: Helianthus tuberosus (assembly GCA_030545235.1). Classification (NCBI taxonomy): domain Eukaryota; kingdom Viridiplantae; phylum Streptophyta; class Magnoliopsida; order Asterales; family Asteraceae; genus Helianthus; species Helianthus tuberosus. The sequence goes on along the minus strand of CM060411.1, from coordinate 147,547,435 downwards.
CGTGTACGCAGGAGGAAACCAACAACTAGGAGAATTCCCAAAATAGAGAATCCCATAGATAAAGGAAAAGGAATTGCAATTGGGGAAGATTCCAGGTAAGTAGAAATGGAAATTGGGGAAAGTTCTAAGCAAGTCGACGAATTGCCATTACAAGAAGAGTTGGATCAAATATTGGCAAGCTGTGATATTCTCAGTCCCATAAATAACAACCTTTACCCTTATCCTGCTGAAACTCAACTTCCAATAAATTTGGAACCAGCCATCCCAGAACCTCTGATCCACACCCAACCTCTAGGAATGGATGAATGGTGGACCAACGACTGGCAGTTTCAAAACCTACTTAATAACCCTTTTACGTTTTTCCCTCAGTTCGACCCAGAACCTATACCAAACCCACCAATGAGCAATGAAAACTTAGCTGAACTCCGCCATTTTGGTGAGGAGTTGATAGGTGCGGGGAATAGGATTCGAGAGGTAGGAGAACAGATCTCCTGGAAGTACGACGAGAGGGAACGTCGCTTCTAAAATACCCAGGGATAGGATGGTGGTGAATCTATGATTATATAATAGTAATAGTAATAATAAAATAAGTATGTAAAATAACTTACCAATAAAACCTTTGTAAGATAACGGTGTGTAATGATGCATAATATATAAAATGGGAATCGAGAAATCGATAATTTTGGCTATATGTGTGTTGAGAAAATTGTATGATTGTTTTGTGTATAATTGCTATTTATTCTATACTAATAAATTATATATATTAATTATCAGATGGAAAACGCTAATAATGAACCAGTTAACGAGGTTAACCAATCTGAGCAACACCCGGAGGATCAATTTATGACTAGGCAAGATATAGAAAATATCGTTACTCAAGGAATAGCCAAAGCTATTCCAGCAATCCTTGCTGCTGCTCAGAAACCTGTTGAACCTCAACAAATTATTCCTAGTGTCACACAAGGCGACAATTTTAGTAATAGTTTAAATGGAGGCGACAACCATACTAATAAAAACAATGATGGGATGCAAGCACCACTCCTTAAGAAAATGAAAGGTGCAACACCTGGTTGCACTTACAAGGAGTTTCTTGCCTGTAAACCAGCTGAGTTTGCAGGTAACGAAGGGGCGACTGCTGCACTACGTTGGTTAGAGAAAACCGAGGCAGTAATTGCAATAAGTAAATGTGACGAGGAAGAAAAGGTAATGTACACATCACATCTGTTTAAAGAAGGGGCGTTAGAATGGTGGAATACGGTACTTCAAGCCAAAGGAAGAAATGTGGCCTATGCCATGAATTGGGAAGAATTAAAAAGTCTGATGGAAAGAAAATTCTGTCCCGAGTATGAAAAGAAACAAATGGCAAATAAATTCCTGAACCATCGAATGATGGGTGTAGACTGTCGAGGATATACTTCTACATTCTTCGAATATGCGAGAGTAGTACCAACCCTGGCTTCGCCAGAGCCGGTGCTCATTTCCCGCTATATTTGGGGATTAATTGGCGAAATCCGTAATATCGTTAAAGCTGCGAGACCTCGCACTATTGACGATGCGGTAGAATTAGCAAACACCCTAACTGACGAGCTGGTACGCACAAGAGATGAAATTACGAAAAAGGAACTGGCTCAGAAAATTACCCAAGGATTTCGTGTGGGTAATAGTAGCAACTTCAAGAAAAGAGGAACAGGACAATCCTCAACTCCGCCGTTCTGCAGGAATTGCAGAAAGAAACACTATGGAAGATGTAATGTAACCTGCAACTTTTGCAAAGTTGTAGGACATCGTGAAGAAGACTGCAAAAAGAAAACCAGGATCTGTTATAACTGTGGAGAAGCTGGGCATTTCAAAACAGAATGTCCTAAATTGGTCAAACCAATAGATCACAAAACCAAGACAGCTGACGGAGCTACTAAGAAGAATGCCAGAGCATTCCAACTGACCACTCAATATGCAGAACTCATTCCAGATGTGATAGCTGGTACGTTCTTAGTCCACAACGTATACACAAAAGTATTATTTGACTCTGGTGCAAACCAAAGTTTTATCAATACTTCTTTCTGTCAAGCTCTTAATTTACCTTTAACCAACCTTAGGCAGATTTTTACAGTCGAAACGGCAGATGGGAATTCAGTTAGCATAGATAAGGTTTTGCAAAAAGAAAATATAGAACTTTCAGGTCATAAATTTCATGCAAACCTATTACCAATGAATTTAGCTGGGTTCGATGTTGTGTTAGGAATGGATTGGTTAGTAGCCAACCATGCTCGAATCCTTTGTGATAAGAACTCCATAGAAATTCGTGCACCCACCAGAGAAGTACTTATGATTACAGGAGATAAGCCACGTAAACCCATGAAGTTCATTTCAGTAATGAAAGTTGCTAGTTATGAACGAAAGCAAGGAATAGTGTATATGATTTCAGTAATCATTAGTACTAAGAATAAAGAACTTAAGGAGATTCCTATAGTCTCAGAATACCCAGATGTATTCCCGGAAGAACTCCCGGGGTTACCACCAGACAGGGAAGTAGAATTTAGAATCCATCTAATTCCTGGAACTACACCGATAGCCAAGGCACCTTATCGGTTAGCACATACTGAAATGCTAGAATTGAAAAAGCAATTAGATGAATTACTAAGTAAAGGATTCATACAACCTAGTTCATCCCCTTGGGGAGCACTAGTGTTGTTCGTAAAGAAAAAGGACGGTTCAATGCGAATGTGTATCGATTATAGGGAATTAAATAAGGTTACAATTAAGAATCGATACCCATTGCCTAGGATTGATGATCTATTCGATCAACTTCAAGGAGCTAGATATTTTTCTAAGATAGATTTACGCTCCGGATATCATCAATTAAAGGTACAAGAAGAAGACATACCTAAAACTGCTTTTAGAACTAGGTATGGTCATTACGAGTTTGCAGTCATGCCCTTCGGACTAACAAATGCACCTGCAGCATTCATGGACATGATGAATAGAATCTGTAAACCGCATTTGGATAAGTTTGTAATTGTCTTCATCGACGATATACTTATTTATTCCAAAAGTCAGGAAGAACATTGTCAGCACTTGCATGCACTCTTAACTTTGTTAAGAAAAGAAAAGCTTTATGCCAAATTCTCGAAGTGTGAATTTTGGTTACAAGAAGTACAATTCTTAGGACACATGGTGAATCACAAAGGCATTTACGTAGATCCTGCTAAGATTGAAGCAATCACCAAATGGAAGGTTCCGCAATCAGCAATGGAAATTAGAAGTTTTATAGGATTAGCTGGATATTATAGACGGTTTATTAAGGATTTTTCCAAGATAGATGTACCATTAACTAAGCTAACCTGTAAATCAGTTAAGTTTGAATGGGGACCTAAACAAGAAGAAGCCTTTAGTATTTTGAAGCAAAAGTTAACAAATGCTCCAATTCTAGCTTTACCAGAAGGAGCAGAAGATTTTGAAGTATATTGTGATGCTTCAAAGCTAGGATTAGGATGTGTGTTAATGCAACGCAAGAAGGTAATTGCGTATGCATCAAGGTAATTGAAAAAGCACGAGGAAAACTATACGACTCATGATTTAGAATTAGGAGCCATAATTTTTGCCCTTAAGATTTGGAGACATTATCTGTACGGAAGTAAGTTTTACTGTCTATACAGATCAAAAAAGTTTAAAGTACATATTTGGGCAAAAAGAGTTAAACATGAGACAAAGGAGATGGATGGAGATCCTAAGTGACTACGACTGTGATATCCAATATCATGAAGGAAAGGCAAATGTAGTTGCAGATGCTTTAAGTCTTAAATATCAGGAAAAACAAAGACGAGTTCGTGCTCTTAGATTAAATCTACAGTTAGATTTAATGGAACAACTAAAGAAGGTCCAAGAGACAACAATCAAGGACGATGCTGAAGGAATGAAAGGAAGAATAAAGGAATTAGAGCAAGGAAGTGATGGAATTTGGAGATTCCATAAGAAAAGAATTTGGGTACCTAAGCAAGGAGATTTAAGAGATAATATTTTAGAAAAAGCTCATAAATCTTGGTATACCATGCATCCTGGTAACAATAAAATGTACCAAGATTTAAGAAAAAACTTCTGGTGGATAGGAATGAAAAAGGACATAGCTAGATATGTTTCTAAGTGTCTTACTTGTTCACAAGTTAAGGCGGAACACCAAAAACCCTCAGGTCTACTTCAACAATTAGAAATGCCTGTATGGAAATGGGAACTCATAACAATGGACTTTGTTACTAAGTTACCCAAAACTAGAAAAGGTAATGACGCGATTTGGGTAATTGTAGATCGATTAACCAAGTCAGCTCATTTTCTACCCATGAAGGAAACCTTTAGCATGGAAAGATTAGCTAAATTGTATGTAGACGAAGTAGTATCCTTACATGGAGTTCCACTCTCCATTGTATCGGATAGGGATAGTCGTTTCACTTCCCATTTCTGGACTAGTTTCCAGGAAGCAATGGGAACTCGACTAAATTTGAGTACTGCATATCATCCACAAACAGACGGGCAAAGTGAAAGGACGATACAAACCCTAGAAGACATGCTCCGAGCAGGTGTGATAGATTTTGGTGGAAACTGGGATGATCACCTACCCTTAATTGAATTATCCTATAACAATTGTTATCATACAAGCATCGAAGCTGCCCCATTCAAAGCACTGTATGGAAGAAAGTATAGAACTCCGGTTTGTTGGGCAGAAATAGGAGAAAGTCAATTATCAGGTCCTGAAATAGTACAAGAGACTACTGACAAGATTACTCAGATCAAGGAACGACTGAGGACTGCTCGAGATCGTCAAAAGAGCTATGCTGACAATCGACGCAAACCACTAGAATTTCAAGTTGGAGATAAGGTACTCTTAAAAGTTTCTCCTTGGAGAGGAGTAGTGCTGTTCGGTAAGAAAGGAAAGCTGAGTCCAAGATATGTAGGACCATTTTCAGTCATCCAACGAATAGGACCAGTTGCCTATCGCTACAACTTCCAGAAGAGTTAGCTGGAGTACGTGACGTATTTCATGTATCCAATCTCAAGAAATGTCTATCTGACGAGTCCCTGGTAGTACCTCTTCAAGATATAGAGGTAAACAAAAAGTTAAAGTTTGTTGAGAAGCCATTACAGATAGAAGATAGAAAGATTAAGTTTCTCAAGCACAGGCAACTAGTTCTAGTCAAAGTCAAGTGGGATTCGAAAAGAGGATCTGAATACACCTGGGAGCTGGAATTGGAAATGAAACGAAAGTATCCTCACTTATTTAGTGAATCTCGAGGACGAGATTTTAAATAAGGTAGGGAGGATGTAAGGAATCTCAAAAATGTCCCAATTTTACCCGTAAGTGAAAACCCGGACCCCTGAAACCCTAATCCATATCAAAAATCAAGAAAATCAAGAAATATAGGTTCAGGCGGGTCGCGTAAGCCTTAAGGAAAGCTTACGCGGGCCGCGTCAAAGCTAGGTTGACCGGATAAGTGTTCCGGATACACATGTTGACCAGCTGGCATACCTACTCATGACCAATCAACCCTACGCGTAGAATAGGTGGTTAGGCGGGCCGCGTAAAGATGTTCTAAGGTTTACGCGGGCCGCGTGGACCTCCAATTTTAGCTATAAATAGCTTAGCTCAGGGGCTTTCATTCTGTGTCGACGAAAACTTTCAAAAACGAAAGTATAATACTCTGAAGTAGAAAAATCAATTAATATAGCGAGGCGCTGCTACGATACAGGGTATTAACTCGATCGCTGCTTCGATTCAATGTCCGATCGATTAAAACTATCTAATGGATGTTTAAGTGCTGCCCACATTAGGGTTATGCTTTGTCATTCGTCGTGAATTCGATGGATGTTTAAGTATCGCACTTTGTCATTCGTTGTGAGGGTTTAATCTCGTGAGTTATCGTAAATGCTGTATTAGTTACTGACCTAGTTCGTGTGCATGTTATTAATTTAGGTTACAAGGCTAAACCATAGGCTTAAACTCTGCCGTTAAATCTGCAATGTGAGTCATTCTCTTTTTATCAAAATTACTTTCAAAATCATGTTTGCTTTCAAAGTTATAATTACAGGGATTAAGTCTTTGTAGTCTCCAATTTACAGCCGGTATGTGGGGTTTTGTATACATTACTTCATAACCGTCACCATTGGAGAACGAGTTAGCCAAGGGGTGATATAACCATAGTCACAGACACCATTGGACAATGAGGTTACCAATGGATGGTCGAGTGACAAATATCGTGGGTAGTTGGTTGATATATGGAAACATTGTAATCGCTCTTAATACTATAAATTATAACAACGTGTCGTTTTAGTAAAAAGAATGATTCACCAGTATTTTCCGCTGACAAAACCTTTTTCAAACATGTTTCAGGTGATCTGTTATGATCCAGGAAAAGTGCCGTGAAGCACTACAAGCTTAAGGAAGTGGCTCAATATAAATAAGGAAACATGTTTTGTAAAATAAAGATTTCCCAGTGAAATCACCTTATTGTAAAGTACCGGGGTTTTATCCCGAATTATGAAATAAAATAATCGGGCATTTGCAGTTTTAAAAAGATCCTGTTAAAATCTTCCGCTGTAAACTCAATTAAATAATACTATGGGATTTTCTGTCTCGCGGCTCCTGAACTGGGTCAAACCGGGTCGGGGGCCGTGACATGAATCATGGATATTAACATCAAATATGATGTCTCAATTAAAGCATCCAATTGAGATGTTCTGCCTACGGGCCAATTTATAATTGTGACAAAGACAGTTATATTTTGTAACTTCTTGTCCAAAAGGCGATGTATTATGTTCGACCCTTAAAATCACTGATCCAAAAGATCATTGATAATACTTGAATTGTCCTAGTTACAAGGCCATGTGTGCCATTTAAATGTCCTTCGAGACGAGCCTTTGTGCTATATGAAAATGTCTTTACGACATTGATAGTTGTGACTAATGCCCCCTGTCTGTAAATATAAAGGATTATATCCTACTTGATTTCCAATAATGGTTCATTTGTAGCCTAGGCAAATCATAATCAAATAAATTTTAACCTGTTATCCAAAATGGTCTATATGGTTTATTAATACCATGGCCATCTAATCATCAAATACGGTGATTCATTATGTAATCTAAATAAATCATTATTGTTTAATTTTAGTATTCAAATCATGGCTGGCTCCGATGAAGCTAATAGTCATCCAGTGAAAGGAAACAATAATGATACCAGGATAAACGTTACTTGTGCTGAATTACAAGCTATAATAAACACAACAGTTACTCTAGCGTTTCGAACCATAAAGTATCTTTCAAACTAACCGGTCTAAGTCTTTGACTTAAATAAAGACCCGTTAGTATCATAATAGGTTATTAAACCTTCTATACAGATTAAGTAGCTTAGGTAGCAGGTATTTGCATAAGATCTTAGGAATTATACGGCTGAGTAGCATCTTTGTGTCACACCCCGACCACGTGAGACAATGAAACGTGGCGGAAACGTCGGGGAGTGTTGTAACAGAATTAATTGTTTCACAACCATGGAAATTAAAGTTTCGTTTTATTCATCAAATAGGAGAGTTACATTGTTTTAAACAAGAAACAAGGAGTACATAACAAAAATTAACTAGTTCTTGTCTTGTTTTAAGTCACTACGGCACAGGTCCGCCTAAGTATGTCTCGATAAGTCCTATGCATCAACTCCTGAAAACACATGTGAAAATAGGTACGTCAGCATAAAAATGCCTGTGAGATACATAGGTTTTGTGAAAATAGGATTCATGACTTGTAAGTTTAAGAAAATGTTTAATAAAGTTTAGTCATGAACCTTGTAAATTGATTTGTTTTGTAAATCGTTTGAAAAACAATAAGTTCAGATGATATGTATAAATAAGAGAATAATGTATGGTTAAATGAATAACCATGTAAAATGAGTTTGTATAAGATAAGTTGTTTGTAAAACAATGTCTTGTGAAAAGTATGTTATTTGTATAAAATGTTATATGTCTCAAATTGAAATGATTCAAATAATACTACGATATGTAATACCATACAAACACTTATATATAGGAAGTACCAGCGGCGTATCCACCATGCTTGTATCATATTACACACGCCTCGTTACTTAACTCACTTACTCAAACCAAATCATCAAGATGTAATGTTTAACAATTGTAGAAATGTTTAGGTATAGTCAAATGACTATTGTCAAATGGTTCAATAGATACAAATGGTTCACATAATGTAATATAATGTGTTCATATGCTGGATGAGCATATGCAACAAAATGTAATGTAAAACAATGTACTAAGTATGCACACAATGGACATACATAGCATGAAATGTAATGTAAAACAATGTACTAAGTATGCACACAATGGACATACATAGCATGAAATGTAATGTAAAACAATGTACTAATAGTGTACTAATGAACATAGCAAGTATATGATGTGAAAACATGGAAAATCATGAAAGTAACAAGTAAGCACATGTGTTTCACCCCAAAACAGTTTGAAAACAGTAAAAGAGGAGTCTATGTACTCACTTGAGATTGCTTAGTAGTCCTTGAGTAACAACCAAACAATGCTAGAGATCACAGATATCAAACGGCACCTAATATAGGTAACTATGTTAATATACCGGACCTAAATCGGAGGATTGGATAGAATGAGGGTTCATAAACCAAATGAGTATGGGAACTCATGTAAGATGGTTTAACAAAGCCCACATACTAAAATGAAACCTAACCTAAGTGCTTACGACCCATTACGACCCGTTTAGGTAGCTTATGCTACTTTAATGCGTCGTTCGCGTAAAACGCGTTCGGAACGCCTAACTAGCCCTATGATAAGTAAAATATGCCTTAACATGTCTAATATTGTTACCAAATCAGTTAAGTGACAAAAGTTTGGGTTACTTATGCTTAAACATCAATTATGCATAGAAAGGGCATTTTGGTAATTTACCTAAGGCATATAAACTACCTATCATACAACTACTTAAACGAAGCGACCATAAGGTATAACCTCGGAAGGTTATTCCCTATATACTATGGTCACCTAATGTGTTTGGTCAGATCCTAATGATCGACCAAACGGGTCGGGTTCGAAGGTATAAGAGATTGATTAGATCGCTTACCCTTACGACCCTAGACAAGCACTAAACTAAAAGTGACGAGCTAAGCATGTTAAAACATGCTTAACTAAGTTTAGAAAACAGGTTTGGTATCAAAACAAACGGTTTTGATACCTAAGAGTAGTTTGGTTACAAAATACGCAAGAATGCTCGTTTTGGCCGAAACTACGACTCGTCACTGAGCCTAGATAACGTGGTAATCAGTAGGTATAGTTACTAGGGACTATAACCATCGTGATTACGCTCATGTTATGAAGTTCAAATGAACATCGCATTGACCATAAACTGGTCAACGCAGAAAGTCAAACAAATTTTGACTTTTAACGCTAAAAGAATAAAAGAACGAAGGAACACTTACAAAGGGTCCCCGAAAGGTTTGATTTCCAAATATTTCTCAGGTATGAAGCGTTCTTACACCTCAACTTAGAGAAGTTTTCAGAAATTAAGTGGGTTTTTGGAGTTGGGATGGATGGGTATTTATAGGATTTGGACCACTGTTAGGATCGTTTCTTGAAAACCGTGATCGAATCTCATCCGTACACTTGTTGGAATGTTATGGAACCCAATTTGGCCCCCCACCATAAGAGATCAACATGTGGCAAAGGATTTGGGAGTGGTTAACAGCTGTCAACAGCTGGCTGGAAGATTCTGAGGTTCTGGAGACCCCTTACGGACCGTAAGGGTCATGGCTTACGGTCCGTAAGCCAACAACTTTGGCAGAATTACAGTTTTGGTCCCTGTTTGTGTTTTGAGCTATTTCCGACATGTTTAAGGCCCGTTAACCCCATTTCAAAGCTCTAAAATGAAGTTAAAGTATAGGGAACTTAAAATGTGCTCAAAAATATCTCGGATTTTGGTTCGTTTGGCCGTACGGTTGCGTTGTTCGGTTAATTACGACGGGAGTCGTAACGAACGCAAAAACGATCCAAATTAAGCGACGAATGGATTTTTGACAAGCCAAACTTTAAAGCATAATATTATAATGCTTACATAAATTTTTGGAGGTCCAGATGTATTCAGAACGTAAGATATGCGCGAAAGTGCAAACTTGTGCACTTTTTGACGCTTTTAGCCGCTATTGATCAATAAAGTTTATTTTAGCATACCAAACTCCTCAAAGCCTATTTCTAAGCTATGTAAAGGATATTTGGGGTATGTTTAACTTATGATCAAGTTCCGGAATGTCTGTTACAGTTCAAATTGGCATACTTTCGCAGTTTGTCAACTTTAGTCCCTGTAAGCGAATAAAGTTGATTTCACCACACCAAACCTTCCAAAACATACATCTAAGTTATGTAAAGGTTATTTAAGGTATTTTAAGCCTATTTCACTCTTCCGGAGTGTTTGTTGCATTAAACTGGTTATATCTACGCATCAGAGCGCGTATAACCCTCCAGAAAGCGATTTAAAGCTTGAAATCGAACAAGAGTTGATATGTGCAAACGATACACATATTTTTACAAATCCCAAGTATGAAATACAATATTTCATTGGTTTGGTATTTGTTTAATGGTTGAAGTGACACAGGTGTCACAGTCTCCCCTACTTTAGGAAATTTCATCCCGAAATTTAGTTTTAGAGGAAACTTGTGAAGACAGCTGTGACGGTTTCGCTTTCAGACAAATCCATTGAACCCTTAAGTAAAAATCTGGGCCATGTTAGGATTCTTAGCGAAAATGTCAACCCTCAAAGTGAAGTCCTTGTAGTAACAAAACATGGAGTTTCGAACTACGGGCTGAAAAAATGTTTCTTATGAAGACTCATCATAGGAAACTTGGTGTGTGATTGAGATCAGAATTGGGGAGTGTAAGAATAAATGACATTGGTCGAGGTCTAAGACTTCTCCTGTATCATTACTCTTGTCACTATAGGTCTTAACACATGACAAAACTTCCTGTGGTTTCTGTGCACTGAATTCCATAATTATGTAGGCCTCCATAATTACGTAATTCCTTGCACAGTCCGCACAATTCATTTCATAATGTGTATGGGAAAAAATCAAACGAATAATCCTGTGGTGATTTAACTTGACTACAATAGAGTCTCTTTAACTAGGTCACCAAAGGATTAGATCAACGAACAATCTCTTGAACTAGAGCACCCGAGGGCCTATTTAACTACATAAACACATGATATCTTTAACTAGATTGCCGAACCAATCTATTTAACTAGGTCAACGAAGGATCTCTTTAACTAGACCACCAGAGGGCCTCTTTAACTATATCAACGCATGATATATTTAACTAGATTGTCGAACCAATCTCTTTAACTTAGATCGACGAAGGATCTCTTTAACTAGACCACCAGAGGGCCTCTTTAACTATATCAACGCATGATATATTTAACTAGATTGTCGAACCAATCTCTTTAACTTAGATCGACGAAGGATCTCTTTAACTAGACCACCAGAGGGCCTCTTTAACTATATCAACGCATGATATATTTAACTAGATTGTCGAACCAATCTCTTTAACTTAGATCAACGAATGATCTCTTTAGCTAAACTACCCAAGGGGAATATTTAACTACATCGACGGAGAATGTCTTTAACTAGATTAACGAATCAATCTCTCTAACTAAACTACCCAAGAGGAATATTTAACTACATCGACAGAGGATGTCTTTAAACTTTGGAATAGTACTTTATAATCCAAGGGACTTAACTACAACGTAGAAGTCCATTAAGGATTTAAGATAGTGCCTTTGGATATCCTACTACGAATCCCTTATACGAAGATATGGAAGATTCTACAAGGATTTGGATAAAAAAATTTGGATTACACAAAAACACAAAAAGGGAATACATAATCACATAATCACATAATTGTTTAATTTGGCCTTTAAGTTATCTTTGGACGCAGAGACTTAAAGCACACCAGGAATCCAATCCGTGGATTTCATTTGGCACTTTAAATCATTTTTTTTTTCAAGAATCTATCTATGAAGATAGGATGATCTTCCAAAAATTTGATTTTGTTTTCAAAGAAACATAATATTCGAATTAAGGTACAAAACAATATTAGGATTTTACGGAAATACCCTTTGGTACCCTATTATGGATTTATAGTGGTACTTTTGGGTATTCATCCAGAGTTGTAACTTGCGCCTTGTACTTCGTTTCCTTGGAAGAAACGGGTAATTAGGATTTTCGTGGAAAACGCAAGAGATAATAAAATGGAAGAATTTTGGGGGTAGTCTGTTCTTCAAGGAATACGGCTCCTTGATTGTCGGTATTGTAGGGGATACGTTGTTTATACATGCCATCACATTTGTACATTGCAATGTAAAATAAAAAGATTTATTTATAAACAACAACAACAACTGTTCCATGGACCTTGACAACAAAAGGAAATAATACATAAGGCTTGATTATTTCTAAGCAGCATTGTCTTTTAGTTGGTCCGATGCTCATCCCTGCGTTGGATTCGTATTAGCAATCTTTGGGCAATTTCTTCGGAAATGGCCCATCTCGCCACAGTTGAAGCAAGGACCTGGTGGACAACGAGCTTGAGCAGGATTTACTTGAGGTTGGTTTGGACCACCTTGGTTTGGGGTAAATTGACAAGCATTTACCAGGTGACCGAGTCGCCCACATGATGCACATAAACGACACTATAGGTGAGCTAAGTGGTGTGCATTACATTTGTTGCATATCGGTGCAGTACCGGCATAAGGTTTCCTTGCAGGAGGTTGAGTTGGTTGGTTGCGGGTGTTTTGGTTGGGTTGACCAGCAATCGCACAATTCTGCGAATCCTTACGCTTCTTAGAAGGTTCGGTTTTGCTTTCCTTGGTTTCCTCCTGAACATTAGCTGCTTGTTTCTTGTCGCCTTTCCGAAAAAGTTTGCCCTTTCTGATCTGAGATTCGGTTAGGGTAGCAGATAATTCAATGGCCTGTCTAACTATGGTAGGATTACTACCAGTAACAATGTCTTGAACTGGGTCAGGGAAACCATCAATGTATTTTTCGATCGCCTTATCCAAAGGCGTAACCATGGTAGGACACAACAGGCTCAGCTCCTCATATCGATCAGTGTAGGCTCGATGTTCACCGCTGTCTTGTTTAAGATCGTCGAATTCCCTTTCTAAAGCCCTAAGTTCATGACGAGGACAGAACTCCTTCATCATCAGAGCTCGAAGCTCTTCCCATGTTTGAGCCAGTGCCACATCGGCACCCCTATCTCTCATCACACCATTCCACCATGTCAAAGCCCGTTTCTCAAAGACACCAGATGCGAAATCTACCTTTCGCTCATTTGGGCATTGAACATGCCTGAAGGTGCTCTCTAGACTCTCAAACCGTTGCAGAAGTGCAGTCGCTCCTTGAGACCCAGAAAACTTTGATGGCTTAGCCGAGTTGAACATCTTGAAGTTGCAGGGGGCATTATTGTTGTTGAGGGCTTGGTTACATTGAGCAACGATGTTCGGGATTGCAGCAGTCATTTGCTGTGTAATGACAGCTGCCAGCTCTTCAATAGACACCAAATTTTCGCGTCGTGGAGGCATTCTAAAAGGGAAACAAGAGAGAAAACAAATGAAATGGCATTGGGTAAGAATAGGATGTTACAATTACCGACCAAAATCATGGTTGATGGTTATTTGTTTGAACCACGAAGCAAACAAACAACACAAAGGCTGAATCAAAGCAAATAGATCCTCATAGTGTATCGCGAAGACATGCTCGCCTATAAGTGGACACTCACCCCAAGAGTTCCCAGGTAAGAGTGACTGGTCCGATTATGTGGATTTGTACGAACACTCTAGCCTTAGACAGAAAACCCAGGGTACAGGCATTCACTCTTCCAGTTTGCACGTGTTCACACTATTTAGGACCCAAAACTTTGACGAAAGTTTTGAAAATTCAAAGGGATTCAAAACGTTATACAGAGGGTTCAAAACCTAGTAATCAATCATCCTAGAACAGATGATTAGTTTTCAAAGCGGTTTTGAAATTTATGTTCTTGTTGTGGTCGTCGCCTAAGGATAGGTGACGGTATTGTTTTGTGACTAAACGCAAGTAAACTCGTGTTAGGGTCCTAGGAAGGTTATAGACTAGGTCAAAGTATTACTAATAACCTAATTCCCTATAACCATTGGCTCTGATACCAACTTTTCTATCACACCCCGACCACGTGAGACAACGAAACGTGGCGGAAACGTCGGGGAGTGTTGTAACAGAATTAATTGTTTCACAACCATGGAAATTAAAGTTTCGTTTTATTCATCAAATAAGAGAGTTACATTGTTTTAAACAAGAAACAAGGAGTACATAACAAAAATTAACTAGTTCTTGTCTTGTTTTAAGTCACTAAGGCACAGGTCCGCCTAAGTATGTCTCAACAAGTCCTATGCATCAACTCCTGAAAACACATGTGAAAATAGGTATGTCAGCATAAAAATGCCTGTGAGATACATAGGTTTTGTAAAAATAGGATTCATGACTTGTAAGTTTAAGAAAATGTTTAATAAAGTTTAGTCATGAACCTTGTAAATTGATTTGTTTTGTAAATCGTTTGAAAAACAATAAGTTCAGATGATATGTATAAATAAGAGAATAATGTATGGTTAAATGAATAACCATGTAAAATGAGTTTGTATAAGATAAGTTGTTTGTAAAACAATGTCTTGTCAAAAGTATGTTATTTGTATAAAATGTTATATGTCTCAAATTGAAATGATTCAAATAACGCTGCGATATGTAATACCATACAAACACTTATATATAGGAAGTACCAGCGGCGTATCCACCATGCTTGTATCATATTACACACGCCTCGTTACTTAACTCACTTACTCAAACCAAATCATCAAGATGTAATGTTTAACAATTGTAGAAATGTTTAGGTATAGTCAAATGTCTATTGTCAAATGGTTCAATAGATACAAATGGTTCACATAATGTAATATAATGTGTTCATATGCTGGATGAGCATATGCAACAAAATGTAATGTAAAACAATGTACTAAGTATGCACACAATGGACATACATAGCATGAAATGTAATGTAAAACAATGTACTAATAGTGTACTAATGAACATAGCAAGTATATGATGTGAAAACATGGAAAATCATGAAAGTAACAAGTAGGCACATGTGTTTCACCCCAAAACAGTTTGAAAACAGTAAAAGAGGGATCTATGTACTCACTTGAGATTGCTTAGTAGTCCTTGAGTAACAACCAAACAATGCTAGAGATCACGGATATCAAACGGCACCTAATATAGGTAACTATGTTAATATACCGGACCTAAATCGGAGGATTGGATACAATGAGGGTTCGTAAACCAAATGAGTATGGGAACTCATGTAAGATGGTTTAACAAAGCCCACATACTAAAATGAAACCTAACCTAAGTGCTTACGACCCATTACGACCCGTTTAGGTAGCTTATGCTACTTTAACGCGTCGTTCGCGTAAAACGCGTTCGAAACGCCTAACTAGCCCTATGATAAGTAAAATATGCCTTAACATGTCTAATATTGTTACCAAATCAGTTAAGTGACAAAAGTTTGGGTTACTTATGCTTAAACATCAATTATGCATAGAAAGGGCATTTTGGTAATTTACCTGAGGCATATAAACTACCTATCATACAACTACTTAAACGAAGCGACCATAAGGTATAACCTCGGAATGTTATTCCCTATATACTATGGTCACCTAATGTGTTTGGTCAGATCCTAATGATCGACCAAACGGGTCGGGTTCGAAGGTATAAGCGATTGATTAGATCGCTTACCCTTACGACCCTAGACAAGCACTAAACTAAAAGTGACGAGCTAAGCATGTTAAAACATGCTTAACTAAGTTTAGAAAACAGGTTTGGTATCAAAACAAACGGTTTTGATACCTAAGAGTAGTTTGGTTACAAAATACGCAAGAATGCGCGTTTTGGCCGAAACTACGACTCGTCACGGAGCCTAGATAACGTGGTAATCAGTAGGTATAGTTACTAGGGACTATAACCATCGTGATTATGCTCACGTTACGAAGTTCAAATGAACTTCGCATTGACCATAAACTGGTCAACGCAGAAAGTCAAACAAATTTTGACTTTTAACGCTAAAAGAATAAAAGAACGAAGGAACACTTACAAAGGGTCCCCGAAAGGTTTGATTTCCAAATATTTCTCAGGTATGAAACGTTCTTACACCTCAACTTAGAGAAGTTTTCAGAAATTAAGTGGGTTTTTGGAGTTGGGATGGATGGGTATTTATAGGATTTGGACCACCGTTAGGATCGTTTCTTGAAAACCGTGATCGAATCTCATCCGTACACTTGTTGGAATGTTATGGAACCCAATTTGGCCCCCCACCATAAGAGATCAACATGTGGCAAAGGATTTGGGAGTGGTTAACAGCTGTCAACAGCTGGCTGGAAGATTCTGAGGTTCTGGAGACCCCTTACGGACCGTAAGGGTCATGGCTTACGGTCCGTAAGCCAACAACTTTGGCAGAATTACAGTTTTGGTCCCTGTTTGTGTTTTGAGCTATTTCCGACATGTTTAAGGCCCGTTAACCCCATTTCAAAGCTCTAAAATGAAGTTAAAGTATAGGGAACTTAAAATGTGCTCAAAAATATCTCGGATGTCGGTTCTTTTGGCCGTACGGTTGCGTTGTTCGGTTAATTACGACGGGAGTCGTAACGAACGCAAAAACGATCCAAATTAAGCGACGAATGGATTTTTGACAAGCCAAACTCTAAAGCATAATATTATAATGCTTACATAAATTTTTGGAGGTCCGGATGTATTCAGAACGTAAGATATGCGTGAAAGTGCAAACTTGTGCACTTTTTGACGCTTTTAGCCGCTATTGATCAATAAAGTTATTTTAGCATACCAAACTCCTCAAAGCCTATTTCTAAGCTATGTAAAGGATATTTGGGGTATGTTTAACTTATGATCAAGTTCTGGAATGTCTGTTACAGTTCAAATTGGCATACTTTCGTAGTTTGTCAACTTTAGTCCCTGTAAGCGAATAAAGTTGATTTCACCACACCAAACCTTCCAAAACTTACATCCAAGTTATGTAAATGTTATTTAAGGTATGTTAAGCCTATTTCACTATTCCGGAGTGTTCGTTGCATTAAACTGGTTATATCTACGCATCAGAGCGCGTATAACCCTCCAGAAAGCGATTTAAAGCTTGAAATCGAACAAGAGTTGATATGTGCAAACGATACACATATTCTTACAAATCCCAAGTATGAAATACAATATTTCATTGGTTTGGTATTTGTTTGATGGTTGAAGTGACACAGGTGTCACACTTTGCACATCTAGCTCAGGTAAATACTTTTAACTTATTTTCCCTTATACGGGCTTGGGATACGGTATAATATAATACCGCTTGGTCGGGTATGAAATCATTTAATCGGATTGTGATTAATAAATTGCATAACCCGTTTTAATCTGTTTTGTTTGATAACATAAACATTGGGGGTTAATACGACCGTGTCCTGGATATCCTCGGCTCATTTAAATTATAAATGGCCACGACCAATGCACGGGGTGTAGGCATACACCTGGCAGATGCAAATGCTAAATATTAAATAACCCACATGTTGGGGATAACTCCTTTGTGGGTTTTATAAGTGGTGAGTCGGTTAATCATGACCGGCTTCCAAACCGGCCCCAATTGTATGACAAGCATGTAAATATGTATACAAGATTTTAATAAAAATTGTCCCAAGTTATAAATGGTTTTGTGCCTTGTACGCCTAAATCAATTTTCATAAACTCTTTTCAAATGAGTCGGTTCCTCTCGAAATTAGGCTGGAGCTACTTGGTGTCAAATAAGAGGATCTTGCAAATCCTTAGATGCCTGAAGTCTGTTATTTCAGTTTCTTGTATTTTTTATGATCCGCCTGTGGATCTCTATGTCACACCCTGGCTTTGCGGAAGCGTGGTTAACTTTGGTGTGACTTCTTAATATCATAGCTTAACCATAACAAGCTATATGAATTTAAAAAAACCATGCAAGTCATCCATTAAGTTTTGAAAACAACATACAGTACCATTGTTTTAACATATAACCATAACCTTGTTCAGTAGACATTACAACTTATAACATAGCATAAACGTGGTTTAAGGATTGTGTCTTGTCCAGGAAAGAGACACATTCCCCTAAACCCTGATGACTTCATGACAAGTGCAGCGGAAAACGTTCCATACCGTGCCAGATCCGTTTAATTTCCTGAAATACATGTGAGTTGAAAAATCAACAATAATGTTGAGCGAGTTCATGTGTAAGTGAGTATGTAAAAACACTTGTAAGTATAAAAGTTTCCTGGTATGTAGCAGTGTAAGAGGACTTGTGATCACCAATGGTTTGCAAGGCCATTAGCATGTTGTGAAATGCAAGTAGGAAAGACACAACCCTAGCCGATTTTTGCGTTGGGTACCAAGTCACTCCAGGTCCGTTCTGTTAGTCCTCCGAGAGGCCTGTTCTGTTGGACCGGGAGCTGGGCTCGCCACACCCAGATAGATCTACCGCTCGAGTCCCTCGGTGTTCTAACTACCCATTCACATGATCTAAACCTCCTTACGTAATTCATACCGTGTATAAAGTACTTGTAAACAAAGTAACATGTATTTCACCCCCGCGGTTAAGTAAACTGAAAACAGTTAGAGAAAAGGGGGACATGAACTCACAGTGAATGCGCGTCTCTACCAAGTGTCTCCAATGCAGTAAGCTGTGCAACGACCTACAAGTGCTAATTCTATTAGACGGACGGCCGTGCCTTAGCTTTATAGTTTAAGTCTTTGGGAAATAGTTAGACAACTATTTCATGTTTATGTTCTGTATACACTTGGTAGTTATACTTCTTCCCAAGGATGGGGGATACAATACAGGTGCGTAAGTTACGTTTTATCAAACTTGTGGTAATGTAATTACCGGTGTAACTTATATGTTTGTGGAAGCGTTCGTACAGTTTTGGAATCATTAACGCTTTTATTTTTACTCTAAAATAATATTTATGTATTTTCACAAAATAATCATAAACAGTGTTGTGACAAATATATTTATCACGTTAACCCTTGTGAAAATCCCACCTCCGGATATGTAGTAAAATATAGTGCTGGCGAAATTTATGTTTCGAAAATATGTCCAAAAACAGTTCTAACACTTGTTGTGTAAATAAGCCTAAGTGTTAGGTTTTTAGAAAATTTCGCCAGAGTTCCCTCTGTAACTGGAGGTGGCCACGCTTTCAAGCGTATCATTTTCTTTTAACAAATCAATTCAACAATCTTCTTTATTCAATCAAACAATTTCTGACACAACAAACTAGTCGACAAGCATGTAAATTTGCATAATCGCATGAACTTGTAGTTTTTCTGAATCTATAGTGTAAACACCCTTTATATATGTAGATCTTTATATAAAGTAACTTTAATCTTGTAGAAACCCCGTGTTTAGAGAAATCCGTCTTTACAACTTCTAGTCATTTTTCCCAAAAATAGTTATTTGTCGGATCTTTTCATTTCACAAGTGTCTACACACTTGTGGTTTATAAAATCATATTTATTAGTGTAAGATCCATCTTTAGAAAAACATGATTTCTTTAAAGTGTGGTCTTTCTAAAATACCACTTGCGGATACGTAGATCCGCTAGTTTTAAACACCATTTTACCGGTTAAATCACTTTTACACAAGTAAAATATTTTTACACAAGTTCATGTATCTTGTGTGGTAGAGTTTCACCTTTAACCCTTGTATTTAGTCAAAAACGAGCTTATGTGAAGATCCATGATCTTACAAAGTCGGGTTAAACGGAGATCCGAGCTACCACATCATAGATCGGGTCTCAATAAACACATATTTCAAGTCCTATGACTTTTACACAAGTTATATGTCTTTAACCACCATTTTAAGTATTTTTAGTAGACTTTTAATCATCATCTTTCATTTTAACGAGATTCAACCGACAATATTCCTTTTAACCACTTTAGATGAGTGTAAAAACAAGTTATAAATGATATACCTCTAGCTCAAGGCTAGGGATGAATCTTGGCGAAAAGTGGGTGGATAAAAGCTAACGGTAGAGGTCCTTCGTGTTCCGAGTGCACCAAGACTCCTAATATGTAACCCGTGAAGCTTGAATGATCTTGGAATGGAGTGAACTAGAACCGAAAGTATGATGTATGTGTGTGGTGGGTTCGGCCGTGAGCCACAAAGAAAGAGGGAGAGAGTTTTAGTGTGGGTTTGATTGTGATAATGTTCAAGGGTGTTTCGTGTTTACTTATAGGCAATTATGAGATGGTTATCCAATGGTTACAATGTTCTCTAGATACTATACAATAAGCAATAAAATAATCAAGAGTGTACCATGGTGTTTCCCCATGGTTATGGGGCCGGTTAGGGACTTTGGGGGGGGGGGGGGGGTTGGTTCGATCTTAAATGGTTAGTTAGGGGGTTTAGTTTAGTTAATTAGGTTAACTAAGTATTTAACTTAGTTAGTTGTATGTTACACGTTATGGCGGGTGTTAGGGTAATCAGGGACCCTAACTGGCTCAGAAAAATATATTTAGTGAAAATAGTAATATTTTCGTGTCCCGGGTAATGTCCGGTTGTTCGGTTGGATAGTAATCCGTTAAAGTGTTTCAAAAGCTTTAAAGTGTCGTCATTGATACTTTTAGTGACACCATTTAATTCCAACACTTTTAGAAAGTGTCTAGTGATATTTTTCCCATATTTTGGCACTTTACTAGTCAGCTAGAAGCTGGATTAATTTTTTTTTAAAGTGCTGTGTTTTGTACTTAAAGTACGTTTTTGGCACATCCGAATCAGTGTATCTTATCCCTAGAGACGCGGTACCATAACCCTTGTATTCCTACACTCACTACCAGTGTAGCCAAAATATATGAGGCTCTTAACAGGCCTTAGAGGCAGTGTCTGCCTGATGCTGGTTATATCAGCATGTTCACTGTGTATCCGTTTAGTGCTACTGTGCTTTTTGTGCATCATGTTTGTCACTAGGGTTCAGCATGTAAATAATGTAGTGACAGCAATTAAAGTATGATGCAAGTAAGTGCATGTATCAGTATGCAGGTAGCAGTTTATCAGCTAGTTTTAACAAGCACAGTAATTAAGCAGTAATTAATCATTAATCAAGTTGTACGGATACCTGGTTTAGTGCGGGTTGTCACATTCTCCCCCCGTTAAATAAATTTCGTCCCGAAATTTAAGTTCTGCTTGTAGAAGCAGGGTTCTTAGGAAATAAGTGGGGGTATTTCTCTTTCATCCGGTCCTCACGTTCCCAGGTGTATTCAGGACCATGTCTGGCATTCCAACGAACCTTGACGAGCTTGACACTGCTCCGGCGGGTCTTGTTAACTTTCCAATCTGTGACCTCGACAGGTTCTTCAACGAAGTGGAGCGTGTCGTCAATATGAATCTCGTCGATAGGAATGGCAACGTCAACTTGAGTTGGACTTTTCTTTAGATTGGATACATGAAATGTATCGTGAACACCATTTAGTTCAGCAGGTAGGTCCAACTTGTATGCTACTGTCCCAATTCTTTCCAGAATTCTGAAAGGACCAATGTAGCGCGGATTCAACTTCCCACGCTTTCCAAAGCGTGCCACCCCTTTCCAGGGTGAAACCTTCAATAACACCATTTCTCCGACTTGGAAGTCCACATGCTTCCGGTTTGGATCCGCGTAGGCCTTTTGTCTGTGGCGAGCGGCTTCGATGTGTTTAAGTATTTGCGCAATTTTGTCTGTCGTCTCTTGGACGATCTCGGGACCAGCAAGCTGCCTATCACCTGCGTCAGACCAACATAGTGGTGATCGACACTTGCGTCCGTATAGGGCCTCAAATGGCGCGACACCAATACTGGTGTGGTAGCTGTTGTTGTATGAAAATTCGACCAAAGGTAAGTGTTCATCCCAGCTACCGCCCAAATCCATAACACATGCCCTCAGCATGTCTTCCAAAGTTTGTATCGTTCGCTCGCTCTGGCCGTCAGTTTGCGGATGGAACGCAGTGCTCAGATTCAATTGTGAGCCAAAAGATTCTTGGAAAGATTGCCATATTCTTGACACAAATCTTCCGTCTCTATCAGAGATGATCGAGAGTGGTACTCCATGACGTGCTACGATCTCTCTCATGTAAATTTCCGCTAGTTTACTAGTACTGTCTTTCTCCTTGATTGGCAGAAAGTGTGCGGATTTTGTTAGGCGGTCAACAATCACCCAAATCATATCATGGCCTCTTGGCGTTCTTGGTAGTTTCGTAACAAAATCCATTGAGATTTGTTCCCATTTCCACTTGGGAATCTCAGGTTGTTGCAGCAGCCCCGAGGGCTTCTGGTACTCCGCCTTAACCTTCGCGCAAGTTAAACATTTGCTCACGTAAACAGCAACGTCGCCTTTCATCCTAGGCCACCAATAGTAATCTTTGAGATCCTGGTACATCTTATCCGATCCAGGGTGGACAGAGTACCGTGACTTGTGCGCTTCGTTGAAAATAACTTCCCTTAATCCACCAAACAGAGGAACCCAAATCCTTTTCTCAAAACATAATGTTCCTTCCTTGTTTGGTACCAAAAGCTTCTCCATCCCACGGAGATATTCTTCCTCAAGGTTTCCCTCCTTGAGAGCTTCCTTTTGTGCAGCACGAATGCGCGAGGGAAGATCGATTTGTATGATCATTTCCAAAGCTCTAACCCTTATGGGCTTGATTCTTTCTTTACGACTTAGGGCATCGGCAACTACATTCGCCTTCCCTGGGTGATACTTTATCTCGCAGTCGTAATCGTTCAACAATTCAACCCATCGTCTTTGCCTCATATTCAACTCCTTCTGGTTGAATATATGCTGTAGGCTTTTGTGATCTGTGAAGATTGTGCACTTCGTACCATACAGGTAGTGTCTCCAGATCTTTAAAGCAAAAACCACTGCGCCAAGCTCTAAATCGTGTGTGGTATAATTCTTTTCGTGCACTTTCAGTTGGCGTGATGCGTAAGCAATGACCTTTTGGCGTTGCATCAACACACAACCCAATCCTTGACGTGATGCGTCGCAGTATACCACAAAGTCATCAGTACCTTCTGGTAGAGCTAAGATTGGCGTGTTACAAAGCTTATCTTTCAATATCTGAAACGCCTCATCCTGTTTGATTCCCCAATCAAACGTCTTGTCCTTCTGCGTGAGGAGCGTCAAAGGTTGAGCGATTTTCGAGAAATCCTCGATGAACCTTCGATAGTAGCCAGCCAAACCTAAGAATTGCCGAATCTCGGTTGGCGTCCTCGGCGTTTCCCAATCCTTGATTGCCTCGATCTTTGCGGGATCAACATGAATTCCATCCCCATTAACTACATGTCCAAGAAACTGGACTTCGCGTAGCCAAAACTCGCACTTGGAGAATTTGGCGTACAGCTGTTCCTTCTTTAGCAGCTCCAGTATGGTTCTAAGATGTTGTTCGTGTTCAGCCTTCGTCTTTGAGTAAATCAGGATGTCGTCGATGAATACAATCACGAATTTGTCTAAGTATGGCTTGCAAACCCTATTCATTAGATCCATGAATACCGCAGGCGCGTTTGTCAAACCAAATGGCATAACGAGGAACTCGTAGTGTCCATAACGAGTTCGGAAGGCTGTTTTCGGGATACTTTCCTCCTGTATCCTTAGTTGATGGTATCCAGATCGAAGATCGATCTTAGAGTAACAGCTTGAACCTTGAAGTTGATCGAACAGATCGTCGATTCTTGGCAGAGGATACCTGTTCTTAATCGTCAGCTTGTTCAATTCTCTGTAGTCAATACACATGCAGAAACTTCCGTCCTTCTTCTTGACAAACAAGACCGGAGCTCCCCAAGGCGAGAAGCTTGGTCGGATAAAACCCTTGTCTAACAACTCCTGAAGTTGTGTCGACAATTCCTGCATCTCAGACGGCGCAAGTCTGTACGGTGCCTTAGCCACAGGCGCGGCGCCTGGAACTAAGTCAATGTGAAACTCCACTTGCCTCTGAGGTGGCAGTCCAGGTAAGTCTTCTGGGAAGACCTCTGGATACTCCCTTACGACAGGGATGTCTTCGATCCTTGGCTCAGCAGCCTTCTTGTCCACGATGTGCGCCAGAAAAGCAACACATCCCTTCTGTAAACACTTCCTTGCTTTCAAGCAGCTGATAAATCTTAGCGGCGTGTCACGCTTCTCCCCGTGAACCACAATTGTCTCACCATCATCGGTTAGGATACGAACAACTTTCTCGTGACATACTATCTCAGCCTTGTTTCTAGATAACCAATCCATTCCTACCACCACGTCGAAGCTTCCCAATTGGACTGGTAGTAGATCCAACGTAAACTCGCGTTCTCCCAATTCTATCACACAACCTCTGATTACTTCGTCGGCTCCAACTAACTTTCCATTAGCTAATTCGACCGAGTAGGGAATGTCTAACTTAGTAGCAGCTAACCCAAGCATATTCTTAAATTCTAACGACACGAAGCTATAATCGGCACCAGTATCAAATAAAACGGATGCATAGCGTTGATTGATAGGGAACGTACCCGTAACAACATTTGGATCTTGGCGTGCTTCTCTGGCTTCTAGTTGGAATACTCTACCACGGGCCTGATTCAACGTTAGGCAGTTCTTCTTAAAATGCCCGATTTCCCCGCAGTTATAGCATCCGAGCCTCTGCCCGTTTCCATCCCCATTTCCAGCTGGGGTGTTGTTCTGGTTGACATTGCCAGCCTGATTTGCATTGTTGCCTCTGTTTCTGTTTCCTCCAAAATTTCCTGGTAGGCGGTTTCCATTTCCACCACGGTTATCATTCCTATATCCATATCCTCCCTGGCCTCCGCGGCCGGCAGGGACCCAACAAGTATCCTTAGAGTGACCACGTTTCCCACACACCTCACATACTTTTAGCCCACATTGACCAGAATGGTGACGCTGGCAGGCGTTACACTTGGGCTGGGTGCCCATATATCCCCTTCCTTTCCTTCCACTGCCAGTCGTACCCTGAGCTGGCGTGTTTGGTGCTCCTCTCTTACCATCACCGCTAACACTTTGTTTGAAGTTTGAAAACTTTCTTTTGTTACTTCCTGACGACTCAACATGAGTCTCTTTCTCCTTTGCCTTAGCATCACCAAACCTGTTTAGACGAATCGCCTCCTCGGTGAGAGCCACGCTCAAATCGATGGCTTCAGTGATAGTCGCTGGTTTGGAGGAGGTTACCATGCTTATTATTTGGGGAGCCAAACCCCAAATGAAGCGCTCGATTCGCTTGTATTCAGGCGTAACCATGTAAGGAACCACTTGAGATAAGTCGTGAAACCTCTGGACGTATTCCGCAATCTTTGGTCCATCCATCTTTAAGTGCCAAAATTCAGTCTCCAACCTTTGAATTTCTGCGCGTGAACAGTACTTTTTGCGCATCAGTTCTTTCAACTCGGCCCAAGTCAGGGCGTAGGCGGCAGCTTCGCCTAGTGTTTGGACTTGTAAGTTCCACCAAGATAGGGCTCCGTCTAGAAACAGCCCTGAAATGTATGTGACTTGCTGATCCTCGGCACACTTGCTCATGCGTAACACAGAATCGGTTTTCTCAGCCCAGCGGGTAAAGGCAACTGCACCTCCTGTGCCATCGAAGTTAACTGGTTTGCAGTCTAAGAACTGCTTGTAGGTGCATCCTGCACGTATGTTAAAACATGTGTTTGGCATTAGCATCATTGCTAAAGATGTCCAGCTAGGACATGGTAGGTTCGATTGGCGTGGTATTACCGTGAGGTGGATTGTTATTGCCTTGGTTAACACTTCCGCTTGCTCCTGGCTGAGATGCTGCGTACTGTGCTATGGCAGCAGCAATAATCTGCTGGAGTTCTGCCTCATTTGTTGGCATGTTTGGTTCGCGTCTTGGCGGCATCTTCTAAAAGATGGTTTAAGTTGGTTAGGCCATAGTAAGGCTCCGTTGTTATAATACGTAAATCAGTTCGTAATATAGTGTACGTATATAACGGTAGTAATAGTATAATCACATAACATCTCATGTTATCACATATCACAAATATCAATCACACAACATCCCATGTCAAAAACATAAACAAGTAATCAAGCGAATCCGAATATGGTGAGAAAACTGCGATTGCCATATAAATGAGACCACATCGTAAGTGTATACATACAATCATCAATCACTAGGGGCTACATCACCCCTGTCAAAAGCTACATCAGTATCAATACAACATCAAATACATAACAAAAGTCAAGTCATAACGTAGTCTCCCCAAAATGCTGTGCAGTCAAAAAGCAATCGCCGCCTTCTCACTTCGCCTACCCAAGTGGCACCGATGAGCTCTAAGCAGATGGTGGTGGAGGAGGAGGAAAACGGGTATAAAACAAACGGCGCAACTGTAACCAGTCCGCCTCCATCGCCTGCTGTGTACGAATAATGGAAGCAATCTGCTGCTCCAAAGTAGTAAGACGAGCAGCATAGTCAGGGGGTAATGGTCGTGATGGCTGCAACGGAGAGGGTACCCGGCCATGGCACTGACATGGCTGCAGATGGGCTCTCTCCAACTCCTGTAGTCGCTGCTCATGTGACTCATGCTGGTATACAAAGGACATCAATACATCCTCAATGGTGTGGCCCACATGGAACCTGTGGTATGGATCAGTGGGTGGCATAGGGGAAAACGGTGACCACAGCAGTGGCTCACGTGTGGGGTCAAAGGGTGCCACACCAAAAGGAGCTGTAGTAGGTGGAACAAAAGGAATCTGAGGCATGAAAGGCATGGGCATCGGTACATGCCCATCAGGGTGAGCTGAAGAGCCCTCTTCAGGCCCTGCTGGAGGTATAAACATAGGTACCTGAAATGAAAAGTCAACGTGTCGAGTATCTGGGATCTGTGGGTGTATCGGTGGAACGTCCTCATCAGCCGGTATCCACCCGTGCTGTGCGGACTCATCCGGTGGATCCATATGCGCCGCGAACAGTGCATGTCCGGGCTCTAGGGGAACGGGATCAAATAAGGGAGCAACAACGGGGTGAACGGGTGCCAAGTGCTCGAAAGGGGGGTCAACTGGTACATCAGCAATGGGTAAAGGACCAATGGGATCAACAGGAACATCTATGTGGTGATCATCAGCAATGGGCTCAAAAGGTACATCAGCGTGCACAGGGTCATGCTCTGGTAAAGGGTCAAGGGCAGCTGCCTGCTCAAGTGCAATGGCAGGCTCAAGATCATCAAACGCCATGTCAAAATCAACATCGGGATCAATCGGATCAAAAGGGTCAATAGGATCTGCTGGATCCTCCATCAACTCGTCCATCGGGACAAACTCTAAATCACGGTCAGGATCAAATCCTGGTGGAAACACAGGATCTGAATCCCCCTCGTCGTCATGGTCAAAAACAAGTCCAGGTATGGGAGCAACAGAAAAAGCCTGGTCAGAATCGGACCCATAAGAGAAGTGCTGCGCACTATGAGCATGTGTGGGTACAGAAGCCACAGACTCAAAGGAGTCCGCGACTGGGGAATGAGCAGGTGACTCTGCAGCAGGAGCATCTGCGATCAGTAAGGGAGCAACAGCAGGTAGGGCCTCGCCCTGAGCATCCTCCAAAGGCTTCTCCTCAATCATATCGACGTCGTCCTCCTCGTCGTCGATGGGTAAATCGTAAGCTGGGTACGCAGCCAGCGGTATAGGAGCAGGGATCAGTGCCAGTGGTAGATCCCCGGCTGGAAGATCAACTGGGAGCTCATCAACGCCGTCGGGTAAGGCGAATGGCTGAAAGTCATCATCATCCGTGCTGGTGAAGTCTGACGTATAAACCTCGTGCTCCGATGACTCAATGTCGTCTGAAACGATAGGCCTCGGGCCTGTGGTGCCTGAACCACCAGTGTCTGCAGAATCCATGTGTCTGTAACATATACACAAACATGCACAAATAGTCAATCACAAATCAAGTAATCACATAAGTCATCAAGTAAGGCATCACATAATCCTCCTAGTCTTACTAGCCAATACTATCCAGTCTACAAGACTGCTCTATCCTTCACTTAAACCAAACCTCGATCCTCCAGATCGATCCTTAGCCCTCCAGGCTGAACCTTTTCTTCCTAGCCTTGCTAGCCCACTATCTTGGTCACCTAGACCAAGCCTCGATCCTCCAGATCGATCCTATAACAAACCAACGTGCTCAACTACCTCGATCACTTCGATCCTCCAGATCGATCCTCAGCCCTCCAAGCTGAGCCTATAAATAAATAAAATGTGCTCAACATTTGTTTGTAAAAAGTTGTGGATCTGGACTTAAGTGGTATGCAGAAAAATGTTTTCGTGAGAGCCCTAGTGATCATAGTCTAGACTCGAGACAGAATCCTAGTTCGCTATGATCAGAGCTCTGATACCAAGCTGTCACACCCTGGCTTTGCGGAAGCGTGGTTAACTTTGGTGTGACTTCTTAATATCATAGCTTAACCATAACAAGCTATATGAATTTAAAAAAACCATGCAAGTCATCCATTAAGTTTTGAAAACAACATACAGTACCATTGTTTTAACATATAACCATAACCTTGTTCAGTAGACATTACAACTTATAACATAGCATAAACGTGGTTTAAGGATTGTGTCTTGTCCAGGAAAGAGACACATTCCCCTAAACCCTGATGACTTCATGACAAGTGCAGCGGAAAACGTTCCATACCGTGCCAGATCCGTTTAATTTCCTGAAATACATGTGAGTTGAAAAATCAACAATAATGTTGAGCGAGTTCATGTGTAAGTGAGTATGTAAAAACACTTGTAAGTATAAAAGTTTCCTGGTATGTAGCAGTGTAAGAGGACTTGTGATCACCAATGGTTTGCAAGGCCATTAGCATGTTGTGAAATGCAAGTAGGAAAGACACAACCCTAGCCGATTTTTGCGTTGGGTACCAAGTCACTCCAGGTCCGTTCTGTTAGTCCTCCGAGAGGCCTGTTCTGTTGGACCGGGAGCTGGGCTCGCCACACCCAGATAGATCTACCGCTCGAGTCCCTCGGTGTTCTAACTACCCATTCACATGATCTAAACCTCCTTACGTAATTCATACCGTGTATAAAGTACTTGTAAACAAAGTAACATGTATTTCACCCCCGCGGTTAAGTAAACTGAAAACAGTTAGAGAAAAGGGGGACATGAACTCACAGTGAATGCGCGTCTCTACCAAGTGTCTCCAATGCAGTAAGCTGTGCAACGACCTACAAGTGCTAATTCTATTAGACGGACGGCCGTGCCTTAGCTTTATAGTTTAAGTCTTTGGGAAATAGTTAGACAACTATTTCGTGTTTATGTTCTGTATACACTTGGTAGTTATACTTCTTCCCAAGGATGGGGGATACAATACAGGTGCGTAAGTTACGTTTTATCAAACTTGTGGTAATGTAATTACCGGTGTAACTTATATGTTTGTGGAAGCGTTCGTACAGTTTTGGAATCATTAACGCTTTTATTTTTACTCTAAAATAATATTTATGTATTTTCACAAAATAATCATAAACAGTGTTGTGACAAATATATTTATCACGTTAACCCTTGTGAAAATCCCACCTCCGGATATGTAGTAAAATATAGTGCTGGCGAAATTTATGTTTCGAAAATATGTCCAAAAACAGTTCTAACACTTGTTGTGTAAATAAGCCTAAGTGTTAGGTTTTTAGAAAATTTCGCCAGAGTTCCCTCTGTAACTGGAGGTGGCCACGCTTTCAAGCGTATCATTTTCTTTTAACAAATCAATTCAACAATCTTCTTTATTCAATCAAACAATTTCTGACACAACAAACTAGTCGACAAGCATGTAAATTTGCATAATCGCATGAACTTGTAGTTTTTCTGAATCTATAGTGTAAACACCCTTTATATATGTAGATCTTTATATAAAGTAACTTTAATCTTGTAGAAACCCCGTGTTTAGAGAAATCCGTCTTTACAACTTCTAGTCATTTTTCCCAAAAATAGTTATTTGTCGGATCTTTTCATTTCACAAGTGTCTACACACTTGTGGTTTATAAAATCATATTTATTAGTGTAAGATCCATCTTTAGAAAAACATGATTTCTTTAAAGTGTGGTCTTTCTAAAATACCACTTGCGAATACGTAGATCCGCTAGTTTTAAACACCATTTTACCGGTTAAATCACTTTTACACAAGTAAAATATTTTTACACAAGTTCATGTATCTTGTGTGGTAGAGTTTCACCTTTAACCCTTGTATTTAGTCAAAAACGAGCTTATGTGAAGATCCATGATCTTACAAAGTCGGGTTAAACGGAGATCCGAGCTACCACATCATAGATCGGGTCTCAATAAACACATATTTCAAGTCCTACGACTTTTACACAAGTTATATGTCTTTAACCACCATTTTAAGTATTTTTAGTAGACTTTTAATCATCATCTTTCATTTTAACGAGATTCAACCGACAATATTCCTTTTAACCACTTTAGATGAGTGTAAAAACAAGTTATAAATGATATACCTCTAGCTCAAGGCTAGGGAAGAATCTTGGCGAAAAGTGGGTGGATAAAAGCTAACGGTAGAGGTCCTTCGTGTTCCGAGTGCACCAAGACTCCTAATATGTAACCCGTGAAGCTTGAATGATCTTGGAATGGAGTGAACTAGAACCGAAAGTATGATGTATGTGTGTGGTGGGTTCGGCCGTGAGCCACAAAGAAAGAGGGAGAGAGTTTTAGTGTGGGTTTGATTGTGATAATGTTCAAGGGTGTTTAGTGTTT
Source organism: Helianthus tuberosus (assembly GCA_030545235.1). Lineage (NCBI taxonomy): Eukaryota > Viridiplantae > Streptophyta > Magnoliopsida > Asterales > Asteraceae > Helianthus > Helianthus tuberosus. The sequence continues at coordinate 147,516,579 of CM060411.1, read as the reverse complement.
ACTTATAGGCAATTATGAGATGGTTATCCAATGGTTACAATGTTCTCTAGATACTATACAATAAGCAATAAAATAATCAAGAGTGTACCATGGTGTTTCCCCATGGTTATGGGGCCGGTTAGGGACTTGGGGGGGGGGGGGTTGGTTCGATCTTAAATGGTTAGTTAGGGGGTTTAGTTTAGTTAATTAGGTTAACTAAGTATTTAACTTAGTTAGTTGTATGTTACACGTTATGGCGGGTGTTAGGGTAATCAGGGACCCTAACTGGCTCAGAAAAATATATTTAGTGAAAATAGTAATATTTTCGTGTCCCGGGTAATGTCCGGTTGTTCGGTTGGATAGTAATCCGTTAAAGTGTTTCAAAAGCTTTAAAGTGTCGTCATTGATACTTTTAGTGACACCATTTAATTCCAACACTTTTAGAAAGTGTCTAGTGATATTTTTCCCATATTTTGGCACTTTACTAGTCAGCTAGAAGCTGGATTAATTTTTTTTTAAAGTGCTGTGTTTTGTACTTAAAGTACGTTTTTGGCACATCCGAATCAGTGTATCTTATCCCTAGAGACGCGGTACCATAACCCTTGTATTCCTACACTCACTACCAGTGTAGCCAAAATATATGAGGCTCTTAACAGGCCTTAGAGGCAGTGTCTGCCTGATGCTGGTTATATCAGCATGTTCACTGTGTATCCGTTTAGTGCTACTGTGCTTTTTGTGCATCATGTTTATCACTAGGGTTCAGCATGTAAATAATGTAGTGACAGCAATTAAAGTATGATGCAAGTAAGTGCATGTATCAGTATGCAGGTAGCAGTTTATCAGCTAGTTTTAACAAGCACAGTAATTAAGCAGTAATTAATCATTAATCAAGTTGTACGGATACCTGGTTTAGTGCGGGTTGTCACACTCTATTACAACCAGTCTGTATATTCTTTTATTTCGGACACTCGAACATTATATTTGTAATAGTAATTATCTACCAAGCTTTCCGCTGTGCTATAATATTGTTTTAATTGTCTATGATGATATCAACTACATCACGATTGTGACCCCCAGCGTTCCTAAACTTTAGACACTTGGCAAGACCAAACCCTGAACTTCTAACTAGTTGTCAGTTTTGGTCCCTGTAGTTTTATGGAGTTGATGTTTGACACTTTTGGTATGAATCTTGTTGATACTTGATGCTTGATACTAGATGCTTGACTCTTTATTCTAAATGCTTGGTTCTTGACACTTGAACTATGAGACATGACACTAAGTCTAGATACTTGACTCTTGATGATTAAACTAGATACTTGATTCACATGATTCTCGATACTTGATACTTGATACTTGGACTCTTGATTCTTGTTGCTTGAGAAACAATGAATCTTAACCCTTGAGACTTAAATTGGTGCTTGACCCCTTAGACTCATGAAACTTGATTCTTGGTTGAACGAGAGACTGGAGCCTTGTCACTGACGGAATCTATGAAACTTGGAAACTTTTGGGTTGTAATGTAATCTAGATACTTTACATAAACTATATACAACGCAACGCCTAACCTAATGCGTGAAACGAATCAAAATCGGGAACGCGAAAAAGATGGATTTGCCAGAGTGGCCGTCCGATCGGATGACCGTCCGATCGGATGACCACCCGAACGAGTGACCACCCAACTGTTGCAGGTTTTGAAGCATTTCAAGACAAGAGGACTGAAGAAAAGGATACTGGTAACAAACAAAGTGCAAATTATAACAAGTGTCCGCCTCCGATTTGGGAAGGTTATTCTCCCAGAAAACCAAATGAGGAGCAAGTCAAAATGGCAGTCAATATAAAGTTAAAGTCCGAAACAACTGATGAATTACCAGAAAATATTGACGTTACGTTCACATCGTCTGACACTGATCATGAGTCTGTGTTAATAAAGAAAGTGGTCGATCAGGTGTTGGATAAGGACGAGGAGTCAGAGTCAAAGTCTGAGTCTGAAAGTTCGAGTTCAGCGGTCAACAGTTTAAAACCATCAGTTAAAAGAGTTTATAATAAAGAATTCCTGTTATCAAAATCTAATTTGAATGACGAACCAATCAAAGTGGCATATACTTTGAATGATTCAGACAAATTATATTCTGATGAGGAATTTTCAATAAGAGGTGTTAAATCAGAAATGATAAAAAAGGTTTTCAAACTAACAGAAATTAATATTTCTGAAATAAAAGATGTAAATCTTTCTGAAAAACCCAAACCTTACACCTCAAGAGTTCAACAACGTTTAAACAAGAAAAAAGGTTATAGTTCTGGTTCAGGTTATCGAAAGAAACCAAACCACAACGGTAATTACAAAAAGAAAGGTCTAGGTTTTATTCCACCGAAAAACCATAAAAATGAGAAAACTTGTAAATCAAAAACTGTATTTGTTTCAGGGTTAAGTTTAGAGGAAGAAGAAAAGAGCTCATTCTGGAAGCAATCAAACAAAGAGTTCTTTGCTGAAAAACAAAAATATGAGAAGAATGGAGCTTATCAGAGAAAGGAGACAAGAACTTGTTATCGACGTCAAGAAGTTGGTCACATTGCTTGGAATTGTCCAATGGCTACCAATACAAAACAGGAAGTTTCTTCTAAACTCAAAGAAAAAGTTGTTGACAAAACTGAACCACCAACTGAAAAATTCAAAGTGTTTAAGAATTCAACATATGAAGTTGGTGAATGTTCCAAAAGATTTTACAAGAGAAGAGTTAATCTTGACAACCAGAAGTGGGTTGTTAAGAAATCAGATGTGAAATCTGGTGATGAATCTGTTTCCACAAAATCAGAGGAGCCACAAGTTGAGCTAAAAATTGAAACATTAGTACCGCCAATGGATGATGTCAATTTTCCACCATTGCGGGCTGAAAATTTTAAACAAAAAGTTGGTAAAGAAGAAATTTCGAATAAATTCTATTCTGAGAAGAAAGAATTTGATGTCGAAAAGGTTTTTAATGGAAATGTGAAAAAGATTTTTGGGAAGATGGACGATGGGAAGGTTAAAGGGGTTAAAGAGTTTTATGAAACAAAGAACGCAACTTATAACCTGAGTGAAGATGAGGAGGGAACATCCAAGTTTGGTGAAACTTGGATGTCTGTTTTTCATATGTGAAAAGTATGACTTGCCGGAGCTTCCAGGTTGGTAAATGTGAAGCAGGTATCGGCATCTTTCTTGAGAAATTCACTTTATGTGATATTTCGACCTACAAGTGGTAAATCAGGGACATTAAGTTGTACTTGATTTTCTACAAGTGTTATTTGATGTTTGAACTTAAAATTGTTATATTTTTCAAAAGGGTTGAAGCTAAAAAGAACAAAGTGATGAATTGATCCTCTAACCTACAAGTGGTTTTATGAAATCAACAAAACTAATTTTCCGGAAAAACCATTTTGATTAAAACAAACTTAAGTGTTTTGAAATCATAATGGGAAAATAGTTTTTTGTAAGGGGGAATTCTGATTGTTTATGCCAAAGTGGATGGCGAATTGAAGTAATTTGATATCAGTTGTCACTTTACCTGTACAGTTTGTTTTCAAATTTCTTTTAAATGGTTTTGAATTTTAGGGGGAGTAAGAATTTTCAGAAAATCCAAAAACATTTGAAAATTTGAAAAAGACAAAAACATGATAAAATAAAAAACGAGTTTTGTTGTGAAAAAGAGGAAATGATAGTACATCAGTGGACTATCACAACATGCTAAAGAATTGGAAAGACAAATGTGATAAGCGGTCTCACTGATGATGTGCCAGTAGGTTTTTGCACATTTAGTAGATTGTGACGAGATATAAACCTAAATTTCAAACTTACTTATATCGTGGGGAACATCTCTTGGATATATGGGTAACCCCCGAAATCTTGTTTGAAAGGTCCATTTTTTCTGAGATACTAGGTCTTTATACTCAATGATATCTGGGGTATTATCCTGGGACTTCTGATTTTGCGGAAGCAATGGCCTAGTCCCCGTATAATACTTTTCTCTTGCTTGAAATATAGCATCACCCTCAGTACAAAAAATGATGAAACACTGCAAAATGCTAATCATGTGCTGTTGAAGAAAAGATTCTCTAAAGGCAACACACCAAAAGTCGAAGCCATCATCTCTCTGATTTTGCAGAAGCAATAGCCTGAGCTCTCATGGCCCTCGCATTTTAATCCTTTACAGATATCATCTAGGTATACTCATCTGTAAGACTGAATATTGTGATCTGGATACGGGAGTATATTCTGAGGTGGGACACGCGAATAAGTTTAAGTCTCTAAAACACTAATCTTGTATCTCGAAACAGTTGAACTTTGTGTGAAAATTTAAGTGGATTAGTATACTGACAATCTAAGTGAATCGTTTAGAACTTAAAATGTTTAAAGCTTAACGATGTTGGTGATTTGTCTCAAAAACTGATATGATCCTCTTACACAAACTCACAAAAATATTGTTTGTAAATATTGCTTTACTGCATTTTCTTTCATATTCAAAAGTCCAAAAAGATTTTCAGTGTGTTTTAGCATAAATTTTGAAAAATACAAAAAGATTTTCGACAACTGATGCTGAAAAGCTGATTTTCAAAATTCCAAGTGCTAAATATGATGGATAACCAGTGAGGAGGAGTCTGTTTGAAATAAGAAAAGGATTTGAAAAGAAAAATGGTATTTTTTTAAGTGGTTCATCAGAGTTTAAAAATGTTAAATCATTTTGTATGATACTTGCAAATGATGATGTTTTTGTGTCTACAAGTGATAAGCAGAGAATAAATTTGTAAAATTTTAAATTTGTGAAATTTATTTCTGGGTTAAGAATGTGCAGGTTAGTCAGGTTTTGATCCTGAGCAGGATGTTAGCCAGGTCTCAATTTTGAATCTGTGGAAGCCAGACTGCGATCCCAAGCACAATTTAAGGGGGAGTCTGAAGATAGTAGAGCCAAGTTTAGATACTGAAGTTCGCGCAAGCTGATGATGCTGAAGAACTTAAGGAATCAAGAGATCTGATCAAGAGGAAATGGAGTCAGATTGAGATCCTGATAGAGTGAAGAAGAGAAAAGATTGAGGATGGTTTACATTGTTAGATACTTTGAAGAGAATGTGAAGACTGATAAAGACTGAAGATGTTGAAGATATGTATTGAAAACTCGTCGACATCCGAGGGGGAGTCTGTTAGTGCATACGTCTGTCGACTTTGTCTTGTATTGAGTCTTGTATTGTTTTAGATAGATCAGGGCACATAGTTCGAGAAAATGTCAAAAATAGGTTTTAAGGTAATTTCGTACGAAATAGCAAACTGCTATTTCGCATGAAATCATTCTTAGTAATTTCGTGTGAAATGTGATTTCGCTTGGACAGGTTCATGCGAAATTACCTTGCCTATATATAGGTTCCTTGTCTTCATCATTTGGAATGAAATTACTTTTCCGGTTTGAGAGCCGAAGTGCTGCTGAAGTGTCTACTCGCTGTAAAAAGTTGTTATATCAATCAAAAGGCAGTTTAAAGTGATTTACAAGCTGAATTACCTCGATACGTCTGTTTCAGCCTTTCGTATTGAGCAAAAACTCTTCTGATCGACTCGTTTAGTTGGTAAAACGATCCTACAATATTGTTAGGAGGATTCTAGTTTACCTTGAGTCTTGGGTAAACACTAAAGCATCGGGATACTTGGGCTATCACTGCGTGGACTGCGACACTAGCACGGCTGAAACTATTTATTGTTTACACTGTGGATATGAGTTGTTTTAATCTATTATTCCATTATCAAACTTGTATACTCGCCAATACTTTTGTATTGATATTTTAATACATGTTGCAGGATGATAGGATGCTTGGAATGCATGGAATTCAGCTAGGAGATGCTTAGAAACGTCACCTAGATAATATTAGTCTTTGAACAATTTGAACAATTTATGACTTGGTTGTAATGTGATACTTGTGATGACGTTGCATGAAATCAATTAATCTTTATTGAAACAATAGTGTTATGGAATTCTCATGAGAAATCTGAACCCTTAGTGCTCGCGCCCTGATGTTTCCGCCATCGGTTGGGGTGTGACAGATTGGTATCAGAGCCATAACTATAGGGAATTAGGATGAGTAGGAATACTTGTCCTAGTCTATAGTTCTAGGAATCTTGACTCTTATGTGTCGTTTAAGACTTATGTATTCTACCGTATCTGCTTCCTAGTAGCACTTACTTCTGTTAAACTTACATGCCTTTCCTAAGGCTAACATAATATACACTTGATGCTTTGAAAACACTGTGCACCGGTGTTGTATTTTGCACGAGATCTGCCATCAAGACAGGAGTGACATCCAAACCTTGATGGAAAGTCTCCATAATATTCTAGTAGGTCTTATCTACGGATGAGTACCAACGTATTTGGGGTACGATGTTGTCAAGTTAGAGGTGAAACTCAGACCTTGATAACTAGTCCCACTCCTTGGTTTCATGTCTCGCCAAAGTCTCGTAACTTCCGATCAATTAAGTACGTGAAATGACCAAAAGGACGAATATCGTAGGCCTAACATTGATGACGTATTTGTCTAAGTAAGTCAAAACACGGTATGTTGGTGCACTGATGTCTGTTAACTTCATCTTTATCAAGTCTTGTATTGTACTAAATAGATCAGGGCACGCAAATCGAGAAATAGTATTTTAGGGTAATTCCGTACGAAATTACAACTTGTGTAATTTCGCATGGAATTAGGTGTTTCACACGGAATTAGTAATTCCGCACGGAATTAACTAATTCCGCATGAACTGTTAATTTCGCGTGAACCGTTCAAGCAGAATTACGAGCCCTATAAATACTGATGTTCCCTGATTCATTTGACACGAAATTAGCAGTGTGTGTTTGAGAGCCGAGGTGTTGCCGAATTGTAATCAGATCTGTAAAAGCTCAGGAAATCAGTAATAGATAAAGATTAGAAAGTATCAAGCTATGTTGACATCATTTACTTTGATTCCGCCTTTATTTTTGATGATGAACTACTCAGATTGACTCGTTAGGGTCACACGACGATCCAACAAGTGGTATCAGAGCTCAGGACGAGGAGTTCATACCAATTCAGCTTGATTTCAGCCGATTCGCTCACTTCTACTCATTCTTTTTTTATTTAAACAAAATTTAACAGACAAAATGGCTTGATTTTCACATATCATAAGCGAAATACACTTTTAACAAACCCTTGAAAGTTTCAGATCAAAATTTGAAGTAAAAGTGACAAAAATGGGCCTAAGAGTTAATTCCGCTTGAACGAACAAATAATTTCGCTTGAAAAATTATGGTGTAATTTCACACGGAATTATACTTTGTGACTAATTCCGCTTGACAGAAACTTAATATCGCTTGAACTTGAACTAATTCCACAAGGAATTAGATCTCGTTTGGTAATTTCGTTTCAAGGTGTATAATTTCGCTTGAAGTCAATCTAATTCCGCACGGAATTAGATACCATTCGGTAATTTCGTTTGAAGTGTGAAAAGGCTAATTTCATTCGAAAGTAATCTCGTTTAAAGTTCACAATTTCGTGTGAACTAATTCCGTTTGAAAGCTATTTTTCAAAATTCAAAAATTTTTCTAAGTGTTTGTTGACTGTTTCAGGTACTTGAAAGATGGATGATTTCATGAATCCTTTCAGTGATATGTTTGCTTTTACTGGTGGTTCTGGAGATGCTACATCAAATAACATGAATGAAACTACACCAACACCGAATGCAAAGAAAAGTCTGACTGATGCTTTGAGTGTAGAGAGTGCCTATGGAACATACAACAAACCTCCAAAACTGATGGCGATTGAAGATTACAATAGGTGGGCAACAAGATTTGACAAGTGGCTTCAAGCTTTTGCATATCCAAGCTGGAAGAGTTTAAAGAATGGTTACGTTAAAGGAGGACGTTTTGGTGAAAGTCTAACAGATAATGATGAGATTGAAAGATATGTTGCTGAACAAAAGTGCATCGCGTTGATTCATCAGTCTGTGAGAGATGATATAATTTCGTTAATTGAATATGAAAATTCAAAAGATCTTTGGGAGAAACTGAGGGTAAAATGTGTAGGTAGTGCTGAGATAGTCAAAAACAAAAAGAAACTGTTAAGAAAAGAGTTTGATTTATTTGGTTGTTTAAAGAACGAGTATGTTTCCAAGATGATTGAGAGATTCGGGCATCTGAAGTTGGAGCTGGCAAGATACAAAATTGTATATACTCAAGAAGAGTTGGTTGACATATTGTTCGACTCGCTGCCGAATGAACAAGATTGGCAGTACTTTGCATTAATGCTGAAGAATACAATCAAGTCTGAAGAGTTGACAGTGGATCTGCTTATCGAAAGACTGGAGAGTCACGAGTTGGAGATCAAGAAATCTAGCAAAGTCAACAACTCATCTTATCAGCAGAATGTGGAGTTGTACTACAGAGGAAATCTACCAAAGACTGGTTCTCCAAGAACAACATTTTCTGCAGAGAGTTCAAGTAATGTGAATCAAGAAACTTCTCACAGTGGTTTTCATAGTGGATCTTCTTCAACAACTCCAAGCCAATCTGCATCAAAGAATCTGTTCCAATGTAACATTGTTGTGGATCTGAAGAACGCTCAAAATTTCAGTGAAGAGTCAGCAAAACAACAGATGGTGTTCTTAGCGTCAGTGTTAGAATCGTACGAGAGCCTCGTGGCGGGCAAGATTGGAAACCCCAACCTGAATAAGGAGGACTATGATCAAATAGATCCTGAAGAGATGGAACTGATCGATATCAGGTGGTGTATGGCCAGTGCAGTCCGAAGAGCGCAACGATTCATGGAGATTACTGGGAGACATTCTATTGGTGGGCCGTCCACAAAACTTGGCTTTAACAAATCAAAAGTCACGTGCTTCAGGTGTAAACAAAAAGGACATTTCAAACGTGAATGTCGTAATGCTCCTGCTGATGATACTGCAAATCCATTCCGCGAGGATTACTACAAAAGAGCAATCTATCATCAGAATAAATCAGAACCGCCCAGAATGAAGCAGCTTGAGGATGCCCCCAAAGAAAAATTAAGAGCTCTTGCTGTTATTCATGATGACGAAGGTTTTGATTGGAGTGAACTGCTACCAGAGGAAGATGCAGTAGGATACGCTTTCGTAGCAAAAAAGATTGTTCCTTACAAAGACACCAGAACTGAAGAAGAAAAATACCTCAGTAGAAAGAGTAGAGCAGAATACAAGATGATCAGATTATCTAAGGTGTTCAGTGAAGCCAAGAAAGTAAAGAGATGGGATGCTGATAGAGAATGTTACCTTGATCCTCAAGGAAACATTGTTATTGATACGAAAACTCTTAGTCTAGAAGCTTTCATTGAGGAATTTGCTGAAGAAGAAGAAGCCTTATAGAGAGAATGGTGGGGAGGTGGAGAAGAGAAAGAAAAAGAAAAAGAGAAAGAGAATGAGTCGCAGTCTAAGAAGATTGATGATGGGATTATTGATACTTCACAAGAATTCACCGCTGAAAACTTTGGGAAGATGGCTGACAATGTGCTTGCTGCAAAGGAACTTGAGGTAGACTCTAATATGAAACTGAGTCTAAAAGCAAGGTCAGTCCAAACATTTCAACAAGAGAGTCAGGTAAGAAAGTCAAAGGTGATAGTGACTGCAAAAGTTGCATGAAAAATTGCAAGTTTTGTAGTACATTCACTTACCTTAGTGATACAAAGGTTGAAGAACTGACAACAAGAGTCAGAAAGGTTGAAGATCAGATTCTAGACCGTGATAAAATGCTAAAAGCTTCAAATGATCGAGCTAAAAATTTAACTGAGAAAATTGAAAATGATAAAATTGAAGTAGAAAGAATTAGGAAATCGAATGAAAAGCTAATTCACGAAAATTGTTAACTCTCAGAAAATTTTGACAAACTAAAACGAACGGTAAAAGATTCTGATGAAAGAAACGGTAAAACCAATAAAGAAAATGAGCATTTAACTGTAGTTCTTAGATACAAAGAAGAGCAAATCAACCAACAACTGGATGAGATTGCTAAATTGAAGCTTCAGTTTGAAGAAGCTAAGATTGAGAATGAGCGTATCAATCGGAAATTAACCAGTTACAACTCCGCAAGCTTTGTTTTACAACACATTGTTCCTAAACCTATCGGGAAAAACAAAGCAGGCGAAGATGTTTACTCAGATGGAACTGGGGTTGGGTATCATCAGGTTCCACCGCCAGTGTTAAATAATTTTTCAAAGAAAACATCCGGGTTGGTTAATGATGAAGATGAAACAAATGAAATAAAACTTCCAGAGTCAATTGATGTTACATTTTCTTCATCTGATGATAGTGTTCAAACTGAGATTGTGCAAGGCATGGCTGAAAGTGTTTTGAAGTCTGATAGTGATTCAGTTGAGGATGAAGAGTGTTTTCTGAACAATTACATTCCAAAACCAAAATCAAAAAACAACTTAAATGAAGAACCTATTTTTGTCATGTACAAGATGTTGGGATCGGATAAGTTGTATTCGGATTCTGAGTTTCCACTGGAGAATGTTCATGTTGCTAAATTGACAAATGTGTTCAAATTGGTTGAAATTGATCTGTCTGAGATTGAAGGTCTAAAACAGACGAAGAGGCAAATGAATTTTGAAAAAGATAAAGCTTACTACAAGAAACATGTTGTTCCACTGCGTTTTTATAACAACAATCGAAACAGATGGTCGGGTGGTTATCAGGGTGGTAAGAATTATCAGATAAAGAATGTTCAAAACAAGAAGTTTGCTGAGAAAAAGGTGTTTGTGAACAGTTCAAGTTCACTTTCTGATGAAGAATCTGAGATTTTTTCAAAATCAAACAAAGAGTTCTTTGAGAAGAAAGCATCGCAGCCTCAGTCTGAAGGCACAAGTCGGGTAGTTGACACCCGAACATGCTTCAAATGTAATCAAGTTGGACATATTGCACGAAAGTGTACCAACTTGAAGCCTAAGACTGAAGTTGTGATGAATTCAAGAAAGAAAGATGATGTGAAGGGAAAAGCTCCATTGGTTGTTGAGAAAAAGGTTTTGAAAAATGACAACACCAAGATCAAAACTGAACCTGTTAAGAATATGGTAACTAAAAATGACAAGTTTTACAAACGGGTTGCATTGTCTCAAGAAACATGGAAGCCAAAAGTGGTTGAAAAGAAATCAAGTGTTCCAAAACCAAAGGTTTCAGAGTTAGAAAAACAATCGTCTTCTACCATTCCGGTAAAGATGAATGTTCCTTTGGATCATTATGAGAAACTTGAAAAACAAATGATTTATGAAAAAAAAGATGTTCAAAAGAAAGACCAATCATCTGGTCAACCTCCAAAAATGATTTCTTTTTATACAAAGAGGTTGAGATTGGGTCTGAAGAAAATTTGAAGATGAATGACAAAAACTTTCCACCTTTAATCCTAAAAAGAACTGTTGTTAATGTTGAGTTGCCTGAGTCAAAACAGGCTTGGGTAGCATCCAAATCTAACTAAAATTATTTGTGATATGTGCAGGAGCTTCCAAGATCCATTTCGCGATGGATTATGGATAGTGGAGCTTCTCGGCACATGACGGGGAAAACAGCCCTGTTGTACGATGTTAGAAATTTCAATGGAGGTTATGTAGGTTTTGCAGGCAATCAAGGTGGTAGAATAGTTGGTGAAGGAACGTTATCCAATGGGATTGTTACGTTTGAAAGAGTGAATTACATCGCCGAGCTTGAGAATAATCTTCTGAGTATTTCTCAGATTTGTGATAGAATGTATACCACTCACTTTACTGACAAAGAATGTTTGATCTTGAAACCAAGATTTGTTATCCCTGAAGAATGGATTACCATGAGAGCACCAAGAGTCAATGATCTGTACATGTTGGACATGAGTGTAGCAACTACAACCACGGGTCAGGCTCATTGTTTTGTGTCAAGAGCAACTGAGAAGGAATCGAAATTGTGGCACCGGAAGATGGGTCATATACATCTTAGAAAAATGAATTACTTGGTACACAATGACTTGGTTACTGGTGTTCATGTCAAAGGTTTTCATCTTGAGGGAGAATGTATTAGTTGTGTCAAAGGAAAGAAAAAGAAGAAATCACATCCTCAAAAGAAAGTCAACTCAGTCTCAAGACCGTTAGAGAGACTTCATATGGATCTTTTTAGTCCAGTGAACGTCAAAAGCATCACTGGTGATTACTATTGTTTGGTTGTCACGGATGATTTTTCAAGGTTTTCATGGGTTTCATTTTTGAAGATGAAAGATGAGACGTTTAATAGTTTGATGGTGTTGTTCAGAAAAACTGAAAACCTGTACCAAAGGCGTATCAAAAGAATCAGAAGTGATAATGGTACTGAGTTCAAGAACAACAAGATGGAAGAATATTGTAATGAAAGAGGTATATTGCATGAATTTAGCGCGCCTTATACTCCGCAGCAGAATGGAGTAGCTGAAAGAAAGAACAGGACGCTAACTGAAACGGCCAGGACGATGCTTGCTGATTCCAAACTACCTGTCAACTTTTGGGTAGAAGCAGTCTCGGCCGCTTGTTATACACTCAATCGGGTTCTCACTGTCAAGAAATTCAACAAGACATGCTTTGAGTTGATCAATAACCGCAAACCGAATCTGGAGTATTTAGAACAGTTTGGGTCACCCTGTACTGTTCTAGAGCCTTTTGGAAAGTTTGGTCCGAAGAGTATTGAGGGAATATTCATCGGTTATGCAAGTCCTCAGAAATGAGTCTTTGTTCCAAGCTTGAAGCGGATTATTGAGGCACATAATGTTGAATGTCAAGGCTACACAATGCCACCGCAGAATCCTGGAGATTCATGGCGTTGTCATTATGACACTTTGTAGGATTCGTTTGACATGGAAGAAGAAAAGGAAGAAGAAGAAGATTTCTTTGATGAGTTGGATATTCTGAGAGAGTATGAGTCATCGCAGGAAAGGTTCCCAGCTGAGTATTTAAGACGACCATGACAAACTTCAAATGATGATGAAGCAGGTCCAAGCAATGCTGGAGAACATGATGATATTCAACAAAATGAAGTTGCTCATGATAATCAGACGGCACAGAATGATAATCAAGAATCTGAGAACATGCCAGTATTTGATCATGGAGATTCAGATTCTGAGGGGGAGCAAATCCAGATTTCAAGTCAAACAAACCCAGTCAATGAAGAAGGTGCAAATCAGAATGTTACTAATCTGGAAGGCGAGGTAGATGTTCCAGGCGAGGTTATGCCAAAAACTCTTTCATACCATCCAGAGGAGTTGATAATTGGAGAGTTACTGTTAGTGCAGTATGTCTATCGCCTCCGTCATCTCAAGACCGTAGCAGAAATAGTTTAAGTTTAGTGCTTATAGTGTTATATTTTAGTAAAAGGCAAGGTGGCGTTTGTGTAAATAAGGGGAACTCTCCTTATAAGCCTTGGCCTATAAATAGAACCATTAGGGTTCTTATTTGAGACTTTTGTCACTTTTGCCATTTAGAGCATTTGGAGAGCTAGAGTTCTAGAGAGAGGTTCTAGAGAGAGAAAGCTCGTGTTCGTGATTCAGGTGCTTGTACGCTATCATATCTTCAATAGAATCACAGATTGATTACGTTTCGTGTGTTTCGGTCTTGCTCGTACACGGATTCCGCACGTCGTACGAGTCGGTTCACAATCGTTCGGAGTCAAACCGGTCCTAACAAGTGGTATCAGAGCGGGAGAACGATTGCTTGGATCATTCACACGATTTCGCACTTGAATTCAGCAGATTCAGATCGAAATTTCACTCAGATTTGTCTATGTTCTTCATTTTCTTCTCTGTCACGTTTTAAACAGAAAATTGACAAATTAAACGAGTTTTTACGGTTCAAAATTAATGATTTTTGGATATTGTGTGCGAAAAGAGTTGATTAACAAGCCTACAAATTTTCAGATCATAACTCAAAGTATTTTGTGAGAAATTTGAGATTTTTTGTTCGAAAAAATGTTAAAAGTTGCTGCTGTTGTTATTAATGTTCATACGCACGCATGACTTATCCGTGCGGATAAGTCATACGCACGGATAGCATTTTGACGTGTTGACTCTGTCATATGCACGGATAGCATTTTGACCTGTTGACTCTGCCACCCGCACGGACAACTGGTACGTGCGGATAACAATACGTGTTAATTCATTTCACTCGACCGTGTCTGTCATTTTAAGTCAACTTTCAAGACTTGTCAGTCAACACTTTCTGTGAACATGTGATTTCAGTATTGCACGTGGCTTTTGTTTTGATGAATTGCATGTGATAGTGATAATGTTTGTCTGTTATTGATTGTTTATCAGCAAGTCACGTGTATTCAAGATAGTGATTAATTCATTCGGTGAGCAGGTGGTCACGTGATCTGGTCATTGTTTGTTGGTCAAATAGAAGTTGTGTTAGCCGTACGTACAAGCCACACGTACAAGCCATACGTGCGGATAACATCTCCGGATCCCCACCCGTACGTATCACCACCCGTACGTATCACCACCCGTGCGTATCACCACCCGTGCGTATAACAATACGTGTCACAACACTTCAACCGATCATGTTTCTTAGTCATCATTGATAATCATTTTCATTCGGTGGGCATGTGAAACGAGGTTTGCATGTGAATATTGACTAATTGAAGTGGTCATCATTAATAACTTCAGCAGAATTGTCGGCCATTTGTGTGTTTCAAGAACATTACATGTCAATAAGTATTGTCTGCCACTTAATCAGATTCACACGTGAAGGATATTGTCAGGTTGCAAGTGATTGTGTCGTTCATTAATTGAGGTGAAAGAAGTCAACTTCACCCGCACGCATCACCTTCATACGCACGGATCCCCACCCGTGCGTACAACATTTCTCGGATCCCCACCCGTGCGTACAACATTTCCCGGATCCCCACCCGTGCGTACAACATCTCACGGATCCCCACCCGTGCGTACAACATCTCACGGATCCCCATCCGCACGGATCTCCATCCGGATAACAATCTCATCCGAACGGACAATGTTATCACGCGATTATTTTCACTATTGACTTGTGTCGACTCACTCGTTCGAGTACCCGTCCGATTCATTTGTTTGATATTGTTTAAACTCATTGTGTTTGTTTGTTTGTTTGTGATTCAGGTGATTAAAAGGTGTTGTTAAACGAGAAGATCACATCATGGCTGAAGAATTTATCAATACTTTCTACAATGCATTTACCTCGGATACAGTGGAAGGTTCAAACGATACACCCAAAGCGATAACGAAAACCATCAAAGACAACATTAACAATGACAACTTTTATGGAACATATTCAAAACCTCCGAAGCTGAATAACATTGAGGATTATGTTTGGTGGAAGGAGAGGTTTGTTAATTGGACAAAGGCATATGCACATGAGAGTTGGTTTTGTTTGAAGTTCGGATATGCTAACCCAACAAATGACAAAGGAGAAGAAATTCTGATCAAAGATTATTCAGAGGAAGACAAAAAGAAATTTTCATACGAACAGAAGATGATTGCTTTGATTCAGCAAGCAGTTCGAGATGACATATTTTCTTTGTTAATACATAATGGGTCATCAAAGTCTGTATGGAAAGCTTTAAAGGTTAAAGCTAAGGGGGGTAAACAAATTCAGAAAAACAAAATAGCTTTATTGAAAAAAGAATTTGATTTGTTTGACAGTTTAAAGGGAGAGACTGCGAGGCAAATGATTGAGAGGTTTTGCCACTTAAAGATTGAACTTGAAAGATTTAAAATTCTTAAAACAAGAGAAGAAATTGTTGATAAAGTAATTGAAGCGTTACCACGAGCTGATCAGTGGCAAACGTTTGTTTTTATCTTGAAAAATGATGCTTTATATGATACGATTTCTCTTGATGCATTGTTAGAAAAGATAGAGAGTCATGATCTGGAGCTACAAAAGCGAAACAAGATGAGTGGTTCATCACATCATCAGAATGTTGGTCTGTACTACAAAGGCAATATACCTTCGGATAAAGTTGGCAGTTCACCAAAGACAGCATTCAGTGGTGAGAAGATGAAAGAACCACAAACAACTTCATCAAGTTATCATTCTGGATATCATTCATCTTCAAAATCAAGTTCTGATGAAACTGAGGAGATTTTGTGCAACATTACTCTCAAATTAAAGAATTCTCCAGCTATGAGCATCAATGCAGCTAAGCAGCAAATGAGCTTCCTTGCATCTGTTCTGGAATCGTATGAAGGTCTAGTTGCAGGCAAGATTGGTAACTCTGAGTTAACCAAGGAAGACTATGACCAGATTGATCCGGAAGAGATGGAACTCATTGACATTCGTTGGTGTTTGGCAAGCTGTATCCGCAGAGCTCAGAGATATATGGAAATTACTGGGAAGCAATCTCTCGGTGGTGCATCTACAAAGCTTGGATTTGATAAATCCAAAGTGACCTGTTTCAAATGTAAGCAGAAAGGTCATTTCAAGAGAGAGTGCACTAACTCTGCGGTTGGTGGAAATGAACATCCATTCAATGATGATTACTACAGAAAGGCAATTTACCACCGTAGCAGAGAAGAGCCAAAGATGATCGAAGATAAACCCAGAGAGAAGTCCAGAGCTTATGCTGTAATCCACGATGATGAAGGATATGATTGGAGTCAGATTCTACCAGATGAAGATCGTCCTGTAACAGCTCATGGGAGAAAAACATCAAAGGCCCAGCATCATGTTCTTGTTGCTGAAATTAGTGAAGAAAACAAAGAAGAAAATGTTGTTACTGAGGTCAAAGAGAAAACTCGAGAAGAGACTTTGAAAGAAAAAACTCCAAGAGAAAGATTCATTGTAGGGTGCAGAATGGAGAAAATGCAAGAAGAATATGAGAATGCTGTTGCGAACAAAAGATGGGATAAACAGCAAGAATCTTTTGTTAACAAACAAGGTGAACCGGTCGTTCCCAGAAGTGACATAGTTCACGATGATGTTCTTCTAGTAATTCCTCGATCCGGCGAATATTATTCCAATGTTGCAAAAGACAAGACATATGTGAAAAGGCTGGATAAAATCATCAGGGATGCTATGACGATAAAACTGAGGAAGAGGAATGAAGAAAGAATGAAGAAGAATGTTGAAGAGATGGTAAACAATCTGAAGAAAGCTGCTGAAGAGGTTAAAGCAGAAGCAGTTAAAGAAGAAGATGTGAAGATTGTTGAAGAAGTGAAAGAAGAAGTGCTGGTAAATGTGGAAGTTGTGAAAGAAGCTGTTACTAAAGAACAGCAGGTTGGAGAAGATGTGAAGAAAGCAGAAGAAGAAGTGAAGGTTGAAAGATCAACTAATGATGGTGTTGAAGCTGTTGATGAGAAGCATCAGAAAGAAACTGAAGCAAACACCGAAGTGCCAATCACTGAGGTAAATTCTGATTCTGAAACTCAAATTAAAATCGATGAACAGTGCAAGAAATGCATGGAACCATGCAGTGCTTGTACTGAAAAAGATGATAAATTCAGAACAAGAGATCTTGAATTCACTAAAATCGAAAATGTTTTCAAAGAAAAATGCAAAGAAATGTTAGAAAATGAAAAGTTTTTAAAAGAAAATGATGAAAAACTTTCTCAAAAATGTAAAAATCTAGAAAAAGAAAATGAAGTTTTGAAAGAAAATGTTTTGAAAAAGACAGAAGAATGTGACCAAAAGGAAATTGCTTTTCAGGAAATGAAAAAGGAATATGATTCGATAAAATTGGCTTATCACATTACAAAAGAATCATATGAAAAAGTAAAAAGTGAAATGAAACTTGTTCAATCAAGATTGAAGTACTGTTCTGAAACAACTAATGAGTATAAACGAATGTATGAAATAAAGCAACAAGTTGTTAATTCTTACATTGAGGATGTTGCTAAGCTAAAACGTCAGATTGCTGATTTAGAACAGGATAATAACAAATTAAAAAGTTATCACGCGTCATCATATGTGCTTGAACGTATTTTCAACATAAAACCGGAGGATGGTGAGTCTGGGCAAAACAAGAAAGGCATTGGCTCAGAGTTTCATAAAGTTCCACCACCGGAAAAGTTTGTGTTTTATGATGATGAAAAGGTCGAAAAAGCTTTCAACATGGTAGATCAATTGCCAGATAACATTGACGTAACCTATTCCAAATCTGATGATTCTAGTGATTCAGAGGTGGTAGGTAAGGTCGTTGAAAGTGTGTTGAAAGAAGAGTCGGTTGATACAGGTAAATCTGAATCACAGGATGAAAATGAAGGAAATTTTCATGATGGATATCTGAAAAACTCAAAATCCGAGAAAAATTTGAATGAAGATTCAAAAGGATTGGTTTATACCATGATTGGATCGGACAAATTATTCTTAGATGTTGTTTTCCCGATTCAGAATGTGATATCAGAAAAGGTTGATAAAGTTTTCAAAATGGTTGAGATTGAGAAGTCTGAGATTCCAAAGTTTGCTGGAAAAGGTCACAAAACTTTTTATAACAAACCTGGTTACAAAAAGAAAAACATGAAAGCTGGGTTGGGTTATAAGAAGAAACAAAGTTGGAAAAGAAATGAAACGCCAAATTTTCAGGCAAAAATGAGTTTTGTTCAAGGAGACAGTTTAGCAAAAGAAAACGCAACAACCACAGGTCAAAGATGTGTCCATGAGAACATGTTTCAAATGTGATCAAAAAGGACATCTTGCACGCAAGTGTCCTAATCTAAAACCTGTGGATGTTGACAAAAAGAAGATTGATGCTGAGAAACAAAAATCTGAGACTGTGATACAAAGGTCAACCAGATTTGACTCAAAACAAACTTGGAGGTATAACACAAACAAGGTTGCTTCGAATCAAAACTGGAAATCAAACTCAAACAGGTTTGATTCGAGACAGACCTGGAATTCTCACACACCTAGAGTCAGAACAACTCAAAGTTGGAAAACAACTGTTGATATGACAAAACCACAAGAGGTTTGGAAACTAAAAGTTGTTCAAAAACAAAATGTTCAAAACGAGTCACATTTTTACAAAAGAGGTACTCCGAAAGGCCAGACATGGAGTATTAAGAAACCGATGATTTTTGTAAAAGATGAAAAAGCTGAAGTCAAAGTTGAAAAAGTTTTTGTTCAGAATGACAAAGATTTTCCGAAGTTAACTGATGCATATTGTGTTGAAATGCCTAAGGTCAAACAGACCTGGGCTAAATTGTTCAAGTAATTGAGTAATTTGAATGTGCAGGTGCTTCTGAAGAAATCTGAATGTCAGCAAAAAGAAAATCGAAGCAGCCTGGCACGAGAAGAGGAGGCTGCTGATCCCTGCGATGGTTAAACAGGGAGTTTGTTTGTTCTGTAAATAAATAAACAATATTTCAAAAACCCTAAAAAGTTAAAATTTAAAAACCAAAAATATGTTTTCAGTTTGTCAAAAATTTTGAAAAACCAAAAATATATTTTGTTTCTGTAAAAAATATTCAAAAATACAAAAATATGTGTTGATTGAATACGCCGAAACCCTCACGGCTGAACAAACATGATTACTTTCACAAGATTGAAAAATGGTTTTCAAACTGTCGAAAATCAATGGGTTGTAAATCATGGGGGTACGTTATATTTTTCTGCAAATCAGTACATGTGAAGCAGAAAATGGATGGCGAGACAAAGCTATCAGTATTGGTTGTCAAATTTTCTTTAAATGATTTTGAATTTTAGGGGGAGTAATATTGTCAGAAAATCCAAAAACATTAGAAAAATTTGAAAAAGCCAAAAACATGATAAAATTCAAAAATTGAGTTTTTGTGTAAAAAGAGGAAATGATAGTACATCAGTAGACAGTTACAGTATGCTAAAGAAATGTAATGATTATATAGCGTTAAACAGTCTCACTGATGATGTGTCGGTAGATTTTTATACATTTAGTAAACTTTTTCGGGATATAAACCTAAATTCAAACTTGCTTATTTCGTGGGGAACACTACTTGGATATATAGGTAACCCCTGAAATCTTGTTTGAAAGGTCTCATAATCTGATATACTAGGTCTGTATACTCAATGATGTCTGGGGTATTATTCCGGGACTTCTGCTGAACGGTAGTTCTGACCTAGTCCTTGGATAATACTTTCTGCAAATGCTTGAAACATAGCATAAACCCTCAGCATGCCGATGAAACAATAAAATTGACAGTCGCTGCTGTTGTAGCTAAAAGATCCTCTAAAAGGGGACATTCCGTAAAGTTGAAGTTTATATCTCTCTGCGTATACGGAAGTATCAATCTGAGATCCCTCGGCCCTCGCATACCTAATTTATATACAGATATCATTGTAGTATACTCCCCTGTAAGACTGATTATTGGGATTCTGGATACGGGAGTATATTCAAGAGGTGGGACACATGAATGGGTTTAAGTTCTTAAATCATCTAATTCGTATCCTGAATCAGTTGAACTTTGTATGAAAATTTAAGTGGATCAGTATATCGACAATCTAAGTGAATTGTTTAATTCTTAATGTGTAACTAAGCTCAACGGTACTTGTGACTTGTCAAAAACTGATATGATCCTCTGATGCAAACTCAAACAAAAATATTGTCTGTAAATATGTTTGTACATATTACTTTACTACTTTTTATTTTTCAGAAAAATACAAAAAGATTTTGATTTCTGCTTTATTTTCGACAACCGATGTCTGAAGCTGAGTCTTAAAATCTAAGTATGTTGATTGTGTTTCTGAAAATAAAACAAGTTCATTAATTTGAAACTTGATGTTTTAAAATCAAAACTCAAAAACAGTTTGTGATATCTCCAAGGTCATTAATTTGGACTTGGATGATTAACCGTGAAGGATTTGGATGCTTAAATTGTTAAAATCTTTAAAAGAGCTAGTTTCCGATCCGGTTCGTTGAAACTGCCAAATCTTTGAAGATTTTTGATAGGGGGAGTGTATCAAGTAATCCTGGATATATTTCATATTATTATATCTTAGTCCCAGGATCTTGATTTAAAAAGTTTGATGAAGCCAGGTTACGATACCTGGAAATCTAAAAATGTTTTACTTATAAATGTATGAGGATTGCAGATTCCAGACTACGATCCCGATAGCCGAGTCTAAGGGGGAGTCTGAAGACGAGCTCTACGAAAGGGGAAGCATGCATAGGCGCCAGGATACTTTTCCCAGAAGAGCTTGTAACCGGAAAGCCAGGTGTCGAACCCAAAAGCACGGAAGCTTGACGAAAGGGGGAGCCTGAAGAGTCTACCAAAAGGAAGGAGCTGGAGCTGAAGACAGATCCACGGGGATTCTGTTCGAGCTAAAGAGAGAGAAAGAAAAGAAGCTACAAGTCTGAATGTTTGAGATTGACTGCGGCAATATCCAAGGGGGAGTCTGTTAGTGCAGTATGTCTATCGCCTCCGTCATCTCAAGACCGTAGCAGAAATAGTTTAAGTTTAGTGCTTATAGTGTTATATTTTAGTAAAAGGCAAGGTGGCGTTTGTGTAAATAAGGGGAACTCTCCTTATAAGCTTTGGCCTATAAATAGAACCATTAGGGTTCTTATTTGAGACTTTTGTCACTTTTGCCATTTAGAGCATTTGGAGAGCTAGAGTTCTAGAGAGAGGTTCTAGAGAGAGAAAGCTCGTGTTCGTGATTCAGGTGCTTGTACGCTATCATATCTTCAATAGAATCACAGATTGATTACGTTTCGTGTGTTTCGGTCTTGCTCGTACACGGATTCCGCACGTCGTACGAGTCGGTTCGCAATCGTTCGGAGTCAAACCGGTCCTAACAGTTACAATCAGCCGTTCGCACTGGATGTCAAATTGACCAAGGCCTTACTTGTTTTTATTCTACAGTAGCACCTTTACAAACTGAGTTTTCACTAAGTTGTTTTATTTCGCAGATCGAACCGCGAACATACAAAGAGGCGCTAACTGAAGATTCTTGGGTCAATGCTATGCAAGAAGAGTTGAGTGAATTTGAGAAGTTAGGAGTGTGGAAGTTAGTAGACTTGCCTGATGGTCAAAGGAAGATAAACACCAAGTGGGTGTTCAAGTGCAAGAGGGATGATCGTGGGGTTGTTGTTCGTAACAAAGCTCGACTCGTAGTCCAGGGTTTCAGTCAACAGGAGGGTATAGATTTCACCGAAGTGTATGCTCCAGTGGCTCAACTAGAAGCAATCAGAATCTTCCTGGCATTTGCATCTTGGAAAAATTTCAAAGTTTATCAGTTAGATGTAAAATCGGCGTTTCTCTACGGGAAGATAAAAGAGGAGGTATATGTCGGACAGCCACCGGGCTTTACCGACCCAATCCACAAAGACAAAGTCTACTTGCTAGATAAAGCGCTGTATGGTTTACACCAGGCCTTGAGAGCTTGGTACGAGACATTGTCTCAACACCTACAGGCCAACAGCTTCATTCGTGGATAAGTGGATGCCACTCTCTTCACCAAAGAGGTCGACGGACATCTTCTGATCGTTCAGATATACGTGGACGACATCATATTTGGGTCAACAAATGAGAATCTGTGCAAAGATTTTGAACAAGTTATGAAGCAGAAATTCGAAATGTCATTGATGGGTGAGATGAAATTCTTTTTGGGTCTACAGGTTGATCAACTACCTGAGGGAATTTTCATACATCAAACGAAGTATGTTCATGATATCTTAGAGAAATTTAGGATGTCAGGTTCTACAACAACTTCCACCACATTAGCGACGAACCATGGGATAAACCCTGATCTCACCGGAGATAAGGTAGATGAAACAATGTATCGTTCCATGATCGGTTCGTTAATGTACTTGACTGCTTCAAGACCCGATATCATGTACCCAACGTGCCTCGCAGCAAGATTTCAATCTAACCCGATAGCTTCGCACATGGTGATTGTGAAAAGGATATTACGCTACCTGAAAAGAACTCCATCATTGGGGTTGTGGTATCCAAGAAAAGGCGATTTCACGCTCGAAGGGTATTCCGATTCCGATTTCGGATGTTGCAAAGTTAATGCAAAATCAACAATAGCGGGATGTTAGTTTTTCGGACCACGCTTGGTCACCTGGCAATGTAAGAAGCAAACCTCTGTGGCTCTATCCACATGTGAAGCGGAGTATGTATCTGCTAGCAGTTGTTGCTCTCAGATCTTGTGGATCCAGCAACAGATGCTGGACTACGGTTTGTAATTTCTTAACACCCCTATCTTTGTTGATAATGAGGCAGCGATTAACATTACTAAAAATCATGTTCATCACGCTAAAACGAAACACATTGAGATTCGTCATCACTTCATTCGAGATTGTTTCGAGAAGAAGTTGATACGAATTAAGAAAATCCACCTTGGCAATCAGAAAGCTGATTTACATACCAAAGCTTTTGATAAAACACGTTTTAAATATCTCTTAAAACTGAATGGTATGATGCTTTTATCGGTGTTGGATGGAATAATTGGCGTTGATGAAGGTACTGTTGTAGAGGACGATGAGAAACAATCTGCAATGGTTTGTCGATTTTTTACTTGTTTTGGTATTTAGGGGGAAAGTATAGGGTAATATTTTCAGAAAATACAAAAACAGTAAAAATTTCAAAAATACAAAAACATGAGATATTTTCAAAATCCAAAAACAATAGAAAATGAAAAAAAGCTTGTGTAAAAAGGGAAAATGATAGTACATCGGCTTGACAGTTACGGTATGCTAAAGATATGTAAAGTCTAAAAAGTCTTAAACAGTCTCACTGATGATGTGCCGATAGGTTTTTACATATTTAGTAGGTTTGTTCGGGATATAAACCTAAATCTTTACTTACTTATTTCGTGGGGAACACTACTTGGATATATAGGTAACCCCTGAAATCTCGTTTGAAAGATCCCTCTTTCTGAGATACTAGGTCTTTATACTTAGTGATATCTGGGGTATTATCCCGGGACTTCTGATTTTGCGGAAGCAATGGCCTAGTCCCCGGAGAATACTTTACTGCTTGCTTGAAATATAGCACCCCCCTCAGCATAAAATGATGAAACAATAAAATTGCAAATCATATGCTGTTGTAAAAAAAGATCCTCTAAAGGGGACACACCTAAAGTTGAACCGTCATCTCTCTGCTGAACGGAAGTTCTGACCTGAGCTCTCACGGTTTCGCAATTTAACCCCTTACAGATATCATCTGTGGTATACTCACCTGTAAGACTGAATATTGGGATCTGGATACGCGAGTATATTCAAGAGGCGGGACACATGAATGAGTTTAAGTTCTTAATTCACCTAAATCGTATCCTGGACAGATTGAAAATTGTGTGAGAATTTAAGTGGATCAGTATATCGACAATCTAAGCGAATTGTTTAATTCTGAGTATGTAATTAAAGCTTAACGGTACTTGTGACTTGTTGAATAGCTGATATGATTCCCTAACACGCTCACCAAAAATATGTTTGTATATTGTTTACTTTCATTGTATTCTATTTCTGCATTTTATTTCTGTAATTCATTTCTAGTTTAGAAACTTTATTAAAAATTCAAAAAGATTTTATTTCTGCTTTATTTTTCGACAAACTAGAGTAGAAAGTTGATTGTCAGATTCTTAAATTTGAAGCAGATGCAGGAAGTTTCTGGACTGGAAGATGAGGAGAGCTTATCTTGATAAAATCTGATTGTTGAAAAGTCAAAAACAAGTTCATTAATTTGAAACTTGTAAATTTCAGAAAATTTGTTTGAAAAAGTTGAACAAATGTCAGTGTAAATTGTCTCAGGTCAACAAAGGTCATTAAGTTGGACTTGGTAGATAAATTGAGTAATCAGGGTCATTAATTTGGACCTGGATACTTAAGTGGATTTCTAAACACTGATTAGACTACCAATTGAGGTTGAATGGTAAGTTTTGAATTGAAACTGTTATTGTCATATATCTTACATTTAGGTAGAGATTGTGCAGGAAACAGGAGTCAATATCCCCATGGCAAAGAAAATGTCAAAGTTTGAACCAGAATTTTAGTCCCAGCTTATCGTAAGGGGGAGTCTGCGAAAGGGGGAGTCAAGATTCTGGATCAACATTCAAATGGGAGATTGTATAATAAAGTTTGATGATAGAAGATTGGAGGGAGCTTTACAATGACAAAACAATTTGGAGCAAGAGAACGATCAATAAAGACTAAAGACTGAAGACAGAATGCTAAAGACTTCGTCAACATCCAAGGGGGAGTCTGTTGGTGCACTGATGTCTGTTAACTTCGTCTTTATCAAGTCTTGTATTGTACTAAATAGATCAGGGCACGCAAATCGAGAAATAGTATTTTAGGGTAATTCCGCACGAAATTACAACTTGTGTAATTTCGCATGGAATTAGGTGTTTCACACGGAATTAGTAATTCCGCATGAACTCTTAATTTCGCGTGAACCGTTCAAGCAGAATTACAAGCCCTATAAATACTGATGTTCCCTGATTCATTTGACACGAAATTAGCAGTGTGTGTTTGAGAGCCGAGGTGCTGCCGAATTGTAATCAGATATGTAAAAACTCAGGAAATCAGTAATAGATAAAGATTAGAAAGTATCAAGTTGTGTTGACATCATTTACATTGATTCCGCCTTTGTTTTTGATGATGAACTACTCAGATTGACTCGTTAGGGTCGCACGACGATCCAACACGCTACCTCAATTCGAAAGGGGTTCGAATCACTTTGGTTAGTCGTCGTTCCTCTACCCGGAACAATCCTATGTTTTATGAGCCTATCTTGCTTTTGTGTTATCTCGATTTTATGAATATGGTTTTAACTTGATTCTTCGATCATTTGGTATGCTTTTGCATGAATCACACATTGTCCGCAATCTAAAACATAAGCTCTAATCTCATATCGAACTAAATTTATGAGGCTATATTCTATGTGTAATCTAAGTAATGACGTGATTGTAAGACACTGGGTGTAACATGGCATGGAATACGAAGGGAAAGTGACGTGTCCGAAACATGGTGGATACGCCTTTAGTACTTACTATATATAAGTGTTTCTGGCATGTTACCAACTTTTGTACCAAGTGCCATGCGAAATTTAGTGTCTGGTAAAGGATTCTAAAGCTATGGAAGGAATATTTGTGTACTCTAGTGAAATCTATGTGTAAACTACGTATGTTTGAAGGAGGAACAAAATACGAAATGTAGCCTAGCGCCAGAGACGAGGGGGAAAGCGGCATGTCCGAAGCGTGGTGGATACGCCGCTGGTACTTCCTATAGATAAGCGTTTATGGCACGCTACCAAACTTTCGTACCACGCGCTAAGTGAAACTCGTAGTTTTGTAG
Source organism: Helianthus tuberosus (assembly GCA_030545235.1). NCBI lineage: Eukaryota > Viridiplantae > Streptophyta > Magnoliopsida > Asterales > Asteraceae > Helianthus > Helianthus tuberosus. Next base: position 147,490,364 of record CM060411.1, on the reverse strand, counting down.
ACTCGGGTTGAGTGATTAAATCTACCTTATTAATCTATGTGATTGAATCTATCTGGTTAATCTATGATTGAGTAGTGGTGAAATCAAAAGCGGTAGTTAACGAGGCATGACACCGACGACGAGACGGACGTGGCATGATTGAAGCATGGTGGATACGCCGCTGGTACTTCCTATATATAAGTGTTTCCGTCATGCTGTTGAACTTTCGTAACACGTGCCATACGGGTTTCGTTGGTTGTGGATTGTTAGCATGAGTCTATGTGAATCTAATGAGTTTATTGAATCTACTGAGTCTATTGAATCTATTGGAGTCTATCGAGCCTATTGAATCCACGGGAAACTATTGAATCTATTGGAATCTACTTAAGACTATTTGATCTGTTTGCATTAATCTATGAGAAGTATGTATAATGACATCGAGTACGAGGTGGAAGTGTTGTGTCCGAAACGTGGTGGATACGCCGCTGGTACTTCCTGTATATAAGCGCTTCCGACATACTGCCAAGCTTCATACAACATGCCATGTGAGGGTAGTAGTTGCAGTGTGTAATCCATTGGGATATAATGGTTTAGGCTATGTGTGTGTTGTGATAATGATGGGTGTATTGTTTGGCAATTGCGACACGTAACATGACGCCAAGTGCGGAGTGGAAGTAATGTGCCCGAAGCATGGTGGATACGCCGCTGGTACTTCCTATATATAAGCGCTTCTAACTTGTTGCCAAACTCCGTACAACGCGCCATGCAAAGGTCATGGGTTTGCGGAATTTATGAGAATCTTGTGAATCTTGAGTCTTAGTCTACCGTGCGTGAAACTATGTTGACATGTGTTGATTTAGACTTATACGATCCTCTTATTGGATCATTAGGATGTCTTCTCGAAAGTTATCCGACTCTCTCAGGAAATCCAGATTGCTCATGGCCGACCAGATTGCTCGAGTCGTGCCAAAGATCGTCACTGAGCTCCAAGGATCAAACACGCCTCCATCCTCGATGGACTCCAAAGCTGAGGAGAAAAAGCCTACTAAGTTCAACTATAAGCATTTCATCTCTTGCAACCCTAAGACTTTCACGGGCAGTGATGGGGTGACTGCTATGCTCGAGTGGTTTGACAGCATCGAGGTTACCTTCATTAACAGCGAGTGCCCAAACCACTTAAAGACTAGGAGAGCAACTGGAATGTTTCAAGGCAGAGCATTGGAGTGGTGGGCGAACGAGAGGAACATCCGTTCGAATGAAGAAGCCTATGCTCTTCCATGGGCTGAGGTGCGAGAACTAATGATGCTTGAGTTCTGCCCTCCTCATGAACAACTGAAGCTTGAAGAAGAGTTTTGGCATCTAAAGCAGGTTGGTGATGATAACCTGGCTTATACTACCCATTTTAAGCAGCTGAGTCTTATCGTTCCTCACTTGGTTTCGACCCCTAAGCGAATGATAACCAAGTACATCAATGGCCTACCTCCTGCTATGCGTGATTCTATTGAAGCAGCTAAACTGGAAACTATTGAAGAAGTATATCGTCTGGCAGCGAGTTTGAACAACAACCGTGTACGTGATAAGCAGTTTGCTACTCCTGCTCCCTCCAAGTCTGCGAATCAAGTTACTCAGCAGACAAGCGGTAGCAAGAACAAGAAATGGAAATCCAAGGGTTCTGGATGTAATGCTATTACTCTTGCTGCAAACCCTACTGCTAAACCTGCTCCTGCTGCTGCTAACCCTGTTGCTCCCGAAGCTAAAAAGCAATACACTGGGTCTCATCCCAAGTGTACAACTTGCAACTACCATCATCCTGCTGCTTCTGCATGTCGTCTGTGCACCAACTGCAATCGTTATGGTCACACGACTCCTTACTGTCCTCAAGCTAACCCGGCCCCGCAAGCTCAGCAAGCCCCAGCTCAGGGAGCTCTACTTGCACTTCCAGCACCTCTGCAAAACCCAAGACCAATCAACGTTGTTCGTGCATGCTACAAGTGTGGAGATACTACCCAACTCCGTAACCAGTGTCCTCAGCTGAACCAGGACCAGCAGCCAGCCACTAGTGGACGAGCGTTCAACCTTAACGCGAATCAGGCTCGCAATGACAATGACATTGTCAACGGTATGTTCCTCGTTAATAACCTTTATGCTTCGATACTATTTGATACTGGTGCCGATAAAAGCTTTGTGTCCGTGGAATTTGAGTCTTTGATAAATTATACATGCTCCAAGTTACCTGAGTCATTCTCTGTTGAGGTCGCTAATGGTAAGTCGATTCTGGTGAATTTGATCGTGCGTAATTCTTCTTTGACTCTTAACGATCACGTCTTCTCTATTGATCTTATACCCATGCGATTGGGTAGTTTTGATGTTATCATTGGCATGGATTGGTTGCGTAAGAACCATGCCAAAATTGTGTGTCACGAGAAACTTGTCTGTCTTCCTCTTCCCTCTGGTGATACTTTGATCGTCTATGGAGACCGACCTTCAAAAGGCTGAGGTTGATGTCATGCACACAAGCGAGCCGAAGCTTACGTAAACAGAACCCTGCCTTCTTGGCTCACGTGGTGGAACAAAAAGGCAAGGGGAAGAACATAAGTGACGTTCCAGTTGTGTGTGACTTCACTGATGTCTTCCCTGAAGATCTTCCTGGTCTTCCTCCTCCCAGATCCGTTGACTTTCGTATTGATCTCGTACTTGGTGCGACTCCTGTCGCCAGGACTCCTTACCGTCTTGCACCTTCCGAGTTGCAAGAGTTATCTAGTCAGCTACAGGAATTACTCGATAAGGGTTTTATTCGTCCAAGTACCTCCCCGTGGGGTGCTCCCGTTTTATTCGTCAAGAAGAAGCATGCTTCCTTCCGTATGTGTATCAACTATCGTGAACTTAATAAGCTTACTGTGAAGAATCGTTATCCGCTTCCCCGTATTGATGACCTATTTGACCAACTACAAGGCGCGTCCTGCTTCTCTAAAATTGACCAACGTTCTGGATACCATCAGCTACGTGTCCTCGAAAATGATATTCTTAAAACGGCGTTTCGTACTCGATATGGGCACTACGAGTTCGTAGTCATTCCTTTTGGCTTGACCAACGCACCTGCAGTGTTCATGGACCTTATGAACCATGTTTGTAAACCCTACTTGGATTGTTTTGTGATAGTCTTTATTGATGACATTCTTATTTATTCTAAGACTAAAGCCGATCATGCTCGCCATTTACGCCTTATACTTGAACTTTTACGTGGTGAACGTCTGTATGCTAAATTTTCTAAGTGTGAGTTTTGGATTGATGAAGTGCAATTTCTTGGTCATATTGTTAGTAGTCAGGGCATTCATGTTGACCCTTCTAAGATTGAGGCAGTGAAGAATTGGTGTACGCCTAAATCTGTATCCGAGATTCGTTCATTCCTAGGATTGGCAGGCTATTACCGTCGGTTCCTCGCGGATTTTTCTAAGATCGATGTTCCTCTTACTACTCTAACTCAAAAGGAGAAACCTTTTGTTTGGGGTCCCGGACAAGAGGAATCATTTCAAACTTTTAAGAGCCTTTTGTGTAATGCCCCTGTGTTAACCCTACCTGATGGCAATGACGATTTTGTGGTATACTGTGATGCCTCGAACCGTGGATTGGGCTATGTGCTCATGCAGCGGGACAAGGTCATCGCTTATGCCTCTCGTCAACTCAAATACATGAGAAAAACTATACTACTCACGATCTGGAGCTTGGTGCAGTTATTTTTTGCGTTAAAGATCTGGCGACACTACCTTTATGGTACTAAGTGTGTGGTCTTCACCGACCATAGGAGCCTTCAGCACATTTTTGACCAAAAAGAGCTGAACATGCGACAGAGACGTTGGGTAGAATTGCTTAACGACTACGACTGTGAAATTCGCTATCATCCAGGCAAGGCGAATGTAGTAGCCGACGCCCTTAGTCGTAAGACCCATTTCAAGGCTATTCGTATCTCTAGCGATCTGCACGCTTGTATTCGTGAAGCTCAATATTCATCAGCGAATGAAGGGAGTCTAGAAAGAGAAGTTCACGGTGCTAGGATGGACCAGCTCAAAACTAAATCAGATAGCCTGCAGTATTATCTAAATCGTATCTGGGTGCCAGATCGTGAAAATCTTCGTGAACTCATTATGACTGAGGCTCACAAATCCCGTTACTCCATCCATCCAGGTGACGATAAGATGTATCAGGATCTGCGTATGACTTATTGGTGGCCTGGCATGAAGAGGGACATTGCGGTGTATGTGTCTAAGTGCCTTACTTGCTCCAAGGTAAAAGCTGAACACCAGCGTCCTTTTGGACTCTTGGAACAACCTAAAATCCCTGTCTGGAAATGGGATAGCATTGCCATGGACTTTATTACTAAGCTACCCCGTACCTCTAAAGGTCACGATAGTATCTGGGTGATTATTGATCGTTTGACCAAATCCGTTCACTTCCTTTCCATTAGGGAGGATTACAAGGTGGAGAAACTTGCTCGAGTCTATACTGATGAGATTATATGCCGTCATGGCATACCTCTTGACATAATCTCGGACCGTGATGGTCGTTTTACTTCGCGTCTTTGGTAAACGTTTTTGTCCGCTATGGGTTCTCACTTGAATCTTAGCACGGCCTTCCATCCTCAGACGGATGGGCAGACCGAGCGTACTATTCAAACCCTAGAGGACATGCTCCGTTCTTGTGTCATCAACTTTGGTGGTAACTGGGATGTACATTTACCATTGATTGAGTTCTCGTACAACAATAGCTACCATTCCAGTATTCAGATGGCTCCTTTTGAAGCTTTATATGGGCGAAAGTGCCGATCTCCTCTCAGTTGGCATGAGGTTGGGGAAAAGCAGTTCACTGACCCTGAGATTGTTCAAGAAACAACGGATAAGATTCTTGAAATTCGTGATAACTTGATCAAGGCTAGGAGCAGACAAAAGAGTTATGCTGATAATAGGCGGAAGCCTTTGGAATTTGCTGTTGGTGACCGATTTCTTCTCAAGATATCTCCCTGGAAGGGAGTAGTTCATTTTGGAAAGAAGGGAAAGCTTGCTCCTCGCTATGTAGGCCCTTTTGTGATCCTTGAAAGAATTGGCAAGGTAGCATACAAACTCGACTTGCCACAAGAACTAAACAACGTGCATCCAGTGTTCCACGTGTCCAACCTACGGAAATGCCTAGCCAAAGAAGGACTGCAAGTTCCTCTTGAAGACTTGCAAACAAATGAGGCTGTTCAATTTGTGGAGAAACCGGTCAAAATCATGGATCAAACTGTCAAGCGTCTGAGGCGCAGCAAAATTCCCATTGTTAAGGTTTAATGGGAAGGAAAGCGTGGCGCCGAATTCACTTGGGAATTGAAAAGTGATATGAAGGCCAAGTACCCGCATCTCTTCAAACAGCCTTCTTCTAAGATTTCGTGGATGAAATCTCCTAAAGGAGGGGAGACTGTGACGCCCAGCATCCCTAAACTTTAGACACTTGGCAAGACCAGACCCTGAACTTCTAATTAGTTGTCAGTTTTGGTCCCTGTAGTTTTATGGAGTTGATGTTTGACACTTTTGGTATGAATCTTGTTGATACTTGATGCTTGACACTATGGTGCTTGACTCTTTATTCTAAATGCTTGGTTCTTGACACTTGAACTATGAGACTTGACACTAAGTCTAGATACTTGACTCTTGATGATTAAACTAGATACTTGATTCACATGATTCTTGATACTTGATACTTGGACACTTGATTCTTGTTGCTTGAGAAATAATGATTCTTGACCCTTGAGACTTAAATTGGTGCTTGACCCCTTAGACTCGTGAAACTTGATTCTTAGTTGAACGAGAGACTGGAGCCTTGTCATTGACGGAATCTATGAAACTTGGAAACTTTTGGGTTGTAATGTAATCTAGATACTTTACATAAACTATATGCAACGCAACGCCTAACCTAATGCGTGAAACGAATCAAAATCGGGAACGCAGAAAAGATGGATTGGCCAGAGTGGCCGTCCGATCGGATGACCACCCGAACGAGTGACCTCCCTATTCATCTTACACCGCCTTAGCTCCCTTCCTCACTATAAATAGACCTGTCACATCACCATTTTGAGTGATGTGACAGCTCTGTTCGACCAGGCACACGCACTCTTCATTTCCTTCCTATTCTTGCTGTTTTCGGTACGTTTTAGACTAGATTCTTGTACCTTCTTACTCTACACATCATTCTCTACGTGATTCCCACTTGAAATCACACTTCTCACCGTGAAATCTCTTGGTTCTGAGTTCTTGAGGGTGATGTCATCATGTAGGTTTGTACAACTGACATGTGACGTCATTCTAAGCAAGATCTAGCTCCGATCTAAGATGATTCATGCGTTTTTACACTAAATCTAAGCTAAATCTATGCTTTTCATATAAAACTTGGGTTATTTTTCATCAAATTTTGCCTTATTTTGGTAGAAACCGGATCTAACCAGGCTGTGGACTTGATGCATAGTCCAAAGTTGACTTGGATCTGAGTCATACCGGAGAAGACGAGCATGAGACGGATCCCGACATAATTTCGTTGAGGACAGGAGACTGATTGGACAGGGGTGATTCCCACCCGATCAGGACGGCCTTATGCTAACGAGTTACTGTCGTCAAAGTACGTGTCGTGCCGTCACCATTAAGCTAGAAACTTAGAGATTTTTCAAACTGATAAAAGAGAACAAGGGTCGCCCGATCGAACGGCAACCCAATCGGATAGCAATCCGATCGGACAGCCACCCTCTTGGGTGACACTTGCCTTCTGTCTTGAAACTTTCAACACTTTCTAAACAAACAAAACTTGGAAGTCTGATTGCATGGCAACCCGATCGGACAGCCGTCCGATCGAGCAGCCATCCGATTGGATAATTAGGATTCCTACACTCGGATCGAGCTGTTATCCGATCGGATAGCTATCCGATCGGACAGCCACCCCCTTCCACTTATGCTTTCCACGTAAGTGGCAAACCGATCGGATGGCCGTCCGATCGGGCAGCCATCTGTCTTTTCACAACTACGTCATCCGACCGACTGGCACTCCGATCGGATAGACATCCGATCGGACAACCATCCAATCCAGTAACATGGTTTGGCACTTTACACAATCTCATTACTCTGCTCGACTCTTATCGTATTGTAATCTAATCAGGCTAAGTTCAAAAAGAGCTCCCTTTGATCCAATAACATTTGCGACTGTTAAGCAATCACTGTGAGTATACTCGATCCCCTTTTACTTTAAACTTTTGGAGTGTAACATGTATTCTATGAAATTAAACTGGAATCTTCGAAACTTATACTCTATCCTAAGAGAACATGAAACTTGTGATTCTTGATTCTTGACTCTTTGTACTATGTGACGTTTAATCCAGAGTGTGTAGTTCCGCCTTAACAATAGTAGCGCTATAGGAGATGCACCTCTCCCATTATTCTCGGGGGGGGGGGTATTGTTAGGAGGATTCTAGTTTACCTTGAGTCTTGGGTAAACACTAAAGCATCGGGATACTTGGGCTAACACTACGTGGACTGCGACACTAGCACGGCTGAAACTATTTATTGTTTACACTGTGGATATGAGTTGTTTTAATCTATTATTCCATTATCAAACTTGTATACTCGCCAATACTTTTGTATTGATATTTTAATACATGTTGCAGGATGATAGGATGCTTGGAATGCATGGAATTCAGCTAGGAAATGCTTAGAAACGTCGCCTAGATAATATTAGTCTTTGAACAATTTGAACAATTTATTACTTGGTTGTAATGTGATACTTGTGATGACGTTGCATGAAATCAATTAATCTTTATTGAAACAATAGTGTTATGGAATTCTCATGAGCAATCTTTACGCTTGGGGTGTGACAACGATACTCCCCACCGGGCCCACCGGTAATATGTGGAAATATCGGGGTGTGAGATCAACGATGCGTAAAAATAAATGCTTACTCGTCTGGAAATGACGCCTAAAAACTTTGGGGTTTGGGTAAGTAGGCGCTTCAGCGAAGTAATCTTTAATCAACCGGTCGTTTGCCAAAATGGCGCGCGCGCACCAGAGTGTCTGTCATGCGTGCGCGCGCAGAAGCTTTCAGACTTTAATGACAGAGCAGTTTCATCATGGCCGCCCCTGAGGGTGGGCGGGGAGGACCACCGGCCAAGGCCTGATATTTCGAAGGGCACGTTATTTAAAAATATTGATATGTATATGTAAAAAAATAAATTAATAGGTTATACCCATACAAACACCAACATAGCCCCACTTATAAAACTATTTTTAAGGTTTAGATTAGTTATTAGCTCATTGCCATTAGGTTTTGACCTCCCAATACCTAATTTCGTTAAGGCCTAAGGGCACGTTTTTTCGAGCTCGAACAGGGTACGTGAATTCTCAGGGTCGGCCCTGAGTTTAATTTCAGCATTTGAAACAGATGAGACAATGGTTTTGACTGAGAATTAAATGACGAATTAAAGTGCTTTGAAGACGTTTAATGCTATTTAATTCTCCCATTTAATTCATTTTTTTTGTTTCATCCAAACTGTAGAATCGTTTTCTGACCCAAACGAGTTGATCAGAAGAGTTTTAACTCAATATGAAAGGCGGAAACAGACGTATCAAGTTGATACAGCTTGCAACACACTTTAAACTGTCTTTTGATTGATATAACAACGTTTTACAGCGAGTAGACACTTCGGCAGCAGTTCGACACTGAAACCATAAAGTTACAAATGAGATGGCACATCAAGTATTTATAGGGCAGCCTTTTTCGTACGAAATAGTACATGCGAAATCAACTTCACATGAAATGGCTATTTCATGCGAAATACCCGGTTGATTTCGTGAGAAATGACAATGTGTCATTTCGTGTGAAATACCCCTAAATACATATTTCTCATATTCTCGAATATCGTGCCCTGATCTATCTAAACACAAACAAGACTCGATACAAGACGAAGTCGACAGACGTATGCACCAACACAAACCTGCAGTATAAATAGGAGACCAATCTACTGTAGAAGACACACCGAAATTCACCATCTAATGCAACTTTCTCTCTGAAGAATCGTCTTGTTCTTCTTTCTAGTTTCGAGGTACACCTTCGGGTTTTTCGTCAAGTCAGGCAGTACACATTCTCTACCTCACAATAAATTTCACAAATTTATAAATTTGACAAATTTAGAAATCTCATGCAGGTATCATTCAAAAATTATTTATTCTCTGAAAACCACTTGTAAGAATAGAATGATTTATCATTTAAAAGTTTCCGATGACCACTTGTAGGCAAACATTCAAAATTTTTCTCATTTTAAACATACTCTCCCAAACCTGTTCATCATGTTTAGCACTCGGAATTTTGAAAATCAGCTCATCAACATCAGTTGTCGAAAATCTTTTTGTATTTTCAAAATTTATGCTAAAACACATTTAAAATCTTTTTCAAATTTTTGTTTTTAAAGAAAATACAGAAAAGAAATATTTACAGACAATATTTTTGTGAGTTTGTGTAAGAGGATCATATCAGTTTTTGAGACAAATCACCAACACCGTTAAGCTATAAACATTTTAAGTTCTAAACGATTCACTTAGATTGTCAGTATACTGATCCACTTAAATTTTCACACAAAGTTCAACTGTTTCGAGATACGAGATTAATGTTTTAGAGAATTAAACTTATACGCGTGTCCCACCTCAGAATATACTCCCATATCCAGATCCCAATATTCAGTCTTACAGGTGAGTATACCTAGATGATATATGTAAAGGGTTAAATGCGAGGGCCATGAGAGCTCAGGCTATTGCTTCCGCAAAATCAGAGAGATGATGGCTTCAACTTTTAGGTGTGTTCCCTTTAAAGAATCTTTTCTTCAACAACACATGATTAGCATTTTGCAATGTTTCATCATTTTTTTATGCTGAGGGGGATGCTATATTTCAAGCAAGCAAAAAATATTATACAGGACCTAGGCCATTGCTTCCGCAAAATCAGAAGTCCCGGGATAATACCCCAGATATCACTAAGCATAAAGACCTAGTATCTCAGAAAGAGGGACCTTTCAAACAAGATTTCAGGGGTTACCCATATATCCGAGAGATGTTCCCCACGAGATAAGTAAGTTTGAAATTTAGGTTTATATCTCGACACAATCTACTAAATGTGCAAAAACCTACTGGCACATCATCAGTGGGACCGTTTATCACATTTTATCTTTCCAATTCTTTAGCGTGCAGTGATAGTCCACTGATGTACTATCATTTCCTCTTTTCTCAACAAAACTCATTTTTGATTTTATCATGTTTTTGACTTTTTTCAAATTTTCAATGTTTTTGGATTTTCAAAATTCTTACTCCCCCTAAAATTCAAAATCATTTAAAGAAAATTTGAAAACAAACAGTACAAAATAAAATGACAACTGTTGTAAATTGCTTCAAATCGCCATCCATTTGGCATAAACAATCAGAACTCCCTCTTACAACAAACTATTTTCCCATTATGATTTCAAAACACTTAAGTTTTTTTTAATCAAATGGTTTTTCCGGAAAATAAGTTTTGCTGATTTTTACAAACCACTTGTAGGTTAGAGGATACATTCATCATGTTGTTTTTTAAAAAAATACCACTTGTATGAAGATTACATCAAGTTCAACTTAATGACCTTGATGAACCACTTCTAGGTGAAAATCTTCTTCAACCACTTGAAGGAATAACCAATAATCACAAAAACTTCACAAATACATTTTTACCAAGAATGATGCCGATTCCTGCTCCACTCTTACCAACCTGGGAGCTCCGGCAAGTCGGATTTTTTCAGTTAAAGAGATTCTCCCAAGTCTGACAATCCTTGGGAGAGTCTGAGTTATCAACACTCGGTTTCTTTCCTTTCATCTTTTTGTCATAAAATTCTTTCACCCCTTTAACTTTCCCATCAATCATTTTTCCAAAAATATGTTTCACTTTGGGGTTAAAAGCTTTTTCAACATCAAATTCTTTCTTTTCAGAAAAGAATTGATTCGAAATCTCAACTTTACCAACTTTTTGTTTAAAATTTTTAGCTCTCAATGGTGGAAAATTTTCATCATCCATTGGTGGAACTGACTCTCCATCTTTTAACTCAATCTGTGGCTCCTCTGACTTTGTGGAATCAGATTCATCGCTAGAAAATAGCTCCTCTGATTTTGTCGAATCAGAATCATTTCTAGAACTATCATCAGATTTTTTAACAACCCACTTTTGGTTGTCAAAATTTGCTTTTCTTTTGTAAAAACCTTTTGAACATTCACCAACCTCAAACTTCGAGTTTTTAAAAATTTTAAGTTGTTTGGTTGGTGGTTCATTTTCAACCATCTTTTCTTTAAGTTTAAGAGAAACTCCTGGTTTTGTTTGTATTGCTTTAGGACAATTCCTGGCAATATGACCAACTGTTTTGTATTGAAAATAGGTTCTTGTTTCCTTTTTCTGAGCAATTTCCTTCTTCATTTCTTCTTGCTTTTTAGCAAGAAATTCTTTGTTTGTCTGCTTTCTGAACAATTTCTCTTTTTCTTCTACAGATGATATTCCTGAAACAAACACAATTTTTGTTTTATAAGTTTTCACATTTTTATGATTTTTCGGTGGAATAAATCCAAGACCTTTTCTTTTGAAATTACCGTTATGGTTTGGTTTCTTTTGAAAACCAGAACCAGAACTGTAACCCTTTTTCTTGTTTAATCTTTGTTGTACTCTTGAAGTGTACTTTTCAGGTTTTTCAGAAAGATTTACATCTTTTATTTCAGAAATATTAATTTCCGTCAGTTTGAAAACCTTTTTGATCATTTCTGGTTTAACACCTCTTATTGGAAATTCTTCATCAGAATATAATTTGTTAGAATCATTCAAAGTATATGCAACTTTGAACAGTTCATCTTTCAAATTAGATTTCGATAACAGAAACCCGTTATTGTAAACCCGTTTGTTCTTTTTGACTGTTGGACTTGACGTTTCAGACTTTGACTCCGACATTGACTCCTCGGTTTCATCTTTATCCAACACCTGATCGACCACTTTCTTTATTAACTCGGACTCATGATCAGTGTCAGATGATGTGAATGTGACATCAATATTATCTGGCAGATTATCTGAAGACTCAGATTCCCACTGTAAATTGATTGCTTTTTCGACTCTTTCAGAATTTGGATTTCGTGGAGAATATCCATTTTCCAGCGGGGTTGGACACTTGTTGTAACTGGCACTATGTTTCTTACCAGAATTCTTTACTTCAGTATCCTTCTTCTTTTCACAGTTCTTTTCTTCAGATACTTCCTCTTCTTCAAACGCCTTCATGCCTTCAACGGTTGGATAAATCCTGTCAATGACATAAGAGGTACATGAGTAACTTTCTAACAATCTATTAACTCTTTCTGTTTCTATTCTCTGAGTTTCCAATTTTTGTTCCAGAACAACACACTTCTCAATGTAATTGTTGACGATTTTCTGCTTTGTCATGAAAGCTCCTTGAAGTGTTTTCATAGCTGTTGCCTGTTCACTGCTTGATTGATTTTATTGATTCAATGCTTTGTTTAGAACATCGTAGGATTCTTTCAATCTGTTCATGTTATGAATCAAAATACTATTTTGTTTCTTTACTGTCTCACAGTTTTCACATTTCATATAAATCTTTCTTTTATCAGCTTCTGCTTCAACTGTGAAATCTTTCTTTTATCAGCTTCTGCTTCAACTTCTTTTACCTTTTTCTTTATCACAGGAACTTCTTCATCATCACTGCTGACATGTTTCTTAACTTTCTTCTTTTTCTTTCTAACTTTTCCATCATCACTATCACTCTCTTCTAGCATCCTCAAGTGCTCTTTCATTCTGTTTGCATAATAATCATTATCATTGTCACTGTCTTCTTCAACTCGAGCAACAAAAGCTTTTGCCAAGAATTCTTTATCTGGACAGTAATTGTCCCACCTAAAACCTTTTGGAAGCCTTTCATCATCTTGATTTATCATTTTGTTTGTCAGATATGCTTCACTCTCTGCTGAAATATATTTATTCCAACTGACCCCTTTAGACGAACTTTTATCATCTTGATTCACCATATAAGCTTTCTTTGATTCTTCAATCTCCTTCCTAGCATGAGCAGTTTGTGGTTGTTGTTGAGGTGATTGTTGAGCAACTTGATGATAAATCGCTTTCTGATAGTAATCATTGTTGTTGAACGGATTTTGAGCTCCACTTGCTTCGCGATTTGTGCTTTCACGCTTGAAATGCCATTTTTCCCTGCAACGAAAACAAGTAACTTTAGATTTATCAAATCCTAAAGTAGAAACATTTGCATCACGGAAATCATCTCTTCTCGTAATTTGTTTAAACTTCTTAGCTCTTCTCAACACACTCGCCATACACCACTTTATATCCATCTACTACATCTCCTCAACATCAATCTGATCATAATCCTCTTTTGTCAACATCGGATTCCCGATCCTTCCTGCTACTAAACTCCCATACGATTCTAACACAGTCACCAACAAAGACATGTGACTTTTTGCAACTTCTTCTGAGTAGTTTTGGTCATTCTCAAGATTTAGTGCAATGTTGCATTGAAGAACTTTGCCATTCTTGGTTGCTGAAAAATTTGGATCAAATGACGGATATGAAGAAAAACTCATTTTGTTGTTTGATCCTTTAGATGATCCTCCAGATGAATTTTTAGCATTGAATGCAGTTTCAATCTTTGGTGACATGTTGGTCTTATCACTGATACCTCCTTTGTAATATAAACCGATATCTTGTTCACCATCAAAATCTTTCATTCTTGAGATCTTCCTTTGTTCCATCTCTTGGGCTTCAAGTTTTTCAATAAACTTTCCCAGTGTTAGATTGCCAAAATCTTTTTTATTCCTCAACATCATTAGGTATGTGCCCCAAGTCTCATGTGGCAATGCATTAGCCAACTTTTCAATTAATTCTTCATTATCTTTTGTTATACTCACCCTTTTCATGTTAACTAACAGATTACAATATCTTTCAATGATCTGCTTAGTGCTTTCAGTTCTTAAACCACGAAATAGATCAAACTCTTTTTTCAAAAGTGATTTTTTGTTCTTGATCATCTCTTTACTTCCAAAAAACTTTGATTTTAATGTTTTCCAAATTTAATATGCAGTTCCATTGTGTTGCAATAAAACCAAAACATCTTCTTTCACAGCTTGATGCAATAGACTTGTCATCATTTTTTCATCTTTGTATTTCTTTTTCTCCTCAGCACTTAGATCTTTAATTGCAATTATCTCTTCATCATCATTCACTGGTCTAACATATTTTGTTTCAACACATTCCCAAGCATCCAAGTAATTTGCCTGAACCCAATTTTCAAATCGTTCCTCCCATCCTTTATACTCCTCAATGTTCATGAGCTTTGGCGGTTTTTGCATGGTGCCTGTTTCGTTTTCTAACATTGTGTTTTGTGCAATTGTAATCGGAGTAGCAAAAACGTTGTAAAATTCTTCTTCCATAATTCGGTTTTCAAAATGTCACAACTTTAATCTTTCAAACGAAATAGTAGTCTCTTCAAACAAAATACCCTGTTCAAACGAAATAACCTGCAAGACAACTTCAAACGAAATTAGTTCACACGAAATAAAAATTTTCACACGAAATGACTGATTTCGTGCGAAATAGTCAAACGAAATACTAATTTGGTGCGAAATGAAGTGATTTCGTGCGAAATAACTGGTTTCGTACGAAATACTAGAACTTTCAAACCAAATAATGTTTTCGTGCGAAAACAAAACAAGGTAAGATATTTCATGCGAAATGAATGTGTGATTTCGTACGAAATTGATGAATCTAAGTGATTTCGTGCGAAATCAAATCCTCAATTCGTGCGAAATACTGCTGATGTCATCATCTCGGCCATGTTTTTGTCAAATTGAACTAGTTTTAGTCCGATTTTAGATCTAATTCTTTCAAGGCTTTGTTAAAACACAATTTCGCATATAATGTGAGAAAATTAGACCATTTGGACTGTAAAAAGTTGTTTAATTTTGAAAATAAGGTGTAGAAATCAGATTTTTGAACTGAATCGGTATGAACTCTTCCTCCTGAGCTCTGATACCACTTGTAGGATCGTTTTCTGACCCAAACGAGTCGATCAGAAGAGTTTTAACTCAATACGAAAGGCGAAAACAGACGTATCAAGTTGATTCAGCTTGCAATACACTTTAAACTGTCTTTTGATTGATATAACAACGTTTTACAGCGAGTAGACACTTCGGCAGCAGTTCGGCACTGAAATCGGAAAGTTACAAATGAGATGGCACATCAAGTATTTATAGGGCAGCCTATTTCGTACGAAATAGTTCATGCGAAATCAACTTCACACGAAATGGCTATTTCGTGCGAAATACCCGGTTGATTTCGTGCGAAATGACAATGTGTCATTTTGTGCGAGATACCCCTAAAATACATATTTCTCATATTCCCGAATACCGTGCCCTGATCTATCTAAACACAAACAAGACTCGATACAAGACGAAGTCGACAAACGTATGCACCAACACAAACCTGCAGTATAAATAGGAGACCAATCTACTGTAGAAGACACACCGAAATTCACCATCTGATGCAACTTTCTCTCTGCAGAATCGTCTTGTTCTCCTTTCTAGTTTCGAGGTACACCTTTGGGTTTTTCGTCAAGTCTGGCAGTACAACTGTTTAGGCTGTTATATCTTGGAAACAAAGGAGTTCTCCTGGGAGACTCGAAATTTGTTTTAAGGGACCCATGTCTAACACGATCCTTGCCAAGAACATCTTTCTATTCTGTATTTTTGTTCTTGTTTTTTCTTTTATGTCAGTTGTAACAAGTATTTTAATTTTCTGCTTTCCTTATTTCAGTATTGTAATTCAAGTTAATAAAAGTTTTTTTTATTTTATACGAACGGGTTCCTACAGTGCAAATTGCATTTCGGTTCGATTTTTACATTTAACCATATCCATAACTACTAGCTTCAATTATTGGATTTCACTAACCATAAACATAACCAAACTTCGGTTTCAGCTAATCGGTTATGAAGCTTTGTTATGTTATGTTTAAGTTGTTTTCTATTAATTAACCAAGCCAAGTTTGAACTAAAACTGAAACTAGATGAACATGTTAGGCCATTATTGTCTCATTTACAATCATTTTATAAATAAACTGAAGATGCAAGAAAGCATATACATGCATAAAATGAGTTAATTTAAATAATGATTATTTTTTAAGCCTTTTAAACTAATTATTGTGAGTGCATATGTCTATCGCTTGCGTCAATCACGTACCGTAGCTTAAACAGATGATACAAGACTGGTATTGAATAGAAGAGAGCTTGATATGAAGCTGAAGTAGCTTCGTACGAAGGGGCCATACAAGGCTTCGTACGAAGCCACACCTCTATATATAGGAGCTTAGATCTTGGTCATTTGTAACTTTGAGCAGACTTTGAGGTGAAGCTCTGCCCGTTTGTTTTCGTGGTTTTGTCCTATCAAAGTATCAATAGAAAACAACTTTAATTACATCTTTGTGTTTCATCCACACACGTGATTGGATTCCGTACATATCATGTATTCGTACGTATACAACGGTTGAAGATTCGATCCTCGGAGCGAATTCACAAGTGGTATCAGAGCGGGTGATTGTTTGCACGGATTGAAGACACGAAGATTCAAGCTTCTACATTAGATTCAAAGTTGATTTCATCTTCTTCATCACACATCTTCTTCTACTCATCTTCTATACTTTGTTTTTGAGCTTAAAACTGAGATCTACAAAAATTCATGGTTAAAATCAGCTAAATTTTGAATATGTTGTGTGAAAAACGTTTTTAAACAATCCTACAAAGTTTTAGATCTAAATTCAAACAAATTCATGATCAAATCAGTGAAAAACTATGAAAAACATGGTTGTGTTCGTCGCAACGTAGTTTCGTACGAAAGTAGGTTGTAGCTTCGTACGAAGTCACTTAATCAGTTCTTTTGTTACAAACATAGCTTCATACGAACCCACTGTCGTAGCTTCGTACGAATCAAGGTGTTTAGAGTAAACTTGTTGTGTTTGCAGCTTCATACGAAGGCATTATCCTAGCTTTGTATGAACGGACTATCTTGGTTATTTTCATTTCTAAGTCGTCTAAGTGTTTGTTTGTTTCGCAGGAATCATGGCTGAAGAATTCTACAATAAGTTTTATAATGCATTCACATCTTAAGAAATCCCAGTTACAACACAGACTGCTACGAGTATGATTTATGAGAGTTTGAACCACGATAATGTTTACGGAAATCATCAAAAGCCACCTAAACTAATGGATATCGAAGATTATCATTGGTGGAGCACGAGATTCGAAGAATTAAATTTCGGCACGTGTATCGTTTTCAAAACTTCATTGCCATATCACTATTATATATTTCATTTAAAAATTTTCTTTCACTCGCTTAATTATACCATTTCATACGCCCACACGTTAAATTTACGTACCTGGGGTCCATTCGTCTTATCACTTGTCTTGATGCCGGTTCTAGACCGCATTCCTGGATCATCCTTTCCAAGCAATTATGCTTACCTTTAGATCTTCATTGAGTCATGGATTGTACAGGTTCCTTATCACAAGAGCACGCATGTTTGAGTTCAAGTACCTATCCTCTCGTACTTGATTCTCTCAAACCAGGGCTCTAATACCAACTTGTAAGGCCCTAATACGTATTTGACAAAAAGTCGCAGCGGAAATTCGTGCCATAAAATTTCTTTCATTACAAACGTCTTGACTTACTTGAAAGTTCGTTTTAATATGTATCTTTTACAAAAAATAAAGTATAAGTCCTGTTTACTAAAGTACATACTCAATTATTCCCGTACAATCTATCTTGTGACTCGATCTTTGATCTCTATTCCTCATGTTAACCGCCCATGATTCGTACAACCTGCACTCACCACATACATTCATAACATTAGTACATAATACATAAACAAGATTCAATCTCGTACACTTCCCATTTCGTTATCTTTCTAACTTTAAGCATTTCATCTGCGTATCCATATCCTGATGAGGCTTCAATAATGTACCTGCATTACTTTTCATTCTCAAGGCACACTATTAATAACGTATTACTCGACGTACCTAAATCATGCATACATACATTCTTACGTGCATACATACACATCTACATACGTACATACCTTCCTATATCTCTACATACATGCATACACTCATACGTACCTTCATATATACCAAAATACACATCTACATACGCACATACATTACTACGTCTCTACATACGTACATATACACATACGTATCTTCACATATACATGAATACACATCTCCATACGTACATACATTACTACGTCTCTACTTACTTGCATACACTCATACGTGTCTTCATATATACTTAAATACACGTCTACATATGTACATACACTCTTACGTACACGTTCAAGATCTTATATACCTCTTATATATCCATACATTAATTACATTGTACTTAGACTTATATTTATAGCCCATAAACGTCAAAGGAATGATCAAAATCATGTTTGGTGTAGGATCGTGTACATGACCCGAATGAGTCGTTCAAAGGAGTTTTGATCTGTTTCAGATGCGGAAAATAAGAAACAGACTTGGACATAGCTTGCAAATCACTTTAAACAACTTTCTGATTGATATAACACTGATTACAATCACAGGATAAACCAGCAGCACCTCGGTATCCAAATCAAGAACTGTTCCAAATAAATTCGCTTGAGACCTATTTATAATGGATGAGATTTCGCTTGAGAGTTACCAGATCCGGTTCAAGCGAAATCAAGTTAGTTGATTTCGCTTGAAACTGTCAAAGACACTTTCAAGCGAAATGGCTTCCTTCAAGCGAAATCATCACAAACACACCTTAACACCTCCTATTTTCTCATACAACATGCCCTGATCTAACCTATCTAGTGCAAGACTCGATACAAGACAAAGTCGACAGATGCATGCACCAACATTTGGGAGGCCCGCCGTGGTCCACGGATAACAAACCGAAGCCTACTATTCCCAAATCAACTTAGATACCAAATTTCAGGTTTTTAAACATGGGGAGGCCGTCGTCGACGCCCCTAGGGGCGTCGGCGAGGGCCCTTGCAATTGCCCGTAGCCTAAAACTTCCGTAGACAGCCAAATAACCCGTCAGCCAAAAACTGACTTTCTAGAGCCCGTCGGCGACGCCCCTAAGCCCGTCGGCGACGCCCTCTAGATTTTGCATTTTTCTGCAGTTCCGTTTCGTCGTCCGTACGCACTAAAACGCGCATAACTTTTGAACCGTTTAACTTCCCGTTTCTTCCTACATGCTCGTAAATTCACATTCTATCATATGAACTTGAAATCCAACATCCGGTTTAAGGAAAATATTCACTTAAAGCTCTCGGCTTTATATACCCGCTTTCACTTATTCGACCCGTTCATGTTTTCGTCAAACTAGTCATTTGTTTTAACCCAAAACTTACATAAACGTTATAACTATAATACTTTTACATTATCCGGGGTTCGTACTTGGGATTTATGCACCCGATACCCGGTATGCGTTAAACCTATTCATGTCATTCATTTATACGAAAGCAAACTTTGTTAATACAATTTCAAATGCGAAATTGTTTGTCCATTAACCATGACTCACAACCGAGTCTTTAGACTTTTAATCCGCGTCTCTGATTTCTTGGTTAGCGTACTTATGTACAATTCTACCCATACCCGGTTATAGTACCGTAATCAATTACTTATACAACCCTTCCGGTATAGTAATAAAACCACATTTTGACCCATTCGGCCTACTTAACGTAATTCATCAATTTCATACAACCCTTCCTTATTTGACTTCAATTATCATGCCTAATTAACTAGAACATAACCTTACTTAACAAACTAAGAAGTGATTCGGAAATCACTTACCTCATGCATCCGTGTTCATATCCGTTTCCTCGCCACTTCTTAACCCGTTAAACTTCCGTGCTTGATTCCGTCTTGACATGATTCCTATACTTCCATGTCATCGAAATCACATTCTTATTAGCATACACAATTATACATGTTAATGGTCATATCGATCGTATAATTCACGTTTGACTTTCATTAGTCACTTCTAACAAGCATAATACATGTAACCAAATTCATATCATTTCCAACTCGTGTAATCCATCATGTCATCGCATTAAACACACATACGTCTAACACGCACCGTATAACTTACTTTAATCTTACAATTATGACAACACGTCTATCCATTCTTCTTATACACAGTTGACTTTTAGAAGTCAACGGTTCATTTAATTTAACTTTCGACTTATCATTATATACCCGTAACATCACAATAGCCTATACGGACAACACTACATACATTTCATCATACACTTGGCGTGTTTACTACCTCCTAAGCATAGTGTACAACTAATTTATGCATATTCTTCTAATCTTATACATAGTTCCTCCGAATACTCCTACAAATTCTATCCAAGGCACCTTATTCAAGTTAGTTTACTACTAACCTCATCTTTCTATAATTCATTCATAATTCTCAAGACGTTTCATATAACTCTCATATCATAACATCACTTAGACGTTTCATCAAACACCTTGTGATCGTACTACTATCTAAGCTCAATGTACAAGTATCTTGTACATAAGCTTACTATCTCATATCAAAATCATTGATTCAACAATTACCACACAATTTTCATTCTAATTAGGTTCATTCAACAACATTATACAACATCTAACTTCACCCATCAAAATTCTATAGAACATAACACATATAGTCATCATCAACCTCATTCTACTACTATTACAAATGGGTTTTTCCCAAAACATCAACATAATCGAAATTAAGCATGCTATAGCCTCTATATATTCATATTGTTTAGAATTCCTTCTCAATTTCAATAGAAATTCACGGGTTACATATAACCCACTTAACCAAACATCACCGAAACACTTAATTCGACTTACCTTGTGTTAGAGACACTTAAATGGTCAACATTTCAGGTTCATGCATCCGATCTTCCTCGAGATTTCTTCCCAATTTGATGGTTTCTTGAGGGTTAGGGTTTGCACCCCTCCCTCCTTCTCCTCTGATCGATGTCACGCACACACACACCTTGTGTGTGTGTGTGGTATTTTGTTTTTAATAAATCATATTTCCATTTTGGCACCCTAAATCCCTCAAGTTTAACCTACCATCATAATTGCCACAAGTTTCATCCCTTAACTTATCTATTAGGCATTTAACTAGGTTTATTAACTTAGTTATTGTATCTCATTTTACTAATATGGTAACATGGTAACAAATTTAATAATTCGGTTTTTGGGGCGTTACAAGTCTACCCCCCTTAAAGAAGGTTTCGTCCCCGAAACCTTTCTCGTTCCTACTCTTACCTTTCTATTGTACTCATTCAATGGGTACTTTACAACATAATTCATTCGGGGTCTTTGCAAAAGTCTTAACCATGAATAAATATGATCGTACGCATTGTCCTTCTCTTCTTAAATTAGTAATTTACTTTCATAATCACACGAGGGTCAGGGTCTGATCCAGAGCTCTTATTAGTGTCTTTCACTTTATATTGCTAGTTTCTAGCACATATTATCATTAGCATTTCATTCATTGAACTTATTCCAAATGTATACAAATATTACTCGTAGAGACCTAAGGTCACAACTTGTTTCTAGCTTCCTATTTAACCATATTACATTCATACATTTACTAATCGAAATAAATCGATTTATTTCATTCAACTCATACATCATATATGATCTTTCATTTTTGTAACATTCCTATTTTTATATAAGAATTATAGGTTTGGTTAAATTTATTAACCACTAGTAACTAGTAACTAGTAACTAGTTTATTTTTAATATAAATATTCAACCCAAATAGTTTTAAACACTATTTTATATAGTTGGTTGAAATATTATATTAATTAATTGGCCAGTATATAGGTGACATTTCTAAATAAAATAAAAGTATATAAAAACTTATATTATTAGACGGGTACATTACGGATAAGTTGAAGATTAGAAATATGAAGTAATTAGACGGACCCAGGAACCGTTTAATAATTAAATTATAAAAATACATTATATTTGAACCTACTCTGTTTTTAATGAAACTTGGTTCAAAATATAGACACAAATATTCTCGTTCTAATAACATATTTATTGTTTTATAAAACGTTATATTTTAGAAGTTATAAACGCCAAATAAGTGAAGCAGTTAAATTAATATATAAACTAATAAAATAATAATATATCATATTTGAAAATTTAAGTATACGTAAGAAATGATATATAATAAAATAATATAACTAAAATTTAAAATGCAATGTTGGTGTGCATGAAAGCTACGTGTATACATTTGAAAAGAAAAATAATCATAAAGTGTGTACGTGTATATATGACTGTGCATGTTTGCGTGAACTCAAAGATTTCCAAATTGAGTATAAATAGAGGCATCAACCAAAACACTCAGTTGTTCAAATTTTCTTTTCTTTCTGACCACCCTTGTCGACTATCTCTCTCGAACTCCCTCTCATCCATTTTCTTTTTATTTTTATTTTTCCTTTATAATAATAATAAGGCTCTGCCCCGTTTTAAGTATTTTAACTCCCGATCACCGCTACCCTTTCCGATTGATCTGAGCCCCATAACACATGTCAAGGCTCTGCCTGACTAAGTTCATTAGGGTTCTGTCTCGTGACATAAGGGACAAGGTTGAATTAGGGCTACTATACTTAAAACGAGTACAAATATATATATATATATATATATATATTTAAATAGCTCAGAAGTTATACCCAAAATTTGTACCAGGAGGCTTTCTAGTTGAACCCTAAAGTTACAAAGTAGGTCCATTCTCTTTTCTCACTATTTTATTCCCTTTTTCTTTGTAATATAATTATAGTAAAAAATGTCCCAAATCAAACCATAAGTAAAAACCCGGACCCCTGAAACCCCAATCCATATCAAGAATCAAGAAAATCAGATATTTAGTCTTCTCGCAGGCCGCATAAAGAATAGACAGAAGGTCACGCGGGCCGCGACAGCTTGTAGGTCTCCGGATATGCATGAAGGCCACGTGTCGTCACACGTGTCGAGACCACCGGTGACTCAGCAACCTCCGATTTGATCCACACTTCCACGCGGGCCGCGTAAGGTTTGGCCGGAGGCTTACGCGGGCCGCGAGAGAACCCAATTTCAGCTATAAATAGCTTGGCTCCTGAGCAGTTCGATGGTGTCGACAAAACTTTCAAACTCTTTATAAATCTGTTCGAATATTACTCTCAAATTAGTGAGGTGCTATTACAATACCGGGTATTAACTTGATCGCTGCTACGATTCAATATCCGATCAATTGAAACTATCCGACCGGATGTTTAAGTGCTATCCTTTGTCATTAGTCGTGAATCCGACAGGATGTTTGAGTGCCACCCAAACTCGGGGTAGACTCTGTCATTCGTTGCGAATCCGATGGATGTTTAAGTATTGCACTTTGTCATTTGTTGTGAGGGGTTTAAATCTCGTGAGTTATCATAAATGTTGTATTAGTTACTTACCTAGTTCGTGTGCACTAGGTTACAAGACTAATCAATAGGCTAAGCTCTGCCCATATAAATATGCATGCTTATAATGTGAGTCATTCTCTTTTTATCAAAGTACTTTATAAATTCTTAAATGTTTTCAAAGTTATAATTACAGGGATTAAGTCTTTGTAGTCACCAAATTACAGCCGGTATGTGGGGTTTTGTATACATTACTTGATAACCGTCACCATTGGACAACGAGTTAGCCAAGGGGTGATATGACCATAGTCACAGACACCATTGGACAATGAGGTTACCAATGGATGGTCGAGTGACAAATACTGTGGGTAGTTGGCTGATATATGGAAACATTGTAATCGCTCTTAATACTGTAGATTATAACAAATGCGTCGTTTAAGTAAAAAGAATGAACTCACCAGTATTTCCTGCTGACAAAACCTTTTTAAAACACGTTTCAGGTAATTACAGTAGATTGGAGTAAGAGATGGATACGGCACTGAAAGGCTTCAAGAAGTGGCTTATTTTATTAATTAAATCAAATTAAGAAATATTGTTTTATGTAATTGGGTTTATCCCTTATTAAAGCTACCTTTGTAAAACATGGGTTTATCCCATCTATTTAATAAATAAAATCCGGTGTTTTCTAAACTCTGATATTTTTCCTAACTCACGGTCCTGATGAAATTTCCGCTGCAATATTTTTCAAAATAATCACCGGTACCATTTGGCTGTTCGCGGCTCCCGATTCCGTCCAGGGTGGGTCGGGGGTCGTGACAGAAGGTGGTATCAGAGCCACTGATTTAAGCCAATAGGTGTTGTGATAATAATACCTAAAGAGTTAGGAAATTACTATTAACTGGTAGCACACATGATAACATTTAGACTTGAACTTAAGAAAAGATGCCTTAGTATAAGCTTCGAGATAAGCTAAATACTTGTATGATAGGTTTTGATATGCCGTAAGAATGATAATTAGAACGTTGCAAGTATAATAAATAAGCAATAACACTTGACCACTGTTATTTCTTATTTATTAGTACTACTTTGTTCTAAAATATGATCTGTCAGGTAAATATTAATTTCCTGATTCATTGTTGAAAGTCATAATGCACTTTCCAAATCATGATTTAAGAAAAATACTATTTATGGGAAATATAAATTTCTTCTCCGGAAAGACTGGGTATGGTGTAGCAGACTCTCCAGCTTGTCCGGATATACTGAGGTTATCTCTCCGGCGAGAACCGGATAAGACGGGGTATATAATATGTCAAACAAGTGACAAGATTTCCCTAAATAGTCTCATGACTAGATATTTGACTGGTTCTTGGAAATATAAATCTGTTAAATACATTGACCTTACTAAAGGTATGTATATTACAGCATGTGAAATATATGATTTCATAAGATATGTATATCTATAAGAAATTCCAAAAGTCAATTAGGAATAAAACACAAGCATATGTGTCAAATAATAAATCTAGATTTCTTTATCAGGAATCTCTTGCATATATCTATAATTCCGATATCAAACATTATTTCGTTTAATCATCTACCTCGTAACACATACGACAAAATAAACAATTGAAACCCTTTAAGTTGGGACACCATCAAAAGTATAAGAATTTCCATTGTGTTACCATAAATTATTAACGCAAGTAAGAAGCATGTAAAGTTGTGCTAGTGCACAAGAAAACACATGAAACTTAAATTATACGTCCATAGACGTCAAAGTATATCACACACAACTTTCGAGGCAAGACCTTTTGAAAACATGATTGGGCATGACAACAACAATGCTCATTCCGCAGTGGGCGAACTACTGATTAAAAGCGGCACTTTGCCACATGATCCTACAACCGACATGAATCTCGCTGAGATACGTTGGAACAAGATTTCACAACTATCGGTGCACAGTCTAATCAGAGTCATAATTATTAGCACTGAAAAAAAGAATCACATACCTTTGCAATTCCCCTATTTCTTTTATGACAAATATACCATATTCGACATTCCAAGATAATGTCACTTAACAACGGTTATCACACGAAATTCCAGATAAAGTTCTTAAATTTCTTTCGTTGAAATTATGACTTCTGCATATAAAGAGTTGACTTTCGCGTTTCTACTTCCCCTAATGGTCATCATACCATGAGGATTTCTTTCATAGTAGCGAATATTGATCTATTTTATTTCTTGGTAAATCCACACGTTACACATGCTCTGTTTGTTGCGCATGTGGTTCGTTTAATTTATGAAGACCACTGGAGGGCTTCATTCCAATTTGTTGTTTTATTAAAACTCAAATATCATTTCGCTATATTTGGTTTTTGGCACTGTGAACCGCATTATTGCAAAACGATGACTCTTTGATATCAAGTCAATGAATTTCTTGAAAAACTCAATTTTCTTTGGCATACATGGTTTTTGTTGTGACCATGTCCGAACTTTCTTATTAAAACTCGTTTTGTTTAAACCAAGTTCAACTGTTTGAACTTACGTATTCAATTCAAGGTCCCATATGATGAATTGAAGCCATCATATTCGAAATAATTCCAACAAGCACTTCAATTCTCTTGAACTATAACATGCTTGTTTGGTCTTCGACTTCATTAAATCGTTTCTTTGATCACGATCACCTTGTGGTGGCATTTTCTTTAATTTGAAACTTGAGTTAATCTTCTTTTCACACCTAATGTGTGGATTTATTTATTTAAATTTTGTTGGTTCATTATCTTAAACATTCTTAATACAATTATGTGTTAAGATAAGAGTACACAAATTCATATTATATTCCTGTATACCTCTAAAGATTCTTTCATTGAAAATTCTATGATATTCATTTAGTCTTTCATTATCAATTGAAAATCCTATAAAATTTATTTGAAATGAATATCCAAAATTCCTTCATTAAAACTTTCAGTTAAAAAAAAATTGTTAAACCATTAAGGTGAAGAATTTATATTTTTATATATGTATAAAATTATGTTTGAGGTATACTCTCGTTTAAGTTTATGTTTAGTTATTTATTATTTATTTTTGGTAGTTAATATTAGTTTTATTATTAATAATAATATATTAATAGTAGTAGTGTTAGTATTATTTTTAGGTACTAGGGTTATTGTCAGGGGCGGGTATTGGGTAGCCTAGCCTTAGTTAGGCATGGACTGGTCACCTATGCTTAAACAAGGCAGCACTAACCAATATCCAACCATGATAATGACTAGTTAATGTATATAAATTAAGTCATCATACTTATTTAGTAAATTTTAATTATATATAAAAATATATATACTTTGTATTGTAAGGAGAAGACATATTTTCATAAAATAATACAAGAATTAGAGGGACGAATAAAATTATCTAAATAATTGTCTAAGTATTCATGGACAAGACATTTTATACTTATAAGTAATTGTTCATCTTGTTTAATATTCCACAACTATTAAATACTTATAGAAGTATTATGTAAAGAGTTATGCAGATCAGAGACGTAAACCCCTAGAGTTTTCATTAAAAGCTTTCAGTTGATTACACAGTGAATTTGTTCGATCACCATAATTATTAAACTATTTCAATCATTACGACACCTTGCGATATCGGTATAAACTTATAGCTTGGGCTAATCACAATCATTCGAATCATTCAAAACCACATCTGTCTTTCAACTCATCAATTAAAAAAAATCGTCTTAATGCAATTATGTATTAAGACAATAATACACTAACTCTATTGTTTATTCATGTATCCTTGCAATTCACTCATCTCAGCACATTGATTTTCTCATATCATAATTCAATATTTGACAAATCATTTTCATGCTTTTATTTCATTTTGAACCTGTCGATTCTAAGTCTTCCTCAATTGCCAATCAAAGTAAGCTTTCTTTTGAAAAAAAAAATTATTGATTCTAAAAGTCCTTCACATTCATTTTAAATATCTATTGATCATATATCTTTTGGCTTGAACCTAGTCACCTTGGAAATTATATCATTTCATCTCATTCGTTTGTCATCGATTTCTTGAACTAATTCAGTTGAACCATTGAATCTTACTTATTGTACAACTCGTATTCACAAAATTTGATATTTTAATTCTGTGTCATCTACCTTAATATTGTTTTTATTAACTAAAATATGACATAAGTCTAAAAGAAATATTGTAACCCAAATCTCGAGGACGAGATTTAAAACAAGGTAGGGAGGATGTAACATTCATATTTTTATATAAGAATTATAGGTTTGGTTAAATTTATTAACCACTAGTAACTAGTAACTAGTTTATTTTTAATATAAATATTCAACCCAAATAGTTTTAAACACTATTTTATATAGTTGGTTGAAATATTATATTAATTAATTGGCCTGTATATAGGTGACCTTTCTAAATAAAATAAAAGTATATAAAAACTTATATTATTAGACGGGTAGATTACGAGTAAGTTGAAGATTAGAAATATGAAGTAATTAGACGGACCCAGGAACCGTTTAATAATTAAATTATAAAAATACATTATATTTGAACCTACTCTGTTTTTAATGAAACTTGGTTCAAAATATAGACACAAATATTCTCGTTCTAATAACATATTTATTGTTTTATAAAACGTTATATTTTAGAAGTTATAAACGCCAAATAAGTGAAGCAGTTAAATTAATATATAAACTAATAAAATAATAATATATCATATTTGAAAATTTAAGTATATGTAAGAAATGATATATAATAAAATAAAATAATATAACTAAAATTTAAAATGCAATGTTGGTGTGCATGAAAGCTACGTGTATACATTTGAAAAGAAAAATAATCATAAAGTGTGTACGTGTATATATGACTGTGCATGTTTGCGTGAACTCAAAGATTTCCAAATTGAGTATAAATAGAGGCATCAACCAAAACACTCAGTTGTTCAAATTTTCTTTTCTTTCTGACCACCCTTGTCGACTATCTCTCTCGAACTCCCTCTCATCCATATTCTTTTTATTTTTATTTTTCCTTTATAATAATAATAAGGCTCTGCCCCGTTTTAAGTATTTTAACTCCCGATCACCGCTACCCTTTCCGATTGATTTGAGCCCCATAACACATGTCAAGGCTCTGCCTGACTAAGTTCATTAGGGTTCTGTCTCGTGACAAAAGGGACAAGGTTGAATTAAGGGTACTATACTTAAAACGAGTACAAATATATATATATATATATATATATATATATATATATATATATATATATATATTTAAATAGCTCAGAAGTTATACCCAAAATTTGTACCAGGAGGCTTTCTAGTTGAACCCTAAAGTTACAAAGTGGGTCCATTCTCTTTTCTCACTATTGTATTCCCTTTTTCTTTGTAATATAATTATAGTAAAAAAATGTCCCAAATCAAACCATAAGTAAAAACCCGGACCCATGAAACCCCAATCCATATCAAGAATCAAGAAAATCATATATTTAGTCTTCTCGCGGGCCGCGTAAAGAATAGACAGAAGGTCACGTGGGCCGCGACAGCTTGTAGGTCTCCGGATATGCATGAAGGCCACGTGTCGTCACACGTGTCGCGACCACCGGTGACTCAGCAACCTCCGATCTGATCCACACTTCCATGCGGGCCGCGTAAGGTTTGGCCGGAGGCTTACTCGGGCCGCGAGAGAACCCAATTTCAGCTATAAATAGCTTGGCTCCTGACCAGTTCGATGGTGTCGACAAAACTTTCAAACTCTTTATAAATCCGTTCGAATATTACTCTCAAATTAGTGAGGTACTATTACAATACCGGGTATTAACTCGATCGCTGCTACGATTCAATATCCGATCAATTGAAATTATCCGACCGGATGTTTAAGTGTTATCCTTTGTCATTAGTCGTGAATCCGACAGGATGTTTGAGTGCCACCCAAACTCGGGGTAGACTTTGTCATTCGTTGCGAATCCGATGGATGTTTAAGTATTGCACTTTGTCATTTGTTGTGAAGGTTTTAATCTCGTGAGTTATCGTAAATGCTGTATTAGTTACTTACCTAGTTCGTGTGCACTAGGTTACAAGACTAATCAATAGGCTAAGCGCTGCCCGTATAAATCTGCATGCTTATAATATGAGTCATTCTCTTTTTATCAAAGTACTTTATAAATTCTTAAATGTTTTCAAAGTTATAATTACAGAGATTAAGTCTTTGTAGTCACCAAATTACAGCCGGTATGTGGGGTTTTGTATATATTACTTGATAACCGTCACCATTGGACAACGAGTTAGCCAAGGGGTGATATGACCATAGTCACAGACACCATTGGACAATGAGGTTACCAATGGATGGTCGAGTGACAAATACTGTGGGTAGTTGGTTGATATATGGAAACATTGTAATCGCTCTTAATATTGTAGATTATAACAAATGCGTCGTTTAAGTAAAAAGAATGAACTCGCCAGTATTTCCTGCTGACAAAACCTTTTTAAAACGTGTTTCAGGTAATTACAGTAGATTGGAGTAAGAGATGGATACAGCACTGAAAGGCTTCAAGAAGTGGCTTATTTTATTAATTAAATCAAATTTAGAAATATTGTTTTATGTAATTGGGTTTATCCCTTATTAAAGCTACCTTTGTAAAACATGGGTTTATCCCATCTATTTAATAAATAAAATCCGGTGTTTTCTAAACTCTGATATTTTTCCTAACTCACGGTCCTGATGAAATTTCCGCTGCAATATTTTTCAAAATAATCACCGGTACCACTTGGTTGTTCGCGGCTCCCGATTCCGTCCAGGGTGGGTCGGGGGTCGTGACAATTTTGTTCACTATGAGCCATCCAAAACATTCCATTACCAGCATTACTTCTGATTACTTTTAAGCTCATAGGAGGGGTCGATATATTACCATACGCATACTATAATCATTCAAAGACATATTATTTCAACCAAATTCACCCTTCTTAAACTTACTTATCCGTACTTAACACGAAGACTAAGCATTATTTCCATGGTTACTATTGTTATTTATGCCATGCGTATCTTTTCTACAATGTCTTGTTCAAATGAACATGGCCAACAAGCCGAGCATCAAAGTTAGCATTTCTTAGCGATACTTGCCGTCTCGTATATTCTATCAGAATTTCCACAGTTACGAGCATTCAGGTTCAATACCACTCGACGATCGTTACGAATATTTTGAAATTCACTCCTCATTTTGCATTACGGTTTGTATATATACATTCTATTCTGACACATCCATCTCTAGTCGAGTCATAACCTCCTATTAAAGTTACAACCCTTTTTATACATACCTGACGGAAGTAGATTCCATTGATTCGTTATCGTTATCTTTCGATGATCATTCCTTTCCGATTGGTGACATTGTGTGTCCATTCATCAAGCTCACCTATGAGCACAAAACTTAACAAATCAAAACATTAACTACCGAGTTCAAATGGCGATCGCCATCTGACCCGTATAACCCATTTATCCTTTCGACCATTCTTGCATGCAATACATTTGCATAAATATATTCATATATATATATATATATGAAAGTTTAAACATAATTTGAATCATATCACTTAAGGAATATTTACTTGTTTGGTCCGTAATTACTTACACATTCGGATATTTTCATTCTTATCATTCTTTTGTTCATTTGCTTTACATTTACTTATATGACTTGTTCGACGCAAACATGGTCAAACTATCGACGCATCCTGAGGTGGGCTAATTTCATCCTTTTTGTGTTTTAAATCCGTCTCGCGGATCCAAACGCAATATCCCTACCCGTCATTCCTTCTATGTTTGAATCCGTCTAGCGGTTTCAAACATATCGTTCATATCTTCCATTCCTTACATATGTTGAATCCGTATCTCGGATTCGAACAGGTCATTCATACTTCATTCTTTTCATGCTTCAAATCCGTCTCGCGGATCCTAACACATCATTCATACTTTCATTCCTTTCATGTTTCGAATCCGTCCCGCGGATTCTAACATATCATTCATACTTTCATTCCTTTTCATGTTTCGAATCCGTCCCGCGGATCCTGACATGTCATTTATAATTTCATTCCTGAAAGTCTTGCGTTTCTCTTTACCCTCACGTCCACCTACTACCTAATTCTAACGGACATACCTGTAACAATTATCACAGTCTCGCGAACGTCATATGTTTCTTGTGTACTGGCCAGGTACACAATCCACATACTAGTTTCGTGTCTTCGTGTAATCGCCACCTTATGTCCGAAGATTTAAATTTCGGCACGTGTATCGTTTTCAAAACTTCATTGCCATATCACTGTTATATATTTCATTTAAAATTTTTCTTTCACTCGCTTAATTATACCATTTCATACGCCCACACGTTAAATTTACGTACCTGGGGTCCATTCGTCTTATCACTTGTCTTGATGCCGGTTCTAGACCACATTCCTGGATCATCCTTTCCAAGCAATTATGCTTACCTTTAGATCTTGATCGAGTCATGGATTATATGGGTTCCTTATCACAAGAGCACGCAGGTTTGAGTTCAAGTACCTATCCTCTCGTACTTGATTCTCTCAAACCAGGGCTCTAATACCAACTTGTAACGCCCTAATACGTATTTGACTAAAAGTCGCAGCGGAAATTCATGCCATAAAATTTCTTTCATTACAAACGTCTTGACTTACTTGAAAGTTCATTTTAATATGTATCTTTTACAAAAAATAAAGTATAAGTCATGTTTACTAAAGTACATACTCAATTATTCCCGTACAATCTATCTTGTGACTCGATCTTTGATCTCTATTCCTCATGTTAACCGGCCGTGATTCGTACAACCTGCACTCACCACATACATTCATAACATTAGTACATAATACATAAACAAGATTCAATCTCGTACACTTCCCATTTCGTTATCTTTCTAACTTTAAACATTTCATCTGCGTATCCATATCCTGGTGAGGCTTCAATAATGTACCTGCATTACTTTTCATTCTCAAGGCACACTATTAATAACGTATTACTCGACGTACCTAAATCATGCATACGTACATACCTTCCTATATCTCTACATACATGCATACACTCATACGTACCTTCATATATACCAAAATACACATCTACATACGCACATACATTACTACGTCTCTACATACGTACATATACACATACGTATCTTCACATATACATGAATACACATCTACATAGGTACATACATTACTACGTCTCTACTTACTTGAATACACTCATACGTGTCTTCATATATACTTAAATACACGTCTACATATGTACATACACTCTTACGTACACGTTCAAGATCTTATATACCTCTTATATATCCATACATTAATTACATGGTACTTAGACTTAGATTTATAGCCCATAAACGTCAAAGGAATGATCAAAATCATGTTTGGGAGGCCCGCCGTGGTCCACGGATAACAAACCGAAGCCTACTATTCCCAAATCAACTTAGATACCAAATTTCAGGTTTTTGAACATGGGGAGGCCGTCGGCGACGGCCCTAGGGGCATCGGCGACGGCCCTTGCAATTGCCCGTAGCCCAAAACTTCCGTAGACAGCCAAATAACCCGTCAGCCAAAAACTGACTTTCTAGAGCCCGTCGGCGACGCCCCTAAGTTTTGAACCGTTTAACCTCCTGTTTTTTCCTACATGCTCGTAAATTCACATTCTATCATATGAACTTGAAATCCAACATCTGGTTTAAGAAAAATATTCACTTAAAGCTCTCGGCTTTATATACCCGCTTTCACTTATTCGACCCGTTCATGTTTTCGTCAAAATACTCATTTGTTTTAACCCAAAACTTACATAAACGTTATAACTATAATACTTTTACATTATCCGGGGTTCGTCAAAATGCAACATATAAATTACATCAAATGAGGCATAAAACTAACCATTTTTTAGTACTAATGTTGGAAAAAGCACGTTTCTTTCTTCCTTTTGAATTTATAGGACCAAACGAGCTTAAAAGAACAAAAGAAGCAAATAAGCAGCAAAAACCAACATAAATATAAAAAGAAGGAATAAATGTGACATGCCCGACCCCTCGGCAGCATCCCCAAAGCAAAAAACAAGATAAACAAAACCTGACCACTGGGCCGTGCCCAGCTGGGCATGGGGCGTGGTCAGGCCCTGCACAAAAAGACAAACCTGCAGAAGCTTTTACGCCCACCACGGGGCCGTGCCCAGCTCTACACGGGGCATGGTGAACTCTAAGATTTGCAGAATCTTGATAGTACAGCAAAGAGTTGACCACAGGGTCGTGCCCAGAAGACACGGGGTCGTATGAGAAAGTTATTAATGTTTAAAAAATGGGAAGGAATGGGAGGAGAGAGAAACTATTGTCCTGGATTGACTAGAATACCCTTACACAAACACACACGCCTCTTTTTTTCTATTCAATTTCACTCATTTAATCTTAGCCCTTGATTAAATCAATTGATGGTCAAGATTACTTCCTAGCCTTCCTAGCCAAAACAACTTTCTATTAGGCTATGCGGTATGGTGATGGTCCTCCTTTGGAGGATGATCCGCCACGTAGGCGCCACGTAGGATGGGTGTGAGGATGGAGCAAAGAGGATGGAGGTATGGAAATGTGAGGATGGACCTAAAATGTATATGTATATATTGTATCTATAGGTGTGTGAGAGAGGGGGAGGCAAGGTTTTTGTCTTCATTTGGAGCGTCTCCAACGTCCAGCAGAAGACGTCCAGGATGAAGCCGGAGGGGGGCGGCATGGTGTTTGGGTCAGCGACGATCCGGGACGGAGGGGGACGACCCCTATACCGTCTAGCCTTATATCCTAGCCCGTATAATCTAAACATAAATGTTCTATTGTTCTATATACATTTGTATTTTTGCTCTAAATTTGTCACTTTTGAAAATTAACACGCAAATGAATCAGGTGAAATCGACAGTTTTCATGTCATCCATATATGCGTTTGGATTTACCTAGCAAGTGGCAACCCATGGACATAACCCTCACACTAAAAACCTAACCTAAATCGGTGTTTCAACTTATAGATTATCATAAATGAAATTGTTCGCTTATTGAGAAAGACGGCTCTGTTAATTCGAATAACGATTGGTTATTGTCGATTCTGCTCATGTGGGCTAGTTTAAGCTCCATTCATTTAACAAAGAGTTAAATGCTTGGTTGGTCCCTGTGGTTTGCAAAAATTTCAGACTTGGTCCTAGTGGTTTACTAATTACACGCGTGGTCCCAAACCTTGTCAAAAATGCACTCGGTTGGTCCCCAGCCCTAACCTCAGTTAAATTTCTCAGTTAACTATGTGTGAAATGACTATATTACCCTTAGAACAATTAAAAGAAATAAAAAATATATATAAAGAAGAACTGTTCATCTTCTTCAACCTCTGCCTTCCATTCTTTTACACCTTACCAGATCACCAATCCTAATCTCAACAACCCAAATCAATTTTCACAAAATCAAGTGAAATAATGTGCACTTAAATTCAACAAAATAACTTAAAGATGAAACCTTTATAACACAATTGCTTCTTCAAGAGCACAACGGAGGCTAGACTCCTGATGACCGAGACCTTCACACGACTCACAGTGTTTTCCAGGATAGTCAATTCGGTTTCCCCAATACAAAAACTTCTCTGAATCACTGTCATGAATGCGGTTATTGTTATTGTTGAACTGTAAAATGGGGGTTTGAAGTGGGTTTGATCCAGTGGAGGAGAGTAAAGATGAGAAGAGGTAGAGGAGCGCGATTGTGGAGATTGTGATTGTGAGGAGCCAGATTGGGGATCTGGATTTGGGTTTGGTTCTTGAGAGTTTGGGGATCGCCATTGTTGTGATGGAAGAGGTAATAAGAGACCTTGTGTGCGGCTTAATTTTTTAGAGAGAGAGAGAGCGGTGACCAGATGTGCGGCTTAGTTTTTAGAGAGAGAGGGAGCGGTGACCAGATTTTTAGAGAGAGAGAGCAGAGACCTGGGTTGCTGATGAAGATGATATGGTGGTGAAGATGATGCAGTGATTTTTGTGAAAATTATGATATGGTTGGTGATGAAGATGACCTGGGTTGGTGATAAAGATGATATGGTGGTGAATATATACTTAGGGCTGGGTTAGAGCAGAGAGCCAGAAACCTGAGAGCAGAGACCTGGGTTGGTGATGAAGATGACCAGTTTTTAATTGTTCAAGGGTAATATAGTCATTTCACACATAGTTAATTGAGAAATTTAACTGAGGTTAGGGCTGGGGACCAACCGAGTGCATTTTTGACAAGTTTTGGGACCACGCGTGTAATTAGTAAACCACTATGACCAAGTCTGCAATTTTTGCAAACCACAGGGACCAACCAAGCATTTAACTCTTTAACAAATCCATTTAAGTTTTAAGCCAGATAAAAATAGCAACGAACATATTTACCCCTATATTATTTTGCAAAATACTTGGCTCTCACAAATTTACTGTTTAACTTTGTATCACCTTTTGAGCTTTTTTGTACAAGCCTTCACTGCATAAACCTAAAGGGCTCGCTCGGTGTATGTTGGCATAGTTCATGCAATGGTTCGTCCCCCGTGATATTCAAGCCAATCGGAAAAATCTCAATTGATCGAGGTCGATCTCGAATCTGATTGCTAGGTGGATGGTTTAGGCTCGAAGATGCAATCCATATCGACACCTGATTTTCCTCGCCGATTCTCAGAGAATTGTTAGATTGCTTTTAAAGTTTAATAAACCGAATCGAAAGTTTTAACACTCAGTGAAGTGGATCGCATCACACTTTCAATGCTAATAGAGTAAATCCCAATTGAAAATTGCCTGATTTGTTTACTTTCATGGCCGGTTGATTCAGTGAGGAAAATAGAAATTGGGGGTTTAGAAATCACACTTCAACACATAGTAAAAGTTTACAATTTGAATTTGTATGTGGGTTTGATATGAGATTAGAAGCAGATTGCATAATTGAGGTATGCAATACATTGCTACTGTTCTTTAACTATCATTCCCTGTTTCAAGGTGGAAATTACACTAACAATGATGAGTTTTGTTTTTTGTTTTTTGTGAGTTTTCTCACATGATGGATTATTCATGAAAAAGAGTCTTTTGCCTCAAGATTATAAGCCTAACCCTTCTCATATGCTAAAATTATTAATAAACATGTGTGTTTAAACTGTCAGTTTAAGTATGTTGAAGGATTGGTAAAGCGCAGTGACAAAGCATAAGATGGATGATCTTGAATTTTAGAAGGCTTCTATGGAGGTACATGTTCAATTTATAGGTTTAGTGCCTGCGGACTTTTCAATTTATGACGTTTAAAATTTTCTATTAGTATGAGTAATGAACCGTACCGATACGGACTAAAAGCCCGTTGTTGAGTTTAATCGTTGAGGCGGCGATTACGTTACGACTGTATTTTTGAGGTTTTTATTTTGTTTGTTGTATTATGTGCTGGTACCATGATGATTGGAACCGATATCAATCGAATTCTCTTCGCGAATTGTGGCAACGCGCCGGTTGAATCATCTAGTTAATTTATAAAGGAGAACGAGGAGTAATATAAAATTTAAGAAAAGTTTTTACTATACAATAAATTATTTATGAAAAATGAAAAATATAAAGTTGGTTTTAATGAGTATTCAGATTACTTATTCATGCACATAAAGCCATAATTAAACAATAAATCCTGGTTTGAAAAGAAAAGGTATCATAAGTGACCCATTAGTTTTTCACATGTAGTTCAGTTTTTAGTTATGGTTCAATAATCATTTTCTTCTACTTACTATGAGTTTTGAATACATAAATAGAGATAAATTCAAGTACAAAGTGTCTTAACGTACAAAACGTACGAAAGGCACAAAAAAGCCAAAAAAACGCGACGGCATTTTCGTAATTATTTAATCGTAGAGTAGTTATGAAAATTACTCTACAAATGATCATGTAGAGTAATTTTAATCTTGTAGAGTAATTTTGTAAAATGTTATTGTAGGGTAATTTTAATCTTGTAGAGTAATTTTAATCTTGTAAGGTAATTTTGTAGAGTAACATAATTACTTTACAAATGATTTTGTAGAGTAATTTTGAATTGTATGTTGTTTGATAAACTTGCACAGTAATTTTGATACACTTGTAGAGTAATTTTGTTAATAATACAAGATCAAAATTACTCTACAAGATACACTTGTAGAGTAATTTTGATAATTATCCTAAAAAATCAAAATTACTTTACAAGAACGTTTTACAAAATTACTCTACAAGATCAAAATTACTCTACGGGACCATTTGTAGAGTAATTTTGATAATTACTAATAATTACGAAAATGCCACCACGTTTTTTCAGCTAAACCTTCAATTCGTACGTTTTGTACATTAAAGTTATTTGATGCAGAATAATTTTGATACACTTGTAGAGTAATTTTGATAATTACCCTAAAAGATCAAAATTACTCTACAAGAACATTTTACAAAATTGCTCTACAAGATCAAAATTACTCTACAAGATCATTTGTAGAGTAATTTTGATAATTACTAATATTTACGAAAACGCCATCACATTTTTTCAGCAAAACCTTTAATTCGTACGTTTTGTACGTTAAAGTTATTTGTATTTATCTTTTTTCTACATAAATAATATACAATCAAAGTATAAGTTTGTGGCACAAGTTGTATTGATGGGAGTGAATATCGTATGAGGGCCACCAAACTTGAAAATAGCTATGCTTTAAGTAGGAATTATATAATTTTGAAAAACCGCCATAAATGTTCAAGAATGTGAACACAACTATATTCCTCATTAAGCCAGAATAGTCTTTGGTCATACACAGAAAAATAGTAGTCACGTGTACGTAGGAAAAGAAATTCCAAGGGATATTAAGGTAAAGTTTAGAATTATTATTTCCTAATTATTCTCAAGCACGAAAATTCTATGCGCTTCAACAGTCGGGGAGGTCCCTTTTGTGTAGTAGGGTATACCTAAGTTTTAGAATCCATAAAATCCAAATTAATATAATCATTTGTACTGTTTGGGTCACTTTTACACTTGGGATCCGGACGTCTTGAACATACTCAGGTATCTTGACATGACTACAGATCCTGAGTCCCGGTATTATATATCGCATAACAAGTTGAAGAAAACGTGTGGAAAAGAATAAGGAAGCCTGCAACGATCACTTGCCCAGTCCACCAAGGATTCCGGAAAAATCAGACACTTAGTTAGGATATTTTTTTCTTCTTCTGTACTATAAATAGCATCATCTGATCGATTTAGGACTCACTCTTTGCAACTTGAACACTCATATCACTCGCAATACACTCTGTAACACTTAGTACTCGATTGATCAAACTCCACCATTGTAATTTCTTTCGCTTTATTAATAGATTGGAGCTAGGTCCGGGGTTTTTGTTCCGACGATCATCTATCATAGATATCAAGGCTTTTCCCTGTCACAAATCTCGTGTGTTCATCATTACTTATTCTTTTCATTCATTAAGCGTTCAGTTGTAATCAATTACTTTGCATTCATCACTTATAGACCTGTTTTTTAGACCAGGGATCCTAATACTTATTGAAGGATCCTTAAACTAAAACTTACTATTTCGAAAAACACTACCTTACTTTCTAAATTTGGTTTCTAAATTGATCTTGCCAGTTTTTTTACCAAAACAAAGTACTAAGCTAGAATAGACAAATGTTACCTAATAGATATTAGTAATACGGGTTTGTCGAACATAGGAAACGATACAAAGGGATAATTCTAGGAAAACTAACATCAAGCTAGAAAATACTTAAACCTAATAGATATTACTAATACGGGTTTGTCGAACACAGGAAACGGTACAAAGGGATAATTCCAGGAAAACTAACATCAAGCTAGAAAATACTTAATATTAATCAAACAAACTAAGTTAAACAATTAGACCGTAATTCAAATTCAGTTATGATAAAGATACTCAAGCAGATTCGAATTCGACTTTTATGAGTTACTGAACAAAGTTAAGCCTAGAAAAGTAACACATCCATTCCTTTTCTAAGTGGACTATGTCAGTGGCGGATCCATGATTTTATTTTAATGGGTTCCTTTTAGTAAATTCTTTTTAAATCTCACTACTTTTTTTCTAAATTTTATAGGGTCCTCACTAATTTTTTTCATTTTTTCCAAACGCATTGGTTTCCTGAAACCCACAAATGTGGGCTGGATCCGCCCCTGGACCATGTCAGTTACACCAACTATTTCACCTATTTCAAATTATTTAAATAACTATTAATTATATAAACTCTCCTAGTTATATAAATACTAGTTCAAGTCACTAATTAGTTGGAACGACTGAAGTAGACGATTACAATTTCTTTTTTTTAACAACATTTTTTTACTCATAATTAGCTCATAAGTAATGTGTATTTGTAGGGAATCGAACTCACACCATATTTTTTGAGAGCAATCACCAATGTCACTAAACCACAAAGCCAATAGCCATGGGACCAAGAACTCAACAATTAAAGCATGCATTTGTATACTATAATTAA
The DNA here is from genome assembly GCA_030545235.1 of Helianthus tuberosus. Lineage (NCBI taxonomy): Eukaryota > Viridiplantae > Streptophyta > Magnoliopsida > Asterales > Asteraceae > Helianthus > Helianthus tuberosus. The sequence goes on along the minus strand of CM060411.1, from coordinate 147,450,303 downwards.
AATTAACACAAGATGATTAGATGGCATGGAGTGGGAGTTGGGGAAGTGTTTCACTGAGCCGACCCTGACCCGAAACACAGTTTCCCCAATCTTGGGAACTTTTTTTAAACTCATTGATCTGTTGAATATTTACCGAAGCATACTATTGATGACCTGGGGAGTGGAATTTTGGCAAAGTTGGAAGCGGTCATATGATCGCCGGAACAAAAAAAAAACTAATTTGTTTAAACCCTATACAAAAAATCATTTCGACTATTTTTTAAACACATCTCTACTTTTCTTACCTTCTCTCCAAATTATATTTTTCACGCACATTAATTGGCATGTACTTCAACAACCCGCAAAGCAACTACAACCCTGAAATATTAGAAAAATCATGTACGTGTGTATTACCCTACACAATATGATTTTGAAAAATGATGGTCTGGCGATATCTCCTAAACACAAAGAGGATCCTGATGGAGAGTGTGAAACACGAGTGCTAAAGTCAAAGTGTTTAATTTGTGTGATTTATTGTGTTTTACAGGATTATGTGTTTGGAATACGTTTATTGCGAGTATTTGTGTTCTTGCAGGTAAAATGCTTAATTTGGTGATGTTAAGCTAATTAAAGAGGATGTGAAGCGTTCGAGAATGAGGAACAAGGCAGTCATAGTGAACGGGAGTTGGTTCAGGTCGAAAGAAAGCTTTGAAGATACAAGATACGTGATGCAATAAAGTTTAGGGACCAGATGGCAATTAAATGAAAGATTATTAAAGTTGATATGTGGAAGAATGAGTAATGAAAAAGTATAGGGGCTTTCTGGTAATTAAATGGAAGCTAAATGTCATTGAGATGTTGAAGAAATAAAGAAAGAGAAAGTTGGGGGACCAATATTGACATGTGCTGAAAGTTGTATGAGTGTTATGGAGGAGCTGCTGATTCACGGTTTCACCCACGGTGTACCAACCATGGGTCACGGTATGGGAGTGCAACATAAGAAAGCAAACATGGACTCCACACCTTGGCCTGCGGTTCAGACCTCCACCTACGCTGGAAGGGATCCTTGTGAGCTGCTATGAGCCGTAGCCTATGGTCTAGAGACCGTAGGTGAAGGCGTGTTTGTAGGGTTTGTTGGTGGCGCGCAGTATGTGAATTTTTGGAGGGTTTTAATTAGAAAAAAAAAACCTAATTTTCTCCACACTCATCATCCTTGGTCGACTAGGCAAGTAAAGAAACATAAGTTTTGGCATTCAAGTTCAAATCAATCATCATCATCTCTTCACTTCTTGCCGATTCGATCATGCAGCACTTCGTTATTCAAGCTCTTGAAGATCACATGTGCGAGATGAGCAGCTAAACTCTTTTGGTTTCCTCCGGATGGAGGGTTTTTGTAAGTTAGATGATATTATGTGTTTGTGACTATCGTTTAAACTCGATGATCTAAGCATTCGATGCTTTTAACCTTTGATTTGATTAATCGATTGTAACTGATTGCATTTTGTTTAACCTTAATTCTTAATCATTTAATTCCCGAGAGTTCTAGTAATTGGGATATATTTGCTATGGGATTAGGGTTGGTAATTGCAATTGATAATTATTTGATAACCTCCCGTTATGTATTGACCGGATAACTTAGTCGTTGATTATCACAATTGGTTAATTAAGTTTAACACTTATGTCTATGTAAGTGTTTCGATTAAACACATAATTGAATCTAGCTGTAAAACCTGAAATCTGGAGGAACCATTGTTCTCTCTCTTGATTTAAACTTAACTTTTAGTTCGTAATTTTTAGATAATCAATTAAACTCACAACAGAGTTTTTAATATTTCGTCTTAGTTAATCAACACTTAACCTTATAACACTTTCCACAATCCTCCGGTGGTTTGATACCCTGTTTACTCTATACTATAGTTTAAATAGGTTTTTGGTTGACATCACGACAGTCATCAGATCCTCCAAGCGAGGAAATAGTTAGAGAATAATATTCTTACACATATACCATCACGGACAATCCGCGTTAACCTTCGATCGGATCTTATAGAGCAATTGGAGTATTTATACCGTTGAACCACTAATTATTTTTTTTTATTATTAAAATGTTGTATGTTATTTTATTTTTAAGTTATTGTAATTTTATTGAAGTTTTTTCTTTAATTTTAATTTTAATACAACAACAACCATACCCAGTAAGTCCCACAAATAGCAGAGCTACCCAGTATTAATTTTAATTTTAATACGTAATAAAAATTTTATTGTTAGTTATATACTTGAATAAAAATTTTATTGTTAGTAATATACTTGCATATTAGTTTACAATTAAATTTAACTAGATTTTTTCAACCCGGCTCACGTTGCGGAACCATTTTTCTCCCATGTTTGCTGATGTTTTATCTACCGTTCTGGCAAGGGTTGGGTCTCCCTAACAAACCCCTGCATATAAACAATCAGATCAAATAAGTTTTAACTACTCACCAAATGTACTCTATTATAAACTAAACCATCAATCAACCTACCCTTTTTCTTGCTGCTACTGTTGATATATTATTATAACATTTGAAGATCCAGTAAAATATCAAACAAAACTCCACTACTTATCATCCTAACCAAATTCAATTCCCCCACAACATAAATTTAATATATTATTATATTAACAAATGACCCGACCCAACCCGACTCGAATGTACAGAACGTCAATGTTGCATCACTTGTAATGTCACATTCAGCAAAGACTGTTCAATCTTGTCTGTGTTCTCTTTCACCTCCACTCCTTCATCTCCTGCTTTTAAACATGCAACTGCACTTGTAATTTCTTGTATTAAGTCGACGATTATGCCCATTAACCACTAAAGATATTGAGCATGTTCCGCTTCGGGGACGTTGCTGTTAAAAGTATGATTAAATGTGACGCATTTAATTAGTATTTGATTGTTTTTATTCAATATAATAAAGGGACTAACTATTTGATTTTAAACAAAGGAAATAGAAAGCTTACTAAATCTGCTTAACTAAGGAAGGAAAGATTTGGTTCCTTCAACTCACTTACTACTGAAGGGTTTCTGAATACCCCATTTGTTTCGGAAACAACTCTGTCCAATCTGCCAAATATGACCAGCTTCTTAGCTTTGTCTAATGAATTCATATGCATGACTCTCATTTTCGCCGTTTGTCAAAAAGTACACCTGTCAATACATTTTAGTTAAGAATGACCGGGTTTGGTTATCTTTTATCTTAAACGCTCAAATCCAAGAATCTAGGAAAAAGGAAATAGATCAATTGGATCGGTTGACCCGCTAAGCTTATACAAAATAAATTGACAATTAACCTAAACCACCTATATCTGACCCACTAAGTATTTAAAAAATAAATTGACAAATAAGTGGCATCTCAACACCCAACCTTCCTGACCCACTTTGACTCGTTAGTCAATTAACCCAAACCGCCTATAACGAAACAGAGAAAATACCACAAGTGCTTTGCGTTGGGAGCTCAACCCGACCTGGCCTGACCACACTTTGACCCAAACATATTTTGGCCTATTACTCAACCCAACCCATTTCGGCCCCTTTTTCAGCCAATCCAAACCACCTATAATGAAACAAAAAAGATACTGCACCTAAGTGGTTTGTAGCTCAACCCCACCAGGTCTCCCGTTTTCTACCTGAACCTATTTTGACTCGTTATTCAACCCAACCCCGTTTCAGCTCGTTTTTAGCTAACCCAAACAATTTACAATGAAAAACATGAAAATACTACAATTAAGTGGTATGCAGCTCAACCCCACCTGGCCTGACCCATTTCATTCTGAACCATATTTTACCAATTTTTCAACCCAACTCATTTTTGCCTGTTTTTTTCGCTAATCCAAACAATAAAAAACGAACCAGAAAAATACTACAAATAAGTGGTATGCAGCAAAACCCCACCTGGCCTGAACCGTTTTAAATACTCGAAATTGATTATACTTGAAATTATGGATCTTAATAACAAACATGTGGAGCTGCTTTAGATACTCGAAACTGTTTATTCAGACTCTCATCCAGTTCAAGAATGACATCAACATTACCACACCTGAACCGCCGACATAAAACTTAATTAGTCGAGGTAGCTATTTCAACTCATTGACATATAAATAGACATATTTGGGTTATCGTTTACCTCACACCTGCCAAATAAAAGTCTTTTTTTTTTTGCATAAAATACCAATGGCTTTAATTTACTATTTCAGCTTGTTAAAACTCAAATGGCCATCCATGTCTTTAGCATATAACAAAGCGTTGAACTAATCATTAGCAAAATTGTGTCTCTTTACTTCTTTAACCATAACAGTAACATAAGGAAAATGGATTTTATTTCATTCATAGATAAGAAACGTGCTAAACGTCTTAAAACACACTGAAAATTACTAGACTACATGTGTGCAAAATAGCTTCATCATTCCAATAGTGAAAATACAAACAAAACCACATGTAGAAATCGCATCAAGAGGTATCAAAATCTAGATATGAATATGATGAAACCTACCTCAATCATGAATTTAATCACTTCAGTTAAAAAGTCAAATCAACTGATTTTCATGTTTTAAATTACATCACAGTTCATTATAAATTAAAAAAAAAAAAATAACTTGCAATATGATGTAATGGCCCCAACATTAAGTAGCGTAATCACCTCTAATGCTACCTAAACCACCTGTAATCTCGGACTGAGAACTAAACAATCAGCGACGATCGCCGAACCTCCTATACTCGCCGCCAAACCACTTGTAATCTCTGAACCACCTGAATTGCCGACTTAGAAGGAGAATGAACAGTTGGCCGTTTGATCCTACCTCGCGACGACACGTCTTTTAAGCCAAGAGGGAAGTTCTTCTAATATCAGAACCTCATCCCTCAAGGACCTGATAAAATGATCAACATCCTCTTTATAGTGTATAGTAGCTGCCGATCAAAAATTCAAAATCTTGGATTAGAACATGTAATTTTATGCTAATGATGCTAATTTAAATCCAAAATGTTAAATTTGTCTGGTAAAACCCACATAAGAAAATTACTCGTATTCTTATAATTAATTATTCTAACAAAAAAATACACTAATTTGATCATTACCTTTCTCCTACGTAATCAAACATAGACCATTTTTTTGGTAAAGGGCTTTACCAATAAAAAAATACACTAGTTTGATCATTACTTTCCTACATAATCAAACATAGAACATTTTTTTTGCGTGAAGGGCTTTGCCTGGCTAAATGTAGACCATCAAAATTTTGAACTTTACTCAATTAAGTGAACCATAATAGGACAACAATAATCGACGAGCCTCACTCTGAAGCATTGTTAGCATTCACGATAGAGTTTATATCCCTTTCTCAAAGTATATAGAAATATGTGAAATTTTTGTTATACATTGAAGTATCCAACCTCATACACTTTATCCCAAATTACGTAGAAAACGAAATCTATTGGGGTTATTATTCATTCTCCACCCTAATATTTTTTAGTGGTTGTCAATAAAAATGGTATTATTTATTGATTATGAATATATGGGAAATCAGGTAGGAGGATTTTGAAAAGAGTAAATTGCATAAAACGTCCTTTATGTTTGCTTAAACTTGCTGGTTTCAGTCTTTATGTTTAAAACTTCCTAAAAACATCTTTTAAGTTTATTTTTGTTATGGGTTCAATCCTTTACGACTAACCAAGTTAATATTATCTAAAAAAAATCCTTCATATGCATAACATGTGAGGGTATATTCGTCATTTTGGTTGACCATCTTATAAAACCCAATCCAAACCCTTCCCTGGACAATCTAAATTCTAATCAATTCAGATCACCCACAAAGTTCCAATCATCATCCTCAAACCAAATGACTTTTTACAAACAACCTTGACCCGTTGACTGTGTTAACCCCACACTGAGTCACCTCCAAACGGTCCCGAACTCGATCCTAAGTTTCATCACACCACTGTCACAACCCGTAACAATATCAACAACCACCAGTCGGATCAGTGAACCACACCTAAAGTTTCCATCAAAACTACTCGAGGGGATATTATGTAACAAATGAAAGGAAACAACCGGTGTCAAGAGGGTAACCTGTTATGCCGGAATATCATTATTGTCGCCGTCACCTGAAACCGTTCAACTCCAAGACCACCGGCCGGAAACCACCATCCAAAACCCACCTCCAGAACACCACTAAGCTCGGTCATGTACTTCTGCTGTAAACCACCCATCACCACCGTAGTTCCGGCGGTATTTAACATCGGAAACCATTATCTCCGACGTCACACCATCAACTTCGATCATCTTTGTCATCCGTTTTCATTGCCGGAATAGACCGGCCAGTTTCTCTCTCTATCCTCCTCCTCTCACTCTCTCCAGCTTCTCTATCTCTCTCTATAAGATGCCTCTTCCTCTCTCTCTCTCTCTGCTGAACTTTCTCTCTCTACTAATCTTGAATGGAATGTGTGTACAGAGATATGTGTGTGCCATGCGAAAGAAAAAGAAGGGAAACACGTTTGGGGATTGGTGAAGCTTACAAAAGAAGTTAAAATAGATAAAGAAGGATTTTATAAGAATATCAATCAAAACGACGAATATACCCTCACATGTTATGCATGTGAGGGAATTTAATTGGTGAAATTAACTTGGTTAGTCTTAAAAGATTGAACCCGTAACAAAAATAAACTTAAAGATGTTTTTAGCAAGTTTTAAACATAAAGGCTGGAACATGCAAGGTTAAGAAAACATAAAGGACGTTTTGTGCAATTTACTCTTTTGAAAATTAAACAAATTTTAGGGATAAATATGCATTTTTGATAAGGGAATAGGATCAAATACAAACACTTAAATTTGTAAGAACCGTAAGAACCAACATATAATTGACAAGTGTCCATTAATAAAAAATTAGTTTAGGGGTAATTTAGACCTTTTGATGATATTTATTTATAACTAATTAAAAATAATTACAAAAAACTATAATCAGCACAACACTATATAATTAGCATAACATCCTTAATCGTTCTCCATTATCAGCACATCGTCCTTAATCGTTCTTCATTATCAACATAAACAACATTAGCACAACATCCTTAATCGTTTTCCATTATTAGCACACCAAATGTGCTGATTATATCTATTTTTGGTGTTTGTTTTTATTATTTTTGTAATTAACACATAATCAGCACAATTATAAAACACCTTTTGTTAACTTTTTTTAAAATCACTTTTATAAATACAAAAAAAGGTATAGCAATATGGTACTCATATTAAAGATAAAAAAATACTTGATTTTATGGTATATTTCTTTTTTAAAAATAATGAAGTATATAAAAGTTATTTTAGTTTAAAAAACCTTGGTGGAATTTGTATTTAATGGAAATGGTCAAATGACTAACAATTTTACACAATTACCCCTAACTTGTTAGTACTAATTTTTAATTATAAGGGTTTTATTTATAATCAACACCAACCATTGATTTAAATTATCAATGGCTCAGATATGTTCTTACGGTTCTTATAGTTAGCACTATCTGTACAGGATCTCAACTCTTAGATAAGAGTAAAATGCACAAAACGTCCTTTATATTTACCCAAACTTGCAGGTTTCAACCTTTATCTTTAAAAATTGATGAAAACAACCTTTACGCTTATTTTTCTTACGGGATTAATCCCTTACGACTAACCAAGTTTAGTTTCATAGTAAAATCCCCTCACATGCCTGACATGTGAGGGTATATTTGTCATTTCATTTCCTATTGTTTTAAAACCCAATTAAATTTCTTCATCTCCTTCAATTGAAACCCACGGATACCATTAAACCCTAGAATCAAATCATCCTCTTCAAATTTCATCGTCAAACCAATCGTCAATTGAAACCCACATATACCATTAAACCATGAAGTCCCTTAAACCGATTTTGTTTTGACTTTTTCTCTGACACTTCGCTCATCAGTGTATCAGTTAAAACTACATGTTGGTGTCAATTATAGCTCAAGCTTGAGCTATTAGGGCATGTTTGGGATTCCTTTTCAATTTCTCCTTCTCAAAAGTCCTTTTCAAAAGCAATAAGTAAGAAATTCTTACTTCTCCTTTTCTCCTTTTTTATAGGCATAATTTAGCTTCAAAAGAACTTCTTTCATGGTGTTTGGGATTCCTTTTGTCTTCAAAATCACTTCTCAGATGGTGTTTGGGATTCCTTCTCCTTCTCAAAAGGACTTTTGAAGCTAAAAGGACTTTTCAAAAGGAATCCCAAACACCCACTTAGTCTTTGCAATAAGGAATTCTTTGATGTGTGATACTCCTCTTTTATGTGCAGTTATAATATGCTCCTGCAGCCAAAATGACAAAGAAATTGAAACATAATTTGTTCAAATACTAATACTTTTGAGACCCAAAATTCATAATTTGATATTATTATTCAGTAAGAGTAAAAAGAAATCAAACTTTTTTCGATCATCAACTCAAATCACATGTTGTTCAAATTGACATTGAGAACTCAAAAAGATGCAGATTCAACTAAAGTGAAGATGAAATCAAATCACAATAAATCAGTTTAAGGGACTTCAAGGTTTAACGGTATCCGTGGGTTTCAAATGACGATTAATTTGATGATGAAATTTGAAGACGATAATTTATAAAATTAACTTGGTTAGTCGTAAAGGATTGAACCCGTAACAAAAATAAACTTAAAGGATGTTTTAGCAAGTTTTAAACATAAAGGCCGGAACATGCAAGGTTGAGAAAACATAAAGGACATTTTGTGCAATTTACTCTTTTGAAAATTAAACAAATTTTAGGGATAAATATGCATTTTAGATAAGAGTAAAATGCACAAAACGTCCTTTATATTTACCCAAACTTGCAGATTTTAACCTTCATCTTTAAAAGTTGATGAAAACAACCTTTACGCATATTTTTCTTACGGGATTAATCCCTTACGACTAACCAAGTTTAGTTTCATGGTAAAATCCCCTCACATGCCTGACATGTGAGGGTATATTTGTCATTTCATTTCCTATTGTTTTAAAACCCAATTAAACCCAACATCGTTTCTTCATCTCCTTCAGTTGAAACCCACGGATACCATTAAACCCTAGAATCAAATCATCCTCTTCAATTTTCATCGTCAAACTAATCTTCAATTGAAACCCACATATACCATTAAACCATGAAGTCCCTTAAACCGATTTTGTTTTGACTTTTTCGCTGACACTTCTCATCATTGTATCAGTTAAAACTACATGTTGGGGTCAATTATAGCTCAAGCTTGAGCTATTAGTCTTTGCAATAAGGAATTCTTTGATGTGTGATAGTCCTCTTTTATGTGCAGTTATAATATGCTCCTGCAACCAAAATGACAAAGAAATTGAAACATAATTTGTTCAAATACTAATACTTTTGAGACCCAAAATTCATAATTTGATATTATTATTAATAGACGCCACTAATTATGCCCATATTTATAGTATTGTAATTAGTGTTTATTGTATCAATTATCTCTAAAAATAGGAGATCTCTTTGTATCATTATAAATTGTTTATTGTGAATGAAAGAAGGCAAGGGATTATCACAATTCTACATGGTATCACCCTAAAGTTCCTTCTCCTATTTTCTTTCAAAAACCTCCTGCCATCTTGAAATCCTTGCCGCCACCTCTCCTTCTTTGTCAGCCACCACCTTCGAACTTTTTTTTCCAATGGCCGATCACAAGTTACACCCTGCTGTCACCGTTTCCAACATCCGAACCTCCGTCCCTATCATCTTAGACAATGAATCCGCCGATTATAACACATGGTCGGAACTATTTCGAATCCACTATACGGTGTTTCTTGTGGCTGACCACCTTAAGCCTCGTGTCTCACCCACCGCTGCCTCGTCTACCGATAAGGAAAAGCAATCGGATTCCCCTCCTGCCGATTCATGGGAACGCCTTGATGCCATAGTTCTCCAATGGATCTATGCCACAATCTCTACCGGCCTTCTAAAAACTATAATAAAAAAGAGCACCACTGCATATGATGCTTGGAAAGCCATCGAGAATCTCTTCCAAGACAATAAAGCCTCCTGAGCCCTCTTTCTCAAACAAAAATTCGCAAACACTCGTCTTGAAAATTTTTCTTCCATGCATGAATATTGCCAAGAGAGTAAGGTTTTGGCCGATCAATTGAATAATGTTGATGCCCCGGTTGACGAACAAGATCTCATTTTTCAAACCATAGCCGGTCTCACCGAACAATATGAAACCGTAGGCACCATACTCCAAAACACCAAACCTTTGCCCTCGTTCTCTGAGGTCCGTTCCCAGTTATGCATGAATGAAACTACAAAAGCTAACCAAGCCATCCACTCTGCCCATCAAGTCGCAACCGCTTTACACGTCCACAGCCAAACCCGCTCCCCTTCGGCCACTCCCAACACCACCGCCTCTCAAACCACATCTGACACTACCCGCGGCCGAGGCCGTTCCCGTGGACGCGGCAGAGGCCGTTCATCGTCTTCTCAGCAGAATCGTTCCAGGGGGCAGCCCAATTATCCGGCCCAATCCCAACACCCCTACATAATATTTCCCAACAATTGGGCCACTACCCAATGGGCCTCTCTTCTCAACAATACCTACAGCCCACAATCCAATCAAACACCTCCCTGCCCTTACCCATCAACCCCTCGGCCGAATGGTTCACAGGGCATTCTGGGCCCACGGCCTGCCTAGGCCCACATGGCTACTTACAGCCCGACGCCGACCGACATTGCACAGGCGCTCTACACTTTCTCAATGAGTCAGCCTTCTGACCTAGTCGGTTACATGGACACCGGCGCCACTGGCCACATGGAGCAACCAGGTATGAATTTCCCGTCTATTTTTAATACTTGCACTAATAAGCAAATAATTGTTGGCAATGGCACAACCATTCCCGTAATTGGACAAGGCAACAAAACATTACCACCGCCTTCCCCGCCCTTAAAACTAAACAATATCCTTTATGCTCCTAACCTCATCAAAAACCTCATCTATGTCCGTCGCCTAATGACAGACAATTTACTTTCAATTGAATTTGACCCGTTTGGTTTTCTTGTGAAGGATCTCAAGACCAAGGAACCTATCCTACGATGCAATAGTTCAGGAGACCTCTACCCTCTTATCACCAACTTCATCAAGCCTCCCTCCAAACCTACTGCTTTAGCTGCTGTTACTCAAGACCGTTGGCATCAACGCCTTGGGCACCCGAGCAACTCTTTATTGCATTCGTTAAAGTCTAGTTCTTTTATTTATTTTAGTAAACCGAACAATACACTTTGTCAGTCATGTTTTTTTGGCAAAAGTGTTAAACTTCCGTTTTATGATTCTATGAATAAAACTCATTTACCTTTTGATATCATTCACAGTGATTTGTGGACCTCCCCAGTTTTAAGCACCGGCGGTCACCGCTATTATATATTGTTTCTAGATGATTTAACGGATTTTCTATGGACTTATCCCCTAACAAATAAATCTCAAGTTTACAACACCTTTACCAACTTCCATAACCATATTCATACACAGTTTGAACGCAAAATTAAACAGTTCCAATGTGATAATGGCACCGAATACACCAACAATAATTTTAAACAGTTTTGTCACATCAAAGGAATGCAATTTCGTTTCTCCTGTCCCTACACCTACTCCCAGAATGGCAAAGCCGCGAGAAAAATACGAACCATCAATAACATGATTCGTACCCTTTTATCTCAAGCCTCTTTACCTCCCTCGTTTTGGCATCATGCCCTTGAAACCGCCACCTACCTACTCAATATTCTCCCTAAGAAAACCCACAAATTTTCATCCCCCACTACTCTTCTATACAATGTCCTCCCAACCTACACACATCTTCTCGTGTTTGGTTTCCTATGTTATCCCATCACCCCCTCCACCACCATAAATAAACTCACCAACCGCTCCAAACCTTGTGTCTTTCTTGGTTACCCTTCAAACCATCGCGGATATAAATGTTTTGACATCTCTAATAATCAAATCTTTATATCTCATCATGTCCAGTTTGAGGAATCCATTTATCCCTTCTCCATACAACACTCCACTACCACCCTAAACTACACCTTTCTTTCCCCTCCATTTAACCCACTGTTGCGGGATAATGTCCACTCATCCTAACCCACTGCCCAACCCAACGCCCCACATCCCATTTCCCTTGGCCCAACTCCAGCCGGCCCAACCGCATCACACCAACCCTCACCATTATCAAGCCCACGTACAACTTCCCCTAGCCCAACTACCGCCCCTTTAGCCCAAACCATCTCTCCACCCCATTCTCCACCTTCTGCCCACCCTTCGGACCCAGCACCGAACACTCAGACTCCACCTCAACCCACCCCTCCCCACTCGGTTCCACAACAACCGACCCGTACCATGCGCACTAGAGCAATGGACTGCATCACCAAACCCAAACAACTATTTAACCTTAATACTACTTCCGTTGTTCCAATCCCGAAAACTCCCCACCTTGCCTTGTCCACACCTGAATAGTACGATGCTATGCAAAACGAATTTAGTGCACTTATTAAAAATGAGACTTGGGATCTTGTACCACGTCGCTCGGACATGAATATTATTCGTAGTATGTGGCTCTTTAAGCACAAATTTCGTTCCGATGGCTCTTTAGAACGTTACAAAGCAAGGTTGGTATGTGATGGTCGTAGTCAACAAGTTGGGGTTGAGTGTGGTGACACATTCAATCCGGTGGTAAAACCAACCACTATACGGACGGTTCTCACTCTGGCTCTCTCTAAATCAAGGCCCATCCACCAATTAGATGTTACAAATGCATTTTTACACGACCACTTGCAGGAAACCGTTTACATGCACCAACCAATGGGATTTCGCCATCGGGACTACCCTGATCATGTTTGCCGCCTCAAGAAGTCTCTTTACGGCCTCAAACAGGCACCCAGGGCCTGGTATCAACGGTTCACTGATTTTGTCCTTCAGCATGGATTTACTCAGTGCAAAACAGATAATTCTTTATTTATTTATCACCATGGTTATGATGTCGCCTATCTTCTAATCTATGTGGACGACATCATACTCACCACCTCCTCTGACCAACTCTACCAACGGCTCATGACTACTCTTGCAGGTGAATTTGCTATGAAGGATTTGGGACCCTTATCCTATTTTTTGGGCATCTCGGTCACTAGGACGGGTGACACGCTTTTCCTGTCACAACATGCATATGCTAAAGACATCATTCATCGTGCAGGTATGGACTCATGCAAACCTGCAGCGACCCCGGTAGACACTCAGAGTAAATTGGCCAGTGAACCGGATTCATTATTTGATGACCCTACCACCTATAACAATACCTAACCTTTACAAGACCCGACATAGCATACGCCGTTCAGCAAATATGTGTGCACATGCACTCTCCTTGCATGGCTCACTGGAACGCTCTTAAGCGTATCATCAGGTACTTACAAGGCACTGCTGACTATGGTCTTCATTTTCGCTCTTCTTTGACACTCTCCATTCGTGCCTACACAGATGCTGACAGGGCAGGTTGCCCTGATACTCGTCGCTCTACATCCGGGTACTGCGTCTATCTCGGCGACAACCTGATTTCATGGTCCTCTAAGAGACAATCCACCATTTCCCGTTTTAGTGCAGAGGCCGAATACCGAGGAGTTGCTAACGTTGTTGCAGAGATATGTTGGCTGCGAAATCTTCTTCTTGAGCTACATCGTCCATTGACCAAAGCTTCCTTAGTCTACTATGACAATGTCAGTGCCATTTACTTATCGGGCAACCCAGTCCAGCATCAACGAACCAAGCATATCTAACTCGACATTCACTTCGTCAGGGAGCACGTTCAAAAAGGCCTGGTTCGTATCCTTCACATGCCGTCCCGCTTTCAGATTGCAGACATCTTCACCAAGGGTCTTCCTCGGGTTCTCTTCGATGATTTTCGATCCAATCTAAGCATACGTTCGCCTCCCGCTTCAACTGCGGGGGTGTAATAGACACCACTAATTATGCCCATATTTATAGTATTGTAATTAGTGTTTATTGTATCAATTATCTCCAAAAATAGGAGATCTCTTTGTATCATTATAAATTGTTTATTGTGAAAGAAAGAAGGGAAGGGATTATCACAATTGTACAATTATTCAATAAGAGTAAAAAGAAATCAAACTTTTTTCGATCATCAACTCAAATCACATGTTGTTCAAATTGACATTGAGAACTCAAAAAGATGCAAATTCAACTAAAGTGAAGATGAAATCAAATCACAATAAATCAGTTTAAGGGACTTCAAGGTTTAACGGTATCCGTGGGTTTCAAATGACGATTAATTTGGTGATGAAATTTGAAGACGATAATTTGATTCTAGGGTTTAATGGTATATGTGGGTTTCAATTGAAGGAGATGAAGAAATGATGTTGGCTTTAATTGGGTTTTATAACAATAGGAGCCTATCTAAGACTCAAATACCATATAAAATTGCCATCTATCAAACGACTTGTGGCCTGATGGTATCAGAGTGATTGTTAAGGTGTACTTCTTCCAATTGGTGAGAGTTTAAGTCCCATTATACAAAAATTAACGTATTTTTTATAAACAATTTGGATAAAGGATGAGGGTTTATATTACTTGTTCATTAACTCTCCAAATGGAAATCACATCGAAATAGAATGTAAACAGGCAGCAAGCTGCATCGCTTCTCATTTTTTAATTAAATTAGGTCTACATTCAAAAAATTAAAAATAGATAAATTTTTATGATTTTTTTTATTAAAGTCCATCTCATTGCTTAGGGGCTTCGCCCCAAAGGGCCAATGAGATTCCCAAATACTAAAATCTTAAAAAAAAAAAAAAAACTCAACTAAAAATGCCCTCTGCACTCTCCTAATTTGGTTGCTGTATATTATGAAACACTTGGTCAATAAGTCAACTAAATTACCTAGCCGTGTATCTTGAAAATATTCATATGCCATTGGTGTTGCGGTGAATATAACTTTATTAGTTAATTGCTATATTACTTGTATAAAATTTCATATTTACATATGTCAAACTTGTCCAAAAAGACTCGAAGTTTCATTAATCAGTTACGACCAGTGATTGTTGTATATTACAAAAGTGGAAAAATCTTGGAAACAATGTTCAAACCCTTGTTTGATCTTAACGGATTTAACAAAGTGATGGTTATTTTATGGGAACTAGATATAAAAATATTAACATGGATTCTCAATCTAATTAGGTCAGTCGCTTTGTTGCATGTTAGATATTTTAGGGTAATCGGGATTGACTTGGTGATCAAAGCGAATAATAATACACATCAAGCAAGTTAGGAGGTGCGGGAGTGCACGCTTGTTTGAGTTATTATAATTCGAAGTGTACGGGCGGAGCCCGTACTCTACGGGGGTTCCAAGGGGGCAACGCCCTCTTGGCACTACAAGAATAACGATTAATAGCAGCGACACCAATAGCGGCGACATCCAATATGTCGCCGCTATTGGTCCAATCCGCACCCGGTGTCCCATGTTAAACCCTAGCCACACGATTCTTTTCATCATCCAACGGTTGGGGTTTTCCCAGAGCAATAGCGGCGACAGTTACAACCAATAGCGGCGACATATTGTCGCCCCTATTGGCCCGACGAATAAAGCAAGGAATCAGTGCCATTTTCTTCCCTCCACCTACTTTCCCCCAAATCTTTCAGCTCCCTCTCACCGGTTAGCCAAAAAATCGGCGTAATCTCTCCAAAATCGGCATAATCGGTTAGTTTTATGTTGATTTTTTTGTTTATTTTGTTATATAGTTTGTTAATTTCTTGGTTCTTGGTGAATGTAGTTTCTCCACCGGCACCACCTCGTCTCCACGGCCACCACCGGCACCATCTCGTCTCCACGGCCACCACCGTCACCACCTCTTCTCCTCGTGCAAAATAAGGTTAGTTTATGTTTATATTAGCTTTTAAATCTGTTTATATATGTTTATACATGATTCTTTTTTTGTTTTTGTTTTTTTTTTTTTTTTTTGTTTTAAATCTGTTTGGGGATGAAAGCATTAGTTGTATTACATGCAGAACATACCTTTAGAAGTTTTTTTTGTTTTAAATTAGAGATGGCAGGGGTCCGGGGGGCAGCGTCCCTGGGAGCAGGGTCCAAGGGGCGGCAGCCCCTGGCGGGGTCCAAGGGGCAGAGTCCCTGGCTGGGTCGAGCTTAGAAAATAAAATTTATGAAAATTCGTCATAAATTTTCAGACAAAAAATTAAGGCAGTTTTTCAATGCAATTTGATTAAAATTCAAACATAACTGCCAGAGACAGTTATCTACAAAAACCACACCAAAGGAAAGTTCGTAGACAGTTTTGATCTTCTTCCTGGTTCAAAAATTCGCAGATAAAAACAACATACCCCGATTCTATTCTCGAAAATTAGAGTTGTATCCGATTGAATTATTCGGGTAAAACACCGAAATAATTTGATCTGAGAGTGACATCACGCATCTCTGATTATCCGGCAATCTGAAATTCCCCAACATTGCAAACATAAAAAGGATTAGGGTTTGATCCTTTTTCATGATGTTTTGGTTGTTGTGTTGTACGATGTTAGATGATTTGTTGCAATGAATATTGATTAGTTTTACATCCTTGTGTATATTGTTTGTTAGTCATGTAGCATGTAAGACAACATTATCAGGGGCAGACTCATGTACAAAAATCGGATTCCTAGAAACCCAGTCGGTTTTTAATTTGTAGTGCAAGAGTATATAGAAAACTAAAAAGAACCCATAAATAAAAGTTTGGTGAACCCATAAACATAAATGATTTGGTGGTCCATTGGTTACAACGTGCGTTTCCTATCTTCACAACTCGGATTCGAATCCCGCATCCGACATTCAGGTGAGTTATTTATTTTCCTTTTTTTTCTTTTTAAAAAAAAATTAAACCCATTTAGGGTTAGAAGAAGTCATTTTAAAAAAATTTAAACCCATTTAGGGTTTAGAAGA
Organism: Helianthus tuberosus; assembly: GCA_030545235.1. Taxonomy (NCBI): domain Eukaryota; kingdom Viridiplantae; phylum Streptophyta; class Magnoliopsida; order Asterales; family Asteraceae; genus Helianthus; species Helianthus tuberosus. The sequence continues at coordinate 147,433,318 of CM060411.1, read as the reverse complement.
AGTTAAAACAACATTAACGAAGCAGTGCAGCACAGCATCGACTCCACCCTCGTCCCCCTCCAGCGACCACCACTCACACCAACCCCTGCTCCACCTCCGGCCGCCGTCTCCTTTCCACCTTCGGCCGCCGTCTCCGCTCCACCACTCCATCCATCGTATATCTCTAACTCTTTTCTCATGTGGTTTTTCTAAATTTTTTCACTCAATTTGCAAAAGATGTTGCTTGATTTCTTGATTGTTGTGTCTTAATTTGTTGAAACTTGTTAGATGATTTTGTTATATGGTATTATTTAGGCATTACACATTTGAAACAACGAATTTTTAATCACGTATAGATCCATGATTAGTGAATTTTGATGTTAGTCTTTGAAGCATAGAATTGGAAACTATGATTCGCGATGTTAATTTTTTGATTTGTTTATTTTAAATTTAGGTGTTATTTAAATTACTATAAAGATGCCCTTGATGGTTTTCATTTTAGGGAGGCCAATATAATCTTTTGATATTATTTGCAATTATATATACATCCTTACACCCAAGTTCAACCGTTTATGTTGATTATCTATTTGTTATAACCAAGTTATATGAAAAAAGTTCATGCGTTCATAAATGGGATGAAGCCAATCAGTAGCATGGAGAATATGAAAAAACGATTTGTATTTGTGTTGCGTTAAGGTGAAGTGTGACCATCTAACAACATAATTACTTCTTATTTTTTTTATATAGTTTGTGGGTTTAGATTTATAATGTATAAATATGTTATATGTTTATGAGTTTGGAATTGTGAATATGGATTTCTTTAGGGTTAATGCTAATGGAAATTTAATATAAAATTTACGTCTTTATTATGTTCCGCGACCCGACCCAACTCAAAAATCTTAACGTATAATTGTGAAAATTTGACCACCAAAAAAAGTGAATCTATAGGAAAAAAAAATCTTGGATCTGCTACTAAACATTATTGTGAGTCAACCAACCATTCCAACTCCATACGTGGGGTGCATAGTTAAGTACTTGAGTCGTGATTATGTCTATAAAACCTAATCAAACATAACTTTTAGCAAACATGGCATAACCTTTTGATCAAACTGAAACCGTAGAGTGATTACTTAGCTTCTCATTCTCTAGTTTTTTTTTTTTTTTTTTTTGAAAGGTTCATTCTCTAGTTTTTAATGATTTTATTAATTAGGTTCCCAAATTATGGCTCTCCTTTCACAGTCAAACTCAATATATGTAGTCTTCAACTATATATAAATCAATTGCAGATGATCACAATGTAACAAAACATATAAAGAAGCTAATTTCAAATTTCATAAACTAAAAACACATTATAAGAAAACCAAGAAACCAAAGTTTTATTTTTAGTAGGATCAAAATTAGTTAGCTTGTTGTCCGTCTTAACTGCCATTCTTTTCCCAATTCTACTAATTTATCAACTATTAAAACATAAAAAACAATAAAACCAAAAACCCTAACAGAACGCTTATTCAACTGGAATTTCAACATAACCATCAGCAATCTTCTGCTGCAAGTCCTTCGGATCCTTCCCATCAACCGTACACCCAACCGAAACACAAGTACCAAGAATCTCCATAACCGCCCCCGACAACTCCTTCGCCATCGATCTTACCTTCATCACTTTTGCAATCTCAACAACATCCTCTAACAATATATTACCTGAATGCTTAATATTTTTCACCTTCTTCCTATCACGTTCCGGCTCCTTCAACGCTTTGATCACCAAAGCTGCCGCAGAAGGAACAACGAATACTTTCGCCTGACGGTTTTGTACGGTGAGCTTCACGGTAACACGTAAACCTTTCCAGTCCTTTGCTGTTTCTTTTGCGATGTCTTCTCCTATTTTTCTTGGAGAAAGGCCGAGTGGGCCGATTTTGGGTGCGAGTGAAGATGCTGCACCCACCTCACCGCCGGTGACGCGAACATACACGTCGACGTCTTGCGTTGGGTCGAACTTTGGCGGCATTTTCCGGTGGTGAAGGGTTGAGATATGGAAGAAGATGGAAAAGGGGTGATTGCATGTTGCTAAGGATTGGGATATATATTAGAAGGATTTTTTTAGGGTTAAGGACTTAAGGTTAAGCCTCAAAATTTAATGGTCCATTGGGCTTTGTTACAGTTATGATCCACGGTCTTTTATTAACAAAATTAAAGTAAGACTACATGAATATGAATATTCATGACATCCTTTTAAAGTAACACTATATGAATATGAATATGTAATTCATGACATTTTGTTGAGGATGACATTATATGGATGTTTTCAGCTATATTATGTCAAATTACCTATGGTTTAAAAAGGGTGTGCCTATTGGCACACCAAACCCTACTAAAATTAGGGTTTATCTACGCAGCGTATAGGTCAATACGCAGCGTATAGGGCCCTATACGCTGCGTATTGACCAATACGCTGCGTAGATAAACCATGGATCTCAGTGCCTAATAACCAATCATTGCACAGAAAACAAGGGTCATATACGCTGCGTATAGGTCTATACGCAGCGTATATAAACCATTAGATTTTTTTGGGTCATTTTGGTAGGTTTGAGGTAGGGGTGAGCATAAATAGGTCCGACCCGACTAGAACCGAGAACCGAACCGAAAACTACCCGAAACCGACCCTAATATAGTATATAGGGTATTTGTTCGGTTCTTGTAAATGTTGTATGTCGGGTATCGGGTCGGGTCGGGTACGGAACAACAAGGAACCGAAGCCAACATGTTGGAACCGATGCAAAAGTATGATTCTGTACAAACAACTAATCTGGGCCAAAGCCCACCAGCCTAACTTAACCTAATCGATTTATAAGAAACAATTGCTAACATATATCAGAACTAAATGCAAATCTTTATTAAATCTTCAATAATTTTCATCAATTTCATACGAGATCAAACGTTAAACATCAATTTCATAACAATCAAAACAATACATCAATTTCATAACAATCAAAACAATTTCATACGAAATCAAACTTACCTCATGAGTTCTATTATTGATTAGCCCACTGTCAAATGTGAAATCTTGAATTACTCCATACATGTCTGAACTCTGAATCCGTATGTGGCTGCCTACAATGGATAAATCAGTAATTCAGTATTGAATCGAAGGAAATTGAATGAAATGGATGTCATGGGGCTGAGCATTTGATAGTAAATCAGATTCTGAAAGCTAAGAGACACTTAGAGAAGCACCGAAATAGATAGTAGTAACTCTGAAATGGAATGGATGTAACTATGATAATCGGTTTCGGGTATTACCTAGGAACCGAGAACACCGAACATGGTAGGAACCGAAACCCGACTATTATATAGGGTACTATATTCGGTTCCAGTTTTAGGCTGACATCGGGTATCGGGTCGGGTCGGTTAATTCTCGGGTCGGTCCGGTTCCTGTCAAATGCTCAGCCCTAGTTTGAGGGATCATTTTTTCACAAAGTTTAAATACGCTGCGTATAGCCCTATACGCAGCGTATATAAAGGTCTGAAAATGCCTTTTATACCCTTGTGTTGAGGCTATACGAAGCCAAATACAAGGGTAGTTTTGTCATTTTTGTCTAATACGCTGCGTAGGGATCTATATGCAGCGTATATAAAGCTCCATTTTTGTATTTTTTTTTTTGTGTATTCCTTTTTTTATTTATAAAAAAAGAACATTAATTGTGTGTATTTTGGGGTATTTCCATGTTTATTTATAAAAAACAATATTATTAAAAATAATACAAATATTAGGTCCCGTATTGACCTCGTATAAGCCTATAAATGTGATATCGTATCGTATAGGTGTGGTTTAGGTCCAGTATTGACCTCGTATAAGCCTATAAGTGAGATATCGTATCGTATAGGTGTAGTATAGGTCACGTATTGACATCGTATAAGCCTATAAGTGTGATATCGTATCGTATAACGTAGTATAGGTCACGCATTGACCTCGTATAAGCCTATAAGTGTGATATCGTATCGTATAGCGTAGTATATGTCCCGTATAGGCCTATATGTGTGATATCGTATCGTATAGATGTAGTATAGGTCACATATTGACCCCGTATAAGCCTATAAACCTCGTATAAGTCTCATATATGTCTTGTATCTGCCTATTGGCCTATACGGGACCTATACTATAGTGTCGTATCGTATTGTATCGTATCGTATAGTGTATATTATCGTATCGTATCGTATCGTATAGTGTATACGGGACATATACTACGCTATACATACGATATCACACTTATAGGCTTATACGAGGTCAATACGAGGCTGATTCGTGACCTATACTACACCTATACGATTCGATATAACCTTTATAAAAAAAACCTTCATATACGCTGCGTATAGGTCTATACGCAGCGTATATAAAGGGTCAAAAAGACCATTTACCCCTGCATTTGGGGCTATACGAAGCCAAATGCAAGGGTAAAATTGTCTTTTTGACACTTTATATACGCTGCGTATAGGTCAATATGCAGCGTATATAAAGGGTAATTTTTATTTTTAACCACAAACTTGTGGTAAAAATATACTTTTTGACCCTTTATATACGCTGCGTATAGGCCTATACGCAGCGTATATAAAGGGTGAATTTAAAAAAAAACATTTTTAAGTATCGTATCGTATAGTATAAGTCTCGTATAAATCATATATGTCTTGTATCTGCCTATAGGCCTATACGGGACCTATACTATAGTGTCGTATCGTATCGTATAGTGTATATTATCGTATCGTATAGTGTATACGGGACATATATACACCTATAGACCTATACAGGTGTTATATCGTATCGTGTTGCATCGCATCGTATAGTGTATAGTATAAGTCTCATATAGGTTCCATGTAGGTCTTGTATATGCCTATAGGCCTACACGGGAACTAAACCACACCTATAGGCCTATACGGGACATATATACACCTATAGACCTATACAGGTGTTATATCGTATCGTATATTATCGTATCGTGTTGCATCGTATCGTATAGTGTATAGTATAAGTCTCGTATAGGTTCCATGTAGGTCTTGTATACGCCTATAGGCCTACACGGGACCTAAACCACACCTGTAGGCCTATACGGGACATATATACACCTATAGACCTATACGGGTGTTATATCGTATCATATAGATGTAGTATAGGTCACATATTGACCCCGTATAAGCCTATAAGTCTCATATAAACCTCGTATAAGTCTCATATATGTCTTGTATCTGCCTATAGGCCTATACGGGACCTGGGAGCCGCTAGAATAAGAACCACCTCCAGTTATGAGAACCATGAGAACCACTCTCAACCAATCATATTTTAACATCTCAAAGGGTATATTAGTCATTTACTTCAAATGTCTTATCTCTCTCTCTCTCTCTCTCTCCTCAATTAAAGTCTGACTTTCCTTTCACCTCTCACATGTCATCTCTCTCTCCTCAATTAATCTGTATATTGTTCCAACATCTCTCTTCATTTGAACATTTGGAAAATTCCATTTTCTTTTTGTGTTCTTCATCTGGGATGAAGATGAAGACCGACGACCTTCGAACACCATGTTTCCGGCAACCACCATGTTTCCAGCAACCACCAGCCAAAACACCCCCCCCCCCCTTCCGTCTCAACAGTAATCACCACCACCCAACTGTCACAAAACCCCAACCACTGTTCACCGAGATGGGGGGACTGAAATGAGATGGGGGAACAATTCCAAGCTCCGATTTAGGGGTAGTGAGCTCCGATTTGATGTTGAGGTGGTGGTGTTGACCGTAGCGAGGGGACGGCGGCGATAGGCGGTGGCGGAGAACGGCGTCGGTGGTTTCAGGGGCGATGGTGCGTCGGTGGGTAAGTGTTTTTGTTGATGGTTTATTTTTCGATGATGCTCATGGTTTGTTTTTGATGTTATGTTTTTGAATCTGGGTTTGAATCTGTTTTTGATGTTCTGTAATTAAAATATCAAATGAATTCCACTCATCAATTAGTGCAGCCACTACCCACTCTTCAAATATTTTTTGTAGATGCTTTTCAAAAGTGTTTTCCACGAAGCTTCAATATATAATTGCAAATAATGTTTCATAGGTGGCCCAATTTGATCGGATGTGATATCGGAATGCTGTAAAAGACGAAAGTAAAGTTGACAGTTTTGGTGGGTTTGTTCTGTTTTGTGGAAATTTTGGATATGTGGGTTTGATCTGTTTCGATATGGGTTTGATTCAGTTGAATCTGGTGCTGGGTTTTGTTCGGTTGAATCTGGTCTTTTTGGTAGATTTCGACCAGTGAATTTGGGCGGTGATGATGAAAAAAAAAACGTATATTTTGTTGACGATGGCGCGGCACGGTTGGTGGATGGTAGATTTTTGAACCTGCAACCCCACTTTGCAGCCTCTGATTATCGAAAAAATCTGAGCCAAGCCCCTTTTTTTCAAGAATCCGATCATTGTTTTTTATTTTTGTTGTTTTTTAATTTTTTTTCCCAGTCGATGATGATAACAATCTATCTGAGACATCTACCGAGTTGCGATTTTTGGGTGTGTTCGTTTTTGTGTAGTTTTTTTTTTAAAAAGTGCCAAAACCGTAAACTTTTTAACGTAAAACGTAAATTTTTTAAACCGTAAACTTTTTATTGTAAACCGTAAACTTTTTAATCTAAACCGTAAACTTTTGAACGTAAAACGTAAAGAGTTTTACGTGAAACGTAAAACGTAAAGAGTTTTACGTGAAACGTAAAACGTAAAGAGTTTAACGTAAAACGTAAAAAGTTTAAAAAGTTTTACGTAAAACGCTTAAAAAAACGTTTAAAAAAACGGTGCGTAAGTTGTAAAACAGTTTTACGTAAAAAGTTTAAAACGTAAAACGTAAAAAAGTTTAATGTAAAACGTAAAAAGATTAAAAAAATTAACGTAATACGTAAAACATACATTTTTTAACGTCAAACGTAAACTTTTAACGTAAAACGTAAACTTTTTAATGTAAAAATGTAAAGTTTTTAAAGTAAAACGTAAATATTTTAACGTAAAACGTAAAAACATAAAACGTAAACTTTTTTACGTAAAACGTAAATTTTTTAACGTAAAACGTAAATTTTTTAACGTAAAACGTAAACCTTTTTAACGTAAAACGTAAATTTTTTAACAAAAAACGTAAACTTTTTAACGTAAAAAGTCGGCCGTAAAAGCGGCGTGTTAAAAAACGACGCGTTAAAAAGCGACGCGTAAAAACGTAAAAGGTAAAAGGTTTTTCGTAAAACGTAAAACGTAAAAAGTTTTTCGTAAAACGTAAAACGTAAAAAGTTTTTCGTAAAACGTAAAACGTAAATAAAACGGGACTTAAAAAACGCCGCGTTAAAACGGGACGTAAAAAACGTTAACGTAAAAAACCGGGGCGTAAAACGTAAAAAACCGACGCGTAAACGTAAAAAACCGACGCGTAAAACGTAAAAAACCGACGCGTAAAACGTAAAAAACCGACGCGTAAGACGTAAAAAACCGACGCGTAAAACGTAAAAAACCGACACGTAAAACGTAAAAAACCGACGAGTAAAACGTAAAAAAACGGGGCGTAAAACGGGACGGCTTGTAAAAAAACGGGACGGCTAAAACGGGACGGCAGAAAACGGGACGGCTAAAACGGGACGGCAAAAAACGGGACGCAAAAAACGGGACGGCAAAAAAACGGGACGGCTAAAACGGGACGGCAAAAAACGGGACGGCTTGTAAAAAAACGTGACGCTAAAAACGGCGCGGCAAAAAACGTGACGTAAATAATGGGGCGAAAAAAACGGGACGTAAAAAATGGGGCGCAAAAAACGGGACGGCTTGTAAAAAAACGGGACGGCTAAAACGGGACTGCAAAAAACGGGACGGCAAAAAACGGGACGGCTAAAATGGGACGACAAAAAACGGGACGGCTTGTAAAAAAACGTGACGCTAAAACGGCGCGCTAAAACGGGACGGCTTGTAAAAAACGTGACGTAAAAAACGGCGCGGCAAAAAACGGCGCCTAAAACCGGGCCTAAAAACGGCACTTAAAAACTACGGTCGCAAAATCGGCGTGAAAAAACGGAGCGTAAAACGGGTCGTAAAAAAACGCGCGTAAAAAACGGGTGGTAAAAAAACGCGCATAAATTTTTTTTATATAAAAAATCTGATTTTCAAAATTTTTGTTTAATAAAGAAATCTTTTTAAAAAATAAAAAGTAATATAATAAAACTAAAAAGTAATATAATAAAACAAAAAGTAATTAAAAAATAATAAAGTGAAAAAGACAAAAAAAAGTTATTTTACCAATCTACCCTTTTTGATTAAAATATAAAAGACATAATAAGACAAATTTTATTTAATATTAGTTTTTGTTACTTTTAATTTCATCCATGCATCAAGTTGATCTAAAGGCTATAAAGTGGTTCTCATAGTTCTCATAACTGGAGGTGGTTCTCATTTTAGCGATCCCCTATACTATAGTGTCGTATCGTATTGTATCGTATCGTATAGTGTATATTATCGTATCGTATAGTGTATACGGGACATATATACACCTATAGACCTATACGGTGTTATATCGTATCGTATATTATCGTATCGTGTTGCATCGTATCGTATAGTGTATAGTATAAGTCTCGTATAGGTTCCATGTAGGTCTTGTATATGCCTATAGGCCTACACGGGAACTAAACCACACCTATAGTCCTATACGGGACATATATACACCTATAGACATATACGGGTGTTATATCGTATCGTATATTATCGTATCATGTTGCATCGTATCGTATAGTGTATAGTATAAGTCTCGTATAGGTTCCATGTAGGTCTTGTATACGCCTATAGGCCTACACGGGACCTAAACCACACCTATAGGCCTATACGGGACATATATACACCTATAGACCTATACGGGTGTTATATCGTATCGTATAGTAGCGTATCGTGTTGCATCGTATCGTATAAGTCTTGTATAGGTTCCATGTAGGTCTTGTATACGCCTATAGGCCTACACGGGACCTAAACCACACCTATAGGCCTATACGGGACATATATACACCTATAGACCTATACGGGACATATTTGTATTATTTACCAATAATATTGTTTTTTTCTAAATAATTTTCTTTTTTAATTTTTATAATTCATAATAGTTATATTATTTTTAATTTTTATAATTCATAATTGTATTATTTACCAATAATATTGTTTTTTTATAAATAATTTTCTTTCTTTTTTATAAATAAACAAAGGAATACATAAAAAAATATAAAAATTGAGCTTTATATACGCTGCGTATAGGTCCCTACGCAGCGTATATAAACCCTTGTTTTCTGTGCAATGATTGCTGATAAGGCTCTGAAATCCATGGTTTAGATACGCTGAGTATAGCTCTATACGCAGCGTATAGGGTTAACCCTATACGCTGCGTATAGACCTATACGCAGCGTAGGTAAACCCTAAGTGTGCAGATAGGCAAACTGGGTGTGCAGATAGTTAAAAAAACAAACCAAATGGTATGATTCATGTAATTTACTAGGATTTTATTATTTTTATTAATTATTACTAATATTACTTTAACTATTATTAATATGGTATGATTCATGTAATTTACTAGGATTCATGTCAAATTACCTATGGTTTAAAAAAACAAACCTAGGTATTTTGTTGCAAGTTTAGTCCTTTACACCTAACCCAGTTAAAAAACTCAGTTAATTGTTGGGTGTAAAGGACTAAACTTGCAACAAAATAACTAGGTAAAGGATTAACTTGCAACAAAATACCTAGTAAAGGACATCGTCTGTCAACATTCGTTAAAAATGACACCGCCTGAAAAGTGGTATAAATATAAAAGACAAAACTTGTAATTTTTCTATTTCTTAACCACCGTGGTGATATCTCTAAGTAATCAAGACTTGACCATTGTTTAGATGTAGCTGTGATGAATTCAAGCTTAAAGCCAAAGTTGGGAAGTATAGCATGTGTAGGAAAGGTCTTATAATATTCTATTTTGTCTATGTTTGTTCAAGACAGAAGCTACTTTTATTCCTTGTTTAGATATAAACTTGTAACTCACCACCAGGGACGGTACCGTATGAGTAGCGGGGTCAAGTGAGCCTATACTTTTACATGTTATGTATTGTACAGAAAATAAAGTGACGATGGTGTTTTCGAACAATGACAAAACTAACTCATTTGTTGTGTAATACAATAAAGGGGAATTGGCTTTTAATAATCTCAATTAGAGGTTATTGGTCATTAACAGTTCTACCTTTGAATATTCCCCCTACCAGTCCCACCTTTCACCTATTTTTCCTACACTGGTCCCCCGTTAAAAAAAAATTAACGGAGTTAAGCTTTTTTCCAAATTACAAACAGATTTTTTAGGGCTTTTGATTAGAATGACGATACAAGTCCATTGATGTTAAAACTTACCTCGAAATGGTGCTCCAAATGACTTGATTTTTGTTAATTGGAAATTTAAACACCCGAATTGAAGCGTTGTTTTCATCGTTTGGAGCACTGTTTCGAGGTAAGTTTTAGAAACTCGTATCGTCGTTCTATCAAAAGCCGTAAAAAACTGTTTGTAATTTAGAAAAAAAAAAAAAAAAAAAAGCATAACTCTGTTAAGTTTTTTTAACGGGAGACCGATGTAGAAAAATAGGTGAAAGGTGAGACTAGTGGGAGGAATATTTAAAGGTGGGACTGTCAATGGTCAATGACCTTTAGTTGGGATTATTACAGGCCAATTCCCCTACAATAAAAGGATGGTACACTAATGGAATGGTTATCCTTTGTCGTCTCAAGAGGTCGTGGATTCTAATCTCATGTTTTACAATTTGTATTGTTTTCCTAAATCAATACCGCAAAATCTTAAATCAAAACATCAATTCTCAGTTCTTCATACAATTTCGATTTCGTTCGTTTCTACTTTTCAGTTGGCAATTCTAATGTTGATCCTTTATGTTTAATTGATTCAGTAGAGAATGTGGTTCGTATGTTAATATATGAAACTAGTGATATTTGCCACGCATTGCGGCGGAGATGGCGACATGATGATAAAAAATACATTATTCCGAACACAACTCGATTCGTTACGATACTGGTACTCGATTTTGTTTACATAAGTAACCAAAAAAACTAAACTCATGTTTTACATCAATCGAAAACTATAAAAATAAATACCGGTAAAGGTTCTGACAATAACGATATCAACACTACTGTTTGGCTATTAACTGAGGAATGCCAATATATACTTTTAACATTCTATTCTATTCTATACAATACCAAATAATAAGGCCTGGTCTATTCGCACACGTCCTTAGTCTATTTAAACACCTCAAAGCGCCGCGCTATGGCCAAAGCTGGGCGCTTTGGAGTAAAGTCAACCGACAAGGACTGACGCGGTCAGACCTTGTCTGTTGCTTTACATCAAAGCGCCCCGCTATGGCCAAAGAGGGGCGCTTTGAGGTTTTTTTTTTTTTTTACATTTTTAAATTTTCGGGCAAAGCGCCCCTCTTAGGTCAAAGCGCAGCGCTTAGGGCCTTTTTTAAATTTTTTAATATTGTTTTTAATTCACAAACGCGTCAATAATAGTATAAATTTTACGCTTTTTCCATTATACATCATTTTTTAATATATATGGACTATACTGCAAGTTCCGGATCAAATCGGTTACGTGTGATGTCGTATTCCATTATATCGTATCATTTTGGTTTGAAAGCACAAGTACTCCTATGAGTAGTGTTATGTGTATCAGCCGCCTACCGTACATGTACATGACGTATTTTTTTATTAATTGTAGTATTATGGTGTATATTGTTTGGGAACCACACCAAGCAAGTTAAAACCATCATTTTGCAAGTCCTATCACTTGTCCTCTTTTTTGTCGAAGGGGCGTGGTTCCAACAAAAGAAATGACAACACTTTTGACTTGGTGAACCATCTCCACACTCCATAGAACCACCTCCACACTCCATATGCAAAGACCTACTCTACATGTTTAGACTCCTAAGACTAGAAATAGCATTTTTGCATACCTTTTTACTCTTTCTTACTGTCAAAAGTAAGAGGATCAAAATAGTTCAAATATAAAAAAATAAAAAATACAACCGCAATGTATGCCAGGCTGCTGCGCGCTCTGTTCTGTTCGCTGTCCAGAGTAGGTTTGGGGGAGGCATTGGATAACATCCTCCAAACTCTACATGTATGAAATGTCCATCGTCGACGAACACAACCGCAACCACCAGGTGATACATTAATAGCTTCGGTATTAAAAAAAATACATACTCCAGTTTACTCTTTACTCTATCTCTTTGACCTAAGAGGGAAAACTTACAAAAAATTTAAAAATGACCCTAACCACTCCCTACACCCTAATGTATACTATATTTCATTGTGACAAGTGGCATTGTGGAGCCCACAAGAACTGCTAAATGTATACTATAGCACGGATGGGACTAGTCAAAGAGTTGGAAAGGGTTGTACGCGACAGTGAGATGCCTCAACAAATTAAATATTGAGATGGGACTTCACCTTTAGATATATGTGCACAAACAAATTAAATATTGTAAAATTTGAACTTAAACGTAGACCAGTCACCAGTAAAAATACGCCCAAAATGTAAAAAAAAAAAAAAAAAAAAAAAAAAAAAAAAACTTCAAAGCGCCCCTCTTTGGCCATAGCGGGGCGCTTTGATGTAAAGCAACAGACAAGGTCTGACCGCGTCAGTCCTTGTCGGTTGACTTTACACCAAAGCGCCCAGCTTTGGCCATAGCGCGGCGCTTTGAGGTGTGAAAATAATTTTCTCCGTGTGTAAATAGCATGACCCAATAATAAAGTCTCTTATGAATAGTGGCTTCTTTTTTTCAGTATTTTATGGTTCTTGTCTTGTAGTGGGTTTTTGTTGTCTTTCAATTTTTTGCCTTGTAGTGAGTTTGCGTTATAAGCTTGCCTTAGCTTTTGCCTACATTTTATAGTGTCTTTGTTTTATGATTTTTCTCGGTTTTGGTCGTCATTTGCTTACTCCTTAGCAGTTAGCACGGGCCAACATTGGTACATGTACAATATTCGTTTTTATGGTTTTTCTCAATGTGCTATATCGAGGAGTGAAGGTACCATATGCTGATACCGTAACGAACCAAACCAATAACAACAATGATATTGCTACAAATATTCATTTTTAGTAATAAGATAAAAAAAATATCACTTTTCCTTAAAGAGTGGTGTGTGACAGTTGTATACATTTGCTGATTGTTATATATATATATATATATATATTTTTTTTTTTTTTGGAAACGAGGGAAAACCCCCGGGCAAACCTTTTATATTAGGTAACAGGTAATAAGTAATAGGTTTTTCAGTTTTTGTATGCTTTGGTGTTTATAAGTTTTTTAGAGTTTTAGGTAAAAGATTGAAATTTGAATCCCTGAATGGAGTTTGTTAGAACTCGGGCCGCTAAAATCTACACTATATAATAAAAGAAACCTGTGTTTGGAACAATTGTCATTATCTCATTTAATTGATTAAAATTATTAATAATACTAAAAATAATAATATTTAATCTAAATTAATACAAATTCTTATTATTAATAATATTTAATCAAATCTAAAATCTAATCTAATACAAATTTTTATTATCAATAATATTTAATCAAATCTAATAAGAATTCATACGAATTCCAAAGTTGATATTAACTTTCAAATAATTAAAAAAAAAATCCGCCTAACATCACAAATGTTTCTGTTAAATTCGATTAATTAATTTGTTCAACAATCACTATTATATTTATCATTCAGTACGATTAACCGATTTATCATAATACAACCTCCCACCTATTCAATCATATGATTTTTCAATCTTATATTAACTAAATAAATAAAGATTAATATTCAATCTTATCCTACTTTAAATATAAAAAAATCCATTAGTTCAGATTAATATTCAATCTTATCCTACTTTAAATATAAAAAAATCCGTTAGTTTTTTTAATATATTTTTTTTATTATTTGGTATATAAAATCATATTTATTCAACCCATGTAATACACGGGGGTTTTTAAAAATATAATTTTTTTTATTATTTGGTAAACAATGTTACATTTATTCAACCCGTGTAATACAATGGTTTTAAAGATATAATTTTTTTATTATTTGGTATATAATATTACATTTATTCAACCCGTACAATACATATGTTTCTTATAGATATAACTTATTTTATTATTTAATATATAAAATTACATTTCTTCAACCCGTGCAATAAAGGAGACTTTTAAAAAGATAATGTTTTATTATTTGGTATATAAAATTCATTTATTCAACCCGTGTAATACACGGGGTTATAACCTAGTTATCTTCGTATAAACGAACATAGACCTATAAATTGTGACCCCCGATATGGGTGATCTCATACTACTACCATCTTGCTCAAGAGTTTATACATCATTATTGTTATTAATGAATGGTGCATCCTTTTTGTTCATACTCGGAGTATTGCTTGTTTCCGTCTACAATTATACAACACAAAATCAAAAAATATATGTTATAAACACGGAATTAAAATTAAGGGAAAATATAAATGTCTTTTAGACATGCAAACTGCTAGAGTGATATTAAACATAGAATTTGTTTAACCGTCTAATTCACTGGCGTCTTTAAAAATTCACGTACCCTATTTGAGCTCGAAAAAATGTGTCATTTCGTAATGTTTATTATTATTATTATTATTATTTTAAATCAAATTAGTATTTGGCTCAATAAATCTAATAACAAGTGGGCTAAATTCTAAACCATAAAAAATATTTGTAAATGGGCCTATATTGGAATTGTTATGTGTTTACTATTTGAAAAAAAATATAACATACATGCCGGATTTTTCTTACAAATCACGTGCTCTCGAAATCACGGGCCTTGTGCGGAGGTCCTTCCCTCACACCATCATAGCCGCCACTGGTCTAATTATAAAGCAAAGAGTTTTACTCAACGATTTCATGACTGGACATAGCGGTCAAATCCGAATCCAACCCCCTTGCAGGGGTGGATATAGAGTGTAACAAGGGGTAGTCCCTGTTGCCCCTTGACGCTCCGGCGGTAGTGTAAATTTTGGAAAAAAATTGATGTTTTTTCGATTTTGTTACCCCTTTAGAATTGTTTTTTTATTTTTGAAATGTTGCCCTTATAATGATTTTTTAGATCCGCCACTACCCCTTATCAGTTCGATTAGGTGTGTCGTGCCGGTTATATTTTCTTTTTCTATATTTTCTTTGCAAAAGTTAAAAACATTTTTTCATCGGACTCGAGATTTGAACTCATGAACTGTTAAAGTAAATAAAATAAAATGAGTAGGAGAAAAGAGTGTCTTCCTCATTGGAGTGGAGCTCTGTTTGAAAAAGCGAATGAGATGTGGGCCGGATTGGGCCAAATGAGCCAGACCTCATTCAGGCCTGAGTTTAAGTACAAAGCCTTATTTGGACACCCATTATCAGATTCAGCATATCTACATCATCTAGGTTTTTTTAAATTTATTACCTCATCATGAAAACTAGGTTTTTTAAGTTTAAAACCTCATCATGAAAAATATGTGACAGAACTATAAACTCTTTAACATAAAAAAAATAATAATAATAAAAAAAAAATTAAAACTAGGTTTATCATCGTCGTTGCGAACTTCTTTATTTAGTCTGTTTACATGGGTTTTGAAATCACTAGTGTATTGCGCACGGAACTGCTTACAAGAATAAAAAGAAAATGTAGAAAAAAACACTAAAGGAAAACCGAAAGAAAATCAACTAAAAAAGTTGTATGGTAATGATGTTGTTCGCATGAAACCCGTGCTCAGAAATGAGCAAATGGTACTGGGTGTCGGTACCGAATTTCCCGAACCAAAAGATCTTAATTACCAATTCGGTACCGACTTTAGGCGTTCCTGGTACCGGTTCGCTACCAGTTTTTTCCTTCATATACTGGTACCATAACTGGTATTTTGGGACCAGTACTGATTCAATATCGGTTGGCACCGAGGTCATCCATACCCTTGAAACTAAAAAAAAATCATTAAACGTTGAAGAAAATCAACAACAAAAGTTCTACGATATCGTTGTTGTTCGTACGGTACCCGTGATCAGGTGTGAGCAAATGGTACCGGGTAGCAAGTACCAAATTTCCGAACCGAAAGATCTTAACTACCAATTCAGTACCGACTTTTGGCGTTTTCTGTACCATTTACCTTCATGTACCGAGACCGAACCGGACCTTACCGATACCAATACCGGTTGACACCAAGCTTATCCAACTTAAAATATAAAGAAAATAATTATTATTATGATATTAAAATAATAAAAAAATTTAAAAAAACTATATACATTATTATAATATTTAAAACACTATTCATTCGCTTATATATATATATAGGAGGGTTATCTTGAGAACGCTAAATATTGCGAGAACCGTGAGAATGAATGAAAAAACCAATCAAAACCGATTTTTTAATACAAACCTCATTGTAATAAAAATACAACATTAAAAAAGAATTTACAACATCAAATAATTCATTTCTCCTCTCAAAATCACTCTTAATAGATTTTTTACACGTGTAAATATAACAAATTTACACATGTGTAAATGGCAAACTTACACATGTGTAAATTTTCTTTATTTACGAATTCATGATAATTTAAACGTGTAAATTTAGTTTCTAACATTGTATTCGAATATTAATGATAAGTGTAAAAAGAAATTTTGAATTTTAATTGTTTTTTACCAAGTTCTCGTGGTTTTTTCATTCGTTCTCATGGTTCTCGCGATATTTAGCGTTTTCATTTAAACCCTCCCATATATATATATATATATATATATATAGGGAGAAGATCATGCGAGAACCACCTCTTATTGCGAGAACCAATGTGAACACAACAAAAAATGCCTAAAAATAGCTAAAAATCACACAAATTTTTTTTTTTTTTTTAATATTTTTTATGTTAAAATCGCTACTTTTCGAAGCAAAAAAAAATTTATAAAAAATATTAAAAAAAAAAATTTAGATTTTTTTAGGTTATTTGGGGGTTTAGTTTTTAGCAATTTAGCTTTGGGGGGGGGGGGGGGGGGGAGGGTTTAGGTTTTTGGGGGGTGGGGGAGGGGGTTTAGGTTTTTTTTTTTTTTTTTTGGGGGGGGGGGGGTTAGGTTTTTTGGGAGTTTTAGTTTTTAGCATTTAGCTTGGGGGGGGGGGGTTAGGTTTTTTTTGGGGGGGGGGGGGGTGGGGGTTAGGTTTTTTTAGCTATTTTAGGTTGTGTTCACATTGGTTCTCGCGGTTCTCATAATAATGGTGGTTCTCGCATGAGCTCCTCCCTATATATATATATATATATATATATATATATATATATTCGAATGAGAACCACCACGAGTTGTGAGAACCGTGAGAACTTTCTCTTCTCGCGCGAGTTGGGCTAAAAAAAATTTAAACAAACGTAGATAAAAATATTATAAACACATCTGTAAAAAAAGTAAAAAAAAATGTTGAGTCGGAAGTTTTGACTGATGTAAGTTTTTTTTATGCGCTGGTGTAAATTTTTTGCACAGATAAATATTTTTTTACCCCTCATGTAAATGTGGGTATGCGGCATTTTTTTTTTATTTTTTTTGCTAATACAAGTGATTTTTTTATGACTTTTGAGAAAAAAAATTTCAAAAAAAACTTTTCGACGGCCTAGTTCCCACGATTCTTAGAACTTAAGGTTATATATATATATATATATATATATATATATATATATATATATAGGAGAATGATCCGTTCAGAACAACCCTTTATTGCGAGAACCAATATGAACACAACCATAAATACCTAAAAATAGCTAAAAAACACATAATTTTTTTTAAATATTTTTACTTAAAATTCGCTATATTTCGTTATAAAAAAAATTAAACAAAAATTAAAAAAAAAATTGACTACCAAAAGTAGCGCTTTTTAAGTAAAAAATATTAAAAAAAAAATTGTGTGTTTTTTTTTATTTTTTTAGGTTTTTTTGTGAGTTTAGTTTATAGCATTTAGCTTGGGTGGGGTGGGGGTTAGGTTTTTTTAGGTATTTTTTGGAGGTTTAGTTTTTAGCTTGTGTGGGTGGGGGGGGGGGGGGGGGTTGGGGGTTAGTTTTTTTTTAGATTATTTTGTTGTGTTGACATTGGTTCTCGCGGTTCTCATAATAAAGGTGGTTATCAAATGAACCTTACTGTTTTGGTCAAAAATTACCGAAGCAATTAAGTGATCAAATTAGTTAAGTGAGGTAGTGTGCTAAGAAAGTGTATCGAAAATATGCTTGTTTAGTTCTTTGCAAAAACAGTTTTCAGGATATGGCTCAGGATATCGAGCTGTATCTACAATCAAACAATGAGCAAAAACGTAAAGGGTGACACAGGATGTACGAGGAAAGCCCATGATCAATCTAGATCGCCGGCACAAAACCTCGGGAGCTGACAATCGCAGTTGCCTTGTTCTTCTTATTACTTCAAATGTCAGGATACAGTGCAGGATATGATGCGGATCAACTAAGTGTTACGGAGCGATTTCGGTACAAGTGTGAGTGTGTTGTGAGTGTTTGTAGTTAGAGAGAAAGAAAGCTCGAGAGATTGTGTGTGTTCTTATCTGATCCGATCATTCCTATTTATAGTAAAATAAAACTAACTAACTAGTCTATAAATCCAGGATACGTCGAATATTCCCTATGTGAACGTTGTAGTCCACATCTTCCAGCTTCAACGTTTATAATTCAACAGATTTGCCCGAGTCTCAAGGAGAAGAAGTCCACTTGAACGTTATAGACGTGTTCCAATGATCTGCACGTGAGTTAATTAGTTACTACCAGGATATCGTATCGGGATGTTACCAATATCCTAATCCGGTATACTGGTCACAACAAAAGAAACATAGTCAGAATATTAGTCAGGATATATGAGCAGAAAACCACCCATAACAATTGTACCCAAAATATATCTGTTGGTATACCTATTCCAACGGATATATTTTAAAACTTATCTCTTAAATCGAGGTTATTAAGTTGAAGCAACGATCGAGATAACATTAGGCAACTTCCAACGCGGTTTACACTCAATGGCTATCTATTACACCCCTATATCTTCTCTCTTTCTGTTTGAAAACCAGATATCATCAACGGAATCTCCAGATAATTATTCATTCTCTTTTCTTTCCCTGCTAATCTCTTCATTCCACTTCCAGTAAACCCCTTGTTCTCAGAGCCACCAAAAACGAGGATGGATGGCAACGGAAATTTTTCTTTGTTAAGCGAGATTCCATCTACGAGGGCGCTAGCCTTCCGGTGGAGTGGTTAACCACCGGTAGGGTTTGGGTTTTAAGAATATCCCCAAATACCTTTTAGGCTTATACCTTGTGCTGATACTTTTTTATTTGGCCTTTATGCAATGAACTTCAAAGAAGTAGCCCCTCCTACTGCAGAATCTGAAAAGAGAATCAAAGCAATTTACCAGTTACCGGAAGGTGATAGAAGCTTTTCCACACACCTCCCGAGTTCCAGCCAATATTCATCGACTGATATGTTTGGTAAGAGTTATTCTGCAAATAATTGATTAGCGTAATATATGAAAGAGTAGAAAATGGTTTAAAATTTTTCCTTTTATGCAGCACCAGTCAAAATCCCAGAAGTTTTTGACTTGAGGAGTTGGACAGTTACTCTGATCCTGTCCAGATCAAGAAAGAACCAAGTCCCAAACCTATTGCTGCATCCAAGCCTACCAGTTCTAAAGCCATCATCATCCCTGTAGGATCGTGTAAGGACCCGAGATGAGTCGATCAGAATTGTTCTACTCAAAATGAAAGGCGGAAACAGACATAATGAGTTGAATTCAGCTAGATATCACTTTTTAACTGTCGTTTATATTGATCTGGAACAGTTTTACAGCAAGACGACACTTCGACAGAGCTTCGCCGTCGGAAAACCTCTAAATAATTTCGTACCAAATGAAACAGACACATACATATATATAGGCATTGTAATTTCGCATGGAATTACACTTGTAATTTCGTGCGAAATTAACATCTTAATTTCGTGCGAAATTACCTATGTAATTTCGTGCGGAATTACCTATATACATACTTTTCTCGTTTTGCGTGTCCTGATCTATCTAAATACAAACAAGACTCGATACAAGACGAAGACGACAAACGCATGCACCAACAGACTCCCCCTCGAATGTTGACGAGTCTTAAGTGTCGAGTCTTCAACGTCTTCAGTCTTTATCAGTCTGACTATGTAAGCATCCTCAAACTTTATCTCTTTCTCCTCTTCAGCATCAACAGACTCCCCTCGAACAATCTTATCTACTAGGATGTCTTCAGACTCCCCCTTTCGATTTGTTGAGATCGCAGTCTGGCTTGTTAAAATCATAAAGTCCTCAGGTATTGAAACCTGGCTCTCTATCATATGCTTCAGATTCAGGATCAAAACCTGGCTACACCTGCACATTCTCTACCCAACAATAAATTTCACAAATTTAACACTTTTCAGATTTATCTATACAGACTCTCCCTCAAATTTAACCAGAAAGATTTATCAATGATAAAAACCTCAAATGACCACTTGTACCGAAAAATATTTAAAAAACATTTTCTCATTTAAACACACGCTCCTCTCACCACATGCTAATCATGTTTAGTACTTGGAACTTTGAAAATCAGCTTTCCAACATCAGTTGTCGAAAATCTTTTTGGATTTTTAAAAAATTTATGCTAAAACACACTGAAAATCTTTTTGTATTTTATAACGAAATAAAATGCGGTAAAGAAATATTTACAAACACTATTTTTGTGAGTTTGTATAAGAGGATCATATCAGTTTATGAGACAAATCACTAACACCGTTAAGCTTTAATCATTTTAAGTTCTAAACGATTCACTTAGATTGTCAGTATACTGATCCACTTAAATTTTCACACAAAGTTCAACTGTTCCGAGATATGAGATTTAGTATCTTAAACACTTAAACTTATTCGCGTGTCCCACCACTTGAATATACTCCCGTATCCAGATCCCAATATTCAGTCTTACAGGTGAGTATACCACAGATGATATCTGTAAAGGTTAATTGCGAAACCGTGAGAGCTCACGTCAGAACTTCCGTTCAGCAGAGAGATGACGGTTCGACTTTTGGTGGGTCCCCTTTAGAGGATCTTTTTTACAATAGCATTGATTAGCAATTTTATTGTCTCATCATTTTATGCTGAGGGCGGCGCTATATTTCAAGCAAGTAGTAAAGTATTCTCCAGGGACTAGGCTATTGCTCCCGCAAAATCAGAAGTCCCGGGATAATACCCCAGATATCACTGAGTATAAAGACCTAGTATCTCAGAAAAAGGGACCTTTTACCCATATATCCAAGAGATGTTCCCCATGATATAAGCAAGTTTGAATTTAGGTTTATATCTCGTCACAATCTACTAAATGTGCAAAAACCTACTGGCACATCATCAGTGAGACCGTTTATCACATTTTTCTTTCCAATTCTTTAGCATGTTGTGATCGTCCACTGATGTACTATCATTTCCTCTTCTTTGACACAAAACTCATTTTTCAATTTTATCATGTTTTTGACATTTTCAAATTTTCTAATGTTTTTGGATTTTCTGAAATTTTTACTCCCCCTAAAATGCAAACACATTTTAGGAAATTTGAAAACAAACTGTACAAGTAAAATTGACAACCGATATCGAATCGCTTCAAATCGCCATCCACTTGGCATAAACAATCAGAACTCCCCCTTACAACAAACTATTTTCTCATTATGATTTCAAAACACTTAAGTTTGTTTTAACCAAAATGATTTTTCCGGAAAATAAGTTTCGCTGATTTTATCATTTGTAAATTAGGGGTTCATCAGCTTGTTCCTCAATCATATGTAGAAAATCAAGTACAACTTAATGTCCCTGATTTACCACTTGTCAAAGAAAACCTTTTTCATCCACTTTCAGGTTCACTTATCAATCCAAATCATTTGTAAATCATATTATAACAATATAAAGATATCACCTGCAAATTTACCAACCAAACCTTTCAAGAATGATGCCGATTCCTACTCCACTCTTACCAACCTGGGAGCTCCGGCAAGTCCGGATTTTTACATGTGAAAAACTGCCATCCAAGCTTCACCAAACTTGGATGTTTCCTTCTCAACTTCACTTGGGGTTGGGCTGTAGGTTGCCTTTTTAGTTTCATAAAATTCCTTTACCCCTTTGGCTTTACCCTCAACCATTTTCCCAAAAATCTTTTTCACGTTTCCATTAAAAGCTTTCTCAACATCAAATTCATTCTTTTCAGAATAAAATTGATTCGAGATCTCAACATTTCCAATTTTTCTAAAATTTTCAATCCACAATGGTGGAAAATTCACATCATCCATTGGAGGCACTGAGCTTTCTTCTTTAACCTCAACTTGTGGCTCTTCTGGCTTTGTGGAACTAGACTCATCGCCAAATTTTACCTTAGAGTTCTTAACAACCCACTTTTGTTTGTCAGGATTCACACTTCTTCTGTAAAATCTCTTTGAACATTCACCAACTTCATATGTTGAGTTTTCAAAAACTTTGAATTTTTTAGTTGGTGATTCAGTTTTATCAACAACAATTTCTTTGAGTTTTTCCGAAACTCCCTGTTTTGTTTTTGCATTCGACGAACAATTCCATGCAATGTGACCAGTTTCATTGCATTTAAAACATGTTCGAGTATCTTTTCTGTGAAAAACTCCAGTTCCTATTCTCTTCTTCTCAGAAAGAAACTCCTGGTTTGATTGTCTCCAGAAAGGTTTCTTCCGTTCTTCCTCTGCACTTCCTCCTGAAACAAATGTCATTTTTTATTTAAAGTCTCGAACATATTTTTCATTTTTATAATTTTCAGGTGGAGTAAAACCAAGACCTTTCTCTTTTGAAATTACCATTATGGTTTGGTTTCTTTTGAAAACCAGAACCAGAATTGTAACCTTTTTTTCTTATTTAAGCGTTGTTGAACTCTTGAAGTGTATTTTTTAGGTTTTTCATTAAGATTTAAATCTTTTATTTCAGAAATATTAATTTCTGTCATTTTGAAAACCTTTTTGATCTTATCAAAATTAACACTTCTTATTGGAAATTCCTCATCAGAATATAATTTGTCTGAATCCTTCAAAGTATAACACACTTTGAATAATTCGTCATTCAAATTAGATTTTGATAACATAAATTCTTTGTTATAAGCCCGTTTATCCGACGACTTTGAACTGTTGACCAACGAACTCGGACTTTTGACAGACGAACTTGAACATCCAGACTCGGACTTTGACTCAGACTTTAATTCTGACTCCTCATATGTATCCAACACCTGATCGACCACCTTTTTTAATAACTCGGACTCATGATCAGTGTCAGACGATGTAAAAACGACGTCAATGTTTTCTGGTAATTCATCGGTTATATCAGTCTTTAACTTTATATTGACTGCTTTTTCGACTTGCTCCTCATTCGGTTTTCTAGGAGAATATCCTTCCCAAATCGGAGGCGGACACTTGTTATAACTAACACTCTGTTTCTTACCAGTATCTTTCTTCTTTGACTTCTCATCATCTTTAAATGCTTCAAAACCTGCAACAGTCGGATAAATTCGATCAATAAGATAATCAGAACTAGAATAACTTTGTAATAATCGTCTGATTCTCTCGTTCTCAATCTTCTCAGTCTCCAACTCTCTCTGCAGTTTTGCACATTCTTCGATATAATGATTTATCGCTTTCTGCTTTGTCATCATCACAGAATTCATCATGGTCAGTGCATCTTCTCTTTCTGAATTAGTCTTTTGTAGACCAGTTACAGTTCTATTTAGCACATCATATGACTCTTTCACGTAATTGAGATTGATCAATAGTTGTTCTTTCATCTTTTCTTGCTCACTTAGTTTCTCATCTTTTTCTGCACATTCCTTGCAAGATTCCAAACACTTTAAGCAAGGCTTGATGACTTCCACAATCTTTTCAACTTCGATTATTTTCTCCACCTCAATCACTGTTTCAGCTTCAATTACCTTCTCAGCTTTAACTTCTTCATTTTGAACAGTCTCTTCTTTTTTATCAACACTTTCACTCTTCACTTTCTTTTGTTCTTTTGCTGCTCGTCTCTCCTTCAGCTTCTCCAAGCGATCTGCAAAATAAAATTGAAAGCTTTCAGGAGATAGATGAGTTTTTGCAATGTTAATATGTTTTTCTTCCTCATCATCACCACTATCATCAGTTGGTGATTGATCAAAATCTATTTTCTTCTCTGACCTCTCATCTGAAAAACTAGAATCTGATGATGTTTGATCAAAATTTAATGTCTTTTCAGAACTATCATCTAAAGAACCAGAATCAGATGATGTTTGATCAGCATCAGTTGCTTCTTCTGAACTTTCATCAGATGAAACAGATTTTTCATCTTGTTTCTTCTCATTAACACCAATCGCTTTCATCCACTCTGTAAACAAATCCGGTTCTTGAACTATCTTCGCAATGAAAGCTTTAAAATTCCCATGCTCATCTGCAAATCTATCCCAGCTGAACCCTTCAGGTAACTTTTCATCATCTTGGTTTATTAAACATGCTTTACTATCAGCTGATATGAATTTTTCTCAACAGAAACATGGAGCCATTTTCTCATCGTCTTGATTAATAATGCCAGAATAAGCTTTCTTGTTAGCATCTTCAATCATTTTTCCATGAGCAGTTTGTGTTTCCTTTTGTTGATATGGTTGATGAGCAACTTGTTGATATATAGCTTTCCGATAGTAGTCATCTTTTCCAAAAGGATTCTTTGCTCCACTTACCTCTTGATTTTTGCATTCTCTTTTGAAATGACCTTTCTCTCTGCATCTAAAACAAGTAACTTTAGATTTATCAAAACCCAGAGTAGACACATGTGCATCCAGAAAATCATTTCTTCCTGTGATCATTTTAAACTTTTCTGCTCTTCTCAGAACACTAGCTAAGCACCATTTGATGTCCATTTGCTCCATCTCTTCAGTGTCTATCTGATCGTAATCCTCTTTCGTCAGCATAAGATTTCCGATCCTTCCTGCAACCAAACCTTCATAGGATTGTAACACAGTTGCAAGTAACGCCATGTGATCTTTTGCAATTTCTTCAGAAAAACTTTGACAATCTGGAAGATTCAATGCAATGTTGCACTGTATTACACAACCATTTCCATTTTTTGAACTTTGAGAATGAAAACTTGAAGTTGAACTTTTCGGATTAACACTCGGATATGAAGAAAATCCACTGTTGTTGTTTGGACTTTGTTCAATATTTTCTGATGAGTTTCCAGCACTAAAAGCAGTTTGAATCTTAGGACTCCTCTCAATCTCTTGAACACTTCCTTTGTAATACATTTTCACATCTTGTTGACCACTTGGACTATTCATCCTTGCAATCTTTTGCTGTTCAAGATCTTGACCCTCAATCTTCTCGATGAACTGAGAAATCGTCAAACCATCATAAACTCCGGTGTTCTTCAAAATCATCAAGTAAGTACCCCATTCTTTTTTAGGTAAAGCATCAGCTAATTTGTCGACCCATTCCTCTCGATCTTTAGTTATGCTTAACAGAGACATTGAACGCACTAAGTGGCAGTATCTTTCGATCAATTTCTTTGTATCTTCCCCTGGCAAACTTGTGAAAAGATCAAATTCTTTCTTGAGCAACGCCTTTTTACTTTTTATCATATTCTCACTTCCCTCAAACTTGATTTTAAGTGCATCCCAGATTGATTTTGAAGTTCTGTCATGTTGCAACAACACAAAGATGTCTTCTTTAATGGCTTGCTGAAGCAGACTAATCATCATCTTTTCAGCCCTGTACATGTCTCGTTCTTTGTCATTGAATTCAGAGATTTCTTTCTCAACTTGTAGATCAGTACGTGGTAGAACATACTTATTCAAAATACACTCCCAATATCTCAAATGGTTTGCTTGAACCCAGTTTTCAAACCGATCTTTCCAACCATAATACTCCTCAATGCTCATTAGCTTCGGAGTTTTTGCGTAGTTCCCGTCTCATTTTCCAAGTTCATGTTTAGAGCAATAGTAGCCAGAGTAGTCGAGGATGTTGCAAAAGCGTTGTAAAATTCTTCACTCATGATTCCGTAAACTTTTTCTCAAAACAGTCACTTTCAAGCGAGATTACCTTTTCAAACAAGATTAACCTGCACAAACAAACTTCAAACAAAATCAGCAATTCAAACGAAATTAGACCCTTTGGAACAAAATAAGTGATTTCGTATGAAATTACAAACTGATTTAGTGCGAAATACCAAACCTGAAGTAATTTCGTGCGAAATTACACAAAAACAGTAATTTCGTGCGAAATTATCAGCAATTTCGTGCGAAATTAATCTAAAGATGTAATTTCGTGCGAAATTAAGAGACTATTTCATGCGAAATTATGTTGATGTCATTTTTTCCGAACAGATTTTCAAGCGAAATTACAAATATTGTCAGTTTTAGATCGAGTTAAGGTCCAATTTTCTCAAGGCTTTGTTAATACACTGTTTCGCTTGTGTTGTGAAAAATTCAGGACATTTTCACCGAGAAAACTTGTTCAATTGAGAAAAGAAGATGTAGAAGTAAGAGAATGAGATGAAATCAGGCTGAAAACTGCAGAACTCCTCCTCCTGTGCTCTGATACCAATTGTAGGATCGTGTAAGGACCCGAGATGAGTCGATCAGAATTGTTCTACTCAAAATGAAAGGCGGAAACAGACATAATGAGTTGAATTCAGCTAGATATCACTTTTTAACTGTCGTTTATATTGATCTGGAACAGTTTTACAGCAAGACGACACTTCGACAGAGCTTCGCCGTCGGAAAACCTCTAAATAATTCCGTACCAAATGAAACAGACACATACATATATATAGGCATTGTAATTTCGCATGGAATTACACTTGTAATTTCGTGCGGAATTACCTATATACATACTTTTCTCGTTTTGCGTGTCCTGATCTATCTAAATACAAACAAGACTTGATACAAGACGAAGTCGACAGACGTATGCACCAACAATCCCCACGCCTTCGCCAGCTACTAAGCCCCGGACCTCTAGTTCTCGTAAGAGAAAAGAGATTGATTCGCCTGTCACTCCCGAAATGTTTCCCTACGAGAATCACGGATTCATCGAGGCAAGCGGGTTTATGACTTCCTTTCTCAACCAGGTATAGATGCTCATTCCATATCCTGCATATATGTCAAACCAGTATCTTGGTTATTATACAATAATACCTGCGTTTTTCATTGTAGGGCCTCGAACGTCTGGTTCACTTGTACTAAGAATCCTGCGGGCTCAACAAGATGCTCGAATCCAAATTGAAGAAAGCCGAGGTCACCATTTCCGATCAAGATATGATCGTTGCTGCTAAATCCCAACATTATAAGGACAAGTTCAAAGCTATGACCCAGGAACACCAGGCTGCCGTCAAGAAAGTTACTCACGAAGCCCAAGTCCATCTCGACGCCGCCCAGTCTCAACATGAACAGGATATGACCTCTTACCGGGAAGGCCTGAAAAGCTCCGTCGTCATCTCCCTTCTTCAGGCTAGACTAAGAATGGCTTACGAAGCCAGGGCCCTGGGCTTTGAATGCCCTTCATGGAACGTCGAGGCCTGGGAGATGAAGCTAAGGGGTCTTGGCGGTAATCCTGTAGAGCATCCTGCTAAATCTATAGCTGAGGTGTCTTCCAAAGAGACTGAAAAGCTAACTGGCACTGGTGGTGAGGCAGAGAAGGATACTGGAAAGGATGTTGCTGATGATGTCAAGGAAGAGGGTGTTGCCCCTTGAATGCAGAGAAATGGGCAATGATGGATGTTGATGCTGAGGCCGGAGCCCATTTTTTTTTCTATTTGATGGTTGTATTTGTTGGACCAATTTCTATTTCCTGTCTTTCAAACAATTTACATTTCCTGCACTAATACAATATGATGGCCAAAGGTGGATGGGTCATGGGTTTCAGGATGAAGCCCTTGGTCATCAATTAGTATCGTTTATTTTGAACAATATAACGGTTAGAAACCAGTTGTGCTTTTGGTGGATGGATCTCAGTTTGAGATGAAACCAGAAGCACAACTTTTGCTACGTTAATAAGATAACCTTCTGTTGACCTTATTTATTGTTGTTTTTCAATTTTTGTTATGCATTGCTTAGTTTGAATTTCAATGTTCCAAACTTAGTGCAATTATTGCTTATGAAAATGTCTTGATGAGCACACTCGCAAATATCCTATAAAGACTTTCGTCAAATAGGGTTTTTATAACTTAAACAATTCAAATAAAGTTTTCAAAGAAAAATGACAGTTTATTTTACAAAGTTTGTTTCGATAACACTTGTTTGATTAGAATACAGTTTTAGTTTTTAATCCAAGTATCATGTCCCAAATATTCCAACCAAATATCCTGAAACATATTCTAAAAATATATTCTGAAAATATATCCTGAGAACATATCCCAATCAGGATATTCAAGCTTTTGTCAAACATAATTTCAAAAACTTAACCGATTTAGACAAGGTTTTTTAAAGGAAAGATCATACCAGAAACAGAGTGCAACTCCACTCTCATTCTTCGATCCTTTTGCAATCTTTCCATCGAAGATGTCCCCAGTCTGGGACACTTAGTGTATCGGGTCAAAGCTTGATCCTTTAAGCTTTGCACAACTGGCTTGGTAGGAATGTCCCATGTGTATTATGTTTTTCAATACTTGGAAATTTTTTGGACATCAATTGCAGTCGTTTGAATAATTTTTGTATTTCAAGGGATAAACCCAAAAATATACTGGAGATAAATCCTTAGTGTTCTGGAGATAAACCCATAAGTATTCTAGGGAAAATCCCAAATTTTCATGCGCTGCAGGTGGGAGTGTATAAACTCCAAGACTTAGAAAGGTGAAAACCTTCAAACCTTAGAGAGTATGAAAATACCCTTTCGTGAGAGAGGGTGATCAATCCTCATATACCTTGATGATCCAGGATATAGCCAACAGTAACGAAATTGTCAGCCACTTTTACATGAACTGGTCCCGCCACCTTGAACTATCCCTGGATAACTTGCGCTCCAGGCAGGGTGTTTAAACCCAATTCGTGAGAAAGGTGAATACCTTTAATCCTGTGAAGGGATCAGGATCCCTTAAACGTGAGAGAGGGGGCCAATCCTCTAATCTTTCAAAGTATCCTGAGTGTGTATCCTGGAGCTATATCCCTAAGCATATACTGCAAAACAACTGTAAACTAAGGTGGGTGTTATCCTGGCTAACACCCCTCCAATGCTTAAGTCAGTATTGGGTTCACAATAATAAATAATACCAAATATATTAAAGAGATAGAATTCATACCATCATGAGTTAGAAATTAAATTCTAAACTCACTTGAAATAGAGCTTTAGATGTATAGCATTCCAGGATCTTGGTAGCATATCCCCCTCCATATTCTTGAGTCGGTATTCTCCTTTCCCTGACTCTGATTCAATTTCATAAGGTCATTCCCACTTAGGAGCTAACTTTCCATCAGCAGGATTAGTAGTATTCTGAAAAGCCTTTCTTAATACCCAATCTCCAACCTGAAACCTTCTAGTCCTTATGTTCTTATTATATGCTCTGGATATCCTCTGTTGATATGCTGCCATCCTTAGCTTTGCTGCATCTCTTGTCTCATCAATAGTATCCAATTCTTGGCATAGGGCTTCAGGATTCTGCTCAGGATCCTGGAGGTTAGATCTTGCAGTAGGTATCACCATTTCTGTTGGGATCACTGCTTCTGTTCCAAATACTAAGGAGAATGGAGTTTGGCCAGTCGCACTCTTTATTGTTGTTCTATCAGCCCACAAAACAAAGGGTAATTCTTCTGCCCATCTTCCTTTCTTGGCTCCTAGTCTCTTCTTCAAGTTGTTGACAATTATCTTGTTCGAGGATTCTGCTTGTCCATTTGCTTGAGGATGTACCGGAGTAGATGTGATCATTTCGATTCCCCAACTCTTGAAAAAGTCAGTGGTCCTCTTACTTATAAACTGAGAACCATTGTCACAAATTATCTCGGCCGATACCCCAAACCTGGTCAGGATATTCTTCTTTATGAAGGATACTACTTCTTGGTCTCTAACTTGAACAAATGCTTCAGCTTCAACCCATTTAGAAAACTAGTCAGTCATTGCCAGCATAAAGACTTTTCCTCCTGGAGCTTTTGGCAATTTTCCTACTATGTTCATCCCCCACTTCATAAATGGCCAAGGGGAAGCAATAGGATAAAGTGGTTCAGCAGGTTGATGCAATATATTGCTGTGCCTTTGACATGCTTCACACCTTCGGGCATATTCTGCAGCATCTTTCCTCATCGTCGGCCAATAGTATCATGTTCTTAGTACCTTTGAGAATAGCGACCTGCCCCTAGTATGGTTACCACAATCTCCTTCGTGTATATCCTGAAGCACTTCTTTAGCTTCAGGATCTTCCAAGCACCTCAGGTATGGTCATGCAAGAAAATTCTTATACAAAATATCATTTATAATAGTGAATCGTGATACCTTCATTCTAAAGGCCTTAGGATTTTCATCCTTTGGGATGTGTCCTTCCTTAAGATATTTCATGATTGGAGCCATCCAGGACTTAGGATCCTCATCAGGTTCCTGAATGCTTGTTACCTCCTTATCCTGAGTCTTGACAAGATCAACAGCAGGATGTAGGATGTGTAGTATTGGTATCTGGGTTCCTTCAGGTATCCTGACTGATGATCCTAGGTTCGCCAAGGCATCTGCTTCAGCATTATCCTCTCTCGGTACCTGTTCAAGTTTGAAAACATTGAAGTATCCTGCTAATTTTTTGAGAATTTCGAGATATTCGATTAACTTCTCACCTTTGACTGCATATCCATTAAAATGATTAGTAATTAACAAGGAATCAACATATACTTGCAAACTCTTAACATTCATGTTTCTAGCCAACTCTAATCCTGCGATCAAGGCTTCATATCTGCTTCATTATTAGTGGCAGGAAATTCACATCTAATAGCATGGGGTAATATGTCCCCCTATGGCGATTTTAGTAGTATACCCAATCCTACACCTCTAACATTAGATGCACCATCAGTATATAATGTCCAGGATTCTGAGGTTTCTCCTAGTTGTTGAACTTCTAGGTCTACTTCATTTTGAATATCACTACTGAAATCAGCCACAAAGTCAGCTAGGGCCTGAGACTTTATGGCATTTCTAGGTTCATATACTAGATCATAGGCACTTAATTTTACTGACCACTTAGCCATCCTACCTGACATCTCGGGTTTCCTAAGCACATTTTTAACAGGATAGTTGGTTTTAACATGAATCCTATGTGTTTCAAATTAATGTCTAAGCTTTGTTGATGCCATAACTAGGGCTAATATTCATTTTTCTAAATGAGAATATCTAGTTTCAGCGTCTAATAAACTTTTTCTAACATAATAGACAGGATACTGTTGACCTTCATGATCCTTTGCAAGAACAGCACTTACAGCATTCCCTGATACTGCGAGGTATAGGGATAATGGTTCACCATCCTCAGGCTTCATCAATAGAGGTGCAGTTGAAAGATACTGCTTCAAATCCTACAAGGCTGCTTCATGCTTCTCTCCCCATTCAAACTTCTTATTCTTCTTCAGGATATCATAAAATTCCTTGCATTTTTCCGAGGATCTTGAAATAAATCTGCTTAATGCTGCTACTCGTCCCGTCAGTCTTTGAACATCCTTCATATTGGAAGGTGACTTGATATCCAAGATGGCTTTGATCTGTTCTGGGCTCGCTTCTATCCCTCTTTTAGTCACGATATATCCTAAAAACTTTCCTGCCCCTACTCCAAAATGGCACTTGGCATGATTTAGCTTCAGTTATATTGATCCAGGATATCAAATGCTCCCTTAATATCCTGGAGGTGATCCTCAGCCTTCTTAGATTTCACTACCATGTCATCGATGTACACCTCCATGATGTCCCCCAGCTTGTCTTTAAACATCATGTTTACCAATCTTTGGTATGTTGCACCTGCATTTTTCAAACCAAAGGGCATAGCAGTATAACAATAAATACCTGTTGGTGTCATGAAAGCAGTATCCTCCTGGTCCGAAGGTTCCATTTGGATCTGCTGAAATCCTGAGGATGCATCCATGAAGGTTAACATCTCATGGCCGGCAGTAGCATCCACCATTGAGTCAATATGAGGAAGAGGAAATGGGTCTTTGGGACAAGCTTTGTTCAAGTTTGTGTAATCTACACAAACTCTCCATTTCCCATTTTTATTCTGCACCACAACTACATTTGCTAGCCATCTTGGAAATTTGACCTCCTTGATCATCTTGGATTTTAATAACCTCTCTACTTTTTCTTGAATAATCATATTTCGTAACGGAGCAAATTTCCTTCTCTTTTGTTGGACAGGCTTGAATGACCTGTCAAGACCGAGCTTATGAGTTATAATATCCTTGGAGATACCTGTTATATCCTCGTGACTCCACGCGAATGTTGACATCCTGCATTTCAAAAAGTTAGTCAACTGATCCTCAATATCCTGAGGGATATTGGTTCCTACGAGCACCGAGATATCTGGATTATCCTGATCCAGGATAATTTTCTTTGCATCCTGCTCTGAAGCCTCCACGATATCCTGGGCTCGCATCTTTAATTGCTATGCTGCACTAGGCTTGGTTGAGGATTTCATCGAGGATGAGTAACACTCCTTTGCTTCCGGCTGATCACTATCCACCTTGACAACCCCCCCAAGGAGTAGGGATCTTGATGCATTGATGATAGGTTGACGGCACATCTTTCATATCATGGATCCATGGCCTACCCAATATAATATTATAGCAGGATAAGGAGTCCATCACATAAAAGCGTTGCATTGAGTTGACCCCTTCAACATATACTGGTAACTTTATTTCTCTCACGGTATTCCTAGCTTCTCCACTGAACCCAACAAGTACAGTGGACTTTGAAGTGATATCCATCGGGGATACATTCATTCTCTTCAGTGTTTCTAGCTGAATTATGTTGACGGAGCTGCCATTATCTACCAGTATCCTGCGCACAAAATGATTAGCAACATATAAAGTTATTACCAAAGCATCATGATGAGGATCCTGGACAGTATCCCTATCATCATTATCGAACGTGATCATTTTATCAGTCGTGAGGGTTGACATCCTGGTTGGCTTATCTCCCCTCTCTACCTTAGTCTCCTTTGCATGTCTTTTTGCTGCAGAATAAGAGGTCACACAGATATCGGATCCTCATGAAATGAAGTTAATTATCTTGGCATCCGCAGGAGGTGATGCTGCTCGTTTGGGATCCTTCTCAGTATCCTGGCCCTTATTCTTCTTTCTTCCCAGGAGATCCTTTAGGTATCCTTTGCTCAGCAAATAGCTTATTTCGTTCCTCAGGGCAATGCAACCTTCTGTAACATGTCCAAAATCCTCGTGGAAGGCACACCATTTGGACTTATCCTTCCAATCAGCTTTTTGTTGATTCTTCCGGGGCCACCTAGCCTTGTCTCCTTAACCCTGCATAGCATACATTAGTTCAGGTATATTTACAGAAAAACAATATTATGACAACTCAGGATACTCCTCAGGATCCTCGTCTTCAACAGCATTCACTTTCTTGCTGTCATTCCTGCCATATGGCTTAGAGCGGTATGGTTTATACGAGGATTCTAATTTCCTGTTGGTTGACTCATAAGTTGTGGATGAATTCATCCTTTCTTGCATCTTTTTGTCATCCTCCAGTCGAATATATCTTAAAGCCCTGTTCCGAGCTTCATCCAGGTTCCTGCATGGGTTCATTACAAGATCCTGGTAAAATTGAGAATCTTTTTGCAACCCCATCTTGAAAGCCTGCACAGCTGTTGCAACATCAAGATGTGGAATATCTAAGGATTCCCGGCTAAACTTGTTCAGATAATCTCGTAAGGATTCCTGAGGTCCTTAAGTTATCCTGTAGAGATCACTTGTTAGTTTTTCAAAACTTCGACTGCAAGAAAATTGACTATTAAATAAATTGACTAAGTGAGCAAATGATGTAATTGAATGAGGAGGAACGTTTAAGAGCCATTTTAAGGCTGATCATGTTAAGGTAGAACCAAAACCCTTGCAGAGGCATGCTTCCTTGAGATCCGAAGGGATAGGGTTAATTTCCATCTTTTCCCTATACTGGCAATATGCTCTTCAGGATCCGTAGTTCCGTCATAGAGCTTCATGTTGGGGGTTTGAAATCTTTTCGGGATTTCAGCATCACAAATAGGATATGCAAATCGAGATATCTTGTGGCTATCCTAGGATACTTCTGGAATTGGCTGGACTACTCCAGGCACACTGGATATCATGTCCTTTACCTTTTGAAGCTCCCTAGAAAGTGTTGACGTCATACTTGCATCCTGCAAAGATCCAATACCATTAGTAGCAAGAGTATTGTTATTATTAGATACATTACCAGTCTGAGGATTCTGGCCATATCCTGAAGCATATCCTGAGCTTCTCACAGTTGACACCCTAACCGAAGAGGGTATCTCTGGAGTATGATTCTGAGAATGGCTAGGCATAATATTTCCCCTGTTATCCTCAGTATACACTGCAGAACTGAAGTTCAAAGCTCTAGGTTGCAAGGGATTGACAGTATCCTCAGCGGGCCTGCTTGAGCTAGATTTCAAGAGTTGTATCTCTCTCATCAGCATTTGGTTGGTCCCCTGCTGTTGCCTCATCTGTTCCTGTACACTACCAAATAAAGTTATAATTTCTCCATTAGAGGCCAAAACAGGACCAGATCCCTGAATATTGTGAGCGGGGATAACATCCCGAGCCACATGAATTTCAGTTCCTTGTGAAGAGGTTTGCATTCTCGGAGGAGGTGGTGGAAGCACCGAACCAATTGTTGCAGAGGTTGTAGCAGACACGGTAGAAGAGCTCATGTTTGATCTCGAGGCCAATGAGAATAGTGTAGCAAAAAGTTTTTAAAATAAAAAACCAAGTAATGATTTGGCAAAAGCTTTTAGTAGAAATAGCACCACTTGCCCCACGGTGGACGCCAAATTATTTTGGTCAAAAATTACCGAAGCAATTAAGTGATCAAATTAGTTGAGTGAGGTAGTATGCTAAGAAAGTGTATCGAAAATATGCTTGTTTAGTTCTTTGCAAAAACAGTTTTCAGGATACAGCTCAGGATATCGAGCTGTATCTACAATCAAACAATGAGCAAAAACGTAAAGGGTGACACAGGATGTACGAGGAAAGCCCTTGATCAATCTTGATCGCCGGCACAAAACCTCGGGAGCTGACAATCGCAGCTGCCTTGTTCTTCTTATTACTTCAAATGTCATGATACAGTGCAGGATATGATGCGGATCAACTAAGTGTTACAGAGCGATTTCGGTACAAGTGTGAGTGTGTTGTGAGTGTTTGTAGTTAGAGAGAAAGAAAGCTCGAGAGATTGTGTGTGTTCTTATCTGATCCGATCATTCCTATTTATAGTAAAATAAAACTAACTAACTAGTCTATAAATCCGGGATACATCGAATATTCCCTATGTGAACGTTGTAGTCCACGTCTTCTGGCTTCAACGTTTATAATTCAACAGATTTTCCCGAGTCTCAAGGAGAAGAAGTCCACTTGAACGTTATAGACGTGTTCCAATGATCTGCACGTAAGTTAATTAGTTACTACCAGGATATCGTATCGGGATATTACCAATATCCTAATCCGGTATCCTGGTCA
Source organism: Helianthus tuberosus (assembly GCA_030545235.1). Lineage (NCBI taxonomy): Eukaryota > Viridiplantae > Streptophyta > Magnoliopsida > Asterales > Asteraceae > Helianthus > Helianthus tuberosus. Next base: position 147,397,554 of record CM060411.1, on the reverse strand, counting down.
CAACAAAAGAAACATAGTCAGAATATTAGTCAGGATATATGAGCAGAAAACCACCCATAACACTTACCATATATATATATATAGGGGAGCGCTAAAATGAAAACCACCTCCAGTTGTAAGAACCGTGAGAACCACTCTCAACCAATCAGAAAAAAGGGTATTGTGGTCATTTACCCCAAATGTCAAATCTTCTCTCTCTCTTCATTTAAAGTCTCTGACTTTATAAAAACCTCTCTCCTCTCTCATCTCTCATCTCTCATTTACATTACTCATTTCTCACCACTGACTTAGAGAGAGAGGAGAGAGCTTTTGCTTTTGTTGCTTAATTTGAAGCAGTTGTCAGATCATTTTCTCTAATATCTCATATCACAATTTATTTCTCTCTCATTCCAAAATCAAGATCCACACACATACATTCAGGGTTTCAGAGATCAAGAGAGAGGGTGATTAGTAAAGAGAGAAACGACGGAGATAAAGGAAGACGACCACCCCCTGGCGACCCCCTGGTTTCTCCGGCAACAGCGCCGCCGCTCACAGCGGCGGTGAACAGAAGCAACAATGGACAACCATGTCTGTAATGGTCGAGTGATAGATACAGAGGCGATACGGCAGCGGTGGGGGTGACGGTTCCGGCAATGACAGAAAGATGGCATTTTTGTTTGATGCTTTCTAGATCGATTTTCTCCATTTTAGATCCAGTCCAACACCCGTTTTTGGGGTGGTTCGAAGGTGGATGGTGATGGTCGGTGGGTAGTGATGGTCGGTGGGTAATGTTGGTGTGGTTGCAGAGGTGGGGGTGACGGGTCAGATTTACGCTCACATCAGATTTCGGGTTTGATTCCGTTTCGGGTCACTTCAGGCTACATTGTGGCTCGGGTTTTGGGGGTTTTGGTGCCGACTGGTGCTGGACGCCAGCGACGAAGCAGAGACGACATCAAAAACCTCGTTCATCTCATAGGTCAGTTGAGTTCATCGGTGTTTATTTTGAATTCATGTAATTTTTGGAGGTTTTGAGTGTATGAAATTGTTAACTGTATCAGTGATGTTTAACTGGGTATTCATGGCCAACTGTTTGTTTGATTGTGAAATGAATATGCACACTTGTTGGTCGATTTGTTGATTTGTAGAAACGTGGTTTTTGTATGTAGCCTGATGTTAAAACTGTATTGGTGTGAACAATTGTTAAAACTGTATCGCTGACCCGTAAATTTTTAACGTAAAACGTAAACATTTTAATGTAAAAACGTAAAGTTTTTAACGTAAAACGTAATAAGTTTAACGTAAAACGTAAAAACGAAAATGTAAAACGTAAACTTTTTAAAGTAAAACTTAAACTTTTTAACGTAAAACGTAAATTTTTAACGTAAAAGGTAATTTTTTTAACGTAGAACGTAAACTTTTTAACGTAAAACGTAAACTTTTTAATGTAAAACGTAAAGTTTTTAACGTAAAACATAAAATGTAAACTTTTTAACGTACAACGTAAACTTTTTAACGTAAAACGTAATTTTTTAACGTAAAACGTAAACTTTTTTAACGTAAAACGTAAACTTTTTAACCTAAAACGTAAACTTTTTAACGTAAAACGTAAAACTTTTTTTATGTAAATTGTAAAACGTAAAAAACGGCGCGTTAAAAAAAACGACGCGTGAAAGAGCCGGGCGTAAAAACGGCGCGTGAAAGAGCTGGGCGTAAAAACGGCGTGTAAAAAACGACGCGCAAAAAAAAATTGTTTTGTTAAAAAATCTGAATTTTAAAAAAATAACAATTAATATAATAATACAAAAATAGTAATAGAAAACAATAAAGACAAAAAGACAAAATTGAATAAATTTACTAAACTAACCTTTTGGATTAAAATATTAAAGACATAATAAGACAAAAAATATTTAATAATACTTTTTAATTACTTTTAATCTCATCCATTGACCTTGAAGATCTAATGGTTGAAAAGTGGTTCTCTCGGTTCTTACAACTGGGGGTGGTTTTCATTTTAGCACTCCCCTATATATATATATATAATTTTAGGGAGGCTATAGAGAAAACCCACTTGAGTTATGTAAACTCAATAAACCTTTGTGAAAAACCCATGTAAACTCAAGAAACCTTTCTAAAAAAATAGGAAATGTAATATATATATATATATTTGAACATTTTTAAAAAAGAAACACAAAAAAACACCGAGTAGTTTTTTTTTTTAAATGTTACAAATTTCAGGTTACGCAATATATATGTCCAAAAAATGTAACATACAAATTTTCAACATTTTTAAAAAAAAACTAGTAAGCGTTTTTTTCATTATTTAAAAATAGGTCCGTGTACATTTATATTACATTCCCTGTTTTTTTTTAGAAAAAAAAAATGTTATATAGGGTTTATTTGGGTTTTCTCAACTCACATGGATTTTTGATTTATTTTTCCCCTATATAATTTTAAGCAGTTGGCAATAATCAAAAGTCAATAGTTTTAAGATCTTTTCTTAAGCATCATCTATCAAAGTCATTTTCATGAGAAACAACCAAACTTGTGGTGGTACCACATTAATAAACTGGAAGCCAAAAAATAGAACCAATAATAGTGCACGCCACCAATGGTCGTCCTCAGCGCCTGGTTCCACGACTTACATGAGAAAGGTATGTCATCTGTCCCATAGTAAATCAGGTGGTGCTGGGATTTGATCCTTAGGCCTACACAATATTAGCCTAAAACCAAGAGGTCTCTTGGTATTCCAAATGAAACAATCGGCATATTAGGTCTTATGGTATCCTGGTATTCCCTTCAGTTGGTTCGGTTGTATATATTTGTTAGGTTCGATTGTACCTATTGGTTCGGTCCTTATGGGTTAGTTTTTCAGTGATGATAGGATGTATAATCGAATCCAAACTGCAAAAGTTGGTTATCGGAAAAAAAATTATATATATATAACCGAAAATTCAGATTTTGTGTTAGTTTATGTCAGTTCAGTTATGTCAGTTAAATTTGTTACTAGGGTTGCAAACGAACCAAACGAACACGAATATGTCCTTATTCGTGTTTGTTTGTTAAGAAATATGTGTTCACGAACTGTTCATGAACGCTTACCGAACAAAATTTTATGTTCGTGTTTGTTTGTAAAGGAAATGAACTTGTTCGTGTTCGTTTGTGTTTGTTTGTTAATTTTAGGCAACGAATGAAAACGGACAATGATGAACACAAATGAGCACAAACTAATGTTCATGAACGATAACAAACAAACACAAACAAACGTTCATGAACAAAATATATAATACATTAACACTTATTAAGTATTTTATTTGTCGGAATTTTGAAGTATTTAAATAAAATATAAAAGCTAAAACACTAATGAATTATCGAACACAAACGAACACCTTACCGAACGTTCACGAACATAAATGAACAAACGCACCCTTTGTTCATGTTTCTTTATTTAACTAAACGAACGAAATTTCTTGTTTGTGTTCGTTTGTTTAATAAACGAACAAACACAAACGAACTTCCCGCCGAATAGTTCACGAACTGTTCGCCGAACGTTTGATTCGTTTGCAGCCCTATTTGTTACCCTTCAATTTATTGGTTTTACAGTCACTCCTATGTAACTATGCATGTAATCCATCACTTGTGGCCTAGTGGTAGAGAGGTTTGGATTCTCTAACATAGACCCAAGTTCGATCCCCACTTGTGTCAATTTGGTGGATTAGACAATTATGGATAGAGCCTAGCCTCCTTGCAGAGGTGCAAAACTCTATCCTGAGCCCGCTGGGTTTCCCATCGTTTGTTAAGCCAGCTAGTTCTGCTCTTGTGGTGGCATAACAACGGTCAAGTGACAGCTAGCGGTATTGTTTGCTTGGGGAATGTCCAAACGAAACTCTAAAGCCAGCGTAGGCCGGTTAAGACAACATAATCTGGTCGGATTAGGGCGATGCAAGAAAGTCGACGTTAAAAAAAAAGTATGATTATGTATTAAAGAAACCATCTTATGGATTTCAAATAATATTTTAATTAATATATTGCTAAGATTTAAATATTCCATCTTACTAATCTATTCTTACAAATAGGGTGGTGGTCCATTGTCAAACACAAATCCTTTAAAACACCTAGGTTGGGAAGGCTAAGATCTTGAGTTCAAGTGTCATAAACGACATGGGATTAAAGAAATTAGCTATTAAAAAAATCCATTCTCGGTAATCAAAGATCAAAATTAACTGATTTATCATTTAGTAGTTATTAAATAAATAGTTACGTTTAAAAGAAATTTGCCGAAAAAAAGAAAATAGTTTCGTTTAAACGCAACCACATATATGTGGACTTTAAAGACAGCGTGTACATCTGGCATGAAACTTGAGGATGATCAATATTATTATTAGTTGCACATGTGGCTGTAATTACTTTTAGAATATTGTAGTGTATATATCAATGAATTTGACACTTTCGTCCATTATCCACATGAATTAAATGCAACAATAGTTTAAAACAAAATATTCGTTGAATATACAAAAAGATGCAAGAGGTCGAATGCAACAATAATTTAAGTTAAAATAATAATTATAATAACATTATTCATTATCCACACGTTGTTGTCTAAAAACTAACTAATATTTGACAACATATGGTGTTTTTGTTGAAAAATTCAAGTTGAAATAATGAGTTAAACGCTATTTTAGTCCTTGTGGTTTGAGCCACTTTGACAGTTCAGTTCAAATGTTTCATTTTTCGTATATGGCTCCAAAAAGGTTTCACCGTTGTCATTTTAGTGCACTGGGTTAACTTCATCAATAATATTTGTTAACGAGAAGGGAAATTCGGTCAATTCATATGGCCGAATTGCCCTTCTAGTTAACAGAATTACATATAAAATGACCGGATTGCCCTTCTCGTTAGCAGAAAAATTGACGAAGTTAACACAGTAGACTAAAATGGTAACGATGAAAACTTTTTGGACCCACATGCGAAAAATGAAACATTTGAACTAAACTGACAAAATGACCCAAACCACAGAGACTAAAATAGCATTTAACTCTAAAATAATAATTATAATAACATTATTCATTATCCACACGTTGTTGTCTAAAAACTAACTAATATTTGACAACATATGGTGTTTCTGTTGAAAAATAGTTCATGCATCAAAAGTGGTAGTGATATATCAATACACCATTAAATGTGTGAACGTAACGTTTAGATAAATTTCATATGATAGATGTGACGGCATTTTGTATAACGTGTCAAAAATATATGATATTTTGATGTACCATCTAGTGGAAGAACAACATGTGTATGTATGATATCAAATCCATCTAGTGGAAGAACAACATGTGTATGTATGATATCAAATCAGATTATAACGTAACCTAAGGGTCATGGTGATCAATCATTCAATCTCATGAAGAAAAAAAACTAAATGTATAACATCTAGGGCTGTAAACGAATCGAACGTTTAGCAAACAGTTTGTTAACTGTTTGGCGAGAAGTTTGTTTACGTTCGTTCGATTAATTAATGAACGAATAGGAACAAGGAATTCCGTTTCATTTGTTAAATGAACGAACACGAACAGATGTCTCGTTCGCTCAATTATGTTCGTGAAACGTTCGGTAATGTATTCGTGAACATTCATTCATGTTCGTTTGTTTATGTTGTTCATTAAAGATTTTTTTAGCGTTTATTTATTTTATCTAAACTTTTATGTTCTTTAATTCTTATTTTTCTCATTAGCCAAACAAATAAAATAGATAACTCTATCTCTACCATGTTTATGCAGCACTCCACTTTCCTTCTTATTATTCACATCTAAAAATACTATCGGCCCTCGTTCAACGATTAGGGCTTCAAGGTTTAGCGCTGCTCCCTCTCACCATCCACCTCTAGCCACCGTCATCTTCGCCGATTTTATCGGTGTTCGTGAACACGATCGTCTCCTTAAATGAACGAACACGAACATAAAATCGCGTTCGGTAAGTGTTCATGAACTGTTCGTGAACACATTATATCCTTTGCGAACGAACAATAACAAGGTCTTGTTTGTGTTCGTTCGGTTCGTTTACAGCCTTAATGATATCAATCAGATTATAGCGTAACCTAAGGGTCATAATGATCAATCATTCATTCTCGTAAAGGGAAAAAAATAAACGATATTATCTTCCTCAGAATGGTATCGTAACCAGGGGCGGACCTAGGTTAAGCCTAAGGTGGGCGGGCGCACCCCTTGAAAAAAAAAATTTAGTGTATATTTTAGGCAAAAAACCTGACCGCACCCCTTGAAAATATGTTTAAACCACTCATCCGCACCCCCAGCAAATAATTTCTGGGTCCGCCACTGATCGTAACCTTCATAGTTAGACACGAGTGAGTTATAATTCTTGGAGGTTTCGTCCACGGAGAGCTATAATTCAAGAAATATCGGCACAATATACCCAAGTTTAATTCTTAGAAGCTTTTGATACGTTAGTATCATTGAGACATATTTCAACACAAATGAGATAAGAAATACTAGAGAAATAAAACTCCGTGCGAAATGGTTGAATGGTTTTCTGTTAAGTCACATATTCAAGAAAAAATCTCTTACTTGGCAATCTTGAACGCTTAATTGCCAATACTAAGACTGGTGGGTGTGGCTTAGCGCCACGCGCCACCTCAGCCTCCATAGTGCCCCTGGGGCGCCATCGTCCACACCGAGCAAATGAAAGGGGGTGCCATCCTTCTCCTCACCATTGTGTTAACGGAAGAAAAGGGGGGTGCATGTGGGGCCCACCTCTTTTCAACCAATAATTTTTTTTTTTAAATTTTGTTTAATATGGGTGCTTTATACCACACCATGCAAGTTAAAGAAAGGGGCTTTAAAGCCCCCTGTGTGACGTGGCGTTGACGTGACGCTAACGTGGCTTGATAAAGCCCCTAGAGGCTTTATACCACAGAAACAAACACGAACAAGTTCATTTCCTTAACAAAGGAACACGGACATAAAATCTCGTTCGTTAAGCGTTCATGAACAGTTCGTGAACACTTATATTTCTTAACAAACGAACACGAACAAGGTCTTGTTCGCGTTCGTTCGGTTCGTTTGCAGCCCTAAGTTTGTGTATCCAGTTTGTCTTGCTTACGAGTTGCAATGACACGATTTTATAGCGCGTTCACAAACTTTTCATCTTCTAGTTATTTATATAAACGAAAATTTATTTTTTTATAGCTTTTATTATATTATATAATTTAGTACATTTTTTACGTAAACTTATTTTTATATATGAATTCAGTTTGTTCTTTTTAGTTTTGTATCTATATATTTATCAAATTATGTGATTAAATTCGGTTCTCAAAGCAGCTTGTCTGGTCCATCCGATCTGACCCTATACCCGTAAGGAGGTCGATTCGATTACCGATCCAGTTTTAGAAACATTATTTTGCGGCTTGTGTTCTTATTTTTGGGTTTTCTTTTGGGTGCTGCTAAATGTACCCCTTTTTCTACTGAACATACCCCCTTCTTCAACTTTCACATTAATATAATTCAAACCCTTTTGTTTTTCTTTAATTTTTTTCTTTAATTATTATTATTACGAGTATTTGTTTTTAAACATTATTTTATTTAAAAAGAAACTTTTTTTTGATTATTTGAAAAATAATCGTTTTCTTATGTTTTAAACTAAAGCGAGTCATTTTAATTTTGAAATGGGATTTTTTTTTTGCTCCTAGCGGCTTGAAGTGGGTATTCGAATTCAGTTTGTATAAACAATAATACACAAAAATTTAAATAAAGCTTTAAAGCCAACCAACTTAAATAACATTCTATTTTCTTTTTACGTGTTATTACTTTTAATAAATAAAAGTTGTTAACTATATTAAAAACATTTTAATATAATAATAATACTAATAAAAATAGAAATAGAAAGATGAGAGAACTAAAATACGAAATAGATAAAAAATACAAAATCATTTGTTTTTTTTTTCAAAAAAAAAGTTTTGAAACTTTTTTATTGTTTAAAATCTCTTTTATTAATTTTATGACGTTTTATAGAAACATAATAAAATACTAGTAACAGAAAGCGTCTTCAAAATATAGAAACATAATAGTTTTCAAAAACAATATTTGAATTGTTTAAATGGGTGAATTTTGACAACTTTTAAATTGTATTTTTAGAAAGGGGGTGTGACTAGTAAAAAAAGGGTGCATTTAGCCAACCCCTTTTCTTTTTCGTTTTAAATTTGGTGAGTTAACACCTTGGAACGTGCGTGTGAGTTTACATTTTTTTTAAATCTATTTTGTTTGATTTAACGGCCCCTAAAAGCTTGTTTTGGATTAATTATTAATTAACTTCATGATTATCATAGATTAAATATAATTATTTAATTATTTAACAAGTTTGTTTAAACGCAACGCAACAATGTATATGTGGAACTTTAAGATAGCGTGTACATTTGCCATGAAACTTTAGATGATTAATACTACTGACAACAATATTTTATATCGTTTAAATTTGTAAAATTATATATATATATATATATATATATATATATATATATAGGCGAAGAGTACTGTACAATATTCCTTAACGTACATTACGTACAATATAGTGAATTCGCATGTTATAAAATAAAATCGCATGTGATAATTTTGATGAAATAGCCTGTTGTTTTTTTTGTAACAATTTCGCATGTGGTAATTTTGATGAAATCGCATGTTAAAAAACCAACATGCGAAATTGTTACAAAAAAACAACATGCGAATTCAGTGCGGGAAGATGATCGGACGGCTGAGATTGTAGCGTACGTATTGTACGATAAGGACATTTGTACGTTAACCTACCCCTATATATATATATATAGGATAAGGATCATGTGAGAAGTAGTAGGCTAAATGAGAAATTTGAGAAGCATTCTGGACCACACATTTTCCCTAAGCAAAAAAATGCAAAAAAAAAGGTTAAAAAATGCAAAAAATTTTTTTTTTTTTTTTTTCGGAAAAATCGCAGCTTTTTCTTTAAGAATTAAATTTTTTTTTTTTTTTTGGATTTATACACATGTGTATATTGTTAATCTTTTAACTATACATATATGTATATTGTCCATTATACATATATGTATATACATGTTTAAAATTGAAAAATAAGTGTTATTTAAGGTTTAGCATTAGTATTTAGGGTTTAGCATTAGGGTTTAGGGTTTAGCTTTATGGTTTAGGGTTTAGCTTTAGGGTTTAACATTAGGGTTTAGCATTATGGTTTAGCAATAGTATTTAGGGTTTAGCATTAGGGTTTAGCTTTTGGGTTTAGCATTAGGGTTTAGCTTTTGGGTTTAGCTTTAACTTTTGGGTTTAGCTTTATCTTTAGGGTTTGTATTAGGGTTTAGCATTAAGGGTTTAGCTTTAGTGTTTAGTTTTAGCTTTTGGGTTTAGCATTAGGGTTTAGCTTTAGGGTTTAGAATTAGGGTTTAGCTTTAGGGTTTAGCATTAGGGTTTAGCTTTAGGGTTTAGCTTTAGGGTTTAGAGTTTAGGGTTTAGCATTAAGGTTTAGCTTTAGTGTTTATGGTTTAAGATTAACAATATACACATTTTTTCAATTTTAAACATGTATATACATATATGTATAATTGACAATATACATATATGTATAGTTAAAAGATTAACAATATACACATGTGTATACATCCAAAACAAATTTTTTTTTTTTTTTTTTTTAAATTTAATCTTTAAAGAAAAAGCTGCGATTTTTCAAAAAAAAAAAATAATAAAAAAATTATTTGCATTTTTTTCACATTTTTTTTGCATTTTTTGCTTAAGGAAAATGTGTGGTCCAGATTGCTTCTCAAGTTTCTCAAATAGGGTGGACTTCTCTTAGGATCCCTACCCTATATATATATATATATATATATATATATATATATATATATATACCGGGTAGGGATATGGTAAAAAGTGTTTAAAATGTGAGAAGGGTAAGAAGTGTTTTAAACCATTGGATATTTGATCTAATGGTTGAGATCAATAGGGTATAAAAATGTAAATTGTGTTTTAATTAGAGGGACCTTATGTAAAATTGAAGGGCAATAGTGTTTTTTTCAATGTTTCAAATATGGTAACCGTATTCTACACAACCAAAAACACCTACATTCACTCATTTTTCCTTAAATATCGGAATTAATGACCAAGATCTAAATCGGAAGCCTCTTTGTTTTATATAAGATTCAAGGCATGGTGTTTTACGTTTAGAAGAACTGTAATCGGATTCATGGCGTGGTGTTTTAAAACATCTGGATAAATTGACTATGATTCAAGTCATGGTGTTTTATCTGGAATCCAGAAAACACCATGACTTGAATCATAGTGTTTTATCTGGAGACATTGTTCAATACAAAACATGACTATGATTCAATACAAAACATTCCCATAATTTAAAACACCATGACTATGATTCAAGTCATGGTGTTTTATATGGAGACATTGTTCATGGCGTGGTGTTTTAAACATCTTGAGACATTGTTCATGGCGTGGTGTTTTAAACATCTGGAGACATTGACTATGATTCAAGTCATGGTGTTTTATCTGGAATCCAAAAAACATTGTATTGTGATTACATCCATGGTGTATTAACATCTGGACAATCAATACAAAACATTCCCAGATTTTAAAACACCATGACTATGATTCAAGCCATGGTGTTTTATCTGGAATTCAAGTCAGATAAAACACCATGACTTGAATCATAGTCAATGTCTCCAAATGTTTAAAACACCACGCCATGAACAATGTCTCCAGATGTTTAAAACACCATGACTTGAATCATAGTCAATGTCTACAGATGTTTAAAACACCACGCCATGAATAATGTATGATTAAAAGATGTTGCGATTAAAAGATGATGAAGAAGATAAAACAATCAGATGTATAAAATCGTAAAAACAAATATGTTTCCTAAAATTTCTCCTAATTCAAAATTCGAATCAATCCCTATAAAAACTCATCGCCAGCTTTTTTTTTTGGCAGTTATCTTGGAAATCAATTAAATGATAAGAATGTCAAATTACTAATATACCCTTTTGAATTAATTAGGATAAAGGACACTTGTCATTCCCAAATTATTTTTCACACTTCTCACAAAAGTTCCACTTTGTACAGGATCCTCTACCTATATATATATAGGACAAAGATCCGTTAGGAACCACCTCTTATTGCGAGAACCGCGAGAACCAATGTGAACACAACAAAAAATGCCTAAAAATAGCTAAAAATCACACAAAAATTTTTTTGTTTTTTTTTTAATATTTTTTTATAAAAAAATCGCTACTTTTCGAAGCCAAAAAAAAAATTAAATTTTTTTTGTTTTGCTACTAAAAGTAGCGATTTTAACATAAAAAATATTAAAAAAAAAATTAGATTTGTTTTTAGATTTTTTTAGGTTTTTTGAGGGTTTAGTTTTTTAGCATTTTAGCTTGGGGGCGGGTGGGGGGTTAGGTTTTTGGGGGGCGGTTCTCGCAATAAGGGTGGTTCTCGCATGAACCTTACCCTATATATATATATATAGGGTAGGGATCCTAAGAGAAGTCCACCCTATTTGAGAAACTTGAGAAGCAATCTGGACCACACATTTTTCTTAAGGAAAAAATGCAAAAAAAATGTGAAAAAAATGCAAATTTTTTTTTTTTTTTTTTTTTTGAAAAATCGCAGCTTTTTCTTTAAGGATTAAATTTTTTTTTTTTTTTTTAATTTTTTTTTTTTGGATTTATACACATGTGTATATTGTTAATCTTTTAACTATACATATATGTATATTGTCAATTATACATATATGTATATACATGTTTAAAATTGAAAAAATGTGTATATTGTTAATCTTAAACCATAAACACTAAAGCTAAACCTTAATGCTAAATCCTAAACTCTAAACCCTAAAGCTAAACCCTAATTCTAAACCCTAATGCTAAACCCAAAAGCTAAAACTAAACACTAAAGCTAAACCCTTAATGCTAAACCCTAATACAAACCCTAAAGATAAAGCTAAACCCAAAAGTTAAAGCTAAACCCAAAAGCTAAACCCTAATGCTAAACCCAAAAGCTAAACCCTAATGCTAAACCCTAAATACTATTGCTAAACCCTAATGCTAAACCCTAATGTTAAACCCTAAAGCTAAACCCTAAACCATAAAGCTAAACCCTAAACCCTAATGCTAAACCCTAAATACTAATGCTAAACCCTAAATAACACTTATTTTTCAATTTTAAACATGTATATACATATATGTATAATGGACAATATACACATGTGTATAAATCAAAAAAAAAAATTAAAAAAAAAAATTAATTCTTAAAGAAAAAGCTGCGATTTTTCCAAAAAAAAAAAAAAAACTTTTGCATTTTTTCACCTTTTTTTTTTGCATTTTTTTGCTTAGGGAAAATGTGTGGTCCAGAATGCTTCTCAAGTTTCTCAAATAACCTACTACTTCTCACATGATCCTTATCCTATATATATATATATATATTTTAAATCATGGTTAGAAAGTATCATACAATATACATGATGTACTGAAAATTACATTTTACCAGAAGTGTATAATATTATAAGTTTAAAGAAGGATATATGATTGTTAATAGAGCCGTCTCCGAAAACTCTAAAAAAAATTTAGGTCTCGGGCGACAAAAAAGATTTGGGCTCAAAATTTTGGTTGAGGAAATGAATTAAAAAAAACAAACCGTTGGTGATGGAGTTAAGACCTGAACTTGAGAACTTTACATTATCTTGAGAACTTTACATTATCTTGAGATGATATTTCCACTACACCACCAACACTTTTTCAACTAATGAGCACATGCATATATTAAATATATAATTAAGTATATATATATAAGCTCATAAAAACCTTTCGATCCCTTTAAAAATTTAGGCCTCGAGCGATGTCACGGGTTGGCCGGCCCATGAGCCGGCCCTGATTGCTAATTATCTCCTGAATTCTTGTGGTTGTTATTTTTTTTTTTTTTTTGAACGGCAAGGAACGATGTGTCAACCAGCGTGACACCGGCTGTTGTGGCCAAGGTTGACTACTCGACCGTCACCAGCCCCTTGGCTCTCCCCAGATGCGCGGAAACCCGACCTCCACCCTCTCAAAGACACAACAATGGAATAATCGGTAAAACCTCGCGTCTCATCCAAGTCGAACCGGCTCCATCCGTATTCGCTCTTCACCTGGATGTTGTATAAAATAATGAGAAGAGCGAGAATCGAATTTAGGTTACAAGAAACACCAATTGTTGTGGTTGTTATAATAAAAAAAAAAACCTGATGGATATGTAATGAATCTGACACTTCACCCATTATTCATTATCTAGTTATCCATGTGAATTGAATGCAATGATAATTTCAAGGGATCGGATTCGGATGCAACAATAATTAAAAAATATATTATTTCTAGTAATATTGGCCATTATCCACATGTTGATGTCACAGGATATAAATATTATGTGACACCATGCATTAAAAAGTAATGGTGATAGATCATTTATCCCTTTAGTACGATGGAAATTTGTTTTCTAGGTTATTTTTAACGCTTTGGGTAAGAATTTTAATGTTCGAAGTTTTTGAAATGTAGGATAATTTCATTATTTTTAAAGACAATTTAGCAACATTCGTAAGCCCTTGTAGAGAGAGCACCCTCTAAAGACCTAAATCTTGTGATGCGACTGAGGTAGCGTTTCGAGATTCCCACAACAATCTTGGGCCGATCACCAGGTTCTTGAATCAGGACAACATGAAAACTTAATCTCATAAGCTATGTAGTTAATATCCCAATATATCACCGATATATCAATGATATATCGGTTATCGATTCCCTATCGATATATCGGTGCAAAATATCGGTCAGAATATCAGTATCAATAATATCGGTGATATTGACCGATATTGGACCAGTATTTAACCAATATATCACCGATTTTCTCGATATCAGTACCTTTTTTCTTATTTCTACAATTCGACTTTCTTCTTATTGTTGTTATAAATGTTTTAAGTCTTAATTGTTAGTTGTTATTATTAAATGTTAGGGGCTGTTTGGTAGCCTTTTAATGACCATTCAGATGGTACCTCTTAATGGTTTAAAACCTCTGAATGAATAAGAGGTAACCTGAAGTCTGAATGGTTAAGAGGTAACCTCTGAATGGTAAATCATCACATGTCACATTCTTCTACCTTCTCATTGGTAAAATTCTTAATGGTTCCATTAAGAGGTAGCCTCTTAATGACCATTTAGAGGCTACCAAACAGCCCCTTAGTGTTTTAAGTCTTAATTAGTTCCTACTTACTACAATTGTTAGTGTTTTGCAAGTTCTAAAAGGTTAATTTGTTAATGGTAAGAGAGTATAATGAATTGTTATTGCTAAATTGCTATACATATATAAATTTAGTATGATATTAAAATTACCGATATCCCACCGCGATAACCAATTTCTCAAATATTGTTCCTTGACCAATATTCCAATATTTTACCGCATTAACTACTTACCTCATAAGCAGCAATCAACTAGTTGCGGTGAAGAGGTGGCATAGATGGAATTATACATGTTTAGTTGGCATAAGAGTTTTTAATAATCCCATAAATATCTAAATGGTTGCATATAGACTGCAATTAGTAATGGTAAGGCCATCTGGTATACTCTAATATCCATAGGTGTTAATTCTAGTTGGCATCCGTTAACACCTGTTAAACTGTTCCTGAAGGGTGTTAAGAGGCATTAAAAGCTTCATATGTTAAGAAGTTAACTAGGTGAGAGAGGGAGGGAATCAAGCATTGCAAAATTTGCACACACACAACATGCTATATATATATAATCAAGATCTTGAGGTATATCATATTCCTCATTAGTACTATTTTTAATAGTACTATTTTTTCTAAACAAATTTAACATGATTAAGATTAAAGTATTGAAACAAGACATACAATAACTTCCTTTGATTCCATGGCTCTGATACCATATTGGAAGTTTTGATAATTTAATAAATAAACATGTGGTTAAAACCACTGAAGAATCTGTCTCTATAAAAGATGAAGAAATGATAATAAAATTGTTAAATATGTCTGATATAAACAGACATAAAAAAGATTTTAATTTTATGCATATTGGTTTAGTTCAAGTTGCTTTTAAACCTTTAACTTTAAAAGGTTTACCAGAAAGTTTTATAGCTGTTTTGCGAGATGCTCGTAACCTAAACTGGAAACAATCTTTGATGGGTATTATAGAAACCAGTCTGGCACATGGTCCAGTTTATTTTAATGTTTATCCTGATGTTCATTTATCTTTAACAGATAAAAACATTGATGATGCTTTAACTTTATATGTTAAAACGCATGGTTATAATTATGCTGAAGGATCTGAAGTTATATGTATTTGTTATAGAATATATTACAGATTACTGACTACGATGAATGCTAGATGTAAAAGAGTTGATAAATCTAGTGATGAAACCATTTTAATAGAAACAAATTATGGAAAATCTAATATTTCCATAAGAAGACCAGTTAAATGGGAAGAAATTACTTTTCCTGAAAATTGGGTGATTAATAGAGCTGTTAAAATACAACCTCAAATAAATCATAAGTTAAGAATATTAATAGAAACTCCTGAAGGAAATGTAGAAATAGAATTTGAAGAAGAAAGAAAAGATAAAAAACTTTTGAAATCTATTTCTTCTAGGTCTTATATATCACCTCTTGATTATAAAGTAGATTTACCAGAATCCTCGAGAGCCTCTACTTCTCAAATAAGAAATAGAGTAGAAAATTTAAATGTTGATAATAATTTAGTTTCAGGAATATACCAACCTGTTAGTGAGGATGATACTGTCTCACAAATGAGTTTTAATTTATAATGAATAAAGGAAAACTTGATTTTAGTCCTGGATCTGTCATAAGACAGAAAATTTGCGAAAAATACAGGCATCCTATTTGGCAACCATTTAAAGATTGGTTTTTAGAGTCATACTCTAGAGAAAAAAGATTTGAAATAGGAAGAGAATTTTATAAAGATTTGGAAAATGTTCAGGAAATCATAGAGTTTCCTGTTTGGTTTATAAACAAATATTCTTTAAAATATATTTCAGTGATTGAAAAAAATTATAAACTTATTACAGGAGATATAATAAAATCTATTTTTCCTCCTCAAAATGATTTTGAAATGACAAAAGATAGTGATACAATTCATTTTGCTGCTTTTAAAAAAGCTTTAAGTAGTGGATTAATGACTGTCACTATTTCTCATGTTAATCATATTATACAACAAAATAATTATACAAATTTATGTCTTAAACATTTAAATGATAATATGCAAGAGATAAGTGATAAAATTGAAAAGGTTATCGAAAATCAAAACAAGGAAATAGGAGAGTCTAGTAATACGAAGACTTCTGAGCCTGAACCCGAGTCAATTATATTGGCTAAAGCTACTATTCAGCCTCCTCCTGAGATAAATAATTATAAAGTAAAACCTGAAGAAGAGCTTAAGTCTATGGATGACTTAATAGAAATTATAAAAGAAAAATTTTCAAAGGTTCAACTTAATGTGTTAAGTGATATGGAAAACATGGATAATGAAACACATGAAGCTTATGTTACTGATTCTATAAATAAATTTGGAAATAGTAGAAAACATAAGGGTTATGATAATTATAATAATAAGTATTCTGATAGACCTAGACAAAGATTATACTATTATCCTAGGCCTACTCCTCAAGATGTTCTTCATGAAGAACAAGAATTAGAAATAAATAATTCGTATAGTGGGAAAGCTATTTATGAATGGAATTTAGATGGCTATACTGATAGACAAGTTTATACTATGACTCATAGAATGTTGATGTATGCCACTATAGCTAAAAATAATTCTAATACTGATGAAGTAACCTGTAAGATGATAACTGCAGGATTTACAGGCCAATTAAAAGGATGGTGGGATAATTATATAAGTGATAAACAAGATCAAATTTATAAACATTATAGGCAAGATGGTGAAAATAAAGTTTCTGATGCTGTTTACACTTTAATTTTAACTATTATAGAGCATTTTACAGGTAGATGGTCTGATAATTCTGAAACCATTAGAACCTTGTTAAATGGACTTAAATGTCATACTTTAACCTCTTTTAGATGGTATAAAGATGTATTTTTAAGTAGAGTTTATGAGCTCCCAGAGAATAATAGTTCTCATTGGAAGTCTAAATTCATTGATGGTCTTCCGTCTTTATTTGCTGAAAGGGTTAGAAAAATTCTTAGGGGAAGTAATATTCAAATCCCTTATGATAGTTATACTTATGGCAGATTAATAGGAGTCTGTGTTCAAGAAGGTTTAGCTCTTTGTAATGAGTTAAAATTAAATCAGCAAATTAAAAAACAAAGTCTAATTGAAAAAAGACAGTTAGGAGAATTTTGTGAACAATTTGGTATGGATTGTACCAAAGATAAGAATTTTGATAATGAAAAATATTATAAAAAATACAGAAAAGCTAAAAAGGAAAAATATTTTCAAAAACGTAGGGAAAAAAGAGAAAGGAGAAAAACCCAAAGAAAAGAAAAATTGGTTCCTACTTGTTATATATGTAAGAAAAAAGGTCATAAGGCTAATGAATGTAGCCAAAGAAAAATTTTTAAAAATAAAGTTAATAATCTTGACATAGATGAAAATGTTAAGAATGAATTATACAAGATTTTTGATACCGATAATAATGAATCCTCAGGTTATAGTTCAGAGGAAAGTTCTTGTTCTGATAATTGTCAAGAAAATTGTTGTAATAAAATTGTTTCTGATAGTGAAATGCTTTATAAAGTCATGTCACAATTTCAGGATAATAATATTGATGATAATGAGATCAATGTTATAGATAGTAATATGTTAGAGAATATTTTAGAAAAAACTAAAAGTCCTGAAGAAAAGTTAAAAATCCTCCATATGTTATATAAAAATAGAGAAACTCAAGAAGTCCAAAAGGATATTCGGGTAGAAGAACCCGAGGGTCCTTATTCTATGAAATATGTTCATAATATTTTAAATACTAGGAAAAACTCCTCTACTTCAGAAGATTTGAAAATGGAAATTACTAATTTAAAAGAGGAAATAAGTTATTTAAAAACGAAAAATTCTAATTTTGAAAAAAGAATTATAAATCTTGAGGGAAAAATTATAATAGATGAAACTTTTTATAAATCTTCTACTCATGAAATAGGAGAACCTTCTCATAAACCTCCTTCTCCTATCAAGAGCTCTACTAATACATATGACAGGGATTTTCCTCCTTTAATTATTAATAATGGAGAAGAAGAATATATTAATAAAATTGAAAAGTTTATTTCTAAAAAATGGCTTGTCAAAATAACTTTATTAATAAAAAATACTTTTAAAAAGAATTTTATTGCTCTTATAGATTCTGGAGCTGATCTGAATTGTATAAGAGAAGGTTTAATTCCTACAAAATATTTTGAAAAAACTACTCATATTCTTAGAGCAGCTAATAAGCAAGATATGGGAGTTGAATATAAAATCCCTAATGCAAAGATTTGCAACAATGGAGAATGTATTCCTTTATCTTTTGTTCTTGTAAAAAATATAACAAATGAAGTTATATTAGGAACTCCATTTCTTTCAAAAATTTTCCCTTTAAAGGAAGTTAATAAAAAAGGATTTAAAGCTTTTTATAATAACAAGGAATTATACTTTGAGTTTATAACTCAACCCTTTGAAAAATTTTTAAATGAATTTCTTATACAAGCAAAAATCAATCAAATAAATTTTCTTAAAGAAGAAATTAATATTAATACGATTGGGGAAAAGTTAAAAAATCCTAAGTTAATATTGAAAATTTAAAAAATCAATTTAATATAGAAATATGCAATGATCATCCTAATGCTTTTTGGAGTAGAAAACAACATATTGTTTCTTTACCCTATGAGGATAATTTTATAGAAAGTAATATTCCAACAAAGGCAAGACCTTGTCAAATGAATTCAGAATATTTAGAGTTATGTAAAAAGGAGATTGAGTCTTTACAACAGAAGGGATTAATATGTCCTTCAAAATCTCCATGGTCATGTACTGCTTTTTATGTTAATAAACATTCTGAGATTGAAAGAGGTGTTCCTAGATTAGTTATAAATTATAAACCTCTGAATAAAGTTTTAAAATGGATTAGATATCCAATTCCTAATAAAAAGGATTTGTTGGATAGATTATATGATGCTTTGATATTTTCAAAATTTGATCTAAAATCTGGATATTGGCAGATACAAATTGATAAAAAGGACAGGTATAAAACTGCTTTTAATGTTCCTTTTGGGCAATATGAATGGAATGTTATGCCTTTTGGTCTGAAGAATGCCCCTTCGGAATTTCAAAAAATTATGAATGAAATATTCATTCCGTTTTCAAGTTTTATAATTGTTTATATAGATGATATATTAGTGTTTTCAAAAGATATTGAAACTCACTTTAAACATTTAGATATATTTAAAACCATTATTATAAAAAATGGATTAGTCATATCTAGTCCTAAAATGATGCTTTTTCAAACAAGTATCAGATTTTTAGGTCATATAATAGAAAAAGGGAAAATAGTTCCAATCAATAGAAGTATAGAATTTGCTTCTAAATTTCCTGATAAAATAACTGATAAAACTCAACTTCAAAGGTTTTTGGGAAGCTTAAATTATATTGCTCCTTATTACCATGATTTAGCTAAAGATTCTTCGATTCTTTATGATAGATTAAAAAAGAATCCTAAGCCTTGGGATAATAATCATACTCAAGCTGTTATAAAAATAAAGAAGAAGGTTTTAGGTCTTCCTTGTATGACTATTGCTAATCCAAATTGGCCAAAGATTATAGAAACAGATGCCTCAGAGTTAGGATATGGGGGAATATTAAAACAAATTTCTCCTCAAACAAAACAAGAATATCTTGTTAGGTTTCATTCAGGAAAATGGCTTGAAAGCCAGAAGAAATATGCTACTATTGCAAAAGAAATATTAGCAATATTAAAATGTGTTTTAAAGTTTCAAGATGATTTATATAATCAAAAATTTATTATAAAAACGGATTGTCAAGCAGCTAAATTTATGTTTCAAAAAGATTTCAAACATGATGTTTCTAAACAAATGTTTGCTAGATGGCAATCTCAATTAGCCCCATTTGATTTTGAAATACAATATAAAAAAGGAGAAGAAAATAGTCTTCCAGATTTTTTAACCAGGGAATATTTGAAGATAATATATTCTGTTTAAAATTGCAGGTGACAAAATGACAAAGGCCAAGGGTCCATTGAAAAGAGTTTTTGATAATATCCAAATGGAGAAAAATAATTGTTATATCATGAAAAGAATGACAGTTTTTAGAATTCATGATTTAAGTAATGATTATAGTAATCCTAATATGTGGAAGGATTTAACTGATGAATATGCTGTTTTAAATAATATTAGGAATCGAATAAAGGTTCTTGAAGAAAATGAGAAAATAATCTCATCTGCTTGATTTTATATTTTCAGGTATGATTCCTCATAATAGAGGAAAATACCCTTATCCCAATAATAGAGGGAGAGGAAGGGGAAGAGGAAGAGGCCAAGAGTTAGTCTTGGTTCAACAAGGAAGCAGAAGGCTCATAGCCTCTGATATTGCTTCCAGTAGTTCAAATAATAATAGGGGAATTCAGATAAGTCCCAATGATCCGTCATATGAAAAGATCATGGCCATAATAAAGGCTCAAGAAGAAGAACAGGCTATTATAAAAGCCCAGGAAGCTGCAAAAGCTCCCTCTTATGCTAATATAGCACAAGAAGATGATGATGAGGAATGGGTAATATCCGATAGACAGAAGAAAATAATTCTTCTAAACCAAGAAGATAATAAGTTTTTTGATGATCCTTGGTTTTTAATGCAAAAATATTTGGAACCAGCATCTTATGATGCCCCCTCTTATAAACCAAGGCAATACTATGAAAGTATTGTTCAAGTTTCTGAGTCTGCTGAAATCAGACATTTTTATCCAGCAGACAATAAGAGATCATTTAATTTTAGCAAGATTTTTATAAAACATCTTTTATCTCCTCAAAAATGGGGATTAAGCACTTTAAATGAAAAAGAGCTTATAAATAATAATAACAATCAAACTTATAAATACAATTACTGGGATTATATTCAAAGTTTTGAAAAATGTTTATTTTATCAAAATCCCAGCAAGAAACACTCATGGTTTATAAAAGTAAGTGACAAGATTTATAAAGATGGAATCCCGAGTTGGTTCCAAAGATGGTTTGTGTTATATGGTCCTTCGGTTCAAATTCTTCCTGAACCATTCAAAGGTCTCTACCAAGAATGGGTAGCAGTTTCTCCAGACCTTATAGAAGCCGAGTATAATAAAACTTGGTTTGAGGGAATAGCCTCAATGTACTTTTTTATAGAGTTTTCCATACCATGGATTTGGAAATGGAAACCCACAACAGGTTATTGATGTGTGTAAAATGCAACATATAAATTACATCAAATGAGGCATAAAACTAACCCTTTTTTAGTACTAATATTGGAAAAAGAATGTTTTTGTCTTCCTTTTGTATTTTCAGGATTAAATGAGCTCAAAAACGCAAAAGAAGCAAAAAGACAGCTAAATCCAACATAAATACAAGAAAAGGAACATTAGTGGATTGCCCGAACCCTCAACGGCACCTCCCAAAGCAAAATAGAGAAAACAGAAGGCTGAACACGCCCCGTGCTCAGCCAGCACGGGCCGTGCCCAAGAAGCAGCAGAAAAGACAAACCTATAGAAGCTTCTATTGCCCACCACGGGCCGTGCTCAGCGGACACGGGGGCGTGCCGAAAGTACTGCAGGCGCATTAATTGTAATTGCGAATTACAATTAATGAAGAGAGAGAGTGTCAGACGGGCACGGGGCCGTGCCCAGCGAACACGGGGCCGTGCCCAGGCCTCTGTTCAGCCTATAAATAGGAGTGCTTGGTTTCATTGCAACTCATCCCTTGGCACACCACCTCTCTCACACTTCATCCACCACCCACCACCATCACAACACCATCATCCACCACCATCATCCATTGTCCATCATAGAGTGTGTGAGTCGTCTCGGGATCCAAGATTGATCGTAAGAGTTCTTGACAATCAAGGCCATGTTTGCCTAAGTCTCTTACATCACTTGGTGAAGACAAAGTGTCTAGTATAATACTTTTTATTTCTAATCTTTTGCACTTTTTATTTGGTTTTGTATTAATGACTTTAATAACTAGTTACTTATGTTGAAGGTGATCTTTCCTTATCGTTTGTCCGTGGTGTCTTGGCATTATTTTACTGTCTATATAAAATAAAGGATTTTCACCATTCATATCTCCACGGTCTATATGGAGGTATGTTGGCTACCTGGTAGGGGGTTAAGGGAACGGTTTGGTAAAGGTCTTGCCATTGTTCAGCGTTTAGAGGTCCTGCAATGGACCTGGGTCAAATTTAGTAGGACCTCCTTCAATACTTCACGGTATTGGATGGCGGGGGTCCAAACTCTTTGATCCCCTCATAAGTTAACTACTATTAATACTATAACCCGGCTATTTAGGACTGTATCCCTGCTGACTCAGACTACTTAGTCGAGGGTAACGTCACCGCCAAAAGCGGGGCCTACCACAATACTGCATTAATAACTTAATTCATTATCTTCCAATAATCCACCCCTTTAGGATTGTATCCCTGCTGACTCAAACTACTGGGGTGAGGGTAACGTCACCTTCAAAAGAGGGGCCTACTACAATAACTAAGATAATCTCTTAATTATGTGCAAAAGTGCGGAAATAATCAAAGGTTATACTAGATACGAGTCGGAACCAAGTGATTCATCTTGTCTATCTGTTTTTATTTTTATTTTCAGCATTTTAGTTAGTTTTTATTTTTCTTAGTTTAAAACATTTTTCTAAACTTTTATTTTGGTTAGACGTTGAGGATAAACCGGTATTAAAAGCTCTTGTGTCCTTGGACGACCTCGGTATCTTACCAACGCTATACTACACTCAACGATGGGTGCACTTGCCCATATGTGTGTTTAGTGTTAGTGAAATATCGTGTTTTATAAATTTAAAACTTGGCTAAAATAAGTGTTAAAAAGGGCTTAAAATATACACCTAAAATATACGACACTTTATCGCACATCAAGTTTTTGGCGCCGTTGCCGGGGACACAAGGATTTTAAGAAAGCTTAAAATCGACGGCCTAATCAGTTTTTTTTTCAAAACCTTTTTAACGCGCGCACATTTTCTGCATTTAGTTTAGTTTTGCATTTACAGTATCCTGTACACGGGGCCGTGTTCACTGAACACGGGGCCGTGCTGCAGATTTTTCATAAACGCCCAGTAACAGTAGCTTGAACACGGGCCGTGCTCACTGAACACGCCCCGTGCTCAACTAGATCAGTTAATTTAATTAAAACGCCCAGATACAGATTCTGAACACGGGGCCGTGTCCACTCAACACGGGGCCGTGTCCAGCCTCTGTTTCCGTTTTTATTTTTGTTTTCTGATCTCGAGACTCGGTTGTGGTCTGCTGAGTGATTCTTATGGATCAATACTCAGGAGGTTACAACTACACCTATGATGAGGATGATTATAGGGGTAATTATTGCACAAATTGTCGTAATACACGTTCAATTCAAGATAATCACTCGTACCAACCATCCAATTCATGCACTTACTATGAGGAACCCAGGTACGAACCATCAACTTCATACACATCCTATGAAGACCAAAGGTATGAACCTCCTCCCTCATACTCATATTTTGATGAACCAAGGTATGAGCCTTCTTACTCATACTTTGAGGAACCAAGGTATGAGCCACCACCTTCATATGCTTATTATGAGGAACCTTGGCATGAACAACCTACCTCATATGAGTATTATGAAGAACAAAATTACGAACCTTATCCATCATATGCTTACAATGAAGAACAATGGTGCGAACCATCAACTTCATATGGGTATTATGAGGAACAAAGGGTCGAACAACCGGATTCAAGCTTAGAAAATAATGATTCTTTTTCTATAACCGAAGTGACCGATAGGATATTAGAGCACATTAGAGTTATCGATCGATGTATAAAAGAAGCTCGCGCAAGGGAAGAGGAGTCCCGCGCAAGAGAAGAATTAAAAAAGGAAGAGATAACTAAAAATGAAAAAATGGAAGAACAAATAAGTGAAAAACCGACACATGAGTTAAACAACGAAAAAGGTGAGTTCGACAACGTTAAAATCCAAGAAGAGTCTAATTTTGAAGAAATTCATCTCTTGTCACCTTCTTTCGAAAATCATTGTTTAGTACCCACTCATGCTAAGTTTCTAAAAGAATTAACCACTAACACAAAAATTAACGAAACGGTAAGTGTTAAGTTAACTAATGATCAAACTTCACTAATAAAAGAAGACCCATTTGAAATTAACATCACACCGGTTCCATGTTTCTTTCAAAATTCGTTTATTAGTAATGTCACAATCGATAAAGATCTTTGTGTTAACATAATGCCTAATTATCTTTTCGAAAAATTAAGTATTAGTGATTTTTCTCCACTTCAAATACCCATTTTTCTATCCAATCGGAAAGTGATAAAATCAATCGGTATAGTTGAAGATGTCTTGGTTCAAACAAATCAAATGGTAATTCCAACCGACTTTGTCATCCTCGATGACGCTCCTCTAGTGTTGGGACGACCATTTGTAAAAACTTACGAAGCTTTGAAAAACCGGAAGTTCAATAATCTACCTCTTCAATTAGGGGCATTTAAAAGAAGTGTCGATCTCGAACGATCAATGAAATATCCATTCGGCAATAATGACCCCCTAATTGAAGATGAAGATGAACCACCCGATACAAGTGAAGAGACGGACCGCTTTGTTGAAGAAGAGGTCGCCATAGAACAAACTTTTAAAGTTCTTGATCGAAACGAGCAACCAAATAAGGAGTCTCCTAAAGACCCACCACTTGAGCTCAAAGAACTTCCAAAAGGTTTGGAATATGCTTTTCTAGACAAAGATGGTAAATTACCTGTAATTATTTCGTCTAAATTAGATAACCTAGAAAAAGAAAAACTAGTTAGTCTTTTGAAAAAACACAAAAATGCAATAGCTTGGAAACTTGTTGACATAAAAGGAATTAGTCCTTCTATGTGCACACACAAAATTTTGATGAACGATGACTACAAATCTGTCATACAACCACAACGTCGAGTAAATCCAAATGTTCAAGAAGTGGTTAAAAATGAAGTCATCAAATTACTTGACGCAGGACTTATCTATCCTATTTCCGATAGTCCTTGGGTAAGTCCCGTCCAAGTAGTTCCAAAGAAAGGAGGTATGACGGTAATTACTAACGAAAAAAATGAATTAATACCGACAAGAACCGTCACAGGATGGAGAGTATGTATAGATTATAGACGATTAAATGAAGCAACAAGAAAGGATCATTTTCCTTTACCCTTCATTGATCAGATGTTAGAAAGATTATCCGGTCATAAATTTTACTGTTTCTTGGATGGTTTTTCAGGTTACTTTCAAATCCCGATAGCACCCGAAGACCAAGAAAAGACAACATTCACATGCCCCTATGGAACTTTTGCTTATCGACGCATGCCGTTTGGTCTATGCAATGCCCCCGCAACATTCCAACGTTGCATGGTAGCCATTTTCCATGACATGATAGAAAAAACAATGGAAGTCTTCATGGACGACTTTTCTATCTTTGGGGATTCATACGACCAATGCCTCGATAACCTTGAACGAATGCTATCCCGATGTGAGGAAACTAACCTCGCCCTTAATTGGGAAAAATGCCATTTCATGGTAACGGAGGGAATAGTACTCGGTCACAAGATCTCAAGCGAAGGAATGGAGGTGGATCGAGCCAAAATAGATACCATTTCTAGGTTACCTCCTCCATCCTCCGTAAGAGCAATTAGAAGTTTCCTAGGGCATGCCGGATTTTATAGGAGGTTTATCAAAGACTTTTCAAAAATCTCAAGACCTCTAACAAAGTTACTTGAAAAAGATGCTCCTTTCATCTTTGACAAGGACTGCAATCAAGCATTTCTAACCCTAAAGGAAATGTTAATCAATGCACCTATCATGATAGCACCTGATTGGAAATTTCCTTTCGAAATCATGTGCGATGCTAGTGACTTTGCAGTTGGAGCTGTCTTGGGACAGAGAAAAGAAAAGCATTTCCACCCAATATATTATGCTAGTAAAACACTTAACGATGCACAAGAAAATTACACAACAACTGAAAAAGAGTTACTAGCTGTGGTATTTGCTTTTGATAAATTTCGCTCTTATCTTGTTCTTTCTAAAACTATAGTCTACACAGACCATGCAGCCATTCGATATCTCTTTAAGAAGCAAGACGCAAAACCACGTTTGATTAGGTGGATTCTACTCCTCCAAGAATTCGACATTGAAATCAAAGACAAAAGAGGAGCAGAAAATACCGCAGCAGATCATCTTTCGCGCTTAGAAGACCCAGCTTTGGAGGCAACCAGGGGCGAGCAAATCAACGAAAAATTCCCAACTGAATCCCTGGAAATGGTGGAATTTAAGGAAGAACCATGGTACGCCGACTTTGCCAACTACTTAGCTAGTGGAATAGTCGCAAAAGGGTGGCCACATCATCAAAGAAAAAAATTCTTTGCCAATGTGAAACACTATTTTTGGGAAGATCCATATCTTTTCAAAATGTGTGCCGACCAACTCGTCAGACGATGCGTACATGGTAGTGAGGCCCGAAGAATTCTTCGCCATTGTCACGAAGGTCCATACGGAGGACATCATGGTGTTGCCAGTACCGCACGAAAGGTATTTGATTCAGGATTTTATTGGCCAACCATCTACAAAGATGCCCAAAATCTTGTAAAGACATGTGATGCTTGCCAAAGAACAGGTAATATTTCTTCCAAAAACGAAATGCCACAAAATGGCATTCTTGTTTGTGAAATTTTTGATGTGTGGGGACTCGACTTTATGGGACCTTTTCCACCATCGAAAGGAAACAAATACATACTTGTGGCAGTAGATTACCTGTCTAAATGGGCCGAGGCCGAAGCACTTCCAACAAATGATGGAAGAGTAGTGGTAAGATTTCTGAAAAAATTATTCTCTCGTTTTGGCACACCCAAAGCTTTAATAAGTGATAGAGGTACCCATTTTTGTAATCATCAACTTGAAAATTTTTTAACAAGATATGGGGTCTATCACCGGGTTTCGACAGCTTATCACCCTCAAACAAACGGACAAGCCGAAGTGACCAATAGAGGGTTAAAACGAATACTTGAAAAAACCGTAGGGTTAAATAGAAAGGAATGGGCTGATAAATTAGATGATGCTTTATGGGCTTTTCGAACTGCTTATAAAACAACGATAGGTACAACCCCATATAAGCTAGTCTATGGAAAAAGTTGCCACTTGCCAGTAGAAATTGCACACAAAGCCTACTGGGCAATCAAAAATGTAAACTTAGATCTAGAATTTGCTGGTAAAAATCGATTTTGTCAAATAAATGAATTAGACGAACTTAGGAATTATGCATACTCAAACTCTGAAATTTATAAGGAAAGAATGAAAGATTGGCATGACAAACATATTAAACCTAATGAATTTCGGGTAGGAGATTTAGTTCTTTTGTTTAATTCACGACTTCGATTGTTTCCTGGTAAATTAAAGTCTAGGTGGTCAGGACCTTTTTCCGTCACCCATATTTTTCCACACGGTGCAGTAGAAATTAAACCTCGAAATGGGTCACCATTTAAAGTCAATGGCCAACGGCTGAAACTCTATCAAGGATTTATTGAGGATGAGGAAGAAGAGATCTCGCTTCAAACCGTGGAAGAATAAAAACATCATGCCTGGTAAGTTATGAACGATTGAGGCGGCAAAATAAAGCGGTAAGTTTTCTAAACCATAGCTTATAGGAGAAAGGGGCACTCACACGCGCACTAAAAAAAAAAAAAAGAAGTTCGGCACGAGGCCGTGTCCACTGGACACGGGGCCGTGTTCGCGCTGCAGACGGGATAAAACCCCTTTTTCAAAACAGTTTCTTCATTCCACACGCCCCGTTTCCCCACAAAAGCTCTGGTTCCAGGCGATTTTCCGCGAGATTCCAACGTCTCTTACCAATCTAACAACGTCAAGGTATGATTCTGTCACTCGTAGTAGTTAGATTAGTCACTTGCATGTAGTTAATACACCACAAATTTGGGGAAAAATCTAGGGTTCTTGATGTTCATTCGGATCGAACCTAAAATTTTTGCCTAAATCTGTTTGCATTTAGTTAGATTAGTGTTAAGGGAAGTAAATACACTTGTATTGTTCATAGATTCACCCGATTTCTTGCAAAGACCCCAAACCCTTGTTCTTGAACCGAAAAAGATAAAATTGATAGGGTAAACGGGTTATTTTGGGAAAAACGGAACTTAGGGTTTCATTTTCGGGGGAAACCGCACCTATTGGTTCAAAAATTTTCAAGTTTTCGAAGCCGGGTCGAAAAATGGGATTTTTGAGTAACAGACCCCTGAACACGGGGCCGTGTCCGCTGGGCACGGGGTCGTGTCCAGCCCGCTGTTTGCAGTTTTGTCCGAAAATATTTCTGTTTCATGCTAACTTTTGGTGTATTCTTGCAGATGGCCAGGAAGTTTACTAGATTCAACGCCAATGAGCTAGATGCAAGAGCTCGATACGAGCTTCTCCAAACAAGGCCGGAGGAATACCCGAGGCAGGCATGCACAGAACTACTAACCTTGGTGAATCAAATTGACCGTTTCAACAACATTGTCACGGGACCACTCAGAGTCGCACTAACAACCCGACTCCGTTCTGTTCATGAATGCACCTTGGAATTCTACAGCACCTTTGCATTCAAGTCAAGGTGCGAGCCGTTCGATGAAGAAGGGGTGTCATTCAGGTGTGGCGGAACGAGGTATTCGATCTCCATGGCACAATTCGGGTCGATTATCGGGTTGTATGCGGAGGAGGATGCGGGAGACGAAGGAAATACAGGGGGGTTGAGAGAGATCGAAGACAACGAGCGCCAAGCCATGTGGGCTCAGATTGGGGAGGGGTTCTACAATCCGAGCAGCACTAAGAGTACCAAGCTGAGGGATCCGCTTTACAGATACATTCATAGGCTCCTCGGCTACTCTCTTAGCCAAAGGCATGACAGTGGTGGCGTCGTTGGGTTAAGAGATTTGCTTGTCCTCCATTGCATTCACAACCGTAGGCCGCTCGATGTTCCGTACCTTATGCTCCGAAACATGCATCACAACCGCCTTGCTAGTGCACCAACTCCTCTTTTCTTCGGGGGGTGGGTGCACCGTCTCTTCAGGCACTTCGCCCACATTCCGAGGGCATTTGAGAGAAGCCCATGGTCGGGTACGGTGGATATTCACATATGCCGCTCGATGAACCTGGTTTATGAGGCAGAAGATGGGACGGTAACCTTTCAAAGGATGCAAGGTCATGCATGGAACCCGCAAGAAGCACTTGTCCTCCCAGCACCGCAACATCATCAGTACCAATACCCACCCCACGGTGATCCGGGCCAATCATCCTCCTCGGGAGGCAGTTTTCCTAATTTTCAAAGTTTGCATGATTTGTTGCAGGAAAACCTCATGTGTACTCGGAACACCTATAACATGGCGAGCAACACCTACCACCGGGTCGGAGCTATCGAGAGAAACCTATCCGAGATACAAGAAGACGTCGGATACATACGAGACCACATTGCACGCCATGGAGGGGGTGACGATGATGATGATGATGATGATGCCATGGAGTAGGCGGAAGGAGCATAGGAGGAAGCGGTTGATTGGTGGCTCCCCAGGTTAACCCCTTTGCAATCTTGAACAATTGATGGCCTGCGTGCCAAGTGTTAGACAATTTACTTTTCCTAACTATTTTCTGCATTTTATTTTTCTTACTTTATGCGTGGAACAATTAACTTTGGTAACGTAGGATGTTGGTATTGCTTGGTGTGGTATTAAGTGTTCAAGCAGGTACAAACCAAGGCTTAAGGTGTTAAGCCTCAGCACCTATAAGGCTAGGATGGAAAAACCGGAGGACGAAACCTGTTTTTCAGGCTTCTAGACTGTCCACACGGGGACGTGTCCAGCCAACACGCCCCCGTGCTCACCTCCCTGACCTGCTGTTTGGCTTCTGTTCGGCAGAATTTTGTCAGACACGTGGCCGTGTTCAGTGGACACGGGGCCGTGTCCACCTTCTGTAAGTTCTTGTTACTGGCACCTGAACACGGGGTCGTGCCCACTCAACACGGGGCCGTGTTCAGTGCCCAGTAGCACAAATTTTTGCTTTTTAAACACTATTTTACACATCTAATCAACCTAAAAATTTATTTTTGGGACACATTGAGGACAATGTGTAATTTAAGTGTGGGGGGAATGCTAAAACCTTGAATTTTGCAAGTCCTAAATACAAGCCTTACACAAAACTCTATTGGAACCGCTAATCACCCCAAATTTTTTCAAAAATTTCATTTTTTTTACTTGTCTAGGTTTAACTCGGGAAATTCAAGCTCTCAAAAAGGTTATATTTTTACAAATTTACAACCGATAGCGTAGTGATAAAAAGAACCAACATAAGAAAATTATGAAAAGGCATGACAAACTTATTTAAAATTTGATTATATATACTTGATCACATAAAAACCCATTCCCACAAAAGTGAGTTTTGAGCCTTTATTGAGCATACAATTTCATATCATTTGACTAAATGCTCATTTTTCGTTTCTTGTGTGAATAGCCGCTTGGTTCTTACGACTCTAGAACTTGCCATGACAATACATTCCCGGTCCTTATCAACTTAAACCCGAGTAAGTAAATGATAGAGGCATTAGGACTAACCCTTTTTCATTTCTACACCATTATTTTTCTTTTTCTTTTACCACCTACCCAAAAATCCCCCTAGTTAGCCCCTTTGAGCCTAAACCTTTTCGTTTCATCACCCAAAACAAAAACCCTTTCACCCACCAAAACCTTTTTCATTTTTAACCCTTTATTTTAGTAACAAGTTCGGTTCTTCGTAAAAAAAAAAAATATATATATATATAATATGAAGCAAAAAGAAAATAAACAAACAAAGTAATCAAAAATAACTTTGTTTGAATAAAAGCTTCATCAAAAATAGAAAGTTGCAAAAATACGAAAACCGACACTTGTTACGCTTTTTAGCCCTTTTTTCTACTAACCACTAACCCAACCACCTACCTTTAACCCTAGCCAACCCTTAACCCACAAAGTCCTCTTGATATCTACAAAGGTATAAAAGTTAAAAAGGAGGAGGATTGATTTCTTGGCAAGCCTATGGTAGGAATAAGTTCCATGCCGCTCTCGAGTGATTCACTAAAAATACACTTTCGGCCGAGTGTGAGTGATTTCCCCGTGAGGTATGTGAACTTGTATATAAATAGAATTTTAAAAAGGCATGTTATGCCCAAATAAGTAATTTCTTTTATGAACAGTTCTAAATAAATCATTACGAATAGGAGTGTAAATAAATAAAAATAAAACCCCAAAAAGATCTTGGAAATCCCGACACTCTATGACAAGCCCAAAAACCTTCTCTTCTACCTATTCCATTTGGGAGTGTAAGCCAAATATTAAAGAGTTTTGCTTGAGGACAAGCAAAAGTTCAAGTGTGGGGGTATTTGATGTGTGTAAAATGCAACATATAAATTACATCAAATGAGGCATAAAACTAACCCTTTTTAGTACTAATATTGGAAAAAGAGTGTTTTTGTCTTCCTTTTGTATTTTCAGGATTAAATGAGCTCAAAAACGCAAAAGAAGCAAAAAGACAGCTAAATCCAACATAAATACAAGAAAAGGAACATTAGTGGATTGCCCGAACCCTCAACGGCACCTCCCAAAGCAAAATAGAGAAAACAGAAGGCTGAACACGCCCCGTGCTCAGCCAGCACGGGCCGTGCCCAAGAAGCAGCAGAAAAGACAAACCTATAGAAGCTTCTATTGCCCACCACGGGCCGTGCTCAGCGGACACGGGGGCGTGCCGAAAGTACTGCAGGCGCATTAATTGTAATTGCGAATTACAATTAATGAAGAGAGAGAGTGTCAGACGGGCACGGGGCCGTGCCCAGCGAACACGGGGCCGTGCCCAGGCCTCTGTTCAGCCTATAAATAGGAGTGCTTGGTTTCATTGCAACTCATCCCTTGGCACACCACCTCTCTCACACTTCATCCACCACCCACCACCATCACAACACCATCATCCACCACCATCATCCATTGTCCATCATAGAGTGTGTGAGTCGTCTCGGGATCCAAGATTGATCGTAAGAGTTCTTGACAATCAAGGCCATGTTTGCCTAAGTCTCTTACATCACTTGGTGAAGACAAAGTGTCTAGTATAATACTTTTTATTTCTAATCTTTTGCACTTTTTATTTGGTTTTGTATTAATGACTTTAATAACTAGTTACTTATGTTGAAGGTGATCTTTCCTTATCGTTTGTCCGTGGTGTCTTGGCATTATTTTACTGTCTATATAAAATAAAGGATTTTCACCATTCATATCTCCACGGTCTATATGGAGGTATGTTGGCTACCTGGTAGGGGGTTAAGGGAACGGTTTGGTAAAGGTCTTGCCATTGTTCAGCGTTTAGAGGTCCTGCAATGGACCTGGGTCAAATTTAGTAGGACCTCCTTCAATACTTCACGGTATTGGATGGCGGGGGTCCAAACTCTTTGATCCCCTCATAAGTTAACTACTATTAATACTATAACCCGGCTATTTAGGACTGTATCCCTGCTGACTCAGACTACTTAGTCGAGGGTAACGTCACCGCCAAAAGCGGGGCCTACCACAATACTGCATTAATAACTTAATTCATTATCTTCCAATAATCCACCCCTTTAGGATTGTATCCCTGCTGACTCAAACTACTGGGGTGAGGGTAACGTCACCTTCAAAAGAGGGGCCTACTACAATAACTAAGATAATCTCTTAATTATGTGCAAAAGTGCGGAAATAATCAAAGGTTATACTAGATACGAGTCGGAACCAAGTGATTCATCTTGTCTATCTGTTTTTATTTTTATTTTCAGCATTTTAGTTAGTTTTTATTTTTCTTAGTTTAAAACATTTTTCTAAACTTTTATTTTGGTTAGACGTTGAGGATAAACCGGTATTAAAAGCTCTTGTGTCCTTGGACGACCTCGGTATCTTACCAACGCTATACTACACTCAACGATGGGTGCACTTGCCCATATGTGTGTTTAGTGTTAGTGAAATATCGTGTTTTATAAATTTAAAACTTGGCTAAAATAAGTGTTAAAAAGGGCTTAAAATATACACCTAAAATATACGACACTTTATCGCACATCAGTTATACCCTGAGAGATAATATTCCTTGTCTCAAAAGAACTAGTTATACAAAGTTCTGGTCTAAAATGATTAGAGTTAATAACTCTACAAAAGAATTGGAAGGTCAAGATACCATAAATCTGATCACCAATAAAACTGAGTATTATAAAACTCAAATTGTTAAAAGACAACAGAGACAGCTTCCGAGTCCCTTTGAACAAATGACAAGAAGAATTCAAGAGAAGCAAGCAGCCTCAATAACATCAAAGGCTGAAATGTTGGAATTATACAAAGAAGAAATGAAGAAGGAGTTAAAGAAGTTTTTTGAATTAACTGCGGAAAGCTCCTCCAAGGCAATGTCCATCTCATCTACTAGTCAAGACGATGAGAATCGTTACTCATGTCTAGCAGGGGAATCCCAGCCAATAGAAGAAATTCCAGAAATAAAACTGGGTGATGATCTTGAAGAATACCTTCAAAAGGTGGTAGAAGAACTTACCCCAAAGGAAGAATCTGAAGAAAAGGAGAAAAAAGACAAATAATTGAGTCGACACCCGACACTCCAGGGCCCCACTCATAATGGGCATCTTTGAAATTTGAAAAAAGCAAGGCCATAATACACGGCATCAAGGACAATAATAGAGTCACGCGGACAATTATAAAGTCCTCTTTTTACTATTTACTTTTGTTTTTTTGTCCATTTTTCTTTTGGTGTTTTGTTGGTTTGCTTTTGAATTTTCCTATATATAGGAGTAGTTTAGATTGAAGGAGGCACGCTAATCTTTAGCCCCTCTCTTCTCTCTCTAAATTTCTGCACTTGTAAAATATTTTGAAGTTTGAATAAATAAAATCTTCCGACAATTGAAGATCTTCTTCGGTGTTCAACAGTAAGAATTTTAATTTTGTTTTCTTTATTATAATCATGATGGGCTAAAGCCCTTAAAGTATTGAAGCATGGCTCAATGACATCCTTTGATAACATGGTACTTTTATTATAAAAAGGTTTTTCTAAAATGGTTAAAACATTAAACTGGCAATTAAACTAAGGGAGACACTGTCCAGGTTTATCCCGTTTTATGATTAATTAAAGGGAGTTTTGTGGGACTCATCTGCCTTATGGGTTAATTTGACGGTTATAAGTTTTGTAAAACTTTACCATATACGATCCAGGTTATAAGTATATATATATATATATATATGTATGTATGTATGTATGTATTTTAATTAATTTTAAGGGGTGTTAATGGGGTTAAACCATTTTCTTGGTGTGCGGTGAAGTGAAAGAGAGTCAAATAGGTGATGTGGTGCCTACATGTAGTTAAGGGGCGTGAAAGTATACCCCGTACCTAACCTACCAAATTAACTTGTTCTCTTAGGATAAAGGGTGTGGGTTATTATTGGAACATGATTTGCCAAGTAAGAACATGAATAGAAGGCTACACCACCCCTTGCCTAATTCACTATGGTTTCCATGGATTAAACCATGGCAACCATGGTCTTCCTTTCCATTTTCAAGAAATCATTTCCTTTTTCTTTAGACAAAGATAAATTAAAATAAATAAATAAATAAAGGGATAGTGGTTTGGGTCATGACCACAGCCTTAGAGTAGCGGTTTTGAATAATGAATTAGAGTTGGGTGACATGACACTGACATGCTAGTGTTATTGATATATAAATTTGAACATCATATGGCCTATGGGAAAAGATTTGTACGGAGACAAATAAAACTATTTAAAAGTCTCGACTCATTAGTTATTAGTTATGACGTATCCAAGGCAAGTAGGAAGATGGTTTTCGGGGTGGCGATTTCGATGGATCAATCTTTCTCCAAGCATTTTCTCTTATTATTCATTTAATTAATGCTTTGAAAATCATCTTAGGTAGCATCATATCTTACCTTGTTTTTAGTTTCCCTCTATAACCTTCTTTAGTGAATTTGTAACAAATTCTAGGTGTAACTATCAAGGAATCTAGAAAGTGGTACACTCTCATTTTATTAGAACCACATGAGTGTTCTTTCACTTTGGTTGAATATGATAACTTCTAGTTAGTCTTGACTCTTATATTAAACCACAAAACCTTGAATTGGATATTCATAATATCTTATGAGTAGCTTTGAAAGGCTTGCCTGTCCCATTAGCGATGGTTTACATGAGTATAAAATTCTCAACTCATTGCCAATGTTATATGATTAGTATTAGTATATGTTATATATGAGTGGAATGGGTATAAGAGTCCTTAGAGTTTACTCATGCGTTAGTGACTTTTGGTAATAGTATCTTAGCTTAGCCTTACCAAAATGGAATGTCAAGGAAAATCAAAATGCAAACACATGTGTGGTTCAAACACCAAGCAAATGCAAAAGATATTAGATAAAGTAGACACAGTTCTAAACTTCATCCTTTCAGTAGCAAATTTTGCAGGTATTACCAAGTGTAACTTTTTCGAACTTAAATTTTACGAGTTTTCAATGTGTAGTGCATGTAAAAAACATGTTACATGTTTTATAGAAAAAAAAATTAGTGTAACATACAAACATGTTACATGTCAGTGTGTCAGTCAGAAAAGTGAAAAAACAAAAAGTTGTTACGTGTACTTTTGGTTAGTCTGTTACATGATCAGAAAAGTTGTTTTATGTAACATCCAATCTTAACCGAACATTTTCTTGATAAATGATAGAGATAAAGTTTTCAAAATTTTCTTAACTCAACAGAGTTTTCTAACTAGAACAACACTATCAAGAAGAAATATTTCTTTGACCTCGCTTACGTGTCCACTATGCGGTGAACGGGATGAAACGGTCGAGCACATTTTTGGATCATGTTATATCAGTTCAGTGATATGGCATATGGTGTCTAGATGGCTCTCCATTCCTCCTATTTATGCTTTTAGCATTTCGGATCTCCTACGGATTCACAACCATATCAACTGGCCGATGCCTATGAAGAAATTGGTTCACGCTATAATTCTTACAACTTGCTGGAGCTTGTGGAAACTTCGAAATGATGTGGTCTTTTCGGGCATAAGAGTCGACATCTCAAAGATGCACACGCTTGATTGGTCTAATTGGTGTAGTTTCAATATCTTGTAATACTTCTGTTT
Source organism: Helianthus tuberosus (assembly GCA_030545235.1). Lineage (NCBI taxonomy): Eukaryota > Viridiplantae > Streptophyta > Magnoliopsida > Asterales > Asteraceae > Helianthus > Helianthus tuberosus. The sequence continues at coordinate 147,361,086 of CM060411.1, read as the reverse complement.
TTGTTTGTTCTTCTAGCATCTTGCTAGTTCGTTTTCTTTTAATAAAATTCTGCCGTTCAAAAAAAAAAAAAAACAGAGTTTTCTAAATATCCATATATTCCACCTCATACATAACACTCCACATAATGCTATCACTAGATCTCCTCAACATTCACAATTTTGTAAGTACTTGTTTTCACCACATGGTAAAAAAAAATGAAATCTTATTTCCTAAATCCATCAATCTCACTTAGGGCTGTCCAAACTGCTCGACGATCGACGATCGCTCGAAAAATGATCGAAAAATGCTCGTTCGATTCCCGCTCAGTTTGTAAATGAGCCGATCGGATCGGTTCGATTCAAATTCAATCCGAGCATGAGCAAGGCTCCGCTCGCTCGACGATCGCTCGGTTTCGCTCGAATTATTTTTATTAATAATTAATATATATATATATATATATATACACACACATATATATATATATATATATATATATATATATTATTTTATAGATTAAAAACCCAAAAAATATAATAGCCCAAAATAATTAAAAGCCCAAATAATATTAGCCCATATTTAGTATAAAAATCTAACCCTAAATCTATTTCCTATAACAATTCACTCATTCAGTCGCCGCTCTCAAGTCTCAACTGCTCAGTGTCTCCGTCGACTCTCAGTCTCCCTTTCCAACTCAATTCATCATCGGCTCAAGTGTCTCCGACTCAATTCATCGGACAATCATCGGCTCAAGTGTCTCCTAAAAGGTTAGTCGCTCCTGTTTCAGTTCCTGAAACATATCGTTAAATATATGTATCCGTTCATTCTTCAATAATAGTTAAATATCTGTTTCTGTTCGCTCCAGTCTTTATTCGTCGCCTCGTCGGACTTGTTTCAGGCTTCAATCGGTATGTTTTTTTGTTAATTAATCGTTTCAGGCTTCAATGTATGTTTTTTTGTTAATTAATCGTCGGACTTGTTTCAGGCTTCAATCGGTATGTCTTTATTCGTCGCCTCGTCGGACTTGTTTCAGGCCTCGTCGCCTCGAAGATCGATCGAAGATCGCTCGAAAAATTCAATCCGAGCATGAGCATCACTTTTGCGATCGGTTTTACAAATTTGATCCGCTCGGATCGGATCGGATCGGATCGGATCGGTTGTAATTCAATCCGAGCATGAGCATACCCTCGATCGGATCGGATCGGATCGTGAACACCCCATTCTCACTTAAAAAATTGACAATATATAACACCCGACTAGGGCCTTCAACCTCATCCACATCCCATATTACCTAATAATAATGTTTTCAGCCCCCACCTTTCCTCTTTATCTATATTCTACTTTTTGATGATATAGTACACCTGATGCCGGAACTTAAACATGCCGGAGACGAACCACCGTCACCGGCGGAGAAAACACTCTTCAAAAGATACGAAATCAGTTACCTCCTGGGCTACGGCGCCTTCGCTAAGGTCTACTATGCGCGGGATGCGCACAATAACGAACACGTAGCAATCAAAGCAATCAACAAACAAAAAATCATCAAAGGAGGCCTTACCGCAAACGTTAAGCGCGAAATCTCTATCATGCGCCAGTTGCGCCATCCAAACATCGTGCGCCTCCGCGAAGTTCTCGCAAACAAGAAAAAGATATATTTTGTTCTTGAATATGCCAAAGGAGGAGAATTGTTTGCAAAAGTTGCGAAATCGCGGTTTAGCGAGCATCTAAGCCGTAGATATTTTCAGCAGTTGATCTCAGTCGTCGGTTACTGCCACTCGCGTGGCGTTTTTCACCGGGATCTAAAGCTCGAAAACCTACTTTTAGACGAGAAATGGAAACTAAAAGTCACTGATTTCGGGTTGTCCGCCGTTACGAATCAGATCCGTAACGACGGACTTTTACACACGGTGTGTGGTACGCCTGCTTACGTGGCACCTGAAATACTGTTGAAAAACGGTTATGATGGTGCCAAGGTGGATATTTGGTCATGTGGCATCATTTTGTTTGCTTTGAATTCTGGTTATCTTCCGTTTAATGATTCGAATTTGATGGTGATGTACCGGAAAATACTCACCGGAGAGTTTCGGATCCCGCGGTGGACCTCGCCGGAGCTCAAAAGGCTGTTATCGCGGTTGCTGGATACGAATCCTGTAACGCGAATTACGGTTGATGAAATTCTTAAGGATCCGTGGTTCAAAATTGGTTATGAAGAAGTTGAGTTTCATCATGATTATCTTGAACTGAAAGATAATCGTTCTGTTACATCGTCGTCAACCGGCGGTGAATTGAAGGTATGGATATAGCGGTGGATCTAGGAATTTTTACCATCGGGTCCCTTTTAGTAGATTCTCGCTAATTTTCAATAATTTTTTTTTTCCAAATCATACAAAGTTTTCAGTAATTTTTTTCCATACCAAGAGGTTCTCGAATTCCAAAAACCTTAAAAACCCCCTGGATTTTTTTCCATACCAAGGGGTTCTCGAATTCCAAAAACCTTAAAAACCCTCTTGGAATCCTGGATTCGTCCCTGATTGTTGAGAATTCCTAACCTATTTATGACATGATTAATTAACCATGTTTAACAAAAAGTAGATTATGTAATTTTATATATATTTTTTAATTAATTAAGGTTAGGTGACGATAAAAAAATTGTTGACATGATAGATAAAGTATGCACTTTTTTTTAATAATCATAATTAAGGTTAGGTGACGATAAAAAATTGTTGACATGATACATAAATTATGCACTTTTATATTTTTTAATAATCATAATTAGGGGGTGATAAAAAACAAGTTATTGACATGATATATAAAGTATTTAAAGCGTATAAAAAGCTATTGACATGACACACACATATATATAGTGGTTAAACGAATAGTTTTCATGTTTTATCTTTTATGTTAATTACGTTGTCTTTGACATGTTTAACACGATTAAACATGTTTTAACAGCCCTATTTGAAGGCGATGAACGCGTTTGATATAATCACGTTCTCCTCCGGCTACGATCTCTCTGGATTGTTCGATGATCGAGAGGACAGAGAGCGGTTTTTGTCACAGGATTCGCCGGAGAAGATAATCGAGACGGTGGTGGCGGTGGTGGAAGGGGTGGGGTTAACGGTGGTTGTTAGAAAAGAGTGGTGTGTGAAGGTTGTTGGAGGGTATAAATGTAATTTTGAAATGGTTGTGGAGGTTAAACGGTTAACTGATGAGCTGGTTGTGGTGGAAGTTAGAATGAGAGAGAGTGAGGTGGGACCCAGTAACCGGATGTGGAAGGATAAAGTTAAACCGGGTTTAAGTGGTTTGGTATATGAAACTGGACCGGCCGGTTGACGGTGACTTGCTTCTCTCCATAAGTTTTTGACACGTTGTTTTGTCACATGTAGCAAATGGACAAAATCGTAAATTAAAAATTATTTTTTTTTGATAATTTTATACTTAAAAGAGTTTCTTGTAAATATATATTTTGTTTACTTATCACGGCTTGTTTTCAATCTTAATCTTTTGTGATGGTTATTACAAATTTAAGCAATTGCTATAATTTTGGCCTAGGGGAAGGTTCAAATGAAAACCACTAGTTAACGCGAAAACTCGAAAACTAATTAAAAAAAGCCTAAAAAACACACAAAAATTTTTTTTTTTTTTTTTTTTTTTTTGCAAAACCAAATTTCGCAGGTTTTTTAGTATAAAAAAAAAAATTTCAAAAAAAAAAAAAAAAAAATTTTTTTTTGTGTAGTGCACATGTGTAATACTACACATGTGTATGTAATACTACACATGTGTATCTACACATGTGTAGTATTACACATGTGCACTACACAAAAAAAATTTTTTTTTTTTTTTTTTTTGAAATTTTTTTTTTTTTATATATAAAAACCAGCAAATTTTATTAAAAAAATTGAAAAAAAAAAAAAATTTTGTGTGTTTTTTAGGCTTTTTTTAGTTAGTTTTCGAGTTTTCGCGTTAAAAGTGGTTTTCATTTGAACCATCCCCTTTTGGCCTAAAAACATATATATTTGAACTATAATTAGTTTTACTAATCAAAGGGAAATCCCTTCACTCATTTTGATCTCTTAATTCGGGATTACATGATCTTTGGGGCGATGGTACGAACATATGGACCAATGATTTATGTCTAACGTTTATTTTTTTTTTTTAAATCATCATTTAATGAAGAAACCGAACCAGTGGAAAGCTGAGAGAGATACAAAACATAAGAGAGAGAGGAACATTAAAACAAATTAAATATGATCAAAATAAATCAAATCATCCAAAACGATCTTTCAAAAAAAAAAAACGTTCTGAAAATGAATTGGGACACCGAGAAGCTGAACAACATCAATTGGACCAGTACATTGCATGGAACTTAGACCTATGAGACAATCATGAATAGGGATGCACTTGATCATAAATTGTTAACATTGTTCGTTGAAATTAATGTTCAATTATCGATTATTTAGCGTTCCTATGAATGTATGATCCAAAGAGATACACTTTGGACGACGAAAAAGTATAATAATTAAGTGTTAAATATTATATATCACAAAACGAACTAGTAGTTTACCCGTCCGCTGTCCGGGTATATATGATTAACAACATCCAAACTCACTGTATATTTTAATATCACGATGACTACTTATCTAACTATTTAGAACATCAATAACTATGTCTATATTTAAAATAATGTTGACTTTTGATTTGATTTCGATTAATAACTACAACTCTTTTTGAATTGTCATACATACTAATTTAAAATCTTACATCTAATTCGCACAATTTAAAATATTTAATTAATTATTTGTAAATTGATTAACGTAGGAATTGCTAACACCATTAAACGAAGATAAATGAGATCTATCAATGTTACATGTTTACAAAAGTATTAAAAAAACTATCAATGATAACCAAACGTAGATTATATTTATGTCATGAGAATATTATTTAAGAACATCAATAACAGTGTCTACATTTAAGATAATAATGACTTGTAATAAATGATAAACATGCAGGGTACGTATACAAAAAAAAAGCAGTTAATGTTATCAATATCTCACAAGTATATCACAAAAAGGCCAAAAAAAACACAATGTATACTATAATATACAATAAATCATAAACATGCAGAATACATATACAAAAAAAAAAAAAACAATTGTTGTTATCAGGATCTCCCGAGGATATTACACAAAAGCCAAAAAAAACACAATATATACTATAATATACAATTTCGTTGGCAAAACACAAACATTTGTAAAAAACACAATGATTTATTATCCAACTATTAATAACATCAATAACCATGTCTATATTTAAGATAATAATAACTTTTTATTCGATTGCGATTAGTAACTACAACTGTTCTTATATTCTCATACATCGAATTGACGTACTAACTTAAAATCTCACATCTAATTCACACAATTTAAAATTTTTAAGTAACTATTTTTAAATTGATTAACATAGCAATTGCTAACACCATTAAATAAAGATAGATGAGATCTATCAAAGTTAGATGTTTATGGTATAGATAGTGTTTTTTATTCATGTTTGCAACTCTATATTCGGGCACAATTTAACATCAACATAAACTAAATCAATTACAATTCTCTATATGGTCACTCGAAGAAAAGGGAGCATATGAAGAACTAAACAGAAAAGTCGGCATCATAAGTGATAACAATTACAAGCGAACCTGGAGCAGCATCGGATAGCTTGATGAAGTCCTCCACTCTCCCGCATCAGATTTCAAGAACAACGCAGAAGAGTTTATCACACAACTGTTGAAACAGGATCAAAAAATCTGCGACATCCTAGCCGATCTACAAAACAAAAGAAAGATTGAAATCGCGTGGAAGAAGGCGAGAGTCGTCGAAATCTTAGGAAGTGTTAATTGTAGCGTATAATATTTTATACATATTTCACTCTTTAATCTTTCTTTATATTTAATTTAATAAAATTAATATCCATTGGATACAAACTAAACACAATGACAAGAACACATAACATAATGTATAGAAAACCCACCTAGTTGCAAAACACAATAATCAGATGCAATAACACAATATATAGAATCAGTTGCAATACCATGGCTAATATTAACACTATCCATACCACCAATATTCAAGTATTTCTTTATTTAATTAAACAAACAATAAAATATAAAAGATTATAAAAAAGATACGCAATCAACATCATATCTATCACAATCAAAACAACTTCATCATCACCGGCGTTTCATATCTCCTTGAAGATCATCGCCGCCGAAGATTTGATCAACAAAAAGGTAACTTCCGATTGTAAATCTTAACGGTTTAAGTTCTATTAGTTTTCTAAACCTCTGTTAGATACTTAATCAACGACATATGATGGTTACTCTGGCGAATAACTTGTTTGTAGACGTCAAATCTGATTTTAGGTTCCAATCATCTTCAACCTCTCATATGTTATGTATAGTTGATATATATCTTATGTATTGCATGTTATGGACATTGTCAAATTAATGTTTACAGTATAATGAGGATAATATATGAAAAAGTTGTAATCAAACATATGGGGGTGTTTGGGTTAGCTTATTTTGGAGCAACTTATGACTTATTGACTTATAAAAGTTAATAAGTTGTTTTTTGAGTGTTTGGGTTAGCTTATTTTAAAGGGTTTTGTGTGTTGAGAAGCCATTTTTGAGAAGTCAGAATTTCTAACTTCTCACTTGTCACTTATATAAGTTAATAAGTCCTTTTTAAGAAGGAATCCCAAACACACACGGATGAAAACATATGATTCTATTATAAATTTTTTTTTATTTTTGGGGTTCCTTCTCAAAAAGTACTTATTAACTTATATAAGTCATAAGTGAGGAGTTACAAATACTAACTTATCAAAAACAACTTATCAACACACAAAAATAACTTAAATAAGCTAACCCAAACACTATAAAGACAACTTATTAAATTTTATAAGTCAATAAGTTATAAGTTGCTCCAAAATAACCTAACCCGTGTACAATTACGCGAAAAGAGTTATTTTACAAATATATATATATATATAGGTAAAGGATCCTGTACAAAGTCATACTTTTGTAAGAAGTGTGAGAAATAATTTGGTGATGACAAGTGTCCTCTATCTTAATTAATTCAAAAGGGTATATTAGTAATTTACATTTCTTATCAATTAATTGACTTTCAAGATAACTGAAAAAAAAACTGTCGTCCTATTTTTTTGCAAGATCCAATTCGATTTTAACCTACGTATCATTTCTTCATCATCTTAATCGCAACCCTCTCCAAGTTGTTCAAGATCTGTTCGAGTTTGGTCCAGTAGTTGCGGTTTTTATTTCTGTAGTTGCTGACTGCTATTATTGTTGATGATCCAGTGTTGATCTCAGGTTTTGTTGTATTAGATCCGTCTTGTGGATCTGCAGCTGTTATTAGTTCTGTGTGTTTAAAACACCACACCATGAACAATGTCTACAGATAAAACACCATGACTTGAATCATAGTCATGGTGTTTTAAAATCTGGGAATGTTTTTGTTTTGATAAAACACCACGCCATGAACAATGTCTCCTGATAAAACACCATGACTTGAATCATAGATGTTTAAAACACCACACCATGAACAATGTCTACAAATAAAACACCATGACTTGAATCATAGTCATGGTGTTTTAAAATCTGGGAATGTTTTTGTATTGATAAAACACCACGCCATTAACAATGTCTCCTGATAAAACACCATGACTTGAATCATAGATGTTTTAAAACACCACGCCATGAACAATGTCTCCAGATAAAACACCATGACTTGAATCATAGTCATGGTGTTTTAAAATCTAGGAATGTTTTGTATTTGATAAAACACTACGCCATGAATCTGATTATAGAGCTATTTATGATAAAGTATGAAGAAATTCGCAGATTTTTTGGAGATTGATGACGGTTACCATATAATTCGCTGATCTTTAGGAGATTGATGGGTGGTTTTCAAACGGTTACCATATTTGAAATGTTGGAAAAGTCACTATTGCCCTTCAATTTTTACATAAGGTCCTTCTAATTAAAACACAATTTACATTTTATACCCTATTGATCTCAACCATTAGATCAAATATCCAATGGTTTAAAACACTTCTTACCCTTCTTACATTTTAGACACTTTTTACCATATCCCTACCCTATATATATATATATATATATATATATATATGGGAATGTTCATTTGAGAAGAAAATTAAATTAAGAAGAAAAAGAAAAAAGGGTACAAATGTAAAACATTAAATAGTTTTTCTCTTAACTTATTTATTATTATCTTTGACTAATTAATTAGTCATAAACACTATCATCCTCCACACTTAAATTTTTTATTACACACATCAAAATTTATCTTACACGTTTTGAAATTTATCCTACACATATTAAAATTTATCCTACACAGCTCGTAATTCATCATACACACCTCGTAATTTATGCTACACTTTAAATTATATATTTTTTCTTTTTTTGAAAAAATATGTTATTTTGAAAATAAGTTAAAAATTTAATGTAGTTAGCTATTAAAAAGGAAGACTACCAATTAATGATCTATCTAAGTTTACCAATATGCCCTTACACTAAGATTAAATACAAAAATTAAATGAAGTACAATGAAGCATTTTTATTGGTTGAAATTTCTTCTTTTTTATTCTTACAAAAAAATTCTTCTCATTTAAACTCTCCACTATATATATATATATATATTTGCTGATATATTGAAACGGTATACAGAAGAGATCTATTGCACATTATGAATTAGGAATAATATTCTCATGACATAAGATTACATTTTAACACATTGTATATTAATACTAACAGTTAATATTAAATGTTATATATCACAGGTATACAAAAATGATTACGTCCTGCCTGTCTCTATTACAAGACCCTAAATCATTGAAACTAGTATGCCGTAATGCCTACAATAAGTAAGTGTAAACTTTATTACGTAAACTGAAATTAGTAAATGTAACTACAGGCATTACCAATTGAGTTTGTAAAGCTTATGGGAGGAGATTATTGGAACCGAACAAAGGAAACGTTAAATCATGAAAGCGGAATAAGCTGTACAGCATGGCTACGAAGTGTAAGTGGTGAAAGTGTTGTCACTGACGGATGGATAAGTATCGTAAAAGGTCTTGAATTGACAAAGAACACCATCTTGGTTTTGAGGATAATCAAAGAAAAATGTCTACAAATACATTGTTTCATAGAAAACGTTTGTGATGAATCGTTCTTGACAGTCAACCGTTACGGAGATTTAAAGATCATAGTAAGTATAGTTATATGTTAGTAGGAATTTGTTTTTTGTTATACTTGTCAGCAAATGGAATAAATGAATATATGTTTATAAAATATTACACGACTTTTCAGGTCATTCCAGAAGCTTATGTGAACAAATTTTACTGTTACTGCCCAGTAAAAGATTCTTATAACATACGCAGCAGGTCAGTGTTGGAAAGTTGAGACCGAAAAAATAAATGCATGTTACGTTTTTGCTAAAGGTGTCCGGAGATGTTTGAATATATTGACATAGAAGACGGTGATATACTGATGTTGATGAAAACAGACAACGAATCGTTTAACTTGACACTTTATCGTAGCGGAGTTGAGGTTGTTTTTAGAAAGAAGGAGACAACTAAAGACAACTCAGTTGTTGAAATACCTAAACACACATACTATGAACACTTCAACTTTGTAAGTAATTTAAAGTAAGTTAAAATGGTTTGCTAGTCAATATGACTTATTTACGGATGTTATCGTATAACAGATCTTCACTGATCAAGAAGACTCAATAGACCAATTGATTACTGGGGTAATGAGTTTACATGTTTTTACAATACAATATATTGATCCTCAGATGATAATGAATTTTAAAAATCTTGGATGCAGATGAATGATGAGAAACATGAAGTGAATAAGAAAAGTGTTGGAAAAGAAAAGTGTAAGTCTGAAAGAAGGAGTTTTGTAAGTGAAGGAAATAACAACCAGACAAAAGAAGATGTAAGTCTTTGAAACATAATAACGGATAAGTTATTTGTTCATATTATTATACATACTTAGTTGACGATTGTAGTTAAATTTGCTTTAATGTTACGGGCTGTAATAACAGGTTAAAAAGAAAGGTAAACAAATTGCATCCGATTCTACATCTGAAGAACCTAAACAACTGATATTCTGTACAACTTATGATCATTCTACCGTGCCAGCAACTGGACGATAAACACATGATCGTTTGGTAAGTTAAGCATAAGTTAAGAAAATATTCCAATAAATATTTCTTATACAATAACATATATACTATATATATATATATATATATTGAAAGAAAATGCATGTTTGTAATGATAAGGTTAACAAAAACGGAAAAAGAGGTGGGATGGCGTTGAAGGTAAGCAATGTAGACGAAAAACGTGTTGCACGTCATAATGATGTTCAAGAAAGTGGTGCGTATCGATTCAACAGGAAAGCAAATTATCGAATGGTATGTCATTTCTGTTATTTAATGAGAACAATTTACAATACCATTCATGAGGCTATTTATACGTACAGAATTACCAGTTAAACACATAACAATTGAACTTGGTTTGCAACAAAAAACCTTAAAACAGTTGTTTTTTTTAAACAATAAAGTATAACTTCACTTATAGCCTTCATAGAATAACTATAATAGATAATACATACTAAATTATGTTAATTCGTAAATTAACAATTGATATTTGTTGCTGCTGACAATTATATTCCAACACGGTTAATATACTTGTTAACTCTAACATCAATGCAGCGATTACCTATAGACGTAAACAGGGCAAGGCTAACAAAGAAGGTGCATCAGATGAATGTCAGAAACATGGATGGGAAAACAGTTGTGAAGATAGTTAAGCGACAGAAGGATGGAAATGGATTTAGGTATGCGATTGAAGGGTGGCCAAGTTTCATGAAGGAAAATGATATTAGCGCGGGTGACATTATGCATTTGACTTATGTAGAATCAGGAAACCTCCTCATGTTGACGCATGTGGATGCAGTAAGCCAAGCTTAGCAGTTAACGTTATCTGCTAATGATGCAGATGACTGCGTATATAAACTAATGCCTTTTATCGTCATCGTTTGATGGTTTTTGGTTGGACATGTTGGTACAGTTTATTGTGTTTTTTTGGTTGGTTGGTAGTCTAACCTTGATGACAATTATTAGTATATTAGGACATGAATGACATATTTTGTTTAGAATTATAATTTGTAAACGGTAGTCGAAGTTCATGTTTAGTTATAAATTTAGTTGTGTTTTCCTATATACAAAATTAGAAGTCTTATTGGTAATATTTCCATCATCCAAATACACTGCATATTTTAATATCATAATGACTTCTTATCCAACTATTAAGAACATCAATATGTGTCTCCATAAATAAGTGTCTCCATATTTAAGATAATAATGACTTTTTTATGCGATTGCGATTAGAAACTACAACTATTCTTGTATTGTCATACATACTAAATTAAAATCTTACATCTAATTCGCACAATTTAAAATGAATTAGTTATTTGTAAATTGATAAACGTAGAAATTAATAACACCATTAGATGAACTTAGATAAGATATATGAAAGTTAGATGTTTACAAAGTGTTAAAAAACTACTGATAACAAACAAACGTTGATTATATTTATTGGCATAAAATATTACACACCAAACATATTATAAACATAATAGAACAATTAAAATAACACATTAATTTCGAATATTGATTCTCCATATACAAAAAATACCAACCAAAAAAACAACCACAAACATAATACTATGTATATAACACAACTAGGTTATCACCCGGGTAGACACCCGGGTAGGAAAATTTAAATTACATAACAATTTCAATTAAACTACTCTTCTGATTCATTAATTAAGTTAAAGTATATGAAAATAATACCTGGATATTCAAAAAGCATGGCTTACACCCTAGAGGTGGTAATTTTGACCCATTTATGAGAAAACGGGTCGATTTGGAATTTTGGACTATATTTTATGTCTAACGGGGTCAAATGAGTAGAACCTTAAAATTTGGTTAAACTGGATGTCATTATACAATTAACAAAGCAATAATTATTCATGAAGATCAAGACTAAATTCATGTAGTAAGTTTTATATTTTATTTTAATCACTAAAAAATGCCAGCTGATAAAGTTAATCTATCTTGTACACTTAATTTACACAAACTACAAAGGCCTAGAAAAAAGTATCGCTTTTTGGTTATCAATGTGCTAACTTGAAAAGGAGAGATGTTGGATGAAAGTAAACTTATTGAGAACTCACAATATTGTGCATCCCGTTTTGAGGTTCGCCCTGTGGGTCCCTTTGAACGGTTGGAAAACTCGCCCTGGTACCTAAACTCATTTCTGCCAAAGCTTCGCCCCCCGAAATAAGCACCACGACCCCTGAAACCACCACCTCTTCCAGAAGGGTACCGTCCTCTTCCTCCACCGCCACCACCAACTGAAAAATCAAAATAACATCATTAGGCCACCAATGAATCAAACTATTCTGAAGAATCTATACCTAATAAACAACTCTTGCTGAACGGATTCCCAGGTTCAACCCAAACCCGCGAATTTCGTGTTAGGTTCGTGTTATGTTTTCTAGTCGTGTGAGATATTTACCCTTAGGTGCATGTTAAAAGTAATTGTATAATAATAAAATGAAATATACAAACACTAAAACTGCAAAATAACTAATTCCATTACCTTTTGCAAAAGACGGCTACAAATATCCAAATCAAACATCAATGGTCCAAGAAAGATCAAACTTTTGTGCTGCTTGAATATACATAATCAAGTCACAAAAAAATAAACAAAACGATAAGTCGAAAATCATGGTCAAAATTGTGATCAGAGGTGTGATTACTGCCCGGGTTCAGCGTCTTTACTTGGTTGATGAGTTGATCTGCCACCGCCATTCTGATTGACTCGTTATTCTCAACAAATTGATTTTAATTTACAATGGTGAAACCGTCGCAATTTGGCTCATAGTTTGACCTCAAAAGTCAAAACTGATCCAAACTCTGACTGAACAACTTTAAGACTTTCTTATATTTGTTTGATTATGAAAATTGCGAAATTTGGCTTTGAGATGTAACAAATGTATCAATTAGAACCAATAACAGATAGAAATATCATACATGTAATGAAGCAGGGTAACCCTTTTATAACAAATAACAAACATTATATCCTCCATCTCAATTCAATAAAACTATATTGCACTTAGCATCTTTTCTGTTGATATCACCAATAAGTAGAATCCTACTCTATCAAAGGTATAACTGTAAACAAAACTGATACCATCGGCAATTCCTTTTAACTTCATTGTCAACGTGATTTGATTGTGGCATGACCAGTGTCATTCAAATGTTTATGTAACTTGGTCCTGCCACATAAGCAACCATAATAGGCCCAACTGCCAACAGATACAACAAATAAAGTCTTAATTCTTAACCTTATACCTTGAATCAAAGTCTGCTCCTCAAGTATCACATTCATTCCTAGAATTTCTTGATGTTGCCTGTAATCAGACAAGACATAACATTATTTCAGACCAAACATTGTACAAATTGAAAAACTACTTTAACATAAACACGCATTGGTAAAGAGAATCTTAAGTGATAGCCGCAATACCTTCTGCTTCTTTCCTTTGGGGAGATTTTTCGCTTTAGATTTTGCCTCCTTTTTACTGGTAACTTTAACCGCAAGAGCTTGCTTTGAAACCTTACTCTTTCCGGTGGGCCCATCATCTCCTCCGCCATTGTTCTCATTGTCTGCACAAGATGGTTCCTCCGTGTGTAATCCCTCCTCACGTTTCTCATCCACCTCAGCTTTACTACTTATCTCCGGTTTATCAATTCTTTCCTGCCTCTCATCTTTCTTCTACCTTTCACATTATTGTACTCCATCAAGTCCACCTCTTCTTCGGCTTCAACTTCAACATAAACCTTCTTCGGCTTCCTCATCGATCCAATATTCTTTCTGTTATTTAACATTGGTAATAAGTAAAAACACTAATTAATTTAATTTTAAAAATCTCATAAACATATTACATTAAAAACCCGAGTCTAAAAAATTAATTAAATATTAACTTACTCCAATAACTTGAAACCCTTGCTCTTTAGCACAAGCACAAAATGGCTGCAAATTTCCCACTATACACAACATAAGAAATAGAATAAAAGGACGTTCACCCTCAATTTGAAACCCTTGCTCTTAAAATATGCCATTCTTATAGGTCCCTTCACCCTCAATTTCTTGTCCTTCGATCCACAAATCATATCCGTGTATACTTCAAAAGAAATAGAATAAAAGGGCGTTCATCAAAAAAAAAAAAAAACAAAAAACGATTACAGATTGGCAAACTAAAGATAAAATAAGAAAAAAATGGAAAGGGTAAACTTACACATTCAGACAACTAATCTTTCTTGCCTATAGAAAAATATGAATAGTTTAGCAAAATGATGGAATGTTGGGAGTTATTTTAAAGAAAAAACCAGCTACATAAAACATGTACCTGGCTAAACCTCTAGGATGAAAATGGTATTCTACTCTAAAAAAATAAGAAATGGATTTTTTGCGGATCAAATCAACCTTTTCGATTGCTACCTTCAACCTTTTCGATTGCTACCTCTAGTCCTCTACCTCAATAATTCATGCATGGGAAGAACAATACCTTGTAAAAATTATTCATGATAATAAACCCGTCTTGTGTATTCGTACGAATAGTCTGGAGTAATGCAGAACCATCCAGCCGCAACATCTGAGAAATTTCACTTGTTTGGAATGTGAACGACTGAGGTGTGTTATATAAAACTCCAGACTCTCCAAACATTTCTCTCGACACAACCTTTCCTATGATCTGCAAGTTAACATTTCAGTACTAAGGTTGTTTTCTTGTTTTCCGAACTGACCAATATGACTACGATACCTAATCCTGTCCGTCTTTTTGGCAATTATATCCTACCATTGGAAAATGGATTACCAAAATTAATAGAAGATTTGAGATGCTATTCATGCAATATGTATGTAGGTTCACTTACCACTGCTCCAGTAACCAGTATGTACAAATTTGTCGGAATCTCATTTTGTAGAATCACGACTTCCTTTGGTGGAAAATACTCTGCTTCCATTTCGGAGACCTTTTTCACAATACAGTACAATCATTAACCATGTGAAATATGCATTGACACTATTATTAAATAATGAACATGATTTACCAGCTGGAAAAGGCCTTCATGGGAAATGCCGCAAAACAAATGGACGTTTTGCACAATCGGGTAAACGAGATGGCGTGAAATGCTTGCACGGATGGCTTTCGGCAGACAGTTTAACGTATCTTGCTGTTTTAACCAGCGTGTTTTGTAATCAAAACAGATGTGAGATAGTATTTGGTCTCTAATCTGTGCTGGAAGATGATTCCGTTTCGAAAATTCTGAAGCCGCTGTGACTTTATCCGTATACATCAAAACGTTTGTCTTAGAAGTAGAATTCACGACTTTGAGAAAAATGGTTACTGCCACTAAGATAACTTACAAAATCTCTCGTGTTTCCGCTCCAATGAACGACAAGATTCGTCATGTTCCCGATTAGGTAAGCTGTCAAGCCCAAGTTGAATAGCATATAGCAGATAGCGAACACCATTTCTCTTGTATTCTCAGCGTGAAGATCCCATAACCGGTAGTTGTTAGAGTCACGATTAATACTTTATAACCAAAAAGATAGTTGATACAAAATTCATTTAATTCGAAAAGTAACAAATGTATGCCAGTGCAGTTGTATTCAATGATGACATATAATATCATTTGATCTAGTACCAAATTTTAGTATAATATAAATTGATCTAGTACCAAATTTTTATACTTATGATCTTAGGGAAAGACTATTGCCAGCTTACCAGATTTCTTAAAAGATTTAAAACAACTGCTCTCATTGAATCCATATCTCTTTTATTACATACGGCTTCTACCTACAACATATGTGTATTCAAATTAAAATCCAATAAAATATTATTTTTTAGACCAAAAGAAAAAAATAACATAGTAATTTGTATTAAACCTGGTTCATATAGCAAACATAGAAATCCCCATCCAATCAACTTCAGGATCTTGATACCAAAACGAAGCAGCCGGTGACATCTCAAATGTTCATATTCCTTAACCTTCAAGCCACTTTTCCAAGAGGTGTTGTGGTAAAAATAACATCAATATAGATAAATGTTATGTCAAAAAAGATATGAACTTATGCTATTGTTAATATATAGGTTAATTGCTTTTAATAAATGGACCATGAATATATTAGAAGCAGATTACTCGCCATCCACCAAATGTTATCGAGATTAACCACACCAGAAATTGAGTGCCGAAACAAAACCTAAAATATATCAAAATTTTAAACAGTTCACACAACAGAGGATTTAAATGGAATCGAAACAACTAAATGTAAATTTGCAACTCGTAGATCGGAATTTTAAACAATTCTACACAAGAGTAACATAACAACTATTTTGTGCACCCGTGTCATTATAAACATACCCTTTTATGTGATTCTGGGGACGATTCTATGGCGTCAAGCGTCTTCAAAATGACCTGCAAAAATCCTTGATTCTGAATAGATTCGAAATCCGCTTTGATGTTTCTAATCTAAAAACCTACAAAAATAATCTTAAAATTTAGGAAATAACACAAAAAGCACCTTATTCTTTATTTTTATAAAGTAGACCTTTTTTCTTTATTTTTTCTAAAGTGGTGTTACTCTATTATTAGTTGTTCTCTTTTTATTTCAAACACTAAACACATTAACATATATGAAAAACATCAAAGATGATTCAAAATTTCAGTTTCAGATAAACATCAGAACGTGATTTTGAATGTTTGACTGTTTAAAAACCCTAACATCGTTTAAAATAAACACCACAAAATCACTTTTTAAAATGTTTCAGATGAACATCATGGAATCATCAAAAGAATTTCAAGTTACAACAGTAAGAATGGAGAAGAAAACATACCTTATGCTCAGTTTCTTTAGATTGAGATTTAGGGTTTTAAGAGTGAAAATCTGCTAAACGATATATCGATGACAATCTGGTAAATGATAGAACAATTTAACCAAACAATGAACCTGATCTTACCATTAAGACAACAATGGCTTCGTTTCCAATAGAGAGGGGAGATTTAGATCGAGATACATGGATCTGAGATAGACAATAATCAACAAAAACAGTTAACCGAATCACTAAAATCTTCAACTTCATTACAATTAAAAAAAAACTAACATAATCAAGAATCAGATTAAAGTTGGTTGAAGGAATCATACTTGTGATTGAAAGGAATCATACCTATAATCACAATCGGTTATCAAAAAGTGAAATCAATATAGATACAACCCCTATTAACTAAACAGATTTGGGTACCTGATTATTGAACCATTTGATGAGAATATGATTGATCCAGAAGAGCGAGATGAAGGAGGCTAGGGTTTAGAAAGAAGCGTCCTTTGATTTGGGTCAGAATAGCCGTGTTGAATGAAACGAATGAAGGATTCACGATGCTCAGATGGAATTCATTTGGAAAGACATGTGAAGAGATGATCATTGGAATGGAGATGGAGAATGGAGATGGAGGCACTCTAGGGTTTTGGAAAAGAAACGCACGTACAAATAAAGTCGGGTCATAACAATAGGAAACGGATCCCGCCTCAACCCGTATACAAAAATCTTTCACCCAACTTTTTGGAGCCAAAACCAATTTGTAGAATGTATAAGGTTATGCCACATCATTTTTCAAGCCCCCATATCATGACACATCAGCCCTTATTTATCATGTTTATTATATATATTAGATGATAACAACAAACAACTAATTACAAAACCATAACTAAACATGTGGTGAAACTACAGTTTCAATATAGCTTGCACCTATAATGCCTTGTGTAAAGATGATAGGAAAAAAAACCATGCATCTTCTTTGCCCTTACGTTTATCTGAGCAACATCACCCCATTCGTGTACTATAATTAATTTGTTATTTCCATCAATGTACTGCACAGATGACCCTATCATCAACGGCATAAACACACGGGGTACAAAAGACACCACTTTCGACCAAGTATTATTTTGTAGACTCCCCAATTGAACATCTACACTACACATTCCAATACTAACCACCATATGAAGTTCATCTCGTATAGTCACCAACTGACCTATAGATTCCACACTCAATGTATCTGGGTAACCTACATTTTCTATTACCTTCGACTCAACATCCAAATGAAGAACCGCTGTGTTACCCATACACCAGAATTTGGTCAGCACAAAATACAAACTTTTCCTACAAAACGTCCCAACGGACCAACTATAAACAGCAATATCATATGGACTATCAATTAAGAACCTTGGAGTTGACCATGAACCTTCACTAAACGAATAAATGTTAACAGTCAACCTGAAATAAGTGCGTGTAATGTGCATAATTTTGTAATCACCAACAGAGTCAACACAAAACCCAAGACTATCATCATCCATATTGTAAAATCCCTGATAATTAGAATTTCTCAGCATCTTGAACACACGAGTTAGTGGATTCCAAACAACCAAATCACCAGTATTACATAAGCAAACACATACCATGCCATCCAAACTTGCTAAAAAGATCACATTACATGGATGACAATCGAAGGGGATGTGAATATTATTGCCTAAAACACATCTAGAAGATGCAACATCAACATAACGAATCGCACACGATGATTTGTCAAGAGCAATTATTTTCTGGTCACCTAATACTCACAAGAAACGACAATTATTCTTAGCAAACTCAGGAGTTGAAAGATAGGCTAACCACTCTTTAGACACAGCCTTGCACCGTATAACCTTCTTTGCTGGAAGTCTTGGAATAATCTTCATCAATATTAACAGAGATGTAAGATCCTTCATATTCACTTACGTATACTTTAATTAGAAATACTGACGTTGATACAGAGAGGAAGAAAACACATACGAAAAGCGATTCCTTTGAAAAATGAATACCTACATAGAAACTACCCCAATTAACAGTTGACACAGGTGAGTAAAAACTCCTAAAACTACGAGTAGTGGTGGTAAACGGTTTTCACATACTATGGGCGATAGGGGGTAAATAAAATTAAATAACAATATATATTAGAAACCGTTTCTAATTTACAGGTAAACATATACACATACATGGAGATACTTTTTAATCAATCACATACACGAATATACTTTTTATTAATCAATCTTATTTTTATAAATTACTGTGTTAGTTGTCAAACATTGTGTTATTACAATTGTGAAAATAATTACATCATAGATTTTTTGTGACATTGTGTTTTATATATTATTTTGTCCTTTTTATAAAAATATTGTTTTTTATGATAATTGGATTATTGAAAAATAATGAGAACCACAACTAAAAAATAGGAAGTTAGTTACACAATACAATATATAAAAATAGACACCTACAAAAAAATCAAATATATAGAAAATAGAATACCAATAACACAATGATAAACAAAACATAAGATGACAATATTCCAGAAAAAAAAACAATCCAGTAAGAACTATTCCTTAACTGGACATATTACAAAGTGGGAAGTTTCTAATTGTCCTTAACTGCACAATATGTAACCACTATTAAAAAAAGAATGAGAAAGACAACAAAAAGTAGGAATTAATTACACAATGTTATATTTAAATATAGACAACTACAAAAGAAATCAAATATATAAAAAACAGAAAAACAATGATACTCAAAAAACACAATGACTATACTAAAAAAATCATTCAACTAAAAACTAATCATTAACTGCACCTACTAAAACGTGGGAAGTTTCTAATTCTACGTAACTGCACAATGGTAAGGGCTTCCAAGCTGCTCTAAGGGCTTGGTCTCCAAGGGCCCATTGTGTTTTTTTTGGTACACCTTTTTGTTTTTAAAACACAATCACATGTAATCATAATTAAATACGCACAAAGCAAATATTAAAATCATACACTCTCAATGAATATTTAACATGATAATATAAGCACATTAATTAATAAAGATTCAATCTCATTGTGACAAACTATACCACACGTAAAAACAACCACAAACATCAATTACTAACTGATCAAAACAACGAAGAACAATAAAAGAACTACATAAAATAGCATAACTAAACATTTGGTGAAATTGTAGTTTCAAAATAAACAGATCCATTCACGCCTTGAGTAAAGATGATAGGCAAAAAAACATGCATTTCCTCTGCCTCTACAGTTACACCAGTAATATCACCCCATTCTTGTACTATAATGAACTTCTTATTTCTGTTGATATAGTGCACAGACGACCCAATCATTAATGGCATAGAAATAGTAGGTGGACAAAAAAATACTTTCGACCACTTTTCATTTTCAAGTTTCCACAATTCCATATTCACACTATAGAATCCGATACTAACCAACATATGGAGTTGATCTCGAATACTAACCAAGTGTAGCTTCCACATCCATTGTATCTGGGAATCCTACATCAGAAATTACCCTGCTATCAACATCTAAACGAAGTACACATGCGTTACCCACACACCAGAACCTGGTCAATACGAAATATAAACAATTTGCACAAAACGTGCCTACAGACCAACTATAGACGTCAACATTAAACGGACTGTAGTTTGAGAACATTGGAGTTGACCATGACCCTTCACTGAGAGAATAAATGTTAACAGCCAACATCGTATGTGTCCGTTTAATATGCATAATATTGTAATCACCAGAAGAGCTGACACAAAACCCAAGACTATCCTCATCCGGATTAAAAAAAACCTTGTGAATTAGAATTTGATAGCATCTTGAACACACGAGTTAATGGATTCCAAACTACCAATTCACGAGTATTGATTAGGCAAACACATACCATCCCATCCAAACTTGCTAGAAATAAAGTATTGCACGGATGAGCGTTGTAGGGAATGTGAACTTTATTACCTAAGAAACATTTAGGGGATTCATTATCCACATAACGAATATCACACAATAATCGGTTAACGGCAATTATCTTATGATCACCTAATCTGCGCATGAAACGACAATGATTCATAGCAAACTCAGGTGTTGAAAGATAGACTAACCAATCTTTACACACAACCTTGCACTGTGTAACAACTTTTGACGGAAGTCTTGGCATTATATTCATCAGTATCAGCAGAGACGGAAGAAACTTCACATTCATTGTCAATGTAGGTTAAATAACATACACTTTGACGATCTATACAACAACTATGAAAAGTGATTCCTAAGAAGATGAAAGTCCATCAAATAATATCACAAGCAGTAGTTAACACATGTATATTAGAGCTCCTACAATTACGAGTAGTAGGTAGTTATTAAATAGATAACTATAAAGATTTTTTAAATCGGTTAAATTTTTAGTACACATTTACATGAATTTTTTTTTTGGCCAATATTCAGTTGAATAATAATTTACATAAATAGTTATAACAACTTTTGACTCAGTCGTATTTTTAAGTATAATTTGGCAATTTTCTCTTATAAATACATACTCAAAATTTTTTGTTTCATTGTATGTGTTGCAAGTACTATTTGATTGTTAGTCTTCTTTCTGATTTTTCGTGTTTGGGTTAACATGTATCGTTATGGTCCGAATTTTATCATAACTATACTTGATCCGCTATCCCTTCAACAGGTACATACCTTTCCGTATTATTTGTTTAAAATAATGATTCGTATTGTTTTATCCTTTATTCGAAAGAAATTTGCCTTTTGTTTTTTGGTTTTCAGGCTATACCTATATCTATGAGTAGATTTATATGGATGAATAAGTTAGAATCTTCAACTGTTAGTCTTAAATTTGATGAAACGCATTCATGGTCTGTTGTTATCAAATTAATAGAAGATGTATTCTACTTTACGGATGGATAGTGTGAGGTTTTAAACTACTTCGGCCATGAATCTTTCTTCATGATTTTCAACTATCTTGGTGATCATACTCTCAAGTTCAACCTTTTCTCTCATGATCCAAATAAAGAGTTTGGAAAATCGTTTTGTAAAATTATTCAAAATCCTTTACAAAGTCCAACGGTACGTAATTTTCTTATAGATTTTATTTTTTATTTTTTGTTATTACGATTTATTTAAAAAACATAATACGCATAAATTTGTAATAATTATTTTTTTACAGGTTCTACCAAATACTTTTATTAGAGAACATTATGATTATCGTTCACCGGATAACATGGTTATACTTAATGTATCCGAGTATCATCAATGGGAAGTCCGTATTAGAAAGATTGGGCCATATTATTGTATTGCTGATGGTTGGTTTAAATTTATTGAAGATCTAAGGTTAAATCCTGGGGATATTCTGTGTTTTCAAATAAAGGACGTGAAACATTTTAATATTATCATATTCAATAAAAATGGTCGTCAAGTTTTGTTAAACAACACTCCTTTGATTGAGCAAGAATGTGAACATATTAGCAATGTGGAAGGTTATCGACAAGTTAGTGACGATCCTAACTATCCTTTTTTTGCAATGACAGTAACTCATCAATTGGTATTATACTATCCTGTTTTATGTTAATTTTTTTAGTGTTTTTCATTGAATAACATTTATATTTTTAACGTTCTTACAAAATGCAGATCCTTCCCAAGTTAATTACTGACTTAAGTGGTTTAAATGAGTTTTCTGAAGTAAAGATCAAAGTTGTTAAAGGAAATACTTGGGTTAAGAATCTTTGTGCACACAATATTGATGGTCAAAGAAGGTTTGTCAATCAATTTATTATCTTAGTTATTATTTCTCTTTTACCCAATGTGTATATATTACTAACAAAATTTTTCATATTTTTTCTACCATAGGTACGGTGTTGTTGGATGGCATGATATACTTCAAGCTGAACATATTTCCTTAGGTGAAGATTGTTTTTTCAACTGGTTTAAAACGAATTCGAGGTTATTGGTTACGAAACTCCAGCTAGCAGAAGTGTTACAGTAATAGAGCCTTAGTTTATATTGAAAACCCGAAAAACATATATATGTTACATTTACTTTTCGATCCCCTTTTTTTACGTTTGTAGTACGATGCGTTGGTTTTTTTAAATATTTAAATTCAGATTGCCATGATAATTTCATCCGTACAGTCCGTTTATGATAAGTAACACAAATCTACTTAAAAAGAATGGTATACATAACATACAAATTACTTAAAAAGTACCAACATAAAAAACACAATGACAAAAAACACAATTGTATAACATATATGTTTACACACAACACAGAGACTTCACGCTTACTTTTATTTTTTACATCGGACATGTATTTCACATTGACTTATAACAATTTTACTTAAAAACTCTATTCTGTCATTTCACCAGATATTTTTTTTTTATTATAAATTGATTTCTTACATAATTGTATTTCATATATAAGGTACAGGATCAACAGAAAATGCCCTAATGGTTATTTCTTAATATATAATTTAAAATTTTCTTTCAGATGTTGCATGCTGCAACTAAAATTGGTTCTATGGGTGCTGCAACTCAAATTCATCCTGACACGAATATTAATACACCTTTAAAATAAATATTAAATATTATTTTGTTACATTGTTTAATTAAAATTTTTGATTTTTAGAGGTAAATTAGCTTTACTTTTTTTTATTGTTGCCAGATAATACATTGAAAACGGGATAACTGGATTTAGTAACATATTTTATGTTGTCTATATTTTATTGCACATGTGTTATTCATTAATTCGGACAGTGGAACCATTGCCTTAGACATATTGTTATCAGCATCATGTATTCTTATCGCACTTTTGATAGAATTAATATTACATGTAATATATGACATACAAACACATACACAAAAATAATGACATAAAAACACAATGAAAAAAACACAATTGTATAACATATTTGTACACAAGCAACACACGTTTTTTTTTTTTTTTTTATAAATTATGAAAAAAATTAAAAGTTAGTAAACTCAGATAATCCTGGATCTGGATACTAACACTAAACGGTTAATGGCAGGAACTGTTACATAATGTTGAAACTGCTTGGGGAAACGATGCGAATAACTGAAGAGACACACGCTTACATACAGTTATTACTACACACACAAACCCATTCAGTTAACATGGGAAACTTAAACTGATACACGCTTTATTACGCATAAATCAACGAAAAATATTAATAACCTTTGTAATTATAACATAATAATCCAATCGCTTTACCGCCTATTTAATTCCCTACCCTTGATCACCTATAAAATAAAATAACCCATAACACATCACCTATCTTCTAACACTAGCTCGAAACACCTCTACGTTCAACACAACTACAATCATGCCTAGATCACACTACCATTTCGAAGACACAACAGAGGCCAAGAAAACTATAACCACTGCACACTTTGTAGAGGATCAAAAGGATTCAGAAATCTTACGAATGCTACAGAGAATGCATAACACCGCCACTGGAGATGTAGAGAGAAACAAAACTAACATGAACTACAACATTCTGGAGTATATTTCGAATGGGCTACAGAACGAAGATCAAATAAAGATTATATAATATCTGGATAAACAGTTACAGATAAAGAAAAACATAGCAGTTT
This sequence comes from Helianthus tuberosus, assembly GCA_030545235.1. NCBI lineage: Eukaryota > Viridiplantae > Streptophyta > Magnoliopsida > Asterales > Asteraceae > Helianthus > Helianthus tuberosus. Next base: position 147,336,414 of record CM060411.1, on the reverse strand, counting down.
CGTTAGAAGAACTCAAGGATACCTTGTCGGAGTACCATGAAGACGAAGAATGAAAGAGTTACTATAATGAAGAACTATTAGAAACGTTTCATGATTACTTTTTTTTTTTGATCGCTCATGTATTTGACCTTCTACAAGTGTATCCTATCTACTTAATGTAATAAATTTATTTAAATATTGATACTGTCTTTAACAAATTTACCTAATGACTCTATTTTACCATTTTACCAAAAAATTTATTTGTTTTGCTTAGAATTTAGATGTATTACATAAAGTAACATATAACAAAACACATGATCAAGTAACATATAGAAGTATGTATACTAACTGATTGTAAAGTATTAACACTGCTATAGTTAATAAACGTTTATTTTCTTACATAACTTGTGTTAGATTGCTCTACAATAATTAGGTTGATTATTATACATGTAGAATATCAATAAATATTAGACAGTAGATACAACGCATTTCTTAATTTACAAATGCTTGTTGATATTACAAAAGAATTGTATTTAACGTATACCATTGTGTTATTGCCATTGTGTTAATAATAACAATGTGGTTTTGGGAAACATTACCATAAATACTGCATTTTTGTTATATATTATATTTGTTAAATATTACTCTAATGTAAATTTCTCTATTACAAAAGTAATTAACTATTATCTACACACAAATTGACATCTATGAACATTAATAACAGCCTAATACGAATAATAGTCACACAAAATACACCAGTCAAAGGCTTTAAAAGTAAATACAAAAAAAAAAAACAAAGAAAACAAAAGATTTCGCAATCCACAAAAACGACATTACAAGGTACAAGCATAAAGTTAACAAATTACTTGAACACACAAACATACTAACTGCATTAAAATAAAAAAAAAACATAAGCATAAACCGTTTATGGAAAGGGAACAGACAACGACGGAAACAAACTACTTCTTAACGCGTTTCACCTTCTCCGAATTATTCCTAAGTCTCTTCTTGTAGTTCCCTCCAATTTGTTTAACAACCATACAACCACCAACCGTTGAATTAGACATATTGTTGACAGTATCTTGCACTCCTATATGACTTTTGTTAGAATCAGTCATTTGATCATATTGAACAGCACCCTACATGAAACATAGACAACATGAAACACTTCTATAATTTCTAAATTATTAAAATGATATACAAAAAACCAGTTACCTCTTTATTGATTTGTCTGGCAGAGCCCTCATATTGCTCAGTACCAACAATACCCTAAATGCAACAAACCAACATGTTACACTAAAAAAATAACCAACATAATAACATAAAAATTAAAACAATTTATTCACCTCCATCGCAGATTGACCAAAATTGTCATCATGTTTCTTATCATTACCAATATCCTGCCATAACAAAACAACCAATATTACATTCAAAGTACATAAAAAAATAACCAACATAATAACATAAAAATAAAACAATTTATTCACCTCCATCGCAGGTTGACCAGAACTGTCATCATGCTTCTTATCATTACCAATATCCTGCCATAACAAAACAACCAATATTACATTCAAAGTACATAATAATACACATCCAAATAAAACAATCATTTACCTGAACTCTCACTTTAGTAAGGCAATCATTTGCCTCCGTATCAATAATAACCTATATATTACATCAAAATCAATTTCCAGCTAACTAATACTATAAAATTTAAAGAAAAATACACTTTACCTCTACTTCAGATTGCAAATGGTTACAAACTGTCTTGTTATCTCCAATAATCTAAATGTAACATATGAACCATTAATCAAATAACAGTAACAGTAACCTATATTACAAAGTTAATATAGTCATGAATATAATTAAAAGTTTGAAATTCACAAAAAACCAAACCACAAATACATATTGAAAATAAAAAACAAAATACATAAAGGATTACCGATGACTGCGTTGACGGTGTAACAGAATTATCAACTAATGAGCTAAACACTTCATCAGCCATCTCCCATTCAACATCTTTGATCTTTGCACACATTTCGGTTTCTTCATCAATTTGAAGAACACCAGCTGATGGAGGATTGGCAGCGTCAACAGTTGTAGATATAGACCTAGGCTGTATAAGCACATTGATATCATCTCCGAGGTAATGTTACTATTATTAAACAAACCAACTTACTAAGGCAAAGGCACTTAAATCCAAAAAAAAAAAAAACAAATCATTTGCCTGTACAACACTTTGGGTAAGGCTAGCATCTGACCCATTACCAACAATAACCTAAGAAAACATATCAATAATTAAATTAACTCTAATTAACCATATTAAGTAATATTAAAATAATAGTAACAGTAACCTATATTACAAAGTTAATATACTCGTGAAAACAATTAAAAGTTTGAAACTCATAAAAAACCAAACCACAAATACATATTGAAAATAAAAAACAAAATACATAAAGAGTTACCGATGACTGCTTTGACGGTGTAACAGAATTATCAACTAATGAGCTAAACATTTCATCATCCATCTCCCATTCAACATCTTTGATCTTTGCACATATTTCGGTTTCTTCATCAATTTGAAGAACACCAGCTGATGGAGGATTGGCAGTGTCAACAGTTGTAGATATAGACCTAGGCTGTATAAGCACACTGATATCATCTCCGAGGTATTTAGAAACAGTAAAACGGCTGGAAAATTTAGGCGCCAAATTATAGGCATCGATCTTAATAACAAAAATAACCCTTCGAGAACATAAATTTTCATTCAAATACGATTCTATCCAATTTGGATCATCAACACCCTACAAAAAACATAATAAGCTATCAACACAACTGAACAAACTAATATATACTAAACATGCAAAAACATTCAACAACTAATAATTGTAAAAGGAAATGTAAAATAAACCTCTGACAAAGACTTGTTAACTAACTCATCAACAGTTATTTTAAGTAGAGATACTGCAGCTTCATTAAAAAGAACACATGTCATCTCATCATTGGTACCATTAGTAACACAAAGTTCCAATTTGTATCTGCAAAACGGAAATGATTAATAAAACGAAAAACAAACAACAAATAAAATATTAAAAAAACGTACACATGACGTGGATTGACAACATCTTCTTCACAGTTCCAACAAAAATAGTAAGGGTCAACCATTGACGCCTTCTTACGACATTTGTTACACTTAACATATTTCCAATCACTATGCATTTCCACACCACTTATGTTTGCATCAATGTTGAAAATTGTTCCCTGTACATAATTAAAAGTCAAAAACTAATGACTAAAAGTAAAAAACTAACAAAAAATAATTTATTTGTGTGTATTAGCAATACAATACCTCAGCCACATCTCCTGCTGTAAGAAGGCTGTATATGTTTGCAACACTCGCAATTTGAAAGGTGGCTGCATTGTCTTCATTTATAGTAATTTGAGGAGACTCACTGAAAACAAAAAATACAAAGTATATAAAACATAAAATAATAATGCATCTAAAAAAACATGCCAAATCACATAATTACATAATCCTGTAGGCATCAACTTCAGGTATAGAAAGATTCAAGTAAATTTGAGTCGCCACAGTTGTCATTAAACTTGTAGAACCTAATTCAATACAAACATTTAAACATAACTTATAAATAATCAATTAACAATGCAACATATCCTATACATAACACCATACCCTTGTAAGATTGAACTTTGCAAGATGACAAAATAATAACAACTGTATTTTTTGCATTTCTTCGAATATAATCATCGGTAAACTGATTCACCAAGTGTCCCCATAATGAAACATTCACCTTCATATCACTGAATTATATATATTTAAGAATGAGAGAGTAAAAATAAACAATATAGACGAAAGAATTAATATAGACAACACTAACATACTTGGTGTCAGAGATAACAATGTTTCGTACACCAGGATTGCAAGATGAAACAGATTCCAATTGATACTGAACAGAGCCCCATTCCCTAAGAACGCCAATAACATCTACACACACACACATATATATATATATAACATTAGAAAACTTGAAGAAAAAAAACTAACAGAATAAATTGCACACAAACCTGTAAGATATTTGTCATCATTAACACGATCGGCTAACATATTGAATGGAAGAAAATCAAACACATATCATCTGAAGACAGACGGATGCGTCGGACAAGTAGTAATACTTGTTGAATACAAGAACTGAATATAAATATCGCACTGCAATGGACGATACATGATACTATACTTATGAACAACAAACTTACGAATCCTGTAAACACATCCCTCTTTAAACGCTTTCTGAAATAACCTCAGCAAGTTAGATGGAATCTTTGCATGAATAGATGAACCCTGAAAAAACATATACATTTTATGATTAGATAATTACCAATGTAAAATAAAAAACTAAACAATATTGCATTAGAAAGAAATACTTACTTGTGCATCTGATAGAATCATGTCAAACGAAAGGATACGATTTGTTTTAGGGTAGAACGATGTCCAAGCACGCTAGACCAGCACATCAACTTGCCAGTTGTGGGTAAAAAAAGCAGGTAAATCCGAAATACTTGCACGATTCTTTTTATAAAGTAATAAGCTGCAATTATATATAAGACTGCAAACAACATCAGACATATAATCCATAACACTATAAACAAAGACTATACATATAGACCCATATATACACACACAAGGCTAATAATACTCAACAAAGAAAACATGTTATGTGACAACCCAAACCTTCAAGGTCAGTAACGTTCTACCTCAACTTATTAAATTGATCGATGCAATAAATTATTAAGTAACGTGGGACGATTGGACCGCACCTCAATTGGGCCGCATCGCCACACCCGAGCCCAATTCATCTTTTGTCGATTTAATCTTGGTAGCTCTTCTATTTTAGCTTGATCTTGGCCCAACCTTGTAGCCCAACTGCCCTAGTAATTGGTATTAGCATGTCAATCGGCCCACTTGAGTTGATAAATGTTATTAGAATCCAATTATTACGTATCTTCCTTAAATACAATAACATCACATAACAAACCCAAACCCTACTCCCTACTTCTTCCTTGTGTGCGAACGGCATAGATACCCCCCCCTGTTCGAAGTAAACACCTTGATCCTCAAGTTCTGGTTAGTGTTTCTCAATGATTGACTTTTATATTGTGTGATATTGTTATGTGTGTCATGAATATTTAGATGGTAAAGATAGGCTTGTTGATTGATATGTGAAAATTGTATGTGACCGTGGTTGTGACATGATCTGCTGGATGATCAAGAAACATGCTAACATATATATTTAATGTGTGAATTGGATATGTGCATGATTAATTAGGCTTGGTATATGGGCTGTAACAATATTAGAGGATGATCATTCTATAAAGAGGATTATATGAATTAAACCATGTGATAAACTGCTTGATTATTACTGATTCTTTATATGCATTAGACCGGTTGGGTTACCATCTGATTATACTCGAATTGATATAATAATAGTCATATATCACCCATGATAATGAACATGATGGAACGTGACCTATGTGATATAATTTTAATACTGAACCTGATTGGGCCCATGAGATCGATTATATGTGTGGATGATTAACATGACTATGATATCTTGAAATTAGGTAGTATACAATTGTTTTAATAATGGTCATATTAGACTTCACTGATGATAGGCAAGTTATGATTACATAATGTATGGCAAAATTATGTTAATGGTTATGAGTTCCGAATGATGTGTGATCGGCTGTTATGTGGTTTTGGTAGATTATTGATTGATGTTAATTTACTGTTGATAATAAATGTAATTCCAGAATAACACACATAACTAGATGTGGTCACAAAGTAAGTAGGGTAACAAATAGAGGTGTAGATCGGTGATGCTTAAATGATTTGGGTACGGGTTAAATGTATTGGGCCGACTTTATGGGCCAGCAGTGGGCCTGATTGCAACCTATGTAGTGGCCACGGTTGTAATTTAAATCACCAAATGGGTTGGGTTTGGTGAGGTTTTGGGTCACGAATGAAACACCGGGTTGTACAGTGAAATTGTTTGAATTGTATGATGTTGCAAAGCGTCTATGTGAGACATAAGTGTAATATGTGAAATGTATGAAAAAGCAAATGTTTAATAGATGACTATGTGTAATTTCTACAAGTTGTTATATGCAAGTGTGATGTGAATAAATGAGATTCTGACGGGTGGTGATCATCACATTAGGAAACTAATTGATCAATTTGGAATACGTGCACTAGTTTTACCGAGCAAAACCAAGGTGAGTTCACTGCTCTTTTCTCAAGCATGCATCCCGGGGAGGGATAACGGGTAACGTTCCAGGGAGGAACGCTTGTTTATTGGGATGTTTGTTATTGTACTCAGTATCTATCTCGTAAGACCCCTTACATCTACCGACAGTTGCCGAGGAGGCAACGAGGTTATTAGTTGATAGCGCTATTAGGTTTGGCACCCTCACACCGTACCGGGGAGGATGGTCGTGAACTAATTTCCTTAAAGCATGACCAATGTTTTGATAGAGACATTGGGGTTGGGCAATCACACATCTTGTAGCCATTTCGGTAATCGAGTAATAACAACTTCAAAACATCAAAACATCGAAACATCATATCATCTTGTTAACTGTTTATACACGTGACTGATAACTAAACTCGGTAAACAAAACTTTGAACTCACCAGCGTAGTCTGACACACTTGTTTGCATGCTTGTAGGTCGTTAGCTGTTATGCATTGGGACTTGCTGTCTGGAGCAGCTGGAGTGGGCATGGTCATAATGAACGTTTTTATCTTATTGGTTTATTGATACATTATTTTAGTATTCAAAACTGGTTAACTTTGCTTCCGCTGATTACTTGGTTTTCATTTAAACTTACAGACAGTATTTTATTTACAATCAAGTACTTTATCATTTTATTGAATGTGTTCGATATGATTAGTGGCTCGTTGTTAGATCGTCGCACTCCTAATAGGGACATACCCTAGGTGGGAATTTGGGGGTGTGACAGTTTGGTATCAGAGCCACCGGTTATAGAGAACTTGGTTTTAAAAACGTTTTCATAAAACCAGACTATAACCGAACTGATCCGAAATCGACCATGACACTCAGCTTCAGATTGCAAGGTTCGTCTCTTATTACTTTACGCATTACTTGTTTAGTAATCACACATTCATAGCATGCATGACACGATATGTTAGATACCATAGTACATTGATAGTGTAACGCTACCCCTCGAATCTTGTGAATCATAAACATGTAGTGCCTGCTTCTGTGCGGTGAGAAACTTCGAGCACAAGTTAAGAGGCATTGAGATGAGCATGCAAACCGCCTTATTATCATGGGTGCACACATAATAATAACGCGAGGTGCATGCAATTCCCAATAAGGCTTAACAAGTGTGAGAGGGATTCTTCCTTATTGTGTATGAACTTGGTAGTACATAGATATCAACGTGATAATTGACTTTCGCCTCATTTCAACTCCTAAATTGGTTCATTTCCATATATAGAAACATGAGTGGACGAGGACACGGACGTGGTAGCATCAACATGACTCAAGCTGAGCTAACAAATCTGATAAACACACGTGTGGCTGAGGCTCTGGTAGCCTACCAAGCTGGTATGAACTGTATCAAATACTTTTAATCCTGTATCGTGTACACAACTCTTACTCCTGTGTTGTACCTTCTTTCACCCAGCGCACCCGAATAACCAGCCTGCCTGCACGTTCAAGGCATTCATGGATTGTAAGCCACAGACCTTCAGTGGGACTGAAGGGGCTGTGGGGCTACTGAGGTGGTTCGAGAAAGCTGAGTCAGTGTTCGCTATGTGCAACTGTCCCGTGGGGGACCGCGTGAAATATGCTACAGGCACTCTCGAGGATGGTGCCCTGACATGGTGGAATGCCCAGGTTCAGTTGTTGGGCATCGAGGCGGCGAACGCCACTACTTGGGACGACTTTAAAGAGTTGATGAGGGAGGAGTACTGTCCTCGTGACGAGATTCAGAAGCTAGAAAACGAGTATTATGATCTGAAATTGGTGGGATCTGAGGTTGAAGCATACGTGAAGCGGTCGTATGAGTTGGCTGACTTGTGTCCGAATTTGTCTCGACCTATGTCTCGAAGAATTGAGTTGTTCATCAAAGGATTACCTCCACGAGTGAAGGGTTTGGTTACTGCCGCAAACCTCAATAACTTAACTCAGATTGTCCGTTTGACTCATAAGATTGTTGATCAGGAGGTAGAAAGTAATTCACTACCACCACATGTTTCTACTACTACTACTGCCGCTACTACAGCTACTACTCCTGCCACTGACGGTAAGCGTAAGTGGAATGATGTGGACAAGGCGTCCAATTTAGTACAGTCACAGAAGAAAGCAGACACCGGCAGTACTCGCAGCTTTAGCCAGTCGTCATCAGTTAATCAGAATCAGGGTTCTTATGCTAGGAAGAAACCCCAGTGCAACAAGTGTGGTTATCATCATTTCGGGCAGTGTGCTCGAACTTGTCGTAGGTGTGAAAAGGTAGGCCACGAGGCCAAGGATTGCAGGGCTCCACAGCCAAAGCAACAGAATCAGTAGTATCAGCGACAGCAAGGGCAGCCACCTCAGCATAATCAGGGGTTCAGAAAGGGGTGTTTTCAGTGTGGGGCCGAGGGTCACATCAAGCGAGACTGCCCTCAGCTGAATCAGAATGCGGGTAATAACAACAACACTGGGAACAACAACACAGGCAACAACAACGGGAACAACGGGGGCAATGTGGCGCGTGGGCGCGGATTTACTATTGGAGCTGGTGAGGCGAGGAATGACGGCAATGTAGTTACTGGTACGTTTTCAGTGAATGGTGTATTTGCTTCTATTTTATTTGACTCTGGTGCCGATTGGAGTTACGTATCATTGGGATTTAGTCGTCAATTAGGGTTAAGTCCTACACCTCTCGTAACGAAACACATAGTAGAGATAGCGAATGGTAAAATAATCGAAGCTTCGCATGTCCTGGTTGGGTGTAAACTCGATCTTTTGGGTCAGGTATTCGACGTTGACCTACTCCCCATTACTCTTGGAAGTTTCGACGTAGTTATCGGCATGGACTGGTTGTCCAAGTATCAGGCAGAAATTCTCTGTAAGGAGAAAATCGTGCGTGTTCCTCTCCCTAGTGGAGAATTCTTATCGGTTTAGGGTCATCGCAGTGGGACCCCGATTAGTATTGTTTCGTCAATGAAGGCTCAGGAGTATCTCCGTAAGGGCTATCCTGCTATTCTATCCCTTGTCACTGATTCGCAGACTGACGAGAGGAAGATTGAGGATCTTCCAGTTGTTCGTGAGTTTCCTGATGTATTTCCTGAGGAACTCTCTGGTTTACCTCCACATCGACAGGTGGAATTTCAGATCGATCTCGCCCCAGGAGTAGCACCGATTGCTCGTGCTCCTTACCGTCTGGCACCAGGGGAGTTGCAGGAATTGTCAAATCAACTTCAGGAGCTATTAGACAGGGGTTTTATCCGACCCAGCTCTTCACCTTGGGGAGCCCCAGTTCTGTTTGTGAAAAAGAAGGACGGGTCTTTTCGCCTGTGTATAGATTACCGTGAACTCAATAAGGTGACGGTCAAGAATCGTTATCCTTTACCACGTATTGATGACCTGTTTGACCAGCTGCAAGGGTCAAGTTTCTACTCCAAAATCGACTTAAGGTCGGGTTATCATCAGGTACGGGTTAGAGAGGAAGACGTTCCCAAAACGGCATTTCAGACGCGGTACGGTCACTATGAGTTCTTGGTTATGCCATTCGGGTTGACCAATGCACCAGCGGTCTTCATGGATCTCATGAACCGCGTGTGCAAGCCATACCTTGACGACTTCGTCATCGTTTTTATCGACGACATCCTAATTTATTCCAAGAACAAGGAGGATCATGAGCAGCATCTACGCCTTATCTTAGAGCTCTTTCGGAGGGAGCAGTTGTACGCGAAATTTTCTAAGTGTGATTTCTGGATACGGGAGGTACATTTTCTGGGTCATATCGTTAATGAGATGGGTATACACGTGGATCCTGCCAAGATCGATGCCATTAGAAATTGGGCGGCACCAACGAATCCTTCAGAAGTGCGACAATTTCTTGGTCTAGCGGGGTATTATCGTCGTTTTATTCGGGATTTTTCGAAGATTGCACAGCCTCTCACATCCTTGACACAGAAGAAAGTAGTTTATTCGTGGGGGGCAAAACAGGAGGATGCCTTCCAACTGTTGAAACAGAAATTGTGTAGCGCGCCGATTCTATCTCTACCAGAGGGTACCGAGGATTTTGAGGTACATTGTGATGCATCGATTCAGGGTCTTGGTTGAGTGCTGATGCAGCGCAACAAGGTGATAGCTTATGCCTCTCGACAGCTGAAGGAACACGAGAAGAACTACACGACCCATGACTTGGAATTAGGGGCGGTGGTCTTTGCATTGAAAATTTGGAGGCACTATCTGTACGGTACCAAGTGCACCATCTATACCGATCACAAGAGCCTTCAGCATATCTTCGATCAAAAAGAATTGAATATGCGTCAGCGTCGTTGGGTAGAGTTGTTCAATGATTACGAGTGCGCCATCAAGTATCACCCGGGTAAAGCTAATGTTGTAGCAGATGCTCTTAGCCGCAAGGAACCGAAACCGAAGCGTGTTCGTGCCCTACAGCTTACTATTCACTCTGATCTACCCACACGGATTCGTTCAGTGCAGGTCGAGGCCTTAAAGGATGAAAACATTGAAGCGGAGGGTTTGCGTGGTATGAACAACAAATTCGAGCAAAAGTCGGATGGCATTTACTATTTTATGGAGAGATTATGGGTTCCTCTACTTGGCGACCTTCGAGAACTGGTAATGGATGAAGCACACAAGTCAAGGTATTCTGTTCACCCGGGGTCTGATAAGATGTATCAGGATCTCAAAGTCTTGTATTGGTGGCCGAATATGAAAGCTATTATAGCCACATATGTGAGCAAGTGCTTGACTTGTGCTAGGGTCAAGGCAGAATACCAGAAGCCTTCGGGTCTGCTCCAGCAGCCCGAGATACCGATGTGGAAGTGGGAGCAGATCTCCATGGATTTTGTTACGGGGTTACCGAGAACACAGGCGGGAAACGACACGATATGGGTAATTGTCGATCGACTTACGAAGTCAGCGCACTTTCTACCAATTAAAGAAACAGACAAGCACTCCCAGCTCGCAGCGATATACCTTAAGGAGGTGGTTTCTAGGCACGGGGTGCCAACTTCTACCATTTCGGATCGGGATCCGCGTTTCACTTCGGAGTTGTGGCAGGCTATGCACAGGTCGTTTGGCTCGCGTCTCGATATGAGTACTGCGTATCACCCACAGACCGACGGTCAGAGCGAGCGCACTATTCAGACACTTGAAGACATTTTGAGGGCGTGTGTTATTGATTTTGGGAAGGGTTGGGAGAGACATTTGCCATTAGTAGAATTCTCCTACAACAATAGTTACCACACTAGCATCAAGGCAGCTCCGTTTGAGGCATTATACGGGAGGAAGTGTCGTTCACCTCTCTGTTGGGCTGAAGTGGGTGACAGTCAGATTTCAGGTCCCGAGTTGGTATTAGAGACATCAGAGATGATTGTGAAAATCAGGGAGCGTATGGCAGCAGCTCGGGATCGTCAAAAAGCCTATGCTGATAAACGTAGCAAGGAAGTAGTGTTCGAGGTGAATGATCGCGTTATGTTGAAAGTTTCACCGTGGAAGGGCGTTGTACGTTTTGGAAAGCGTGGCAAGCTTAATCCACGCTACGTTGGACCGTTTAGAGTTCTTGAGCGCATCGGTACAGTGGCTTACAAGCTAGAATTACCTGATGAGCTAGGTAATGTTCATGATGTCTTCCACGTTTCGCAGTTGAAGAAGTGTTTTGCAGACGACCCGCTAGTGGTACCATATCAAGAGTTGAGGATCGACGACAAGTTGCAGTTTGTCGAAGAACCTATTGAGATCATGGATAGGGAGGTCAAAGTACGCAAGCATAGTCGTATTCCGGTTGTTCGAGTCCGTTGGAACTCGCGGCGGGGACCGGAGTTCACATGGGAGCGAGAAGATCAAATGAGGCTCAAGTATCCTCACCTTTTTCCTAAAGACAAACCAGAATCTAGTAAAGCTGGTGAATCTTGGGATGAGATTCCTCTTCAAGTTGGGGATGATGTGACACCCGAGCAGAATCCGCAACAATCTTGATTTATCACTTCACTCTTTTGTGCTTACTTGTCAAATTTCGGGACGAAATTTCTTTCAAGTTGGGGATGATGTGACAACCCAAACCTTCAAGGTCAGTAACGTTCTACCTCAACTTATTAAATTGATCGATGCAATAAATTATTAAGTAACGTGGGACGATTGGACCGCACCTCAATTGGGCCGCATCGCCACACCCGAGCCCAATTCATCTTTTGTCGATTTAATCTTGGTAGCTCATCTATTTTAGCTTGATCTTGGCCCAACCTTGTAGCCCAACTGCCCTAGTAATTGGTATTAGCATGTCAATCGGCCCACTTGAGTTGATAAATGTTATTAGAATCCAATTATTACGTATCTTCCTTAAATACAATGACATCACATAACAAACCCAAACCCTACTCCCTACTTCTTCCTTGTGTGCGAACGGCATAGATACCCCCCCCTGTTCGAAGTAAACACCTTGATCCTCAAGTTCTGGTTAGTGTTTCTCAATGATTGACTTTTATATTGTGTGATATTGTTATGTGTGTCATGAATATTTAGATGGTAAAGATAGGCTTGTTGATTGATATGTGAAAATTGTATGTGACCGTGGTTGTGACATGATCTGCTGGATGATCAAGAAACATGCTAACATATATATTTAATGTGTGAATTGGATATGTGCATGATTAATTAGGCTTGGTATATGGGCTGTAACAATATTAGAGGATGATCATTCTATAAAGAGGATTATATGAATTAAACCATGTGATAAACTGCTTGATTATTACTGATTCTTTATATGCATTAGACCGGTTGGGTTACCATCTGATTATACTCGAATTGATATAATAATAGTCATATATCACCCATGATAATGAACATGATGGAACGTGACCTATGTGATATAATTTTAATACTGAACCTGATTGGGCCCATGAGATCGATTATATGTGTGGATGATTAACATGACTATGATATCTTGAAATTAGGTAGTATACAATTGTTTTAATAATGGTCATATTAGACTTCACTGATGATAGGCAAGTTATGATTACATAATGTATGGCAAAATTATGTTAATGGTTATGAGTTCCGAATGATGTGTGATCGGCTGTTATGTGGTTTTGGTAGATTATTGATTGATGTTAATTTACTGTTGATAATAAATGTAATTCCAGAATAACACACATAACTAGATGTGGTCACAAAGTAAGTAGGGTAACAAATAGAGGTGTAGATCGGTGATGCTTAAATGGTTTGGGTACGGGTTAAATGTATTGGGCCGACTTTATGGGCCAGCAGTGGGCCTGATTGCAACCTATGTAGTGGCCACGGTTGTAATTTAAATCACCAAATGGGTTGGGTTTGGTGAGGTTTTGGGTCACGAATGAAACACCGGGTTGTACAGTGAAATTGTTTGAATTGTATGATGTTGCAAAGTGTCTATGTGAGACATAAGTGTAATATGTGAAATGTATGAAAAAGCAAATGTTTAATAGATGACTATGTGTAATTGCTACAAGTTGTTATGTGCAAGTGTGATGTGAATAAATGAGATTCTGACGGGTGGTGATTATCACATTAGGAAACTAATTGATCAATTTGGAATACGTGCACTAGTTTTACCGAGCAAAACCAAGGTGAGTTCACTGCTCTTTTCTCAAGCATGCATCCCGGGGAGGGATAACGGGTAACGTTCCAGGGAGGAACGCGTGTTTATTGGGATGTTTGTTATTGTACTCAGTATCTATCTCGTAAGACCCCTTACATCTACCGACAGTTGCCGAGGAGGCAACGAGGTTATTAGTTGATAGCGCTATTAGGTTTGGCACCCTCACACCGTACCGGGGAGGACGGTCGTGAACTAATTTCCTTAAAGCATGACCAATGTTTTGATAGAGACATTGGGGTTGGGCAATCACACATCTTGTAGCCATTTCGGTAATCGAGTAATAACAACTTCAAAACATCGAAACATCATATCATCTTGTTAACTGTTTATACACGTGACTGATAACTAAACTCGGTAAACAAAACTTTGAACTCACCAGCGTAGTCTGACACACTTGTTTGCATGCTTGTAGGTCGTTAGCTGTTATGCATTGGGACTTGCTGTCTGGAGCAGCTGGAGTGGGCATGGTCATAATGAACGTTTTTATCTTATTGGTTTATTGATACATTATTTTAGTATTCAAAACTGGTTAACTTTGCTTCCGCTGATTACTTGGTTTTCATTTAAACTTACAGACAGTATTTTATTTACAATCAAGTACTTTATCATTTTATTGAATGTGTTCGATATGATTAGTGGCTCGTTGTTAGATCGTCGCACTCCTAATAGGGACATACCCTAGGTGGGAATTTGGGGGTGTGACATGTTACCTTTGAACAACCTAGTTTGACAACACCAATTACACAATACTATCAGCTAGCGATAATGGCACATTCTGATTCTTCTGCAACTCATCCACATCAAACCAAACTCAACAAAATGAGAGGAAAAATGAGAGCAAAAGTGCACAACAAGTTCAAGATGAGAGGATACACGCTCAAAGTAGAAGCCCTAAAGGATATCCTTTCGTTTTTTAGCAGTTTTGAAGTAGCGGAAGATTAAGCACTTGATCTCCTTGTTGATGAGCTTCATACAGTATCTCGTATGATCTCTAATTCTCTTTTGTAGGTTTAATTTTTTAAAATTGATGTTGTTGACGGTTAGATCTAGGGTTTTTTTAGGGTTTTTGCTGGTTTGTGGAATTGTGTGATATATTGGTTGCGTAAGTGGATGAATTTTGAGTTTGGATGTTTAAAATTGATTAGTGTATGGCGTGTTTGTGTTCTTGGTGAATTTTAATTGTAAATTGTTGCGTCAAAACCCTAAATTGATGAGGAATCTGTTTTTTATTTGTTATCATAACCACACATACACATTTATAATCTGATTTGCATGTAAAAAGTTTTTGCTGCCATTAGTTATAAAAACATGATTTAGTTTATTTTTTTAATTTTTTTTAATAAAAGAACGGTTTTAATAATTTTGTGTGTTTGGTGAAATTGACATGTGTGTTGGAATTACACAATCTCTCATCCTGATAGGGTGTTATTGTTATTGAGAAGGGTTGAATTGTTCAAACATCAACCCTAAATTCTCATCTGTTTGCACCAAGAACTATAATCACTATTATTCTGAACCTCAAGTGTGTTAAAGCGGTACCTAAGACCATCGCACCTCCAATATTAATTTACGTTCGGTGTTTTATGAAGAAGGGAAAATATGGGAGGTCATGTTGGACATATACTTACGAAACCATAATATTGAAGTTCTTCCACAATAGGCCAATAGCAAATACTATGCTGCTAGCTAAGTAGTTAACGTGGTAAACTATCAGATATCGGTCAAGGACCGATATTTGAGACATCGATTACGGATATCGGTGATTTTAATATCATGCTAAATCTATACTATATAATAAAAGAAATCAATTTTGGGACACTTGTCATCATATTAGGCCATATCTTATGGATAATTATTATTTAGTTTAATTAATCTCTTCTAATTAATTATAGATAACTCTCCTATTAAATATTATTTAGTTTAATCACTTATAGATAATTATTATTTAGTTTAATTTTAATTTAATCTACTCTAGAAAAAAAAATTCATAATTATTTATTAATGAAACATATTTTTTTAATAAATTATCTAACCATAAATTTTAAAATTTGTTTGATGAAAAGGGAACACACTCAAATATCTTATTTATTTATTAAGGGGATTTTAATTATTGTCTATTAGTTTATTTTAAGAAATTTATACATAGTTAGGTTCAATATATGTTTTGTCATATTATTATTATTAAATTAAATATATAACTTGATTGTTCGTACTTAGGTCTTAATTTGTTTGTCATATTATTATAATTAAATATATAACTTGATTGTTATTACTAACCACCTATAGTGTTCGTTTATTTTTTGAAAAATAGAGATTAAATTCAAAATTTTGATAAATCAGATGGATCATCAATATACTTTACTCAACATATTATTTTCATAATTTATTACTATCTAACTTTAAATATATATATAAAACAAAATGTTGC
Source organism: Helianthus tuberosus (assembly GCA_030545235.1). Classification (NCBI taxonomy): domain Eukaryota; kingdom Viridiplantae; phylum Streptophyta; class Magnoliopsida; order Asterales; family Asteraceae; genus Helianthus; species Helianthus tuberosus. The sequence continues at coordinate 147,320,095 of CM060411.1, read as the reverse complement.
AATACGTCGCTAAAATCAAGCTAAAAATCTAATAATTATGTAAATATTTTTTGAATTCAAATTATTTTCGGTAATGTGCGAATTATAATTGTAACTTTTTATTTTTTATTAAATATAATGTAATACGTAAATACAATGATAAGTATTATATAATATAATATATTTATTTTTGTATCATTTTCAAAGATTACATGTTTCTTTGATGAGTTTTATAATTGTAACATATATCATCTTTACATTAACTCATTTATGTCAATTTGGTATATAAACATCTCCATCTTTGGTTTGCATTTACAAGAAATATTTATTATATAGTTTAAATTGTTCAACCCATGTAACACACGGAGAACTAACCTAGTTTATATATATAGCAATTTAACGCTAACAATTCAATATACTCTCCTACCATTAACAAATTAACAAATATCATGCTAGACTTTTTGTCCAATTTTTAGTTTTATTATAAACAAAGAATGCATTAACTATGATTACATTTATTTTAATTACACAAATAGTCTATATATATATATATATATATGTGTGTGTGTGTGTGTGTCTGTGTGTGTGTATAAGGTAGATTAGGGCAACTCTCACAAACTCCTGCAATCCTTTATCGGTGTGTCCCCATTCTAGAGAGGAAAGAAATTGCAATGATTTTAGGTGGTGGTGAGGTTGTATTATTCATCCAAACAGTCACACACACGATTATTATTATATTTTTAATTTTACTTCTCAAAAACTAATAATGGTGGTGTGGTGGGAAGATATAAAATATTCACACCAATTTCCCGCCATTTCCATCACCACAAAACCACAACTTTTTTCATTTTCATTATTCATTATTCATTTTGATTCTTCTGCAACTCATCCACATCAAACCAAACTCAACAAAATGAGTGGAAAAATGAGAGCAAAAGTGCACAACAAGTTCAAGATGAGAGGATACACGCTCAAAGTAGAAGCCCTAAAGGAGATCCTTTCGTTTTTTAGCAGTTTTGAAGACGCGGAAGATGAAGCACTTGATCTCCTTGTTGATGAGCTTCATACAGTATCTCGTATGATCTCTAATTCTCTTTTGTAGGTTTAATTTTTTCAAATTGATGTTGTTGACTGTTAGATCTAGGGTTTTTTTAGGGTTTTTGCTGGTTTGTGGAATTGTGTGATATATTGGTTGCGTAAGTGGGTGAATTTTGAGTTTGGATGTTTAAAATTGATTAGTGTATGGCGTGTTTGTGTTCTTGGTGAATTTTAATTGTAAATTGTTGCGTCAAAATCCTAAATTGACGAGGAATCTGTTTTTTTTTGTTATCATAACCACACATACACATTTATAATCTGATTTGCATGTAAAAAGTTTTTGCTGGCATTAGTTATAAAAACATGATTTAGTTTTTTTTTTTTTAATTTTTTAATAGAAGAACGGTTTTAATAATTTTGTGTGTTTGGTGAAATTGACATATGTGTTGGAATTGCACAATCTCTCATCCTGATAGGGTGTTATTGTTATTGAGGAGGGTTGAATTGTTCAAACATCAACCCTAAATTCTCATCTGTTTGCACAAAGAACTATAATCACCATTATTCTGAACCTCAAGTGTGTTAAAGCGGTACCTAAGACCACCGCACCTCCAATATTAATTTACGTTCGGTGTTTTATGAAGAAGGGAAAATATGGGAGGTCATGTTGGACATATACTTACGAAACCATAATATTGAAGTTCTTCCATAATAGGACCATAGCAAATACTATGTTGCGAGCTAAGTAGTTAACGCGGTAAAATATCGGATATCGGTCAAGGACCGATATTTGAGACATCGATTACGGATATTGGTGATTTTAATATCATGCTAAATCTATACTATATAATAAAAGAAACCAATTTTGGGACACTTGTCATCATATTAGGCCATATCTTATGGATAATTATTATTTAGTTTAATTAATCTCTTCTAATTAATTATAGATAACTCTCCTATTAAATATTATTTAGTTTAATCTCGTATAGAGAATTATTATTTTGTTTAATCTCTTATAGATAATTATTATTTAGTTTAATTTTAATTTAATCTCTTCTAAAAAAATCATAATTATTTATTAACGAAACATATTTTTTTAATAAATTATCTAACCATAAATTTTAAAATTCGTTTGATGAAAAGGGAACACACTCAAATATCTTATTTATTTATAAAGGGGATTTTAATTATTGTCTATTAGTTTATTTTAAGAAATTTATACATAGTTAGGTTCAATATTTGTTTTGTCATATTATTATTATTAAATTAAATATATAACTTGATTGTTCGTACTTAGGTCTTAATTTGTTTGTCATATTATTATAACTAAATATATAACTTGATTGTTATTACTAACCACCTATAGTGTTCGTTTATTTTTTGAAAAATAGAGATTAAATTCAAAATTTTGATAAATCACATGGATCATCAATATACTTTACTCAACATATTATTTTAATAATTTATTACTATCTAACTTTAAATATATATATAAAACAAAATGTTGCAATACGTCGCTAAAATCAAGCTAAAAATCTAATAATTATGTAAATATTTTTTGAATTCAAATTATTTTCGGTAATGTGCGAATTATAATTGTAACTTTTTATTTCTCATTAAATATAATGTAACACGTAAATACAATGATAAGTATTATATAATATAATATATTTATTTTTGTATCATTTTCAAAGATTACATGTTTCTTTGATGAGTTTTATAATAGTAACATATATGATCTTTACATTAACTCATTTATGTCAATTTGGTATATAAACATCTCCATCTTTGGTTTGCATTTACAAGAAATATTTATTATATAGTTTAAATTGTTCAACCCGTGTAACACACGGGGAACTAACCTAGTTTATATATATAGCAATTTAACGCTAACAATTCATTATACTCTCCTACCATTAACAAATTAACAAATATCATGCTAAACTTTTTGTCCAATTTTTACTTTTATTATAAACAAAGAATGCATTAACTATGATTACATTTATTTTAATTACACAAATGGTCTATATATATATATATATGTGTGTGTGTGTGTGTGTGTGTATAAGGTAGATTAGGGCAACTCTCACAAACTCCTGCAATCCTTTATCGGTGTGTCCCCATTCTAAAGAGGAAAGAAATTGCAATGATTTTAGGTGGTGGTGAGGTTGTATTATTCATCCAAACAGTCACACACACGATTATTATTATATTTTTAATTTTACTTCTCAAAAACTAATAATGGTGGTGTGGTGGGAAGATATAAAATATTCACACCAATTTCCCGCCATTTCCATCACCACAAAACCACAACTTTTTTCATTTTCATTATTCATTTTGATTCTTCAGCAACTCATCCACATCAAACCAAACTCAACAAAATGAGTGGAAAAATGAGAGCAAAAGTGCACAACAAGTTCAAGATGAGAGGATACACGCTCAAAGTAGAAGCCCTAAAGGAGATCCTTTCGTTTTTAGCAGTTTTGAAGACGCGAAAGATGAAGCACTTGATCTCCTTGTTGATGAGCTTCATACAGTATCTCGTATGATCTCTAATTCTATTTTGTAGGTTTAATTTTTTCAAATTGATGTTGTTGACTGTTAGATCTAGGGTTTTTTAGGGGTTTTGCTGGTTTGTAGAATTGTGTGATATATTGGTTGCGTAAGTGGGTGAATTTTGAGTTTGGATGTTTAAAATTGATTAGTGTATGGTGTGTTTGTGTTCTTGGTGAATTTTAATTGTAAATTGTTGCGTCAAAACCCTAAATTGATGAGGAATCTGTTTTTTTTTTGTTATCATAACCACACATACACATTTATAATCTGATTTGCATGTAAAAAGTTTTTGCTGCCATTAGTTATAAAAGCATGATTTAGTTTATTTTTTTTTATTTTTTTAATAAAAGAACAGTTTTAATAATTTTGTGTGTTTGGTGAAATTGACATGTGTTGGAATTGCACAATCTCTCATCCAGATAGGGTGTTATTGTTATTGAGGAGGGTTGAATTGTTCAAACATCAACCCTAAGTGGTATTGGATGGCGGCGGTGCGAATGGTTTGATCCCCTCATATGTAAACTACTATTAATACATTAACCCGGCTACTTGGGATTGTATCCCTGCTGACTCAAACCTGACATGCATCAAGAAAGAAGCATATAATGATTCTTCTCAATTGAATAGACAGACACTTGCTTCATAGGACTCACTTGATTCGTCTCGGAAGTACTATTCGTTTGCAAATTCAATCTTCATTGCTTCATTAAAATTAACAAACGATTGCGTCTTTCAAACTCAAAGGAGATAGCATCGTTTTCCATTTCCGTCTTTCAAACTCAACGGAGATAGAGACTTTGAAGAGACAATCTGGAGGGTCAAACGCACAAAAGTGGCCCGTCGAGTGGGCATCTGGAAAGAAGCATATAAAGAACCTTCAAAAGTTAAACATATTTTATTAGCTATTATACCTCGTTTAATAGAAAGATAAGAAGGATGAGATATCGGCAGTTAGCTCGAAGAAGTTTCTCTCGATCAGGTGTTCCAATAGATTCCCCCTGTTAACAATGTACTGTTAATTGTTTCAGATGACATGCTTGGTAACAAAGAGGAACACTTTATTCTGTTTTATTTTTTTCTACTTTTAGAAAGGTTTGACCATGCCGTAGCATGTGTCATGTGTCATAAAACGGAACATAATCCCAGATTGTCTAAAGAAGCGCTTTTATCATGTGTGATCCAGAGGTCGGTCTCGGCCCTCGGGTGGGCATAAGATCCGTGGGCCCTATTGTCGGATCTGTGACTCTATTGAAGATATGATTAAGGTAAGCGTGCCGTGTCATGTGTCACAAAACGGAACATAATCCCAGATTGTCTAAAGAAGCGTTTTTATCACGTGTCATATTAGAGTAGTACGAGTCTGAGTCCATTTGTGGTTCGTGAATGTTTCCCATAGCCACCGTTTTCGTAGTAAAAAACGGTTGCGGTTTGCACATTCAATCTTTATTGCTTCATTATAATTAATAATGCGGTCTCAATTGAAGATGTAATTGCAAGACTGTTTGTCGGGCTTCCAATGCTCTCACAGAGTGATAAACCACTAGTTTGTTTTTTTTTATTTTACATACGATTTAGAGAAACAGAGAATACGTTACGAGATTCTTCAAGAATTAGAAAAGGAGAAAATATGGAACGACAAGGGTGTTGGTCTTTTCTCCCACGTGTGATCCAGAGGTTGGTCTCGGGTGGGCATAAGATCCATGGGCCCTATTGTCGGATCTGTGACTCCATGGAAGATGTGATTAAGGTAAGCGTGCGTATCATGTATCATAAAACGGAGCATAATCTCAGATTTTCTAAAGAAGCGCTTTTATCATGTGTGATCCAGAGGTCGGTCTCGGGTGAGTTGTGGTTGATTTATAGGAGGAGGTTATGAAACGAATATATGTTTTATGCGAATTTAAAGGACAATACTGACAGGGGTGCTGGTCTTTTCTCCCACTGTGCAAACTTGAAAAATCTGACCATAACACATTGTAGACCATAGTGGGCTTGAATGGTTTTAATATATTTCATCCTGGACCGTGATCTTCATATTCTTGGTTCAAGCAGTTGGTCGATGACATGATAGATAAACATCTTGAGGCGAAAGGAAAGGGATTTCGAGAAACCAAAGGTGTATACAGATCTCTATTCGGTCATCTTTCCAAGCTTTTACACACGAATATGTGGTTCCCAATTTGCGGAACATAATCCCAGATTGTATAAAGAAGCGCTTTTATCATGTGTCATATTAGATGCGTATCACGTGTGAGAAACTAGCTAGGACTAGACCCCTCAAGTTGTCATTTGATAATTACCCCTGTTTCCTACAATCACTGTTTCCAACTGCTCGAAATCCCTTTCGTTTCTCGGGTTCACATTCAACACAACACAACAAAAAATAAACTTCAAAAAATCAGTGCCTTGATACGCATCGTATAGGCCTATACGATGCGTTTCAAGCCCGCCGCTAGACATAACCTGCACCTGTCAGCCTACCATGTTTTTTACTTTATTTCAATACGCATCGTATAGACCTATACGATGCGTATTGAATTGAAAAGGTGTACGAATTTAGAAATCCCCTAAAGTAAAAATTTAGAGGTTGGATGTGAATGCTCTAACATATGATTTAGATGGTGAGGTTGTATTATTAATCCAAACAGTCACACAGGATTATTATATTTTTACTTTAGGATTATTACACACATCCTCCTATTTAAAACTCTAATTACATATTTACCAAGCCAAAAAAATAAATTACATATTTCTCCTCGTTAACCAAGTTACAAAGTTTACCCTTTTAAACATACGAAAAACCTAAGTTTTCATTCTAGAATTGGCCACTGCCAAATCTTCACCGGCGCCCACATCCCAATTGCCGCCAATCCTATCCTCCACTGCCGAGGATAACCGACGATCACAACCGAACCTCCGGTGACGAGAACTTTAACCGGCTTCAAAGCCTGCAGCGGAACTGTTACATGTTTGTTGTATGTGTAATAAAATGAGAAGGATAAGGGGTTAATATACAAATAATAGAAAGTAAAGGGATCAATAGTGTTGATTGTTAGTTGATCAGTTAGTTCGGTAATTAGGGTTAAATACTGTTGTAACCAATTGTATTGATCAGTTTGGAAATGAATTGAGCTTATTCCCTCTCTTACGATTCTTGTTCGATTATACTTCTAACATTGGTATCAGAGCTACTGATTCTCGGAGCTCGATTGATTCAATTTGATTCGTGGTTCACTGCAAATTCGTTCGATTCGTTCATTGAAGAATTGATCATTTGTTCGATTAATTCTGGCATCAAACGATGGAAACATTGGAAAAGTTCTGTCAAGAACACGCGACCACAATTGGAACTCAACAAGAAGTTTTAGAGCAGAATTCACAAGCTATTTTGCTGTTACAAACGAGTATGACGAATCTGGTAACACAAATGGCGGAGATCAATGAGAAGATCGATCGTATGGCTACCGAAAGAGGGGGTCATCATGATCAAAGGTTGGTTCGTACTGTAAGGTTGGATTTCCCTAAGTTCAATGGGGAGGAAGTTGAAGGATGGATTATCCGTTGCAATCATTTCTTCGCTGTGGACAGAACTCCAGATGTAGCAAAGGTCCATTATGCAATCATCAACCTAGAGGGTGCAGCATTAGAATGGCATCAAGGGTATTTTGACAGTCAAGATCGTGACATTGAAGATATAACATGGGAAGAATATTGCAGATCCATCGAAAACAGATTTTCAGAAAGGTTGTCACAAGATCCTATGGAGGAGTTGAAGAACCTTCATCAAACAGGTACCCTCCAAGAATACACTAGAGATTTTGATACACTGTTGAATAGGGTAAAATTGACAGATGAGTATGCTGCAAGTTTGTTTGTGGGGGGGGGGGGTTAAAACCGGAGGTTAGATGCTTGGTTAAGATCTTTAAACCTAAATGTATGAGGGATGCTATAGCCATGGCAAAACAACAGTCAGTGGTCTATTCTACCCTATTTGGGGATAAGGACACTAAGAAAAGTAATTGGGGTGGGAGCAGTAATAACACAACAGTCAAAAGTAATAGCATGGCTTCTACTAGTGGTACTAAATCAGTGGTAAATCCTGTGAACACTTTAGCTTATTACCTACACCACCTGCAAGTAAAATGGTGAAAAATGTTAAGAAAGTTCCTGCAAGGGTGGTTGAGGAAAAGAGAGCCAGGGGTGAATGTTTTTGGTGTAGTGAGAAATACACTCCTACTCACAACTGCAAGTACAAACAATTGTATGTGTTGGAACTATTTGATGATGGAGAAGAAGAAGAAAAGATTGAGGAGTCACATGAGGAAATTCAGGAGTCGAAACTAGATGCTCAACTCTCTATTCATGCACTATTGGGGGTTACTTCTTTTTCAACAATGAGGGTAGTTGGAACAATTGGAACTAGGCAAATGCAAATTCTAATCGACTCAGGGTCTACTCATAATTTTGTTGATTTGAAATTAGCAACAAAGTTACAATGTCATACTAAGGAACTACCACTCATGAAGGTGAAAGTAGCTAATGGTAAGGCCTTGGAATGTAACCAGTTATGCAAGGACTTTCAATGGTTGATGCAGGGAATTTGGTTTAAAACTGATGTTTTCTTACTACCCTTGGACAATTATGACATGGTTCTTGGAGTACAGTGGCTGCAATCATTGAATGATATTGTATGGAACTTCAAAGAGCTAACTATGCAGTTTTTGGTGGGGTAAAAAACAATTAAGTTGACAGGGGTGACTCAAGATGGGGTAGCATTATGTTCATTGGAAAAACTGTCAAGTTTACTAATGCAGCCTGGTGATCATATGAAAGTGCAAGTGTTTAGTATGCAAATGGAAGGGACTGATACATTCCATTACCAAGCTAAAGTGCAAGAGCAAGTTCATGATGTCCGAATTACTGAGTTGTTGCAAGAGTATCAAGATGTGTTTCAAATACCTAAGTCTTTACCACCTGATAGACAGTTTAATCACAGAATTCAATTAAAGGATGAAGCAGTTACCATTAATCAAAAGGCTTACCGATATCCTATGGGACAGAAAAACATAATTGAAAAGATGGTACAAGAGATGCTAGATATGGGCATAATCAGACAAAGTGTTAGTGCTTTTGCTTCTCCAGTAGTCCTTGTGAAAAAAAAAAGATGGAAGTTGGAGACTCTGTGTGGACTATCGGAAATTAAATGATCATACGGTTAAAAATCGCTTTCCCATTCCATTAATTGAAGAGTTATTAGAAGAGTCGGGGGGGGGAGCTGAGTTTTATTCGAAATTGGACCTACGCTCAGGGTATCATCAAGTGAGAATGTTCGAAGGGGACATCCACAAGACACCTTTCAGAACCCACCAGGGATTATTTGAGTTTTTGGTCCTTCCCTTTGGGCTAACTAATGCCCCTGCCACGTTCCAGGCTTTGATGAATTCGGTGTTTAAAAAGTTGCTCAGGAAATCAGTACTAATTTTCTTTGATGATGTTCTCATTTACAGCAAATCTATGGAGCAGCATTTGTCTGATCTTAAAGAGGTACTACAGATTTTCAGAGATCAACAGTTATATGCTAAAATGTCTAAATGTACTTTTGGTGGAAAGCAAGTTGAATACATGGGTCATATTATCTCTAAGGAGGGAGTTTCAACTGACCCTTCTAAAATTGAAGCAATACAAAATTGGCCACCACCCACTAATGTAAAGCAGTTGAGGGGGTTCCTCGGATTATCTGGTTATTACAGGCGTTTCATAGTCTCTTATGGCAGTCTAGCTAAACCCTTGACAACATTATTATAGAAATATGCTTTCTTTTGGACTGCTGAGTCTCAGCATGCATTTGATACATTGAAACAGGCACTCAGCAATGCACCTGTATTTGCTCTCCCTGATTGGTCCCAAGAGTTCGTGGTAGAAACGGATGCAAGTTCAAAGGGATTGGGTGTTGTTCTCATGCAGAATAATCATCCTATTGCGTTTGTAAGTAAAGCTTTATCTGCTCGTCAATGTACATTATCTGTCTACGAAAAAGAGCTTCTAGCCATTCTGTTAGCAGTCAAGCAGTGGCACCAGTACTTGATTATGCAACACTTTGTTATCAAAACTGACCAGAAAAGCTTGAAACATCTTTTAGAACAGAAGATCACTACTCCATTACAGCATACATGGCTTAGCAAACTGATGGGCTACGATTATCATATTATATACAAGAAAGGGTCTGAGAACAAAGCTGCAGATGCATTATCTCGTGTTCATGGGGCTACTCTATTTTCACTTGCTGTTTCCTCTTATGACCCACTGTTATTACAAAAGATAAAAAAACATTGGGAAGAAGATTTGGTAGCTCAAAACATAATTCAGCAATTACAGCAGGGTATGGAAATTAAACATATGAAATGGGATGGGTCTGTTCCCACAAGAAAAAATAAGTTGTGGATTGGGGATGATGCTGAGCTAAAAAAGCTTATTATGGATGTATGTCACAGTTTACCTTTGGGAGGCCATTTTGGTATGCAAGCTACTTTACAACGTTTTAAAGACATGTTTTTTTTGGAAAAAAGGCTTATAAAGACATCAAGAATCTGATAAAACAGTGCAACACTTGTTTAAAGGCAAAGTATGAAGCAATTGCTACACCAGGACTACTGAATCCTTTACCTATTCCACAGTCAGTTTTTACGGATGTGTCAATGGATTTTATCAGTGGTCTACCTAAATCAGGAGGGAAAGATGTGATTTTGGTGATTGTCGATCGTTTTACAAAATATGCTCATTTTTTGGCTTTAAAACATCCTTATTCAGCAGTCAAGGTAGCTCAATGTATGATGGATAATGTTTTCAAACTGCATGGATGTCCTGCTAGAATTGTTTCAGACCGAGATCCCTTATTCATGAGTTTGTTTTGGAAAGAATTCTTAAGGTTGCAAGGAATTGACCAAGCCCTATCCACTGCTTATCATCCTCAGTCAGATGGGCAGACTGAGGTAGTAAATAGGTGCTTGGAGACGTACTTGAGGTGTATGGTTATGGATGAACCTCAGTCTTGGGTAAGATGGTTACCACTAGCTGAGTGGTGGTACAACACAACTTGGCATTCTGCCATTAAGATGTCTCTCTTTAAAGCTTTATACGGCAGAGATGCTCCTATTCACTTCCCATACATACCTTGTGATACTAATGTTCAGGCTTTGGAAGATTGGTTACATGAAAGAGAATCTATGTTGAGCATTTTAAAGGACTCTTTGAACAAAGCAAGAAATCGCATGAAGCAATTTGCAGATCGACACAGAAGTGAAAGGCAGTTTAATGAAGGTGATTGGGTCTATTTGAAGCTTCAACCACATGTTCAAACATCCCTCAGAAAGCATAAATACTCAAGGCTCACACAAAAATACTTTGGTCCTTTCTTGGTGATTAAAAAAGTGGGTACTGCAGCTTATACTTTAGATTTACCAAGTGGGTCCCAAATTCATCCTAATTTCCATGTTTCGCTGCTCAAGAAAGCTGAGGGACCAGGAGATGTTGTTTGTCCATTACCAAAGGAGGGGTCTTCCACTATGCAGCCTTTAGCTATTTTGGAGAGAAAGTTGGTTAAAAAAGGAAGGCGTGCAGGAGTGCAGTTCTTAATTCAATGGTCCAACTTGCCATTACATGATGCCACTTGGGAGGACGCTGATGAGTTTATGGTCAGATTCCCAGACTTTCAAGTTAATTCTTGAGGACAAGAATTTTTAGAGGAGGGAGTATTGTTACATGTTTGTTGTATGTGTAATAAAATGAGAAGGATAGGGGTTAATATACAAATAATAGAAAGTAGATGGATCAATAGTGTTGATTGTTTGTTGATCAGTTAGTTCGGTAATTAGGGTTAAATACTGTTGTAACCAATTGTATTGATCAGTTTGGAAATGAATTGAGCTTATTCCCTCTCTTACGATTCTTGTTCGATTCTACTTCTAACATTACAAACGGCGACGACCAACGGAACCCTAACAGGTTCTAAGATGACAAATGGAGAGCTTGATATCCTACCTTCTGGAATACCATATGATACATATCTCAAATTCATGACTTTGCAAGTTTTTTTAATGATGTACTGAATTATAATTTGAAATAATAATCTCCACAAATAAAGTGGCTTGTGAAGAAGTTGTGATAGCAGCTTTTGTCGCCGGTGGTCGGTTGTTCTTGCCAGTGGAGGATAGGATGAAAACTTAGCTTTCTCACTCTTTTTTTTTTTAACAGAGTAATAATTTGTGATGAGATTATACATATTATTTTGAATTCTTGATGAACAGTGTTCACTCAAGAGATAATAAAGAAACAAAACAATTGACAAAAGATTCCACCCAGAAATATATCTACTAAAATTTAAAAAATATCATGTAAAAAAATAGGTAAAATATATTTCTCTAAGAATTTACAGGTGTGGCTTTATTCGATTTTCATATTATTAAAATTACTTTTTGAATATAAAAAACAAACAAACAAATTCAGGTATAACTTTATGAAAAAAATCGTTTTACTTTAGATATAGTATTTTAATAAAGTAAGCTATATGAGTGTTGATACCGTGATGAAGCAAACCGATTTCGACAAAACAACATAGGTACCGAAATCGGTATTATCGGAACCGATATTGACCAAACATCGGTATTGGTAATATCGGAACCAATAAGATATCCGTTATATATGTCGGTAACCCATTTAATTTTTCTCTAATAACTTGCATTCATTAACTTTTTAAATAGATGAATACGAAGGTGTGTCTACTTTTCCACCTCGAGAATTCGATGTGTATTTTTATTCACTCCTGTTTCCTTTTGGTATCTTAAGCCATACGAGTGCCGGTACCGTAGTAAACTGAACCGATTCCCACTAAACAACATCGGTACCGGTTTCAATATCGTAACTGGCATTGGATTCATTATTTATATATATTTTTTATTGATGTAAAGCATATATGGATATGGTTCTCGGAATATCACGAAATTATTTTTTGGGTTTTCCATTTCAGTTGCTAGAGCGAGTGTCGATACCACAATGAACTGAACTGATACCGGTCAAACCCCGCCGCTTAGCGCGGGAGAATCCCACTAGTTTTAATAGTTTTGTAAAGAAAAAGGGTAAATTAGTCATTCTTTAATCTATTTTTAATTATATCAGTATATCAGATACTTTTAACTTTTAGGAAGAGAAAACCCGTAAGAGTAAATTCTCATTTTAGTCAGGTTTGTTCTAAATTGTTATTTTAGTCCAAATAATTTTTTTCTTCTCTGAGTCTCTGACTTATCTATTTTCTTGCCATTTTGATCACATTGCCTAACTCAGTCTAAAAATCTGGTTATAACCAGGGGTATTTTTGGCATAACTGTTGTGTAGTGATAACCAGAAATAGTTTACAACATAATTTATAAACCTCATAATAATTTAATGCCAAAAATACCCCTGATTATAACCTGGTTTTTAGACTAATTAGACAATGTGATCAAAATGGTAAGAAAAACGAAAAATCAGGACCCAAAAGAGAAAAAACTATTTAGACTAAAATAACAATTTTAACAAAAACTTACAAACTAAAATGACTATTTACTTAAACCCGTAATTAAATTTTTGGGCTTAGGTAAACATGCAACTTATATATGAAGTTTGTAGGAGAGCCTCTTTTACTTTTCATTTCCATCTCAAAAACTAATACCGGTGGGAAGATGTTATGAACCGGACCTGGACCCTGGCCCAGCCAGCCCAACTAAGGCAGCCCAACAAAAGAAACAGGAATGTCGTAGGATATAATGAAACGGAGCAGAGCAAATAGGGCATGACAATTATGATTATCAGAGTGCATCTTCATCTTCTTGTGCATCTTCTTCTTCTTCTTCTCATCTTTACTCTATATGTTTCTGATTCCCATCCCCTTTATCTATACTTATCTTGTTTCTTACTTTTTTTAAATCAATATCTCTTTTATTAGCAACAAACTGCGCCGCTACCCCTCTCTAAATAGCAAACCCTAGCCTATTAAAGATAAACCCGTTACTTGTAATCATTTACAAAAATTACTAGAAATCAATCAGATTATATTCTCATTTGTATCGCTGTTTAGTTGTGAAATATCTATTCACAACATAAATATAAAATATTCACACCACCATTTTGATTCTTCTGCAACTCATCCACATCAAACCAAACTCAACAAAATGAGTGGAAAAATGAGAGCAAAAGTGCACAACAAGTTCAAGATGAGAGGATACACGCTCAAAGTAGAAGCCCTAAAGGAGATCCTTTCGTTTTTGAGCAATTTTGAAGATGCGGAAGATGAAGCACTTCATCTGCTCGTTGATGAGCTTCATACAGCAGCATCGCGTATGATCTCTAATTCTCTTCTCTAGGTTTAATATTTCAAATTGATGTTGTGGATTGTTAGATCTAGGGTTTTTTCTTGGGTTTTTTCTAGGGTTTGTGAAATTGAGATGTTTTGTGGAATTGTATGATATATTGGTTGCGTAAGTAAGTCGGTGAATTTTGAGTTTGGATGTTTAAAATTGATTAGTGTTCTTGGTGGATTTTAATTGTAAATTGTTGAATCAAAACCCTAATTTGATGAGGAATCTGGGTTAAACAGGTCAACTTGTATTCGGCTTGTTTAATTAATCAGGTCAACTTGAACACTACCCCTTCTAAGCGGTTTAGGCATACCAAACCAAAATCTGATTTTTTTTTTGTTATGTTCAGCTTGTTTTCTCCTTTTCTTTTTTTTTTTTGGGTTTGGAAGAGTAATAATTTATTGTAAGGATTTATGTGGCTTATAGTTTAGGGGGATTTACTTATATTTTGTCCTTTTGATAAACTGAGACAGTGAAATCATCGGTTTTGGATAAGGAGTCTGTACAGCGTGTCACAAGCAGGCTTTTAGAAGCTGGATCTGCAGTTGATGATGATAATCCATATACAAATATGTCAACGTCTTTCAGTGTAATTGATGCGTTTGACATTCCGAAGTACCGCTACGATCCCATCAGAAAGATGTTTTGCCAGTAAGTTTTCTGCTTGGGGTTGCAAATATCACATTTTTTGCTTATTTATTATTAAGTTATAACGGTCAAAAGTTAAGAAGCCAGAAATTTAAGTGATCTTTTTTCATTTCAGCCAGAACTTTAACTGAATGAAACTTGTCGTTTATGCGTCTTTCATTTTTTGTAGACACACAGGGAGACTTCCAATTCACGGTGATGCTTCTGCAAAAGCTTGGTTGTATAGAGATAGGTTTCTTTTATTGTCTCAGAGGCTATCGCGGATTCCACAATTTTCTAAACCTTCCTTTAACAGCGAATTATCCGGACTCGGGAGCTGTGAGGTTCTCTCTCTCTCTCTCTCTTGTATGTATTGTTGCAAATGAAGGTTTTTTTTAAAGTTTTGTTAATTCATTTATTATGTAGATATCTCAAATTCAATCTCTGGTTGGACGAACGGGAATAAGTTGGGTAATGGGTGTGATATCTCAATTTGAAGATGGACACTATTACTTGGAAGACCTTACAGCAGCTGTCGAAATAAATTTGTCAAATGCAATATCCTTAATCACTTGATATTTGATTATAGTATACAGTATGTGTTAATGTTAGTGTTGGTCTGTGTTACAATATGTGTGACAGTTTTTTTCTTAACATTACTTACAAGAAAACAACGGGTTATTTTTGTGAGAATACCATAGTTTTAGCTCAAGGGGAGATGCGGTTAGACGGTATTTTCCAGGTCAGTCTTACCACACCTTTGGTTAGTGGTTGATTACAAGCATACAACAATCTTAAATAATTAGTTGCAATTAGAGTATTAAAATGTGACGTATATAGTTATATTATAATAAATGTATGTTTGTTGGGCAAGCCTGCACTTGTTGCTGTTACAAAGCAGCTACTATGCTGCTGTTGGTGGCTAGCGTTTTTTGGGATCTATTATGATCTTGTATTATGATACCCTGCTGTATAATATTAGGGTAAAATGACGTTATCAATAGACGTGGCAAAATGGGATGGGTTGATTTAAAACTCTTATTCCAAAATGTTCATTTTTTCAAAAGTTATTGATGCGTCAAATAAGATTAGAAAAGTTAAAAGTTATGTTATTTCATCGATACTTATAGTTTAAAAACACGGCTTAGGAGGTTTATGCATTCTAAAATAAACTTCGGAAACTTTTTTATATCTAGGTTTTTTTTCCTATAAGAAATAAACATTTTAAATCGGCCCATTTATAAGTAAATGTGTTGAATATGCCACCTCAACTTATCAAGCAAGGAAATCTTAATAATACAAATAAAATGTAGAAGTGTAGAACAACAATATGTCTAACACAAATGATATGAGCATTTTTTCATTATGCAATAAATGGTTAAGATTTGTACATCAATATTAATACTTCTTTCTGGTGACAAATCCACATCCATTAAACGTTTGTTGCTAACTCATAGTTATACTCGATTATCACGCAGGTTCAAACATTTGGTTTTCCACCGTTAGAAGACAGAGAAAAGTCAACCACATTGTTTTCTGGGCTTAATTACTTTGGTGGTGATATGCTTAGTAAAGAGGACACTGTATCCCTTTTAAGTCGTTTAACGCATATAATACGTTCAAATAACTGTTATCAATTGTCATGTTTCTTTTTTTGCTTAATTCTACAACGACAAATTGTTTTGGAAGTATCCTTGATTACGTCTCTAGCTCAAACTTGCAGAAATGGAATCAAGTGCAGTCAATGAAATGTTCGTTATACTATCCGACATTTGGCTTGACCATGATGAGGTATCGAGTTTGTATTAATTAGAGGCGTATTGAAAGAACGCTAAATTTACTATATGCCCAACTACGTGCAATATTAATAGCATGTACTAGTGGTAACCTTGTGTATGCGTCGCCTAATATCTTTATTATATTTTTTATTAGAGAAGACCATGGCAAAGCTAGAGACTGTTTTAGACGGTTATGAAGATGTTGAAGTCGTTCCTTCTCTTTTTGTGCTTATGGGAAATTTTTGTTCACGTCGGTTTGATCTTGCATACAATTCTTTGTCAACTCTCAGGTGTGATTCTCTTGGTTTTAACTTTTAACTATGAATTAATTTCTTTTATTGAATCAGCTAAAAAAGACACCTTTGCGACACAGATCGAATTTTGCAAAACTTGGTAAAATGATCGGAAACCATCAGCGGTTAAAAGAACACAGTAGATTTCTTTTCATTCCTGGACCTGATGATGCAGGTAAAAAACAAGAACTTTGAATGCTTTGCTAATTTCCATGGTTTTAAAAAACGGTTGAGGCGTGCGCGTCGTGGCAAAACGCCCAAAAAACGATTCTGAGGCGCGCCTCAGGGGTTTTTGATATTTGTTTTTTATTTTTTGTGTCAATTTCAAGCAGTTTATGTCTTTTTAATGTGTATTTTTGATGATTTTGATGACGGATTTAGTTGGTATTATTATTATTATAAGATATATAATTTATCTTTATTTTCTAATTCTGCTTTGGGCTCACGCCTTGTGAGGCGATGAAGAAACGCCTTAAAACTCGTTTCTGTTTTTTTAAACCTTGCTAATTTTATTTGTACTTTTGTGGATTAATTTTTTTATTTGTCATTTTAGGCCCTTCAAAAGTTCTACCTAGGTGTGCTTTACCCAAATACCTAACCGAAGAGCTTCGAAAGCACATCTCAAACGCCATATTTGCAAGCAATCCATGCAGGTACATCTGCAATTCTTTCTTATTAGTTATTGCATTAATTACAGTGTTTGTTTTTGTTGATAACCACTATTTTTTGCCTTTCTACCTGTTTATATACCCCTTTAAGATTCATGTTTGCCATATTCGAGACATAAATCCTATAAGACTATGGGGTATGGGGCGTGGGTTGGAGAGAAATGCCCAAGTCACCACCCCGGGTGGGTTGGGTTTGGGCGTGGCCCCTTGGGCGGGAGTTTAAGGCCGGGCGTGGGGCATGCTAGTGATCCTATGTGGCCGGCTCTTATTGGCTTGTTGGCTAGGGTACCTTTGTCTACCGAGTGCTATCTTCCTTCTTTATGACAACAATAGGATCAATATCTTCAGGAGATTCTGTTTTCCATTTGCAATAAGGGTAGCGCTCTTTATGAAGAGTATTAATGCTAGGGGTGTTAACCGGGTCATGTTTGTGGGTTGTCGGGTCGAAAGCGACAATCATGTCAGACACGTGATAACATGACACGGATACAGCCCGTTTAACACAGTTTCTTTATTATTATTTTTTTCATATTAATAAACTAAAAGGTGCTCTTTTATGTTTTGCACTTTGACATAGAATGCCCAATCATTTATCTTATGACATAAAAACACATTTTTAAAATTTAAAAGGGTCAACTCACGAATCCACTAGGTCAACCTGAACCTCACATGTTTAGCTAAATATGTTCACGGAGTTGACCCAAAACTGATCCGAACCTGTTTAGACGAGAACCAGACCCACGAATTTGAAATGTTTCCCACATCTGCAGTTCCCAAGCTGGTATTTGTAATATCAAGTTTTAGAACTTTTGAACATTATTATATCATGTTGTCAAATGATGTTTTAATTTTGATGATATTTTTTAGTAGAATGATAAATTTTGGTGATATTTTGCGACTTTATTTTTATCTTTTTTGTTTTTATGTTTAAACCCAAAAACCGAACAACTTGACCTGAACTAAACTGAACCTGAATAACTCGAACCCAACTAACCAGAAGTTTAAATGGGTCGGTTATCAGGTCTTTTTCCCAGCCAAAAACCCAAAAAACCTGAATAATAATGTGGAGGTACAAGTCAAGGTAGGTTCATGTCAAAACGGGTAATATTTGGTACAATTTGGTTAGGTGGACCTAAAACATTTTTGTCACCCTTTTGTTTTCAAATATTTAGTCTTTTAGATATGATTAAAAAACTCTTTATCATTACAATATCAATATTTTTTTTGCATGAATTGATTTAGGACCGTGCATGCGTTATAAAATAAACTATGAACTACATTTGATCATTAGACTGAAAATATAACACATATCGTTCTGTTCATAAGAAAATGGGTTTGAATTGCCAATTTGACTTATGAGGTATGACTGACATGCTTTTCTTTTTTGGTTTCAGACTCAAGTTTTACACCCAAGAGATAGTATTTTTTCGGCATGATCTCCTTAACAAAATGAGAAATTCTTGTTTGATTCCTCATTCAACAGAAGAAACCAGTGATTTTTTTGAGCTTGTGAGTTACAACTTACATTCTTTGATTGAAAAGAGGTGACAATATGGCGGGTTGGGTAAATTATGGGGTTTTTTACATATTTCCCCCTCCTAAGAGGGGTTATTACATATTTCCCCAAACAAAAAATTCAATTACATATTTCCCCCTCCTAACCCACATGAATTACATATTTCCCTTTTTCATTAAAATTACTCTTATTAATTACTATTTTACCCTTAATGAACTTATTAAATGACTAATTACATATTTCTCTAATTCTTCTATTTTCTCAAAGGCTTTTTACATATGTGCCCATTCTAAGACCTTTCCTAGAACGTGCCTATGTCGGTTTCGAATTAGTGAATTAATTAATAGTTAGTCTTTGTAATTTGTCTCATGATATTGATGCATCTCGTGAATCATGCTTATTTTTTAAACAAAAAAGTATACACACAATTAGAAAATAATTGAGTGCTATCAGCTATAAACAATCATCCTGTGATTTTAACTTTTTATGTGATCAATGATTCAGCGCAATAAATTATAAGTTCTACAATTCGTAGCTCTTGATCTAACAAAAAGTTTAATGACAATGTAGCGTGTGTATTGTAAGAAAATAATATTATTACTTTCTAATAATCTTTTAAGTAGTAAGGTAAATTAGTTAGTATTGTTAATCAAACAAAAGCATACTGATACAAACAGTAATTATAAAATATGTTTATATTTAAACCAGAATATCATACAGATAAATTGTAGTTAAATTTGGGTGGAAAAAGTTTAAACAAATTTTGGACCCCTCATAGTACATTACATGGGTTAAGGAAGAGGACATATTATAAAAATCTCTTGAGAAAATAGAAGAATTAGGGAAATATGTAATTGATGGTAGAAAGGGGAAATATGTAATTAGTCGTTTAATAAGTTCATTAAGGGTAAAATAGTAAAAAGGGGAAATATGTAATGTGTATGGGTTAGGAAGGGGAAATATGTAATGGATTTTTTTGTTTGGGGAAATATGTAATAAGCCCTCTTAGGAGGGGGAAATATGTAAAAAACCCAATTATTAACTAGCGCACTAATTATGATCTATTTACAACATTACAAGACCTTGACATGTTATATTTATAGCTACCTTTCTTTATTTGACCCGTTTGAGCAGTTACAAATAAAATGTAACCCAATGAACTAATTGAAAAATAACTTTTCATGCAGCTTGTTGCCACTATAACACATCAAAGTCATCTCTGCCCTCTGCCTTTGAGTGTACAGCCGATTATTTGGAATTATGATCATTGTCTTCACCTCTATCCATCTCCACATACGGTAAAGTTCTAAAATTCATTTTGTTATTTGCATGGCCTTTTAGGTGTCTTCATTTTTTATAGAGCATTCTAATCATCCTTTTTTTTGGACATGAATGATGCCTTAAAAAAATGGATATATTTTGATGTGACAATTTGAATTCATTAACTTACGAATGTGTTAATCCGGGTTCGTTTCTATCTCTAATTGGTCAACCTGGTAGAATCAAAGAATTTGGTTAAAAAAGAAACCAATCTAACTGGTCGAAAGCTGTCACAATATTTTGAATGCATGCGAATTCCTAAATCATGTTATTCAATATATTTAGATTATTATTAAAATAGTATAAACTTATGCAATCATATGTTATACATTACAACATTTTCATAATTCAGAATAATTTCATGTTAAACTAATTTATTTGTCCATCATCATGAATTTATGATGCATAACGCTTCATATTCGTTTCAGTTTGAGCCCGTTTTGGTTAAAATGCATTTTTAACTCGGACCAAATTCATATTTTTTTTAAACAACCTATTTGACCAGTTACACAACCTGCTTGTTTTGTCAGGCTTATGTTTGTTTATTACAGGATTTACGTCTAAAATGGGAAGAATGTAGATGAAACATTATATTCTTATTACAATATATCATCATGAAGTCAGCTAACGTGTGTTTGACCTATTTACAGATTGTATTAGGTGACAGTAGCGAACAAAAGGCCTTCAAGTACTCGGGTACCACTTGCTTCAATCCAGGCTCTTTCTCAAATGACTACACTTTCGTGGTATATCGTCCTTGCAATCAAGAAGTTGAACTGTCTGCTCTGGAATAATAATTGCGACATACCCGACTAATCATTATATTTTCAAAGGCCACTGTTCTGCGACCAAAGAAACAAAGTAGTTTCTGTTTCTATAACAAGTAGCTTTTTTCCGTGTAGCAATTTTATTTGGGCCGGCATACATATATATCAGCAGACTATCTCTGGCCTTTTTGTATGATATGTTTTTAGTTGACAGACTGTTAGTCTATCAAGGGTTCTTCTTTCTGTTATACTTCAGATTCTTAATTTATTTTAGTAGACAATTTTATAGTGTGGGACATCATCTTGATTGGAGGTTCTTTTATAGTTCATATACATGCTACAAGTTGTGCCAGTGACAACAAAGATCAAGTACGCGCTTCTTAAACGTGAAGTGGTTGCTTAGCTCGTGTTCATGAGATGACTAACAATGGTGGTGAGTTGTGTTCCTCGCCTAGTAGGCTGTAGTGGTCTTTGCTAGTCGGTCTACTTGATGCATATGGTCTAATCATGTGAACTTTCTATTATCAGAAAACTATTTAATGATTAAAATAAGATTGTGATAAAGATAACGATGATCGGTAAACATGACTTTGATAAGATAAAGCATGTTATGGTAAAATTTGAAAAGATTAAAGCACATGGACATGATAAGATAAAAGTCTTCTATGATATAAGATATGTAAAAACTTACTTAAATTGACATGCATAGATGTAAGTAGATGAAGAAAGGGATTTATCCTATTTCCGCTGGAATAACCGCTTTGGAACCATAAACAAAGCTAAAGGGAGTTTCGCCGTTGCTTGTCTTGAGCATGGTGCGGTGAGTCCATAAAATACTTGGGAGCTCATCAACCCATAACCGGCGTGCCGTGCCTAACCTTGCCTTGATGTCTTCCACGATGCTTTTTTGGCCACTCTCAACTTGGCCATTCCCTTGGGTGGACCACAAAAGAGTTGTGTGCTCAATGTGCAAGTCGTCCTTTAACCAATCTTGAAGGTTCTCAGAGGCAAAGTTAGTGCCATTGTCGGTGATAATGCGCAAAGGCAAACCAAAATAACAAATGATATATTCCCAAATGAATTTTCAGACCACCATAGTCGTGGTGGAGGCGATCGTCTTTATTTCGACCCATTTTGTGAAACAATCCACCGAACTTAACCGCCCCAAGTGCACCTGGGAATGGTCCCACCATGTCGATGCTCCACTGCTGGAATGGCCAGGCAGTCAAGGTTGGAGAACTCGTTAGTCGGTAGTCGACCGGTGAGGTGGGGACTAGCGACTACTCGGGATTACTCGGAATTAATCGGGATTAATCGGATCGGGTTTTTTATATGTAATTTTCACTTTTATGTATACATATACACATTTTAATAGGTAAATATTTTAAGTAGCTAGGTTTTAACTATTACTCAACTAATTTTTTTAAGTATACAAGATTAATTGTTGGAATTTACATGTTTTGGTTGAAAACTGGCCGTAATTTAGAGGTTTTGACCGGAATATACAGGCTTTTGCCGGAATCTGGCAGAAATCACCGATTTTTGGCTGGCGGACTAGGTCCGACTAGGCTGACTAGCGATTAATGGACTGATTAACGAAAAATTATTCAGTTACTGGCCGACTAGCGATTAATCATTGACTAGTCGCCGCCTAATCGCGATTTTTACAACACTGCAGGCAGTAGTAACTGAGACCAAGGCATTCTTTGGGCGCAGGGTTTTTGGTGCGTGCCTCTGGCAGGAATAACACTTGCGCAACACCTTAACTGCATCCAGGTGCATCCCTGGCCAGTAGTATCTGACGTTCATTACTTTCGCCACCAGCGTGCGTGACCCAACGTGGATGTCGTGAACGCCTTCATGAATTTCTCTGACCAGGTAGTCCGCATCTTGCGGGTCGACACATCTCATCAAAGGTCCCATGAAAGATCGTCTGTATAGGATTCCGTCAGACATCTTGTAGTGTAAGGCCTTATGCTGGATTTTTCTTGCTTCCGCCTTGTTTCTAGGAGAAAACTTGACTGCAGATAGGCTTTGATTGGTGTCATCCACGAGGGTGAGCCTATTTCAATGATGCTCACTTGGCGCAGCGGAACAGACAGGTTCTTGAATGTCTCACCGGGCGATGTCGAAATATCGGGGTATGACAATTTCATATGATGATTTTACCTAGGCCAAGCCTCGTGGAGTTTGGAAAACCAATGCCCCATGAGGGGTGGAAGCTTGTACCTTTAGCTTTCCTATCCCTGGCCTGCCCAAGATTGTATTATACTTTGAGGGTGCCCTAGTGACTGAGAATACTAGTTCTTTAGTTGTCACCTGCCCCCTTCCCCCACCATGAATGAGAGCCTAATCTTCCCTAAGGGATGGGATACGCTGTTGTTAAATACAACAAGGGGCATTTAGTCCTTCTACAGTCTATCCCTTACATCTCTGTCAAACCTTAAGAAACACTGTTCATATATTACTTCCACCCCCCCGGTCCACGTGTATTCTGACGTCCTTATGCCCTGATATTTTGGCCGAAATGTTTAAGGGGAGCTTCTAAGCTTCATGGTCTTTCAGATGTAGCATGAGAATTGGGGCCTCCATACAGTCCGAGGCTCCCATGATTCTAGCTTTTATTGTCCGGGGTTGGACATCTTCTTCCCTTATCCTGGTCATGTCCACGAAAGCCTTTTCGGCCTCTTCCTGTTTTACTTGCTTTCCTTTTTTTTATCCCCATTCGTTTATTTCTCTTATTAGGTTAGATAGCTTCCCCGTTTCAACTGCCAACTCAATTTCTCTCTTCCGGTACATGCAATTATCGGTATTATGACTGCCTCCCTTGTGAAACTCACAATATTCATTGGGGTATGATTTTTGTCCTGGTTTGATAGGGGGATCTAGGGAAAGAGTTCTTGATCCTCTCCGTTGCTGATATCTCACTGGGTATTTTAGTGAGAGGAGTAAAAGTGTCACAATAGGGAGTTGGGTCTTGTAAGGGTAGAAAACGGGTCAGGGTCTATCATATTGAGTTTTCTTTAGGGGTGCAAACGAGCCGAGCGGCTCGCGAGCTACTCGAGATCGGCTCGAGAAAAAGCTCGAAACGAGCCGAGCTTTATCGAGCCCGAGCCGAGCTTGAGCCTCAAAACAAAGCTCGTTTGTTTATCGAGCCCGAGCCCGAGCTCGAGCCTTGCATGTGAAGCTCGTTAGGCTCGTCGAGCCTTAGTGTAAATGAGCCGAGTCGAGCCGAGCTTATTTAAACTTGTTTCCAAGCCTACCTCGAAACTAAAAATAAGCTTATTTAGTAAATGAGCCCGAGCCCGAGCTTCATGTTGGATCGTCGTGTGACCCTAACGAGTCAATCAGAAGAGTTTAACATCAATATCAAAGGCGGAATCAATGATATCGACGTGAATACAACTAGATTCCTCTTAATTATCTTCTTATTATCGATTTCAAAGCTTTTACAGATCGTTTGACAAACTGGCAGCACCTCGGCTCTGAATCGAAAAAGTTACAAATGAAACCACAACTCAGCTATATATAGTGTTGGTGATTCCGCTTGAAAGTGTCACAGGCCATTTCAAGCGGAATTAACATGTTTAATTTCGTTTGAAATTGTCAGTGACACTTTCAAGCGAAATTACCCATTTCAACACAAACTCTAACTTTTAACCTGCTGAGCACAGGTTTATTCTATCTATACATAAGACTCGATAAAGACGAAGTTAACAGACATATGTGCACCAACAGACTCCCCCTTGGATGTTGACGAAGTCTTCGGCGTCGAGTCTTTAGTCTTGATCTCTTTGCAGTTTGTCTAACAATGTAAGCATCCTTCAATTCTTCTCTTCTTTTATCAACAGCTAGCATGAATCACAGAAACTAAATCTTTAACAATCTTCAAACTCCCCCTTGAATGTAGATTCAGGGACTGTATCTGACTTTTAAATCTCCAGACTCCCCCTATCAATTAGCTGGGATTTTGCTAAGCTGTTTTCTCAATTACAAACCTGTTACCTACACAATCACTACCTAAATATAAGATTTATGATTATGACAATTTCAATCCAAACTTACCATTTGACTTCATTTGTTGGTTTTGTCAGAATTTAGAAATCTACTTAAGTATCCAGGTTCAAATTAATGACCCTGTGCACTTAATTTGCCTACCAAGTCCAATTTAATGACCTTGGTTGTCCTGAGACAAAGCACACTGACATTCTGTACAAACTAGTTCAATCAATTTTCTGAAATTTACAAGTTTCAAATTAATGAACTTGTTTTGACTTTTCAATTTCACAAGTTTAACATGTTAAGCTCCTAACTCATCTTCCAGCTCAGAAACTTCCTGCATCTGCTTCAAATTTGCGAATCTGAAGATCAGCTTTCCACTTTGGTTTGTCGGAAAATAAAGCAGAAATGTAAAATCTTTTTTGATTTTAATAAAGTTTCTAGACTAGAAATGAATTACAAAAATAAAGTGCAGTAAATGTAAACTATTTACAAACATATTTTTGGTGAGCGTGTTAGGGAATCATATCAGCTGTTCGACAAATCACAAGTACCGTTAAGCTTTGATTTCATACTCAGAATTAAACAATTCGCTTAGATTGTCGATATACTGATCCATTTAAATTCTCACACAATTTTCAATCTGTCCAGGATACGGATTAGGTGAATTAAGAACTTAAACTCATTCATGTGTCCCACCTCTTGAATATACTCCCGTATCCAAATCCCAATATTCAGTCTTACAGGTGAGTATACCACAGATGATATCTGTAAAGGGGTTAAATTGCGAGGGCCGTGAGAGCTCAGGTCAGAACTTCCGTTCAGCAAAGAGATGACGGCTTCGACTTTTGGTGTGTCCCCTTTAGAGGATCTTTTCTTCAACAACACATGATTAGCATTTTTCAATGTTTCATCATTTTTTATGCTGAGGGTGGTGCTATATTTCAAGCAAGCGGTAAAGTATTATACGGGGACTAGGCCATTGCTTCCGCAAAATCAGAAGTCCCGGGATAATACCCCAGATATTACTGAGTATAAAGACCTAGTATCTCAGAAAAAAGGATCTTTCAAACAAGATTTCAGGGGTTACCTATATATCCAAGTAGTGTTCCCCACGAAATAAGCAAGAAAAGATTTAGGTTTATATCCCGAACAAATCTACTAAATGTGTAAAAACCTACCGGCATATCATCAGCGAGACTGTTTAAGACTTTTTAAACTGTACATATCTTTAGCATACTGTAACTGTCAAGCCAATGTACTATCATTTTCCCTTTTTACACAAGCTCTTTTCTGGTTTTCTATTGTTTTTGTATTTTGAAAATATCTCATGTTTTTGGATTTTTGAAATTTTTTACTGTTTTTGTATTTTCTGAAAAAATTTACATAAAACCTAATTTCCCCACGAAAAAATTTCTAATTTCGCTTGAAATGGTCATTGTCCATTTCATGCGAAATTACCCAAACACACATAAAACCTAATTCTGATCCTGCTATGTGCTAGTTTATCCTATCTAGACATAAGACTCGATAAAGACGAAGTTAACAGACATATGTGCACCAACAAAAAATATACAAGTATAAGAATACAAATACAAATACAAGTACACCCATCCTTGGGAAGGAAATACATGTATAAACACCCGAAGAGTATCAAGTCAAAAATATATTATTATTCCAAAATTTATAAATATAATTTAAGTTGAAATATTAATTATTTTAACAAATAATTATATAACTTGGAATAATATCGAAGACACAAAAGAAACGTAACTCAAAGACAATAATACTAAGTCAAGGCACGACCCGTTAGTCTAATAGATTAGTACGTTGTAGGTAGTCGTGTTCACCAAAGGAGCTTGAGTTATGATTGTTGAAGACGCAAGACTGTAAGTTCATGTCCCCCTTTTCTTTAAACTGATTTTGTTTTATAACTTCGGGGGTGAAGTACATGTTTCAAAATGATTACATACAATTACAAATGGTATGGTTAGCTTTGGAAAGTACAGTAGATCATGTGAATGGGTAGGCGCACTCTTAGGACCATCAATCCTCATTGTAGGACTGAGGGACATGAGTGATAGATCTATTTGGGTGTAGCGAGCCCACACCCATGTGGACCAGGGTGGCCCATGAGGTGACTATGTCTTACAGCCGGAGGCCCGGTGCAAAATCTGCTAGGTTTGAGTCTTCCTACGCCGTTGCATGCATGTTAATGGCCTTGCAAACCATTAATCGATCTGTTTCCTTATTTTGCTTTCATACCGGGTTTTTCAAGTACATACAAACATACTTACAAATGTTTCAAAGTTTTATTCACAAACGCACACATGAACTTGCTCAACTTTTGTTGATGTTTTCAAAACACATGTATTTCAGGGAAATAAGAAAGTGGATCTGGCGGGCGTTGGATGGTTCATGCTGCGTTAAGAATAAAAGATGTCATCCATGGTCTTCGGGTTTGGTCAGGGTGTCTTATTCCTGGACGAGACACGTCTTCCAAATCCTGGTTTTATTTAATGTCATCTGTCGAGTCTTTGTGAACTTTTAAACAAGTTGCATGGTTGTACTCGAATTTGAATTTCTATATTTTAAGACAATATTGTCATGTTTTTAAACTTAATTAATGGATGACCATCTATGGTTTTATCATTTAGATGTTTTTATGATTTAATGCAATGGTATTAAGGAAGTCGCACCATAATCACGCTTCCACAAAAGTCAGGGTGTGATGATTGTATGCTAGGATTCGAGTTACAAGAACAAGGGCCAAACCAACCACCCAAGAATGGAATCGTCGAGCGAAAACACTTGACAACCTCCTGGAAGCAGCTTTTCTTGCCACCGGACCTTTCTCCATCAATTAGGAATCTGATGTCGTCACTAAACACATTCCTTAAATTGTAGCCATTTTTTAAGTGTTTATTTTTTTGGTGTCTAATCCGCACGTATATCACCATTGCTCTTGATTTTCTTGACTGTATATCTCTTAAATGACAACATATACACGTGTAATTTAGTTTACGAAGATTTTTCAACGCCGAGAACCTCGACCAGAGAGTAAAAAAGGCGTAAGGTTCACAATGGTGTAAAACTAAAATGGGATATACCGGGCTAGGATTCGACTTACAGGAACAAGGGCCAAACCAACCACCCAAGAATGGAATCATCGAGCGAAAACACTTGACAACCTCTTGGAAGCAGCTTTTCTTGACACCAGACCTTTCTCCATCAATTAGCAATCTGATGCCGTCACTAAACACATTCCTTAAATTATAGCCATTTTTTGAGTGTTTATTTTTTGGTGTCTAATCCTCATATATATCACCATTACTCTTGATTTCTTGACTGTATATCTCTTAAATGTCAACATATACACGTGTGATTTAGTTTGCGAAGATTTTTCAATGCCGAGAACCTCGATCAGAGAGTAAAAAAGGCGTTGGGTTCACAATGGTGTAAAACTAAAATGGGATATACCGGGCTAGGATTTGAGGTACATGAACAAGTGCCAAACCAACCACCCAAGAATGGAATAGTCGAGCGAAACCACTCGACAACCTCCTAGAAGCAACCTTTCTTGCCACCAGACCTTTCTCCATCAAGTAGGAATCTGACGCCGTCACTAAACACATTCCTTAAATTGTAGCCATTTTTTGAGTGTTTATTTTTTGGTGTCTAATCTGCATATATATCACCATTGCTCTTGATTTTCTTGACTGTATATCTCTTAAATGTCAACATATACATGTGTGATTTAGTTTACGAAGATTTTTCAATGCCGAGATCCTCGATCAGAGAGTAAAAAATGCGTAAGGTTCACGATGGTGTAAAACTAAAATGAGATTTACCGGGCTAGGATTCGAGTTACAGGAACAAGGGCCAAACCAACCATCGAAGAATGGAATCGTCGAGCGAAAACACTTGACAACCTCCTGGAAGCAGCTTTTCTTGCCACCAGACCTTTCCCTATCAATTAGGAATTTGATGCCGTCCCTAAACACATTTCTTAAATTGTAGCAATTTTTTTAAGTGTTTATTTTTTGGTGTCTAATCCGCATATATATCACCATTGCTCTTGATTTTCTTGACTGTATATCTCTTAAATGTCAACATATACACGAGTCATTTAGTTTTCGAAGATTTTTCAATGCCGAGAACCTCGATCAAAGAGTAAAAAAGGCGTAAGGTTCACAATGGTGTAAAACTAAAATGGGATATACCGGGCTAGAATTCGAGTTACAGGAAAAAGGGCCAAACCAACCACTTATGAATGGAATCGTCGAGCGAAAACACTTGACAACCTCCTAGAAGCAACTTTTCTTGCCACCAGACCTTTCTCCATCAAGTAGGAATATGACGCCGTCACTAAACACATTCCTTAAATTGTAGCCATTTTTTGAGTGTTTATTTTTTGGTGTCTAATCTGCATATATATCACCATTGCTCTTGATTTTCTTGACTGTATATATCTTAAATGTCAACATATACACGTGTGATTTAGTTTACGAAGATTTTTCAATGCCGAGATCCTCGATCAGAGAATAAAAAAGCCGTAAGGTTCACAATGGTGTAAAGCTAAAACGGGATTTACCGGGCTAGGATTCGAGTTACAGGAACAAGGGCCAAACCAACCACCCAAGAATGGAATCGTCGAGCGAAAACACTTGACAACCTCCTGGAAGCAGCTTTTCTTGCCACCAGACCTTTCTTCGTCAATTAGGAATCTGATGCCGTCACTAAACACATTCCTTAAATTATAGCCATTTTTTGAGTGTTTATTTTTTGGTGTCTAATCCTCATATATATCACCATTACTCTTGATTTCTTGACTGTATATCTCTTAAATGTCAACATATACACGTGTGATTTAGTTTGCGAAGATTTTTCAATGCCGAGAACCTCGATCAGAGAGTAAAAAAGGCGTTGGGTTCACAATGGTGTAAAACTAAAATGGGATATACCGGGCTAGGATTTGAGGTACATGAACAAGTGCCAAACCAACCACCCAAGAATGGAATAGTCGAGCGAAACCACTCGACAACCTCCTAGAAGCAACCTTTCTTGCCACCAGACCTTTCTCCATCAAGTAGGAATCTGACGCCGTCACTAAACACATTCCTTAAATTGTAGCCATTTTTTGAGTGTTTATTTTTTGGTGTCTAATCTGCATATATATCACCATTGCTCTTGATTTTCTTGACTGTATATCTCTTAAATGTCAACATATACATGTGTGATTTAGTTTACGAAGATTTTTCAATGCCGAGATCCTCGATCAGAGAGTAAAAAACGCGTAAGGTTCACGATGGTGTAAAACTAAAATGAGATTTACCGGGCTAGGATTCGAGTTACAGGAACAAGGGCCAAACCAACCATCGAAGAATGGAATCGTCGAGCGAAAACACTTGACAACCTCCTGGAAGCAGCTTTTCTTGCCACCAGACCTTTCCCTATCAATTAGGAATTTGATGCCGTCCCTAAACACATTTCTTAAATTGTAGCAATTTTTTTAAGTGTTTATTTTTTGGTGTCTAATCCGCATATATATCACCATTGCTCTTGATTTTCTTGACTGTATATCTCTTAAATGTCAACATATACACGAGTCATTTAGTTTTCGAAGATTTTTCAATGCCGAGAACCTCGATCAAAGAGTAAAAAAGGCGTAAGGTTCACAATGGTGTAAAACTAAAATGGGATATACCGGGCTAGAATTCGAGTTACAGGAAAAAGGGCCAAACCAACCACTCATGAATGGAATCGTCGAGCGAAAACACTTGACAACCTCCTAGAAGCAACTTTTCTTGCCACCAGACCTTTCTCCATCAAGTAGGAATATGACGCCGTCACTAAACACATTCCTTAAATTGTAGCCATTTTTTGAGTGTTTATTTTTTGGTGTCTAATCTGCATATATATCACCATTGCTCTTGATTTTCTTGACTGTATATATCTTAAATGTCAACATATACACGTGTGATTTAGTTTACGAAGATTCTTCAATGCCGAGATCCTTGATCAGAGAATAAAAAAGCCGTAAGGTTCACAATGGTGTAAAGCTAAAACGGGATTTACCGGGCTAGGATTCGAGTTACAGGAACAAGGGCCAAACCAACCACCCAAGAATGGAATCGTCGAGCGAAAACACTTGACAACCTCCTGGAAGCAGCTTTTCTTGCCACCAGACCTTTCTTCGTCAATTAGGAATCTGATGCCGTCACTAAACACATTCCTTAAATTATAGCCATTTTTTTAGTGTTTATTTTTTGGTGTCTAATCCTCATATATATCACCATTACTCTTGATTTCTTGACTGTATATCTCTTAAATGTCAACATATACACGTGTGATTTAGTTTGCGAAGATTTTTCAATGCCGAGAACCTCGATCAGAGAGTAAAAAAGGCGTTGGGTTCACAATGGTGTAAAACTAAAATGGGATATACCGGGCTAGGATTTGAGGTACATGAACAAGTGCCAAACCAACCACCCAAGAATGGAATAGTCGAGCGAAACCACTCGACAACCTCCTAGAAGCAACCTTTCTTGCCACCAGACCTTTCTCCATCAAGTAGGAATCTGACGCCGTCACTAAACACATTCCTTAAATTGTAGCCATTTTTTGAGTGTTTATTTTTTGGTGTCTAATCTGCATATATATCACCATTGCTCTTGATTTTCTTGACTGTATATCTCTTAAATATCAACATATACATGTGTGATTTAGTTTACGAAGATTTTTCAATGCCGAGATCCTCGATTAGAGAGTAAAAAACGCGTAAGGTTCACGATGGTGTAAAACTAAAATGAGATTTACCGGGCTAGGATTCGAGTTACAGGAACAAGGGCCAAACCAACCATCGAAGAATGGAATCGTCGAGCGAAAACACTTGACAACCTCCTGGAAGCAGCTTTTCTTGCCACCAGACCTTTCCCTATCAATTAGGAATTTGATGCCGTCCCTAAACACATTTCTTAAATTGTAGCAATTTTTTTAAGTGTTTATTTTTTGGTGTCTAATCCGCATATATATCACCATTGCTCTTGATTTTCTTGACTGTATATCTCTTAAATGTCAACATATACACGAGTCATTTAGTTTTCGAAGATTTTTCAATGCCGAGAACCTCGATCAAAGAGTAAAAAAGGCGTAAGGTTCACAATGGTGTAAAACTAAAATGGGATATACCGGGCTAGAATTCGAGTTACAGGAAAAAGGGCCAAACCAACCACTCATGAATGGAATCGTCGAGCGAAAACACTTGACAACCTCCTAGAAGCAACTTTTCTTGCCACCAGACCTTTCTCCATCAAGTAGGAATATGACGCCGTCACTAAACACATTCCTTAAATTGTAGCCATTTTTTGAGTGTTTATTTTTTGGTGTCTAATCTGCATATATATCACCATTGCTCTTGATTTTCTTGACTGTATATATCTTAAATGTCAACATATACACGTGTGATTTAGTTTACGAAGATTTTTCAATGCCGAGATCCTCGATCAGAGAATAAAAAAGCCGTAAGGTTCACAATGGTGTAAAGCTAAAACGGGATTTACCGGGCTAGGATTCGAGTTACAGGAACAAGGGCCAAACCAACCACCCAAGAATGGAATCGTCGAGCGAAAACACTTGACAACCTCCTGGAAGCAGCTTTTCTTGCCACCAGACCTTTCTTCGTCAATTAGGAATCTGATGCCGTCACTAAACACATTCCACAAATTGTAGCCATTTTTTGAGTGTTTATTTTTTGGTGTCTAATCTGCATATATATCACCATTGCTCTTGATTTTCTTGATTGTATATCTCTTAAATGTCAACATACACACGTGTGATTTAGTTTACGAAGATTTTTCAATGCCGAGAACCTCGATCCGATAGTAAAAAAGGCGTAAGGTTCACAATGGTGTAAAACTAAAATGGGATATACCGGGCTAGGATTCGAGTTACAGTAACAAGGGCCAAACCAATCCCCCAAGAATGGAATCATCGAGCGAAAATACTTGACAACCTCCTGGAAGCAGCTTTTCTTGCCACCAGACTTTTCTCCATCAATTAGGAATCTGATGCCGTCACTAAACACATTCCTTAAATTGTAGCTATTTTTTGAGTGTTTATTTTTTGGTGTCTAATCCGCATATATATCACCATTGCTCTTGATTTTCTTGACTGTATATCTCTTATATGTCAACATATACACGTGTGATTTAGTTTACGAAGATTTTTCACTGCCGAGAACCTCGATCAGAGAGTAAAAAACGCGTAAGGTTCTCAATTGTGTAAAACTAAAACGAGATATACCGGGCTAGGATTCGAGTTACAGGAACAAAGGCCAAACCAACCACCCAAGAGTGGAATCGTCGAGCGAAAACACTTAACAACCTCCTGGAAGCAGCTTTTCTTGCCACCAGACCTTTCTCCATCAATTAGGAAATTAGGAATCTGATGCCGTCACTAAACACATTCCTTAAATTGTAGCCATTTTTGAGTGTTTATTTTTTGGTGTCTAATCCGCATATATGTCACCATTGCTCTTGATTTTCTTGATTGTATATCTCTTAAATGTCAACATATACACGTGTGATTTAGTTTACGAAGATTTTTCAATGCCAAGAATCTCGATCAGAGAGTAAAAAAGGCATAAGTTTCACAATGGTGTATAACTAAAATGGGATATACCGGGATAGGATTCGAGTTACAGGAACAACGGCCAAACCAACCACCCAAGAATGGAATCGTCGAGCGAAAACACTTGACAACCTCCTGGAAGCAGCTTTTCTTGTCACCAGACCTTTCTCCATCAATTAGGAATCTGATGCCGTCACTAAACACATTCCTTAAATTGTAGCCATTTTTTGTGTTTATTTTTTGGTGTCTAATCCGCATATATATCACCATTGCTCTTGATTTTCTTGATTGTATATCTCTTAAATGTCAACATATACACGTGTGATTTAGTTTATGAAGATTTTTCAATATCCATGAGGTGAGAGATTATCGGTTTGTCTAGGTTGTTAGATTGCTAGGGTTAGGGAATTTGTGAGAAGACCTCCTTAGTTTACCTTCCAATACTTGCTTATCGAGTCGAATCAGGTTTCGTAGTTACCCTTGACTTTTGCGTTGTGAGGTAGATTGTCGTTTAGGGTACTTTATTAATATAGTTGGAAAGGCCGTGAGGGAATCCACTAAAACAGTAATTTAACAGCTTATTAGGGTTCCATAGGTTTCTTCTCGAGAAGGGTCAGGGGTCTTTTAGGATATCCGGTAAGTTTAGTATTTTAAGATCCTGGTTCCACAACTGTTTCATTACCGATAGAAAGATAACCCAATGCATGTAGGATTCTGACCTAGGTAGTGTCTTTATCATCATCTGAATTAATCCAATTCCAATTTGCGTTGTAGCTCATATTTAGTTAGCTTTTAAATAATTGCAATTAGGTTATTAGGAACCCCCCTCAAAAGATAAAAATAATTTAGTCATGTCAGTAGATAAGTTAATTGCGTCTAGTTAGAGTAATTAATAGAGTCTCGTTGGTTCGATATCCGGACTTACTTAGCTATTCTAGAGTCGATCCGTTCACTTGTTGTTTAATAGTTTACTTTTAGCACATCACTAACCTTTTCTCGAATAGAGTATATTTTGACTCATTACAAGCACGGCACGTGGTCGCAATACTATTGATCCAAACTAGCTAATATTTTGTACTATTTCTACAATTTTATTTGTCAGGACCTTCTTTTGGTCCATAGTGTTAGTTATTGGTAAGGCCATGCGCTATGGCCTTACCCCCCCCCCCCACCAGGTGGCATGCCGATCGGCGTAAGGCGACGCTATACACTGAAAAATGGGGCACGTTCAAGGGCGTGGGGTGGCTAGTGGTTGTGGTAACAATTTTCCACACATCTCTACATTTCTTCAATCTCTCTCACATCATCTCTATTTCTAAATTATTTATATATATTTTTTTATCATGAATTTTCTTCTTGAGTGATCTGATTCTGATCTCAAACGAGACCATTAGTGAAATTGTTAAGTTGGGTATTGCAAGTTTTAAGTCATTAAGCACAAGGTTCACAACCACATACAAGAGCAAAGAGACTTGAAAGGGACTGTGAAGGTGCTCACTATCGTTTGGTAAACAATTATTTTTGTGGATAATTCGGTATATCCCTCGAATATATATTTTGGCGTCGTTTTCGTATGAGACATGAACTATTTATCAACAAAGGGAAGACACAATGCGTTTACTTGGATTCACCGCTTTACAAAAAAGCACATCGGCAATTCGTCAGTTGGCATACGGCGTTTTGTCTTATATATGATGTCTACAAATGTCAAACACATGTTCTCAAGAAAGTCTCCACCATTCTTGCGAAGGTATTATTATTATTATGCATTAATTAATAATTTTTTTTATTATTATTAACCAATAAAATGTGTGTTTGTTGTATATGGAAAAAGATATTTGAGAAAGCCTAGCTTTGGTAATATTCCACAAATATACGACATACATGAAAGTGTACATGGCTTTCCGAGAATGCTTAGAAATATTGATTATATAGACTGGAAGTGGGGTAACTGTCCAAGTGCTTAGCGAGGTAAACATCATCATGGTGATCATGATGATCCGACCTTAGTACTCGAGGCAGTGGCGTCATATGATGTTTGGATATGGCATGCATACTTTAGGATGGTCAGCGCAAACAATGATATTAATGTCGTTGAGCAGTCGCTTGTATTTGACGACATGATTAATGGGGTTGCACAAGACTCTTCCTTCTATGCTAATGGAACTCGCTATGAGCAAGGGTACTATCTTATCTATTTAATTTACCCACATTGGGAAACTTTAGTGAAGGCATTTTCATATTCCAATAACAAAAAAAGAAACTAT
Organism: Helianthus tuberosus; assembly: GCA_030545235.1. Classification (NCBI taxonomy): domain Eukaryota; kingdom Viridiplantae; phylum Streptophyta; class Magnoliopsida; order Asterales; family Asteraceae; genus Helianthus; species Helianthus tuberosus. The sequence goes on along the minus strand of CM060411.1, from coordinate 147,284,268 downwards.
TTCACAAAAAAAAAAAGAATCGGCTAAGAAGGATATTGGGCGTTCCTTTGCAGTTGTGAAAAGAAGATGGGGTATTATTGTACAACCGGCTTGATCGTGGGCAAGGCCTTCATTAAGCGACATCGTGTACACTTGCATCATACTCCATGATATAACATTGGAGGACGAGGGGGAAGCGATTCGTCAAAATTACGAAGGAAGCGTTGAATTGCCACAATGTATAATAACATCGGATGAGAAACTTGCTAACGGGGGAAAGTAAGGTCAGAAGCAATAAATGCGGCACTTCTCGCGGACTTAGTAGACCATCTTTGGTCAGATCATGTCGAAGATTCCTACGATGCCGATGATGAAGATTGGTTTTTATATTTTTATTTGCATGTTCTAATTTAATAGTCCCTTTTTAAGTTGTTCGTAATTTAATGTATTAACTCATTTGCATTTTAATAAAATTTTATTTAAGTTAATTTATTTTTAATTGGTTTTCAATTTTTTTGTATTTTATTGTTATATTTATTTAATTATTATTGTAAATTAGTTTATATAAAATTTAAGTAAGATTTAAATAAATGGGTATAATGACTAAAAAATGATTGAGATGATGGAATGATGTTAAAGCATAGTAGGAGTTAGTGAAAAAAAAATGGGGAATTCTATTCTCACACCTCATTATCTATCCGCACACCCTCGATTTTAAATACGCATCGTATAGGTCTATACGATACATATTGGAAAAGTAAAAAAAACATTGCAGACTGACAGGTGCAGGTGTTGTCTGGCGGCTGGCATCATACGCATCGTATAGGACTATACGATGCGTATTAAGGCCCTGAATTTTTGAAGTTTCTTTTTTGTGTGTTGTGTTGGGATTTTGGTGTTTTGGGTTTGCTATTGGTGTTTATTATTGGTTATTTTTGTTTTTGTCACACCCCAAATTTCCACGTGTCACCGGTGGGCCCGGTGGGGGAGTATCGTGACGTGGTTGGCAACATAATAGTCAAACAACACAATATATATGAATGCACAGCGGAAGCAAAAGATATTTATTATTACATTCCGAATATAAAGTAATATCCAGTATTACAACGGAAGGTAAAGGATCCACAGGCGGATCTTAAAACATATAATTTGTTCAACAGACTTTAGACGCCTAGAACTTGCAAGATTCCTTATTAGCTCCCAGAGCTTCCAGCCAATTACGTTCAGTACCTGTCACTTAACCCTTTTGGAAAATACGTCAGTTTTCACTGGTAAATACACTCAACCGACTCCTTTTGAAAAGAGTTTGTAAATTGGTTTGAATGCACTTGGCACAAAAATATATCGACACTTTGATTAAAATGCACAGAGGCAAAATTAACCTTTTTAACTTGGGAAAATTATTTATATATAATCTTGTATACAGTTTTACTTATTTGTCGTCCGTTTAGGGCCGGTTTGTAGGGCCGGACTAGATTAACAGACACGCCACAGGTATAATGCCCACAGGCTATCATCCCCTAAGTGGATTACCAGTTCCGGTATAATGCCCACAGGGATGATACCTTCGAGTGGATTACCAGTTTTTACATAATGCAGCTGTCAGGTGTATGCCTACACCCCGTGCTTAGGTCGTGGCCATTTCGTAAAATGATGCCAAGGATATCCGGGACATGGTCATTAACCCCTAAAGGCCATACACCAAATAATAATAAAATAATACATATTAAACAGGTTATGTAAGTACATCAATCACAATCCGATTTAAATGACAACATACACCCGACCAAGCGGTACTTTTATAGTACCGTATCCCAAGCCCGTATAGGGAAAATAAGTTAAGAGTATTTACCTGAGCTAGCTCCTGTCTTAAATAGTAAGAATTTAATAACTCAGCCGTGTTCACCTAAGTAAGCGTAGGTACCATTTACCGGAAGGCTCTAGTCTGGAATGATGGTATAAATAATTTATTAGAATGCTAACGGGTCTTTAATTAAGCTTAAGCTTAGACCGGTTAGTCTTACAGGAAGATACGGTTCAACCGCATGATTAAGCGAAGACCGAAATAGAACGTGTTTTTGACCCGACAAGTTTGAAGACTTGTCTAATATGGGTATTTCATACACACTCTGAATTTTGAGATAAAACCGATAAGGTTTGACCCGTTTCGGCTAACTTATATAAACTAGTTATATAAACCGATCCGAACGCGAATAACGCGTAACGGGTAACCGAATAGGTCGCGAACAGGTTTCCTAAGTTAATATGCTTTAAATATGTTGTGATATCATTATGATATCTTCCATAATGCCCAAAACGAGTTTAATCATTAATTATGCCCCGTAGGGGTATTTTGGTCATTTTAGAGATTATAAAAGGGATTTAACGTAACCCCGATGTTCGGGACTGAAGTAATCAGTAAACAACTTATTTTTAACAGATTATATTAGTTGGTAATAGTCCTTATATGTCAAAATGGTTTTAATCCTAAACTACGCGTATAATACGCGTATAAACCCGTTTTAAGCGACGTACGATTAAAAATACGATTCTGGGTTTTCTGATTAGTTAAACAGGCTCAAAACATTACATTTATTATTTAAAATCAGTAGCAATTGGATTTGCGTCAAAATTCCTTATAGAAATCATTTTATGACCGAAAAGGGTAAATTCGGTATTAACCGAATTAAGGCGATAAGCCTAGCTTAAGATCAGTTTAAAAATAATTAAAAATATTCAAAAATCCCAAAATATTATTTAACATCAGTGGGTAAAAGGTTTGGTGCCGAAAATCGGGTTTAGATAGGCTATGCGCTAATCGCGCCGATTAATTAATAAAAAGTTTATTATTTACGCTAATGCGCATATCTCCTAATCTAGACCTCCGATTGACGTGAAAATTTACGTACATGTTTAATAATCAGTAACTAAGATTATTGTACTTCCACATTTTCAAAATTCTCGTTGTAAGGTTATAAGGGCATTACGGTCCATTTTAAGCATTTAACGGAACCGCGCGAACGAATCGGATAATCAACGAAACAAGTACAGAGGCTTATACCATCATGTAACCCAACCCTAATGAAGCACTAAGGCAATTCCAAATCAAACTAAAACGGGTCAGAACTGAGGTCAACGCAAAAGTCAAACTTTTGCGTCTTTCGGCTCCGAATCGGTTCTAAATAGAAAGTTGTCGAATCAAACAAGCTTAGACAAGTTATTATACTTATTTTCAAGTTATGTGACTGATAAAACAGGTTACACGCCTTCCGTATCATTAAATATGCGATTAAGGTTTCTGTTGACTTTTTCGGACAACCTTTGACTCGACAAACGACCTAGTTAGGATTCGAATCAGTGAGTGCCCTTTTAGGGGTTTATTATCCATATAAATACCAACTTATAACAACTTTCGATTCGACAATACTCTGGACCGATTGTAATTTATCGATAAATCAAACCGTAGTTACGACGGTTTGATTTCTAGACCATAAACTAAGTATGAATGAACTAGAGAAGATCAAGGGTACTTACACAAGTCTTATGGATGATATGGAATGTTTGTGGCTTGCTTGAATGATCCAGAAATGCTCAGAGGATGAAATGAATGATGAATGAACAATGTTTGCATAATGTGGTCATTTAAACAACTTCAAACAAGCTTGGATGATCAACACATATGTCTAGGAGTGAAACAATAACATCCACAAGTGTCCTATAAGCTATAAACCACCTTAGGGCAGCCCAAGGTTTCTTAAAAATGAAATTGGGCTCGGATACATGCATCTACAGGCTGCTGTCTAAATTTTCGCAACTGGGCACCCCATACGCATCGTAGCGGTTTAAGCCCTACGATGCGCAGGGCATCATACGATGCGCAGCAACAAAACCCCTACGATGCGCAAGCCTACAATCTGAATTCTTAAATTTGCAATTTAGTCCCTGGTCCCTTGAAACATCGTTTTCACTCTGAATCTTGCATTATAAGACTTGTAATTTATATATGGGGGCTTTAATACTTATACCCACTTTGTCAAGTCCTCGGGTAACTTTGTGATTAACCGAAAAGCCCTAAATTTCAATATTGACGTTTCTAACCCTTACACACGGATTTTATCATAACTTTCTCATACGATAACGAAACTTTATGAAATTTTAATCGTGCATTCTAGTGAGCATAATTTACATTTACAAAGCTTCGGGTTTGTCAAAAGGTCACTCAGAGGTATATCTTTAACATGTTGACACATTTAACCCCTGTAGTTTGTAATCTCTCACTTTTAGCTTCGTATGATCCATGATTCATTCGTTGAAGGTATGAACATTGTGTAGGGTTAATGTTCATTATATTTATTCACAGTTGACACTTAGAATCCGTATAAACACATACTTTCCATGTTTGTCAACTTTAGTCCTTTTATAACATTCTTTCACACGTTCAAACTTTATGACACGTGTCAACACATTATAGGACGTGAATTTTCGAGGTGTTACATCCTCACCCCCTTAAAATAAATCTCGACCCGAGATTTACTGAAATAAAGGAAGTATTCTCTGCCTAATAATGGCAACTTACAATCGAGTACGGATTTATATGATCTTATTTGTTGTTTCCTGGGCAACGTTCAGATCCTTATAATTGGACTTACCAATCTATTGTCCTAACAATAAACGTTTAACATGCCATTTATACAAGGTCTCCAAGGAGCCACCTTGATACTTATATGGCAGTTATTATAGGAAAGCTTATCTTAAGGTGAGGTGATTATTCCAACCATTGCTCCAAATTAATCTTACGGAATAGCTAATCTTTACAGTTAGTCGAACAATTCGACGATTTTGGGCAGCTGATGGCGATTCTTAATCGTCGCCTAATTAGGGTTGCGGTAAACAATGCCTTAGCAAAATGAACCGTCTTTCAAAATTTCCTATACCGAATTCTCAAGATATTGAGTTAGGCTATGAATCTTCTATCTTAAAATTTACTTAATCAGGTTTTCGGTTATTCCATAATCAACATGGAGTTCTTACAACACTCTAACCCAAAGTGGGATGTTACTCTTAACTCCACCTGTCTCCAGGGGGCAAACAGGGTAAACTTAGAAGAAGATGACCAACATACAAGGAGGTTGCAGAGATTTTTAAATCTCAGGCTCCAGTTCACTCATCGCTGCTTGTGTCGAATAAGTGACACATTTATGTTACTAGTCCACGAATTCCTTAATCGGGAATATTTACTTGGACAATTATATTATGGATATCTTCTTTGAATGCTACTAGTCGACTTTAGTATAATATGACCATTGGGATATCTTTGTGGTTCCATGCATTAAACCTCCATACTGATCAGGCATGGAAGCAATCTATGGGACACACTAGGATACGCCAATCCTCATATGACACTTTTATCAAACATAGTTTGGCATTCGAAGGCGATAGAAAACAATGAGAAAATAATTAAAATAATATACGTTGTCGTACTCTATGCAAAGAAAGAGTGCTTTTAGATTTTCGAAAAGATTCCTCTATAAGGATGACTGTTGTGATTTTCTCGAATCACATTTGTCAAGAGTGCTAACACTTTCCTAGGTGTTAACAAGGATCTGAATCCCTCGAGTAGGTTTTACCATCTTGGCCGCGTAGGCTAGGTTTCACCTTTAAGATTCTTTTTAAAATGCATACTGGCCGGGAAGGAAGGATATTTATTTTATTCAGGATTTTTATCACAAATCCTAACTCATAAGTTAATAATAGCACAAATGGCCTAGTCACGTAGACAAGTTTTATTTATAAGCCATGATTTCAGAGAATCGAGGCATTATGATTTATCCTAGTTATACAACATTACGGATAGTAAGGTGGCACAAAGGCCTAGTCACATGGACACTTTTAAATTATAAGCTATGGTTTCGGAGAATCAAAGCAGTTGAGGTTTGAACCTAGTTCATTACCTTGACAGGGAGTCATTGCTACCACTGTATTTTGGCTCATGTGGAAATGAGCAAGGCCCGTAGGCACTATATTACCACGTATGGTTAAAATATGATCATCTTAATTGATGACGTAAACCCAGGATTCAGGGATCATTAAACTGGGTTAGGGATCTTTTGAAGAATCCTATATATAAAAATGACGCGTGTGATTTTTAATGAATCACATCTGCCAGGAGTGTTAACATGTTTTAAGATGTTAACAGGGAATTGAATCTTTTAAACAGGTCTTACCATCTTGGCCCGGTCTTATAATTGACCCGAAGGCTAGGTTTCACTCTTAAGATTCTTATTAATATTTAACGCAGAAAATTTTCTAAATTGAACTGTTAATAGGGATTTGAATCTACATTGAGGAACTGCCATCTTGGCCGGTCTTAATATGACCCGAAGCTAGGTCTTGTCCTTTTAGATTTTTGCCCTTTTATTATAATGGTAGGTCTTGCAAAAGGAATGTTAATAAAGATCTGAATCTAAATTGAGGAACTGCCATCTTGGCCGGTCTTAATATGACCCGAAGCTAGGTTTTGTCCTTTTTAGATTTTGCCATCTTATCATAATGGTAGATCTTATAATATAGGAATGATATTTAAATATAATTGTTCCTTTAAAATTTAAACAAGTATAGGGTTGCCCTAAATGGGACTTCAAAAGAATAATGTGTCCTCGGAGGGACTGAAAGATAATTATGTCCTTATAAGGACTATTAAGGAAACGATTTTTCAGCAAAGGAGTTTCTTCTTCATTCAATTCCTGAATGCTTTCTCCTTGGTTGCACGTCTCATTTTGGTCGTTGTACGAAGCTCAGCATTTCAAGGCTCCGGGTGTGGAGAATCCCTAGTTCAGCTTCCTCGCTTGGCGACGTATCCAATAAAAATTTGGAAGTAAGAATTTATAGATTAGGATTGAGAATATTCCTAAGTTAAGTCTAGACTCAGAAGTTTAGATTGTGCAATTGTGTAACTGAGATTCAACACAAAAGGCTAGTATTTAATTCACTCAGTGTTGGCTCTGATACCAACCTGTCACACCCCAAATTTCCACGTGTCACCGGTGGGCCCGGTGGGGGAGTATCGTGACGTGGTTGGCAACATAATAGTCAAACAACACAATATATATGAATGCACAGCGGAAGCAAAAGATATTTATTATTACATTCCGAATATAAAGTAATATCCAGTATTACAACGGAAGGTAAAGGATCCACAGGCGGATCTTAAAACATATAATTTGTTCAACAGACTTTAGACGCCTAGAACTTGCAAGATTCCTTATTAGCTCCCAGAGCTTCCAGCCAATTACGTTCAGTACCTGTCACTTAACCCTTTTGGAAAATACGTCAGTTTTCACTGGTAAATACACTCAACCGACTCCTTTTGAAAAGAGTTTGTAAATTGGTTTGAATGCACTTGGCACAAAAATATATCGACACTTTGATTAAAATGCACAGAGGCAAAATTAACCTTTTTAACTTGGGAAAATTATTTATATATAATCTTGTATACAGTTTTACTTATTTGTCGTCCGTTTAGGGCCGGTTTGTAGGGCCGGACTAGATTAACAGACACGCCACAGGTATAATGCCCACAGGCTATCATCCCCTAAGTGGATTACCAGTTCCGGTATAATGCCCACAGGGATGATACCTTCGAGTGGATTACCAGTTTTTACATAATGCAGCTGTCAGGTGTATGCCTACACCCCGTGCTTAGGTCGTGGCCATTTCGTAAAATGATGCCAAGGATATCCGGGACATGGTCATTAACCCCTAAAGGCCATACACCAAATAATAATAAAATAATACATATTAAACAGGTTATGTAAGTACATCAATCACAATCCGATTTAAATGACAACATACACCCGACCAAGCGGTACTTTTATAGTACCGTATCCCAAGCCCGTATAGGGAAAATAAGTTAAGAGTATTTACCTGAGCTAGCTCCTGTCTTAAATAGTAAGAATTTAATAACTCAGCCGTGTTCACCTAAGTAAGCGTAGGTACCATTTACCGGAAGGCTCTAGTCTGGAATGATGGTATAAATAATTTATTAGAATGCTAACGGGTCTTTAATTAAGCTTAAGCTTAGACCGGTTAGTCTTACAGGAAGATACGGTTCAACCGCATGATTAAGCGAAGACCGAAATAGAACGTGTTTTTGACCCGACAAGTTTGAAGACTTGTCTAATATGGGTATTTCATACACACTCTGAATTTTGAGATAAAACCGATAAGGTTTGACCCGTTTCGGCTAACTTATATAAACTAGTTATATAAACCGATCCGAACGCGAATAACGCGTAACGGGTAACCGAATAGGTCGCGAACAGGTTTCCTAAGTTAATATGCTTTAAATATGTTGTGATATCATTATGATATCTTCCATAATGCCCAAAACGAGTTTAATCATTAATTATGCCCCGTAGGGGTATTTTGGTCATTTTAGAGATTATAAAAGGGATTTAACGTAACCCCGATGTTCGGGACTGAAGTAATCAGTAAACAACTTATTTTTAACAGATTATATTAGTTGGTAATAGTCCTTATATGTCAAAATGGTTTTAATCCTAAACTACGCGTATAATACGCGTATAAACCCGTTTTAAGCGACGTACGATTAAAAATACGATTCTGGGTTTTCTGATTAGTTAAACAGGCTCAAAACATTACATTTATTATTTAAAATCAGTAGCAATTGGATTTGCGTCAAAATTCCTTATAGAAATCATTTTATGACCGAAAAGGGTAAATTCGGTATTAACCGAATTAAGGCGATAAGCCTAGCTTAAGATCAGTTTAAAAATAATTAAAAATATTCAAAAATCCCAAAATATTATTTAACATCAGTGGGTAAAAGGTTTGGTGCCGAAAATCGGGTTTAGATAGGCTATGCGCTAATCGCGCCGATTAATTAATAAAAAGTTTATTATTTACGCTAATGCGCATATCTCCTAATCTAGACCTCCGATTGACGTGAAAATTTACGTACATGTTTAATAATCAGTAACTAAGATTATTGTACTTCCACATTTTCAAAATTCTCGTTGTAAGGTTATAAGGGCATTACGGTCCATTTTAAGCATTTAACGGAACCGCGCGAACGAATCGGATAATCAACGAAACAAGTACAGAGGCTTATACCATCATGTAACCCAACCCTAATGAAGCACTAAGGCAATTCCAAATCAAACTAAAACGGGTCAGAACTGAGGTCAACGCAAAAGTCAAACTTTTGCGTCTTTCGGCTCCGAATCGGTTCTAAATAGAAAGTTGTCGAATCAAACAAGCTTAGACAAGTTATTATACTTATTTTCAAGTTATGTGACTGATAAAACAGGTTACACGCCTTCCGTATCATTAAATATGCGATTAAGGTTTCTGTTGACTTTTTCGGACAACCTTTGACTCGACAAACGACCTAGTTAGGATTCGAATCAGTGAGTGCCCTTTTAGGGGTTTATTATCCATATAAATACCAACTTATAACAACTTTCGATTCGACAATACTCTGGACCGATTGTAATTTATCGATAAATCAAACCGTAGTTACGACGGTTTGATTTCTAGACCATAAACTAAGTATGAATGAACTAGAGAAGATCAAGGGTACTTACACAAGTCTTATGGATGATATGGAATGTTTGTGGCTTGCTTGAATGATCCAGAAATGCTCAGAGGATGAAATGAATGATGAATGAACAATGTTTGCATAATGTGGTCATTTAAACAACTTCAAACAAGCTTGGATGATCAACACATATGTCTAGGAGTGAAACAATAACATCCACAAGTGTCCTATAAGCTATAAACCACCTTAGGGCAGCCCAAGGTTTCTTAAAAATGAAATTGGGCTCGGATACATGCATCTACAGGCTGCTGTCTAAATTTTCGCAACTGGGCACCCCATACGCATCGTAGCGGTTTAAGCCCTACGATGCGCAGGGCATCATACGATGCGCAGCAACAAAACCCCTACGATGCGCAAGCCTACAATCTGAATTCTTAAATTTGCAATTTAGTCCCTGGTCCCTTGAAACATCGTTTTCACTCTGAATCTTGCATTATAAGACTTGTAATTTATATATGGGGGCTTTAATACTTATACCCACTTTGTCAAGTCCTCGGGTAACTTTGTGATTAACCGAAAAGCCCTAAATTTCAATATTGACGTTTCTAACCCTTACACACGGATTTTATCATAACTTTCTCATACGATAACGAAACTTTATGAAATTTTAATCGTGCATTCTAGTGAGCATAATTTACATTTACAAAGCTTCGGGTTTGTCAAAAGGTCACTCAGAGGTATATCTTTAACATGTTGACACATTTAACCCCTGTAGTTTGTAATCTCTCACTTTTAGCTTCGTATGATCCATGATTCATTCGTTGAAGGTATGAACATTGTGTAGGGTTAATGTTCATTATATTTATTCACAGTTGACACTTAGAATCCGTATAAACACATACTTTCCATGTTTGTCAACTTTAGTCCTTTTATAACATTCTTTCACACGTTCAAACTTTATGACACGTGTCAACACATTATAGGACGTGAATTTTCGAGGTGTTACAGTTTTAATAAGTTTTAAAATCTTTATTATTTTTATATCGTTAAGTATCGTATTACAACGTATCGTGTCGTATCGTATCACATCTTTATTATTTTTATATCGTTAATTATCGTATTATAGCGTATCGTGTCGTACCGTATCACATTTTTATTATTTTTATATCGTTAATTATCGTATTATAGCGTATCGTGTCGTATCGTATCACATTTTTAACTTAATATTGTATTATAGATTGTACGTAACCAAGCATACCAATCTAAACAGTTAAAATAAACAATCACAAATACAAATAAACTGAAACTACAAATTTAATTACATAATAAGTTTGTAGATACAGAGGACATTGTTCAAAATACATAAACCGTCGAAATACAAGAAAAGTACAACAATCCTAAACCTATAGATCCTGAGTGGTGCCTGAGGGCCCCTCCCGCGCAGTTCCTTAGGTCCCCGCCCCTGATCTGGACCGCGCTGCTCACCACGCCGAAATGCCTTGATCCCCTCCATGAGAAGATGCTCCATACGGCCGTGAGCGGCGTCCATACGCTCCTGCATCCCCGCCACCAACTCATGTAACGCACGTGCCACAGCTGGATCGAGCTCGTCGTCGAATACGTGTTGGGGGTACTGAGGCACCCCATGTGGCTGCGGCTGCTGTGGCGGAGCACCTAACGGAAATGGAGGTAGCGGTGGAGGTGGTGGTGGCTTAGCGGGGTCACCATCGTCTTCGTCGGAGTCGTCGTCGTCGCCCTCTGCGGCATCACCATCTACCGGCTGACCCTCACCCTGTGCTGGCTGTTGAAGCAAAACTCTGGTAGCTCGTCTGGGAGAGCGGCGAGGACGAACACCTGCCCGCCCTCCCCTATAAGTCGCAGCCCGAGCCCAGGGAAGTCACGCATCACGTGCATGCCGATCAGGGTAGCACGAGTAAAAAATCCCGGCTCCACCACGCCCCCCTGCGAGAATAATAGGTCCTGCTGGGGAACACGGCCCAAGGAGACGGCGATACGTGTGATGTACGCCCCCCGTACAGCACAGATCTCTCCTGCCTGTGGTACGCCGTCGCGAACCACTCGGCTAGGCAGTGATGGAGGGCACACATCTCCCCCCATATAAGGCAGTACAGGTAAAAGAGATCTCCCTTATTGCACCACTCGTGACTCTTCTCGCGTGGTGCTATAGATGTGGCAATAAGCTTGTGCAGGTAGCGGTAGAGGGGATCGGTGATATAGGAAGACCTCTGCTTCGACGTCGTGCCGAAGGGACGCTGGCTGATCACTTGCCAGGACCTCATCAGAGTCGTACGGGGGGCCATCCATATGCCGTCGGTGTAGATGGGGGTGTCTAACTCCTCCACCCTGTAAAGGCCGCAATGCTGGGCAAACTGTCTGAGTGACATCAAATGCCGCTGGTTTGCTAGACGAAAGCTGACCTCTATCCACGGGTCGTCCGGGTCGTCATCCTCCTCCGGACGATCTGCAGGCCTGGGAGCGAAGTCGAAACTCGACAAAAACTCGCACGCCATGACCCTGTAAGACGGCGTGTATGCAATATTGAACAACCTGTCACACAGTGTGGTTAGTATGCATGTCATATACAAAACAAAGAAAAAACAGTAACAAATAGTATACATCGACCATTGAAGGGGTATGGTCCCAAAAAGCAGCGCAGACCAATCAGGTCGCCGCTGAACCATACTCCTTATTTACTAATCTGATTATTCTGCAGACCCCGCGCGAGCTACTTAGTCAATACCTAAGCCGCGCACGAGGTCCAAGCAAGGCATAACATCAGTTTTCACCCTTAGCATCCTGAATAAGGGCCCTCAACCCCAGAGCCTTGCGCCGACTACTTGGAAACACACCAAGGGTCGCGTGAGGGTTGCGTCGCAAGGCCATTTCAGGAAGCATCAAAGGTACAAGTGGTAGATAAACGGGCCAATCAGCGTCCAGCAGGCTGTACCCTATCGTGATCCATGATTAACAATCATGCAGGAGACAAAAGGTACACAAGGACGCCTACGTGGCACCAATCAGGGGGCGGCGACAACTGCCCTATGATCTCCACTCACCTGCTGATGTCAGAAGGACAATAGGGCCGACAACCCGGACACGTGGCTCCAATCAAGGTGCGCCAGCACCGAAGACCTTCTAGAAGCCACTAACGGTCGACACTAGAGAGACAAAGAGGATATCCCTTGTTGTCACCTTCCGGCCCAAGGCCCATCAGCCCATCTCCTCCTACACCACTCCGGCTATAAATAGGGACCTTCATACACAGGTTAATCATTCCATTCTCTCTACTCTCACTCTTAACACACACACTTATTTTCCTCAAAGCAGTTACTTATTCTCACGCCGGAGAGTGGTTAAGAGGGAAACCCCCATATTCCCTCTTAACGAGCTTAACAGTGTTACTGTTTTGCAGGAAGGATCACACTCGAGCTCAGGAAGGATTAAGAAGATTAACCCAACTAATAACCCTAAAATTAGTTCCATGTTTCTTCATTGGCGCCCACCGATTTTTTACAATCACTTCATCTTCTTTTTTCTGTGCTTTTTCTACTCTCTCGATCATGGCTGGTCAGGGAGTGCCCGATTTCGGTTTGGGAACACACTCTAACATAGGGGCGGGGGAGGACAACTCACACGTCTCACTCCAACCTACTGATGAGTTAATCGAAGGCGAAGCAATAAACACGGGGGACCCGGCGCGAGTATCACTCGCATCACTCAAACGGGTACCCCAGCAAGCAATATCATTGGTCCGTCAAACTCAGCTCCAAACCTGAATATTTCGGCGTTATTAGGGCTACCAGAAGGCGAAACCTTAGCGTCCTCGTATGCCAAGCAGATTGCTACTATAAATGATGCTTATCAGTCTTTAAGTGCACAACAGGAAATTCTGCAAGCGGAACCATCCTTGGTTACACCTTCGGGTCCAACTCGGGGGGCGCGTCAGACACCCCCTCAACAAAACATACAAGGGCAATTCAACAGACCTCCTCCCCAAAAAAGACCAAGCGTGCATGACACGCGTGACACATACGGGGAGACAGGCAGTTACTATGACCATCCATCCAACGTACAACACATGCGTCCAATTCACAGCCGGCTAGGGCCGCACAACATGAACAACGAATGGGACGATACAGATCCGGATGATCCTACTTGGCAAGATGATGAAGGTTCCTCAGTCTTCAACCGTTTGTAGAAAAATCATGAGTCTTACAGACCAAGGCCGCGCGCCGCCTACAACGAAGAAGCAGAGCGAGATTTCAGTCTTGTTTACAGACCAGTAGAAGCCGCTGAACACTCGAAGTTTATCCGAAGCATCGCTCTAGCCCCGCTAGAAAAAGTAAAACTACCTCTAACAGTTGGAAAGTTCAACGGTCTCACTGACCCCGATGATCATGTTCGAGTATTTACAAGCATTGGCATTTTAGGACAATGGACCATGCTAATGTGGTGCCATCTGTTCATCCAAACTCTCACAGGGGCTGCTCGCGCATGGTTCGACAGCCTCCCACCTGTAAAAATCAAGTCATGGGTCGACTTCAGAGACCAATTTGTAACCCACTTCAGCCAACAGAGACGTTATCAGCGCGATACGTCCGAAGTGACAGACACCTGTCGCAGAGAAAATGAAGGGTTAGAAGATTTCATCACTCGCTTCAACAAGGAGTGTTTAGAGATCGGAGGTGTAAGCGAAGACTTAATGTGCGCCCACTTCAAAAAGGCCATCCGTTGTGATAGTCTAATCAGGACTATCATGGGAAAAAACGATATGCCCAAAGAATGGGACAAACTCATAGCAGCTACAAAGATCGTAGCGCAGACTAAAGAATCATTGGCAGGAACCAAAAACTCTTACACTGAAGATCGTTTTTCAAGAGCAAACTCGCGTGACAATAGCAAGCAAAACAGAAACCCTGGGTGGAAGGCAAGCCAATCCAGCGGTTACGAAGAAAGGCCTCGCTTTAAAGAAGATGCGCGGGACACAATTGACCGCATCGGCTATCGCAAGGCCGTCAAGAATGAAAATCGATAGAAACACTGGACTCCGCTCATTAAAACACCCAAAGAGGTGCTCATGACGGAGAACAATGACTTTAAGGCACCAAAGCCCATGACAAACAAGAAGGGGCAAGACTCGAACCTGTACTGCGATTTTCACAAGGATACAGGTCATCTGATAGATGACTGTATCAATCTAAGGCAAGAGATCGAGAAGGCTTTGAAGAGCGGCAAGTTAAGCCATCTGGTTAAAAACGTGCGCAAGGAAACGCGCCAGATTCAAAGGAATGATGATGGAAACCAGAAGAAGGTTAGGCACCTAGAAACTCACATGGTCAATGGACTAAGGCACAATGCAAGGAACAAGGGCAAGCGCCCATTCGAACCAGCATGGCAGGAACAACAAGACATCTTTCTGGTGGTGCGCGGGGGACCACGCACCCCGTTGTCATTACCGGCATCATAGGCCACCATGAAACAGAATACGTCTTCATTGATCCAGGAAGCACAACCGACATCATTTATGAACAATGTTTCAACCAGTTTAATGAAGAAGACAAAGCGCGCCTCGAGCCTGTTGATTGGCCTCTATCTGGATTTTGCAACGAGACCGTCTTTCCTTTGGGCCAGATCAGCTTCCCCGTCACGCTGTATGACGGGAAGCATTCAAGAACCACGAACGTTAATTTCATGGTAATGTCGGTCAAGTCAAGGCATGACGTTCTAATTGGAAGAGAAACTTAGGGAGAGATGAACATGGTAACCTCCACGCCCCACTCAGCCATCGGCTTTCCAACTGAAACAGGGGTGGCAATTATCTACTCAAGGAAAAAGATGATGGCAACAGAAGATGCGCGCCAGGTCAAAGCAGCCAAGATCTCACCAACCGAACCAGAGAAATGGGTCTTGAACAGCAAGTACCCAGAACAAACAGTGACGATCGGCCATGCAATTTCACCAAGTATCAGGACGCACCTCAAGTATTTACTGTTCAGGAATATGGACATCTTCGCCTGGACCCCGTCTGACATGACAGGAGTCCCGCGCGATATCACTGAACATTGTTTAAATGTTTATCCATCCGTCGAGCCAAAGATCCAAAGAAAGCGCAGCCTAGGATCGGATAAGACAAAAGCCATGAATGAGCAAGTCTGCGAACTGTTGAAGGCAGGAATACTAAGAGGGGAGCGCTACCAAAGCTGGGTTGCAAACCCTGTAATGGTCGAGAAGTCTACAGGAGGATGGCGCATGTGTGTTGACTACACATGTCTCAATAAGGCGTGTCCTAAAGAGTGCTACTCATTGCCTGAGATCGATAAGAAGATAGACTCTCTCGCGCCATTCAGGTGGAAATGTTTCTTAGACTGCTATAAAGGTTGTCACCAAGTCCAAATGAAGCTGGAAGATGAAAACAAAACAGCCTTCCGCACTGACATTGGAATCTTCTGCTACACAAAAATGTCCTTCAGGCTCAAAAACGCTGGCGCAACCTACCGGCGATTAATGGACAAGACATTTGGTGATGACATTGGAAAACACATTGAAGTGTACATTGACGATCTTGTGATCAAGAGTCCTGAAGAGGACCAGATGTTGAAAGACATAGAGAAAACGTTCAATTCTCTAAGGAGCGTGAACATGAAGCTGAATCCAGCGAAGTGTTCTTTTGGTTTGGAGGAAGGCAAGTTTCTGGGTTTCGTGGCAACAAACGGAGGTTTCAAAGTTAACCCCGAGAAGGTTCAAGCCATTGAGCAAATGCCATCGCCACGTACGATTAAAGAAATGCAAAGATTAGCAGGTCGCCTAGCCGCGCTTAATCGCTTTTTGTCAAATCACGCAGCAATGTCTTATCCTTTCATCAGTACGTTGCGCAACTGTGTAAAAAAGCAAGAATTTAAATGGACACCAGAAGCAGAAGCAGCCTTCCAACAAATGAAAGAGTGCTTGATCAAGCTCCCTACTCTAACCACGCCATTCGAGAAGGAACCACTCATTTTGTACTTGTCATCTTCAGACAAGGCAATTGGGTCGGTATTATTGGTAGAAAGGGATGGAGTCCAAACTCCGATCTACTATGTTAGTAAGGTGCTCACTGATCCGGAAACACGCTATTCAACTATGGAGAAGTTAGTGCTCGCGCTACTACATGCCTCCAGGAGGTTGCACAGGTATTTCACTAGGCATATCATCACTGTACTCACTAACTTCCATATTGGCACCATCTTGCAAAAACCGGAGACATCAGGCCGTTTGGCGAAATGGGCAATTGAACTGGGGGCCATAACATCCTGTATAGGCCGCTACCAGCTATCAAAGGCCAAGTATTAGCAGACTTCATCACTGAAGTCCCAGAAGACAAGATCAAGGAATTTGAAGCAGTAGATACTCCCATCAAAGACACATCAGATGAATTATGGCTATTATTCACCGATGGAGCCTCAAAAGAAGACGGCGCAGGAGCTGGTTTACGCCTTGTCAGCCTAGAGAAACATGAGTTCACCTATGCCATCAAGTTGGATTTCAAAAATACCAACAATGAGGCAGAATATGAAGCGTTCTTGGCAGGCTTGCGCCTGGCCATCAAGATGGGAGCAAAAAATTTGCAAAAGGCGAGGTCATGGCTTTAAAATTGGAACAAGCAAAAGAGCTACTCCAAAATTTCAAATCATGCAAGGTTGTGCATATCAACTGGTCAGAAAATATGCCAGCTGACGCGCTAAGCAAGCTTACTTCAACATCATTTCAGCACCTCACCAAAGATGTAAGAATTGAAGTCTTGAAAAACCCGTCAGTACTCCTGTGCCAGGTGAACGTCATAGAGATAGGGCCACCTTCTTGGATGACCCTTATCATTCAGTATCTTCAAGAGGGAATTCTCTCGAAAAACAAGGCGGAAGCCAGAAAAATACAAAACAAAGCGCTGTTTTATGAGATGAACGGGGGCATTCTTTACAGGAGATCTTTTTTGGGCCCATTACTACGATGCGTAGACCCCGAAGATGCAAGCTATTTGATAACATAAATTCATGAAGGCATCTGTGGAATACATGCGGGTCCGCGCATGGTCGTCGCAAAGATAATGAACGTAGGTTACTATTGGACAGGGATGCATGTTGATGCTTTGAATGAGCTGCGCAAATGTGATGCCTGCCAGAGGCACACGCCGAAGACCCTACGCCCAAAGAATGACCTAATTCCAGTATCTACAGCATGGCCTTTCCAACAGTGGGGGATTGACATGGTGGGACCCTTCCCTGAAGCTCCCAGCACAGTGAAGTTTATAGTTGTTGCTGTTGACTACTTCACTAAATGGGTGGAGGCAAAGGCCCTTGCTTCAACATCCGCAATGATGGTGCAAAAATTCATATGGGAGCACATCATTTGTAGATTTGGCCTCCCACTCAAGATCGTGACTGATAATGGCACCAATTTTGCATCCGAAGATCTTCAGAAATGGATGAAGGAGCTAAACATTGAGCACACTTTCTCTTCCGTTGCGCACCCTCAGGGCAACGGTCAAGTAGAAAGTGTCAACAAAAGCATTGTTGAAGGGATAAAGGCCCGCCTGGGCACCAAAAGAAGAGGCTGGGTAGATGAGCTCCCTAGCATTTTGTGGGCTCATCGAACCATGCCAAAAAACAAGCAATGGCGAAACCCCATTTAGCCTTGTCTACGGTTCAGAGGCTGTTAACCCAGCAGAAATAGGCCTCCCCTCGCCACGCTTATCAGCAGTCAACAAGATTGATACCGAGGCGGAGCGGCGTTTAGACTTGGACCTACTCGAAGAGAGGCGCGAGATCGCGCGAATCAAAGAGGCTAAGTACAAGACCCAGCTAGAGCGATACTACAATACGAGGGTGCGCATCTGTACGTATACCCCAGGAGCATATGTGTTCAGGGACAACGAAGCCTCTAATGCCGATCGGCCTAGAAAACTAGCACCAAAATGGGAATGCCCATACTTGGTTCATGAAGTGCTAGGAAAAGGGGCGTACAAACTGCGCACTTTAGATGGCCATATCATCCCGCGCACATGGAACGCGCAACAACTGCGCAAGTGCTACATGTGATTACCCTTGGCCACGTGCCTTTTCAATTAGTTATGTTGGCCACACGCCTTTTTACTTATCTTTGTTGGCCACGCGCCTTTTCTTTCGATTATGTATGATGGCCTTGCGCCTGTTTCCAGCTACTTAATACAAATGTTGGCTATGCCTTATGATTATCATCATATGTCTTCTACTTTACAAATGCATGTTAAACTTTTGATTAGCACAAAAAACACTTCAGTAAATTACGAGCTCTCGAGTTACGCCTCCAAGGTCCCCCGCGAACATAGCGCGAGACCGGGCAATAACACTCATAAACGAGCCACACTTACATTTATTCGAGCTAATTTAACCAAAGTTTCTAACAACAATGCAATAATTGTAACTTGAAAAAATAAGAAGCAAACTTAATATTCCATTCAAAAAAGCGCAAACGCGCAACGTTTACATCGGTTAAAAACGAGAAACATTACAAGGCAAAAGCCTACATATACTACCACCTATTCATTACCACTATCACCATCTCCGCCGGCTTCCTCCTCTTCATCTGTTAACTCTACAGTCTCTGGAGGATCAAGAATGGACTTCAGCCGCGCACTCCAGTCATCATGCTTCAACGCATCAATGACCAACTCCATAACAGGTAATGAAAGATGGTCGTAAACTTCTTCAGCGTGAGAGAGCATAGAGTCAGCTTGATCAGTCACCGATCAGTGATGAGTATCGAACTGCTGGCCAAACGCTTCTTCGATATGCTGAGCACACTCCAGATAGCCACCGCGATGTCCAACGGCACGCGAGGCATCTATCAGTGCGGCAACAGCCTCATCTAACTCAGTAGCATTTAATATGGAGTTGGCAATCTATAAAAAAGAAGGGAATCATGAAAACAAGTCAACAATAAATAAAACCTAAGGCAAAAGAGGAGGAACTCACCGCAGCTACTCCTCTACTGAGCATCCATTCAGACTCAGAAACAAGCGTCTCCATGATTGTTTGGGCCTCAGCATAATTATTTTGGGCCACATTCAAGGCAGAAGTACTGATGTCGCGCGCCTCCACGGCCGCTTTCTTCGCCTTTTCGGCGGTTTCAGCCTTCACCCTTTCGGCCTCAAGATCTATTTCTAAGGATTCATTTTTCTAGTGAGCCTCAAACAATCGACGCTTTAGCTCCGCAATCTCCACGTCCTTCGCAGCTAAATCCTTATCCCTGTTCTCAACACGCGCATTTAGCTCAGCCTGCAAATGTTGAAATAAGGAGTTAGAAATATTTCGACAAGTAAAGCAATATAAGAGGAAAAAGAGTTAGCCCCTGTTGAACCTCAACACGCTCTTTGTCTGCTCGAGCTTCCTCAACCTTCCCTTTCAGAGTGGCAATTTCAGCCTCAAGGTCGGTAATTTTGGAACGCGTAGCATACATGCGTTGGTTGTACTTTTCACATACCTTCTTCCAATCTGCGCGCTCCTTCGACAACAACTCTTCAGCAGCTTGGAGCTTGCTGTTCAGGCCTTCGCGCCCCCACTCTTCCGACTTCTTCTCCGCCTCAAAGGAGGCCTTCTCTTCAGCAAATGTATTTTTCATCTGTTCAATGTCTTGGACTTCTTTCAACAGACATTCCTGGTACTTCTCCCAACCAGATCGCTCTTTACACATTGTGCACCACTCGCGCATAATCTGGTGATTGGCAGAGTGAGCGTTGGCCTCCCTAACAACATACGCGCGATACAATCCCTCAGGGGTGCGCGCTCTTTGCCTGTTCACCTCTCCGGGAGGGAAAGAACCCAGGTACCAGTCCCAGCAAGCTCCAAACTCAACAAATGTGTCCTTTTGTTTCAAACCCCAAACAGGCTGGTGCGGAACATCGCCACGCTGCTCTTCGGTATAAGTTTTGTAATAGATATCCCCCAGGGTATCCTCTGTACCTATGGGGGTTCGAGGCAGTGACCCTTTGCTTCCTGCACCCTTCTGGCCAGCCGCGCCAGAACCTCCAACACCTGCACCACCCACAGCAGCAGAAGTGTCTCTATACGTTGTCTGCTCCGGTACGGTGGCAGTTGACCCCCCAGTAACGGATGTTACTTGTACAGTTTGGGTGGGCGCGTCATGTTGCGCAGGTTCCGTGGGCTTAACAACTCCAGGCTCTTTCCTCTTAAAGGTTTGGTCAAGCCCTGTGATATGCACAACCTCCGGACCCTATGCCTCGTCGTGCTTGGTGGTTGCAGCAGCCTCGGTCGCCGCTTTTTCCTTCTCAGGGATCACATCGCCCGCATGCTCTTCAATCGTCTTCTCAACCTCCCTCTTAGTTGTCTTGGGAGGCTTGATAACAAACTTGGTTTTCTTCGCTACCGGCTCCTTGGGCTTCTCAAGCCCAATATCCTTAGCCTTCTCAGGGGCTCTCTTCAGTGCCTCTGCAAGAAAAAAAATGTTAAGAATTTTACTAAGGAAGAAGACACAGAGCATGAGGTTCAGAACACTAACCTGGGGAAAACTTATAAAGGGAGCGCAGACTACTCTGCATCCCTATTGTTTAGCCAGTCTTCTGCGCCGGTCCAGCCCCAGTATCAGTTGCCTCACGTGACCTTTTTCTGGTCACTAACTTAGCAGCAGCCTCTTCTTCATGCTCCTCTTCTTCCTCCTCATGGACAGAGGATGGAGTCACGCTGGCTTCAAGGTCCCTTGTAACACCTCGTAAAATCACGACCAATACAATGAAGACACGTGCCATGAGCTTTAAACGTGTAATGGATTAAATATGAGGGACTAAAGTTGACAGACAAAGAAAGTATGTGTGTAAAAGGATTCAAAGTGTCAACATTTGATAATTATACCTTTCAACAACCCTACACGATGTTTATACCCTTAAACAAATGAATTATGAATCATATAAAGCCATTTGTGGAAGAAAGTGAAAGTTTACAAACCGCAGGGGTTAAATGTGTCAACATGTTTAATTTATACCTCTGAGTGACCGTTTAACGAACCTGAAGCTTTGTAACGATTAAATATGCTCCCAAGAATAAGTGATAAAAATTTCACAAGGTTTCGACATCATATGAGGAAAATACGTTAACATTCGTAAATAAGGGGTTAAAAGCGTCAACGTTGAAATTCAGGACTTTTCGGGTGATCGTATATCTAACCGAGGACTTAGCGAAGTTGGTTTATGACTTAGAGTCGTTAAAAGTCAAGTTTGAGGGTCAAAAGTGCAATAAAACAAGTTAAAAATGAGTTTAGGAGGACCAGGGGCCAAATGTGCAAAGTTATCAAACTTGTGACCGGATCTGGGCCTCATACCGGCCGTGTAAGACTCCTCTTGTCTCTTACGCGGGCCACCTGAAAGTCACCAGCATCCAAAAACATGGCAGATGCCTATTACAGCAGGTTTAACCGACTTATGAGCATGGTATTCGAATTCAGGAGCTTGGCCAACAGATTTTCATGCATAGGGGGGCACCTGTGATGATCAGGAATCACCCATAGACCTTGTTGGCATGATCTTGTTCAATCAAAATCACTATATAAGAACTCTTGGTTGCAACATTTTTTTTGCATGCACTTGGAAAATCATTCAAACTGAATTTCTAGAGCTCTCTGGACCTCAAGCAAGATTCATTAAGCTTCTAAATCATGCTAAGTACTTCAGTAAGCTTCTTTAACCTCTCTAATTCGTGTTTTATTAGTTTAATGACCTAAAGTCAAAACCGTCGTAATTAAGATTTGACTTAGTGATTAATCACTAATGGTCTAGTCATTTATTGAATTGAAAGTAGCTTTGAGTTGGTAATTATGTGGGTAATAAACCCTTAAAAGGGCACCCTCTGATTTCCACTCTAACTAGGTCAATTGTCGGGTCAAACTTCATTATAAAAAGTCAACAGAAAGCTAATTTTCAAATAAACACACAATTAACAATGTAGAAGCCATGAAACCTATTTTATCACTTGTATAACTTGGTAATTAATGTAAGAACATGTCTAAGCATGTTCAACCCGACAATTTTGAGTTTAGGCTCGGTTCGGAACCGAAAGTCGCAAAAGTAGACTTTTACTTTGACTTTCAGTTATGACCCGATTTAGATTGTTTTAGAAATGCCTTAAGCTTCCATTAGGTCCATGTTCCATATTAGTATAACTCTCTGAGATTATATAACTTGGATCCTAATTTATCCGATTCATTTGCATGTTTCCGTTATATGCCTAAATGTTGACCATTATGTCCTTTTGACCTTGAAAAGAGATTTTTGAAAATGTGAGAGGACAAAACCCTTTGTTACTGATTTATAAACTTGTCCTAAAAATTTGACATCAGTTTGAGGTCTAGATTAGGAGTTATGCTCAATATCGTAATTAAGAAGCTTTTTATTAAATAAACTGCATAATTAGCATAAATCCTATCTAAACCCAAATTTTGACACCTAACTTTTTACCCACTGATGTAATATAATATTTTGGGATTTTTGAAGATTTTTATTTATTTTTAAACTGATCATATCATAGGGCTCTTGCTTTAATTCGGTAGTTGTCGGTTATACCCTTTTCTTGAATAAAATGAGTTTTGCATCACATTTTGATACCAAACTTTTTGCTACTAATTTTATATGATAAATAAAATATTTTGAACTTTTTAAACCGATCAAAAACTCAGATTTCCTGTTAGAACCTGAAAATCGCTTAAAACCGACTTTTACGCGTTTTAAACGCATAGTATGGGATTAAAACTATTTTTGGCATATAAGACTTAATACCTACTGATGTTTTAAGTAATTTTTATAACTTTAACAGTAAGAAATTGTTTTGAACTCATATTTCCAAATTTGACCTTTAAGGCTTATGTGAAATTACCAAAATGCCCATACGCTGCATAATTTGGTTATAAATGATAAATTTCACATATATGCAATACCCTACTGATATAACTTATTAAATTAAATATTTTTACTGATCATTTAAGACCTGAATCTCAGATTAATATTTAATCTCTTTTATAACCTTTAAAATGACCAAAATACCCCTACAGGGTTTAATTTGAGTTTAAATTCATTTTGGGCATAATGGAAGGTATATTACTGATATCACAACATATTTAAGGCATATTAACTTAGGAAACCTATTCATGACTCATTTGTTTACCCGTTATGCATTTTTCGCGTTCGGTACGATTTATGTAACTAGTTTTCATAAATTAACCAAAACGGGTCAAACCTTAGCATTTTTATCTCAAAATCCAGAATGTGTCTAGTTTACCCATATTATACAAGTCTTCAAACTTGTCGAGTCTAAATCACATTCTATTCCGGTCTTCGCTTAATCATGCGTTTCGAACCGTATACCTTTCTTTAAAACTAACCGGTCTAAGTTTAAACTTAAGTAAGACCCGTTAGGAATCTAATAGGTTATTAAAACCTTCGTTCCATATTTAGGAGCCCAGTAAAAGATAACTCCATTTGCTGATTTGTACGTCTGAGATAAATTTGTACAATTTGCTCAGGTAAATATCCTTAACTTATTTTCCCTTATACTGGCTTGGGATACGGTATTATAATAATACCGCTTGGTCGTGTGTGTAGCTATTAAATCGGATTGTGATATATATAATTACATAACCCGTTTTAATCTGTTTTGTTTGGTATATGGCCTTTGGGGGGTTAATGGCCGTGTCCTGGATATCCTCGGCTCGTTCAATGAAATGGCCATGACTTAAGCACAGGGTGTAGGCATACACCTGATAGTTGCGTATGTAAAAAAGTATCCCACAATAAAGTATTCCTTGTGGGTGTTATACTTGTGGTGTGTCAGTTAATCTTGTCCGGCTCTTCTAACCGGCCATGACGGACGACAAACATTTAAATCTGTATACAAGATTATTTTTAAATAATTGTCCCAAGTTATAAAAGATTATTTTGTGCCATGTGCATTCAAATCAATTTTCTTAAACATTTTCAAAATGAGTCGGTTAATTGTATTTACCAGTGTAAACTGACGTATTTTCCAAAAAGGCTAAGTGCAGGTACTAGACGGAATAGGCTGGCTAATCCTAGCATCAATAAAGAGTCTTGCAAGCTTAGATGTTTACAAATCTGTTGAACAATGTTCTTTTTAACTTTGATCTGCCTGTGGATCCCTTACAACCGTTTTTGTAATAATTAATATTACTTTCATTCAGTTTGTAATGTTTTCATCTTTCGACTTCCGCTGTGTATTAAACTGTGATAAATTGTCTATGATGATATCAACTGCGTCACGATACTCCCCACCGGGCCCACTGGTAATACGTGGAAATATCGGGGTGTGACAGGTTGGTATCAGAGCCAACATTGAGTGAATTAAACACTAGCCTTTTGTGTTTAATCTCAATGACACAGTTTGCACATTCCTCGACTTCCGAGTATAGACAAAGAACTTAGGACTAATCCTAATTTATTTTAATTTTGTCCTTTATTTTTCCTTTGTTGTCCTTTTGTTTGTTTTGACAGGTTCAACAAAATGCCACCAAGGTTTCATAGAGGAGGAAGAGGCAAGGGGCCATTCAACGCCCCCAACGATCACTAGGTCGGACCTTCCCACCGGCGAACACCGTCTGTGACAATGAGCACAAGTCCCCAAGAGGATTGGAGGACATATTTGGAGCCCACGAGGCGATCTATCTTGCTAAGTTCATCACCTTCGTACCTTCATTCTTTCAGGCCGCAATCGAAGAACGAGCCCGAAGATTCGCACCATTCTTTCTTACCGTTGCGACGGTCAACCTCTCATCGGGCCTTTCAGGACCCGACACCTTACTTTCAGAGCCGGTTCAACCCGGCAAACCAGGTTGAAGAACCAATGGGTCACAACCCATTGGGCCCTGAAGACCATTTCTCTGAACCTCAGGGAATGGATATGGATGATGACCCAGATCCCGCCGAACCACCATCTGGGACACCTACTCACCCCATCGAGATTTTGGACGGGTCGTCATATCATGGATCACCTTATCGTGGTCCAAACAGTTATGAGGCAAGGTTTGCTCAATACGACTGGGTGTTTACTCCCAGTTATAACTCACAGCAGCAGCAGCAGGGTCCCTCGGAGGATTCGCGTTTTGTAGCGGTTACTCCACCGCCACCACCAGTGCAGCAACCGCCTCCGGAGCCACCGAGGCATAGGAAATTAGGAGCACGGATGTTCGTGCGAGGGGGATTCCATTTCAGCACCCCTCAGCATTCAAGTGGCAGTCATTACACGCCACTATATGAAGACCCACAGATGGGTGGGCCTTCGAACCCTGTTTCTGAGGTGGAGTCTGCGCCAGTCGCACCACCACCAGTGGGTTATGATAACCCAATTCCTGCATACGCCGGTGTAGCGGTGTATAACCCTTTCGAGCAGCCAGCTCATACTAACTACAACTACGCCGAGACTGACCCATACCTTGTAGCAGCGAACTACAACGCTCACCATCCTGAAGGACCCTATGGAGGTCCCTGACAGACTGGATACCCGGCCTATGGGTACCAATACCCGCCACCTCCTCAACCTCCGCAGCATCAGCAGCCGCCACTGATACCGCCACCACAGCAGCTGGAGATTCTACAAAGGTTGAGCCAGGTGGAACGAGAGGTTTGAGAGGAGCGTAGAAGCCACTAGGGATTTCTTAAAGGTTTGGCAAGCTTAATCAAGGGAAAGAACAAAAGGGATCATTAAATTCCTTATTTGTTTATTTTGTATTTCTTTAAATTTTTAATCAAGTCCCTGCGTGGACATCTATTTCTGTTTCCAGTCCCTGCGAGGACTTGTAGTTTCAGTTTAGCCCCTACGTGGGCAAGTTATTTCTGTTAAAGTCCCGTTTAGGGCAATATGTACTCTTTTAAATTTTAGTGACATGTTATAATTTAAATTTCATTTTGTCATTATATGCATAAATGTAATATATATGAAATAAATAAATCCAAAATATGTCATTCCTTTTATAAGATCTGCCTTTAAATATTAAATAAGAATCTTAATGGGTATAACCTAGCCTGCATGTCATTATAAGACCTGGCCATGATGGTAAAACATGTTTAAAAAGATTCAAATCCTTGTTAACATCTGAAAACATGTTAACACTCCTGGCAGACGTGTTTCGTTAAAATCACGCATGTCATCCTTATGTTAGATTCTTCCAATTCCTTCTTTATTATTTAAACATCCATTTGTGATGTAATGCCTACGGGCCATAATCATTGTCATATAAGACAAAAGACAGTTGTAGCCTATAACTCCCTGTCAAGAAAGGTAATGAACTATGATTCAAGCCTTAATGCCTCGATCCTATAAGATGGCTTATAATTTGAATTGTCCTTGTGACCTGGCCTTATGTGCCATTATAATATGTTAATAAATTATGACTGAGGATAATTATAATCCTGAATAAATATGCTTAAATAAAATAACCAATATGGCTTATGATTACCATGGTTAATGAATTTCCATAAGAGACAATTCCATAATGGACTTTTGAACAAATCTTGTCAATATTTTATGTAGCAATCAAGCTACATGGCTGGGTCAGACGAAGTCAACAGTCACCCGAGGGAGAATCATGACACTTCCAGAGTTAACATAGCAGGCGCGGAATTGCAGGCATTAATAGATAATGTCGTTACTCGAGCTCTTAACAGACAATTTAATGAATCGAGTGAAACTCGCGTTAGAACTCAGTCAGTACCTCATTCAAAACCACCCTCCAAGACTCATACAGCTCACAAGAGTGATTTCATCACTCATCAAATAATCAGAGGAGTGTTCCTTCTAGGAAAGTTGTGCTCAATAAAGAGCCACGTGTTAAGGGCTGTTCTTATAAGTATTTTATCTCTTGCAAGCCTAGAGACTTTACAGGGGAAAAGGGAGCCGTCGATTGTATGACCTGGCTCGATGAGATGGATACAGTGGTTGACATTAGTGGCTGTGCAGAGCAGGACATTGTGAAGTTTGTGTCACAATCGTTTAAAGGAGAAGCTCTAGCTTGGTGGAGGTCACTGATTCAGGCTACAGGAAAGATCCACGTATATAGCATGTCTTGGGAGCAGTTTGTTGCTCTAATCAAAGAAAATTTCCGTCCTTAACACGAAGTTGAGAAGATCGAGACTGACTTTCTGACATTGGCTATGAAGAATTTAGATTGTCAGGCCTATCTCACGAGCTTCAACACTATGTCATGTTTGGTTCCATACTTAGTTACACCAGAACCAAAACATATAGCTCGATTCATTGGAGGTTTAGCACAGGAGATTAAGGCAAGTGTGAATGCGTCAACACCTACTACCTTTAGGTCAGTGGCTGATTTATCATTATCTCTTACCCTAGATGCGGTCAGGCTAAGATCGCTTAAGAGTTCTGAAGAAGGGAAAAGGAATCGTGAGGATGATAACTCACGTCGTTCTGACAAGAAGCATAGGGGGAACTCAGATCACAAGAAGAATTCTGGGTCTAACAAGGGTAACCAGCAAATGGATGAGAAGCCTGAATGTAAAACCTGCCAGAAACGCCATTTCGGGAAATGCAGGTTTGAATCAAAGTCATAATCGCAATCGAAGTCGATTGGTTGAGGGATCTGCAAGTCCAAAGAACACAAGACTTTGGATTGCAAGAAGTTGAAGGATGCGACCTATTATGGTTGCAATGAGAAGGGGCATATTAAGACAAACTGCCCGAAATATGCGAAGAAACCTGAATAAGGTAAAAAGACCAATGCTAGGGTCTTCCAAATGAATGCACGGGAAGCAATTCAGGATGATAACGTGATAACAGGTACCTTCCTTATCAATGATGTTTATGCATAGGTATTATTTGATTCGGGTGCAGATAAATCGTTTGTAGATAATAAGTTTTGTAAGTTATTAAATCTGCCTGTTAAAACCCTAAGCATAAAATATGAAGTAGAATTGGCCGATGGTACCATAGAAACTGCTTCAACCGTATTAGAGGGATGTTTCATATCCATTAGGAACCACTCTTTTCCATTGTCTTTGCTTCCTTTGAAACTAGCTGGATTCGACATAGTAATAGGCATGGATTGGTTATCTCATAACCAAGCTCAGATCGTTTGTGATAAAAAGCAAGTGGTTGTCAAGACTCCGTATGGTGAGCCACTTACCATACAAGGAGATACTCAGTATGGAATGCCTAAGCAAGTGTCTATGCTTAAGGCGTCTAGGTGTTTGAAGAAAGGTTGTGTCATTTATATGGCACAGGTAACCATTGATGAACCAAAGCCCAAGATTGAAGATGTCCCTGTCATTTCTGAGTACCTAGAAGTTTTTCCTGAAGAACTACCTGGTTTACCACCAGATAGGCAAGTAGAGTTCAGAATTGACATTATTCCTGGAGCGGCACCTGTTGCAAGAGCACCTTACAGGTTAGCACCAACTGAGATGAAAGAGTTGAGAACTCAACTGGATGATTTATTGGCAAAAGGTTTTATTAGACCTAGTTCATCTCCTTGGGGAGCACCGATTCTGTTTGTAAAGAAGAAGGATGGATCGATGCGTCTATGCATTGATTATCGCGAGCTTAACAAGGTTACAATCAAGAATAGATATCCATTGCCCAGGATCGACGATCTGTTCGATCAGCTTCAAGGAGCAAGCTACTTCTCCAAGATTGATTTGAGGTCAGGCTACCATCAACTGAAAGTGAGAGACGAAGATGTGCACAAGACTGCATTTAGAACTCGCTATGGTTATTACGAGTTCTTAGTGATGCCGCTCGGACTCACTAACGCACCAGCAATGTTCATGGATCTCATGAATCGCGTTTGCAAACCCTACTTGGACAAGTTTGTCATTGTTTGTATTGATGACATTCTCATTTATTCAAAGAGTCAGGCTGATCATGAGAAGCATCTTCGTTGTATTCTTAAACTTCTTTAACAAGAAACACTCTATGCCAAGTTTTCAAAGTGTGAATTTTGGCTTCGTGAAGTCCAATTCCTTGGACCTATGGTTAGTGAGCGTGGTATCCAGGTGGATCCCGCTAAGATTGAGGCTATCATGAATTGGCAGGAGCCGAAGACGCCCACAGAGATTTGCAGCTTCTTAGGTCTGGCAGGATATTACAGGCGTTTTATTGAAAATTTCTCAAGGATTGCTGCACCCCTAACTTCGTTGACTAGGAAGAATATCAAGTTTGATTGGGGTCCTAAGCAACAAGAATCCTTTGAGATTCTTAAGTAGAAACTGAGCAATGCTCCTGTGTTAACATTGCCTGAGGGAATAGAAGAGTTTATGGTATACTGCGACGCATCACACACTGGCACGGGATGTGTGCTAATGCAGAAAGGCAAGGTTATTGCCTATGCTTCTTGACAATTAAAGGTGCACGAAAGGAATTACACCACCCACGACTTGGAATTGGGTGCCGTTGTATTTTCCCTAAAACTTTGGAGGCATTATTTATATGGTACCAAGTGTGTGATCTATTATGATCATAAGAGCCTTCAACATCTGTTCAATCAGAAGGATCTGAACATGAGGCAGCGTCGATGGATGGAGACTTTAAATGATTATGATTGTGAAATCTGATACCATCCAGGCAAGGCGAATGTGGTCGCCGATGCGTTGAGCAGAAAGGAAAGGGTTAAGCCCATTAGAATCAATGCCAAGAGCATTGAATTGAAGAACAACTTGAATGAAAGATTGTTGGCCACTCAGAAAGAAGCTGTATTAGAAGCCAACTATTCGAATGAAAAGTTGGGAGTAACTGCTGAACAATTATCGTATAGCAAGGATGGAATCCTAAGATTGAATGGACGAATATGGGTTCCGATTTATGGAGGACTTAGGGATGTAATTCTTCAAGAAGCCCATAACTCCAAGTATTCTGTTCATCCTGGCTGTGATAAGATGTACCAGGATTTGAAGGCAAATTATTGGTGGATAGGTTTGAAGATGTCTATAGCCACCTATGTGGCCAAATGTCTGACATGTGCTCAGGTTAAGGCCGAACACCAGAAGCCGTCAGGTTTGCTGCAACAGCCTGGACTTCCCACCTGGAAGTGGGAAATGGTAACTATGGATTTCATTACTAAGTTACCAAAGACAAAGCGAGGAAATGACACTATTTGGGTTATAGTGGATAGATTGACTAAGCCAGCCCACTTTCTACCTATTAAGGAAACACACAACTCTGATAAGTTAGCTCAGCTGTACGTGGACGAGATTGTATCTCTCCACGGAGTGCCAGTGTCTATCATCTCTGATAGGGATACGAGGTATACATCGCATTTTTGGAAAAGTTTTCAACAATCCCTAGGCTCTCGATTGAACTTCAGCACAACATATCATCCTCAGACTGATGGTCAAAGGGAGCGTACTATTCAAACACTCGAAGATATGCTACGAGCTTGTGTTATTGACTTAGGAGGAAGTTGGGATGATAATCTTCCATTGATAGAATTTTCATACAACAATAGCTATCATTCGAGTATTCAAGCTGCACCTTTTGAAGCTCTGTATGGAAGAAAGTGCAGAACGCCCGTTTGTTGGGCAGAAGTGGGAGATGTCTAACTAACAGGACCTGATATAGTCCTGGAGATGACAGATAAGATTGTACAAATACGAGACCGTCTCAAAGCTGCCAGGGATTAGCAGAAAAGCTACGCAGATAAAAGGCGTAAACCTCTAAAATTTGAGGTAGGTGACAAAGTTCTACTTAAGGTATCACCCTGGAAAGGGGTAAGGCGATTTGGCAAGAAAGGCAAGTTAAGCCCAAGATACATAGGACCATTCGAGATCATCGAATGTGTCGGAACTATGGCATACAAGTTAAGCCTGCCTGAAGAGCTCAGTGGAATTCATAATGTGTTTCACATCTGCAATCTGAAGAAATGTCTAGCTGATGAATCACTAGTCATACCACATACGGATGTGCATATTGATGAGAGCTTAAAGTTTGTAGAAAATCCTTTGTCGATTGAAGATTGGCAGGTTAAGAAGCTTCGAAAGAAGCATGTACCGATTGTAAAGGTTAAATGGGATGCCCGTAGAGGTCCCGAATACACGTGGGAGGTAGAGTCTACAATGAAATAGAAGTACCCTCATTTATTTTAGTAAATCTCAAGGTCGAGATTTCTTTTAAGGGGGTGAGGATGTAACATCTCGTAAAATAATGACCAATACAATGAAGACAAGTGTCATGAGCTTTAAACGTGTAATGGATTAAATATGTGGGACTAAAGTTGACAAACAAAGAAAGCATGTGTGTAAAAGGATTCAAAGTGTCAACATTTGATAATTATACCTTTCAACAACCCTACACGATGTTTATACCCTTAAACGAATGAATTATGAATCATATGAAGCCATTTGTGGAAGAAAGTGAAAGTTTACAAACCGCAGGGGTTAAATGTGTCAACATGTTTAATTTATACCTCTGAGTGACCGTTTAACGAACCCGAAGCTTTGTAACGATTAAATATGCTCCCAAGAATAAGTGATAAAAATTTCACAAGGTTTTGATATCATTTGAGGAAAATACGTTAACATTCATAAATAAGGGGTTAAAAGCGTCAACGTTGAAATTCAGGACTTTTCGGGTGATCGTATATCTAACCGAGGACTTAACGAAGTTGGTTTATGACTTAGAGTCCTTAAAAGTCAATTTTGAGGGTCAAAAGTGCAATAAAACAAGTTAAAAATGAGTTTAGGAGGACCAGGGGCCAAATGTGCAAAGTTATCAAACTTGTGACCGGATCTGGGCCTCATACCGGCCGCGTAAGACTCCTCTTGTCTCTTACGCGGGCCTCCTGAAAGTCACCAGCATCTAAAAACATGGCAAATGCCTGTTACAACAGGTTTAACCGACTTATGAGCATGGTATTCGAATTCAGGAGCTTGGCCAACAGATTTTCATGCATAGGGGGCACCTGTGATGATCAGGAATCACCCATAGACCTTGTTGGCATGATCTTGTTCAATCAAAATCACTATATAAGAACTCTTGGTTGCAACATTTTTTTTTTGCATGCACTTGGAAAATCATTCAAACTGAATTTCTGGAGCTCTCTGGACCTCAAGCAAGATTCATTAAGCTTCTAAATCATGCTAAGTACTTCAGTAAGCTTCCTTAACCTCTCTAATTCGTGTTTTATTAGTTTAATGACCTAAAGTCAAAACCGTCGTAATTAAGCTTTGACTTAGTGATTAATCACTAATGGTCCAGTCATTTCTCGAATTGAAAGTAGCTTTGAGTTGGTAATTATGTGGGTAATAAACCCTTAAAAGGGCACCCTCTGATTTCCACTCTAACTAGGTCAATTGTCGGGTCAAACTTAATTATAAAAAGTCAACAGAAAGCTAATTTTCAAATAAACACACAATTAACAATGTAGAAGCCATGAAACCTGTTTTATCACTTGTATAACTTGGTAATTAATGTAAGAACATGTCTAAGCATGTTCAACCCGACAATTTTGAGTTTAGGCTCGGTTCGGAACCGAAAGTTGCAAAAGTAGACTTTTGCTTTGACTTTCAGTTATGACCCGATTTAGATTGTTTTAGAAATTCCTTAAGCTTCCATTAGGTCCATGTTCCATATTAGTATAACTCTCTGAGATTATACAACTTGGATCCTAATTTATCATGTTTCCGTTATATACCTAAATGTTGACCATTATGCCCTTTTGACCTTGAAACGAGATTTTTCAAAATGTGAGAGGACAAAACCTTTGTTACTGATTTATAAATTTGTCCTAAAAATTGGACATCATTTTGAGGTCTAGATTAGGAGTTATGCTCAATATCGTAATTAAGAAGCTTTTTATTAAATAAACGACATAATTAGCATATACCCTATCTAAACCCAAATTTTGACACCAAACTTTTTACCCACTGATGTAATATAATATTTTGGGATTTTTGAAGATTTTTATTTATTTTTAAACTGATCATATCATAGGGCTCTTGCTTTAAATCGGTAGTTGTCGGTTATACCATTTTCTTGAATAAAATGAGTTTTACATCACATTTTGATACCAAACTTTTTGCTACTGATTTTATATGATAAATAAAATATTTTGAACTTTATAAACTGATCAAAAACTCAGATTTCCTATTATAACCTGAAAATAGCGTAAAACCGACTTTTACGCATTTTAAACGCATAGTATGGGATTAAAACTATTTTTGGCATATAAGACTTAATACCTACTGATGTTTTAAGTAATTTTTATAACTTTAACAGTAAGAAATAGTTTTGAACTGAGATTTCCAAATTTGACCTTTAAGCCTTATGTTAAATTACCAAAATGCCCCTACGGTGCATAGTTTGGTTATAAATGATAAATTTCACATATATGCAATACCCTACTGATATAACTTATTAAATTAAATATTTTTACTAAACATTTCAGACCTGAATCTCAGATTAATATTTAATCTCTTTTATAACCTTTAAATTTAATCAAAATACCCCTACGGGGCTTAATTTGAGTTTAAATTCGTTTTGGGCATAATGGAAGGTATCTTACTGATATCACAACATATTTAAGGCATATTAACTTAGGAAACCTATTCATAACTTATTTGTTTACCCGTTATGCATTTTTCGCGTTCGGTACGGTTTATGTAACTAGTTTGCATAAATTAACCAAAACGGGTCAAACCTTAGCACTTTTATCTCAAAATCCAGAATGTGTCTAGTTTACCCATATTATACAAGTCTTCAAACTTTTCGGGTCTAAATCACATTCTATTCCGGTCTTCGCTTAATCATGCGTTTCGAACCGTATACATTTCTTTAAAATTAACCGGTCTAAGTTTAAACTTAAGTAAGACCTGTTAGGAATCTAATAGGTTATTAAAACCTTCGTTTCAGATTTAGGAGCCCAGTAAAAGATAACTGCATTTGCTGATTTGTACGTCTGAGATAAATTTGTACAATTTGCTCAGGTAAATACTCTTAACTTATTTTCCCTTATACGGGCTTGGGATACGGTATTATAATAATACCGCTTGGTCGGGTGTGTAGCTATTAAATCGGATTGTGATATATATAATTACATGACCCGTTTTAATCTGTTTTGTTTGGTATATGGCCTTTGGGGGGTTAATGACCATGTCCTGGATATCCTCGGCTCGTTCAATGAAATGGCCACGACTTAAGCACGGGGTGTAGGCATACACCTGACAGTTGCGTATGTAAAAAAGTATCCCATAATAAGGTATTCCTTATGGGCGTTATACTTGTGGTGTGTCAGTTAATCTTGTCCGGCTCTTCTAACCGGCCCTGACGGACGCCAAATATTTAAATCTGTATGCAAGATTATTTTTAAATAATTGTCCCAAGTTATAAAAGATTATTTTGTGCCTTGTGCATTCAAATCAATTTTCTTAAACATTTTCAAAATGAGTCGGTTAATTGTATTTACCAGTGTAAACTGACGTATTTTCCAAAAAGGCTAAGTGCAGGTACTAGACGGAATAGGCTGGCTACTCCTAGCATCAATAAAGAGTATTGCAAGCTTAGATGTTTACAAATCTGTTGAACAATGTTCCTTTTAACTTTGCTCCGCCTGTGGATCCCTTACAACCGTTTTTGTAATAATTGATATTACTTTCATTCGGTTTGTAATGTTTTCATCTTTCGACTTCCGCTGTGTATTAAACTGTGATAAATTGTCTTTGATGATATCAACTGCGTCACGATACTCCCCACCGGGCCCACCGGTAATACGTGGAAATATCGGGGTGTGACAGCCCTAGACCCTGCGCTCCCAGAACTTTTCGACCCAGCCGCGCTGCCCTTCTTTCCCTCACCTATACGGGATAAACCTTCTAGTGAGTCACTTGCTATGACATAATCTTCAAGGTTACTCTGTCGAAATCGAAGAGTACCTTTCTCATTAGCTGCAGCAGTCACGCGGCTAGTTCCGCCCTTCTTACTGGTTGCGCCAGTATCAATGGGTACCTTCTTAGAATTCTTCTTCTTGGTAGGAGGTTTCTTCGGTCTCTCCTCTGGGTCTGTCCCCAAGTCGCGCAACACACCTGCAAAGATGTTAGACCATGAGCTCAACTCTTCTTGCGACGAGCCTATGGTCTCTCCTCTGGGTCTGTCCCCAAGTCGCGCAACACGCCGTGCAAGGGTCTCGGTTTGGGAAGTGGCGCACCTTCGGTTGTGGTAGGAGGATTAGCAAAAACCCCCGCTGGTGGATAGAGGAAGTGGTCTTTTATCTGCTCATACCAATACGCCTCTCCAGATCGTAGCGGGCGCACACCCATTGACCCACCAAAAGTGGGAAAGGCTGCTTGATACATTTGCGCTTCTGCGATAAAAAAAACAGCAGTCAGGCGCAGGTACATTACAAGAAAAGAAAAGGGGAATAATACATACCTTCGCCATTAAACTTCAGAACTGGTACTTCTTCACTGCGCTCTGGCCACTTGTCACTCATGCCCGCATCAACCAACACCTGCTCACCAAAAATACGATTGGGTGTTGCAAGTAAATTCATGTACCAGTCAGCCCCTTTTGGGATAGGGAGCTCCTCCTTCTCAATCTTATCCGACTCACGGAAGGTCATCGCGATTAGCATCACCTCCTCCCTGATGAAAAAGAACTTCATCTTCCAGTCGTGAAAACTCTTTGGAGGGCCTATCAAAATCTTCTTAGCAACACCATGGTTACCGAAGGAATAGAACCCAATATTCCTTATCAATTGATAGAAGGCCCGGAACTTCTCAACAGTGGGTTCCATCCCCTGAGATCGGCATAAAAATTCGAAGTGCCTAACCCTCACCATCCCTGCTGGACTCATCTGAGAAATGTGGAAACCATAGAAATATAGAATAAATGCCATGAATTCAGTCGCCGGCAGCCAGAAGTTTCCTTGAAGGAAAAAATCTTCAAACAACGTTATGTATCCCGGCGGTGCGTCGGCGGCCATCTGACCTCACCGGGGATAACGTGCATCCCATTCCGGTGGAAATTGAAATCCTCTCGTGATTTGCTCAAACAATCCTTGATCCCATTTGAGAACTGGGAGTGGACCTTCTTCAACCTGAACCGATTCCTCTTCTGCCATGGATACCGGAATGTAAAAGAAGGATGAAGATCTGCAAACTTTTCTGGAAAACTTGAAGAATACTCAAGAAAATATTAAAGATTTGAAGTTTGAAGATCAGAGAGAGAAAAGAAGAAACTGCAAAGGAAAGGATGTGTACTTCTCTCTCCACAATCGGATATATATCCATCGCATTTAATGCGATGGGTAAACGTGCCGAGATCACCGCGCGCGTATCCAATCAGCAATCGCCACGTAAGGTGGGATTCTTGGAGTGACGGTTAATACGCGCGCGTGGTCCTCACTCGCCTGACAGAGAGTCGAACCGTCAGTGACAGCACGATGATCGTCGTGTCAGCGGTCAACTCAACCGTCGCCATCAACGACATTTGCACCAACCTGTCAGAATTCAAAATTCGAGGGATTTCCCGCCTAAATTTACTATAAAACTTCATGCAGAAGTTAGCAAGGACTGTGCCGCATACATCATTAGCCAATAAGCTTGCGCGCTAACCCTCAAAAGCAATATCCATCAGTAAGCAAGTCCGATGGTCGCGCCGTAGTAGTCGACAAACACATACACGCGCGCCGGCCACCAGGGCATAGTAAACGCTTTTAAAATCCAGCATACTTTTTTTTGAGTCCAGAGCTCCAACCGCTTACTACGCACATGGAAGCAGCACTAGACTGGGGGGACTTGAAGGGATATGGTACCAAAAAGCCGCGCAGACCAATCAGGTCGTGCGCGGAACCATACTCCTTATTCACTAATCTGATTATTCTGCAGACCCCGCGCGAGCTACTTAGTCAATACCTAAGCCACGCGCGAGGTCCAAGCAAGGCATAACATCAGCTTTCACCCTTAGCATCATGAATAAGGGCCCTCAACCCCAGAGCCTTGCGCCGACTACTTGGACACACACCAAGGGTCGCGCGAGGGTAGCGGCGCAGGGCCATTTCAGGAAGCATCAAAGGTACAAGTGGCAGATGAACGGGCCAATCAGCGTCCAGCAGGCTGTACCCTATCGTGCTCCACGATTAACA
The DNA here is from genome assembly GCA_030545235.1 of Helianthus tuberosus. Lineage (NCBI taxonomy): Eukaryota > Viridiplantae > Streptophyta > Magnoliopsida > Asterales > Asteraceae > Helianthus > Helianthus tuberosus. The sequence continues at coordinate 147,246,596 of CM060411.1, read as the reverse complement.
ATCGTGCAGGAGACAAAAGGTACACAAGGACGCCTACGTGGAACCAATCAGGGGCGGCGACAACTACCCCATGATCTGCACTCACCTGCTGATGTCAGAAGGACAACAGGGCCGACAACCCAGACACGTGGCTCCAATCAAGGTGCGCCAGCACCGAAGACCTTCTAGAAGCCACTAACGGTCGACACCAGAGAGACAAAGAGGATAACCCTTGTTGTCACCTTCCGGCCCAAAGCCCATCAGCCCATCTCCTCCTACACCACTCCGGCTATAAATAGGGACCTTCATACACAGGTTAAACATTCCGATCTCTCTATTCTCACTCTTAACACACACACTTATTTTCCTCAAAGCAGTTACTTATTCTCACGCCGGAGAGTGGTTAAGAGGGAAACCCCCGTATTCCCCTCTTAACAAGCTTAACAGTGTTACTGTTTTGCAGGAAGGATCACGCTCGAGCTCAGGAAGGATTAAGAAGATTAACCCTCATGTTTGAAACATAAACCCAACTAATAACCCTAAAATTAGTTCTGTGTTTCTTCAACCATGGAGTATCGTGTCCGATAAACTGTCGGGCTCTCGCCGACTCCTCGAACTCATCTAGAGCTCCCCAATCGAGGGCGGCGTGGCCGCCGATCTCCATACGCCGAAACTTTTCACATCTTTGATAAGCCTCGCTCCCCTCCTCGAACATCAGATAAGGATTCTCCATCAGGGGATCCTCTCCACGGTCAGCGCCACGCCTGCGCCCACGTCCAGTGCCACGCCCGCGCCCACAACCACGTCCACGTCCACGCCCACCAGGCACCGCCACCGTGATCAACGCCCCTGCCGCTCCATGTGCGCGGCCACGTCCATGCCCACCGCCACCTCGACCGCCACCTCGGCCGCCACCTCCACCTCCACCGCCACCTCCCCGGCCAGCACCCCGGCCTCTCCCTCTACCAATAGCGACTTCCATATCTGCATGATTAGACAATTTTAATCAATTTTTTTAAAAATATAACAATTTTTAATTAATTTAAAAAAAATATAACACCGCCACCTCCCCGGACGACCCCGACTATATATTATAATTATTATCTATCTACGATGTATTAGGTTTCGAGGCTCGTTACGGACCTACGAGCGATACGGACGTTTCGACTAAAAAAATAAAAAAAACTATATATTTACGACGTCTTAGGTTTCGACGCTCGAAATGGACCTAATCACGTTACGGACGACCCCGGCAATATATTATAATTATTATCTATCTACGACGTATTAGGTTTCGAGGCTCGTTACGGACCTACGCACGATACGGGCGTTTCGACTAAAAAAAAAAAACTATATATTTACGACGTCTTAGGTTTCGACGCTCGAAATGGACCTAATCGTGTTACAGACGACCCCGACTATATATTATAATTATTATCTATCTACGACGTATTAGGTTTCGACGCTCATTACGGACCTACGCGCGATACGGACGTTTCAACTAAAGAAATAAAAAAAAACTATATATTTACGACGTCTTAGGTTTCGACGCTCGAAATGGACCTAATCGCGTTACGGACGACCCCTACTATATATTATAATTATTATCTATCTACGACGTATTAGGTTTCGAGGCTCGTTACGGACCTACGCGCGATACGGACATTTCGACTAAAAAATAAAAAAAAACTATATATTTACGACGTCTTAGGTTTCGACACTGAGAAACAAAGCCTTTCCAATCTTGCTGAGTAAACGAATTCTTGCAGTGCTTCACAATATTTTGTAAGATGTGGAACCTGCAGAGATATCTGTGTGCGCCAGTGAATATTTTTCTACACGCATTTATCAGTGCCTGGTCCCTGTCCGTTAGAATTACACGCGGCTCCATGCGCTCGTGCAGCATAGACTTGACCCTCTCCATGACCCAGACGTACGTTGCCTCCTATTCGTTTGAAAGAAATGCATGCGCAACACAGAAGGTTTGGTTTGTCGACGTCATACCCACAACTTGCAAAATTGGAAGATTGTACATGTTAGTCTTGTAGGTAGCGTCGACCATAAGCACATGCGGGAATGCCCTCCACATTTCAAAGGACTTCTCGTGACAGAAAAATACATGCTAAACGACGTTGGTGTAATGTTCCGTCTGTATGTAATAGGTCATCTTTTTTTCCTGGAGGATTTGTTCCAGCCGCTGCATAGGAGACGGTTTTTTCTCGAACTTTGCGGCCCTAATCTTTTGGTGAGCATTGTGTATGTCTTTCGGAACACATTTGTTCTCAGGGTTCTGTTCGGTTACGGCCTTTTAGATTGTATGGGGCTGTATGTCTTGATCTGTCAGCTCTTGCACCAGCCTAAACTCATTAGGAGTAAGCCTCTTGGCATACGCATAACCCTCCAGATGTTAAGCAGGGCCGTGGTTGTGCGTCTCGTTAAAATTTTTGTTCAGATAATCTATCCGCCAAGCCCGACGACTTTGGTCGAGACGACCTATCACAATAAAAGGGCACGCGCATTTTTTGCTGCCGGTTTTCCTAACTGTGGCCTTACTCTCATGCTCGCCGCTACGACAACATTGGAGCCACACCCGGTGATCCTTGGACCGTTTGGTAACAATAACGTATCCGTTGGCTAAACCCCTTCGTTTTACCCAACCTTCCAAATCATCGCGGGATAAAAAATCTTAAAAATATAACAAGTAATTTAAAAAAATATAACATTTTTGAATGTACTTTTTTAAAAATTCTTAAAAAATATAACAATTTTAATTAATTTTATAAAAACATAACATTTTAATTAATTTTATAAACATATAACATTTTTTAATTAATTTTTTTATCCTATTTACAAAATATAACAATTTTGAATGTATTTTTTCTTTACAATTTTTTATTATTGTGCAAATTATTATTGTTTTTTATTGCGAGGAACGTGCGAATTGTGCATCGGTTTTGAAATGAACGAGATAACAAGTATTAAAACACATAGAAATTGAGATAACGTAAAAGAGAAGCTTGATAAAACATCGGATTGTTTCGGGTTTAAAAACTTCGACTATTCCAAAGTGAATCAAAAGTCCTTTCAAATTAGGGAAACATGCTTTGGCCTATAGGTAAAATACTCTCGTCGAGAAGCGAGTAACGGTACTTTACCCTTCCAGTTACTACACGTCCCTAATCGATTGAAAAATCGAAACTTTGGCGGGATTGAAAATAGAGGAACGGGACTAGTCGACAAGATGCGGGTTTCACCCCTAACTTGACGATTTCGTACCATAAGTGTTGTTGGTATTCGTCGAGTCAAGAAAGTTAATTCCGACACTTTGACGAGGGTCCACTAGAGTTTGAATTGGAAACTTACCGTCAAGATGTAGATCTCACCCCTAACTTGATGGCGTAATTTCTTGCAAAATTGAATAAGCGGATTGAGAGTCATTCACCAAATTATAGGTTTCACGCATATTTTGGTGAAATCATTTCGTTTGTATAATACGAGTGTCTTCAACTCTTCAACGAATATTTTAAAAAAATATAACAATTTTTAATGTATTTTTTATAGTATTTAAAAAATATAACAGATTTAATTAATTTTATAAAAATATTTTATATAACATTTATTAATTAATTTTTATCCTATTTGAAAAATATAACAATTTTAATGTATTTTGTATTAACAATTTTATAATAATTTTTTAACAGAAAAAAATATAACATTTAACAAAAATATATATCGTTCGTACCTGATCAGTTTTGTACGAAACTTCAGGGTAAGCGGGTGGCTCGTCACCCAATGACTCTTGCACGCAAGAAGGATGACCAACGTCTTCTTGTACTCCCGAGGCACCACTAACGAAAACGTTATTGTCATATTCTTCCTGTCCGTACGAGGGAACGTAACCGGGTTCATAATACGGAGACCCATAACCATGATCATGGCTACACGCGTTCAAATCTGGTTACAACGGTTGGTGGGGCATAGCAGACTAAAAAAAACCAACGGGTAAAAGGTAATGGTAAGTTTGACTCCGAATATAAAAAAGTAAATATATATACTTACCTCGTTGAGGTCTGGCAACAACGATTCATTATGATGGGGACGATAGCCGGACATGACCTCGTGCGCGTGATCATCATTTCCACTTCAATCGTAAGAATCAGGGACATTAGACCCCGCCTAATACAAACGGTGTGTTAAGTATTTCATAAAAAAAAAAACAGAATAAGTTAAAAAAATGATATACCACACTGCTATCCGAAATAAACGTGCTCGTGTTTGCCTCAGACGGCTCACCGAAAACATAGTTGTACCAAGACATGTTTGTTAGTGAATGCGAATATATAACGAAGACGATATATATATCTTCTTCTTCCTCGTTTAAATAGGGGAGGAAGAGTTCAAATTCAGAATTCAATACGAGTCGTATAGCCCTATACGCAGTGGCGGAGCTAGACTTTAACACCAGGGGTATCCCAAAAAAAAAAAAATTTACGGTGTATTCATATAAAATCCTTTATAGGGGTATCCTCGTAATTTTTTAGGGGTATCCTTTATATAAAATCGAAAAAAAAACAAAAAATTAACACTGCGAAACACCGCGAACACGACCTTGAGCCGTAGCCCGTGCTACGGCTGCTAATGTGCTGTCTCCGCCCCTGCCTATACGATGCGTGTAGGGCTTACGTCAATCACTTTACGTCACTCAACAGTGACAGAAAGCTGATCGTACTTTATTAAAAAAGTAATACGCATCGTATAGCCCTATACGATGCGTATTACTTTTACCCCGGGAGACAGTGTCAGCCTTTGACTGACATAGAAGTTTGAACCAACTCAATACGCATCGTATAGACCTATACGATGCGTATTGAGTGCGTCGATTTAATAAGCCAGGGTGTGCCAATAATACGACCAAAAAAAATAAAGGAAAGTGGTGTGGTGATGTGTCAGTGAGATGACACTTACTTTATGATATTGCGTTGATGTGGAGTGAAAGAACGTGAAACCATAATTAATGGTCTAATAATGTTCGCGTTACCGTTATTCACCACCTCCTGTGAGTTGTTGAATCATATGTCACAGTTGATGTTGCCCCGAGTTTAAAGCTCCAAGCACAAAGCGTTTATGGAGGTCAGATGTGGCTCCGGACGCCTTAATCCGAAACTCAATTTTCAAAGCGTGGTGATTTAGTGATTCCATCTGCTGTGTTTGAAAGTGTGTGTTGACTTATTACCCGTTGGCATTTTACTCCTATACCCGTATTTAATAATTTTTCAAAAAAATAATAATAATTAAAGCATGTTAAGTTTTGCTGTGAAATCATAAGTTGATTTTCGAGATCGATATAATGAAATATTCAACAACAGGATATAATATTTGGTCGTGGAAAACATTCTAATTATTTAAAAGAAAAAACATTGGAATATTCACCACGCGTTCCTCCTTGATTTTTAATATTCATGGTCAACTATGAGTTAAGTTCTCATTTTAATATTTATGGTCAACTATGATTTAAGTATCTTCTCAAAGAAAACTAACACGTTTACAATATGAAAGTAACAACTAACAAAATTATATATAACACGTCGAATACCTTGATTTTTGAAGAACACGTTTTTGTTTATTTACGCTTTTCCGTAACTAGTATTCTTTTAAGGTAAAAACGTCCTTCTACTGTTAAGAAAACTGTATAAAATAGATATGTAATATTTATTTATGCGAAACAATATATACAATAAATATGACATTAAGTATTAAAGTAAATCATCCCCTCTCGTGGCCCAAGTGGTTTACTCCCATGTGGTTAGGTCGGCCGGTTCCTCCTTTGGGAGGTCACCGGTTCGACTCCCACTTGTGGCTTTAGGGGGGACGTCCCAATGATAGATCGTATCCTACCGAGGCATGGTGCGGTCTTGAGGGCAACCCGGTTTTACCCGGCTGATACCCCAGCGAGTCTCTCGTGTGGGGGCAGTATGGTTTCCGGGCGGAAGTCAGCTTGCGCGGCGGCCGGGGCCCGATCGAACATCGCGTCCGAGAGTGTGGGGCTGACGGGGGATTGTCTTCGACATGAACCCGGTGACCAAAAAGTCCAGTACATAGAAAGTCACCTTAAAAAAAAAAAAAAAACCCGTGTGTAGTTTTTATTTTTTTTAGGGTTGTGCATGAGTCGTTTTGGGTCGGTTTTGACCAAAAACCATATTCATAACCGTGATGTCGGTTATTGGATAATCATAACCATAACCGATCGGTTATGGTGGTTATGGTTATTCGGTTTTGATGGTTATAGCGGGTCGATTATGGGTGGTTAACCGTGTATTTAGGTTAGCTAAAAATAACTTAATTTTTTTAACATTGAATAAATTGTAGGGGTGTTCAGAAAAAAAACCGTAACCAAATAAAAACCGTAAACTGAACCGTAACCATAACCAAATAAACCGATCCGAATAACGAATTCGGTTTTTGATTTGGTTTCTAACCGAAACCGAATTGTGAATATGGTTTTTGGTTCGGTTTTGGATCCACATTTTATTTTTATTTGGTTTATTCGGTTTATTTGGATAACCGAATAAACCATTTAACTTAATTAATTATTAAATAAAAATAATAATATTTATAAATCTTATACAATTTATTAGCCCCAAATAATTATTTTTTTATGCAGCCCAACCCAAAATACCCAAAGCCCAACTCAAACCCTCTTGTTCGTGAATCTCAAACTCAAACCCTCCAAGTTTATTTTTTTTAGGGCTTAGGTTTTCTTCATTTATCTTCAGCCGACTGGTATGCTTCTCGCCTTCTCTGGTTACTCGCTCATTTATCTTCAGCCGACTGGTCTGCTTCTCACCTTCTCTGGTTACTCGCTCGTGAATATCAAACCCTCCAGGTCTGTTCTAATCCCTTCTCTGGTTACTCGCTCGTAAACTGATTGTATTCATTTTAACTTTAAAATACATATGTTTTCAATAAAGTTTTTGTATTCATCTCAAACCCTCGTGAATCTGTACTTATGTTCGCTTTAATTCTTTATGAATTAGGTCAGAATGTCTATGGAGGGCGATTCTAATGCTGCTAGCAACTTGAATTCGGGCCGCTCAAATGAATCACAGAAAAAAAGAGGGTCTATGTCGGAAGGTAAAGTGTATGGCAACATTTCACTAAATACAAGGATGAAGATGGAAAACAAAGGGCACGATGTAACTACTGTTCTGGAAATTATGCTGCTGAATCAAGTTCTGGGACATCTAACATGCGTATTCATGCTTCGAAATGTGCTGGTAATCCAAATAGTTCTACTAATCAGTCACATCTTGCATTTAACATAGATAAAGACGAGGAAACCGGGGATAGTAAAGTTAGTTTTCAATCTTTTAGGTTAGACCAGAAGAAAGGTAGGAGAGCAATAGTTGAGATGCTAATTATTGATGAGTTACCTTTCAAGTTTGTGGAAAATAAAGGTTTTAGAAGAATGATGAGGATTGTTCAACCTGCACTTAAAATGCCATCTAGAAGTACAGTAACAAGAGATTGCTATGAACTATATATTGACGAGAGAGTTAAGCTTAAAGCCGAATTGAAAAAATCAGTTCATAGAGTTAGTTTGACAACAGATACATGGACGTCTTTGCAAAGAATCAATTATATGTGTCTCACTGCACATTATGTTGATCAAAATTGGAATTTACAAAAAAAAGTGATAAACTTTTGTCCCATTTCCAGCCATAGAGGAAATGATATTGGACGATCCGTGGAGAACTGTTTGCTTGATTGGGGATTGCAAAATATCATGACTATTACGGTTGATAATGCAAGTAGCAATGATGTTGCAGTTGAGTATTTAGTAGGAAAAATGGCGAAGTGGAATGGTAGGTGCATTCTTAAAGGGAAATGGACACACGTGAGGTGTGTGGCACATATAATGAATTTAATCGTCCAAGATGGGCTCAAGGAGATGGGAACTTCTGTTGAACGTATTAGGGTTGCTGTTCGATGGGTTAGACTATCATCGGGACGATTGAAAAGTTTCAAAGAGTTTGCTTCGATGGAAAAGGTTGAATGCCAAAAGTCTTTAACTTTGGACGTTCCTACTCGTTGGAACTCCACTTATTTGATGTTGAGTGTTGCATGTGAGTATGAAAGAGCATTTGAAAGACATATAGAGGAGGACTATGTTTTTTCTCGTTATCTTATGGATGGGTTTGGGGTTCCGGAATCTACGGATTGGGCAAATGCAAGAAGGTTGGGGGGCTTTCTACGACACTTTTATGAGCTCACTCTTAGAGTTTCAGGTATTATTGTTTGGCTTTTTTGTTAATTATTTATTCGTATTTTCTGTCATGTTTTTTATTAATTTATTTTTAATTTAGGTACAAAATACATTACCTCAAACACATATCTGGATTCCATTAGTTGTGTCGATAGTGTTCTGAAACAATGTTTGTTAAGTGATGATGAGAAGTTGGTGAATATGGCCATGTCAATGACATCTAAATTTGAGAAGTATTGGGGTGACGTCAAAAAATTTAATTTATTGGTGTTTATTGCTTCTCTTTTTGATCCAAGGACAAAACTAGATTATCTTAAAATCAATCTTCATGGTATGTATGGAATTGATACCGGGGACACGGTTTGTAAAATGTGTGAAGATGCATTGACTAAATATTCAATGATTACAAAAGAATTCACTCGGGCATGCATGCACCCAAGGCTTCTTCGTCGTGTTCTAAGACCGTGAATGTCGAGGATTCAAGTAGCCAATCTTTTAATTTGTTTGGCAGCGTTGACGATACATTTAAATCACTTAGGGAGAGAAACATGGCTGAGGTAAAGAGGCAAAAGGCAGCATCGGGTGTGGCTGAAGATTCAAAAACTGAAGTAGATAGGTATTTGAAAGAGGAGATTGAAGGAGATGATATATGGTTTGAAAGTCAAGATTTCACTGTTTTAGATTGGTGGAAGAAGAGAAGTGGAGCATTTCCTATATTGTCACTTGTTGCTCGTGATATTCTAGCTATTCCTATTTCAACAGTGGCTTCTGAATCAACATTTAGCACAAGAGGTAGGGTGCTTGATACATTTAGGAGTTCTTTAAGTCCTCCAATTGTTGAAGCTTAAATTTGTTGTCAAGATTGGATTCGTCCAGATGGTGATGTTGTTAACGTGGAAGAGAACATTGAAGAGCTTGATAAGCTGGAAGAAGGTTATTGTTTTTTTGACCCGTTTCTCATTATTCTTTTAACAAACATTATTTATACTTATATTATATTTACAAGTTAATACAACTAAACATATATTTGTATTCCTTTTTCTTGTAGAAATGAAGGGTTATGCATGATTGGAGGAATGGGTTATGTATGCAGGTTCATTCTAGTTGGAGAAAGACTCATGTTTGAAGATTATTTATATTTTGTGCCACTAGACTTGTTAACTATTTATTTTCTATGATCTATGTTTTGAACTTTGAAGCTCTAACTTTGTGGTTGTGTCAACGACTGCTTTATGGATGTGTTTGCTTTATTTCACAATGAGACTTTCTTGTATTCATATATTGTTAGGTGTAAAATAGTTGTGATGTTCGGAAGTTGGAACACAAATATAAATATAAATTAGGAAAAAAATTACTTACGTACAATTTGGTTAGATTTGGTTTATTTGGTTTCTATCCGAAACCAAACCGAATTGAATTTGGTTTGGTTTGGATCGGTTTGCATATTCCTTATTTGGTTTGGTTTGGTTTTGGTTTGGGGTACAAAATTTTGAAAACCGAATAAACCGAACCGAATAAACCAAATAAACCATAAACCGAACCGATGAACACCCCTAATAAATTGTTATTGCATATTTGTATATATTAGTATGTTATATAGTATTAAAAACACATATAATATATAATATTGATACTAATTATTATCGAATATTCAAATAAAGTAATATGATACATTCCAAAAATTCAAATAAACATTCAACCAAAACCACAAAATGATATGAAAAACCAATAAGTACTAAAAATCTTTAGTCAAAAACATTAAATATTAAAAATATGGTGAAAAGTCCTCAATACTACAAAGATTTATTCCATATCGGTTCGGTTCGGTTATGGTGGGTATGAAAAAAATGATAACCATAACCGACCCGTTACATTCGGTTTTCAAAAAACCCATTAACCGACCCACTGGTTTTTTATTTGGTTCGGTTTTTTTGGTTCGGTTTTGTCAGTTAATTCGGTTATTGTTCGGTTAATTCGGTTTTTTGCACACCCCAATTTTTTTGTATGCAGAAAAAGAATTTAGACTGAGAAACCAAACTCTCAGTTTGTATACATGATATGTTATATTATACCCTGGTCCAGGCCAAGCCGGGCCCGGTGACGCCCCTCAACACCGTTTCAGGTGGGCCAGCGTCGTCCTCACAGGCGGGTCTTGGACGTTGAAGACGGAGCACTACAAGACAAAAAAATAGTTGTTTGAATGATATAGCCGTTAAAAAAAATTCCAATACCACTTTATAAATATATACTATTTATTCCTCCACTTTTAACCTAAATCTTTTCTATGTAGCATATAGGTCCCTTGTCGCTATTTGCCGCTATCCGCTATTAACAACTATGATTGTTCATAAACATGTTACGAGGGGTTTCTTATTTACATGTTGCTGGTCGTGGTAGTTTTTCTCATAGATAGCTATGTTTTTTGTTATTGTTCACAACGTTCATATGGTTGAATAAATATGGTTGGTCTTAACATGTTTAAAATTTGTTATTTATGGGAAAGCACAGCGGATTATCGAAACCTAAATGTAGCAAGTTATACAAAGAAGAGAGATAGAAAAATACAAGTGACTCGGGAAGGAAAAAGATAGCAAAAATATCTCTCTCTATTCCCCTAAATTTGTGCATAAATCTTATGCGTAAATTTACCTTATAAAGAAAACATATGCACAAAAGAAATACGAAAGAAAATGAAAATATTTTTGTTGCTTTTGCTTAACCATTCAGTCATCAGATTTAAGACTAATCAATATCAAGATTAGAACACGAAATTTAAATTGTACCTTTTCGCTGATCTTATCTTACCTTAGTTATCTCCTCCAAAGGAAACATATCAACTGTAAAAATGTAACGTTTTGCAACAGTGAGATGTTACCCGTTAATTCTCTGGAACAACCGCTATCAACATTCCAATGATTGTCAACAGCTCCTCCTTGGTTGTCCCTGAAAAATAAGGAGATCAGTAAGATATTGATACCCAGACCATCGTGGTCCTGGGTTTTCCTAAAGCATCAAAATAAGACACTTCTTTCAGACACATGTCCCCTTTTGTTTCAAGGATTGGTGACATTGCTGCTTTATGTTTTACTTTCCAAATTTGTTTAGGCTTTTTCTAATTTCTTAGGTGCCTTTGGCAAAACAGTTTGCTTTTCAACCTTATTAATTTTCAAAACTTGTTTAGGTTTCAAAGCTTGCTCTCTTTTAGCTTTGGCAGCATTCCAATCCCCATCAGATGGTTTAACCTTGGGATGCTTATTCATCATTGGCTTAGGCTTTTCAACCTTCATTGGCTTAGAATAAGATCCATCCCTTGGTGTAACCCTCTGATTCGGTGTATAATGTGGCACATAAGGACGATGTATGAAATTCCGTGCAATGTGACCGGGTATGCCACAGTTGTAGCATGTTTGCTTCTTCACATAAGGAGTATATCCCGATCCATTTGACCCCACTGATGATGTATTTGAGTTATAGGATCTGTTGGATGATTTGTTTGCAGACTGTTCAAACTTTCTGCTCTGCTTCATATGTCCCTGTCCACAACAGTTAGTATATTCATTGTTTTTCTCTCTAAAAACATTGTTAGATTTTGCAGTTTCATTTGAAACTGTTGGTTTTGTAGACACATATTTATTGATGGGCCTCTCAAAGCTGGCTCAGAAACAGTTTTTTTTACATATGGATGAGCATGAACAGACAAATTGGATGTTTTCAAACAAACACCGGCAGTTTCTTGGCAAACAATATCATCCCCCTCAACCCAATCCTCTACCTTTACTTCATCTGCACATGAAGTAGAAGCATCAGTATCATTCACACATTTAAACTCAAAGCTTGAGTTACATTCCTTTTGTTGTAGCTCTGCCGAATCCTCTACTGTTGATTTAGCTGCTCTAGAAGACTCATAGCTGGATTCACTAGATTCAACTGAATCAGTTGCTTCAGGTGATTTGCATTTGGAGTTAGATGGTGCAACTGGCTCGGTCAGTTCATTTGCCGATTCTTCATTTGAAAACTAACTTTCAGGTTGGTTCTCAAAACCCCTTTGTTCATTAGGATTTAAAACCTGAAAATGTTTATCAACTTCTGCATTTTTCTCAAAACTCAATGTCTCTGTTTGCTTAGAGACGTTCTCTGATATAATAAAAACAGGTGCAGATGTTGGTTCATTTTTTTCGTTTCATTTCTTTTAGGCTTTGAGATTTTAACTTTTGAGGTCTTGACTGGCTCAACTTTCAGACCCATAACCACACCATAAACCATGTCAGAAATGTTAGCAATCTCCTCTTCAGTCATAGGAATAATGGTGTAGGAATGATTGTATGGTGGAGGAATGCACACAAATCCCAAACCCTTATTCCTAGTTTCTTTCTTCCTGAACTGTAACTGCGTATTTATCATGTTTTCAACTTTTTCACTAGAAACATCGAATTTTCGAAAATTAAAGTTTGTATTTTCAAAAGTTGATTTTAATGAATCAAGTTCAGCACTTAATTTTTCATATAGTTCTTTAAAATGGAGTTGCCTACATTTTTCTTCTGTTAACGCACCTTCCTTTGACGCCCATTGGAAACCCGCAACGACCGTATCTTTAATTTCATTCAAGTACTGAACTCCCTTGCACATATCAACCACCATGTTCGGACCCGTCGTTTCCGGCCCGCAACACCAGATTTTCTTAGTGAGATCCTTATCCCAACCGAACTCCTCAGACAAGATTTTACCGCGAACTTTCGGATCATCTCATGGACTAACCCGACCCTCGTCTATAGCCTCCGCTAGCCCTTCCTCCATCGGCCTAGCTTCCATGTACAAATGATCGTGTTTGTTCGGGGGCTTGCTTATAACAGTTCAGGATGATTTTTCTAATACGGTCTCATGGAAAGAGACGACGGGATTTGAAACAACGATCTCAGCACCACCCATGAAATCGTCTTGCAGATCTTTCAGCAGATTTCGAGATGAAGCTCACCAGCACCTGCGATGATGTGTTCACCAGACTCCTCAATGGTACAAACAACCATAGGGTCGGATTTAGCTAACCATTTTAAACCTTCAACGAGCTTTGGTAAGTCAGATGCAACCTTACACTGAAGCGCAACACGAATGACTGGTGAGACAGAGAATTTCATGGCGTTAAAACTATTCCGCACCCGACAGACGATAAAAGAAAGAAATTTATCAAGTTTCAAGAGGGGCGAGAAAAGATATTGAACGGTGTTTTGGGGTTCTACAAAAAAACTGGCATATCATTGAACATCCAGCACGTTCTTTTACACCACAGAGGTTGCAATACATTATGTATGCTTGTATCTTGCTGCATAACATGATCATCGAAGACGAAGGTTGAGCGATTTGTGACTACGACAAAAACGCGCCTAACGGGAATTCTGTTCGAGTGAGTGTAGAACAACAAGATTTAAACGGATTCTCTCTACGTAACGAGTACACACATAAAAACCTACAAGCGGACTTGGTGGAGTACATTTGGAACAACGCACAAAACGAACCCAATGACGACATGCCGGATGAAGCCTAGTAGTTTTTATAATTTTTTTTAAGATTAGGTTGGTTTTTTAATGTAATGTTGGAATTAATATTTATTTTAGAGTTTAAATTAACTTTAGTTATATATATATATATATATATATATATATATATATATATATATATATATATATATTGCATATTTAATTTGCCAAAATTAAAAAAATAAATGAATTACTAGCTGGGGTAGGGCCATCACCCATTTCCTTGGTTCCATCCTTGGAGGAGCATCCTCCCAGGACTATGACGTGACGCAGATGTGGAGGGTCATCCTCCAAGGACTACCCTTCTCCCATATCGAGTATTCTTATAGTTTCAAAGAATATAACACTGTAATAACTGCATTTTGATATTGATTTTTGTTTTGAAGATCCACATCCACTCTGCGTATGCGAGTATGATTTTAAAGACTTCATCAATGGATTCTGCTGCTGTGAGTTAAGTTTTCTTCTTTTTCCAAATCATCTAGGTTAAGCTTTTCCCCTTTCCATAAAATAGTGAATACAATAAGTGTAATATATGAGACAAATCATGAAGTTTGGCTATTATAGGATGTGTGAGGGGCTCTTATTAGGCTATAGGGTGTGGTCATGACCCTCATGACCACCATGACCATCAACATAGGCATCATATCATCTATTTTTAATTTACCATTCAAAACCATTACCTTAAAGGTGTGGTCATGACCCAAACCTCTATCCCCTTTATTTTTTTAATTTATTTTTGTCTTAAAATTATCAAATGGGAGGGTCGTGGTAATCGTGGTTTAATCCATGGGAACCACCATCAATCAATGAAGGGGATGGTGTACCATTTAATTAATGATCCTATGTGGAAATAATGTTCCAATCCATGATCCCCACACCCCATAGCCTTAGTGTTAGATTCTCAGGTAGTAATTAATATACTTCTTTTTTGGCTACTTGAACATCATGAGCTCTAACCAAAAGTTACTCCATAGGCATGCAGATCTGGAAGTTTAGTATGATAGATTATTGAATTTTGGAACTCGTAACGTCTCTGAGAATTTATGTACCCTGTTTGATCTTGAGAAAATGTGCCTTTATTATTGTTTTTTTTAAACTCAAATTAGTAATGGGCTCAATAAACTTAATGGCAAGTGGGCTAAATTCTAAACCATAAAAAATGATTTGTAAATGGGGCTTATATTGGAACTGGTATGAGTTTACTATTGAATAAAAAAGAAAACTAACATTATATATATATATATATATATAGGGGAAGGTTCATTTGAGAAGAAAATTAATTTGAGAAGAAAAAGAACAAAGGGTACAATTGTAAAACATTAAATAGTTTGTTTTCTCATCTCATTTATGATTGTTTTTTGACTAATTAATTAGTCATAAAGACTATCATCCGCCACACTAAATTTTTTGCCCACACGCATCAAAATTTATCCTGCACGTTATCAAAATTTATCCTGCACGTTTTGAAATTTATCCTACACATATTAAATTTATCCTACACACCTCGTAATTCATCATACACATCTCGTAATTCATCGTTCACTTTAATTTAAATTTTTTTTTTTGCTCTTTGAAAAAATATATTTTTTGAAAATAAGTTACAAATTTAATGTAGTTAGTTATTAAAAAGAAAGACTAACAGTTAATGATCTATTTAAGTTTACCAATATGCTCTTACACTAATATTAAATGCAAAAATTAAATGAAGTAAAATGAAGAGTTCTTATTGGTTGAAGTTTATTCTTTTTTATTATTAGAAAAAATTTATTCTCATTTGAACCCTATATATATATATATATATATATATATATATATAGGGCAAGGATATATAGGAAACCATTTTTTAGTGACAAAACTAAGGAACCCCAATTGTGACAATTGATCTTGATCATCTAAGGGTTAGGGAAATTTGATGGTTTATTGATTTTAATTTAATACATAACATATGTTGATGAGTGGGCCAGGAGGGTATTTGTGTCAAAAAGACCATATCTCATTCTCTCTCTTCTGTATAGTTGTCACCATCACCATCAAAGCATCATCATTGTCTCTCTTTCTTCTTTCTTCTTCTTTCTTCTTCTTTGAGAATTCAAAATATCTTCTGTACATTCACCATCAAACCATCATCATCATCCATTCTCTCATCCTCTCTCTTTCTTCATGTTTCAATCACCAAGAACACACACACAAGTGTGTGTGAGAGAAGCAAGCCTGAATCGTTATTGTTAAAGAAAGAGAAACACCAAAAGCATACACACAAGTGTGTGAGAGAAAGAGAAACAAGATTCTCCTTCATTTTCATGAAGAACACCAAGAACACACACACAAGTGTGTGAGAGAGAAGCAGGCCTGAATCATTCGGTTGCATGTGTTTCTAGAGAGAGAAAGTTATTAGAACACCAAGACCAAGAACACACACAAGTGTGTGAGAGAGAAGCAGGTCAGAAATCATTTGGTTCATGGGTTTTTTAGAGAGAGAAAGTTGTTAGAACACCAAGAACACACACACAAGTGTGTGTGTGTGAGAGAAGAAGGTCAGAAATCGTTTGGTTACATGGGTTTTTAGAGAGAGGAGGTTGTTAGAACACCAAGAACACACACACGTATGACATGGACTGGTTCCATGTCTTAATGTTATTTGTTTGGTAAAAGTTGAATGATTTTGTGTGTGTATTGGTAAAATAGATTTGATAGTTTGTTGGGTTTTTTTGTTTTAAAGGGATTAATTTTTTTTTAGAATTGTGATAATGAATGTTATTGTTGATATATATTCGTTACCTTTGAAAAGTTCATAATCTAATCGTTGATGATCTCGTTTATTTTACAAATAAAAAGTTGTGTTTGGTTTGGTTGCTTGTTTGAGGCTTTTGATCTGAACAGTAACTGGTTTTTGTTGGTTTGGTTGTTTGTTTGGGGCTTTTGATCTGAATAGTAACTGTTTTTATGTGTTATACTAGGGGGTAACACATGTATAGCCATGTTAACATGTCACATATAGTTGTTACATGTGTTACAACAAAAAGTTTACACATGTATAACACGTAACACATGTTATACATGTGTTACCACTATAGTGTAACACAAGTTACAAATATGTGCTACATATGTGTAAGCCCCTATATGTTGCTTGTTTGGGGTTTTTTTTTATCGTATATGTTATAACATGTGTTACCTTTAGAAACTTCATAATTTATTCGGAATATGTGTAACATTCAGCGTATCCATGTGTTTATTTTGCTACATCATATTATGCATGTTATGGGGTAACTGTTTGTGTGTGTTATACTAGGGGGTAACATATGTATAGCCATGTTACACATGTCACATATGGTTGTTACATGTGTTACAACAAAAAATTTACACATGTGTAACACGTAACACATGTTATACATGTGTTACCACTCTAATGTAACACAAGTTCCAAACATGTGGTACATATGTGCAGCCCCCTTTGTGTCCATGTATAACTCGTAACACATGTTACATAAATGTTGTTACGTTTGCGTTGATAAATTTAACTATACAAGATTAACAATGATGTAATTGTTTTGTTCATAGGTATAGGGATGTTTGTGTTCAAGATGAAGCTGGTTATCAAGAAGCGAAGCATAGGTAGATTTGTGTTACCTTATGATAGTTTTTTGGATCATTTTTATATATTTGAATTTGTATAAAACACTTTTGTTACATTTAAGTTTAATTGTAATTATTTTTTTTAATATATATAATCTATTTGTCCCTTTATTTTGTTACACCAGTCCCACATTCTCAGTAGTTGCATACATTACTAGCAATCTGAACAATACACATGTCGGTTATGTATTGATCTAAAATCAACTTCCTTTTATGTATGTAATATAACTGGGGATACTAACTTTTATAAAATCTAATGGCGAGGTTGGGAAAAATAGGACTTCGGGTGCATATAAAATCTCAATAGTGGGATAGGGAAACTAACTTTTATAAAATCTCAACCCGTAAATATGCATAACATTCACTTTTTACATGATATACGTCATGCCACACACGTTATACAATAAATGCAACACTTTTTAGCATTGTTACACATGTTACATGTTGTTTGTAACATATGTTACATCGTATCCATAGTAAACCAATACTTGGTTCTATATCATGTTACAAGTTACATGTGGCTTTTATGTGTTTTCTGACGATCGCCATGTCACACACGTTATATACTAGAAACGACGCAACAGTTTTGGACGTTGTTACACATGTTGCATTATGGATGAAGAAGGATGTTGTCGTGAAGGCCATTTTTGGTTGTAAAAACTATATGAAACATGTGTATCCTTGATGTTGTAACACGTGTAAACACTGTATGTAACATGTATAACATGACTATACATGTGTTACCCTCTAGTGTAACACATGTTAAAAAAAAACATGTGTTACATATGTGCAACCTTAGGTGCCAATTAAAACTTAGGGGTTGTTTGGTAGCCTCTTAATAACCATTCAGATGCTACCTCTTAATGGTTTAAAACCTCTGAATAAATAAGAGGTAACCTCAAGTCTGAATGGTTAAGAGGTAACATCTGAATGGTAAATCATCACATGTCACGTTCTTCTACCTTCTCATAGGTAAAATTTTTAATGGTCCATTAAGAGGTAGCCTCTTAATGACCATTCAGAGGCTACCAAACAGCCCCTTAGTTAAATTACATATGTAACTGCATTACATCATCCAAAATGTCACGTCAATTGGTAAACAAGTATTCTTTAAGATTGTAATATTTTTTAGATTGTAATGTTTAAGATGATTGTAATGTGTTAGATGTTTTGACTTTCTAATTAATGATATTCAATAGCTCATGCATTTAATAGTAGTTTATTATTTTTCATTAAACATGTTACATATATAAAAACCATTGTTACATATGTAACGTTGCCTTTTAACGTATGTAACACATGTGTACCAAAGGAATGATATGACCAACATTTTATTAGGTCATTCTTTTCTATTAGTTAGTTACCTCTCACATAGGTTACACATGTTACGTCCAACACCAGTTACAAATGTTAATCAAAACAAGTATTCTTTAAGATTGTAATATTTTTTAAATTGTAATGTTTAAGACGATTGTAATGTGTTAGATGTTTTGACTTTCTAATTAATGATATTCAATAGCTCATGCGTTTAATAGTAGTTTATTATTTTTCATTAAACATGTTACATATATAAAAACCATTGTTACATATGTAACGTTGCCTTTTAACGTATGTAACACATGTGTACCAAAGGAATGATATGACCAACATTTTATCAGGTCATTCTTTGCTATTAGTTAGTTACCTCTCACATAGGTTACACATGTTACGTCCAACACCAGTTACAAATGTTAATCAAAACAAAAGTCACTTGTCATCATGGGTTGTTAGTAATTGCACACATTACAATCATACTTAAAGGTAACAAAAATCTTTATAAAAACTTAAACATATAAAAATGATCCAAAAACTATCATAAAGGTTACAAAAATCTAGCTACGCTTTGCGTCTTGATAACCATCTTTATCTTGAACATAAACATCCATTAACCTATGAACAAAACAAGTACATCAGTGTTAATCCCCTAAAGTTAAACTTATTAACACAAATGTAACAATGGTTGCAGAAATCGGCCTAGGCGGCCGATTAATCGGCGCCTAGGCGCTAGGCGGCCGATTAATCGGCGCCTAGGCGCTAGGCGGTCATCTACTGCCTAATTTTGAGCTAGGCGGTCAATTAATCGGTCATGGTAAAAAATCGGTCAAAATCGGTCCTAGGCGGTCAAAATCGGTCCTAGGAGGTCAAAAATCGGATTAATCGGACAATATTAGTCGGTCAAAATCGATCAAAATCGGTCCTAGGCGGTTCTAGGGGGTCCTAGGCGGTCAAAATTGGTCAAAATCGGTCAAAATCGAACCATACTATCTGAAACTTGAAGTATTTATGTGAATTTTGAAGTATTATTTTTATATTATTGGGTATATATATATAATTTTGAAATAATACATATAAAAATCCCATTCCGATTAATCCCTAGGCTGTACCTCACCGCCCGACTAGCGCCTAGCGCCTTCTACAACATTGAATGTAACTACAGGTATGTAACATGTGTTACGTGTTATACACGTGTAAAATTTTATTGTAACACATGTAACATGTGTTACCTCCTAGTATAACACACAATATCAGTTACTATTCAGATCAAAAGCCCAAACAAGCAACCAACCCAACAAAAAACCAGTTACTATTCAGATCAAAAGCCTCAAACAAGCAACCAAACCAAACACAACTTTTTACCACAAAAATGATTTTAACACAAAAATAAAAACCTGCAAATTACATAAACATTTACCCATTTTTAGAACCATTTTAACAAAAGAATCATGTTCATCTCTAAAACATCCATTACACAAAAACCTATAAACAACCATTTTAACTAAAACATCAAGTGTGAAATGATTTTTCAAAATAAAAAACTCAAGAGATTGTTGTTTCTCTCTCTAAAACAGGAACTTTCTCTCTCTAAAAACACTTACCGAATCTAGAAACCGTGTGATGAACACGATGAAGATCTTCAAACTTGCTTCTCTCTATGTGTTCTTGGTGTTCTTGATGAATATGATGAAGATTGTTGTTTCTCACTCTAGAAATCAGCTTTCAACAAGCATCAGCACACCCGAGATGAAGATGACGACGTGAGATGAAGCATGAACACACCCGAAATCAGCTTTCAATAAGCATGAACACATCCGAAATAAACAAGATGAATATTGTTATTTCTCTCTAAAAAACATTAGCTTTCTCTCTCTAAAAACATAAACAAAGATGTGATGAGAGCAACACCTTACTTGCTTTTCTTTAAGAGTTTCGATGGTGACTTTGATCTTCAGATATGGTGGCTTCAATAGAAATGGATGAGTACAAGATCCAAATCTAGTTGTTTCGTACAACACAACATGGAGATGTATTCAACAAGAATTAATACTAAAAGTCTACTTATGTGTTGTCCGAAATTCTTGTCATAAACTCCATGGATAAACAAAGATAAAAAGAAATATATGGAAGGTTTGAATTTGAAGAAGATGATAGAAATGTGGGGAAGAAGATGCATTGAAAAATGTTGCAAAAATGTGTGTACTTTTGTCTCAAAAGTAAAAGGTGGGTTGGTGACGTTTGATGGGATGAAAAAGTAAAAAGTCTAAAATGCCCTTTGAAGACCAATTTGCACATGCTTAAAGTGGGTGATGTGGCTCAATATGGGCCAAGTATTGGGGTTTCCTTAGTTTTCTCAATAAAATTGGTTTTCTCCATATACTTACACTATATATATATATATATATATATATATATATATATATATATATATATATATATATATATATATATATATAGTAAGGCACTTAGCAACCGAGAGTGTGGAATTAGTTTCTTACCTTTCATATTTTTGCTCTGCCACACGTGCATCATGACCAGTTTGCCTGAATGAGAGATGCAGTTGCCCGATCGTAATAGCTTAGAGAACCAGAATCTCCCACGTCCTGACTGTCATCCTATCCCCTAACCTGTAACATCCGTCAAAATATGACCTCCGAAATCCGACCCGGATTTTAAAACCAGACCCTCTACAATTAAAAAAAAAAGAAGAAATTTTATTAATTTTTATAATTTATAATTTTGATTATTTAATTAATCGTCACGTGTTGCATAGGATTCAAACTGGAATAAAAGTGGAGGTTTATAAGCGAAACCTAGTTAGATCGGTTTAAAATAATAAAGGAGTTAATTAACTACGTTTAAAATGGTAGTTAAAACAAGTGTTATACTTAAAAGGGGTTAAAATTGTCAAAACTTCTAAGCTATAAGTTAATGGGTTGTTTTGTGATTAACGGAAATCGAAACTATATATTGAAATCAAGTTAACTAAGTAGGTTAGTAAACCTAGTTAAATTAGTTAGTATTTATTTTATAATGTTAATTAAAGGAAGTTAGAACAGTTAGTTATTACAAAGAAGTTAAACTAACGAGGTTATGTTTAATAGTTTAAACAAGTTAGCAGGTTATATAAAAATGAGGGGCCAAAGTACATTTTGTTGAAACTAAGAACAAAAAGGTGTGAGCAAGGCAGGTTTCGAACTCGGGTACCCAGACATAACAAGTGCAAAAGCAACCAACTGTGCTGCATTATTACTTGTGGAGATCACACACACACATTTTATAAATACACATTCAGACAACCTATTAAAAAAAGAAACAAGTAGACGGGATTCGAACCTGAATCCAGAGATTCAACAAACACGCAACTAACCAGCTGGATTACATCAATATTTATACACTTCTTAAGCGCATATGTTTCTTAAACACAAGTTGAATCACACCAGACTTCATCTTCTTCTCCATCTACGCGACCCACGAAATCTGGGGAACCCGACCCAATACGAACTCGTTATTTACGTACTGATAAGTCTTCTAAATGGTCCCAAACAACTCGCAATTATGGCGAATTAAGATTTTTGCATTCTAAACGTTTGATTATTCCATGTAACTGATTCCTTGAATACTAATTAACATCACCATTAATGTAACATTAAAGCTTCAAGAACCCACTTCAACACATATAAAATCAGTAACACCAGTGTGTGATATTAACACCAAACGAATCCTTGAAGCTTTTCATGCGGTTTTACACACTTAAACCTCATTTATAACTCCACAAATACTCGGATTAAATCAAAGATCAAGATTAGGGCTCATAATTTGTTCGGACGATATCTCCTTCAATTCTCAACCTTTTCAGGTGATTCCAAAACCCAACTTGCTTAATATTTCGTGCTCTACAAAAGCCCTCTATCAATTTTTGCAACAGAAGACTAATTTATCCGAATTTAGTTGTAGTTGAAATTAGGGTTCTTCATGCATAGAATTTGAGGCCTTTAGATTTAGACTTGTATTTTGATGAAATTGAAAGTATAATATTATTATATGTCATACTAGTGTATTGTGTGTAAATTTTGAAAATTTTAGATATCAATTGGAATTTTGGTGAACTATTTATGTTTTAATCACTAGATAAATCAAATAAAAATACAAGATAATTTTAAGTAAATTTAATAAGTATTTTATTAGGTATTTCTGAGTATATAAACACTATGGAATTTTAATATGATTTTTTCATAATTGTTGGGAATTCATGAATATCATTTGGATTTATACATGTTTTAATTATTCAAAAATACAAGTTTACCACAAATAAATTCTATAAATATTGTTACTGATTTTTTTTTTAGAGTTTGTTATTGTTTTGAGACTCTAATATAAATTTTCTATAATTTTAGATAATTATCTTATCAATGGAATTTCTTTTAAGTAAATAAAAATTCTTTATAAAATTTATTATTTTAAATTACAAATGTGATAACCATGAAATCTAAGGTATGATTTTGTTAGATAAATTCTATTAATTAATCAAAATTGGTAGCATTTAACGATTATGATAACAAACTAAATTTTTATTACTATATAATTAATCACGACTTTTTATATAAGTATCGATTTATATGTTTTAATGAATAATCATTTAAGCCCCAAATAGGAGAACCCAATTTTCTAAATCATGGCAAATTTGAAGAAAAACATGAAGCTTCTTCTAGGAGAAGAAAGGAAACCTAATAAGTGGAACACATTTCAATAAGTATTTTAAATCATATTTATTAATATTGTTCACATAGTTGTCAATAGCGGCTATAGCGACCGCTATAGCGCACTACGTAGCGAGGCGACCACGTGTCACTATTTGGGTCATAGTGACCAATAGCATGAATAGCGACTGTTAGCTTTTTTTATTGATGTAAATAGCAATTAAATACAGTTAAAAAAAGTAGTTGGATTTATAGGTTTTTGTTAAATATACATGTAAAATAGCATATATAACATGGTATTTTGATATAATAAACATATAAGAAACTGGATTGAGGTGCAAGTCTCTCAAACAACTACCACCAATGGTCTCCTCAGTTTTTAAACCGGTTAATAATTGGTTTCTATGTTTTAAAACTAGAACCGATCTACCCGGTTTCGGTTAATGCTAACCGGTTAACTGTCACACCCCGAATTTCCACGTGTCACCGGTGGGCCCGGTAGGGGAGTATAGTGACGTGGTTGGCAACATAATAGTCAAACAACACAATATTTAAATGCACAGCGGAAGCAAAGTATAGATTTAATTCAACCAACGATATTGTAATATTAAGTATCACAAACAGTCGAATATAAATCCACAGGTAGATCAAATTTAAAAAGGAAACAAATGTTCAACAGTTTATGACATCCAAGCTGGCGAGACTTAATGTGGATGCTAGGAGACAAGCCAGCCTATTTCGCGTAGTACCTGCACTTAACCTTTTTAAGAAAATACGTCAGTTTACACTGGTAAATACAATCAACCGACTCATTTTGAAAAGAGTTTAAAAAAATGCATTTAAGGCACAAGGCACAAATAATATTTTATAACTTGGGATAATTATTTAAATATATAATACTTGTATGGATTTACATGTTCCTTATGCGTTCAGTAGCCCGGATCGAGCCGGGTTAAAGATCAATTAACACACCACTTTATTTATGAGACACTAGCAGGTGTACGCCTACACCTGAGTGCTAAGGTCGTGGCCATTCCGTAAAATGATGCCAGGGATATCCGGGACACGGTCATTAACCCCCCAAAGGCTTTAAGTAAACAAAACAATGTTAAACGAGACGTCTCAATACTTTCATTATCATACATTCAATCAAAGATTCAACGTCCCGACCAAGCGGTATTTTATATACCGTACCCCAAGCCCGTATAGGGAAAATAAGTTAAAAGTATTTACCTGAGTAAGTATAGTTCAAAATCAGCGAGTGCAAATATCTTTTACTGGTTCTCCTAATCTGGAACGAAGGTTTATAATAACCTATTAGAATCCTAACGGGTCTTTAGTTAAGCTTACGCTTAGACCGGTTAGTTTTAAAGATACGGTTCGTACGCACGATTAAGCGAAGACCGGATAGAATGTGATTTAGACCCGACAAGTTTGAAGACTTGCTTAATATGGGTATATGATACACATTCTGGATTTTGAGATAAAACCGATAAGGTTTGACCCGTTTCGGCTAATTTATGTAAACTAGTTACATAAACCGAACCGAACGCGCATGAAGCGTATCGGGTATCCGTAAGAGTCCTAAACAGGTTTCCTAAGTTAACACGCCTTAAATAAGTTGTGACATCAGTAGGATATCACCCGTGACGCCCCAAACGAGTTTAATCTCTTAATAAGCCCCGTAGGGGTATTTTGGTCATTTTAAAGATTATAAAAGGATTTAATTTGGTTTATGTGAACCGGGTCTGGTTACATCAGTAAAATGGCTTATTTAAACAGGTTATAACATTTGGTTATAAGTCTTATATGTCAAAATAGTTTTAAACCCAAACTATGCGTATAATACGCGTATAAAGCCGTTTTAAGCGACGTACGGTTTAAAATACGATTCTGAGTTTCCTGATCAATTAAACAGGTTCAAAACACTCTATTTAATATTTAAAATCAGTAGCAATTGGATTGGCGTCAAAAGGATTTGTAAAACTCATTTTATGGCCGAAAAGGGTATATTCGGTATTAACCGAATTAAGGCGCTAATCCAAGCTTATGATCAGTTTAAAAATAATTAAAAATCTTTAAAAATCCCAAAATATTATATTACATCAGTGGGTAAAAGGTTTGGTGTCAAAATTTGGGTTTAGATAGGTTTTATGCTAATGACGCCGTTTAATTAATAAAAGCGTTCTTAATTACGTCATTAAGCATAACTCCTAATCTAGACCTCCGATTAACGTGAAATTTTCGGGACATGCATAATAATCAGTAACTAAGATTATGGCACTTTCATATTTCCAAAAATCTCGTTTTATGGTCATAAGGGCATTACGGTCAATATTTAGGCGATTAACGGAAACATCGGATGATTAGGGATTCGAGTGGTATAAACGCAGAGGCTTATACACACATGTAACTAGGTCCTAATGGAACTTTAAGGCATGTCTAAAACTATAAGAATCGGGTCAGAACTGAGGTCAAAGCAAAAGTCAAACCTTTGCGTATCTCGGCTCCGAATCGGTTCTAAACATAAAGTTGTCGAATCAAGCAAGCGTATACAAGTTTTTATACTTATTTTCAGTTGGTAAGAATGATAAAATAGGCTATACGCCATTTACATCGCTAATCATGCATTAAACCAAACATAACAATTCTGTTGACTTTTTCGGAAGTAGTTTGACTCGATAAACGACCTAGTTAGGATTCGAATTAGTGAGTGCCCTTTTAGGGGTTTATTAATCATATAAATACCAACTTATAACAACCTTTGATTCGACAAATCTCTGGACCATTTATTTATCATCGAAAAGTCAAACCGTAGTTACGACGGTTTGATTTCTAGGCCATAAACTAAGTATGAATGAATTAGGAAAGATCAAGGGTACTTACACTTGTCTAATGGATGATATGGAATGCTTGTATCAGTTCTTGAACTCTTGTAAATGTCCAGAAGATGAAATGAATGATGAATGATGAATGTTGCACAATGTGGGTCATTTAAACAACTTCAAACAAGCTTAGATGATTGACAACTAAGTCTAGGAGGAATTAATAACATCCACAAGCATCCTACACACTATAAACCACCTTAGGGCAGCCCAAGGTATCAAGAAAGATTGATCAAAGTCGGTTTAAACATCAACCCACAGCTGCACATAACATTCTGATCAGATAAGGCAGTCGCGTAGCGCGACTGCCAAGCCCTTCAGGCTCGCGCTACGCGAGGGCATAGGTGACCAGCCCAACAAGTTTCCATTATTTGCATTTCAGTCCCCGGGTCCTTCTAAACATCGCTTTCTCATTGTTTCTTGCAACTTGAGGCTTTAATATTTAACATGTGGGGCTTTAAGGCTTATACCCTCTTTGTTAAGTCCTCGGGTAACTTTGTGATCACCCGAAAAGCCCTAAATTTCAATGTTGACGTTTCTAACCCTTACACACGGATTCTATCATAACTTTCTCATACTGTAACGAATCTTGGTGAAATTTTTATGGTACATTCTAGTGAGCATAATTAATTGTTACAAAGCTTCGGGTTTGTCAAAAGGTCACTCAGAGGTATAATTTAAACATGTTGGCACATTTAACCCCTGTAGTTTGTAATCTCTCACTTTCTTTCACAATTCGCTTCGTATGATCCATGATCTATTCGTTTAAGGTTATAAACATCATGTAGGGTCATTGCAAAGTATAATTATTCATTGTTGACACTTTGAACCCTTCTATTTACACAGTTTCACTGTTTGTCAACTTTGGTCCTTCAAGAACATTCTTTCACACGTTCAAACCTATGACACGTGTCAACACCTTATAGGACGTAAATTTTCGAGGTGTTACATTAACCGATACCGGTTAACCAAAACAGTTTCTTTTAACCGCATATAACAAACTGAGAGACAAAAAGAAAATGTATACGCATAACTCAATCCAATTTCTGGTATTATTATAGTTAAAATATTAACAATTTTAGAAACAAACCACAAGATTATATAGAGTCAATTGGCCTGGTTTTTATGCACTTAATTGGGTAATGCAGTTTTTACTGGGTCACTATAGGCATTTCAGTAGTTCAATTGACCTGGTAAGATCTATAAGAAAGAAACCCTAACCTTAGATTCATATGTAGCCTTTTGATGATACTAAAAACAGCAAATCAAAATTGGGTATCTCTAAAATGACTATTAAAGTGATCTAAATAAAACTCATTTCTTATAACAAATTAAAGATCAACGGATGGTATCAGCCTACAAAGATCGCGTTTTGTGAAAATAAAGCACCTAATTCAACCAACCAATTCATGTAGCAATTTGAACAACAAATTAAGCACCTGATTCAGCCAACCAATTTCCAAACACCAAATACATCAATTGTCAGACTTTGTCAGACTGAAGAGCATTTTTGCTCACACTCAGTTGGTTTTAAAGATAAAAGAACCCAAATATGAGTACAACCCACTAAACATATGGGTATAATCCTTCATGCCTAAAAATGTTACAAATTGATATTATATAAATACGTATTAGAAATGCTAAACAAATTAATAAACCCAGCAGTGGGTGTCTATTGGCCCAAATCAGACACAGGTCCATGTCTCGAGCTCTAAACAAAATGGAAGGTTAAAAAAAATTTAGGGAAGACAAAATTTGGGAGCGAAAACAACTATTTGTTGAAATCAGTATTGTTCAATGGGAGCAAAGGATTGTTCAAGAGGGGAAACTTGTTCAAAATTTGCTTCAATTGACCCAATGGAGGCAGCTGCTACTAAAGGTAATTGCTTTCCTTCAAAAAGGACTCCCAAACACCCAATTTTAGTATATTTGGTGTTTAGAAATTGGTTATTGGTTCAAGAGGGGAGGCTTATTCACCAAAATAAGCGTCCTTCATACTTTAGGCTCGGTATTTCTAGCGAAGACTTTGATATCCCTACACAGTAAAGGAACGTTACAAATTTCTATTTTGACCCTAAATTACTATTTTGACCCACAGTCTGACCTGCTATATATATATATATATATATAGGAGAAGGATCCATTAGGAACTACCCTTTATTGCGAGAACCGCGAGAACAACACAATCAAAAATACCTAAAAAAATCAAAAAACACACACAATGTTTTTTAATATTTTTTTTTATAAAAATCACTACTTTTCGTTAAAAAATATTTTAAAAAAAGTTTTATTTTGGATACTAAAAGTAGCGATTTTTATAAAAAAAAATTGTGTGTTTTTTAGATTTTTTGAGGGTTTAGCTTTATGGTTTAGTTTTTAGTATTTCGATTGGGTGGAGGGTTTTTTTTTCTTAGGGGGGGGGGGGGGGGTTAGGTTTTTGATGGTGTGGTGGGTTTATTTTGTTGTGTTCACATTGGTTCTCACGGTTCTCGCAATAAATGTGGTTCTCGCATGAACCCTACCCTATATATATATATATATATATATATATATATATATATATATATATATATATATATATATATATTAAACTTGATACTGAACAATATATTTTTGAAGATGCAACTGTGAACGGGTCAAGTTTTATTGAAATGGGTCAAATAGGTTGAAAGTGGCCCGGGAAGCTTGTTTTAGTTTTGTTACAAGACTTCGTATGTTGCTATCCCCTATAGCATATTGCCCCTGTTTGAACAGATACCTTGAGCACGTGCTTTCATGGCTATCTCATCTTCTTGCTCTTTAAGAATTTGTCTAGGAAATGGAAGTAGTGAGTTGATTAGATAGCGAAGATTCTCAACACCTACAGTTGACAGCTGTGTTACAAAAGTATGAAATGTCATGTTATTAACTTAATTCTCATAGGTCATAACAAAAACAAAAACAAAAATAGAAAAGAGTAATTACCACGGGAACTTTTTCTCTTCGTTTATATACTTTACGATTAGTCATAGCATGTTTTAAAGTGTTAATTTTGCCTTACATTGATGGTTTTAAAAAACGCTTGAGGCGAAACGGGCAAAAAACGAGTCTGAGACGCGCCTCATGGGGTTTTTACTGCATATGCGCCTCAGAGGGGCTGAGGCGCTAAGAAAGGCTGCGCCTCAGGTGTGCCTCATGGGATTTTCATAGTTGTTTATTTTGTTTTTGACTTTTTGTGTCAATTTCAAGCGTTTCATGTCTTTTTATGTATGTTTTTGATGATTTTGATGATGAAATTTGTTAGTATTATTATTTTTATAATATATATAATTTTTATATTTATTTATTAATACCGCCTCGGCCTTACGCCTCGTTTCGCCTCGAGGCTTACGCCTCGTGAGGCGAAGGGAAAACGCCTCGAAACTCGTTTCCGTTCTTTTAAACCTTGCTTACATTCATTGAATATTAAAAACATGGGTTCAACTCTTGAGTGAACATTCCTACTAATGGGTGAACATTTTCTCTTGAGTGAATATTCTTGCTGATGATTGACGAGTGAACATTTCAACTGGTGACCCATCTGGGTTAAATTGAAAACTTATTGCAGACTTATTACAGTCCCATCTAGTGACCCCTCTGTAGCCATCTACTGTTTTAGTTTGTTTATTTTCTGTTTCTTTGATTGTATTGTATTTCTTTCTTTGTATTCTGTTTCTAAAATGTCATTTTGTTCTAAATTATGAACGGGTCTCGTACATTTACCAGGTTCCGTTATAGCAATATTCACAGTCTCTTGAACCTTCTCTGGATATTGAATCTCAACATTCATAGTTTCATCTGGCCCTTGAACAGAACAATCTTCTGGCCATTGAATCTTTACATCTTTCATTACAACATTAGAAGAAGAAGACGATTTCTCCCCCATTTTGGTAGCAGCCTCAAGCTCCAACCTCATTTCTTTCACACCATCAAAATCATCACCAACATCGATCAAACGCCCATTGCTTGTTTCAGTAGCAATGTATCCACCATCAACATCATCATTATCGATGATAAAAGGCTGTCCGGGAAACGTTGAATTCCACTTCTCCTTGATGCTTTGGATTTTTTCATTTCCACCAAAACGACTAACAACATCATCTAATCTAATCTTCAAATTGTTGTTCTTACCATTTTTCTACCAACATTATGTTGACCATACCTTCTCCATATGATATTTCAACACTTCATCAGGATATTCCATAGAGTGACAAACATATACCCCACAATCGTGTGAGTTGGACTGTTTTGGCACGTCAAGCAGGACCCGGGCATATGTTTTGAATCGTACTTTTTGTTTGATTTGGCCATCCAGCCATCCACACTACAAAAGTAAGTTGATCAGTACCACATTCGAAACCTCGGTAAGGATCCTCTTAAGTTAGAAGGTTTCCATAGGTACACTCCTCTTAATATCAACAGGTGTCCATATTTGCGTCACACCTCAACCGATGGCGGAAACATACAACGCATCAACATCAAGTTCCAGATATACACATCAACATACACCCAACACAAAGTACACGAGACAACAATTGTAACCAAACCGTTAAACACGTAAAACCAACCGGCTCGGTTTCTTGTTCCGTTAAACCGTACTTAATGGTTCGTTTCAGAATTTTTATGACAACACGCTAAACATCTGATCCAGTTGTATGAGGCTCGTGGATTATTTAAAAAAATAATACAAAAAGAAACTACTGGTCTTTATCTGATCCAGTTGTATGAGGCTCGTGGATTATTTAAAAAAAATAAAAAATAATACAAAAAGAAACTATAGGTCTTTTTAATATGATTTTGAAGTTAAAAAATAAAATCTCAAAATACCCCTTTGTCATTCTTGTTGCCTGTAACAAACCCTCATTGCTACCGTCTTCTCTGCAACAGCAAACTTCCTTTATCACCTTCTTTAAGGTCGTCAATAGCAATTATCAACAATTTCAAGTAAGCCATTTTCTTCTTTTACTTCAATTTAGGGTTTTGTTTCTTTTTGTTTTCGTTTCTATGGTTTAATTTCGTGACCTAGATCACCCTATCTGTCTTTGAATTTTAGTTACTCCACTTAATTAGACTCTATCTCTTGATTTTGTGTTGTCTAATTGTATTAGAAGATGTGAGTTTGAAGTAATTTCGTACCATGTACATATGCCTACCAAGTGTTCGATAAAATGCCCTAACGAACAGCTTTAGTGATTAAACTTTCAATTTACTGTTCATGGCTACTTGTTTGTTAAACTGCTTCTTAATGGGTGTTTATTGATACTGATTTTCATTCACACTGACTGTAGAGTCCAAACTATTACTCCAAACCAGTGTGATAATCGAAATTAGTGAGACCACTGCTGTAAGATTTAGGTTGTCTGGGAGAGATATGATAGTTTTCATCATCTTTAATTACTCTGATCCATTAAAAATGTTGTCTTTATCTACCGTACTCGTTCCGGCCAGCCTCCGTGGTCATCCTCTTTCTGAATTGGTTAATATCCCCTCTCTTGCCATCCTCTGTTCCTCTGAATTTGTCTCAAACAAAAGGTAATTTTAGGGATAATATAATATTGATTGATTTTATATTGGTAATTGTATGTTATATATCTGTATAATCAAATTGTTGTTAGCATATGACTTAGTTTTGTTAAAAAACTTGAATTTTAACAAAAGAAATTTTTGAGTCATCATCTTCTCCAAATGAAAACCGATCTGGTAAATAATCTAATTTGACCCGTGTCCACAAAAAAAAAACAAAAAAATTAATAGTAAAAATAATTACAAACATAAATTCATACCATAAAATACAAACAAATGTCAAGTTTGACTAGAGAAAAGTCGATGTCAAATTTGCATATATTTTAAGACCTGTCCATATAACTGAATCCACAAGCTCCCTTATTCATTGTAATAATTGATCCAATAGGAACTGAATCTACAAGCTCCTTATTCATTGTAAAAATTGATCCAAACCTATTGGATGTTCCTTGTATCATATTTGACCAGAAAAAAAGTTAAACATGACCAGGAGCTCAAATATAACAAAAAAAAAACTAACTATTATTAAGTAACATTCATCCACAGCCCAATCCAATTGAATAACCATATCCTTTTGACTTTGTATCAACAAATCTAAGAGTTTAACCATAGAGCCTAATGACCATATTACCCTTGCTATGAATATTCTGACAATGATCACCCTAGTTTCAAACATCAATTCATTATCTATTGCAACTTCGATAAGAGCTATGACATCAACTCATTATCTTATGCACAAATATTTCTGACAAAAGGGCACCATCAGATTTCATCAATCTTAGAGCCCATGACAAAACGAATACATAAATAAGTTAAGTTATATATAAGAAAGTAGCTGATGACTTTTTATGCACAAAAAACAAACTGTCGAACCGGTGATCTAATTTGACCTGTGACCCGACTACCACAAGCTAACTACTCAAAATAGTTGGATCATTAGGTGAGTGTTTGTTTCTGTATAGCAAAAAAATTTGCTAAGAATTTACTTGTTGGGTCATTAGCCCATTAGGTGATAATGACACTAATGGAGACGCATATGTTTTGAATCGTACTTTTTGTTTGATTTGGCCATCCAGCCATCCACACTACAAAAGTATGTTGATCAGTACCACATTCGAAATCTCGGTAAGGATCAAAGGGCATTGTTCATTACCAGAAAGTTTATCTCATTATGTTAATATTCCAACTTCGTCTCCATTGAATCCCATACTTCCACATGTCCTTCATTATTGAATACAATCAGGCTCCAATGTCCATCCTTGAGCAAAGGAAAAAATATCTATACATAACTGTCAACTATAGATCCAATACACACCCAAGTGCTTTGCATAATGTATTATTATTTTTTTATAACGAGACATGAAATAACCTGCTCCGTCTCTTGTAATTGTTCTAATATGATTTGATGCTTCCTTTTGAATCTTGGAGAATGTATTCTGTAACATCGTTGAACTGTAGGAAAATACCATCTTTGTATGGTCCTACTCGTGCCAGACTTACAATTTTGTCTTATATTCAAAACATCTGTGACATGGTTTATCAAAGTATTTCTCAACCATGCCTTTGGCAGTAGTTGTTCAAAAAAATACTTCTTATTGACACGAAAGCAATCACTGTATTCAACACCAGCTATCTCCTTACTATCTTCAACATTCTCATAGCAGTATTGAAGAGACTTGTGCCATTTATCATTAGGAACTTTTGATGTTCGGATCTTGAAAGGACCGATAAGTTCCATGCCCACATCAAGCTCCTCCTTACTATCTTCAACACCAGCTATCTCCTTACTATCTTCAACATTCTCATAGCAGTTTTGAAGAGACATGTGCCGTTTATCATTAGGAACTTTTGAACTTTGGATCTTGAAAGGACTGATAAGTTCCATGTCCACATCAAGCTCCTCTCGTATAACTGTAACTTCCTTCTCTTCATGTACAGCTCGAGTCATCTTCTCAAAAAATTTCATCTTCTCATCAACTTTCATCATCTCATCAAGAACAAACTTTCGAGTCATCTTCTCATCAGAGACAAATATTGAATCCAAAGGACCCCTTATCTTGTTGTGGATGTTATCTTTTAACCCATATATAAGTTCTATGATATCCATTGCTTCACTTGCATTATATACACCATTGGTATCCTGATCAATCAAAAGAATATTATAAAACAGACATAGATAGACAAAAAATGACTAATTTAACTGGGTGTTAACAAATTGGGATTGCCCATATGAATGATAGCATGATATAACTACAAAACACAAACTTAATTTGGTCCATGTGGTTTACATCAAAATCAGATTTGGTCCCTAAAACAAAATAAGTGATAAAATAGTACCTGCAGTCGTCAATTCACATCACTTTTGGTCCCTCCCACAAATTGTCGTTAACTTAACTTAACATTTAAGGTCAAATTACATATATACCCTCATCTAACAACATCAGCAGCAATAATCTCTCTCTCTCTAATTTCCACTCTCTCACAAAAAAAATCCACTTAACAATCCATTACAGTAGAAGCCATAAAAACCCAACCTTTTTGGTTCATTGTTGTTCTCATACTAGCTTCTGATCTTGAGGGCCACCAGTTGAGTTGACTGTAACTCTGGCATCTCCGCCGGATGAACGTGAAATTCGTGGGTTAGCCTACCAAAAAAACCAGAACTCCTTGTAATCGTTTTACATGAATCAAGTCGAATCAAACCCGCATAAAAATAAGAATGGATGAACACACTTACCGGTCTATCAAAGCAATAAAACCTAAATGCAAACAAGAGAGGGTGACGATGGTGACTGTGGTGGTGGTTGATTGTCACGGTACAACAAGGTGCTTCAGATCCGGAGGTGGTGGTGTGTGGAGGAGGGAAATGGAGTTGCGGGTTGTAATGATTTAATTGGAAGTGGTGTCATGGATTTTTGGTGAGACTTGAGAGAGTGGCTTTTTAAACAAGGAGGATCTATCCAGATGAAAATCACAGACATCTACAAGGGATTACGTGACTTTAAAGTGTTGCAGGTGTACTAGATTAAAAAATCAAGCCAACATCATGCGCATGTGCTTCTAAAAAACTCTTGTACATGTAATCTATCTCTTGTACCTAAATTCCTTGTTTCATGCTTTATTGTTATTTTCAAGAATTCATCTCTTTAGATACTGCTGTTAGATATAAGTTAACGGCAGTTTGTGGGAGGTACCAAAAGTGATGTGAATTAACAACCACATGTGAAATTTGTCAGGCTCCTTATTCATTAATTTGCTAGTTTTAGATGAGTACACTTTCAAACCAAGAAATATGGCGGACAATATGATAAAATCTTCAAGAAAATGGGTTGAGAATATGAGATAACGACCGAAGAAACTCAAGAGAATGAGTCAACAAGCAGAAGTTTAGCAAAAATATTGTTGAATAAAGTAGCATCAAAACCGGTAGATTGAAGATGACAAATTCTCACAACACATACTAATATACACACATATACCAACTTCAAGCCCTAAAATCATGATCTTTTTACGGTGTTGCAAAAATTATGATCTTTGTACCTCTTAGTGAGGTTGGCCTTGTGTTAAATTTTTAAGGCATAACCGTTTACCAAAAAATTATAAAAAAAAAACATTTAGTAAGCATCAATCAGATTCGTCACTTTCTGACAACTGCATGGACTATTTTATCACTTATTTTGTTTCAGGGACCAAATCTGATTTTGGTGTAAACAACATCGACCAAATTAAGTTTGTGTTTTGTAGTTATATCATGCTATCATTCATATGGGCAATCCCAATTTGTTAACACCCAGTTAAATTAGTCATTTTTTGTCCATCTATGTCTGTTTTATAATATTCTTTTGATTGATCAAGATACGAATGGTGTATATAATGCAAGTGAAGCAATGGATATCATAGAACTTATATATGGGTTAAAAGATAACATCCACAACAAGATAAGGGGTCATTTGGATTCAATATTTGTCTCTGATTAGAAGATGACTCAAAAGTTTGTTCTTGATGAGATGATGAAAGTTGATGAGAAGATGAAAGTTTTTGAGAAGATGACTCGAGCTGTACATGAAGAGAAGGAAGTTACAGTTATACGGGAGGAGCTTGATGTGGACATGGAACTTATCAGTCCTTTCAAGATCCAAAGTTCAAAAGTTCCTGATGATAAACGACACATGTCTCTTCAAAACTGCTATGAGAATGTTGAAGATAGTAAGGAGATAGCTGGTGTTGAAGATAGTAAGGAGGAGCTTATGTGGGCATGGAACTTATCGGTACTTTCAAGATCCGAACTTCAAAAGTTCCTAATGATAAATGGCGCAAGTCTCTTCAATACTGCTATAAGAATGTTGAAGATAGTAAGGAGATAGCTGGTATTGAAGACAGTGATTGCTTTCATGTCAATAAGAAGTATTTTTTGAACAACTACAACCAAAGGCATGGTTGGGAAATACTTTGATAAACCATGTCATAGATGTTTTGAATATAAGACAAATTTGTAAGTCTGGCACGAGTCGGACCATACAAAGATGGTATTTTCCTACAGTTCAACGAGGTTACAAAATACATTCTCTGAGATTCAAAAGGAAGCATCAAATCATATTAAAACAATTACAAGGGATGGAGCAGGTTATTTCATGTCTCGTTATAAAAAATAATAATACATTATGCAAAGCACTTGGGTGTGTATTGGATGTAACTAGTTGACAGTTATGTATAGATATTTTTTTCTTTGGTCAAGGATGGACATTGGAGCCTGATTGTATTCAATAATGAAGAAGGACAGGTGGAAGTATGGGATTCAAGGGAGACGAAGTTGGAATATTAACATAATGAGATAAACTTTCTTTCTGGTAATGAACAATGCCCTTTGATCCTTACCGAGATTTCGAATGTGGTACTTATCAACATACTTTTGTAGTGTGGATGGCTGGATGGCCAAATCAAACAAAAAGTACGATTCAAAACATATGCGTCTCCATCAATGTCATTATCACCTAATGGGCTAATGACCCAACAAGTAAATTCTTAGCAAAAGTTTTTGCTATACAGAAACAAACACTCACCTAATGATCCAACTATTTTGAGTAGATGGCTTGTGGTAGTGGGGTCACGGGTCAAATTAGATCACCGGTTCGACAGTTTGTTTTTTGTGCATAATAAGTCATCAGCTACTTTCTTATATATAACTTAACTTATTTATGTATTCGTTTTGTCATGGGCTCTAAGATTGATGAAATCTGATGATACCCTTTTGTCAGAAACATTTGTGCATAAGATAATGAGTTGATGTCATAGCTCTTATCGAAATTGCAAAAGATAATGAATTGATGTTTGAAACTGGGGTGATCATTGTTAGAATATTCATAGCAAGGGTAATATAGTCATTAGGCTCTATGGTTAAACTCTTAGATTTGTTGAGACAAAGTCAAAAGGATATGGTTATTCAATTGGATTGGGCTGTGAATGAATGTTACTTAATAGCAGTTAGTTTTTTTTGTTATATTTGAGCTCCTGGTCATGTTTGACTTTTTTTCTAGTCAAACATGACACAAGGAACATCTAATAGGTTTGGATCAATTTTTACAATGAATAGGGAGCATATGGATTCAGTTATATGGACAGATCCTAAAATATATGAAAATTTGACATTGACTTTTCTCTGGTCAAACTTGACATTTGTTTGTATTTTATGGTATGAATATATGTTTGTAATTATTTATACTATTAATGTTTTTTTTTTGTGGACACAGGTCAAATTAGATCATTCACCGGACCGGTTTTCATTTGGAGAAGATGATGGCTGAAAATTTTCTTTTGTTAAAATTCAAGTTTTTAACAAAACTAAGTCACAATCTAACAACAATTTGATTATACAGGTATACAACATATAATTACCAATATAAAATCAATCAATATTATATTATCCCTAAAATGACCTTTTGTTTGAGACCAATTCAGAGGAACAAAGGATGGCCAGAGAGGGGAGATTAACCGATTCAGAAAGAGGATGGCCATGGAGGCTGACCGGAACGCGTACGGTAAATAAAGACAACATTTTTAATGAATCAGAGTAATTAAAGATGATGAAAACTATCATATCTCTCCCACACAACCAAAGTCTTACAGTGGTGTCACTAATTTCGATTATCACACAGGTTTTGGAGCAATAGTTTGGACTCTACAGTCAGTGTGAATGAAAATCAGTATCAATAAACGCCCATTAAGAAGCAGTTTAACAAACAAGTAGCCATGAACAGTAAATTGAAAGTTTAATCGCTAAAGTTTTTCGTTGGGGCATTTTATCGAACACTTGGTAGGCATATGCACATGATAGAAAATTACTTCAAACTCACATCTTCTAATACAATTAGACAACACAAAATCATGAGACAGAGTCTAATTAAATGGAGTAACTGAAATTCAAAGACAGATAGGGTGATCTAGGTCACGAAATTAAACCCTAGAAAGGAAAACAAAAAGAAACAAAACCCTAAATTGAAGTAAAAGAAGAAAATGGCTTACTTGAAATTGTTGATAATTGCTGTTGACGACCTTAAAGAAGGTGATAAAGGAAACTTGATGCTGCAAAGAAGACGGTAGCAATGAGGGTTTCAGGCAACAAGAATGACAAAGGGGTATTTTGAGATTTTATTTTTTTAACTTCAAAATCATATTAAAAAGACCTATAGTTTCTTTTTGTATTATTTTTTATTTTTTTTAAATAATCCACGAGCCTCATACAACTGGATCAGATAAAGACCAGTAGTTTCTTTTTGTATTATTTTTTATTTATTTTTTAAATAATCCACGAACCTCATACAACTGGATCAGATGTTTAGCGTGTTGTCACGAAAATTCTAAACCGAACCATTAAGTACGGTTTAACGGAACAAGAAGCCGAGCCGGTTGGTTTTACGTGTTTAATGGTTTGGTTACAAATGTTGTCTCTTGTACTTTGTGTTGGGTGTATGTTGATGTGTATATCTGGAACTTGATGTTGATGCGTTGTATGTTTCCACCATCGGTTGAGGTGTGACAACAAATACGGACACCTGCTGATATTAAGAGGAGTGTACCTATGGAAACCTTCTAACTTAAGAGGATCCTTACCGAGATTTCGAATGTGGTACTGATCAACTTACTTTTGTAGTGTGGATGGCTGGATGGCCAAATCAAACAAAAATTACGATTCAAAACATATGCCCGGGTCCTGCTTGACGTGCCAAAACAGTCCAATACACACGATTGTGGGGTATATGTCTATTACTCTATGGAATATCCTGATGAAGTGATGACATATCATATGGAGAAGGTATGGTCAACATAGTGTTGGTAGAAGAATGGTAAGAACAGCCAAGAATCAACTGCTCTAATACCAATGTTAAGAGAAGAATCAGATAAGACTATTAATAGGCAGTTACAACAAACCATCAACTAACAACCACCTAACCCACTAGTTACAACTAACCCCCTAAGAATAGAACAGTTACAAAATTGACCCTAAACTTTACTATTACAGCCAAATACTAACAATTTCGTATCACGATTTTGGCAGTTTACTCTATTATTATTATTATTTAATTTTTTGTTGTTGAAAATTGATATTGCAGTGGGACAACACAGAGGAAAGATGTCTTCTGGCAATGAGGATCTTAAACGCAACTGAAAACATTGTTTTTATGAGTTTGGAATATGGTTAATTATAACTTTTAATAACTTACGGGTTAACTTCCAGTTTCTAATAAAATGTTTTTAGTTCGCCATATATGATATTTAAGTGTTTTCAACAGGTAGAGTAATACCCGAGGTGAGGTATTAGCCTGTGTATGCTGAGGTAATACCCGTGGTATTCGTCCAAAATGTTTATGCTTCTTTAATAAAGAACTAGTTAAATTCCACATGCGCGTTGCGGCGGGGACCCAATGACTGCAAAACGCGTGTCAGTAACGGCAAGCAGATAACGAATACCGAATATCAAAACATAAATAAAAATGTCGTGAAAAGGATAGTCAATCCGTCCTAAAAGAAGCGATTTTAAATAACCTAATATATAATAATAGGACCCACACTTCCTACACGTTGGAAAGTCGGTTGTTTTCAGTTCAGTTATTACGGTGCTAACACATTAAAATATGGATGAGCTCGGTACCGGTAACGGCACCGAAAGTACCGTTCCGGAAAATCATCGAAATTAGGTACCGGCACCGAAAATGTTCGGTACAATATGGTATGGTATTTGAAGATAAAAATCAATAAATATAGGTATGGTGCTAGACTGGTGTCGAATCGAAAGTAACGATTCTGAAAATGCCAAAAGGTGGGTACCAAATTGGTACAAAAAATGATTTGGTATAGTAAATTTGGTACCGATACGATACCGGTTTGATTACAGGATTTGATACGATTTGCTCATCAATAATCAAAATATCCAAGTTAATTTTACATGCTACAATTCATTCATTACGTAAAAAGACAAAAAATAAAGCAAAATAAGTTGTCGTGTATATAAAACCTCATTCAAACGAAATACAGTTGACTTACTGTGTGTAAGAAAAGTAATCTAAACTGTGCAATTACTTGCATTGCTACGTTGCTACAGGATTTGATGAGCTCGGTACCAACCGGTACCGAAAATACCGTTACCGAAATCCCCAAAAGTGGGTACCGGTACCGAATATACCTGGTACAGTACGGCTTGATACGGTCGGTACTGGTACGACACCGGTATTTGAGGGTAAAACCCGATGAATACCGGTGCCAAACGGATACCGAAAATACACTCAGTTTGGTAAATTTGATACCGGTACCGGTACCCAATACTATTCAATTTCTATTTTTATTAATGTTAATTCATTTCTCATACT
Source organism: Helianthus tuberosus (assembly GCA_030545235.1). Lineage (NCBI taxonomy): Eukaryota > Viridiplantae > Streptophyta > Magnoliopsida > Asterales > Asteraceae > Helianthus > Helianthus tuberosus. Next base: position 147,205,886 of record CM060411.1, on the reverse strand, counting down.
GTTCATTTACTTCGATTTTTAATATATAGGTCAATTTTGGTCAAGATACGAACGTACAAACCTTAGCTTTGCATATGGTTTATACTTTTTGATTTATGAACAATTTATTAAAAAAATTGTGCAAACAAAACTGATAAAGAGTTTAGATTTATTGTTAACTAGATATAATTATATTCTTTTAATACTTCAGAGCTTTTTTATGTATACACATATGACGTAATTGGCTATAACGCTCTTTTTAATTCGTGTTTTATTTACCTAAAGTAATAATGTAGGATCTAAGTTGTTAGCATTTAGCTCCTTCAAGTTGCTACTCGTTTTAGCCAAAACATTTAACCAGCACATTTTTACCACTCTGATTTATGCACCCCTTGACCAAAGATCCTGGATCGGCCACTGAGTATATGTATTACAACTAATTTATAATTGTTTTCATTTTTTATACATTTTTTTTTTTGGGGGGGGGGGGGGGTAGTGCACGGTCCTCCCAACCGCCGGAGTGATCCCACTCCGGGAGCCGCTACCCGACCAAGCTAGCTCCGCGGTGAATTCCCCATGCCGAGTTCTTACCCTGGGCGACATATGCCACTCCCAAGACTCGAACCCGGTACCTCTAGGAAGAGGTGGGTGTCGGTGGCCAACTGGGCTACCCCAGTTGGTTTTTTTATACATTTTTATGATTAGCCAAAAATGTGACTTACAATAAGATTTAAACATATATTTTCATTATAAACTCTTAGATAAGAGGATTTACAAGGAAATGACAGGTAAACAGGTAACAAGTTGCGTCGACAACTCTTTCTGAGGGGGTGTTTGGGATTCCTTCTTTTTCTCCTTTTTAACTTCTACTTATTATAAGTCAATAAGTCAGGATTTCCTGACTTCTACTTTTTAACTTTTCATCACACAAAAACTCATTATAAGTCAATAAGTTAACCCAAACACCCACTAAAAACCAACTTATTAACTTATTATAAGTCAATAAGTTAAAAGTTGTTCCAAAATAAGCTAAGGGGCTGTTTGGTAGCCTCTTAATGACCATTCAGATGCTACCTCTTAATGGTTTAAAATCTCTGAATGAATAAGAGGTAAACTCAAGTCTGAATGGTTAAGAGGTAACCTCTGAATGGTAAATCATCACATGTCACATTCTTCTACCTTCTCATTGGTAAAATTCTTAATGGTTTCATTAAGAGGTAGCCTCTTAATGACCGTTCAGAGGCTACCAAACAGCCCCTAACCCAAACACCCACTGAATAACGAAACCGATCATACTAAAGATAAAGTTTTGGGCCTTAGGAGCCAAAAAAAAAAAAAAAAAAATCTTAAAAAACAATATGCAAATCTTAGAAAACAATATGCAAATCTTAAAAGTCATATGCAAATCTTAAAAAATAATATGCAAATGATAAAACAATATGCAAATCTTAGAAAACAATATGCAAATGACAAAACAAACACGTCTTAACGAAAATGTTTTCTTGGGAAAACTAAGAAAGTAGATAATCCCCCTAGTGTTGGTCCAATGACAAGGTCAGAAAGGGCTTGAGAAAACTTGGGAATTAGCAGACGGACAGACAATTAACACATAGCACATAAACTTCACAAGATGGTAATTGCACGTATTTGAATTTTGTAATTGTAATAATGAAATGTGACACATGATACACCCCAAAAACATGTAATAAAAAAGAGAGTTGTAAGATTCTATCACAATTTTTGCGTATAAGGATTCCTTGAAGATAACGCACGAGGAAAAGATAAGGAAACCGAACGCACAAGAGCGATTATCCTAGATATGGAATACCACACGTGAACGATTTAATTATTTATGTGTAAAAGTTAATATAATTCCTATTATTTATTGATTACAAATTTATTACGTTTTTAATTAACTATAACTTAGCCTTTTTAATATTTTGATATAAAAAGAGTTATAATAATAAATTATTTAGTTTTATTATTAAAGGTTTTACTTAATTAAGAAATGAAAATAAAAATTAAAAACAAAAAAAGACGGGGTCGGCCAGATTCAAACCGGCGACCTCTGACACGTACGCACACAGCCCTTCCGTTGGGCTATGTGTCTTTATTTGTAATTGTTGTTTTAACATTCCAAAGACATATCCAATGCCTGGAGTATTATTTATGCTGATAAACATCATCTTTTGATAATTAAATGTTTAAATTTGTACAGAAAATACCTGGATCTCCTCCTCACTCCTCCACGGTCTCCAAACAATTGTTGGGATGATTTCAACTTCTTGATCGTCTTCTTCTTCTTCTTCTTGAACCAGTCCATTATCGTCATCGTCATCAAGTTGTGGTGGGTGAGATCATTATCTTCCAGTGGGTCGAGGTTGAAATGGTGGGTTTGAAATGGTTGTGTTTGAAATTGTTGTGGTTAAAATGGTGGAATGAAAGGTTGGTTTTGATACTGCTGGGTTTGAAAGAGTTGGTTGGGAAACGTTTGGGTTTGAAATGGTGTAGATGTTCGATGGATATTTTGTTCGTCTTTTGAAAGAAGTTTGTAACGGTGAAAATGAAAACATAAGCTGCTCGTTGATGTATGTATGAAGAATTCTGGTCAGATTTTGCTGCAATATTGAAAAAAAGGCATATTAGAAACATATGATCAGAAGTGGAATGGCAAAGGATGTGAAGAGTATGCCAAGAACCTCAAACGATTGCACGCATGGATGCAGGTGGTATTAACACTGGCTTTTCTTTTTTCGTGTGAAGTGTTGCATTTTTGTTGTTTTTAGACCAAATCAGAAATCACCCATTTTAGTAAATCAATATTAAAAACAAATCAATTGACCCTTAATATATTCTTAATAAATTTGGGGCAATACATAACCCCTGGTATTATTCCATCTTTGTTCCCAATCTGAACCTTTACTGACCCAATTCCTCTTATGAAATTTATTTTAGTTTGACTTGTTAACACTTCTACCCCAAAAGATGATTTGAAATTTACAAAAAAAGACTTGTTGTTTGTTATGTGATATCGAAAATGGTCACTTACATATCAAAATGGAATCCCAGTAACTTCCATCGGTGCCCTGCAGAATTGCCTCATTGCTGTTCTTCTCTCCATGAACATTTTTTTATCACTACCATTTATTGCCTCATTGCTGATACAACAATCAACTGTATTTAAACGGAATTATTTTTGTACAAGAACCATTCCTATGTCATCCTAGTCTAGTAAATGTCACATGTTTTAAGTACATACACAATAATAAACGTATCTAAGTTTGATTGACTACTTATAATTCTAACAATTTTGTGGTTTGCAGAACCTTGGTTCTGATGTTACAAATATTGCAGCCATACACACGGCGAAGCCGAAACTTGATGAACTATTCTTACCCCATCACAAATTATTCTCAGTTTGGGACGAAGAAATCCCAGAGACTCCGCCAGATCAGATGGGTGTCTCTTCGAGTATGCAAACAACCTCCTCTATTCATCAGGAGTTGGTTAACGATGTTCGAAACGCATTGAAGGAGTTGGTAGCTAATAGCTATTTGGATCTTGTTGAGCTTAAAGAGGCTGAAGATTATCTCTTTAATTCCACGTTACTTGCTGAAGCTTTGTTGAGCCAAAAAGGCCCGATGAAGAGGAGTGAGTTGATTAAAAGATCGAATGAGAGGTGGCTGGAGAACACTATAAAGATGGAGAAGAAGAGAAAACTATAAAGTTGGATTTATTCCTGATCTTTGGGGAAATTATTATCATGACATTACTCGTTGGTTTTTTCAAGACAATTATTGTTTGTGATGGTTTAGACATTGTTTAGACATTTTATGACTAAGATTTAACCAAACCTGCTGGTCTTACACCCAATAGGCCACCACCCTGGATTTACGTCTGATCAGGACCACCCCTTAGGTGTTACATCCACGAATGGAAAACCACACATGGCCTTACGTCTATACCGAACGCCATCCTGGCTTTACGTTCCGAAGAACCACCCACAGGAATTATGCCTGATCACGGCAACCCAACTACAGGAATTACATCTCGAAAGACAACAACAAACCTCAAGGCATTACATCCAACATTGGTTATGCATTGAGTTAACATTGTTTATGCATTGAGTATCCTGATAAATGTGATTTCGATGTTATGCGGATAATTGTTGATAATACGGGGAAGAAAAAAAAAGAATCGACTGAGATGAATTTTTGGTAGGCGTTCTACACCACCAGGGACGCTATTTTACGGGCAAGGGCTTCACAGTCAAAGACTTCTTCGCTGTCAAAGATTTCTTCGCAGTCAAACACCACTGTTTAGCTTGGTGGCATTTCTTCAGGGTATTGGGAGGGTAGAGTAGAACGAGTTCTTTCCAGACTTCTACAGGAAAAGAAATTGCGTATCGATGAAGTTGGCATAGTTCTACCTCTTTTGACCGTTCACGATGGTCAAATGCGAATTTTTTGGAATCAAGCTCCGGATCTGCAGTTAGAAGAGATTCAAAGGCTATTGAGAGACAGGAGAGCCCAAGGATCAAGAGCTGTTGAGGAGACAACTATTCAGGAGACACAAGAGCTCTATCTTAAGTAGTTTGCAGCTAAAAAAGAGATGCTCTATCTTCGGTTGTTTACAAGACTAACAAAGGCAAGAGATTGACATCCTCTACAAGTCATTTTGATGATGCAATTAGAAAACAAGAAAATACCAATCTTCGACCAATCCACTTTTATAGAATACCTACATAGGATATACCCCTCACAATTTTCACTCCTCTCGGCTAGTTTCTGGAAAGCTAGCATATAATGTGCTAGATAAAATACTAAACCTCACTACCTAGATATAACTATCATTATCATAGGCTTGTACAAAAATCAACTACTTATATCCACAAATAACACTAATAGATTATAAGGACTTTTTAAGGGTTTTTGGGTTCAGGTTTAAAAGAGGTAATAAACTAACAAATGAAATGAGTTAACAAAATGTTTAAATAACTACATTCATCTTCTTTTCATCTCTTCTTACAATCATCAACTTTATTTTCCTTTTCTTTCAATCATTACTTATTTTCTTTAGTGGATATGGATCTTTCTTGCACATCTTCATTAGGATCTTTGATCCCCCACACTTATTTCTTTCATTCTACCATTTTTTTCTTTTCTTGACTGTTATCTCTTCATATTTCTTCATTGAATTGTACTTCCAAAGGAAATGAAACGAATAGGCTAACAGAATGGTAATATTCCTCAAACACCGAGGTTGGGGACCGTTTTTAGGTGGGTTAGTTACGGGTTTACCAGAGGGATTGGTGGTTTCTGATGTGGTTGTGCTTGGGAACTTTTTTGGGAGCAAATCGGAGTTTGATTTGAGGTAAATGCAGGTTGGTTTTTGGTTAATGTTGTTCATATTGAGTTTCAAGATTCATGGTTGTGCATGATTTAAGGTTGATTTCAGGTTAATGTTGTTCACATTGTGGATTTTAGTTGAGCTTAATTCAGGGTTCTCGGATTGTATTTATTTAACTTTCTAACAGCTTTTTCGAGCTTTGAAGTGGCAATAGGCAAAGATATTATAGACGTCACCATGATAGCAAGGAGGTGTACTAGGATAAATGGTATGGTCCCTAATATTCTTCATTATGTTCTCTTAATGCATTTCAAAAGTGATTATGTATTGTTAAATAACCAACATTATAAAATATGTTGTACATGTGCATTTTTTGTTTGAGGTTTATTCACTTAATCAGGAGCATTATCTGTTTATCCAAATATTAAGAACGGAGTATGAATAGGGACTCAGATGTGGAGTATGAAAAAGAGTAAACAAGGGCTCATAATCCCACTTTTTCCTTAATCATATATGTATATTGATACGCTATCAACCAGGTAATTGTATAACATACACAAGTTTTGCAATGAAAAAGCTATACTAGTATCTCTAAATAAAGAGAAAATATATACAAAGGCTCAAATACTCACCTAAACGGAATGAATATGGGGTTACCGATATGTACTAATGCAAATACCTATTAAGCTTTCTTTACTAACCATGACACTTCTTTTACACATTTTAAAAACTCAACTTGTATTGGAAAACTCTATCCTAAAACTTACAATCGAAATCAAACTTGAAAGTTCATGACTTAAAGCATCGCATTGTCTCACATTTTACATTTTATGACTTACAATGATAAAAAAAATAATAGAAGTCACAAAAATTCTCAAATTTAGCATTTCTAACAATTCCCCGTCCCCACACTTAAGATGTATGTTGCCCTCAATGTACAAAAGCAAAAGCAAAAGGTAAAAAGAATTGGAAACTTCTGTGTTATCATGAAATAAGAAATGGTATTTGTCACACCCGACTCTCTGCGGAAGCGTACGGGGGTGCAACAAACACATGGCACAAGCACATTGTTCATAAAGATATTGTATTAAACACTAAATAGACCATCATGTTACATTATTGTTTACACACTAGAGTATATTACAAAGGCACATCTCCACGAGCAGCTTATACCTATAGCATGTATTCATCTATGTACGATAATATCCGATATGCCAAAACTGGTCCAATTGGCACATACGCTGTTGGGATTGAACCCTATCAGAGGAACAGATAATTAAAGCCAAAACTGGATCAGAGCAGTGGATCCAGAATAAGCAGATGTTTACATACAAATCTCTCCCCTTGAAAGTGATTTCATATCTGCTGACCTCCTATCTGCTGATCTTGCAAAGTGCTGATCTACAACTGCTGCTCAAATAAAGACCTGATGAAAGACTAAAGCCCTGCTGATTCTATCTACTGCCTTGAGTCAAGCACTGCTGATCCGGACAAGTACTGCTGGGTTCACAGCAGTGGAAAGTTGCAGCAGCTGATCTATAGTCTGTTTTGTAATGTAATGAAATAGCAGTAGTTAACATAGCAGTGTTTGTATAGATCAGAGGTTAGAGTTTGTTAGGAGGTTAGATGTCACTTTCATGGTGACGTCAGCTAAGATGCTCAGTAGTTTGCAAGTGCCTATAAATAGTTCAGTACTTTGTACTGTTCTATTAGCTCTTTTGCATCATCGTCTTCTTTGCACGAACAAACAACTGAGCTCTGGCTGAGGGGGAGTTTGCATTCATTCATCAATCATTGTAATCGTTATTGAAATAAATTCAATCTTCCGATTCATTGTGAAAAGATGTTTGATTAAAGTATTACTCTCGTTTGATTGTATGCAAAGTTTGTTTTCATCATAATTCCGCTGCACACTCATCCATCTTCATTTTAATTACAAACACAAAATACAATCAGAAACAAACTCAGATCCAACAATTGGTATCAGAGCTTGGACAGTCAAATTATTGGAGCTCCTCTTGCATGGCTTCTACCCAGCTGTTGTCTTTCAGTGCCTCTTGGTACTTGACTGGCTGATGGAGTGATAGAAAACCAGCAAAAAGACAAATGTTTTGGGTTTGGCTTCTTGTGAGCACCCTTTCATTTATGTTGCCAATGATTTGATCAGGTGGATGAGATCTCAAGAAGATTAAATCTCCTTGGTATGGTATGATGGCATTTGTTGGTGAAGGCTGCAAATGTGTATCATCTGAGCTAACCACTGCTGGGGACTTTGAGGATCCAGCAGTGGCTTCAAAAGGTGGTGGAATAAGAGGTAGTGAAGTGGACATCTGCTGACTTTTATCCACTGTTTGAGGACTTTTGTCAGCAGTGTTTGAGGATGTGGAAGCAGTGGTTGATGGGCTACTTTGGTCAACAACTGTTGAGGTAGCAGTGGTTGAGCTTTGACAACTGTTTTGAACAGCTGATGCTTTACCATTTGTGGCAGACCTTTGAGGGATGATGATTTCATACCCATAGTCTGGTGTTGTATCCTCTGATGGCCCTGCACTGTTAGTCTTGACAGCAGTATTTTCAAAGTGAATTTTTCAAGATCAAACAGATCTGCAGGATTTGCTGGGATTTTCATTGATGAAAGTTCATTGAACTTTACATTCAAAGTCTCCTCCACTGCCTTAGTCCGTGTATTGAACACTTTGTAGGCCTTGGCAGTGGTTGAGTATCCCAGATGATAACCACAGTCAATTTTGGCTGCAAATTTTGAAATGGAATCTTTTAAGTTCAAAATAAAACATGGGCAGCCAAACACTTTGAAATATGAGATCAGTGGTTTGATTTTATACAGAATTTCATAAGCAGTCTTTTTGTGCCTGGGGTTTATTAAAACTCTGTTCTGGACATAGCAAGCAGTGTTTACTGCCTCTGCCCAGAAAGTTAATGGCAAACCAGACCCCATAACTTTGGAGTTTTAATAAACCCAGGGGCAGTAAACACTGCTTGCTATGTCCAGAACAGAGTTTTAATAAACCCTAGGCACAAAAAGACTGCTTATGAAATTCTGTATAAAATCAAACCACTGATCTCATATTTCAAAGTGTTTGGCTGCCCATGTTTTATTTTGAACTTAAAAGATTCCATTTCAAAATTTGCAGCCAAAATTGACTGTGGTTATCATCTGGGATACTCAACCACTGCCAAGGCCTACAAAGTGTTCAATACACGGACTAAGGCAGTGGAGGAGACTTTGAATGTAAAGTTCAATGAACTTTCATCAATGAAAATCCCAGCAAATCCTGCAGATCTGTTTGATCTTGAAAAATTCACTTTGAAAATACTGCTGTCAAGACTAACAGTGCAGGGCCATCAGAGGATACAACACCAGACTATGGGTATGAAATCATCATCCCTCAAAGGTCTGCCACAAATGGTAAAGCATCAGCTGTTCAAAACAGTTGTCAAAGCTCAACCACTGCTACCTCAACAGTTGTTGACCAAAGTAGCCCATCAACCACTGCTTCCACATCCTCAAACACTGCTGAAAAAAGTCCTCAAACAGTGGATAAAAGTCAGCAGATGTCCACTTCACTACCTCCTATTCCACCACCTTTTGAAGCCACTGCTGGATCCTCAAAGTCCCCAGCAGTGGTTAGCTCAGATGATACACATTTGCAGCCTTCACCAACAAATGCCATCATACCATACCAAGGAGATTTAATCTTCTTGAGATCTCATCCACCTGATCAAATCATTGGCAACATAAATGAAGGGGTGCTCACAAGAAGCCAAACCCAAAACATTTGTCTTTTTGCTGGTTTTCTATCACTCCATCAGCCAGTTAAGTACCAAGAGGCACTGAAAGACAACAGCTGGGTAGAAGCCATGCAAGAGGAGCTCCAATAGTTTAGTCCCATTGGCACAATACAAGTATGGGAGCTTGTACCACTGCCAGAAGAGGTTAGTCCCATTGGCACAAAGTGGGTCTTCAAGAACAAAACTGATGAAAGGGGTATTGTTGTCAAGAATAAAGCCAGGCTTGTGGCTCAAGGTTACAGACAGGAAGAGGGGATTGATTATGATGAAACATTTGCCCCTGTTGCAAGATTGGAAGCCATTAGACTGTTCCTGGCCTTTGCTGTCAACCACAATATGAAGGTGTTTCAAATGGATATCAAAAGTGCTTTCCTCTATGGTACAATTCAAGAAGTGGTGTATGTTTGTCAACCTCCAGGTTTTGAGGATCCATTTTATCCAGATCATGTCTACAGGCTAAACAAAGCCTTGTATGGCCTGAAACAAGCACCAAGGGCCTGGTATGAAACTCTTTCCAACTTCCTACTCTCAAATGGTTTCAAAAGAGGTACCATTGATAAAACACTGTTTTTAAAATGGAGAGGGAAGGATTTAATGATTGTCCAGATTTATGTGGATGACATTATTTTTGGAAGCACATGTAACTCAATGTGTGAAGAGTTTAGAGAACTCATGACAGCTGAGTTTGAAATGAGTGCAATGGGTGAGCTGCAATGCTTTCTTGGTCTCCAAGTTCAGCAATTGCAAAATGGAACTTTCATTCATCAAAGCAAATATGCTAAAGAACTTTTGACCAAATTTGATATGAATGATTGTAAACCATGCAGCACACCCATGGCAACAAATAAGCTGGCCATGTCTGATGAAAAAGATGAGCTGATTGACCAAACACTTTATAGAAGCATGATTGGGTCTTTATTGTACCTAACTGCATCTAGACCAGACATCATGTTTGCAACATGTGTCTGTGCAAGAAGTCAATCAGCTCCCAGAAAATCAAATCTCATTGCTGTAAAAAGGATCTTTAGATACATAAAAGGTGCTCCCACACTTGGTATCTGGTATCCAGCTAATGGGAACATCAAGCTTTAAGGTTTTTCAGACAGTGACTTTGCTGGATGTCACACCACAAGGAAGTCCACTTCAGGAGGGTGCCAGTTTCTAGGTGATTGCTTAGTTTCATGGCAAAGCAAAAAGTAAGCAGCTGTTTCAACATCCACTGCTGAAGCTGAATACATTGCTGCTGCAAGCTGTACAGCCCAACTCTTGTGGCTTCAAAATCAGTTGCTGGATTTTGGTATCACTGCCTTAAAGACACCACTCATGTTGGACAGTCAGGCAGCAGAAAATATCATCAAAAATCCAGTTTCCCATTCAACCACCAAACACATCGACATCAGACATCACTTTGTGAGGGATTGCTATGAAAAAGGTTTGATTTCTCTGCATCATGTCCCAACTAAAGACCAACTGGCAGATGTGCTCACAAAAGCACTTGATACAGCCACTTTTGAAAGTTTGTTCTCTAGGATTGGGATGCTGAACATGGAATAACAAGCAACATCTTGTTTTTCTGTGAATAAAAGCACTAAAATGTTTTCAGAAAATCAAAAATCCATCCTTAAAAATAGCTAAAAATGAAATTTTTCATTAAAATCCTTAAAAGTCTGCCATTAACTACTGATTGTTCAAAAGTCTGCTCTACTTCCAAAGTCTGTCCACTACTGAAAGTCAACCCCTGTTCTCTCATTCCTTTGATAAACTCTGTTGTTCAAAAGCAGTGTCTTATCCACTGATATGCTATCTACTGATAGTGAAAATCATCCACTGCTTTACTACCACTGCTTTCATCAGTCACTTTCATAAAAGTACTGTCCTTCACTTTCACCAGGGGTTGTCACGTGGGCAGTACATATTGGTCAGACCTTTTGTAACGGCTGCCACGTCAGCATTCACTTTCTTCCCTATAAAATCCCCCACTCACCACCAAAACAGGGTTTTACTGTCGAATTGAATTCTTAAAAATTCTCTTCTCAAAGCAGTTTTTCATCTCATCTTTCACAAATTTCTTCGATCATTCTCTTCAAAAATGACAAAATCGAAGCCATCCACAAAACGCACTTCCAAATCATCTTCGAAAACAGCCTCTCAAAAGGCAATCTCCACTGAACTCCCATATAAACCATCTCACAATCTCCTGGGTCTTCTCACAAAACCAGGAACCACCAATGTTTTCGATTCTATCATCGCCAAAATGGCAAAATCAAAGTACAAAACTTTGTTAATCGCTGATGCACCCATCTATTTGGCGACCCAAAGAGAGTTCTGGAAGAATGCAACCCTTGACAAACAAGGAGACATTGCAACCACCATACACTCTTCTATAAAGGGTAAAGCTGTCCAAATCACGCCACAATCCATTTCAGAGGTCTTTCAACTCGATGATCAGGAAGGTAAAATTTCTTTCACAAAAAACGAGTTACAAACTGACTTCATTGAAAGAGGGTATGAAGCCACAATGATGAAGAAACTTACCTTACAAAAGGGTTATTTTCCTTCTGCAACCAGATTTTTATTTCATACCCTCCTACTATGTGTTTCAAATAAAACCACTTCTTTCAATGAAATCCCTTTAAAGATTCAAAATCTGGGATATGCAATTCTTCAAGAAGAAAATTTTAACTATTCCCGGGAAATTTTTAAAGATTTGGTTAATAATGTTGAAACAAAATCATTCTTACTGTTTCCAAGGTTTTTAAGTTACTATTTTGCAAAGAAATTCAGTAAGGATGATTTAGCTGCAATAAACCAAGGTGATTCTACTCAAATAAACAGTTTAACAACTGAAACTTTTTCAAGAATGTTAACACCTTGCAAAACACAAGCAGAGGTGCCTGAGCAGATTTTAGCAGTTACAACTGCTCCTCAGGTATCTGCTGCTGAGCCCACTGCTCAAGGTGATCAAAGCAGCAGACCAACTGTTTTGAAACCCACACCTACAATTCACAAAAAGCCACAAAAAAAGAAAAATCAAAAACCCCCCAAACCAATCAAAAAGGCAACTATGGAGGATGAGATACCAGAGCAAATGCCTGTGACAACACAAAAGTCACAAGAAACCACTGCTGCTTCTTCCTCACAGCAGTTGGTACAAATATCTCAACCCATAACCGAAACTCCTCATGCTTCTTCACAAAAAGAACAGGTTGTACAAATAGGGTCTCCACATCATGATGCTCTGGAAACACTTGTTTCTATCATCCACAGCTCAATACCCGGGGCAAATCCACTTTCTACACCACCCTTCACATCCACAATTCCCCCACCAACTAAACTGTTGTTGGATGCAATTGATTTGAACCAGGCATTAACCAGTCCTTCTCAATCACCTATCAATGAGAATACACCTCAACAACTAACTGGGTCTAATGAATCAATCTTTGCTAACCCACCAACACAACCTGAGGAGGTTACACCCCTTGAGTTACAAGTAACTCTTGGTGGTAATCCAAGTGAAGCAGCCACTACAACTGTTGAACCCACTGGTTTATAGTTGGACAGTGGTTACATCAATAAGACTTCCTTGGAGGCAATTCCTTTTATAGCACCTCTGCCAACCACCAGTGGATTTATTTATCCTACTGGCAACATCAAAAGGTTGTCAAGTGTTGAAGGGAGAAGACCCCAGTACCAAGAAAAAGGGGCATCAGTGGTTAATGTTTGGAGTACACTCCCTACCTCAACTACTGATAAAACCACTGTTAGTGGGAAATCAGATGATCCCATTAAATTGGTGATGGTTTAAAGTACCAGAAATTGATGGATCGTATTGAAAAGCTTGATAACTCTGTTGCAGAACTCAAAGATATGCTACAACAGTTGTTACAAGTACAAAAGGTACAATCAACTGCTGTTCCATCTCAAGCACCTGGTCCACAACAGGCACCTGCTACAAATGAGCTCTGGAATTTGTTTCAACCTTTTCTCCATCAACAAGCACAAAGAGCAGATCAGCAACATGAAAAACATGTCCAACAGCTGAGAAAGACAATGGAGTCAAGGTTCAAGAACACTCAGGCTGATCTAAAGGCTCTCAAAACTCAGATCCTGCACACCACTGGCACTGCTCCTCCAAAAGTTCGCTTCATTTATCAACTCCCAGAAGATAATGCCAAAAATGGGGAGAAAATTCAGGAGTGGAAAAAGAAGGGAATAGAGGATGGTCTCTACATTGAACCAGAAAATGCAAACATGACCAAACAGATCCCTTTGCCAGATGGAAGCAAGAAAATTGATGTGACTACAAATGCACTGGCAGAAGCAGTTGCTAGTGTAAAAAGGGATAGAGAGGCCAAAAAGAAAGCCAGGGTGGATTATCCGGATCAGGGTACTTCAGGATCAAAAGATGATGAAAATCTTGTTGATGAAAAAAAGAAGCCTACAAGAAGAGTAAAGCTACCCAAATCCATTCCAACCAGACGTTCAAAGTCTGCTCCAAAACCACCACCTAAAACAGCTGTTGTAACTCCTGTTGTATCAACAACTGTTGGTACTTCAGTGGTTTCAACATCTGCTCCTACTTCAACACACACCACTTCAACATACACCAAATCCATTGCTTTACCACCATTACCACCAAAAACAAAATCACCTCCTGCCAAAAAGCAGAAGACAGTAGTTGTTACAACATCTGCTGTAATGACAACAGTGGTTGGAACACCAGTTGTTTCAACAACTGTTAGTCAATCACAAACCACTGCCACTACATCCACTACCACTTTTCCATCCAAAACATCATCAGCCCCTCCTCAAACAAAGAGGATAAGGCTAATTCTCAAAGATGATGACACTTCACCACCACAAACATCTTCAAAATCTTTGGCTCTTGTCACAATACTAAAACCAGTTCCTCTCTCTTCAGTTCCAATGATCAAGCCCTTACCTCCTGCAGGTGTTCAATTTCCTCTTGAACTAGCAGCTGTTAGAGAAGAAATAAAATCTTTTTACTTTGAGGATGACCCTGCCAAAAGGAGTTTGCCATCAATAAAAGGATATCCTTGGCCTAAAAATGTTGATGAGTATTTGAAAATCAAGGTCAAGCAAGCAGAGGATATCTCAAAAAGAAATACAAAAGGGAAATCTGACAAAGAAATTTCAAGAAATCTTCAATATCTGCTCACACAGGTCAGATCCCTAGAACAATTTGCAAAAAATGTCAGTCAACAAATTTCAGAAAGAGCAGATGAAACTTTGAAGAAAGACTACATTGAAAGCATCATGGCTCACAAGAAGTACAAAGGAGAGATATACATGTACAAAGAGTGGATTGTTCCTGAGCTTGAAAATGAAGCAGCAAGAATTCAAGACATGATAAAAAGGAAAGTCACTCACACTCTTTCTGACTGGGCAAAGTTTAAAAAGAATGTACCTGACAAACAGGTAGAACTGAAAAGAATGAAAGAAGAACTGGTTGCTGCTGAATATGGAAACAAAAGACAAGTTGCTAGATGGAAAGAAGATGTGGTCAGGATCACCTACAAAAGGTTGGAGGAATTAAGAAAGAAAGATCCAAGAGTTCCTCAAAAGCCTGACTATCCTGAAGCAGAGGTTTCAAAAAGACCATCAAAGCTGCAAATCAGGAGAGCCACTGCTCCAACTAGTGCTGCCATCTATAAAAGAAGGACACACAAACAGTTGGGAGGTGAAACCATCCAACAGATGATAAAAGGAGATGACCTTGTAAAAGAGGGCATAAAGAAAATGATCATAGAAACTCTTGGTTTGGATCAAACTGCAAGTACTGCTCAGCCAGTTTTGAATAGGCCAGCCTCACCAAATACTTCTGCAAATAAACATCTCCCAAGAAACCCACCAGGCTCAAAAATACAAAAGTGGGAAACTGACAAACAGACCTGCGTATTGACTTTGCTCAGGTCTGGTGGAGAAGTGGAGAAAATATCAAGGGAACAAGCTCTTGGCCTGAGTCTTGAAGATTTGCAGGATCTCCTTGATCTTCCACTTAGCTGGGATGATGAAGATACAGATGCCCTAGACTTTGAATTATAATTTAAAGGTCAAATAAGGGAACTGTTGATGAGGCAATAAAGAATTCCACAATAATGAAGAGTTTTGGCATTATCTGTTCCAGGGGGAGATTGTTGGGATTGAAACCTATCAGAGGAACAGATAATTAAAGCCAAAACTGGATCAGAGCAATGGATCCAGAATAAGCAGATGTTTATATACAAATCTCTCCCCTTGAAAGTGATTTCATATCTGCTGACCTCCTATCTGCTGATCTTGCAAAGTGCTGATCTACAACTGCTGCTCAAATAAAGACCTGATGAAAGACTAAAGCCCTGCTGATTCTATCTACTGCCTTGAGTCAAGCACTGCTGATCCGGACAAGTACTGCTGGGTTCACAGCAGTGGAAAGTTGCAGCAGCTGATCTATAGTCTGTTTTGTAATGTAATGAAATAGCAGTAGTTAACATAGCAGTGTTTGTATAGATCAGAGGTTAGAGTTTGTTAGGAGGTTAGATGTCACTTTCATGGTGACGTCAGCTAAGATGCTCAGTAGTTTGCAAGTGCCTATAAATAGTTCAGTACTTTGTACTGTTCTATTAGCTCTTTTGCATCATCGTCTTCTTTGCACGAACAAACAACTGAGCTCTGGCTGAGGGGGAGTTTGCATTCATTCATCAATCATTGTAATCGTTATTGAAATAAATTCAATCTTCCGATTCATTATGAAAAGATGTTTGATTAAAGTATTACTCTCGTTTGATTGTATGCAAAGTTTGTTTTCATCATAATTCCGCTGCACACTCATCCATCTTCATTTTAATTACAAACACAAAATACAATCAGAAACAAACTCAGATCCAACATACGCACATTATTCTTCTTTAATTCTACTTCAAAAACATGTTAAAAATTTGAACGGTCAACTACAAATAATTGGTGACTTTCACCAGTTTTATTAGTAGTAAATCAGTGTGTATGTAATTCGAATTTAGCACATGTGATGTAATTATACTAAGCCCACAAGTGAAACCTTGATTGTTCATCCATGCCACCGTGGCCCACATAAACCACGTCTACATGGCCGCCCCAAGTAGCTATGTCTAACACCCCATAGTGTGTGTAAAGTATGTGCATGGACATGTGCAATTATAGTAGAACCCATGGCATCCGTGCTAGTTCAATTGGGTTTGTCAGACCAATGGTACTATTCACACATCCACTGGCCTATAGTTGACCACTTGTGTTTGTGAGAACTTTTCGTGTGCTAGTGCAAACTCAGATAATTCACATCAAATCATGTTTTCATGTGCAAGTATGTACGAATATAAACATGCTTTTCACCCCAAGTAAAACAATTAGAAAAAGGGGCAATGAAACTCACTTGATTGTATAGCTCGCAGCATGTCATTAGTCTAATAATAAAGCTAGTCTCGTCCTATTATTAGTATTATACGGTTCATTACCGAAAACAGTTCTCGGATCGCTAATTGTTATATACTAAGCTCGGATGTGAATATTCATCCGAGAATGGACTAATAGCCTCAATGTATGGCGATGGGTAATGTCTTAGATTTAATTCATGTTTGGCTTTCGTGCTCCGTTTTTCGTGCTGGTCACGGTTGTTCGTTATAGGTGTTAAGATAATGGCATGATCACATAATGTCACACCCTCAAATTCCACATGCGGGATTAGTTACCAACTTATTTAAGTGTCAAAACATGGTTTGTAACATTTATATAATCAGTTTATAACAATTACGAAAAACTGACCTTTAACATTTTAAATAATAAAACTTTGAGCCGTCATTTGACCTAGTTAACGTGATATTCTGGAGGTGCCCTTTTGAGGGATTAACACCTACCTAATTACGATCACGTAGCCATGTTCGATTCGAACAATGGCTGGACCATTATGGTCTAAACTGAAAGTCAAAGCAAAAATTGATTTTGCTTGACTTTCGGCTATTAAAGCCTATAAAATGAAAATACACTGGATAGGAACACTTGCAAGTGATCCTTGGATGAAATAGAACTGAGTTGGATGCTCCTTTCAGCTAGGAACTTCCTTTGGACGAGTTAAGAAGATAAAAAGAAGAGGTGCAAGGAAATGAAGTTGTATACCTCCTCTATTTATACTTGAATGGGATATTTGAGATCATTACAGGTGTTAGATATCAACTTAGGATGATTACAAATGCCCATAAACGTGTCAGGACCTGCTAGAGAGCTCATGGTTTCGGAATAGTGGTAAACTTGGAGCCCAGACAAAAATTCTGACACTGGCGATTCTTTACAGACCGTAGGGGTTTTCCCTTTGCGGTCCGTAAGGACCTTGGCGCACCTGGTTTCTAGCTGGCTTATGGACCGTAAGCCACAAGTCTTTACAGTCCGTAACCGAACCACAAGACTCAAAATTTCCATTGTTTGCGGTCCGTAAGCCTAAAGGCTATACGGTCCGCAAAGGCCACTCAGAGGCAAATAAAATTTGCATTTTGACACTTTTAGTCCATCCACATTCATACTTTCATATCTTGTCATAGTTAGTCCCACCCAGCCAACATTAAGCACGTTTGGGAGTATGGACATGTGTCGGTACATTACCATACACGAATTTACGAGGTGTTACACCAATAGTGCCCATTTTTCTACCTATTTGAGAAACTTATTCCTCGGAAAGGTTGGCTGAAATTTTTGTGAATGAAATTATATCCCGCCATGGTGTGGCCGTGTCCATTGTGTCGGATAGTGACACGCGGTTTACCTCCCGTTACTGGCGAAAGTTTCACGAAGGAATGGGTACTCAATTGCACATAAGTACTGCGTATCACCCCCAAACGGATGGTCAGTGTGAAAGGACCATCCAAACGCTGGTGGATATGTTAAGAGCATGTGTTATGGATTTTAGGGGGAATTGGGATGAACATTTACCGTTAGTGGAGTTGTCGTATAATAATAGCTATCAAAGTAGCATTCAAATGGAGCCGTATGAAATGTTGTATGGAAGAAAATGTAGAACCCCGGTTTGTTGGGGAAAAGTGTGTCACACCCCAACCGATGGCGAAAACATCGGGGCATGGCACTGAGCGAAACAGATTGTCCAGAAGTTTTCCATAACAATTATCATTACCAATCAATTTAAAATAACATGTCCCATACCATGTCTCAAAAGGTAAACAAATTATTACAGACAAAATCTAGGCAAATAGTCTATTCCGACAACTCAGATTTAAATAGGGCAATTGTTTATCTGCTTCTAGAGACCCTTGATTTAATTAGTACAGACAACTATTTGTTGGCCTCTAGAGCCTTATTCTAGCCTCGATTTCCTAGCAGATGTGCATCCTAAGCACCTGTCACATACGTTAAAATAAAGTCAATACATATAATGTAAAGGTGAGCATACGAGTTTGATAATAGCATATAGAGTTCGAATTTTGTTTAAGCATAACCAGCACGTATACATAGAGAAATGAAGCACGTTAGTTATCGGCATAGATCCATCGATACCAATGACTGCGGGTTGACTGCCAGAGGCAGTTCGCAATACATGACTACCACCGTAATCCATGCAAGTTATTATCCTTAACAACCCCTGCGAACAGGTGCTGAGTCCAAACTATAGTACTATCGTTGCTAAGGCAGGTAGACAACATTCCATGTGTAAACATAACAAACAGGCATTCATAAGCCACATATAACATGCATTAACAGTTAGCGTTCAAATAGTATTGAGTAGTGTGTTTGTTGTGATTTGAATATTCGTAACGTATGTAACACCCAAAAGTGCGTAAAGCAAAAAGGGATCGAGTATACTCACAGCGATGATGGATTGAAGGGAGCGCTTAGAGCGGAATTAGCCTGGTCAGAACGATAGCATAACGATAAGTGACGCGTAAAACGATGCAAAGTGTAAACGACTCGGACAATAGCTCGGTCGGACTGGTAATCCGATCGGACGGTCCGGTCGTGCGGATGACAATCCGTTCGGATGGTCAATCCGGTCGGATGACTATTCGAGTGGATTGTTTCTTCCTTTGATGTGTTTGTGTATGATGGCTTGTCCTTTGAAGTTTCCGTTGTAGCATTTTGAAAACATTGAAGTATCTCTACCTTTCAAGTCGGTCAGACGACATATCCGGTCGGACGACTTATCTCGTTGGACGGCGACTCAAGTGGCAAGGTTACTTAGTGAGAACAAATCCACAGCAAGTTGTCACTCGATCGGATAGGTTGTCCGGTCGGGTGGCATCCTTAGTGCATTGAACACGTTGAAAATTGTTCGAGTGTTAAAGTCCAAGTATCTCATGATCCGAAGAGTAATCCGGTCAGGTTGGTAGTCCGATCGGATAGCAATTCATTCAATACTCAAACTTAGATAAAGTTGGTTAAGTGTGTGACCCAAGGTGTAATCCGTTCGGATGACCTAGTCGCTAGGGTGGCTTATCTGTTCAGACAGTAGTCCGATCGGATAGCACCCCATGCTGGTCGTTCCGTTCGTCTTTCACTTGGCCGTTTTGTTTGTTTGTTGCTTTTATCGAGGCGTTTTGACAACGTGCTAGCCAACAGAACCCCATATTGACCTAGGTGACCCGATCAAACAGAAATCTCCCTAATTCGACCAGTTAACCGGTTCAAGACGGTTGTTCTTGGTTAACCCGAAATCGGTGGTCTCGTGAGTAGAATTCAGATCTTGAGCTAGCACAACACTAAGAATAAGTGGAAGACTAGAACAAGGTCCGATTCTATCGGTTTTTGAGTGCATTGAGTGTAAAAGAGTTGAAAGAAAGTTAGAAACCATCTTTCAATCCTTTTTCACCATGAATGTGTCTAGATCTATGCAAGATCTTTGTTTATTCATGTGGAAATCGATTAGATCTAAGTTGTTCTTGGTGGATTGAGGCCAAAACATGAAGTTCTTCAAGAACTCATGATGACGTCATCCTAGAACACCTCAAATCTAGTGATTTCACGGTTAAAAGTTAAGATTTAAAAGATAGAAAGGTGTAGGAGTGCGTGTAGATCAAGAAAGTACAAGATTTAGGGCGAGATCTTTCCGGAATCGGGAGAAATCGATGAAAAGGTGAGGAGCACGAGCTGTTCAGATAGAGGGTTTCCAAAAGTAGAAAGAATGAAAGTGACAAGGGTATTTATAGAGTTACCCAAAGAGTAAAGTGTGGGTCGGTCAGATGGCATCTCGCCCGGATGACCTATCCGGTCGGATTGTCATCTCGGTCGGATAACATATGGCACTAGATCAAGTGGCAGCCCGGTCCGATGGGCAATCCGGCCGTATGGCACTTGGTTCGGGTGTTCGACGTGATGATTTTTGAGGTTTCGATTGTAACTGCGAGCGATGCGATAGATTTTCCTAGTCAAATTACTTTTAATCCTAACTACTAATATCTTGCACTGTCCCTTCTCCACTAATTATCATAGTTCGATTTCGATTGAGTTCGATTGCTTTTCGAGTTCGATTGCGATTCAATTGATTTCCACACATAACATAAATAAACATGCACAAGTAACACATAAGGCACACACACACGTATATAAATAACCAAAATGGGTATTTCGAGTTGCGAGTGCGATTGAGATTCGATGTCGATTTGATTAGCATAGTTTGATTATCGTTTAGTTAACTTTATTGCATTGTTACTTCCTACAGTTCACAGTCGTAAGTCGATTAAATAGCGAACATCATACGTCAATTATTGTAATTATTGACACTTACTCCACATAATACAACACATAAAAGAAATCTACTATAAGTCAAATTGCGCGAAAATCGGTCGTTGACTTTGACCTTGACTTTGACTTTGACTTCAGAAACACAGGGTGTTACAGCCTCCCCTTGTTTAGGGAATTTCCTCCCGAAATTAGGCTGAAAGATGTACACTACCGTGAATCACTTTGGAGAACTTTCTCTCTCTAGACTTTCATTCTCTAGGCTTTCACTCTCTAGAACAACTGCGGGTACTTCGCCTTCATGTCGCTTTCGAGTTCCCAAGTGAACTCTGCGCCTCGTTTGCCTTCCCATCGGACTTTCACAATAGGAATGCGAGAGCGTCTGAGCTGCTTGGTTTGGCGATCCATGATTTCGACAGGCTTCTCCACGAAGTGTAATGTTTCGTTCACTTGCAGATCCTCTAACGGAACATGTAGGTCGTGGTCGGCTAGGCATTTTCTGAGGTTTGAGACGTGGAAAGTCGGGTGAACGTTGCTAAGTTTCTCCGGTAGTTCGAGTCTGTAAGCCACTTTGCCGATCCTTTCCAGAATCTTAAAGGGTCCAACGTATCGAGGCGCGAGCTTTCCTTTCTTGCCGAATCGGACCACACCTTTCCAAGGTGAAACCTTTAGGAGTACGTAGTCACCAACGTCAAATTCAAGGGGCTTGTGTCTTTTATCGGCGTAACTTTTCTGACGATTCCGAACTTTCGTTAGATTGTCTCGAATTTGGAAAATTTTTTCCGTCGTTTCTTGCAATAGCTCGGGACCGGTTAATTGCGAGTGACCGATCTCGTGCCATACAATAGGCGATCAACATTTTCTTCCGTATAAAGCCTCGAATGGTGTCATTTGAATACTGGAATGATAACTGTTGTTATACGAGAATTCAACTAACGGCAGGTATTTATCCCAATTACCACCGAAGTCTATGACACACGAACGGAGCATGTCTTCAAGAGTACGAATCGTTCTTTCAGTCTGACCGTCGGTTTGAGGGTGGAAAGCGATACTTAGATTAAGCGTCGTATCGAGAGCTGTTTGAAACGTTTCCCACATTCGCGAGGTAAACCGAGCATCACGATCAGAGATGATGTCACGAGGCGTCCCATGATTACAAATGATCTCGTCGGTGTAGATTCGGGCTAATCGTTCTACCTTGTAGTCCTCTCGTATTGGCAAGAAGTGGGCTGATTTGGTCAAACGGTCCACAACAACCCAAATGCTGTCGTGACCTGATGACGTGTGCGGAAGTTTTGTTATGAAGTACATAGCTATACTCTCCCACTTCCACATAGGGATAGGTGGTTGTTCGAGTAAGCCAGAGGGTCTTTGATGTTCAGCCTTAACTCTTGCACAAGTTAAGCATTTCCCAACGTAGAGAGCAATATCCCTTTTCATGCCCGGCCACCAGTACTTGTAGCGAAGATCCTGGTACATTTTGTCGGGGCCGGGATGAATAGAATACCGGGATTTGTGGGCTTCGTCCATCAAAATCTGTCGCAAATCGGTCTGTTTGGGGATCCAAATTCAGTCCAGAAAGTGGAATATCCCATTTGATTTACTCACAAGCTGGGCTCCATCGTGGTAGATTTTTTCCTTCTTCAGAGTGCATTCATTGAAACACGCATGCTGAGCTTCGCGGATGAGGGTTTTGAGATCGTATTGGGCTTGAACATTACGAGTGCTAAGCAGATTAAGCTCCGTCTGCTGAGTGCGTCGGCAACAACATTTGCTTTGCCTGGGTGATAACGAATCTCACAGTCGTAATAGTTGAGAAGTTCTACCCATCGGCGTTGACGCATATTAAGTTCCTTCTGATTAAAGATATGTTGCAGGCTCCTATGATCGGTGAAGATCGTACACTTTGTACCATACAGGTAGTGTCGCCAGATCTTTAATGTAAAAACAACTGCGCCTAGCTCGAGATTGTGGGTTGTATAGTTCTTCTCGTGGATTTTGAGCTGACGAGATGCGTAAGCTATAACCTTGTCCCGTTGCATGAGGACACAACCGAGACCGAGGTTGGAAGCATCACAATAGACAATGAAATCGTCGTTTCCGTCGGGCAAAGTGAGAACAGGAGCATTGCAAAGCATGTGCTTGAGGGTTCGAAAGGCAGACTCTTGTTCAGTTCCCCAAACAAAAGGCTTGTCTTTATGCGTGAGAGCGGTAAGCGGCACAACGATCTTTGAGAATCCTTCGATAAATTGTCGATAATAGCCCGCTAGTCCGAGAAAAGAACAGACTTCAGATGGGTTCTTAGGTGTAATCCAACTCTTAACGGCTTCAATCTTCGCGGGATCGACGTGAATACCTTGACTATTAACAATGTGACCCAGAAACTGAACCTCCTCCAACCAGAATTCACACTTGGAAAATTTGGCATAGAGTCGATTCCCCTGGAGTAGCTCGAGAACCAAACGTAGATGTTGCACGTGTTCGGTTTTCGACCTGGAATAGATCAAGACATCGTCGATGAATACGATGACGAAACGGTTGAGATATGGTTTACACAAGCGATTCATCAGATCCATGAAAACCGCGGGTGCGTTGGTTAAACAAAAAGGCATAACAACGAATTCGTAATGGCCGTATCGAGTGCGAAACGCGGTTTTGGGTATATCCTCCTCTTGAATGCGTAGTTGGTGATAGCCTGAGCGTAGATCGATCTTCGAGAAACACGTAGCACCTTGTAGCTAATCAAACAAATCGTCGATGCGGGGTAGGGGATAGCGGTTCTTGATAGTTAACTTATTCAATTCCCGATAGTCGATGCACATCCTGAATGACCCATCCTTATTTTTGACGAAAAGGACTGGCGCGCCCCAAGGAGAGGTGCTCGGGCGAATGAAGCCTTTCTCAAGTAATTCCTGGAGTTGGTTTGAGAGTTCACGCATTTCGGACGGCGCGAGTCGGTAAGGCGCTTTGGCAATAGGGTTGGCTCCAGGAATGAGGTTGATACGAAAGTCGATATCACGACTTGGTGGGAGACCTGGAAGATCGTTAGGGAAAACACTAGGAAATTCACAAACCACAGGGATGTCTTTCACCTCTGTCTTTTCTTTCTTTTCCTTCTCCGCTACTACAATTTTAGCCAAGAAAGCTCTGTATTCCTTGCGGAGATACTTGCTAGCTTGGACACATGACAGGAGCTTGAGACCTTTCGAAGCAGTTTCACCGTAGACACACAATAGATCACCATTCGCGAGCGAAAATCGAATCATCTTGTCGAAGCACACAACTTCAGCATGGTTTTCGCGAAGAAAGTCCATGCCTACTATGACATCAAAACTCCCGAGTTGCATCGGAATAAGGTCGATTGGGAAGATGTGATTGTTGAGCTCAAGAGTACAATCATTAAGAACATAATTAACGGCGACAGTTCTTCCGGTAGAGACTT
Source organism: Helianthus tuberosus (assembly GCA_030545235.1). Taxonomy (NCBI): domain Eukaryota; kingdom Viridiplantae; phylum Streptophyta; class Magnoliopsida; order Asterales; family Asteraceae; genus Helianthus; species Helianthus tuberosus. Next base: position 147,181,594 of record CM060411.1, on the reverse strand, counting down.
CAATATCGAACGTCGAGGAAAGTTGGGAGCGTTTACGACTAAGGAGCTTCTCGAATTCGAACGACACAAAGCAATTATCAGCTCCAGTATCAAATAAACACGAAGCATAAATACCATTCACAAGGAACGTACCATTGACCACGTTGTTGTCAGCTTGGGCTTGACGCACATTGATGTTGAAAGTTCTGGCACGTGCGGCTTGTTGTTGCTGCTGTTGCTGTTGGTGAGGCTGCTGCTGCTGGGGCTCTTGTTTCACAACCCTGTTTGGGCATATGTTGGCGAAATGGTTAGGATCGCCACATGCGAAGCAGGCTCTGGCGTTGACCGCGGGTGCCGGAGGAGCTTCTTGACCCTGAGGGGCGGTGAGTAGAGCTTGATGAGCAGGAGCTTGTCAAGCACGACAGTTGGTAGTGAAATGGCCGTACATATTGCAATGGGCATAAAAACGGCAAGCGATGGTAGTCGGGCGGTGGTAGGTACAAGTAGGGCAAAGCGGGTGTGGCCCAGTGTATGCACGCTTGACAAATTGTGCATTTGCCACAGGCGCCGCTACTTTACGCTGTTGTGCTGGTACAGCTTGTATCGGTGCAGCAGTGATCGCACAATTCTTGTTGCTCGAGCTGTTCTTTCTCTTGTTCTTCCTCTTGTTGCTCGATGCGGTGGTGGTTTCAGCAGTTGGTGAGGCGGTGGTAGCTTAATGCAGGTGCTTTGAAGTTTAATCCCAAACACCAGCCTTGACCCGCTTGTCATTGATTTCAGCGGCCAGTAGGTACGTTTCTTCGATCCTCTTAGTCTTAGCCGCTTGCACGAAATCGGCAACACAGTCAGGCAAGGCTCGGATATACTTCTTGATCGCCATGTCTGAGGTCTTGACTTGGTTAGGGCAGATGATGCTGAGCTATTTGAAGCGAGCAGTGAGAGCAGCATTTTCACCTTCCTTCTGCTTTATGTGCCAGAATTCATCTTCTAACTTTTGGCGCTCATGAGGAGGGCAAAATTCTTCCAGCATGACCTCCTTGAGTTCCTCCCACGACAGACCGTAGGCTGCATCGTTCCCTCGTTTGTTTCTCTCGGCCGTCCACCAGTCTAGTGCGCGGGACTGGAAGACGCGGGTAGCATTTAGAGTGCGGAGATCGTCTGGGCAACCGCTCTGTCGTATAGTGACCTCAATGGAATCAAACCATTGGAACAACGCTGTAGGGCCTTCCTTGCCAGTGAATTCCTTTGGCCCACAAGACTTGAACTGCTTGAAATTGAAGGGAGCTTTGGGGGTAGCTTTAGGAGCGTAGGTTCTCGACTACTCAGATGATTTGCTGACATTCTCGTAGACATCACTCACGGCTTTTGCTACTTGTTTAGCGATGATAGCAGCAAGGCGTTTGTCTCTCTTTTCTTGTCGAGAAAGTGGTGTGTGACGGGATGATGGTCCAGTTGACATTGTCTGCAACAGACATCGCCATAGGTCTCAGACACATCATAATCGAATCTCACCTCACACGTCTACTACTTACTAAAGCCTAGGAACACGCAATGTAACATGTATCGCACAAACACGTAGGCACATAATCACAGATTCATATAAACACAGAATCACATACGCACGTAGAGCACCGAATCATAGAAGCACCGAGTCTTGTAGTCACAAGAGGCACATAGGAGCATATAGAGACACGTAGAGCATTCTGACTGCCTCAGAATACAGAAACCTATCGATCATAGTTGCGAGTGTTCGAATATAGCGCTCGTGTTTAATATATCGAGTCGTGTAGTATAAGCGTATAACGTAGCATAAAGGCATCCATAATTCAGTGATTTGTTAACGTTTTGAGGTAGAAGTGCAATGCGAGTCGTGCGTGTCGATCAAAGTGAAAGCAAAAATCGAGTAAATCTCCAAAAATTTAAACACATAAACAGGTAAACACACATATAAGCACATAAAATCGACGAATCATCAGAGTCGGCAGTTGCGGGCTCAGAATCGATACACATAAAAATCGAGGAATAGATTGTCTGCGGCTAGTAGACTTCGACTAACCAAAGTGGTTCAACTATTCATAAGGACTGGTTGTGCACACTTGACTTTCAGGACTATGCCTTTGCCTCGATTCTTGGGCGCTTGGCACACATCCCGTTAGTCATATTGTGACTTCAGGTCGTTGGAGTCCGTCGAGACTTTGGTCAGAGATTTGTAAAATGAGCGAAACAAGTCGTCAAGGTTAGGGTTTCACCCCTAGCTTAACAACTTCGTTCCTGTTTTTAATAAAATAGAGGAGATTATTCATCAAAATACAGATTTCACTCCTGATTTGGCATAATTCTCCCCGTTTGTAGATAAAATGCGGGTTGATTAAGCAACTTTAGTTGAGAGTTTGCGGTTTTCACACCTAATCTCGACTTAGTTGCTCCTTTATAGTTGAAAATTCGGGTGCAGTGATAGTGTAGCATAAGCGAGAATAGAGAGAATAAGCTCGTACACAATCCCTACCGGATATGCACAAGTCGGTCTGTTGGTTCCTAACTATAGACTAGGTCTCTAAGACATCGGCTCGGACTAGGTCGAGTCTTGCCTAATTCCCTATAGTCATGGTTCTGATACCAATCTGTCACACCCCAACCGATGGCGGAAACATCGGGGTATGGCACTGAGCGAAACAAATTGTCCAGAAGTTTTCCATAACAATTATCATTACCAATCAATTTAAAATAACATGTCCCATACCATGTCTCAAAAGGTAAACAAATTATTACAAACAAAATCTAGGCAAATAGTCTATTCCGACAACTCAGATTTAAATAGGGCAATTGTTTATCTGCTTCTAGAGACCCTTGATTCAATTAGTACAGACAACTATTTGTTGGCCTCTAGAGCCTTATTCTAGACTCGATTTCCTAGCAGATTGTAACACCACGTAAAAATGTGTCCAAGTATGTATAGACACGTGTCCTAAACTCTAACTATATGAAGGATCGAGTTTGAAGGACTAAATTGTCAAACAGTGAAATTTTGAAATCACAGGGATTAAAAGTGTCAACATGCCAAACTTGTACCTCTGAAAGACCACACATGATGAATATATTCTTAGACGGGTGATTTATTGGATATAAGAAGCCGTTTATGAAAATAATCGAAAGATTATTAAATTACAAGGGTTAAACGTGTCAACATGTCGATTATGACCTCTGAGTGACCTTTTAACGAAACCGAGGCTTCGAAATACTCAAATATACTCTCAAGAATAAGTGGTATAAATTTCACGTGGTTTCGAGATCGTTAAGCATGTTTTCAAGACTTTGGGCTATAAGTGTCAACTTGACAAAACTTGCTTTTATAATGATATTTAACGAACCCGAGCCTAACAAAGTTAATTTATTCATCCTTGAGCCTCAACAAACTGACTACAAGGTCCCTACATGTCAACAACGAGGTTAAAAAGGGTTAAAAACGATCAGGGACTAAAGCTGCCAAGTTGCAAACTTGTTTTACCAGTTCAGCAGGTCCACGCGGCCAGCGTAAGCCCCCCCCTATGGCTTACGCGGCCAGCCTCAGCATGCCAGTTCAGTAAAAAGGCTGCCAGGTGTGGGTTTTGGCTATTCCACCGCCTTAGCCTAGTTTATACCGACCTAAGGAGCTATATGTCGGTTTATTTCATCTACTAGGATACCTGGGGTGATCCTTTGATGCCCCATAACAGATGTAATTGATCCATGATCATGCAAAGTAGTATATAAGGACATTAGTTCTTGAGCTCCTATGCTCACTTGCAACCATTTTCCATTCTACAACTTCTGGAGCTAGCTAAGGACAAGGAGAAGATTATCAAGTGTAGAAAAGACAGCTAGGACCTTTAGTAAGCCTCTAATTACTTGTTTAGTCGTTTTAATTAGATTAATTACTCTAAAGTCAAACTTGTTGTAAATTAAGTTTGACTTTTTTTTTAATTACATATGGATCAGCCACTGATCAAATTGAAAGTGGTTATGGGACCATATTAAGGTAGGTGACTAACCCTTAAAAGGGCACCTCCTAATTATCTCGTTTGACTAGTCAATTGTCGGGTCAAAGTAGTTTGACAAAAAGTCAAACTGGACAGAATGTTTATAAATGACTAAAATTAATAAATCAGAGGTTCTAAATTATATTTTTACAATCTAATGACTTGGTAATTAATATCAAAACATGTTTTATCAGTCCTAACCCAGCAATTAATAGTCTAAGGCCAGTTTATAACTGAAAGTCGCAAAAGCTTGACTTTTGCTTTGACTTTCAGTTCTGACCGTTCAAGCTTAATTCTTCCGTGTTTTAAGCTTCCATTAGGACCACATTACTTAGTAGTATAACCCTCTGGAGTTATATTGCATGGTGCCTAATGGTTTGAATTATATGCACTTGATCGTAATTATGCTTAAAATGCCATAAACACCCTTTTGACACACAATTGAGATTTTTAGCAATGTGAATGGACTAACACCTTTACTACTGATATTTAGTCATGTCCCGAAAATTTGACATCAGTTTGAGGTCTAGAATAGGAGTTATGCTCAATAGCGTAATTAAGGAGCTTTTTATTATTTAAATGGCGTAATTAACATAAAGCCTATCTAAACCCGATTTTTAATACCAAAATTTTTATCTGCTGATGTAAAATAATATTTTGGGATTTTTGGAGATTTTTATTTATTTTTAGGCTGAGCATAACATAGGATAATAGTTTGATTTCGGTAATTGTCGGTTTTACCCTTTTTGTGCATAAAATGAGTTTACATAACATTTTAATGCCAAACCTTTTGCTACTGATTCTACATGATAAATAAAGTATTTTGAACCTTATAAACTGATCAAAAACTCGGATTTCCTGGTGTAACCCGAATATCCCTTAAAACCGATTTTTAAGCGTTTTTAGCACCTAGTATAGGTCAAAACTATTTTTAGCATATAAAACTTATTATCCAGTGATGTTTTAGACTAATTTATATAATTAAACAGTAAGCCAAAGTTTTTAAACTCAGAAGTGTATTTTGACCTTTGAAGCCTATGTGAAATTACCAAAATGCCCATACGGTGCATAGTTTGATTATATAAGATAAATTTCACATATATAAAATACCCTACTGATATAACTTATAAAAATATATATTTTTTACTAATTAAAACAGACCTGAAACTCAGTTTCACATTTAAACTCTTTTATGGACATTAAAATTACCAAAATGCTCTTATGGGATTTATTTTGGTTTAAATTACTTTTTGGGCATATATGTTAAAATCTTACTGATGTATTAACATATTTTGAGTATAATAATTAGTAAGACCTGTATATAATTTATTTGGTTACCCGTTACGCGTTACGCGTTCGGATCGGTTTACGTGACTAGTTTATATAAAATAGCCGAAACGGGCTTAACCTTATCATTAAATTCTCATTTTTCAGAATGTGTTTAGTTTACCCATATCATACAAGTATCCAAGCTTGTCTGGTCTAAATCACATTCTATCCCAGTCTCCGCTTAATCTAGCGTATAAAACCGTAAGGTTTCCTTCTAGCTAGCCGGTCTAAGTCCTTGACTTAATTAAAGACCCGTTAGCATCCTAATAGGTTAATAAACCTTCTATACATATTAAATAGCTTCCAGTAGAAGGTGCCTTCAAGAAGCTTTAGGATTTTACTGCTAGCATCAGGTAAATACTTTTAACTTATTTTCCCTTATACGGGCTTGGGATATGGTATTATAATAATACCACTTGGTCGGGTATGAAATCATTTAATCGGATTGTGATTAATAAATTTACATAACTCGTTTTAATCTGTTTTGTTTGATAACATAAGCATTGGGGGTTAAATCGACCGTGTCCTGGATATCCTCGACTCATTTCATTTGAAAATGGCCACGACCTATGCACGGGGTGTAGGCATACACCTAACAGATGCAAATGCTAAAATATAAACCCACATGTTGGGGATAACTCCTTTGTGGGTTCAATAAGTGGTGAGTCGGTTAATCATGACCGGCTTCCAACCGGCCCCAATTGTAAGACAAACATATAAATCTGTATACAAGATTATATTTAAATAATTGTCCCAAGTTATAAAGGATTTGTGCCATGTGCATTTAAACTAATTTCATAAATATTTTCCAAAGAGTCAGTTAATTGTATTTACCAGTGTAAACTGACGTAATTTCATAATACCATGACCATTTAATCATCAGTGCGATGAAATGGTTGGACGAGATGGAGACTGTGATAGACATTAGCGGATGTGCTAAGGAGGATTTAGTAAAGTTTGTGTCTCAATCCTTTAAGGGCGATGCCCTCACTTGGTGGAAAGCATTAGTGCAAGCCACCAGGAAGGTTCCTTTGTACAATCTGTCATGGAACAAGTTTGTTGATATGATTAAGGAAACCTATTGCCCTCAGCATGAAGTCGAGCGGATAGAGACTGATTTCCTCACCTTAGTGATGAAGGATCTGGATTGTAGATCCTATGTGACTAGCTTCAATTCAATGTCAAGGTTGGTACCGTATTTAGTCACTCCTGAACCCAAACGCATTGCGCGTTTCATCGGTGGTTTGGCTCCTGAAGTAAAAGGGAATGTTAAGGCCTCTAAGCCAACCACTTATAGATCTACCGTGGATCTATATTTGTCCCTCACTTTGGATGTTGTGAGGAATAGGGCGAAGAAAAGTACCGATGAAGGGAAGAGAAAAAGAGAGGAAGACAAGTCTCCTCAATCAAACAAGAAAGGAAAAGGGAACTTTGGTTCTAAAAAGGGGCAGTCGAAAGACAAGCCCAGGTGTAAGACTTGCAACAAAAGGCATTTTGGGAAATGCAACCAAGACCCACAGGTCAAACCATGTGGGATCTATAAAAAGAAAGGGCACAAGTCTGTTGAGTGCCGAAATATAAAGGATGCAACCTGCTACGGTTGCAATGAAAAGGGGCGCACTAAAACCAATTGCCCCAAGAATACAAAGAAGCCTGAGGAGGCAAAGAAGAACAACGCGAGAGTTTTCCAGATGAACGCGAGGGAAGCAGTGAACGACGATAACGTCATAACAGGTACCTTCCTCATCAATAATAATTATGCTAGAGTCTTATTTGATTCCGGTGCTGATAACTCTTTTGTAGACCATAAGTTTTGTAAGTTATTGAATCTGCCTATTAAGACTCTAGACATAAAATATGAGGTAGAACTTGCCGATGGTACCTTAGAAACAGCTTCAACTCTTCTTGATGGATGCTCTATATCCATTAAGAATCATTCTATCTCGCTGTCCCTCTTGCCAATGAAACTGGCTGGGTTTGTTATAGTTTTAGGCATGGATTGGTTGTCGCATAACCAAGCCCAAATTGCTTGCGACAAAAAGCTAGTTATTATCAAAACCCCTTCTGGTGAATCTGTCACTATTCAAGGAGATACACAACATGGATTGCCTACCAACGTGTCTATTCTCAAAGTATCGCAGTGTTTGAAGAGTGGATGTGTCATTTACATGGCACAAGTGACTGTGAATGATCCGAAGCCTAAAATTGAAGATATTCCAATTATCTCTGAATATTCTGATGTTTTTCCTGATGAATTACCTAGATTACCTCCTGAGAGGCAAGTAGAGTTCAGGATAGACATTCTCCCAGGATCAGCGCCTATAGCACGAGCTCCTTATCGTCTAGCGCCTACAGAAATGAAAGAGCTTAGAACTCAATTGGACGACTTACTGGATAAAGGTTTTATTCAACCCAGCTCTTCGCCTTGGGGATCTCCAATACTGTTTGTGAAAAAGAAGGACGGATCAATGCGCTTATGCATTGATTATCATGAATTGAATAAAGTAACGATCAAGAATTGTTATCCTTTACCCAGGATCGATGATTTGTTCGATCAACTCCAAGGGGCGTGCTATTTCTCAAAGATTGATTTGAGGTCTGGGTATCATCAACTCAAAGTAAGAACTGAAGATGTGCCTAAGACAGCATTCAGAACGAGGTATGGACATTTCGAGTTTTTAGTGATGCCATTTGGGCTCACTAATGCGCCAGCAGCATTCATGGACCTCATGAATAGAGTCTGCAAACCATATTTAGATAAGTTTGTCATTGTCTTTATAGACGACATACTTATCTACTCTTGTAGCCAAATTGATCATGAGAATCACCTTCGATGTATCTTAGGATTGCTTCAATAGGAGAAGTTGTATGCTAAATTCTCCAAATGCGAGTTCTGGCTTCGCAAAGTCCAATTTCTTGGACATGTTGTTAGTGAGCGAGGTATCCAAGTTGATCCCGCCAAGATAGGAGCCATTATGAATTGGGAAGCACCAAAGATACCTACAGAGATACGCAGCTGATGTGTGCAAAATGCAACATATAAATTACATCAATTGTGGCATAAAACTAACCCTTTTTAGTACTAATGTTGGAAAAAGTGTGCTTTTGTCTTCCTTTTGTATTTTCAGGATTAAATGAGCTCAAATTAACAAAAGAAGCAAAAAGACAGCTAAATCTAACGTAAATACAAGAAAAGGAACAAACGTGACATGCCCGACCCCACGACAACATCTTCCCAAGCAAAACAAGAAAACAGAAGGCTGAACACGCCCCGTGCTCAGTGAACACGGGGGCGTGCCCAAGTGCCAGCAGAAAAGACAAAGATGTAGAAGCTTCTATCGCCCACCACGGGGTCGTGCTCAGCAGACACGGGGCCGTGGTTAACTCTAAGATTCGCAGAATCTGGGAAATCTCGATAGTACAGATTTGCTTCTGCACACGGGGGCGTGCTCAGTGGACACGGGGGCGTGGTCAACTAATGCAGACAAACTGCAATTAATGAAGAAAGAGATGAAGGATGGACACGGGGTCGTGCCCGAGCTTCTGTTCAGCCTATAAATAGGAGTGCCTGGCTCAAGTGCAAACCATCCCTTGGCACACCACCTCTCTCACACTTCACCCACCACCCACCACCACCATAACACCATCATCTACCACCATCATCCATTGTCCATCATAGAGTGTGTGAGTCGTCTCAGGATCCAATATTGATCATAAGAGTTCTTGACAATCAAGGCCATGTTTGCCTAAGTCTCTTACATCACTTGGTGAAGACAAAGTGTCTAGTGTAATACTTTTTATTTTTAATCTTTTCGTACTTTTTACTTGGTTATGTATTAATGACTTTAATAACTAGTTTCTTATGTTGAAGGTGATTTTTCCTTATCGTTTGTCCATGGTGTCTTGGCATTATTTTACTGTCTATATAAAATAAAAGATTTTCACCATTCATATCTCCACGGTCTATATGGAGGTATGTTGGGTACCTGGTCGGGGGTTAAGGGAACGGTTTGGTAAGAGTCTTGCCTTGTTCAGTGTATAGATCCTGCAAGGACCTGGGTCAAATTTAGTAGGACCTCCTTCAATACTTAACGGTATTGGATGGCGGGGGTCCAAACTCTTTGATCCCCTCATATGTAAGCTACTATTAATACATTAACCCGACTACTTAGGACTGTATCCCTGCTGACTCAGACTACTTAGCCGAGGGTAACGTCACCTTCAAAAGAGGGGCCTACCATAATATGCATTAATAACTTAATTAATTATCTTTCAATAATCCGACCCTTTAGGATTGTATCCTTGCTGACTCAAACTACTGGGTTGAGGGTAACGTCACCTTCAAAAGAGGGGCCTACTACAATAACTAAGATAATCTCTTAAAAAGTGCAAAAGTGCGGAAATAATCAAAGGTTACACTATACACGAGTCGGAGCCAAGTGATTCATCTTGTCTATCTATTTTTACTTTTATTTTATTTTCAGCATTCTAGTTAGTTTTTATTTTTCTAGTTTAAAACCTTTTTCTAACTTTTTGATTTGATTAAACGTTGAGGATAAACCGATACTAAAAGCTCTTGTGTCCTTGGACGACCTCGGTATCTTACCAACACTATACTACGCTCACGATGGGTGCACTTGCCCATATGTGTGTTTAGTGTTAGTAAATATCGTGTTTTATAAATTTAAAACTTGGCTAAAAAAGTGTAAAAGGGCTTAAAATAAACATTAAAACCTTAACACACTTCACGCACATCAGCAGCTTTCTAGGTTTAGCTGGATATTATAGAAGATTCATTGAGAACTTCTCGAGGATAGCTGCACCATTAACTTCTCTGACCCGCAAGAATGTGAAATTTGATTGGGGTCCCAAGCAACAAGAATCCTTTGAGATTCTTAAGCAAAAGTTGAGCAATGCTCCCGTGTTAACCTTACCCGAAGGGATTGAAGAGTTTGTCGTATATTGTGATGCTTCACACACCGGCATGTGGTGTGTACTTATGCAGCGTGGCAAAGTGATTGCCTATGCATCAAGACAACTGAAGGTGCATGAAAAGAATTACACCACCCATGATTTGGAATTGGGTGCCGTTGTATTCACACTTAAGTTGTGGAGACATTATTTATATGGAACTAAATGTGTGATCTACTCGGATCACAAAAGTCTCCAAAATTTGTTTAATAAAAAAGAGCTCAATATGAGACAACGCCGTTGGATGGAAACTCTAAATGACTATGATTGCGAGATACGCTACCATCCAGGTAAAGCGAACGTAGTCGCTGATGCTCTAAGCCGAAAAGAAAGAGTTAAACCAATCAGGATCAATGCTAAGAGCATTGAGTTGAAGAATAGTCTGAATGAAAGACTATTAGCTGCACAGAAAGATGCTGTTTTGGAAGTTAATCTTACAAATGAAAAGTTGTGTGTAACTGCTGAGCAGTTAGCACCTGGGAAGGATGGAATCCTTAGAATGAACGGAAGAATTTGGGTTCCTATTCATGGAGGACTTCGAGATGTAATCCTCCAGGAAGCTCACAACTCCAAATACTCAGTTCACCCTGGAAGTGACAAGATGTATCAGGATTTGAAGGCAAATTATTGGTGGATAGGTTTGAAGAAATCTATTGCCACACATGTAGCTAAGTGCCTGACATGTGCTCAGATTAAAGCTGAACATCAAAAACCATCAGGTCTACTTCAACAACCAGAACTCCCTACATGGAAGTGGGAGATGGTAACCATGGATTTCATAACCAAGTTACCTAAAACAAGGCATGGAAATGATACCATATGGGTTATTGTTGATAGACTGACTAAGTCAGCACATTTCTTACCCATCAAGGAGACCCATAGCTCCGACAAGTTAGCCCAGTTGTACGTAGACAAAATTGTAGCTCTTCATGGCGTACCGGTGTCTATTATCTCTGATAGAGATACTAGATACACCTCTCATTTTTGGAAAAGTTTTCAACAATCTTTAGGCACGCGTTTGAATTTTAGTACTGCTTACCACCCTCAGACGGATGGACAGAGTGAGCGTACAATTCAAACTTTGGAAGACATGCTTCGTGCATGTGTTATTGATTTAGGTGGTAGCTGGGATGACCACCTGCCATTGATCGAGTTCTCCTATAATAATAACTACCATACAAGCATTCAGGCTGTGCCTTTTGAGGCATTATATGGTAGGAAATGCAGAACGCCTGTCTATTGGGCAGAAGTAGGGGAAGCTCAGTTACCAGGACCTGATATAGTCCTTGAAACGACGGACAAGATTGTCCAGATTCGTGATCGCCTGAAAGCTGCCAGGGATAGGCATAAAAGTTATGCTGACAAGAGGCGAAAACCTCTAAAGTTTGAGATAGGTGATAAAGTTCTACTGAAAGTATCACCCTGGAAGGGTGTGATGCGTTTTGGTAAAAAGGGCAAGTTGAGCCCTAGATATATTGGACCATTCGAGATTATTGAATGTGTCGGCAGTGTAGCTTATAAGCAAAACTTTCCTGAGGAGCTGAGTTGAATTCATAATGTGTTCCACATTTGTAATCTCAAGAAATGCCTAGCCAATGAATCTCTAACTATGTCTCATAAAGACGTACAGATTGATGAAAGCTTGAGATTCGTTGAAAGAGCTATATCGATTGAGGATCGGCAGGTTAAAAAGCTCTGAAGAAAGCATGTGCCTATAGTAAAGGTCAAATGGGATGCCCGTAGAGGTCCCGAATATACGTGGGAAGTCGAGTCCACTATGAGACAGAAATACCCTCACTTGTTTCAGTAAATCTCGGGGTCGAGATTTCTTTTAAGGGGGTGAGGATGTAACACCACGTAAAAACGTGTCCAATTATGTATAGACACGTGTCCTAAACTCTAACTATGTGAAGGATCGAGTTTGAAGGATTAAATTGTCAAACAGTGAAATTCTGAAATCACAGGGATTAAAAGTGTCAACATGCCAAACTTGTACCTCTGAATGACCACACATGATGAATATATTCTTAGACGGGTGATTGATTGGATATAAGAAGCCGTTTATGAAAATAATCGGAAGATTATTAAATTACAAGGGTTAAACGTGTCAACATGTCGATTCTGACCTCTGAGTGACCTTTTAACGAAACCGAGGCTTCGAAATATTCAAATATACTCTCAAGAATAAGTGATATAAATTTCACGTGGTTTCGAGATCGTTAAGCATGTTTTCAAGACTTTGGGCTATAAGGGTCAACTTGACGAAACTTGCTTTTATAGTGATATTTAACGAACCCCAGCCTAACAAAGTTAATTTATTCATCCTTGAGCCTCAACAAACTGACTACAAGGGCCCTACATGTCAACAAAGAGGTTAAAAAGGGTTAAAAATGATCAGGGACTAAAGCTGCCAAGTTGCAAACTTGTTTTACCAGTTCAGCAGGTCTACGCGGCCCGCGTAAGCCCCCCCCTATGGCTTACGCGGCCCGCCTCAGCATGCCAATTCAGTAAAAAGGCTGCCAGGTGTGGGTTTTGGCTGTTCCACCGCCTTAGCCTAGTTTATACCGACCTAAGGAGCTATATGTCGGTTTATTTCATCTACTAGGACACCTGGGGTGATCCTATGATGCCCCATAACAGATGTAATTGATCCATGATCATGCAAAGTAGTATATAAGGACATTAGTTCTTGAGCTCCTATGCTCACTTGCAACCATTTTCCATTCTACAACTTCTGGAGCTAGCTAAGGACAAGGAGAAGATTATCAAGTGTAGAAAAGACAGCTAGGACCTTTAGTAAGCCTCTAATTACTTGTTTAGTCGTTTTAATTAGATTAATTACTCTAAAGTCAAATTTACCGTAAATTAAGTTTGACTTTCGTTTTAATTACATATGGATCAGCCACTGATCAAATTGAAAGTGGTTATGGGACCATATTAAGGTAGGTGACTAAACCTATAAGGGCACCTCCTAATTATCTCGTTTGACTGGTCAATTGTCGGGTCAAAGTAGTTTGACAAAAAGTCAAACTAGACAGAATGTTTATAAATGACTAAAATTAATAAATCAGAGGTTCTAAATTATATTTTAACATTCTAATGACTTGGTAATTAATATCAAAACATGTTTTATCAGTCCTAACCCGGTAATTAATAGTCTAAGGTCAGTTTATAACCGAAAGTCGCAAAAGCTTGACTTTTGCTTTGACTTTCAGTTCTGACCGTTCAAGCTTAATTCTTCCATTTTTTAAGCTTCCATTAGGACCACATTACTTAGTAGTATAACCCTCTGGAGTTATATTGCATGGTGCCCAATGGTTTGAATTATATGCACTTGATCGTAATTATGCTTAAAATGCCATAAACGCCCTTTTGACACACAACTGAGATTTTTAGAAATGTGAATGTACTAACACCTTTATTACTGATATTTAGTCATGTCCCGAAATTTGACATCAGTTTGAGGTCTAGAATAGGAGTTATGCTTAATAGCGTAATTAAGGAGCTTTTTATTATTTAAATGGCGTAATTAACATAAAGCCTATCTAAACCCAATTTTTAATACCAAACTTTTTACCTACTGATGTAAAATAATATTTTGGGATTTTTGGAGATTTTTATTTTTTTTAGGCTGAGCATAACATAGGATAATAGTTTGATTTCGGTAATTGTTGGTTCTACCCTTTTTGTGCATAAAATGAGTTTTACATAACATTTTAATGTCAAACCTTTTGCTACTGATTCTACATGATAAATAAAGTATTTTTAACCTTATAAACTGATCAAAAACTCAGATTTCCTGTTGTAACCCGAATATCCCTTAAAACCGATTTTTAAGCATTTTTAGCACCTAGTATAGGTCAAAACTATTTTTAGCATATAAAACTTATTATCCACTGATGTTTTAGACTAATTTATATAAATAAACAGTAAGCCAAAGTTTTTAAACTCAGAAGTGTATTTTGACCTTTGAAGCCTATGTGAAATTACCAAAATGCCCCTACGGTGCATAGTTTGGTTATATAAGATAAATTTCACATATATAAAATACCCTACTGATATAACTTATAAAAATATATATTTTTTTACTAATTAAAACAGACCTGAAACTCAGTTTCACATTTAAACTCTTTTATGGACATTAAAATTACCAAAATGCCCTTTTGGGATTTATTTTGGTTTAAAGTACTTTTTGGGCATATATGTTAACATCTTACTGATGTATTAACATATTTTGAGCATAATAACGATTAAGACCTGTATATAATTTATTTGGTTACCCGTTACGCGTTCGGATCGGTTTACGTGACTAGTTTATATAAAATAGCCGAAACGGGCTTAACCTTATCATTAAATTCTCATTTTTCAGAATGTGTTTAGTTTACCCATATCATACAAGTATCCAAGCTTGTCGGGTCTAAATCACATTCTATCCCAGTCTTCGCTTAATCTAGCGTATAGAACCGTAAGGTTTCCTTCTAGCTAGCCGGTCTAAGTCCTTGACTTAATTAAAGACCCGTTAGCATCCTAATAGGTTAATAAACCTTCTATACAGATTAAATAGCTTCCAGTAGAAGGTGCCTTCAAGAAGCTTTAGGATTTTACTGCTAGCATCAGGTAAATACTTTTAACTTATTTTCCCTTATACGGTCTTGGGATATGGTATTATAATAATACCACTTGGTCGGGTATGAAATCATTTAATCGGATTGTGATTAATAAATTTACATAACCCGTTTTAATCTATTTTGTTTGATAACATAAGCATTGGGGGTTAAATCGACCGTGTCCTGGATATCCTCGGCTCATGTCATTTGAAAATGGCCACGACCTATGCACGGGGTGTAGGCATACACCTGACAGATGCAAATGCTAAAATATAAACCCACATGTTGGGGATAACTTCTTTGTGGGTTCTATAAGTGGTGAGTCGGTTAATCATGACCGGCTTCCAACCGGCCCCAATTGTAAGACAAACATATAAATCTATATACAAGATTATATTTAAATAATTGTCCCAAGTTATAAAGGATTTGTGCCATGTGCATTTAAACTAATTTCATAAATATTTTCCAAAGAGTCAGTTAATTGTATTTACCAGTGTAAACTGACGTATTTTCTTAAAGACTGATTTGACAGGTACCTCTCGTAATAGGCTGGAGCTATTAGGTGTCATAAGAGGATCTTGCAAATCCATAGATACCTGAAGTCTGTTATTTTGTTTCTTTGTATTTATTTATGATCCGCCTGTGGATCTTATTACATTCCAGTCTGTATATTCTTTCATTCGAACACTCAGACATTAAGGTTTGTAATAGTTTATTTACCAAGCCTTCCGCTGTGCTATTATATTGTGTGTATTGACTATGATGATATCAACTACGTCACAATACTCCCCGCCGGGCCCACCGGTAATATGTGGCAATATCGGGGCGTGACACAGATGTGCATCCTAAGCACCTGTCACATACGTTAAAAAAAAGTCAATACATATAATGTAAAGGTGAGCATACAAGTTTGATAATAGCATATAGAGTTCGAATTTCATTTACGCATAACCAGCACGTACACATAGAGAAATGAAGCACGTTAGTTATCGACATAGATCCATCGATACCAATGACTGCGGGTTGACTGCCAGAGGCAGTTCGTAATACATGATTACCACCGTAATCCATGCAAGTAATTGTCCTTAACAACCCCTGCGAACAGGTGCTGAGTCCAAACTATAGTACTATCGTTGCTAAGGCAGGTAGGCAGCATTCCGTGTGTAAACATAACAACATTCCGTGTGTAAACTTAACAAACAAGCATTCATAAGCCACATATAACATGCATTAACGGTTAGCATTCAAATAGTATTGAGTAGTGTGTTTGTTGTGATTTGAATATTCGTAACGTATGTAACACCCAAAAGTGCGTAATGCAAAAATGGATCGAGTATACTCACAGCGATGATGGATTGAAGGGAGCGCTTAGAGCGGAATTAGCCTGGTCAGAACGATAGCATAACGATAAGTGACGCGTAAAACGATGCAAGGTGTAAACGGCTCGGACAGTAGCTCGGTCGGACTGGTAATCCGATCAGACGGTCCGGTCGTGCGGATGACAATCCGTTCGGATGGTCAATCCGGTCGGACAGGTTGTCCGGTCGGATGACTATTCGAGTGGATTGTTTCTTCCTTTGATGTGTTTGTGTATGATGGCTTGTCCTTTGAAGTTTTCGTTGTAGCACTTTGAAAACATTGAAGTATCTCTACCTTTCAAGTCAGTCGGACGACTTATCCGATCGAACGACTTATCCGGTCGGACGACTTATCCGGTCGAACGACTTATCTGGTCGGACGGTGACTCAAGTGGCAAGGTTACTTAGTGAGAACAAATCCACAGCAGGTTGTCACTCGATCGGACATGTTGTCCGGTCGGGTGGGATCCTTAGTGCATTGAACACGTTGAAAATTGTTCGAGTGTTAAAGTCCAAGTATCTCAAGATCCGAAGAGTAATCCGGTCGGGTTGGTAGTCCGATCAGATAGCAATTCATTCAATACTCAAACTTAGATAAAGTTGGTTAACTGTGTGACCCAAGGTGTAATCCGTTCGGATGACCTAGTCGCTCGGGTGGCTTATCCGTTCGGACAGTAGTCCGGTTGGATAGCACCCCATGCTGGTCGTTCCGTTCGTCTTTCACTTGGCCGTTTTGTTTGTTTGTTGCTTTTATCGAGGCGTTTTGACAACGTGCTAGCCAACAGAACCCTATATTGACCTAGGTGACCCGATCAAACAGGAATCACCCTAATTCGACCAGTTAACCGGTTCAAGACGGTTGTTCTTGGTTAACCCGAAATCGGTGGTCTCGTGAGTAGAATCCAGATCTTGAGCTAGCACAACACTAAGAATAAGTGAAAGACTAGAACAAGGTCCGATTCTATCGGTTTTTGAGTGCATTGAGTGTAAAAGAGTTGAATGAAAGTTAGAAACCATCTTTCAATCCTTTTTCACCATGAATGTGTCTAGATCTATGCAAGATCTTGGTTTATTCATGTGGAAATCGATTAGATCTAAGTTGTTCTTGGTGGATTGAGGCCAAAACATGAAGTTCTTCAAGAACTCATGATGACGTCATCCTAGAACACCTCAAATCTAGTGATTTCACAGTTAAAAGTTAAGATTTAAAAGATAGAAAGGTGTAGGAGTGCGTGTAGATCAAGAAAGTACAAGATTTAGGGCGAGATCTTACCGGAATCAGGAGAAATCGATGAAAAGGTGAGGAGCACGAGCTGTTCGGATAGAGGGTTTCCAAAAGTACAAAGAATGAAAGTGACAAGGGTATTTATAGAGTTACCCAAAGAGGAAAGTGTGGGTCGGTCGGATGGCATCTCGCCCGGATGACCTATCCGATCGGATTGTCATCTCGGTCGGATGACATATGGCACCAAATCAAGTGGCAGCCCGGTCGGATGGGCAATCCGGCCGTATGGCACTTGGTTCGGGTGTTCGGCGTGATGATTTTTGAGGTTTCGATTGTAACTGCGAGCGATGCGATGCGATAGATTTTCCTAGTCAAATTACTTTTAATCCCAACTACTCATATCTTGCACTGTCCCTTCTCCACTAATTATCATAGTTCGATTTCGATTGAGTTCGATTGCGTTTCGAGTTTGATTGCGTTTCGAGTTCGATTGCGATTCAATTGATTTCCACACATAACATAAATAAACATGCACAAGTAACACATAAGGCACACACACACGTATATAAATAACCAAAATGCGTAGTTCGAGTTGCGAGTGCGATTGAGATTCGATGTCGATTTGATTAGCATAGTTTGATTATTGTTTAGTTAACTTTATCGCGTTGTTACTTCCTACAGTTCACAGTCGTAAGTCAAGTAAATAGTGAACATCATACGTCGATTATTGTAATTGTTGACACTTACTCCACATAATACAACACATAAAAGAAATCTACTATAAGTCAAATTGCGCGAAAATCGGTCGTTGACTTTGACCTTGACTTTGACTTTGACTTCAGAAACACGGAGTGTTACAAAGTGGGACAAAAAGAACTCGCTACCAAGGATGTAGTAGCGATAACTAATGAAAAGATTGATCTTGTACGGGCTCGATTAAAAGCAGCGCAAGTTCGATAAAATTCCTATGTGGACAAAAGGAGGCGCCCTATTGAATTCCAAGTGGGGGACCAGGTATTATTGAAAGTATCCCCGTGGAAAGGCATAATTCGATTCCGTAAACGAGGAAAGTTGGGTCCTCGATATATTGGACCGCTTAAAATTTTAAATCGTTTTGGAAAAGTAGCATATCGGTTAGAATTACCCCCCAACATTAGATGGCATCCACAACACCTTTCATGTGTCACAATTATGGAAGTGCCTTACAGATGCGGGCCCAAGTGTGGATGAGTGGGCCAACTTGTATTTGGAGGCCCAAGATCCCGTTTTGGGAATATTACCAGGCGAAACGATCGTGAGAACGAAGCCCATCTTTCTACAAACGACTGTAGGTGGTTTGGGTCATCGTTCAGGCCCAAAAACGCTTATTTATATGAGTTATTTATATTTTTATGTTTTTTAGTGCTTTTCGTGGACTTTTATTCCGTTCTAGTTTTTGGCCCAAGTGTGTTTTGAGGCCAGTTTTGAATTTACGTTATTATTTATATGGATGTAAAGGGAGGAAGATAATCAGTTTTGAAGTTTATGAAAAGTCATTTTTCTCTCCCAATTCACTTGTGAGTGTTTTGAGTGTGAAACCCCCAATTTTCGGTATTCTACGAGAATCAACAAATTTTGGAAGAATTGTTCCTGGTATTCCGTGTGAATCAACAGGTCCGATTTTATATCCCATTTCCTAGTCTACATCACTTACAGATGAAACGGCTCACATACCTTTGGAAGACATTATGGTGGACGAAAGAATTAATTATATAGAAAGACCGGTAGCTATCAAAGACTCTAAAGTAAAGACCCTTCGTAAAAAGGAAATTAAGCAAGTATTAGTTCAATGGCAACACAGGAAGGGTTCGGATCTCACTTGGGAACCAGAGGATGAAATGAAAAAGTTCTACCCGACTTTATTTGGTACGTATACAGGTTTCAGGGACGAAACCTTCTTTAAGGGAGATAGACTTTTAACGCCCCAAAATATAATTATGCACATTTATATATTATTATAGTATGCTACAAGTAAATAACTAGGAGTATGGGTCTAGTTAGAATGTAAATCTAAAACTTAAACTTAAAACAATGAAATTTAGCTAATTAAAAATAAATGTTCATACTTGAGGGCCAAATGTGGAATGAATGAAAGTTAATTTATTAAAACAGTTAAAAACACATCACACACACCTAGTGTGTGTGTGGGTGTCGCCAGGAGCAAGAGAGGGAGAGGGAAAACCCTCATATTCATAAAATCCAGAAATTAGAAGGGAAATCATGGCTAATTCCACTGCATGAACACTTAAATTCGGTCATCCAAACAATTCTAACAAGAGGTAAGTTGAATTTTATGATTTGATGAACTCTCATAAGTGGGTTATGATTAATCCCAGAAATTGAATGAATTTAGTATAAACATTTGATAGAATCATCATGTAGAAGATAAATTATGCTTGAATTTTTTCTTATTATCTTGATGATTCAAGGGGAAACTCATTTATGATAGAATTATGATGAAGTATGATAATCATGTTGGTGCAAACACATGTAATGTTGATGTAAAGTTTGTATGTTGTAGAACATTAGTTAGATAATTTGGTGTAGGATGATGATTGCATGAATTTGATTGATTATAATGGTTCATGTTGTGAAATAGGAAGAATATGCATAGAATACTTGTACATTATGCTTTACTAATGGTACGCACACCAAGTGTTTGATAAAATGCTTAAAAGATGATTTATAGCATCTTATGATGATATCTTGTTGAGAATCATTTGCTAAAATTAAATGAAAAATGAATGCACAAAACGATTTATATTCTTTGATAAAAGACTTATGAGGAATGTCCAAGGCATGGAAATCTAAGTATGCGTTTGCTAAGTGTAGGTGTGAAAGAAGAAGAAGAAGAAGAAGAATCAAGCGAAAAGAAGTCACAAGGTTCAAACGATCGAGGTAAGTTCTTACACTTACAAATACTAGTAGTTTACAATGTTTAAGTTTATAAAATTGTATTATGTTAAATGAAAGTACATGGAAGTTCGCTTTGTACAAGGTTTGAATTCTTTGTTGATGACTGTCGTAGCCTACGGCTTGCATACCTACAGGGTGAAATAAACGTATGGGCTGTGACAATTCATCTGGGTTATGTCTCGGTCACGACTGATAACCCAAATGACCAGGTAACTCATCTGGGTTATGCCTGATAACCCAGATGACCAGGTAACTCGTCTGGGTTATGCCTGATAACCCAGATGACCAGGTAACTTGTCTGCGTTATGCCTCGTTAATTAACTGATAAGGAATTGATGTTGAACCGGATATAGAAGATAGAAGGAAGTTGACATTTATACCCGTTAGAAAGTATGATTGAAGGAATGTTAAAGAAAGGATTATCAATACACTCGATGGAAGATTTAAAGTCTACGTTAGTTAACTATGAAATAACTAATTTGTGTGATATGGTTGTAGGTAAATCAACGTGTTAGGTGACGCCAAGCTTGGAACGAACAAACCATCTCTTATGCTTCCGCTATGATACTCGACTAAACGGGTCAAAAGCTTTTGTACAAACTTTCATGTTATGCTTTAAGTTTTATAATGTTTAACTTTAAGTATTTCCGGAACTTTGCCGGATAAGTGTACGGTGGTTAACATAGATTTTGGATGTAAACTTTTTATGTAGTTAACTTGGGTTATTTTGCCGAAATTTTGTGGTCAATTTTATAAGTTTTATGTTTCACCCGTTTCATTGCCAAGCTTAAACTCTTATGTTACGAATAAGAAACTTTAGACATTACATAATTTAACCCGTGTAATACACATGGTTTTAAAGCTATATCTTTTTTATTATTTGGTATATAAAATTACATTTATTCAACTTGTAAAGCACATTTTGTTCTTATAGATATAACATTTTATTATCTTCTTAACCTAATAAAAGTCATACCTAGGGGACACATGTCCCCCATCTAGAGCCTCTAAACCTCATTTTCCCGCCATTTTTCAATCTCTTTGTTTCCCTTGAGTGAAACCCGAGTCGGGATCCATATTATCAATCCAGGTCCTTTTTTTCGTTCCATATATAAAGCATCTAACCGATCAATTTTTCCATCTATTGTTCTTCTCTCATACGCTTTGGGATTCTTAGGGTTTTTTTCATTTCAATCGTTCTTTTTCATCAGGCAATTCACTGAATAATCGAAGTTCTTAGGGTTCTTATTCGAACATCCACGATATGTATTTTAGTCTTCTCTTATGGCATCTTTGAATCGTTGATTTGTTTGTTCTTATCACTGAATAATCGAAGATCTTATGGGTTTTTTCCTTTCTATCGTTCTTTTTCAGCAGGCAATCGACTGATTATTCGAACAATCACGGTATGTATTTTAGTCCTCTCTTACGACATCTTTGAATTGTTGATTTGTTTGTTATTATCACTGAATAAACGAAGATCTAAGGTACAAGTTCATAATCAGTATCAGTAATCATCATATTTTAATTGAATATCAATTTCTGTTAATATACTATTTAGTTTATCGATTTTGTTAATAGATTTATGTTTATAACAACTTAATTACATTGTTGTTTTGTTATTATTTTTTAATTTTGTAATATATAATCTGATTCTTTTTTTTTTTTTTTTTGTAACCGTTGTTTGTAGGTTTTCAATATGACGGAAAGTTCATCAAGGTAATTTATGTTTATCTTCTTCATCTTCTTCATTATGAATCAGATTATAAGTTTTAATTTTTGTGTATGATATGTAGATTCTATATAAATTTATATATATTATGTAAAATTTATGATTTATATGATTTGTTTATTATATTTTCTTTTATGATTTCTTTATTATATTTTATATTTAATCTGTCTTTGTAATCGTTGTCTCTTTATTTTTTTGTTTTCTGTCTTTGTTAGATGATTGTTAATTTGTAAAATTCTTTATTCATCAAGGTCATTTATGTTTATCTTCTTCATTATGAATTAGATTATAACTTTAAATTTTTGTGTTTGATATGTAGATTCTGTATCAATTTTTATAAATTATGTAAAATTTATGATTTTTATGATTTGTTTATTATATTTTATGTTTTGATTTGTTTATTATATTTTCTGTTTAATTTGTCTTTGTATCTGTTGTCTCTTTATTGTTTATGCTTTCTGTCTTTGTTAGATTATTGTTAATTTGTAAAATTCTTTATGTCTATTTTAGATTTTTTATTTGTTATCTTAATTTTTAGGATTTCTTTATTAGATTTCCTGTTATATATGTTTTGTAATTATTTTCTTTAAATTCTTTAGAATCTGTATTCGATTCCATCTTATTATTTTTTTAACAGTATGCCAAACATGTTATTGTTTATTAATTTATTCTTTTTTGAATCAGTATCAGGGAGCCTTCTTTTTGTAGGATTATGAATTGAGCGGGTGAACTTCTTATGGTAATTTATAAATTCTAACATGATTTATATATTTTATTTTTTTGCTGTCATGAAAGTCAATTTATTATTATTGTGTTTTTTATATTAATTATAATATAATTATAATTTATTTTTAATTGTTTGTTTTGTAAGGCGATTCCATCTGACGTCGCGGCTAAAATGTGATAAAGGGCCTACTAATGTTCTGATAGAAATAGATGATGGGCGAACATTTGTTGTTTTCATAAGTGAAGCAAAAGGAAAGTTTTTCCTTTTCAATGGTTGGTCGGATGTCGTTACACATTTACGACTTAAAACAGGCTGTTTGGTAATCTTGAATCCTTTAGATTCTACTAGATTCAAACTAACATATTGTCTTAATGGTGTGAGTCCTACCTATTTCTGGACATCTCTCTTATCTACATCTTCTTATTTTAGTGTAAGATTATTTTTTAATTTCTGTAAATTTTTCTTAATATATTTACTTTTTCAGAACAGTTTAGAAGTCTAATCTTTTTACTTTTTTTTTTCTTATCATTCCTACAGGTCATACCTGAGTCTATCCTGCCCAAGTACCATGATTCTACACTTAGTGATTTAATTTCAACTATCTATTTAAGCAACAACACGTTTCATGTTAAGATAGAAACTGTTGATGGTAAAGTTTGCTTTACCAATGGTATTCATGTTATTGTTAGTCAATATCAATTGGAGGCCGGTTGTTATCTTTTTTTTTTTTTTTACAAAATGGTTTGGTTATTCTTTCCATTTAACATTTTTTGGTAAAAATGGCATTGAAATGAATTTTGATGATGTACATGTCGAGGAGGTAGTTACATTTCGCTGATTCTTTATATTTAATTATATATTACTATATTTATAATTTTATAATATTTATATTGTAATAAATCTAATAACTTTTATATGTAATTTTCAGGTTGTAGTTGCACCTGTTGATTGTGTAAAAGATGGTACTCCGATTTCAGATGATCCGCCTGCTGTTGCTGAACAAGAAGCAGGATGTTGTATTCGTTTTGTTCGTATGGCTGGTGAATATTTTGTAAGTGTTAATATGTTTTTAATAATTACTAAATATTAAATATATTATATACTTTTTATTGACATAATACATAAATATTTTAAGATTCATTTTCTTATTACTTATATTTTTTAAAACAATACAGCGGCTGCCTGATGATGTTTCAGCAATGGCCAAACTGCATTAAATTAGTTATGGTTATTATTTTTAACAAGGATTATGGTTTTGAAGTTTAATTTACCACAACTTTTATTATCTTACCTGTTGTTTCAACGACTATACTGACAACATATTATACAAATATTCCAATTGTAAAAATTTTAATATATGTTTTAAGTACTTTGTATTCCCCATTGTCTCATCGCCAATTAGTGTAATATCATTTAAAATGTGACTTTGTATTATTAGATTTACAATGATAAAAAAGATAGATCAAAATAAACCATATAGAAAAAAGTTTGAAAATAGTAAACCATATTACATATATCTTACATTAGGTGATAACTACATTTAACAATTATACTTATAATGTATAAATTAATAAATTAAAATTTTAAGATATCCAGATACCATTATAGTTGTTTAATTTTAAAAAATATATCTATTTTGTGACTGTCAATTCTTCTCAATATAAAATTTATTATTTATGATTGTAACATTGTTTATATAAATCTATCTTATATCATATATTATATTATATTATATTATATTATATTATATTATATTATATTATATTATATTATATTATATTATATTATATATTGTACTTATGTGTTATATATATACATAATTAAAATGTTAAACAGAAAACTGATTCATATATAAGTATAATTGATTGATACTATTCCTTGAAATATATAAGGTCACCTAAAATAGGTTTACTTATTTTTAGAAATAATATGTTATTGATTTCAAATTTGATTAACTGTAATTTTTTATCTTGATAATAACCGTAAATGATGTTGATGATATTTATAATATAGTAATGTAAATTTAATGTAAATTGATATGTAATAACAATAACAATTTATTGTATTGTCGAACTTTATTAATAAATATACTAAAAAATTATACTTAAAAATAGGTTAATCTATTTTTTGTAAGAATATCCAAATTGATACTATCCATTATTGATATATGTTTTATTTTTGTTATTGATTTTGGTTATTGATTGTTGATATTGATTATATTGATAGATTGATGTTGATGTTGATGTTGATTATATTGATGTTTTCCTTATATACCTTTTCATATTGCTCCTATAAGTATTGTTTCAAAACTCCATTCATTTCATCATTGTGTCATTCATATCTTCACATTGTTTTGGTTACGTTTTACTCTTGCACTTCTTATATATGATAGCATTATATGATATTATTTTTGCAAGAAAACACTATTTTTTTAAACTCTGTTTTCCGTCCAAAAATGTTTCTGCATTTTGTTTGGTTTAATATTTTGCATTGTCTTTCGTTTTTGTTATTCGTATATTGAAGTATGTTTTGATCCGTGTCATAGATATTATGGAGAACCATAACATCACTATGTTGAGAGCTGTTGATGCATTTCAAGAGCAGTTTTCTGTCAAGGTTGGGAACACCCTGAAAGGCGGAATCCCAGTCAACTATACTCATTGGACATGATTCTAATTGATGAAAAGTTTTATTTAATTTTTATTAATTTATCAATATATATTCAAATTTGTACTTTATTTTACTGTTATATTTGATTAATATTTATTTTATTATTTTTTTCATACATTATACAGGGTACAAAGATGGAAGCAACATGCTTGAATCGAGTGTTACGACAATTTCAACAATCATTAGTGGAAAAGCAATGTTCGATTATCAGGAATCCAACTATCGGTTTTAATAATTCTACCTACAGGTATGTTGACAATCAAAACAGGCTATGTTTCCAGGGTACAACCCAAGCTATTCAATGTGAAGATATTGGTGTATCCCCTTACGGCTTTAATTTCATGAGTTTTGCTGACATCTTGAACAGTAATGATGTTTCAAACTCTACAGTCGGTATGTATATTAAATTCCGTTTTTAAAATATAATTTGGTGTTTCATTAATTTTTTTTAACTGACTAACCACATCTTATTGATCGATATTGTATGTTGTAGATGTCATTGGTTATTTGACTCGATCATTTCCAAAAGAGATTGTAACTAACAAAGCAAGTGGAAAGCAATATGTTAAAGTTACCATAGAGATTTCAGATCTGGAGTAAGCATCGTAATAATTATCTTAGAACCCAGTATACATATGATTGTTACAATTATAGTTGTATTGTTTTAATATAAATATATAATTAAACATATTAAACTTATTCTATACCCTTTATTATGAAATACTCAGGCGTCGGACATTATTTCTTACTCTGTGGGATCAATACTGTGATCAAGTTTTATCGTTTTTTGAGACTATCAAAGGGAAAAATGTTCATGCAATCATTATATTGCAGTTTGGGAAGGTCAAGTGGTGGAATGGTTTGTTTTCTTTCCTTGTTAATTTATTTTGTCTGGTGTATCCCTGTAAATTAATTATTCGATTGTAAAGTATATATTCATATTTATTATATTATTTTTTTACTTTTTAATTTCCCACTGTTTCTTCCTAGGTGTTGCGTATGTTAACAATTCATACACGGTTAGTCGTCTTTTTTGCAATCATGATTGTCCTGAAGCCGATGAGTTCAGAAACAGGTTTAAAAAAATATTCAATATATTCTTTCTTATTTAGGTTATCGTTATTTAACTTTTAATATTTATGAATATTCTGATGAACCTATACTTTATTATAATATACGTTCATTTTTTATTTCTTCAACAGTTTGATTGAAAATTCTGTTGAGGTTACTGAATCCACGAGCCTTGGTTCCATGGGAAAGTCTGTTGAAGAGGAATTCTTGGAGAGCAAATATTTTTTCAATATTTGTGACGTATTTTCGTTTACGATGGTATACTTTTTTGTTAATATTAAATTGTATACTACAAGTTAGATGTATAGATTATTAAGTTATTATATACTTATTCAGGTTTGCAAGGTCATTGTTTGGGGAATATAATGGGTGTTTACAAAGATGAAGGATGGTTCTATGAGGGTTGCAATAGATGTAACAAGAAGATCAACAAAGTTGTTAATCTGAGTGATGACACACAGGAATCAGGTTCAGCTGTAACAAAGGAGGTTCTTACCTGTATCTCTGATCATTGTGCTTTTAAAACTATAACTTCTTCTCTGAAGTAAGTGAATATACGTTCTGAACCTTTTTTTACATGCACGACCTATTTTTTATTATTTGATAATATGAACATACCCATATTCACTAGGTACAAGATTCAACTTAGAGTTCAAGACCCTTCTGCCTCTGTTACACTTACTTTGTTTGATCGTGAAGCACGGAAGTTGGTCGGAAAGTCTGTTGAAGAGATTCTTAATGCCAACCCTGAATTTGTAAGTTTACATTTAGTAGGCATTTTGGTTTTCTTTTAAATTTACTTAAAAGTTCATATTTGTTGATAAGTGATAAATATTATATTTTGTCAGCGTTCTGATGCTATGAAGATTCCTGCTAAAGTAGATGCGTTGGTTGGCCAGACTGTTGCTTTTAAAATAGACGTTACCAACTATGTCTTGAAGTATAACATCCATAAGTATGGTATAATCAAGCTGACTGTGGATCCTAACGTTATATCTCAGTTTCAAGACAAGCAATCTTCTTCACAGATAAGTGTATGTTATATAACATTTTGGACCTTATTGTTTTACGTTTTCAACATTGTAGTATCCTGAAGTCTAGATATCTGTTTTTAATTATTTTTTTTATAAATTATGCAGTCTTCTCAGAATTGTTCTCTGAATATCGGTGCTTCAGAATTTCAGTCTCAGTTATCTGATGGTTTGAAGGTAATTGTGTGAATTATTGTTTTGTTATCGATTGTTTTATTTCATATATGTTCAACTATTCGTTGCCTTTCTAACCTGTAAAATTTTGCTTTTGTTAGGACTATGGTGTAAAAGGAAGCCAAAACACGACTCATGTATCTAACATGGCGAGCACCGTTTCACCTATTGCTTTTGATGTCACTGATACTCCTGCTTCCATGTTAGTTAAGGATGACGTGAAGCGAAACTTGGTTGAAGTCTATGATGTTGAGGAAGATTCTCACATGTCTGCAACAAAGGTCCATAAATCTGGCGAGGTTAAGGATGCCAATAGTGCAGAGAAGAAGAACCTCATCATTCCTAAAATCGAGAAATAGTTTTGGAAGTTTTCATATCATTACGTTATTGGTTGTTTTCTAAATATTCGTTTTTATTGGTGTCGTCTAAAACAATACATGGTTTGAATGCGTGGTTTTGGTATTTGATTTTTATTGGTGTTGTCTAAAACAATACATGGTTTGAATTCGGAGACTTTGATATTTTGTTATGAATAATAAGCATTATTTGAATTTAGTTTATTTTTAATTCCAGTTTTATGATTGTTGTTTACATTTCACTTAAATCCCAAGCATGCTATATTATATTATAACTATTAATGTAATAATGTAATATGATAACAAAAATGTAATTCTTTCATTAGACTACAAAATTAACAAAAGTTATTTAAACATATTATTGAGAGACATTAATACTGTTGACTTATAGTTCATAACACCTTTTTTAAAATAAGATATAAATAAGATAATTTGTAACAATTATAGAAAGCTTACCTATCCCATATCCAATTTTTTTCATTTCCATATATAATTTTCGTGTTAAATAATATTTAAATTGTAAAAACGTACGATTACCTTAAATACATGAGTTACTAAATTTAGTGAAGAAAATTAGCCTTTATTTTTTAATTGGTATGACTTTAATCTATATCCATAATTAACGTTATTTCCTTTTCAATTCTTTATTATAGTCTTATAGATTCTTATTTATATGTACACTCATTTCTTCACACAACAAAGAAGTCACTCATCTACTTTGATAAAGTATAATATTATACACACCGCTTTCAGGTTATATAAGGTACGTGTTCTGAAATCAGTATACATTTCTTTATGTGCAACATTATTTGATAACAAATTATACTTTGCTTTATAGAAAATGTCACAAAATCGTAAACATACATCCGCATCAACTCCCGACTTTCGTAACATAAATGTGAATTCAACAAATCCTTTGTCTGATATATCTAACGGTATGTCTTTTAATTATTTGTTTTGAAGTAGTATTGCTGCATTTTTTTTTCATTTCATTTCATTTTTTACTAACTAATATTTTATCTCAGTTGATATATGCAGTAATATTGACAACTCTGAGGCTGTTGAAAGAACAAAAGCTAGAAGAATATATTCGAATAATAAAAGATTCAATACAGTCTCATTGCAGAGTCAATCCACAGTCAATTATTCAACTCCTAATAATAAACAGAATTTAAGTGCATACACACCTCCCATGTATAACAGATCATCTACTACCCGTGGAATAAACATCAATTTTTCTTGCGGTTTATCATCTTCGGAAATTCCTAAGACGAATGCTTCTTCAACATATCCTTTGTATGATATTTCTAATGGTATTTTTTTGTATTCTATATACGTAACTTTATTATAAAAATTTATTTTATATATTTTACTGATGGATGTGTCATTTTAGTTGATATACGTAATGTAGAGAAGGATGAGGCTGCTAAAAGAAGGAAGGCTAGACGGATATATTTGAATAGCAAAAGATTAAATAAAATCTCATCACATACTCAATCGACAGTAACTTCTTATACTAAAAATAAAGAGAATATTAATCCGAACACAACTTTTACGTTGAACAGATCATCTTTTAGCGTCTTATCAAGCATCAATGTCTCTTCCAGTTCATCTAAATTCAATTCAGGTAAGACTTTCTTTTTTTCGTCCTTATCAATTTCTTAAATTAGATATTTATGATTGACATGTTTTATCTGACTACATTTTTTGTTCTGTAGGAAATTGTCCATCATCAAGTGTCGTGATTAAAGACATAACTTCTTTAAGTCCCTCTAATTTTACTAATCCAGGTAATTTCTTTACATTAATTTTTTTTGATGAAGCATTACTTTTATGAAACATATGTTTATATATTTTTAAATATTAAATATTTTTATTCAGTTTAATTTTATTTGTTATTATTTAATTTTCTATTATCTGTTATACTTATTTTTTAGGAAACATTGCATCTTCTAGTGGTATTCTAACAAATATTACAAGCAATTCATCATCAACTTCAAGTGTTGACATCATACCTTCGTCTTCATCTAGAATTTCACCAAATACGGTTCTCGCATCTGACAACGCTTCAACATTGACAAAAATGTCATCTGGAAAGCGAAAATTAGTAAGAAAACGTCGAGACTTAACACCTATACCTATTATTGATTTGACAGCAAATGATGATAACGAGGTTCCTGATATCATAAATCAACATTTAAAAGGTGTTTCAAAAGGTAAAGCGGATCCTTTTTTATTTATTACTGCTTTACATATTCCTTTTTATATTTAATTTTAACAGCATAGATTTTAAAGGTTTAATATTAATCTTTTAACTAAAATACAAAAAAAAAACATACAGACTACTTGGATCATGGTGACCATATCATCGTTTGTGGATCATGTAACGCAAAGATATGGAAAGCAGAAGCGGATATGGGAGAAAAAAAGCGAAATAAAGTTAACTATTCAATTTGCTGTTCGTACGGTAAAGTTTTGTTACCTGATTTAAAACAGCCTCCAGATATTTTGAAAGATCTATATGTTGGAGCAAATGCGAAGAGCAATTTTTTTCAAAAATACATTCGCCGTTATAATTCTACGTTCTCATTTACATCTATGGGAGGAAGGATTGACAAAACTATCAACCGTGGAAATGCGCCTTATATCTTTCGATTAAGTGGTCAAAATTATCATAATATCGGTAGTCTATTACCTGATGAAGGAAATGAGCCAAAATTCAGCCAGTTGTATATATACGACACAGATAATGAAATATTTAATCGACAAAATGTTGTTGGGTATGTCTTTATGTCTTACTCTTTATATTATAATATATTTATTTTTTATTTGATATGCTATTAATGTTAGTAATACAGATGTAAACATTATTAATCCATACTTTTTGTTAATTTTACAGGGGCTCAAACACTTCTTTTTCGATAACTGAGAAGGCTTTTGATGTTCAGATCATTGAGGAACTTAAAGTTATGTTAGACACTAACAACGCTTTGGTTAAAAGTTATAGACATGCTAGAAATTGTTTAAATGAAAACCTTTACATCGACTTGAAGCTTTGTCTTATTGGTAAAAGATCCAAAGATGGTAGAACATATAACCTTCCTGAAGCTTCTGAAGTTGCTGCATTAGTTATTGGAGATCTGACTCAAGCTGTTGAAAATCGTGATATAGTTGTTAAAACCAAATCTGGTCGGCTTGAGCACATAAGTGAATTACAATACCCTCTTCTATTTCCAAAGATGGTAGAACATATAACCTTCCTTCTTATCTTTCTCTACAATACCCTCTTCTATTTCCATATGGAGAAGATATGTACAGGGTTGACATTCTTCATAGAGGTCTGAATCTAGACACGAAGAGCAAACGTCCAATGTGTACTATGCGTGAGTTCTTTGCATATAGATTACAAGATCGTGTCGATAAGTTTTCTGTTATTCATAATGCAAAACGACTTTTCCAACAATTTGTTGTAGATGCTTACACTATGGTGGAGAGTGAAAGGTTGTTTTACATACGGTGACAACAAACGCATTTGAGGTCAGAAAGTGTTGAGAATATACAGAATGCAAATAATGCTGGCAAAAAAGATATGTCAAAAATTGGAACACGTATCTTTATTCCTTCTTCGTTCACTGGCGGTTCTCGATATATGATGCAAAATTACTTAGATGCATTGTCTTTGTGCAAATGGTTTGGGTATCCAGATTTTTTCATTACTATTACATGTAATCCAAAATGGCTGGAAGTTGAAAGGTTTTTAAATGATACCACCATAAGGCCTGAAGATAGACCAGACATTTTGTGTCGAATTTTCAAGATGAAACTAGATTCTCTAACAAAAGATTTGAAAGAAGGCAAGTTGCTGGGCAGAGCTAATTCTGGTATGTTTACTTTATACGTTAAATTTTAAAGGCTAAAGTTTTTAAATAATGTTACTTTACTTATTATTATTATTATTATTATTATTATTATTATTATTATTATTATTATTATTAATCTATGTATATTGTTGATAACATAATTTAGTTATATATATTTTTTTTCTAATATACGATCTTTTTGGTTATTGTACTTTGTAGTTGTCTATGCTGTTGAATTTCAAAAACGCGGACTTCCTCATGCACACATATGTGTATTCATGCATCCTGACAGTAAGATACTATCGGTTGACCAACTAGATCCAATCATTTCTGCCGAAATTCCAGACAAAGCGGAAGATCCAGAGTTATATAAACTTGTGGCAGACTACATGATTCATGGTCCGTGTGGTGCTCTGAATATGAATTGTCCTTGCATGGTCGACCGTAAGTGCTCCAAGAAGTTTCCTAAAAAATTTGTTAACGAAACATGTTTGGATAAAAAGGGATGTCCAGTTTATCGTAGAAGGGATTCTGGCCTATCTGTTGTTAAATTACGCGTGAACGTAGACAATAGATATGTTGTTCCATATAGTAAAGTGTTGTTAAAAAGATACCAGGCGCATATTAATGTTGAATGGTGCAATCAACTTGGTTCTATCAAATATTTGTTCAAGTACATTAACAAAGGCCCAGTTAGAACTACTCTTAGAGTTGTTGAAAGTGGAAATCAGGATGAGTAGGAACCGGTAGTCGATGAGATAGAAAAGTATTATGATTGCCGGTATATTTCTGCATGCGAATCTGCTTGGAGGATCTTTTCCTATGATATTCATTATCGATATCCCGCAGTTATTCGACTTCCGTTTCATTTACCGAGTCAACAAAACGTAGTATATGGTGCAGACGATGACATTGACGAGGTTCTTAACAAACCATCTGTTGCTTCTACTATGTTCTTATCTTGGATGAAGTGTAACGAAAGATTACCTGAGGCACGTGAGCTTACTTATGTTGAGTTGCCGTCAAAGTTTGTTTTTAAATTAAGTACTCGCAGTTGGGATGTAAGGAAACGACATCCTTCAATCGGTAGGATTCATTCGGTGTTTCCTTCAGCTGGTGAAGCATACTACCTAAGAATATTATTGAACAAAGTAAAGGGGCCAAAATCTTTTGAAGATATTCGTACTGTAAACGGTACTTTGTATCCAACTTTCAGGGACGCATGTTATGCGTTAGGGCTTTTGGATGATGACAACGAGTACATTGAAGATATTAAAGAAGCGAGTTTGTATGGAACCGCTACTTTTTTACGGACGTTATTTGGAACAATGTTGATGTCTGGTAGTTTGTCTAGACCGGATTTTGTATGGGAGAAGACATGGACGTATTTATCAGATGACATTTTATATAGACAAGAAAAACATTTACATGTTGATGGTATTTCTTTTTTTAATGATCTCATGTTATCTATTTATTCAATTAACAAACTTATCAATTTTATTATTTTAATACTCAAATGTACGACTTATGGTATTATTATATAAATCTTCTATTGATTTTTTATGCAGTTTTACATTACTCTGACGAAGACATTAAGAATTTGGCTTTGTTAGAGATTGAGAAATTCTTACTTCGTAATAACTCATCACTGAAGAACTATTCAACTATGCCTTATCCTGATCACGAGTCTATTTCTTCTTCTAACAATCGATTGATCATTGAGGAGTTATCTTATGACCAAAATACTATGGAAGATGAGTTGAATAGTATGTTAGTACTTTTAACAGACGAGCAACGTCATGTTTTTTATCAGATTATGGAATCTGTTAGAACGAACAAAGGCGGTGTGTTTTTTCTTTACGGATATGGTGGCACCGGTAAGACCTTCCTTTAGAAGACATTGTCGGTAAAAATTCGGAGTATGTCTGAAATTGTTTTAAATGTTGCTTCAAGTGGTATAGCTTCTTTACTACTTTCGGGAGGTCGAACAACACATTCTCGGTTTTCCATCCCTCTGAATCTAAATGAGGATTCTATTTTCCGCATGAAGCCTGGAACCGAAGTTGCGTATCTTTTAAAAAAAACACAACTTATTATATGGGATGAGGCTCCAATGATTCATAAACATGCCTTTGAAGCATTGGATAGAACCTTAAAAGATATATTGATGCCTGAATGTTCAAATAGCGAAGCCTTACCATTTGGAGGAAAGGCAATTGTATTTGGTGGTGACTTTAGACAAATTCTTCCTGTTGTTCCTAATGGATCTAGACAAGATATCGTGAACGCTTCATTGAATTCATCATATATATGGAATAAATGCAAGTTACTAACGCTAACAAAAAAACATGAGGCTCACAGTTGGCATGAATCATGGTGACATTGACAAGACAAAAGAGTTTGCTAAATGGCTTTTGGATATTGGCGAGGGAAAACTTGGTGGTCGCAACGGCGGCGAAGCTGTTATTGATATACCTGAAGAACTGTTGATTACTGATTCCACTAACCCTATTGGTAGTCTGATCAACTTTGTGTATCCTTCGATACTTAAATCTTTCAATGATCCAAATTATTTTCAACAAAGAACGATACTTGCCCCTAAGAACGACGTTGTTCACGAGATAAATGATACCTTATTAGCAATGTTTCCTGGTGATCAAAAAGAGTATCTAAGTTCAGATTCTATCTGCCAATCCGAGAATGTAACTGACCATATTTGACATGATGTTTACCCCCCCCCCCCCGACGTTCTAAATGGAATAAAAGTTTCAGGAATGCCGAATCATAAGTTGGTATTAAAAATTGGCGTTCCCATAATGCTTTTACGTAACCTAGATAAGAAAAACGGTTTGTGTAATGGTACAAGATTACAAGTCGTTACACTTGGTGATCGTATTATTGAAGCAAAAGTTATTTCTGGTAATAATATTGGGACTAGAACTTTTATTCCAAGGATCAATCTTTCTCCCTCTGACAAACGAATACCTTTCAAACTTCAAAGAAGGCAATTTCCGATAGCAGTGTGTTTCGCAATGACGATAAACAAAAGCCAGGGACAGTCGCTATCGAAGGTTGGTTTGTTTCTAAAGCAACCTGTTTTCACTCACGGACAACTATACGTTGCACGTTCAAGAGTGAAAAGTATGGATGGTTTAAGGATGTTAATATTAGACAATGATGGGAACGTTACTAATAAAACTACAAATGTAGTTTACAAAGAGATATTCTCAAATTTATAGTTTGAGTATTTTAAAATATAATTGATAACTGTATTTCTTTTCGTTGAATTTTTTTTTCGATAGTCATCTTTACTTTTTACCTCAGCTTATTTGGTTACGTTAGATCTTTAGTACATTTTACTTTCAACTTATATAAACAATCCGAATCACATATAAACAACAACAACTTATTATGTAAATATATCTACTTAAACATTGATAATCAACAACCGTTTATAGACGATACCAACGTTACTTACATTCAAAATTATGGTTTTTGGGTTGATGTTATAACACTAATTCTCTTTAAACTTAAACTACCAACGAATAAAATAAAACATCATAACCACTGCTTACGTGTCCAAAACAAAATTAAACATAAAATAAGTAGCATAAAAGAGTCATGATTTGTTCTACACAAACACCTTCAGCATTAGCTTATAAGATTACCTTTTAACATGCATTAACTGCATCCACGTGTGATAAGATCAGCAGATTTCCTGAGCTTATAAATTTGAAATGCATTATGTCACCCAAATGAAGGCCGTTCTCCTTCATGAACATTGGCCAACCTTCGATTGCATACCTCACATCATCTCCATTCTTCTGGCGCCTAAGATTTATATCGATTGTTTTTCCATTCATGTTCGTCACTTTTAACTCATGCACTTTGTTTTTGAATCCGCCAATTCTTACAACATCAGCAGGCATTCTCTGCATGAATACCATAATTAACAATTAAATCAGCCTTATGAATGTTATAGTATTATTGTATATCATTTAGTATTGTAAAAAAGCATACCATTCGGTTTTCTCCCTTCTTTGTAAATTCATAATTACCAGTTTTCTCAACATAATTCCTCCTTGCAACACGTTTTGGTGCAACATCCAATATCTTCAATGCACTACTAGATCTCTTTCTAATGTCTTTTTCCTAATTATTAAGAAACACATTATATTTAAAATAATATATGTATTATATATCTTAATTTCTATCAAATATTCATCAATAAATGTTGTTAAGTTATGCTATACGTACCAACCGACTGTGTGTTCTTTGTCCAACTGTTGACACGTTTTGCATTTCCACTTCTGTTTTGCATATCAACTCCTTACTGTCGTCTGCATTACAATATGCCTCATTCTGTTTTCCTTTCTTCTTAACCTGTTAACACAACGACTAACTTTAGATAACAATAACCAACAATCAATAAATAAATATGGCTAAGTATATTAAATTTACTACTCATGTATTATTATGTTTCAAATAATTACATCTTCTTTTGTTGGTTGGTTTATCTCTTCTGTTATCAGACTCTTTGTTCCCACGTTTGACATTTGTTTTCCACAAATGTTCTTATTCACCTCCTCTTTGTTACGACTTTCATACATCTGTTTATGATAGTTAATAAAATCAAAAAAGCTTATTGTAATGTATTTTAATCTACATAAATGTAAGGTTAGTACCTCACACATAAACTGATCTATTGACTCATCATCTTCACAGAAAGCCTGTCATACAATAAGATACGTAAGTAAGTCGTATTTTTTAGTAAACCGTTATAGTTTAGTATAAAATACTTACAAAGTCAACGTTTTTGTAGCATGTGTCTTTAGGTATTTTTTTTCTAGCAGAGAGTCATCATCACTTTCTTCTTTGTGGTTCAAAACTAACTCAACTCCTCTACAATAAATGTTTAACTCAAATGTGACGGTGTCCGTCTTCATCAACAGCAGTAAATCATCTTCTTCTATTCCAAGATCATGAAATAACTTCGGACAACCTTTTGTAAAAACATAATTATCATTGATTTTGTCTGTCTCAACTTTCCAAGTATGACCTGCTGCATTTATGTTATAACAATCGTTCACTGGTGCGTAAGAGTAACAGTTTCTGACATAAGGTTCTCAAATCGCCTGAAAAGTTATGTAACATTTTATTGATAGATATTTATGTAAATCATTTATATTTCAACTATAAGAAAATAAATATTCATTCAGACGTAATAGTATACTTACTATTATCTTTAAAACGTTGTAACGGTTTATTGTGACAAAAGATTCACCACATATGTTTTCGACGAAGCAATTGATTTCCATATTTTTGTCTTCGATTATCCTTAACCGCAATAACGTCCTTTTTGTCAATTCAAGATCCCTTACCACATTACTCCATCCGTCAGTGATAACGGATTCCCACTTACACTTCTCAAAGAAACTTGCCAACTTCTACGACTTTCATGATTTATCATTATTTTTGTCCTTTGTCAATAATCTCCATATACGTTCTTAACAAAATCAATTGGCAGCACCTGCGGTTAAATTTAGGTTTTACATATTCTGTAATACAAGTTATATATATTTTTTTGTAAGCTTTGTACATATAAGTTTTAACGAGGATGGCTCTTCTAAGACAGCGACGCATGAGGGACTCATTTTTCTATACCTGCATTATACCAACATCTGTTATAAACATTTACTATTGAACTTGAATCCATACATATCTGTTCATAGCAATAACAAAATTACGTGTTAAACAGATTTTCACACACACTTTTTTGTAAATATGCCTTGATCATTCTTATATGTATAAAATTTTTACTGGTATATAATTTAAGCAATATTTTCAATATTCCTAATCATAATTCATAATCTACATCAAATCTTTGTATGCAGACTTTCAATAATACAATATACAATACACATATAAACAATACTAAATGAACTTTTATCTGATCAGTATATTTAATTACAATATTACAAATACTCAAATTAGTCAATAAATTTTTACCAAAAATTCTCCTTTTATAGTGTTCAATATTAGTCTTAACATATGAGTTAAATATAATCTTATTTTGAATATCAGTGAACAAAAAATTTTCTCAATCATAAATTTTATATGAGAATCATAGCTATTCAATCATCGAAATCACACTATTAAGTATGAAATTTTATTTTTCATAAGAAGATCATCAAAATCTATGAACCAAATCAAACTATTAACCGAAATTATATACATTCAAACACATGCAATACATATAATCCCTCTTAAATACATATAACATACACAAGTTTCAATTTAATAAAAACCTAAACTCCGATTTCACGTCTAATTCTTCATTAATCGCCGGAAATAAACACAATTCAGGAGTTATTTGTACTACCGAAGATAACTTCAGTTGGTAAATCAAAGTGACAATTGTCTTATAACTGATCGGAGATGAAGTCGGAAAAGTACCTTTACTAAATCTTGAACCGCCGTTGAAGTTTCTTGAGCGTGGTGATTGAACAGTGAGTTTGCAGAAGTTGAGTTGATATATTGTAATGATGTCTCTATATTTAAATATTTATGTATTGTTATAGATATTTTACTTAACTACATATTAATAAAATAATTAAACTTGACGGTTATATTTTTTTACCAATATTTAGTTATATATATTTTACTTAAATAGATATTGCTTTTGCATTTTAGGATATAATTTTGTTATGAGAGCTTTAATATTTTTACAACTAATTGTAAATTTATTTACAATTATAGTAATGAATAATCATATTTTTAAGTATTATTTTGCAATTTTCTGTTATAAATACATACTCTTCATTTTTTGTTTCATTCTATGTGTTGCAAGTACTATTCAATCTTTAGTCATCTTTCTGATTTTTCGTGTTTTGGTTAACATGTATCGTCATGGTTCGAATTTATCATAACTATACTTGATCCGCTATCGCTTCAACAGGTGCATACCTCCTCCTATTTATTATTTAAAGTAATTATTCGTATTGTTTTATCTTTTATTCCAAAGAATTTTTCCTTTTGTTTTTTTTTGTTTTTCAGGCTATACCTATTGTTTTGGTCAAAAATTACCTAAGCAATTAAGTGATCCAATTAGTTAAGTGAGGTAGTGTGCTAAAATTATGTGGGAAAAATGTGTTAACCAAATTAGATATGAAAACAGTTTCAGGATACGGCTCAGGATATAGAGCTGTATCTATGATCAAACAATGAGCAAAAAAGTAAAGGTTGACACGTGATGTACGAGGAAAGCCCTTGATCAATCTAGATCGCCGGCATAAAACCTCGGGAGCTGACAATCGCAGCTGCCTTGTTCTTCTATTGCTTCAAATATCAAGATACAGTGCAGGATGTGGTGCGGATCGACTACGTGTTACAATGTAATTCGAATACAAGTGTTGTGTGTAGTGTTTGCAATGAGCTAGAGAGAAAGTGTTTGAAAATGTGTAAGTTGAGTGCCTTAATCTGATCCGCCCCCATCTATTTATAGTAAAACAAATGTAACTAACTATCCTACATAACCGGGATCCAACGAATATTCCTTAGTCGAACGTTGTAGACCTGGTCTTTCGGGTTCAACGTCTCTCCTTTAACAAATACGCCCGTGTCTTGAGGAGATGAAGTCCATTTGACCGTTGGCAAGTCCCAGTCTTTAACCTGCACGTGATTAATTCGATATACCTCAGGATATCACCTAGGATGTTAGCAATATCCTCGTCCAGTATCCTGATCACAGATAAACAATTAAAAGCAGGATATAGTTCAAGATATGTATGCTTAGAAAATGAGCCATAACAATTGTCCCCAAATATATCGGTTGGTATACCAATCCAACGGATATATTTTAAAAGTTTTATCCCATAATTCAAGGCATTTAAAACGAAGCGACGGTCAAGATCACATCATAACCTCCAACGCGCTTTTAGCTCAATGGAGATCCACAATGCCCCTATATCTTCTCTCTTCTTGTTTGAAAAGCAGATATCTCCAACAGAGTCTCCAGGTAATTCCCCATTTCTCATTCACTTTCTATCAATTTTTCTTGCCTTATTCATAATGGCTGCCGAGACCTTCACCCAGTAGAATCTCCTCAAAAATCCCGAAAAGGAGGTCTGTGCTTTTGACAACGCAGACATTGCGGCTTTGAGAGCTTCCGGTGCTTTTCCTGATAACACGGTCTTTAGACCGTTCGATCGGTCAATTCGATCGGATGTTTCTTCCGCTGATTGGGTTTGCTTTCCAGCATACCCTTTTTCGCTAGGTCTTCGATACCCTTTTCCCGAATTCATGATGCAATTCTTCCGAACCACCGGCATCTCTTTTGCTCAAACCATGCCCATGGTTTGGAGAGTGTTATGGGTGAAATTCTGAACCCCTATATCCTGGAATATATCTTGGTTTATATCTTGGTTATGTAGTATCTGTTTACATCCGGGATGCTGATTCAGGATATTGGTAATATCCTGAATGGTATCCTCAGGATTACTAATGGATTATGTGCAGGTACGTGGGT
Source organism: Helianthus tuberosus (assembly GCA_030545235.1). Lineage (NCBI taxonomy): Eukaryota > Viridiplantae > Streptophyta > Magnoliopsida > Asterales > Asteraceae > Helianthus > Helianthus tuberosus. Next base: position 147,141,006 of record CM060411.1, on the reverse strand, counting down.
TGGAAGCTGGCAACGTTCATAAGACTCATTCCGCGGAAGACTCGGTCCAAGTCGTTCAAATGAAGACGTTGAAGCCGTATTACTCGGTCAATAACGTTCATAATGGAATATTCGAAGTACCCCATATTTGTAGGGATTATTGTTTGTAATTCATTACTATAAATAGGTGGGTATACCAGATCAAAGAGGACATCACAATCACATTCGCTACACTCTAACACTTGCTCTCGAGCAATTCTTACTTTCATACGAAGGCATTGTAACACTTAGCGATCTGGTCTATATCCTGCACTGTATCCTGAAGTTTAAAGCAATAAGAAGAACAAGGCAGCTGCGATTGTCAGCTCCCGAGGTTTTATGCCGGCGATCTAGATTGATCAAGGGCTTTCCTCGTACATCTCGTGTCATTTCCTTTACTTTTTGCTCATTGTTCGCTCATTGTTTGATCGCAGATACAGCTCAATATCCTGAGCCGTATCCTGAATACTGATTTTCTAAATAACTCAACAAGCATATTTTCTATACACTTTCTAGCACACTACCTCACATTACTAATTTGATCACTAAATTGCTTCGGTAATTTTTGACCAAAACAATTTGGCGCCCACCGTGGGGCAAGTGGTGCTCTCTTTACTAAAAATTTTTGTCAAATCGCTAATCGGTTTTCTATTTTCAAAACTTTTTGCCACATTGTCCATAATGGCCTCAAGATCAAACATGAGTTCCTCTACTGTGTCTGCTATGACTTCTGCTACTACCGGTCCGGTGCTTCCACCACCTCCTCCAAGGATGCCAGCCTCTACACGACCTCAGGATATTATCCCTACCCGCAGTGTTCAGGAATCTGCTCCTGTTTTAGCTTCTAACGATGAAATTTTAACCTTATTTGGAAGTGTGCAGGAACAAATGAGGCAGCAACAGGAAACAAACCAAATGCTTTTAAGGGAAATACAACTCCTGAAGTCCGGCTCGAGCAGATCTGCTGAGGATATTGTCACTCCATTACACCCCAGAACGTTGAACTTCAGTTCAGCTGTGTATACTGAGGATAATAAGGGGAATATTGTGCCCAGCCTTCCTCAGAATCATACTCCTGAAATACCCTCCTCGGTCAGGATGTCGACCATAAGGAGCTCAGGATATGCTTCAGGATATGGGCAAAATCCTCCAACGGGTAACGTGCCAAATAATAATAATACCCATACTACTAACAATAGTGGATCTTTGCAGGATACAGGTGTGACATCAGCACTTACTAGGGAACTTCAGAAGTTGAAGGACATGATATCAAGTGTACCCGGGGTGGTCCAGCCGATCCCGGAAGTGTCTCAAGACAGCCACAAGATATCTCGTTTTGCATATCCTATCTGTGATGCTGAGATCCCAAAGAGGTTCCAAACCCCCAACATGAAGCTTTACGACGGAACAACGGATCCTGAGGAGCATATTGCTCAGTATAGGGAAAGGATGGAGATTAACCCTATCCATCCGGATCTCAAGGAAGCATGCTTGTGCAAGGGTTTTGGTTCAACCTTGACAGGATCAGCCCTGAAATGGCTTTTGAATGTTCCTCCACATTCGATTACATCTTTTGCTCACTTAGTAAATTTATTTAATAGTCAGTTTTCTTGTAGTAGAAGCTTTGAAAAATTAACAAGTGATCTCTACAGGATAACACAGGGGCCTCAGGAATCCCTTAGGGATTATGTGAACAAGTTCAGCCGGGAATCACTAGACATTCCTCATCTTGATGTTGCAACAGCTGTGCAAGCTTTCAAGATGGGGCTGCAAAAAGATTCTCAATTTTATCAAGACCTTGTAATGAACCCATGCAGGAACTTGGATGAAGCTCGGAACAGGGCCCTAAGATATATTCGGTTGGAGGATGACAGAAAGATGCAAGAAAGGATGAACTCATCCAACACTTATGAGTCAACTAACAGGAAGTCAGAATCCTCATTCAAGTCATATCGGCCTAAGCCATATGGTAGAAATGAAAACAAGAGAGTGAATGATGTCGAAGATGAGGATCCTGAAGAGTATCCTGAATTATCTGAATATTGCTTTTCTGTTAACATTCCTGAATTGATGTATGCCATGCAGGGTCTAGGGGACAAGGCTAGATGGCCTCGAAAGAATCAACAAAAAGCCGATTGGAAAGACAAATCAAAATGGTGTGCTTTCCACGAAGATTTCGGACATATGACTGAGGATTGCATCGCTCTAAGGAAAGAAATAAGCTATCTTCTAAGCAAGGGATATTTGAAAGATCTCTTAGGAAGAAAGAAGAATAAGGGTCAGGATACTGAGAAGGATCCTGAGCGAGCAGCATCACCTCCCGCGGATGCTAAGATAATCAACTTCATTTCGGGAGGATCCGACATTTGTGGGACTTCGTATTCGGCAGCAAAGAGGCATGCAAAAGAAGCTAAGGCCGAAAGGGGAGATAAACCTGTCAGGATGACTACACTCACAACTGACAAAGTGATCACTTTTGATGCTGATGACAGGGATACTGTCCAGGATCCTCACCATGATGCTCTGGTAATAACGTTATATGTGGCTAACCATTTTGTACGCAGGATATTGGTTGATAATGGCAGCTCCGTCAACATAATCCAACTAGAGACGCTGAAAAGAATGAATGTATCTCCAATGGATATCACTTCAAAGTCTACCGTGCTTGTTGGGTTCAGCGGAGAGGCTAGAAACACAGTGGGAGAGATAAAGTTACCAGTGTACGTTGAAGGAGTCAACTCGATACAACGTTTCTGTGTGATGGATTCTCTATCCTACTATAACATCATACTGGGAAGACCGTGGATTCACGATATGAAGGCTGTGCCATCAACATATCACCAATGCATCAAGATACCTACCCCATGGGGAGTTGTCAAAGTTGATAGTGATCAGCAGGAGGCGAAAGAATGCTACTCATCCTCGATGAAATCCTCAACCAAACCTAGTGCAACATAGCAATTAAAGACGCGGGCCCAGGATATCGTGGAAGATTCGGAGCAGGATGTGAAGAAAATTATCCTAGACCAGGATAATCCCGATATTTCGGTGCTCGTGGGAACCAATATCCCTCAGGATATTGAAGAGCAATTAATTAACTTTTTAAAATGCAGGATGTCAACGTTTGCATGGAAGCATGAGGATATGACCGGCATATCCAAAGATATTATCACTCACAAGCTTGGAATTGATAAATCATTCAAGCCTGTGCAACAAAAAAGAAGGAAGTTTGCTCCTGAGCGGAATATGATTATTCAAGAGGAAGTTGAGAGATTATTGAAGTCCAGGATGATCAGAGAGGTTAAGTTCCCAAGGTGGCTAGCAAACGTGGTTGTGGTACAGAAGAAAAACGGGAAATGGAGAGTGTGTGTAGATTACACAGACTTGAACAAAGCTTATCCTAAAGACCCATTTCCTCTTCCCCACATTGATGCAATGGTAAATGCCACTGCCGGGCATGAAATGCTGACTTTCATGGACGCATCCTCAGGATTTCAACAGATCCAAATGGAGCCTTCTGACCAGGAGGATACTGCCTTCATGACACCAACAGGTATTTATTGTTATACAGCTATGCCTTTTGGTTTGAAAAATGCAGGTGCAACATACCAAAGATTGGTAAACATGATGTTCAAAGACAAACTGGGGGACACCATGGAGGTGTACATCGACGATATGGTGGTAAAGTCAAAGAAAGCTCAAGATCACCTCCAGGATATTAAAGGAGCGTTTGATATCCTGGATCAGTATAACATGAAGCTGAATCCTGCTAAGTGCCATTTTGGAGTAGGAGCAGGAAAATTCCTAGGATATATGGTGACCAAAAGAGGAATAGAAGCAAGCCCGGAGCAGATTAAAGCCATCTTGGATATTAAATCACCCTCAAATATGAAGGATGTTCAACGATTAACAGGGCGAGTGGCAGCATTGAATAGATTTATCTCAAGATCTTCAGAAAAATGCAAAGATTTTTATGATATCCTGAAGAAGAACAAAAAATTCGAGTGGGGTGAGAAGCATGAAGCAGCCCTACAGGATTTGAAACGATATCTCTCAACCGCACCTCTGTTGATGAAACCTGAAAATGGTGAACCACTATCCCTGTACCTTGCTGTATCAGGGAATGCTGTAAGTGCCGTTCTCATAAAAGACCATGAAGGTCAGCAATATCCTGTTTATTATGTTAGTAAAAGTTTGTTAGATGCTGAAACTAGGTACTCTCATTTAGAAAAATTAATACTAGCATTAGTTATGGCATCAACAAAACTTAGACACTACTTTGAGACACATAGGATACACGTTAAAACAAATTATCCTGTCAAAAATGTACTTAGGAAACCGGAAATGTCGGGTAGAATGGCTAAGTGGTCAGTAAAGTTAAGTGCCTATGATTTAGTATATGAACCTAGGAATGCCATAAAGTCTCAGGCTTTAGCTGACTTTGTGGCTGATTTTAGTAGTGATATTCAGGATGAGGTAGACCTAGAAGTTCAACAGTTAGGAGAATCCTCAGGATCCTGGACATTATATACTGATGGTGCATCTAATATAAGAGGAGTAGGATTAGGAATACTACTAAAATCGCCACAGGGGGACATATTACCCCAGGCTATTAGGTGTGAATTTCCTGCTACCAATAATGAAGCAGAATATGAGGCTTTAATCGCAGGATTAGAGTTGGCTAAGAGCATGGGTATCAAAAATTTACAAGTATATGTTGATTCTTTGTCAATTACTAACCATTTTAATGGATCCTATGCAGTTAAGGTTGAGAAATTAATAGGATATCTTGATATTCTCAAAAAATTAGCAGGATATTTCGATGTTTTTACACTTGAACAGGTACCCAGAGAGGATAATGCTGAAGCGGATGCCTTAGCAAATCTGGGATCATCAATCAGGATACCGGAAGGGACCCAAATACCAGTATTACATGTCTTATATCCTGCAACTAATCCTCAGGATAAAGAAGTAGCGGGTATTCAGGATCCTGGGGCGGAATATCCTAAAGAGGATCCTAAATCCTGGACGGCTCCAATTGTGAAATATCTCAAAGAAGGACACATCCCCGGAAGTGAAAATCCTAAGGCGTTTAGGATGAAGGTATCACGATTCACTATTATAAATGACGTTTTATACAAGAAATCTCTTGCAGGACCGTATTTAAGATGCTTGGAGGATACTGAAGCCAAGGAAGTACTTCAGGATATACATGAAGGGGATTGTGGTAATCACACCGGGGGCAGATCATTGTTCTCGAAAGTATTAAGGACAGGATATTATTGGCCGACGATGAGGAAAGATGCTGCAGAATATGCTCGAAGATGTGATGCATGTCAAAGACATAGTAACATACTACATCAACCAGCTGAACCATTATATCCTGTAGTTTCCCCTTGGCCATTCATGAAGTGGGGGATGGATATAGTAGGGAAGTTACCAAAAGCTCCGGGAGGAAAAGTCTTTATGTTAGCTATGACAGATTATTTCTCCAAGTGGGTTGAGGCTGAAGCATTTGTCCAAGTTAGAGACCAAGAAGTAGTATCCTTCATAAAGAGGAATATCCTGACTAGGTTTGGAGTACCAGCTGAGATCATTTGTGATAATGGGTCCCAGTTTATAAGCAAAAGGACTACTGACTTTTGCAAAAGTTGGGGAATTAAAATGATCACATCTACTCCAGTACATCCTCAAGCGAATGGACAGGCTGAATCTTCAAACAAGATAACAGTCAATAACTTAAAGAAGAGACTTGGGGCTAAAAAAGGAAGATGGGCGGAAGAGTTACCCTTTGTTTTGTGGGCTGATAGGACAACGGTAAAGAATGCAACCGGCCAAACCCCATTTTCCTTGGTATTTGGAGCGGAGGCGATGATTCCAACAGAAATGACGATACCTACTGCAAGATCTATGCTGCAGGATCCTGAACAGAATCCTGAAGTCTTATGTCAGGATTTGGATACTATAGACGAAAAAAGAGATGCAGCAAGGCTAAGGATAGCAGCATATCAGCAAAGAATATCCAGAGCATATAATAAGAACATAAGGACTAGAAGATTTCGAGTTGGTGATTGGGTGCTAAGAAAGGCTTTTCAAAATACCACTAATCCTGCCGATGGCAAGCTAGCTCCGAAATGGGAAGGACCTTATGAAGTCGAGTCAGAAGCAGGGAAAGGAGCATATCGACTCAGGAATCTGGAAGGGGATATGCTACCAAGATCCTGGAATGCAATACATTTGAAGCTCTATTTCAAGTAAGAGTAGAATTTATTTTCTATCTCGGAATGGTATGTATTCTGTCTTTAGATATATTTGTTTATTGAACCCAATACTGACTTAAGCATCGGAGGGGTGTTAGCCAAGCTAACACCCATCTTAGTTTACAATTGTTTTACATGATATGTTTCAGGATATAGCTCCAGGATATATGCTTAGGATAAGTCGAAAGATTAGAGGATTGGCCCCCTCTCTCACGTTTAAGGGATCCTGGTCCCTTCAAAGGTTTAAAGGTATTCACCTTTCTTTCGAATTGGGTTTAAACACCTCGCCTGGAGCACAAGTTATCTAGGTATAGTTCAAGGTAACGGGACCTGTTCATGTAAAAGTGGCTGACAATTTCGTTACTGTTGGCTATATCCTGGATCCTAAAGGTATATGAGGATTGATCACCCTCTCTCACGAAAGAGTATTTTCATACTCTCAAAGGTTTAAAGGTTTTCACCTTTCTAAGAATTGGAGTTTGTACACTCTCGCCTGTAGCGCATGAAATTTAGGGTTTATCCCCAGGGTATTAAGGGTCTATCCCAAGTATGCTAAAGATTCATTTCAGGATATTAGGGGTTTTGCCCCAGGGTATGCGGAATTTACTTAAGGCAAGATATAAATGCATTTGCATTTCTGTGTCAAACACAGGGGACATACATTATACTGTTCAAAGAATGGATCCAAGTTCACAAGTATGCACTGGGGACAAAACTTATAATGGAGGATTAAAATTGGTTCTGTAAGAATCTCTGGTATGATCTCTCCTTTTTATTTGGACAATTTATAGGTGATATTTTAATATCCTTATCAAGATATTTTTCAGGATACCTTTCAGGATACATCTATATATATTTCTAAAAGTGTACAAACCAAACAATTTTTACAACTACGATTTTCATAGCAATGACAACAGTAATAAGGTCAAAAGAGAAGTTATATTATTAACATGCCAAAAGATGTGCTCTTAGTTTCACCTCAAAACAAGGCCCATCCACTAAGAGCACTAATAGTTCATTACCATATTTACCCAACAGTTGAAGGCTTCATCTCAAACCGAGACCCATCCACCTTTAACTGTTGTATTGTTCAAAAAGCATGCAGGAAATGTAAATTGTTCAGATGCGGGAAAGTAAAGTGCAGAAAGTAAATTGTTTATGGGACTATAAACCAACATTCAAATTCAAAAAGGTGTGCTCTGGCCTTGGCACGTATATCCGTCATCGCCCACCTAAATGCCCTCACACAGCGGCATCTCCTCCAACCTTCTCAGACTTCTCCGCACCAGCATCCTGACCAACATCCTGCGCAGCATCCTGACCTATGTCCATCCCAGCATCAGCTCCAGCATCCTTCTTGTCTCCGGCCTGGACCACCACCTCTGCTGACTTAGAAGACTCACCGGCTTCAGCAGGAAACGGCACAGCTTTGCCTCCGAGCTCCTTTAACTTGGCCACCCAGGATTCAACTGGCCAAGATGGACAAACAAGGCCCGTCTCCTTGGCCTCGTAGGCCATCTTGATGCGTGCTTGTAACAGGGAGACGATAGCAGAAGCCTTGATTCCCTCCCGGAAATTGATCAAGGCCTGATCATGATCCATTTGAATGGTGGCAAGCTTGACCTCAGCGTCTTGGGTGACCTTCTTCAGCAGGCTTTCGTAGTGCCGAGTCTTTGCTTCAGCAATGGCACCTTGGTCAGCAACGGTGCTTTCGAGCTGTTTGATCCTGGCTTCATGGAGTGCCACGGTACCGCAAGCGTCGTTGTACAAGTGGAGCAAATGCTGGAGGCCCTGCACGTCAATTACAGGTATAAAATTAGAATATATGTTGACCAAGATATCCTACCAGGATATCCTGTTAGGATATACGTGCAGGATATATGTGCAGGATATACATGAAGGATATGCGTCAGAATATTACCTTGTTAAGGAAGGATGTCATTGGCTCTAAGGAATCGGAGAAGCTGAGTTCGTCATAGGAGAACCCTTCTGAGCCTGGAGCACTGACTTCAAGACCCTTCCTATTTTTCGCTGTGGAAGCACGGGTTCTTGGATTGGCCTTGGGAGCCGGGAGTGGTTTGGAGCTAGTAGCAGCAGGAGTTTCCTTCTTGACTGTGGCTGGAGTTGGATAGCTGTCAAGTTCATCAAGGTCTAGATAGACTGGGACTTTGCTGGAATCTGCACACAGGGAGTAAATTTCTAAATCTCTCCTAAGAATAGCAAATAAAAAACATATGTGTGCAGGATATCTTGCAGGGTTCTTACTAGACATGTTTGCGCTTGAAAGAGGGCTTGGAGTTGGTGGAGACGGATTAAAACTTCTCTCTGTTTCTGAAAGCAGTCTGATGGCGTCTATCCTTTTTTGAGAATCAGCAAGGGGAGGTGCGATCTTTCTGAAATCAGCTGCATACAAAAACAGAAGAAATAAAATTCATTAGCTGAGGATATAAGACAGGATAAGAGACATGATCATTCTTAAACCCTAAGTCCTACCCTTTCTTAACCATCTCATCGGATAATCCGTTCCACCAGGGATTGAATCCCTTTTTACGAAGAAAAACTTGGATTGCCAACCATCCTCGTTCCTGGTGGCACGAAGTATCAATGGATCACCGGAAGTAGAATAAAATAGGAATCTAGATGAGCCATGGCATCTAAGCTTGTAGGCTAAAGGGAGATCATGGACAGAAAGGTCAGGTATGTGGTTTCTCTTGATTTGGTCAAGAACAGACAAAACACGCCAGAGCATTGGCATGGTTTGGCTGAAAGAAATTTTGGTGATATTAAAAAACTCGGTGATGAAGTCCGGAAAGGGGAATCGTAACCCTAAGGTAAAGGGGAAAGCATTGAAACAAATCCACTCGTTGGAAACCATATCTGACCGGATTTCTCTATCAAAGGGTCGAAATATAGTTCCTTCCGGAAAGATACCGGAGGATTTCAAAGCTGATAAATGAGCACTGTCAAAGGTGCATGTTTCGTTCTCCAGTTCTTGGAGAAGATTCTGTTGGATGAATGTGGGAGCCGAGTCGCCTGAACTGGACCTCGTTTGCCTAGGCATTTGGTCGCCTGAATTCTCGCCGGAGAAAGTTAACAGATGAATATGAAGATGAGGGAGAGAATATTACCTTTTTCTTGTCGATTGTGGTTAAAAAAGAAGATGAGGATGAGAAGATATAGGGCATGATGAGTAAATATAGGCCGGGTGGTTGAAATCTGTCACATCAATGGTCTTATCTCTTAATTACCTCGGCCACCGTGAAAAATGTAACCGTTAGTGCAGGATATCAAACGGTAACATTTTTGGGGACAATTGTTATGGGTGAAATTCTGAACCCCTATATCCTGGAATATATCTTGGTTTATATCTTGGTTATGTAGTATCTGTTTACATCCGGGATGCTGATTCAGGATATTGGTAATATCCTGAATGGTATCCTCAGGATTACTAATGGATTATGTGCAGGTACGTGGGTTGGAAGCTGACAACGTTCATAAGACTCATTCCACGGAAGACTCGGTCCAAGTCGTTCAAATGAAGACGTTGAAGCCGTATTACTCGGTCAATAACGTTCATAATGGAATATTCGAAGTACCCCATATTTGTAGGGATTATTGTTTGTAATTCATTACTATAAATAGGTGGGTATACCAGATCAAAGAGGAGATCACAATCACACTCGCTACACTCTAACACTTGCTCTCGAGCAATTCTTACTTTCATACGAAGGCATTGTAACACTTAGCGATCTGGTCTATATCCTGCACTGTATCCTGAAGTTTAAAGCAATAAGAAGAACAAGGCAGCTGCGATTGTCAGCTCCCGAGGTTTTATGCCGGCGATCTAGATTGATCAAGGGCTTTCCTCGTACATCTCGTGTCATTTCCTTTACTTTTTGCTCATTGTTCGCTCATTGTTTGATCGCAGATACAGCTCAATATCCTGAGCCGTATCCTGAATACTGATTTTCTAAATAACTCAACAAGCATATTTTCTATACACTTTCTAGCACACTACCTCACATTACTAATTTGATCACTAAATTGCTTCGGTAATTTTTGACCAAAACAGAGAGTATTAATCGTACTTAACCAAATAAAAAACCTTCACTGCCCCGACCTCTGCATCGAGGATCTGCCTGTTGCTTATCGCCTCCGATCCCACGGCTCTAGCCGGTTCCTGCTTTTTTCGACCTCTAGCAAACCCCTTATTCTTAAAGCCACCAAAAACGAAGACGGATGGCAACGCAAATTTTTCTTTGTCAAACGAGACTCCATTGCTGAGGGTGCCAGCCTTCCGGTGGAGTGGTTAACCACCGGTAGGGTCATAAATGTTCTCATGGACCGTTAGGTTTTTATCTCTTATTAATATCCTTCTTTTTGATCCTTATGCAGTGAATTTCAAGGAAGTAGCTCCCCCTACCGCTGAATCAGAGGAAAGAATCAACATTGTTTACCAATTACCTGCAGTAGACAGGAGTTTACACATCCCGAGTTCCAGTCAATACTCGTCGTCTGAGATGTCTGGTAAGGATTACTTTTAAAATAATTAGTCAACACAGTATAATAAATAAAGAGTAATAATGATGTAAAATTTTTCCCTTTATGCAGCACCGGCCAAGATCCCTGAAGTCTTTGACCTCGAGGAGTTGGACAGTTATTCTGATCAGGTTCAGATTAAGAAGGAACCTAGTCCCAAGGCCACAGCCTCATCCAAACCCAGCAGTTCCAAAGCCATCATCATTCCCAAACCTTCACCGGCTACCAAGCCCCGAAGTTCAAGTTCCCGTAAAAGGAAAGAGCCTGATTCCCCTGTCATTTCTGACACATTTCCTTATGAGAATTACGGGTTCATCGAAGCAAGCGGGTTTATGACTTCCTTTCTCAACCAGGTTAGTATTCTTGAACCATATCCTGCAACTTATACCATTCACATGTATTTATCAAAATCAATACCTGTCCTCCTATTTTTTGCAGGGTCTTGAGCGTTTGGTTCATCTATATCAAGAATCCTGCGGGCTCAACAAGACGCTCGAGTCCAAGTTAAAGAAGGCGGAAGTCACGATCTCCGATCAAGGCATGATTGCTGCCGCTAAATCTCGTCATTACGAGGAGAAATTCAAGGCTATGACTCAAGAACATCAGACCGCTCTCAACAAAGCTATTCTCCAAGCCCAAGCTGATCTTGACGCTGCCCATGCGCAACATGAACGGGATATGGTCAGCTACCGGGAAAGCCTCAAGAGTTCCGTCGTCATTTCTCTCCTCCAAGCCAGGTTGAAGATGGCCCATGAAGCCAAAACATTAGGTTTTGAATGCCCTTCTTGGGACGTTGGTGCCTGGGAAACCAAGCTAAAAAACCTCGGCGGCACTTCTTCCAAACCAGCTGCCGAAGAATCTTCCAAAGCAGTTGAAAAAGAAACCGATGCTGAGAAGGATGCTGAGGCGGATGCCAAGACGGATGCTGCTGAAATCATTATGGACGAAGAAGGCACTGCCCCCTAAAGCTTATTTCCTTTAAATTGTTTGAACAATTTTACGTCTTATGAACAATTTTTATTTCTGCATCAAAACAATTGATAGCCGAAGGTGGATGGGTCCTGGGTTTCAGGATGAAACCTTCGGTTATCAACTAGTACTGATTGTTTTAAATAATTTCATCTTTCATATTTCTTGCTATTATCTTCCGTCTTTCTTAGTACAGATCTTAGCTTTACAAAATTTCGTACAATTATCTTTCAAAAATATCCTGATCAATATGCTCAATGATATATAATAAAAACTTTTTATTAGATAGAATTTCTAAACATTCCTTCAACTTTGTAGAAAACTTTTTTTTTTTTTAAGAGTGAAAAACAGTCCACTTTTCCAAAACCTGTTTTGATAATACCTAAATGATCAAAGTTTCAAACTAGTATTAGTTTCAAATATTCTGAGAAGTATTTTGAAAATATATTTTGAGAATATATCAGGATATTTAACCCTTTACCAAACATAGTATTATCAAAAACTTAAACGATGTTTACAAAGGAAAGATCATACCAGGAATAGGGTATAACCCTATTATCAAACCTCAATCCCTTTGCAACTTTTCCAATGAAGATGTCCCTTGTCTGAGACACTTAGTGCATTAGTTCCGAGCCTCATCCTTTGAGCTTTACACCATTGCTTTAGTAGGAATGTCCCTTGTGTACAATGTCTTCAAATACTTAGAAATCTTCTGGATATCAGTTCCCATTGTATAGACAATTTTTCATGTTACAGGGGTAAAACCCAAGAATGTTGTGGAAATAAACTCCTTGTATCCTGGGGAAAATCCCAAATTTTCGTGCGCTACAGGCGGGAGTGTATAAACTCCAAGACTTAGAAAGGTGAAAACCTTTAAACCTTAGAGAGCATGAAAATACCCTTTCGTGAGAGAGGGTGATCAATCCTCATATACCTTTAGGATTCAGGATATAGCCAATAGTAACGAAATTGTCAGCCACTTTTACATGGACTGGTCCCGCCACCTTGAACTATTCCCGAATAACTTGCGCTCCAGGAGGAGTGTTTAAACCCAACTCGGAAGAAAGGTGAACACCTTTAAACCTGTGAAGGGATCAGGATCCCTTGTACGTGAGAGAGGGGGCCAATCCTCTAATCTTCTGAAGTATCCTGAGTGAGCATCCTGGAGCTATATCCCGAAGCATATACTGCAAAACATCCTTGAACTAAGGTGGGTGTTAGCTTGGCTAACACCCCTCCGATGCTTAAGTTAGTATTGAGTTTCAAAGAGTAAATTAAACCAAACATATTTAAAAAAGATAGAATTCATACCATCCTAAGTTAGAAATTAAATTCTAAACTCACTTGAAATAAAGCTTAAGGTGTATAGCATTCCAAGATCTCGGTAGCATATCCCCTTCCATATTCTTGAGTCTATATGCTCCTTTCCCTGCTTCTGATTATACTTCATATGGTCCTTCCCATTTTGGAGCTAGCTTGCCATCGGCAGGATTAGTAGTATTCTGAAAAGCCTTTCTTAACACCCAATCTCCAACCTTAAATCTTCTGGTCCTAATATTCTTGTTATATGCTCTGGATATTCTTTGTTGATATGCTGCCATCCTCAGCCTTGCTGCATCTCTTGTCTCATCAATAGTATCCAGATCTTGACATAAGGCTTCAGGATTCTGTTCAGGATCCCGTAGGGTAGATCTTGCAGTAGGTATTGCCATTTCCGTTGGAATCATTGCTTCTGCTCCAAATACCAAGGAAAATGGGGTTTGGCCTGTTGCATTCTTTACCGTTGTCCTATCAGCCCATAAAACAAAGGGTAATTCTTCTGCCCATCTTCCTTTTTTGGCTCCAACTCTCTTCTTTAAGTTATTGACAATTATCTTGTTTGAGGATTCTGCTTGTCCATTCGCTTGAGGATGTACCGGAGTAGATGTTATCATTTTGATTCCCCAACTCTTGCAAAAGTCAGTAGTTCTCTTGCTTATAAACTGAGAACCATTGTCACAGATTATCTCGGCTGGTACTCCAAATCTGGTCAGGATATTTCTCTTTATGAAGGATACTACTTCTTGATCTCTAACTTGAACAAATGCTTCTGCTTCAACCCACTTGGAGAAATAATCCGTCATTGCCAACATGAAAACCTTTCCTCCTAGAGCCTTTGGAAGCTTTCCCACTATATCCATACCCCACTTCATAAACGGCCAAGGGGAAACAATAGGATACAGCGGTTCAGCAGGCTGATGTAATATGTTACTATGTCTTTGACATGCGTCACATCTTCGAGCATATTCTGCGGCATCTTTTCTCATTGTCGGCCAATAATATCCTGTCCTTAATACTTTTGAGAATAATGACCTGCCCCCAGTATGGTTACCACAATCCCCTTCATGTATATCCTGAAGTACTTCTTTGGCTTCAGGATCCTCCAAGCACCTCAAATACGGTCCTGCAAGAGATTTCTTGTATAAAACATTATTTATAATAGTGAATCATGATACCTTCATCCTAAATGCCTTAGGATTTTCATTTCCGGGGATGCGTCCTTCTTTGAGATATCTCAATCGAATATCGAGGTATTCGATTAATTTCTCACCCTTAACTTCATGATCCTTAATAAGAACAGCACTTACAGCATTCCCTGATACAGCGAGGTATATGGATAGTAGTTCACCATTCTCTGGCTTCATCAATAGAGGTGCAGTTGAGAGATATCGCTTCAAATCCTACAAGGCTGCTTCATGCTTTGCTCCCCATTCGAACTTCTTATTCTTCTTGAGGATATCATAGAATTCCTTGCATTTTTCCGAGGATCTCGAAATAAATCTGTTCAATGCTGCTACTCGTCCTGTTAACCGTTGAACATCCTTCATATTTGAGGGTGATTTTATATCCAGGATAGCTTTAATCTGCTCCGGGCTTGCCTCTATCCCCCTTTTCGTCACCATATATCCAAGAAACTTTCCTGCCCCCACTCTGAAATGGCACTTAGCAGGATTCAGCTTCATGTTATACTGATCCAGGATATCAAATGCTCCCTTGATATCCTGGAGGTGATCCTCAGCCTTTTTAGATTTCACCACCATATCGTCAATATATACCACCATGGTGTCCCCCAGCTTATCTTTGAACATCATGTTCACTAATCTCTGGTATGTTGCACCTGCATTTTTCAAACCGAAAGGCATGGCAGTATAGCAATATATACCTGTTGGTGTCATGAAAGCAGTATCCTCCTGGTCTGAAGGCTCCATTTGAATCTGCTGAAATCCTGAGGATGCGTCCATGAACGTTAACATTTCATGTCCAGCAGTAGCATCCACCATTGCATCGATATGAGGGAGAGGAAATGGGTCTTTAGGACAAGCCTTGTTCAAGTCCGTGTAGTCTACACAGACTCTCCATTTCCCGTTTTTCTTCTGTACCACAACCACGTTTGCTAGCCATCTTGGAAACTTGACTTCTCTGATCATCCTGGATTTCAACAATCTTTCAACTTTTTCTTGGATAATCGTATTCCGCTCAGGAGCAAATTTTCTTCTTTTTTGCTGAACAGGCTTGAATGATCTATTAATTCCAAGCTTGTGAGTGATAATGTCTTTGGATATGCCTGTCATATCCTCATGCTTCCATGCAAACGTTGACATCCTGCATTTCAAAAAGTTAGTTAACTGCACTTCAATATCCTGAGGGATATTGGTTCCTACGAGCACCGAGATATCAGGATTATCCTGATCCAGGATAATTTTCTTCACATCCTGCTCCGAAGCTTCCAAGGTATCCCGGGCCCGCATCTTTAATTGCTATGCTTGATTAGGCTTGGTTGAAGATTTCATCGAGGATGAGTAGCATTCTTTCGCTTCCTGCTGATCACTTTCAACCTTGAAAACTCCCCAAGGGGTAGGGATCTTGATGCATTGGTGATATGTTGATGGCACAGCCTTCATATCGTGAATCCATGGTCTTCCCAGTATGCTGTTATAGCAGGATAAGGAGTCCATCACACAGAAGCGTTGTATCGAGTTGACCCCTTCAACATATACTGGTAACTTTATCTCCCCTACGGTATTCCTAGCTTCTCCACTGAAACCAACGAGCACAATGGATTTCAAAGTAATGTCCATCGGAGATACATTCATCCTTTTCAATGTTTCTAGCTGAATTATATTGACAGAACTACCGTTGTCCACCAATATCCTGCGTACAAAATGGTTAGCCACATATAATGTTATTACCAAAGCATCATGGTGAGGATCCTGAACAGTATCCCTGTCATCACTATCGAAAGTGATCACTTTATCAGTTGTGAGGGTAGTCATCCTGACTGGTTTGTCTCCCCTTTCACTCTTAGCTTCCTTCGCATGTCTCTTAGCCGCCGAATACGAAGTCCCACAAATGTCGGATCCTCCTGAAATAAAGTTAATTATCTTGGCATCCGCTGGGGGTGATGCTGCTCGTTCAGGATCCTTCTCGGGATCCTGACCTTTATTCTTCTTTCTTCCCAGCAAGTCCTTCAGATACCCTTTGCTTAACAGGTAACTTATTTCTTTCCTTAGGGCAATGCAATCCTCGGTCATATGTCCGAAGTCTTCATGGAAGGCACACCATTTGGATTTATCCTTCCAATCAGCTTTCTGCTGGTTCTTTCGAGGCCACCTAGCTTTGTCCCCTAAACCCTGCATAGCATACATTAACTCAGGTATATTAACAGAAAAGCAGTATTCAGATAAGTCAGGATATTCTTCAGGATCCTCGTCTTCAACAGCATTCACTTTCTTGTTATCATTTCTGCCATATGGCTTGGAGCGATATGGCTTATATGAGGATTCTGATTTCCTGTTAGTTGATTCATAGGTTGAGGTAGAATTCATCCTCTCCTGCATCTTCTTGTCATCTTCCAAACGGATATATCTCAAAGCCCTGTTACGAGCTTCTTCAAGATTCCTGCAGGGATTCATTACAAGATCCTGATAAAACTGAGAATCCTTTTGTAACCCCATCTTAAAAGCTTGCACGGCTGTTGCAATATCAAGATGTGGGATATCCAAGGATTCTCGACTGAATTTGTTCACATAATCCCTCAAGGATTCCTGAGGCCCTTGAGTTATCCTGTAAAGATCACTGGTTAGTTTCTTAAAACTCCGACTACAAGAAAATTGACTGTTAAATAAATTAACCAAATGAGCAAACGAAGTAATTGAGTGAGGAGGGACGTTTAACAGCCATTTTAAGGCTGATCCTGTCAGGGTAGAACCGAATCCCTTGCATAAGCACGCTTCCTTGAGATCTGGGGGGATAGGATTGATTTCCATCCGTTCCCTATACTGCGTAATATGCTCCTCAGGATCCGTAGTTCCGTCATACAGTTTCATGTTGGGAGTCTGGAATCTTTTTGGGATTTCAGCATCACAGATAGGATACGCAAAGCGGGATATCCTGTGGCTGTCTTGGGATACTTCCGGAATTGGCTGGACCACTCCAGGTACACTGGATATCATGTCCTTCAATTTCTGGAGCTCCCTGGTAAATGTTGACGACATACCTGCATCCTGCAAGAGCCATTGTTGTTAGTAGCAAGAATAATATTATTTGACACATTACCGGTCTGAGGATTTTGGCCATATCCTGAAGCATATCCTGAACTCCTCACAGTCGACATCCTGACCGAGGAGGGTATCTCAGGAGTATGATTCTGAGAATGGCTTGGGACGATATTCCCCCTGTTATCCTCAGTGTAAACTGCGGAACTGAAATTCAAAGCCTTGGGCTGTATAGGAGTGACAGTTTCTTCAGCGGGTCTACTCGAGCTAGCTTTTAAGAGTTGTATTTCTCTTAATAGCATTTGATTAGTTTCCTGTTGCTGCCTCATTTGTTCCTGCACACTTCCAAATAAAGTTAGAATTTCATCATTAGAGGCTAAAACGGGAGCAGATCCCTGAACACTCCGAGTAGGGATAACATCTTGATATTGTGAAGAAAATGGCATCCTTGGATGAGGTGGTGGAAGCACCGAACCGGTAGTAGCAGAGGTTGCAGCAGACATAGTGGAGGAGCTCATGTTTGATCTTGAGGCCATTGTAAACAATGTGGCAAAAAGTTTTGAAAATAGAAAACCGATTAACGATTTTACAACGATTTTTAGTAAAAGTAGCACCACTTGCCCCACGGTGGGCGCCAAATTGTTTTGGTCAAAAATTACCTAAGCAATTAAGTGATCAAATTAGTTAAGTGAGGTAGTGTGCTAAAATTATGTGTGAAAAATGTGTTAACCGAATTAGATATGAAAACAGTTTCAGGATACGGCTCAGGATATAGAGCTGTATCTATGATCAAACAATGAGCAAAAAAGTAAAGGTTGACACGTGATGTACGAGGAAAGCCCTTGATCAATCTAGATCGCCGGCATAAAACCTCGGGAGCTGACAATCGCAGCTGCCTTGTTCTTCTATTGCTTCAAATATCAAGATACAGTGCAGGATGTGGTGCGGATCGACTACGTGTTACAATGTAATTCGAATACAAGTGTTGTGTGTAGTGTTTGCAATGAGCTAGAGAGAAAGTGTTTGAAAATGTGTAAGTTGAGTGCCTTAATCTGATCCGCCCCCATCTATTTATAGTAAAACAAATGTAACTAACTATCCTACATAACCGGGATCCAACGAATATTCCTTAGTCGAACGTTGTAGACCTGGTCTTTCGGGTTCAACGTCTCTCCTTTAACAAATACGCCCGAGTCTTGAGGAGATGAAGTCCATTTGACCGTTGGCAAGTCCCAGTCTTTAACCTGCACGTGATTAATTCGATATACCTCAGGATATCACCTAGGATGTTAGCAATATCCTCGTCCAGTATCCGGATCACAGATAAACAATTAAAAGCAGGATATAGTTCAAGATATGTATGCTTAGAAAATGAGCCATAACACCTATATGTATGAGTAGATTTATATGGATGAATAAGTTAGAATCTTCAACTGTTAGTCTTAAATTTGATGAAACGAATTCATGGTCTGTTGTTATCAAATTAATAGAAGATGTATTCTACTTTACCGATGGATGGTGTGAGGTTTTAAACTACTTCGGCCATGAATCTTTCTTCATGATGTTCAACTATCTTGGTGATCGTACTTTCAAGTTCAACCTCTTATCTCATGATCCAAATAAAGAATATGGAAAATCGTTCTGTAAAATTATTCAAAATCCTTTACAAAGTCCAACGGTACGTAATTTTCTTATAGATTTAATTTTTAATTTTTTGTTATTACAATTTATTAAAAAAAAACATAATACGCATAAATTTGTAATAATTATTTTTTGTACAGGTTCTACCAAATACTTTTATTTCAAAACATTATGATTATCGTTTACCCGATAACATGGTTATACTTAATGTATCCGATTATCATCAATGGGAAGTCCGTATTAGGAATATTGGTCCAAATTATTGTTTTGCTGATGGTTGGTTTAAATTTATAGAAGATCTAAGGTTAAGTCCTGGTGATATCCTGTTTTTTCAAATAAAGGACGTCACAGATTTTAATATTATGATATTCAATAAATATGGTCGTCAAGTTTTGTTAAAGAACACTCCTTTGATTGAGCAAGAATATGAACATAGTAGCAATGTGGAAGGTTATCGACAAGTTAGTGACGATGCTAACTACCTTTATTTTTTGCAATGACAGTAACTCATCAATTGGTATTATATTATCCTCTTTTATATTAATTTTTTTTTTAGTCTTTTCATATAAAAAAATTTACGTATTTTTAATCTTCTTACAAAATGTAGATCCTTCCCAAGTTAATTACTGACTTAGGTGGTTTAAATGAGTTTTCTGAAGTAAAGATCAAAGTTCTTAAAGGAAATACTTGGGTTAAGAATCTTTATACACACAATATTGATGGTCAAAAAAGGTTTGTCAATCAATTTATTATGTTACTTATTACTTCTCTTTTACTCAATTTCTATATATTACTAAACATTTTTTTCATATTTTTTCTATCATAGGTACGGTGTTGTTGGATGGCATGATATACTTCAAGCTGAACATATTTCCTTAGGTGACGATTGTTTTTTCAACTGGTCTAAAACGAATTCGAAGTTATTGGTTACGAAACTCCAGCAAGTAGAAGTGTTAGAGTAACAGAGTTTCAGTTTATGTTAAACATCCGAAAAACATATTTCTTACATTTACTTTTCGATCCCCTTTTTTTACATTTGTAGTACGATGAATTTGTTTTTTTTAATATTTAAATTTAAATTGCCATGATAACAACGTATTTTCTTTTGAAAAGTAACAAACATATCATTTTTCAACACCGCGATATTCATGGGTATTATCACTAGTTTAATATATAAAAGTACATTTATTCAACCCGTACAATAAAGAAGGGTTTTATAGTATCTTATTATTTAGTATATAAAATTTATTTATTTAACTCGTGTAATACACGAGTTTATAACCTAGTTATGTTACAACTTAAAACCTGCTTGGATCATTTTTAAAATATCAAAGGGTGAAAGATAGTGTGGTATGATTTTAGCCGTTCAAAAAGATCATTTTTAAAAGAAAAAAAAACGAAAAATCCCGATGGGATTCACATGTTAGTTGGATCATCCACATCTGGTCAGATACGAACAAATATAAATCTTGTTTGAAAGAAATCATGTCTGTCGCTTGCCCATCAATCCATCAATTTTTATTTCTCTATTTGCTGTTCAATCTCATCTATGACCCGTTTGCGGTGTGTACATATAATGTATATATGTGTAGGCGCTCGGGGGGGGGGGGGGGGGGGGCAAAAGTGAAATGGTACCAACTTTAACGTTATTTTACTAATTTAGTGAAAATAACGTTAAAACCGGCGGATGGTTAATCATGCATCATGTGGTGACGTTGATAGCTGA
Organism: Helianthus tuberosus; assembly: GCA_030545235.1. NCBI lineage: Eukaryota > Viridiplantae > Streptophyta > Magnoliopsida > Asterales > Asteraceae > Helianthus > Helianthus tuberosus. The sequence goes on along the minus strand of CM060411.1, from coordinate 147,120,319 downwards.
AAGACACGGGGGTACATGCACCAATCAGTCTCTGTCCCGATTGTTTGAGTGTTATGTGTCTTAGGTCCAAGGCTTGATACAAAACTACAATCAAGCCGGGGGTCTCACTGGAAGCAGCCTCTCTATTTCTACGGAGTAGAGGTAAGGCTGTCTACATCTACACTTCTCATACTCTACCTTAACTTTGCTATTGGTTGGATTTACTATGTATGATGATGATGCTGCTGCTGCTGCTGTTCAATGCCATATTTTTTTAGTTGGATGATCATCTTGATTTGATTCCTATATATTTTTTAATTCTGGAATATTCACACCATTTATATACAAAGAAATATAGAAGGAAGATTACAATAAGATGGTTCACGGATTCAAGATTTTTTTTTTTTCTGAAGATTTCTTTTTTTGATAGATTATCACTAACTCTCATTGATCTTTTTTCAAATCATACAAGGTTTCTACTATTTTTTTCAAATCGAAGGGAGTGATGGATAACCTCCAGAAACCCCCTTGGCTAGCTGCTATATATCATATTTAGTTTTCTATTACACATTTTGCATGTAATTTAATTAGTTTTGTTTTGTAGTGACCATGTACATATCATATAAATTTCCACGTAATGCATTAAATATATGAGTGATTTTTTCCAACCAGATCTTATATATGTGCTTAAGAATAATTTGAAAATAGTAATAAAAAATTAAACCAATTATATGTGAATCAAAAATGATCTTTGAGACCAACGAAATATTCAGCGTCCAGTTACAAAATATATAATAATAAAAAAACTACACACAATTTGAACCGTTGACCTCTAGTTCTCGAAAGTTGACGAAGTTTAAATTTGTCAAACATTGTCTCCTCACGAAAAGCTCTAACACACATCGTTTCTTTACGAAAAGTCATTACACCTTAAAAGGTATGATGTGTCACCTTTTTCGAAAACGAAATCATGCTTATCCATGTCTATACAATATATAAGGGGGCGCCATGTGTCAAACGCGTTCAGGGTTCGAAGCCATACGACAACACCGCCAGCCATACGACAACACCGCCGTCACCCCTACGATTTGCCATGAGCGTTGAGACTTGCGGTAAACATTTGTCATGAGAGTTGAAGACTTTAAGGATCGAGGAGGTGAGATCCATCTCTTAGGCCATGTGTATTAGTCACCCCATAACCTACCTTTACCCCAACATAACCCCTCATAACATATGTGTATAGTGGTTAACACCATATAACCCCCATCACATACCCCAAAAAATACATTTCCCAACCCATCCTTGCTCACATAACCCCCTTTGAATCCTGTTATGCTCATCACGCCTGAAATTATAACGCTCTCCCTATAGCGCCTAGGGGGCGGGACGGTGTTCCCCGTTATGGGGGGTTATAACCCCTTATAGCGTCCTATCACCCCCCATTATACATGGACTAGGGTACTTGTGGGTAGGTATCGCCAGTGTTTCGCCGCATTTAGAGTACTGGATGGAAATGACATGACAATATCTGATTTGATGGGGGCCAATGTATTACTCTAGTGCCCCTTCCACCCTAATGCATAAGGGGAGTGGGGGTGGTTCCAATCATGTTCCGCTATGTCAGCAACCACTATTCTATCACTCACAAGCATTTTTTAGTGGCGGTGGTCATACTAGTGATGGAATTCCAACGTACAAGTATTAATACACAACGTACAAGTCATACACATACAATCAATTTTTTACAACGCGTGATATGTTCAACGCGTTCTTTTTTCACGAGTGATGGGAGTGGTGGCGGCGGTGTTCCAAAAAAAAAAAAAAAACGAGTGATAGAATTCTATCACGCTCCCACCCCCACTCCCCTAAGGGAATGACATTTTAAAATACTCAAAATTAAAAACTTCTTTTTAGTTTAATGCATAATGTACAACCTTAAAAGAGAGTAAATAAGTCTTTCAAATAATAATTACATTTTAATCCCTCCATGTTAATTACACTTTAATTCCATCATCTTTAAACAAATTACAGATAATTAGTTAATAGTTATGCTTTATCATCTTTATAAAAAAAACTAATGACCACATGATTTATAAACGGTCATGGCTTCTTTGTACGTTAATATTCTTTTTTAATTACACCATTAAAATATACATTTTATTTCTCTTTAATTTGAGTGTAGTATAGCTATAGTTTTTTTAATTAAAAAATTGATATATTACGTGATTAACAATGTCTAGGAGTGAGCAATAACTAAATTGTTAACTGAAACCAAACAAAAAACAGAAGAAACTGAACCGAAAATAGATGAAACCTGATCGAAATCAAACAAAAACTGAATTAACTGAAAAATCAATTATTCGAAAATTGAATTAACCAAAAAGGGTTGTCAATTTTTTTTGTACCCTCTTTTAACCATACTTAACCGACCCTTTCATATTTTCATATATTCCTTGCCTTTATACATTCAATTCATGTATTTCATAATTTGTACCTCAATTTCATGTGTTTATTATTAAACTTCATGTATTTATACATCTATTTCATGTATTTGTACCTCAATTTCTTTTATTTTTAAGCAAAAGTTTTAGCGTAAGTGTTGTTTTGATTATTAACAAAAATTAAAATACTAAACAAAAAACTGTCAATCTAACCAAATAAAATTTAATTCAAACCCCCTCTTTACCAACAAGAGGTCATGTGTTCAATCCTTGTAAAGTCTATTTTTCTGTTTTTTTAAATCTAATTCAAACCTCGCTCTCACGCGACCCGAACGAGGACCGGTCTGAAATTTTAACGTTTTGTTATGAAAATTTTGAACACCGAAAAAAATGGACCCCATTGAAAAAAATCATGGGTCCGCCATTGATTGAGGGTGTCATGTGTAATTAAATTTATCATATATATATTGGGCATTAGGGCTCTTGTATATCTATTTTGATCAAGGAATAATTATACCATAAACACTTTTAGCATGAACAATACTTCCAAACAAAATTTTAAGTTGCAAGAAACGATTTGAAAATAAAATCAAACATGACACTCAAGTTCGTATTGAAATCACCTTAAAAAGCTCATAGGAACCAAATCAAAACTCCAAGATCTACACTAAATAAGCCAAAAAATATTGCAACAACCAGACTTTATTTAGGAAAAAAAAAATGACACAACCTGGTAAGAATCCCCTCTATGTAAACAGATGGGTGTTGAAATATGTGATCCTGATGAAAAACGGTTCAACGGTTTAAACACTAAGAGAAATCTCTATGACTGGTTCATTCGTACAAGAAAAATATGGATTGGGTTGACTCGTCCGTGCCGAATCGAGCAGGGGAGGACCTAGTAAGGGGGCTGGATAGACGGGCGCACCCCTTAAAAAAAAGTTAGTATATTTTATAGGGCAAAATCCTGCCCGTACCCCTTGAAATTTTGGTTAAACCCCTCATCCGCACCCCTTAAAAATATTTCCTGAATCCGCCACTAGAATCGAGTTGATTTGATCCTTTTAACAGACCATTAATTCAATAAATTTAAAACTAGTTAATTCTAAAACAAATGAAAATTACTCCAGAGTAATTTAAAAGTACCTAAAGCTTTCAATAAAGTTAAAACTAGTTTCTTCTTGATATTTTATTGCCTTGGCTGAATGGACTTATGAACATGTGGGATCTGTGGTAAGTAAAGCTTTCAATTTATGTATTTATTTCATTGTTTTTTGGTTGAATTTGTTTAGCGTGACTAGAGAGGTTGACTATGACGGAGGGTGGGGGTGAGATGGTGACGGGGTTGGATGGTTAGTGATTTATAGATATTTTTTAAATAAATGTTAATAATGTACATTTTTACTAATCATGTTAAAACTAAAGTGATTATACTTCAAGGATCAAAAGTGTTACAATTGAACAAATAATAAAAAATTATATGCATACTGAATATACGACACGAATCTACACGAAGTTAACAGGTATCGTGTATGGCCTTAACAGGTATCGTGTACCAAACAGGTAGACACGAGATTACCTGTTAATTTTCGTGTATAAACAGGTTAAATACCTGTTTACCTGTTAATACCCGTTAGTACACGATAAGAAATTAAATTAAATTAAATAAAACTCATCAGCCATGTGCGTGTGGGTTTCTTAATCCCTTTCTATTTTCATTCCTCATTCAATTCAAAAAAAAAAAAAAAAAAAAAACCCTAAACTCACTCTGTAACTCTCAGATAGCATGTCGTGTTCGTGTTTTTGTTCATGTTAACAGGTATTAACAGCTAATTTTCGTGTATACAGTCGAACAGTCGTGTTAACAGGTAATTTTCGTGTATATCGTGTCGTGTTCGTGTTTGAAAAAAAAGACACGATAAGTTATCGTGTCGTGTTCGTGTATGGGATTTCGAGTATCGTGTCGTGTCTTATCGTGTACGGGTATACACGATATGCCAACCCTACTGGTTAAACATGAAGCTTTTACTTAGTAGAGTTAGGTTTGCGTAATTTACTCTATATTAATTTTAACTAGTGATTTTCTTCCGCACTTTGCTGCGGGAATTCGGTTTGTATATGTTCGATTCGTTACGATACCGACACTCGCTATAGTAATCAAAAGAAAAAACCTTACATCGATTGAAAACAACTAAAACGAATATCGATACCGGTACGGATATTATTCAGTTGATATTGGTTCACTTGGTTTGCGTTCTATTTTTATTTCAAGATTGTCATATAAACTTTATTGAAAACAAATACTGTGCCGCTATCATACCAAACCAAACCGAAATCGACTGAACATTTATATCGGTTCTGGTATTTATTTTAATTGTTTTTGTTTTCGATAAACTAAGATTGTATCGCTACCATATCGTACCAAATTGGACAACATCAGTACCGGTATGTAATAATTTTATGGTTTCCTAGTTGATAACAAATATCATGTCGCCACTGTAGTGAACCGAATGAACAACGTTTGTTCATTATCGATATTTATTTTTAGCGTTTTAACTTTCGATAAACTAACATTGTACTCCTGTCGTGTTGGTACCAAACAACATCGGTATCTATACATATACTCATTTTTATAGTTTCCAGTTTCAATAGTTTTTCATTTATACAACTCTGTCTGTGACGTTAATTGAATATCGTTACCAGTATTGTGACAATTCGAATCGGGTTATACCGTTCAACAACATCGATACGGATACTTGTGTCCATTATTATTGTTTTCAGTCGATGTAAAACACGTGTTGATTTCTATACTAAGTGCATGAAACACACCGGTACTTTAATGAACCAAATCGATGCTGATCCAATGCATGCGTAACGTACCATCACGATACACAGACAAATAACTTGGAATTTAAAAAAAAACATAGATGCAGATTTAAAACACTTTTAATAAAAGTTAACGAACGTAAGTTATTATAAAAATTCAAATTGATAGCTAAATAAAATGCTACTAATAAAAAATAAAAAAAACAAATGCCTAAAAATTATCAGTCACTATTTATTACTAAAAAACAAATGAATAATAGATAAAAATATTACAGAAATTAAAACAAAATAAAAAAAGAAATCAGTTACTATCATCAAAATTGCTAAATAAAAGATTACTAAAAAAACAAATGCCTAATAATTAATAATTACTATTGATTACTAAAACAATCAAATAAATAATAGATAAAAGATTACTAAAAAACAAAAAAAACAAATATTAAAAAAATTCTAGTTACTATTCATCACAAGTTTGTATTAATATATATAATAATATAATAATAACTAGATTTACCACCCGCCGCAATGCGGCGGGGGCATAAAACGGTGCCGAATAGCACTAATGTCACACCATCGCCAGCAACAACCAATACTGAAGTTAAGGTGTGTTAATGTGAAGAAATTAGACTGCAATGTAAAACATAGAAAATAATCATTAAGTCGATTTAGGACCTCGCGCATTGTAACAAACATGTCAAACAGGAAAAAAATAGACGACGTAAAAACGTTGAACCATGCACGCACGTTGAGCCGTCTTAACTCGTAAAATCTATTACGAAGCGTAAAACGAAATATTAAAACGTTGAACCACACACACATGTTACGTTGTGTTAACTCACAAAATTTAAAACGAAAAATCTGTTATATATGAAAAGTGTGAGGACCAAAGTTAAAAGTACAAAAGTAGTGAGGTTAAATTGCAAGAGATGAAAACTTTTGATGTTATAAGTAGAAAAACAAATAGTTTTAGGTTAAAAGTAAAACATCAAATGTTTTTTTTTTTTTTTTTTGAAAACCTCCCAAAGCAAGAGGTACACATCTATGCACACAAATGTTGATAATTTATAGTTTGTTAATGTTAATATTACTTTTAAAGATTAAAAAACAAATATCTAAGAATTATCAATTAGTGTCAAAAGAATAATAAATTGTTTGTTTATGTTTGAAAAAAAATGTGAAATCAATTAAGGGAATGATAATAAATCAATTAAAACTTAAAAATAAGGGTAAATTACTTTTTGAGTCCCTGTGTTTTATAGGTTTTAACTAGTTGAGTCCAAAAGTAAAAAGTTTAACGACCTGAGTCCCCATAAGCATTTTCTTTAACCATTTGAGTCCAAATTTCTAACACAGTTAAAATTATTCAGTTAACTTTGGTTAAATGACCGAATTACCCTTTTAATTAAAAAACCATTTCATTATTAAATATATATATTCTGTGGATCTATCCAGATCAATAGATCATAGCCAGATTTCTTTAGAACTTTCTCTCTCTCTCAAACTAAACCATCTCCATCCCACCACCACACCTCCACCATCAACACCACCGTCGCCACAGCACCTCCACCGTCACCACCACCACTACACCGTCACCACCACAACACCCACCACCGCTGCACCTCCACAACACCCACCACCGCCGTGCATACACACCATCCTCCTTATCTCCGCCCACCTCACCTTCGCCGCCGACAACTCCGGCGACGTAAAGTCAGAATGAAACAGTTAAGAGAGAGATTCCGAGAGAGTGAGAGTCGGAACAGAAAGATGATCGGAGAAGGTGACCTTTTTGAAAGAAAGAATCAGAATGAATAAGACGTTGCGTGTACCCATCTTCTCACATACAATTTCGATCATCTAAAACAGTGCTTGAGCAAACCAGGTGAGATTACTAAGCAGCTGCTCTGTACGCATGTCTCAACGTACCATTGGAGGCTCATCTTTTTATTCTTGTTTCCAAAATATGTTTTGCCCCTTTTCATCTAAACCCTAATTTTCTTTTCAAGTTTGTAGTGTTCAATTATGTTTCCTGTACTAACATGTTAGTTTCAAATAGAATTTTTTTGAACCTATTTGATAAAGAAACTCTAAACTTCTGTTGCACCTTTTGCTACAGGACTGTGAAGTTTTTTTAACTACATGAATTAGTGTTCATAGTTTTGAAGAATTTGAAGATGAAGCAATCTTATTTGGATTTTGCTGTAAATTTGAGGATTGTTGAGGCTTATCGGTAGGCCACGAATGGGTTTAAAAGAGATATTGAGCTCTTAATCAGCAGAGGGTATTTGTCATCTACTTCTCTCAGCCCTCTCACAAGCCCTCTCACAGTTGCCATTTCCGTTTGGTCAATCAAGTATTCACATCTTCCGGCCACAGCGGGTTGAAGGCTTGTGCCCGGCTTGCGGTTTCGAACAGGTGCAGAGAGAGCGTGGTGGTTGAAGGTGGTGGCTGGGGATGGTTGTTGGTGGTGGCTGGAGAAAGGTAGAGAGAGACGGTGGTGGTGGCTGGAGAAAGGTAGTAATTTATTTTTATATATATTATATATTAAAAGTGAATGCATTAAAGACTTGTTCCTTGTACTCCTGTGCATATAAGACTTGTACTTTGTGTGTAAATGACGAAATTACCCTCATAGTTAACAGACATGGTGGATGAAGTTAGAAATTTGGACTCAAATGGTTAAAGAAAATGCTTATGGGGACTCAGGTCGTTAAACTTTTTGATTTTGGACTCAAGTGGTTAAAACCCATAAAACACAGGGACTCAAAAAGTAATTTACCCTAAAAATAATTAATACTAAAAACCTACAAAACACTGTTCATGCTAACTTTGTATTAATATGTATAACTAGGTGGACACCCGCCCAACGGGCGCGGATAGATCGTAAACATTGAATGTAAGCCTACGTTTATATGTAAAATTTGATGTGAAATTATTTAATGAATTCACGTTCGCATTATACTTAAGAATACATTAATAACGTTTATATGTAAATCTAACCGAAGTACGAAAAAGCCCCTACGGATTCTGTCAAACATACTACAAAAACTTAAATCTAACCATGCATACCACGTAATGTAGTTCAGTTTATCATCTTATATACATTTATGCGATTACAACAGCTACATAAAATCTCAAACATACTACAAAAACTTATCATGTAACCTATGTTTCACAAATTTAGGAACCTAGCCTTGAGAAGCAACATTTTCACCATGACTGGATAAGTTAGTAATTGAAGAATCACTTGAACTGGCAATATTGTTCTTTCCAACAACTTTTGAAGGGTCCATGTTCATGCTTGCAATTTTCTTAATTTTCTTCTCTTGAACCTGTATAACTATGAAGAGATAATGCGACATCCACATGTAATTTCATCCAAAACAAGAACAAAAAAATGAAGCAAATAGAAAAGATCAAAAAATCCAAGTTTTTTGCAGGTCTAGGGGGTTTGGAAGTAAGAACAGTGCTATTAGGTGGGCTGGGTATATTTGAGTGTTCATAGGTAGTTCACAACTACTGAAACAGCGAACTTCCATCTTTGTTCTGACAGCTACAGGCATCCTGTTGCAGGAAAAGTGAATGTGCAGAAAGTTCGCTGTTTGGAACTCAAATACATCATAGTTCGTTGTTTGATACTTTGTTTTATCAATGGAAGTTCCCTGTAATGAACTGAATAACATCATAGTTCACTGTTTCAAAGTCATATGTTTCAAAGTTCGCTAACATCTGATAGTTCGCTGTTTCGAATTGATAATTATGATTAGTTCGCTGTTTGGAAGTACAAATCTGTGATTAGTTCGACTAAATAATAAAAAAATTTATATTGTAAAAAACTGCATAAAATAACTTATACACATGCAAGAACCATTCAAGTCTAGTCAAATCACCTATTTATTTTCTTTCTCCGCATGTGAAATTATTTATTTTCTCTCTGTTTCATTTCCATATATATGTTTAACTGTATATGTTCCAAACAACGAACCTCTCATAATTATCAGTTCTAAACAGCGAACTATCAGATGTATATAACTTTCAAAAGATTCCGTAACCCTACAGTAACGAAAGCAACATACCGTTATTATATTGACTATTTGACATCTTATGTAGCAATACCAGTTGGCACCATCTTTTGCTTCTTCAAGCACAAAGAGCTACAAAAGTATACTTAATTGAAATTGATATGATATGGACCAAAGAAGCGTGTTTAAAACGCAATAAAAATGCTGATGTTTGTACCTGTTACAATTCCAATAAGGTCTGGTTCCTTCTTCTTCTATGTATTTGGACTTATGTAAATTTGGCTCGTATATGGAAGAATTACGCTCCGTTTTTCAAATCTATCTATATTTATCCGCTATTTATCCCAAAAAAGGAAAAAAAATAAATTCGCTATTTTCACGCTATTTAGGCGCTAAACATGGCATAGCGGGAAACTCCTGTTTCGCTACGCTATTCGCTATAGCGAGCGTTATGCTCGCTATTAACAGCTATGCCCTAAACCAGTTAAGTTGGCAGTCACCCTTAAAGAATTAAACTCATGATCATGCTGATCTTTACTATCTAACGCGCTGCTGCAGCATTCGTTGTTATATTTTACCGTTACTTGTTTGCATCATACTATGATTAATATTAGAATAAGTGCAAAAACCACAAAGCTACACTAAATAAGATAACTAACCTGATAAGGGTGTCCACTACTGTGAGATGTTGTTTTCCCATTTCAATCACCATGTCATGTGTTGTTTTTGAATGGTTTAGAGCCGATTCAGTAGCATCAACACTGAATGAAAGAGCCGCAGTTTAAATGTAGGATAATTAACCAAAGGAGATTGCAACTTAAAAACTATGCAGTTAATGCGGTAAAATAACAGATATCGGTCAAGGACCGATACTTGAGATATCAATAATTTTAATATCATGCATAATTTATATATATATATAGCAATTTAACACTAACAATTCAGTGATATATTGGTCAAATATCGGTGATATATTGGTTATATCGGTCAGATATTGGTCAACATGGCCAATAATATGGATCGGTCAAGTATTGGTCGATATCGCCAATAATATCGGATACCGATATTCTGACCAATATTTGACAGCGATGTATTCCCGATATTAACTGCAAATCTTGAAAACAACATTTGCTTACGTTTTTTTGTAACACCGACTCGAAACGGCAGTGTTTTGCAGCAGCAAAAACTGCATTCTCTTTAGCATCGTTTCCGCTTGCATATAGAAATCGTGCCATTTTCTTTTGGCATTCGATGTGATTTTGTCAACAGATGACACGTGTTGTTCCAAAACCTTCTTGCCTCCTGCAGTCGTTTCTCTGATAGTTGCGAGCCGAGCATCCACCTGTACATTCACGACTCAACAATCAATCTTTCTTCAACTAAAAGAAAACAAAACAAAAGGCATTACAAAAAACAAACCATCTCTTTTTGACGACAAATATGGTTCGAGACCAAACTTGTAACTTCAGCGATGAGTTTTTGTGCATCCGATTTTGAGTGTTCCTGAAAATACAATATAGAATGTATTGATATAATGATTGTTTTTAACTTTTCATAAACTTGTAGTTAACATTGTCCATTATTTACCTCATATGCCTTCTTAAATTCATCAATGTTGTTTGTTTGTTTCCCATCAACTTGAACAGTGACTCGCTAGCTCTTTCGATTCTTTCATCAGCATATCGAAGAATTCATTAATATACTTGGATATATCAACTGTATGTTCAACACTGACACTAAATCTCTGAAAAATTCAAAATCCAGAAAAGAAGAAAATATTAGTAGGTTATTTTAAACAATGGTGTCCTGTATAATTAGGGGTGTGCACGATTCGGTTCTATTTGGTTATTAACATTAACCGAAACCGTAACAAAAGTCATCGGTTAATCTATTTCATTAACCATTCGATTCTCAGTTAATCATCAGTTATGTGAAAAGTTTCACGTATTTCTTCAGGAGTTTTTCAAGTAGTTTTAGTCCAAATAGTTTTTTTCTTCTCATTTTAGTCCAAATAGTTTTGTTTTCTGTCATTTTAGTCACTGACTTTTGTCATTTTTCCCATTTTCATCGACCACCACCACCACCACCCACCCCCATCACAACCTTCTATTTGGACTAAATTGGCAATTTTAGTCAAACCTCAGGGACTAAAATGGCAATTTACTCTATAAAAGTTATTTCGTGACATACGAGAAGATCTCAACATTGATACGAGATAACATGTTTAATTACGGGCCTATAAAAGTTGTTTGAATTTAATTTATAAATCAAGACGAAAAGTGAATATGATACCTCGGGTTTGATCACATCCGGTTCTGACATTATGCAGCAGTAGCACCACTATGATTAATAAAATTATGATGATGTAATAATTAGATAAATTTGCTATTTTCACGCTATTTAGGCGCTAAACATGGCATAGTGGGAAACTCCTGTTTCGCTACGCTATTTGCTATAGCGAGCGTTATGCTCGCTATTAACAGCTATGCCCTAAACCAGTCAAGTTGGCAGTCACCCTTAAAGAATTAAACTCATGATCATGCTGATCTTTACTATCTAACGCGCTGCTGCAGCATTCATTGTTATATTTTACCGTTACTTGTTTGCATCATACTATGATTAATATTAGAATAAGTGCAAAAACCACAAAGCTACACTAAATAAGATAACTAACCTGATAAGGGTGTCCACTACTGTGAGATGTTGTTTTCCCATTTCAATCACCATGTCATGTGTTGTTTTTGAATGGTTTAGAGCCGATTCAGTAGCATCAACACTGAATGAAAGAGCCGCAGTTTAAATGTAGGATAATTAACCAAAGGAGATTGCAACTTAAAAACTATGCAGTTAATGCGGTAAAATAACAGATATCGGTCAAGGACCGATACTTGAGATATCAATAATTTTAATATCATGCAGAATTTATATATATATAGAAATTTAACACTAACAATTCAGTGATATATTGGTCAAATATCGGTGATATATTGGTTATATCGGTCAGATATTGGTCAACATGGCCAATAATATGGATCGGTCAAGTATTGGTCGATATCGCCAATAATATCGGAAACCGATATTCTGACCAATATTTGACAGCGATGTATTCCCGATATTAACTGCAAATCTTGAAAACAACATTTGCTTACGTTTTTTGTAACACCGACTCGAAACGGCAGTGTTTTGCAGCAGCAAAAACTGCATTCTCTTTAGCATCGTTTCCGCTTGCATATAGAAATCGTGCCATTTTCTTTTGGCATTCGATGTGATTCTGTCAACAGATGACACGTGTTGTTCCAAAACCTTCTTGCCTCCTGCAGTCGTTTCTCTGATAGTTGCGAGCCGAGCATCCACCTGTACATTCACGACTCAACAATCAATCTTTCTTCAACTAAAAGAAAACAAAACAAAAGGCATTACAAAAAACAAACCATCTCTTTTTGACGACAAATATGGTTCGAGACCAAACTTGTAACTTCAGCGATGAGTTTTTGTGCATCCGATTTTGAGTGTTCCTGAAAATACAATATAGAATGTAATGATATAATGATTGTTTTTAACTTTTCATAAACTTGTAGTTAACATTGTCCATTATTTACCTCATATGCCTTCTTAAATTCATCAATGTTGTTTGTTTGTTTCCCATCAACTTGAACAGTGACTCGCTAGCTCTTTCGATTCTTTCATCAGCATATCGAAGAATTCATTAATATACTTGGATATATCAACTGTATGTTCAACACTGACACTAAATCTCTGAAAAATTCAAAATCCAGAAAAGAAAAAAATATTAGTAGGTTATTTTAAACAATGGTGTCCTGTATAATTAGGGGTGTGCACGATTCGGTTCTATTTGGTTATTAACATTAACCGAAACCGTAACAAAAGTCATCGGTTAATCTATTTCATTAACCATTCGATTTTCAGTTAATCATCAGGTATGTGAAAAGTTTCACGTATTTCTTCAGGAGTTTTTCAAGTAGTTTTAGTCCAAATAGTTTTTTTCTTCTCATTTTAGTCCAAATAGTTTTGTTTTCTGTCATTTTAGTCACTGACTTTTGTCATTTTTTCCCATTTTCATCGACCACCACCACCACCACCCACCCCCATCACAACCTTCTATTTGGACTAAATTGGCAATTTTAGTCAAACCTCAGGGACTAAAATGGCAGTTTACTCTATAAAAGTTATTTCATGACATACGAGAAGATCTCAACATTGATACGAGATAACATGTTTAATTACGGGCCTATAAAAGTTGTTTGAATTTAATTTATAAATCAAGACGAAAAGTGAATATGATACCTCGGGTTTGATCACATCCGGTTCTGACATTATGCAGCAGTAGCAGCACCATTGGCCGATTGTTCATCAAGTTTGACCCCCAAACTCCTTTTGGATGTCCTTGAAAGATATGGTAGCAGATCCACGTCGCTCGGCTTTCTGTTGAGACTCATGTTTTCTCCACCCAGTCATATATATCATCTGACCAAAACATGTGACGAAATGCTATAATCAGTGAAAGAACGAAAATAATTGTTTAAATGGAATTATGTTTAATAATGAAGATTTTAAAAAAATCACCTGGAAAATTGCAGGGATGGTGCCATCTTCTGCTACAAACATGGACTTATAAACAACTGTTGTGGCTAGAGTAGTGTCCTTTTTTAAGAACTAAAGCCATTCGTGCAAAAAAAAAAAATTTGAAAAAAAAAACATACCTGAAATAAGATGAATGGCTAAAAGATTAGAAACAAAGAAGAGAAGAAACGAATGATAAAAACTTCTCACTTTGATTCTATATTTCTATTTACCAGCACATTAGTTTCACCCATTGCATGCAAATGTTTCACCCCTGCCCTAGTCACCAGCTTTTCTGCACCTCGCACCAAAAGACAAATTTATGCTTTAAACCGTCCTACCAACTGCAATTACTTTTTGAGTACAATAGTCAAATGTGAAACTCCAGCTGAAAATCAATACTCGAACTAATAGTTAAGCGTGTGCAAACTTCGGTGCGGTTCGGTTATTAGCCTCAACCGAAACCGAAGTCTTCGGTTAAAATCAATGAAAAGATTCTACAAACATGATTTTAACTTTTCCTTATCAATTTAAAAAAGGTGAAGATCTTGACGTTTTAAGAGATTCTTCGATGTTCTTTAGTCTCTTGTTGACTTCGTTATGTGCAGTCCATAACCAGAGTACGTATTCACGCTTGCTGCTGAATGGAGTAGACACCCTAAAATGCCGTATTGAATTAGAAACTTATTAGAATAAAGTCTGATACGCGAGAAAAAGTAAATTTACAACACTTGGGTCGCGTATCACAAGGCTAGAGGAATGATTTTTCTTTAACATGACTATATAAATATAACATAACAAAAATGGCTACTTTCATTTTTTTCTCAAAAAACAAATTGACATTTAAAAAGAAAAAGACTTATACGAGCAACAATTCTCACACAGATTTACCTTGAGCACATATTGTAGAAATGTTCACTGCACTCCTCACAGTTAAAAAACTAGTGGATAAAATCACAAGTAGTTGTAAACGTCATTTGACTTTCTCCGTCTTCCACTCTCACTGAGATTGAATGTAACAGAACCCATAAACCACAACTCTGAAAATCACAAATTTTGTTAATATTCTTTTTATCCTGTATAAACGTAATAATTCATATTTGAAGCAAATAAATTGTAAAGTGTACATAGATTAACATACCTGAAGCCTCTGGTATCATTCGTGCTGCCACGACAAAACGTCTGCATAAAAATCCAAAAAATTCATTTGAGTATGGGAAAAAAGCACAAAAATTCATCCAGTTAAAAAAAACTGAAACATACCCAATATCCCCGAGGAGCTTCTTTTCCACAGATGCCAAATTTATCCAAAAGACCATGTTTTTTTGAAAGATATAAATCATCAAAATTGACAAAGTATATCAGCAGTTCCCCTCGACACCTAAAATATACAGACTTTATATTACTTTGAGTAAAATGTCATTTTCGTAAAAACATCAATGAAGACCAGATCTATATGTAAAAACATCCAATTATGAAGACCAGATCTATACATAAAAACGTGCAAGTATGAAGACCAAATCTATATGTTTCAAATGGTTCAGCCTACTTACCATGTATGAAGACCAAATCACAGTTAGAACAGAGCTTTCCTTACGGTCACTGAAAAAAACACAAACACAGATACATAAAAGAAAACCACAAATCAATACTCCGGATCTGATACGAGAAGCATCATCCGGTTTACTGAAATAAAAATTTTCTCGCAAACAGGAAATGAAATCAACAGCAATAAGCATATATCAACAGTATTAGCGTGTTGAAGATCTGATGATCGACTTTGAGCCTTAGGGTTTTTACAAACAGGAATTTAGGGCTAACTTCTTACAGCGTATTAGCGTATTGAAGATCTGCTTCAAGAATTTTGAGACAATCCTTGAAAGATTATCTGCTTCAAGACCTGCTTCATCAACCGCCGTCACACACACAAAAAACCCCAACCGAAAACCCTTGAAATCAAACCGCCGGTTGATTTCGCATTCTCGATTCGATTGTTTGTTGTTAGAGAGTTCTGGATGATTCAACATGCCCAGATCTAGAACCAGGTTTGAGAGACAGAGAGAAGAAAGGGAAAGAACGCGGTGGGTTTGAATTTTGAAATGAGATTTTCTGTTTTTGTTGGCCCGCTCAGGGTTTAAATTTTAAAGTTGTCAAATTAATTAAATATGAAATAAATGAAGTATGAAGTAATAAAATTATGATGATGTAATAATTAGATAAGAAAATCCTAGTTGGCATAGCTAAGAGGTTGACACCTAAGCTTTTCTTATGTCAGCCTCTAAGCTCCTTTTATAGTATAGTAAGATATAATGTATTCAAACATCACAAAAAAATCAATATACTTTTTAATTCGAAAGAAAATGTCATGCAAGCCATTTTTTAAATTAAAATCTTTTTTTTTAATAACCACTTGAGAAACTCTAATTGTTACCCTCTTAAAATAGTAAAATTTTGCTGAAGTTGTATTCAAAGTTTATAAAAGTGCTCGTCTAGAAAATTATTTTGATCTAATAAGATAGACATGTAACTAAAACGGTTAAAAATAATTATATAATGTCCGTATAATGAAAGGAGTCTACATAACATCTACCTCAAGAGTAAAAGCCGTCTACGTAACCTTCACATGTGTAATTGAAGGGGTATGGTTCCAAAAAGTTGCGCAGACCAATCAGGTCACGCGCAGGACCATACTCCTTATACATTAATCTGACTAATCTACAGACCGGCGCGGATTACTTGGTCAAAGCCCAAGCCGCTCACGAGATCCAAGCAGGATCTAAGGTCAGATTCCACATCTAGCATCCTGAATGAAAGCCCTCAACCCCTAACCCTTGCGCCGGCTGATCGGACACATGCCAATAGCCGCGCGCGGGTAGCGGCGCAGGTTTATTCCAGGAAGCATGAAAGGTACGAGTGGCAGAAAAGCGAGCCAATCAGCGTCCAACAGGCTGTATTCTATCGTGCTCCACGATTTGATCCTTTTAACAGACCATTAATTCAATAAATTTAAAACTAGTTAATTCTAAAACAAATGAAAATTACTCCAGAGTAATTTAAAAGTACCTAAAGCTTTCAATAAAGTTAAAACTAGTTTCTTCTTGATATTTTATTGCCTTGGCTGAATGGACTTATGAACATGTGGGATCTGTGGTAAGTAAAGCTTTCAATTTATGTATTTATTTCATTGTTTTTTGGTTGAATTTGTTTAGGGTGACTAGAGAGGTTGACTATGACGGAGGGTGGGGGCGAGATGGTGACGGGGTTGGACGGTTAGTTATTTATAGATATTTTTTAAATAAATGTGAATAATGTACTTTTTTACTAATCATGTTAAAACTAAAGTGATTATACTTCAAGGATCAAAAGTGTTACGATAACAAATAGTAAAAAACTAAATGCATACTTTTTCAAATAGGGGAATTTCAAATTAAAACCACTTTTATTGTGAAAACTCAAAAACTAACTAAAAAAAGCCTAAAAAACACACCAATTTTTTTTTTACAATTTTTTTATTAAAAATTGCTATTTTATATATATAAAAAAAATTTCAAAAAAATTTGTAGTACACATGTGTAGCATTACACATGTGCACTACAAAAAAATATTTATTTTTTTTGAATTTTTTTTATATATATAAAAAATAGCGAAAATTGGTATGTAAAAAAAATTGGTATGTTTTTTTTGCTTTTTAATTAGTTTTCGAGTTTTCGCGATAACTAGTGGTTTTCATTTGAACCTTCCCCACTGGTTAAACATGAAGCTTTTACTTAGTAGAGTTAGGTTTGCGTAATTCACTCTATTATAAATTATAAATTTGCAACAACTTTAGGCTTATACCTGTTGTACTGTTTGCATAAAGAGAGTTTTGTGCACATCTTTGGTTAGGTTACGTGTACATTGTCTAAAGAAGACGCGTGTGTTTGTGCTGTCATTTTCTTCCCCCTTTGTAACCCACATAACCGCCGGCTCTCCAGTCATCGCTCACCACCACCGTTCTGCCCCAAATCGACGTTGGCGACCTAACACTACAACACCACAAGGCAAGCGTTGGTTTTTGTCAGGCAAATTAGGGCTCCAACAGGTATGTTTAGCTTAATCGTAGTGTTCATTCGTTGGAATTCTTGTTGATTTCGTGATGGTGGGTATGCTTACAGTAAGAAGATGGAGGCGGTGCGAGGAACCCGTTTAACACCGGCAAGAATTTTGGTAAGCCTAGCTTCTATTGTATGTTTCTTTTTCATTTAGATCGGTTTTCATTGTTTCTGTTTAAGCTATTTTTTGTGTTACAAAACTCCGGTGACCGATTGGTTGTTGTTATGTAAGTTCGATGTGTTGTTTGCTATGTTCCTCCTTGTCGTTTGTGTAGAAGTTAATAACATTTTTCTGTTCATGAAAGAAACAATCTTAGTTTGTTTCATTGGCAGTGCATGATTTTGATTGGACAATTTTGTTGCTCCCTGCTCACAGTTTATCTCATGGTTACTGGGCATATATTTTGATGGATCACATATATGTGATTTTTTTTTTTTACTTTTGGTTGATGATGTTTGATTTCAGTAAATTATTAAAAGAATAAATTAAAATAAATGAGAACTAATTTTAGTGTGATCTTCCATAAGTCTACTTATGGCTGACTAAGTGCATCAACAATAGTCTATTTTGAGGGAATTTTTTAGAGCCGCATCCGTGTACAAGGATGGGTTCAGATGAGTTTTGTCATCGAGTGAGGAGATGGTGTTTTTAGTTGGTTTATCGGTTTTGAAAGGCTGCTTACATGGCCACATTTTAGAGGCGCGATTGAATAATACCAAAAAATATTACCCAGAAGATTGGCCACATACCCTATAGTTGTTTGGATCTCAAATGAAGTTAAGCATTCACCAACTTAATGGAGTTAGATTGGTCACTTATAAGGTATCATAAATACTTTTCACCAACCAAAAATGTTTATCAACTGTTGAAAAATTAAAAAAAGGAAAGGCTATTTATTTTCACAATTTCTACATAACAAAACTACTATGTATTTAATGTTCAGTAGGGATTTATGATTTAGAGTAATCATGTATATTTTTTTATTTTAGAGGTGACAAGGTAGCATGTCGGGCACGTTGTGTACGGGTAAATTTTGTTGTGGGTCGGGTTGGGTCAGGTCACAAGCATTGTTAGTCAACATTTTTGTTACACTAATAATCTCATTATTGCAACAAGTTGATTCTGGAGGTTGTATGCAGTAGAAATACCTTTCGAGTGACTCTCAACAGATCTCCTTTTAAGCTACTTTTTTTTTCTAATTTTAACCCGTTAGTAAAAGCATAAGCGGAATCAACCGATTTGTAATTGAATGTGTTAAAATTTGCCACCGTAGTTAATTATGTTGATGTTTATGAAAAACCATAAGTCGGGCTTTTTATGGGTTAAACACGAGGTGTTAATTATGCAAATCAAGCATCTGATGTTCTGAAACAAATGAACTTAGAAACACACTTATTAAGTTTTGTTTTTGTTGCAGTGTTGGCTAACTTTAAGTTCCTTTAAAAGGTTGGGGGTGGATAGGCAGGTGTTGCTTTCATGATATAGATGTTGCCGATGGTCAAAGATTGAAGGTAACTTGACCAGACTTATCATCTTAATATTTAATACTGTTTGATCATAGATAAAAAAACGTATTCATGTGTACTTGGGTCTTTTTTTACTTTTTTTAGTTTGGCATCTACTGGATCCACAAAGAGTTGCATGATATGAAATCTCTATACAAGTGACACCACGCTGCTCATCATATCTACAATACCCTTTCCCCTTTTGCTGGTTGGAACCCTTTTTTTTCTTTTCTTTTCTTTGTTTTTAAACAAGAAAAATTCAAGATATGGATATTCAATCATGGTTATGCTTTTTTTAATCAGGATTGGCATTCCACTTTATAGACGGGATACTACCACATGTAATTGCTCTGTTTCTTGTCCCAACACATTTCGTGATTGCATTCATGGAAGTTGTAACCAGTAATGGTGCAGGGTGTTGGAAGACGAGGCCAAGAATACACAATAATAAACTGATTTTGGAATTTAAAAAAATATTCAGTGATGGGTGTTAAGAATGAAGTTACTCGCGAACTCCATCTCCACCTCGACGTCACGGACCATAGTCATAGTTATAAGGGTCACAACTACAGGTTACTTCTACTAAAAATTTTTCCCTTTCAATTTATTGTTTATATATGCCTTTAATTTAACCACTGAAACTTGGAATAAAACTATTGATCTGAATTTCTTGCATAGTATCTTTTTTAATTATATGTGAATCAACATTTAACGTATATTTAAGTTAAAATAAATATGCCTAAACCCATTGGCAAATCAAATATTTCTCTTTACAATATACGTATTACCTCTAATAGAGGTTATTAACAGAAGTCATGAGGACACATTTCAGCATTTGAAACGGTTTAGCTTGGCCTATCCTTTAATGTGAGTCGCACTATTTTTTTATATGAATTAGTCCATCCATTTTTGTTAATATTGATGTAACTAGAATGTGTGGTGTTGCCTAGAACATGTCGAGTTGACTGTATGTTATCAAAGAATGTGATTTAAATCAACCTCATGACCATTTTGTTACTAAAATTATTGTGTATATCAGTATTTTTCATCAAGACTTTGCATATAACAGACATGACTTTTTTATGAGTGTTATTTTCTCAATTTAAAGGTCTACCGTGACACTAAACTTTTTTTTATGTACATATTTTGCTATGATATTCCAGGTGGTATTTAGCGTACTAACCCAGCAGTGATATGCCTCTCCTGAACCAGAACAAGATGACAATGAGACACTAACTTGAAGTTTAAAAAGGCTACAACGTTCGTGTTTATCATATTTAATGCGGTTATGTATTATATTGATTTGTGTTTCTTCCTTAATCGCCCGCGCCGCAACGCGGGCGGATCTATCTTCTAGTTACTTTTTAATTCGAAAGAAAATGTCATGCAAACCATTTTTTAAATTAAAATATTTTTTTAAAAATAACCACTTGAGAAACTCTAATTGTTACCCTCTTAAAATATGGGGTTGTAAACGAACCGAACGAACACGAACAAGGCCATGTTCGTGTTCGTTCGTTAATGAAATTAACATGTTCGCGAACTGTTCACGAACGCATACCGAACATAAGTTTATGTTCATGTTCGTTTGTGAAGGAAATTCAGTTGTTCACGAACAGTTCGTGAACACTGGTCTCGAATAAAACGAACGCAAGCAAATAAAAACGAACGCAAACGAACATTTAACTTGAAAATAAAAAAATAATAAAAACATTGGTATCCTTAAACATTGGGTATAAGTAGTTAAATACAACTATCAAATGGTAAATCAAAACACAACTAGTCTACTACACCATCAAACGATGAATCAAATTTAACTAACTTAGAGCATTCACAATGGATCCTCTATATGTATGTGAGTGTAACCTCTATATTTGTGAGAGTGGTTGTAAATTGTTGTGAGTGGAGGAGAGAGAAAAAACAGAAAAAGTTACTGTTCATCAGTAAAAAATTGGAGAAGATACTGTTCACCTCTATAATTTTGTAATATTTTTGAAAGTGGTTCTGAGTGGAGGAGAAAGAAAAGGTAATGGTAAAAGTATAAAAAAATATAATTGAAAAGAAGAGAGAAAATGTAGTGTTTTTTAGTGCAATTATAAAGATGGAGTAAGAGATTTGATTGTGAATTCTCTTAGACATAATTATCCCTAAAAATGTCTTAGAATATCCAAATTTTAGCTAACTAAGAAAAAAATAGGGTTTCAAGTTTTCAATATGCTTAGATAAGAGGTTTATTGTTTATTATTTTTTTAATATAATCAAACGAACACGAACGAACGTAACCAAACATATTACCGAACGTTCACGAACGCAGTTGAACGAACGAGACCACTGTTCGTGTTCGTTCGCTAAGCTAACCGAACGAAATTATTTGTTCGTGTTCGTTCGTTAAGCTAATCGAACGAACATAAACGAACTTCCCGCCAAACGGTTCACGAACTGTTCGCTGAACATTCGGTTCGTTTACAGACCTCTTAAAATAGTAAAATTTTGCTGAAGTTGTATTTAAAGTTTATAAAAGTGCTCGTATAGAAAATTATTTTAATCTAATAAGATAGACATGTAACTAAAACGGTGAAGAGGTATGGTCCCAATTCCATACACACATGGCAGAGATCACACCACTTTTTTAGTCCGACATGGCGCCTACATCAGCAAGTAAATCCAGAAGGTTCTAGAAACTTCTGGAAGGCGTCAAGGTGGGACCAAAGATGATCCTTCCGACAGAAAGGACGGCACGTGTCACCATAAACCGGGCGCCATGTAGACATGCGACAAATCTGGGGGCAGATCGACAACAGATGTACAATTTCTCCAGCATGGACGAATGTCGGCGCGCCACGTGGACCACTATCCTGACCACAGCAGAGGAGACCAAGAGGATATTCTCCTTGGTCGGACAGCTGGCGTCCGATAACAGCTGGCAAGGTCGCTCCTCCCTCCTTCACCCTCCGGCTATAAATATGACCCTTAATCATTCAGGTTATTCATTCTGTTCACCTTGCATTTCGCCCCTAACACACACTCTTTATTCCTCAAAACAGTACTTATTCTCACGCCGGAGCCCGGTTAAGAGGGAAACCCCCATATTCCCCTCTTAACGAGCTAACGGTTTGCTGTTTTTGCAGGATTCCAGTCACAAGTGAGTAGAGAAGGAGATTAAACCCACGTAAGAGACAATCCAGCTAGTTAACCATCGGTGTTAACCAGTGTTTCATCATTGGCGCCCACCGCATTTTTTGCAAACCATTTTCATCTCCTTTTTTCTTCAAAAATGACTGAACCAAACCCTTCACCTCACATAGATGGAGAAATCTCTTCCTTTGAACTGATTTCGGACACCGCACACGTCCACCGGTATCAAGGGAACGAGACTATCCGAGAAGGGCAAGTAAACAATGAGATACCTGATATCTTTGGGAGCACTTCCAGAGTTATCCATCAAAGAACGAACGGAGCCACTTTGCAATCTCCTCTCGGGGTAGTTAACCAAGCACCTCCGGAAGTTTCAACACCAAACCATAGGGCTGGTCCTTCAGCACCATCGGGCCAAACGCAGTTGAACTTCTCAGCACTCTTAGGGCTACCTGAAGGAGAAACTCTGGCCTCCTGGTACACCAAACAGACAACACCTCTGAATCTTGTCTATGCGCAGTTAAACGCACAGCAAGCTCTGCTCCAAGCGCAAGCAAATCAGTCCGCTTTCGTTACCCCACCGCAAAGAGCACCGAACGCTCATATCCCTCAACAGATGCATGTGCGAAACCAACAACCTGATAAAACACCCAACATCAGAAGGCAAAGTGTGAACGACACAAGTGACACGTATGGTGAAACGGAAAGCAATTATGTGCAATACACTCATCAGCAGAAAAAGCCAGTCCACAGTCGTTTAGGGCCGCGCAATATAAACGACGAATGGGATAGCTACAATGAAGAATATGACACGACGTATAAGAGAGAAAGCACGGTATTTAGCAGGTTACCACCAGAACACAAGGTGTACAAACCCCACAAGCGCGCGGGGTACAATCTAAATGCAGAACATGACTACTCGTTGAGCTATCGCCCAGAAGGCATAGCTGAAAAGTCTAAGTTCATCAGAGAGATCGCAATAGCCGATATCGATAAGACAAAACTGCCACACAATGTGGGTAAATACAATGGCTTAACAGACCCAGACGACCACCTCCAAGTCTTCAACGGCGCAGGGTTAACAGGTGGTTGGACATTACCAACTTGGTGTCATCTTTTCGCACAAACCTTCGTCGGCGCAGCGCGCGTCTGGTTCGACAGACTGCCAGCAGGAAGAATTAAATCATGGATCGATTTTCGAGACAAGTTCCTCGCACACTTCTCCCAGCAACGAAGGCACACTAGAGATCCAGCAGATCTCTATACTTATAAATCAAAATGATTTACACTTGGCTTAGTTTCATCTCTCCTTTTTTAAGTTTCTCCTAATTGATTTAATTATAAGCTGCCACGTAAGATTATTGTACACGTGTCGTTATTTGTTATTCTCCTCTAATTCTTCTCCTCCCAAATCATCTCAAATCAGGTTTTAGAGAAACCTCCGTGCCCTTCGCAAACTATCATCCGCCGACATGAAGAAAATCCTCCCACCCACCGTATTCGATCTTATCATTATCAACGCATCCTCGCACCCTTATTTTCTCATGATGATGATTAGAAGATTCTGATGTATTCGATCTTAAAAAGATCAATACCAACGCATCCTCCCACCCTTATTTTTCATGATGATGATGAATCGGAGATTCGGATTGTACAGATGAGTTCAGCTTGCCTATATTCTTGTATGCTTTGTATTTTTTGTCAATAATATTAGGGGTTTAATCGATGAATGTTTGCGATAGGGATCCCTTACAAGTTAAGTCAATTTTTTTTCAAGAAAATTAGGGGTTTGATCGATGAATATTAGGATTTTAATCGAAGAATATTGCATGGTCCTTTTTATGTTTAATGTTGAGATTCTGAATATTATTCTTATCTTGATCATCGTTATGTAGTCATTGTTTTGTTAAGTTGGTTGCTTGATATGTGTAGGGTCATATGAGACAATGTTAATAATTTTTGAACGGTAGTTGTTCACATGCAGAAAATAATACCTTTTGATGAAATTACTTCAGTAAAAAAAGTGCAAAGATTTCAGGAATATGCCCTACAGCCATAGAACTAATAGCTTCAGAAAAAAGTTCCCTTTATAGTTGATCGTTCTCTATTTGGAAATTTAACATGATGTATTCATTATGTATTGACATCTTAGGTTCTTAACTTGCTTTAATTATGCATTAACATTACATGATGTATTGACATCTTAGGTTCTTAACTTACTTTTATTCTGCAGTACTTCTTTACGTCGTTCTTAACGCGTGATGAAGCCTTTAAGCTTATTAACAATGGTTGGGTGGAACATGGAATGGAAGTCAATCACCATCACCAACTGCCTGTTTGAAAGAATTGCGTCAAAATGTAATTAGCTCTTCAACTCTTTATCTGTAATCACATCGATACATCCTGAACCAAAAACACCCATAATGTCACATAAATTGGAACTTTCGTATTGTCAATTTATCACTTAAAGTTCTCGCTTTTTATGTGAATTTCATGCCACATAACGAGGCTCGGGCCTCTGGCTTCTGTAGAGCGGAAAGCAATCACCGGCCAGAGTGCCCTCGAAGCTAAAGCCCACCTGTCAGAAGCTTGTATGTTTAAGGCAAATAGATTAACGGATCCGGAATCAACGCATTTGCCACCGTCCATCGGGTTGGTCATCTTCTTTATTCCTTATATACTTATATATACATATATATATATCGGTTCTTGCAGACACACGTGATTATACTGGAGTGTTTAATGCATATGGCTAATTGTGATTATGATAATGATGGCAACGTTGAAATCTCACAAAAAGGTGTACTAGATGCTGGATGATTCTGGTCATCTTAAAGTTGCAGACTTTGGAGTGTCCGCGAGTTACTAAAAGGAACAAATGCAGCCAAACATAAAAAGCCTAGCAACCATCATGATACTAACTGTAAGTGTTGTTTGCACTCATCAAAATGCAGAAACTATTGTTTCTATCATTTAATATTATAAAGGGAAAATGAAATAATGGATTTTATTATTACGCACTTTCCCTAAATCAGTGCAGTGTAAAATGTGAGACTATTCAGTAAGCACCATGTACTACACCCCTTAACATTTGGCAACTTGCTCAAGCCAACGAGGATATCATCACTTTTGTCCAAGATTTCAGTTAGGTTTAGTTTTTTATACAATCTAGGTTCATTTTTTTGTTTTTTTTTTTTCTAAATTTTACCTTTTTAAAGTTTAATATACATCGTAGGTACTGGGTACATAATTAAGAACTTAAATGTAATCTTTGTTTGGTAATGTTCTTTGTGCAGGTTTTCCGAAGGAGAACCTCAACTTGTTGGCCATACATGAAGAGATAACCAATATATAATTCGTTTATAAACGATGAAGTTTACGTACATAAGTAAACTATAAGTTGTATTGTGTTTCAATCTTATAGAAGTGGGGATAAGTATCGGGTTTGAGATCTGTCTTCCACGGAAAAAGAAACATGTATAGATTTTTTTCGTGTTTTCTAGAGAAAGAAAGATATATTTACATACATTTTTCGCAAGCATATGAATTTCTAACTTTCTATGAACTGTAGAGAGGTACATGTGAATTACAATTACTGTTACATTTGTTCTATTTGTAAGTATTAGTTGTAATTACAATTTTGTATTTTAGTTAATCCTTGTAGTTTTATTCAAAACAACTATTAACATAACATATTATATCAACCCGTGTATCACACGGGTAACTAACCTAGTTGCTTAAATATATGGAGAAAAGATCATGAAAGCATAGAAGATTTCATTACCAGATATAACAAAGAATGTCTGGAAATCGGAGATGTAGGTGAAAAAATGATGCGCGCACACTTCATGAGGGCAGTAAAGTGTGATGACCTGATCAAGCGGTTGAAAGGAAGAGATGGAGGCCCTAAAGATTGGGACACCTTCATCGAGGCAACAAAGACGATTGCGGGCCCTGATAAACAATTGACCGGCAATGACAGCCGTCAATACAATTACAACCAAAATGATCGGTGCAACAGGAAAGGCAAAGGCCAATCGTGGAAAACATCTGCCTACAAAGAAAGAAGCCCGATAAGAGAAGATGCGCGCAACACAATCAACCAGATCAGCCATCGCAAAGAGGTTAAGAGAGAAAACAGGGAAAAACAGTGGACACCCTTGACAAAAACCCCTTCCGAGGTCCTGTCAACCGAGAACCACCAGTTCAAACCTCCTCTACAGATGCGAAACAAAAGGGGCCAAGACCCAAATCTTTTTTGCGAGTTCCACAAAGACACAGGTCACATGACCGATGACTGTTTTAGCTTAAAACAGGAGATTGAAAGAGCTTTGAAAGATGGAAAGCTCACTCATGTGATAAAATGGGGAAAGCGTGATAATTGCCAAATTCAAAGAAGGGAAGAAGGCCGAGACAACAAAAATCTTCGGAAGCTAGAAACTCACATGATCCGAGGGGGTCCACGAAGGCCGCTAAAGAACTATAACAAGCGCACCCAAGACGACTCTTGGCGAGAAAAACAAGTTGTTTTCCCTGTGGTGACAGGAGGCCCAAGGGAGCGAAGACCCATAGTCATTTCTGGCGTGATCGGTCATTACCAGACTGACTACATTTTCATTGATCTAGGAAGCACCACAGATATCATCTACGAACAATGTTTTAATCAATTCGACCAGGAGAATAAAGCGCGCTTAGAACCGGTAGATTACCCACTAACCGGATTCTGTAACGAATCCGTTATTCTCCTCGGTCAGATATCGTTCTCGGTGCTACTCTCGGATGGGAGGAACTCAAGAACAGAAGAAGTCACATTCATGGTGTTGCTAGAAAACTCAAGACATGATATCCTTCTGGGAAGAGAGTCCAAGGGAGACTTCAGCATGATTTGTTCAGGGCCACATTCAGCCGTCGGGTTCCCAACAGAGACTGGGATAACAATAATTTACGCAAGCAAAGAAGTCCTCCCGACTGATGAAATCAGACCGGCAAAAACAAGCAAATCCACACCGCGCGCAGAAGCCGAAAAATGGATACTGAACAACAAATATCCAGAACAAATGGTCACCTTGGGCCCAACAATGTCAGATCTCACGCGCGCGGCGCTAAAAAAATTACTATTTGAAAGCATGGACGTGTTCGCCTGGACACCGGCCGATATGGTTAGTGTTCCACGGCACATAGCAGAGCACATACTGAATGTTTCTGAAAACGCTAAACCTGTGGTACATACAAAACGTCATTTGAGAGACATAAAGCACGATGCCATGCAGGAACAAATCACCGAATTGCTAAACGCTGGTATCATCAGAGAAGTTCGTTACCAAACCTGGGTAGCCAGCCCAGTGATGGTCCCCAAAGGAAATGGTGGCTGGCGAATGTGCGCGGATTATAAAGATTTGAACAAAGCATGCCCGCGCGACTGTTATGCTTTACCAGAAATTGATGAAAAAATCGATTCATTGGCGTCGTTCAGGTGGAAATGCTTCCTTGATTGTTATAAAGGATACCACCAGGTGCAAATGGCCATACAAGATGAAGACAAGACTGCATTCCGCACACCAACAG
This sequence comes from Helianthus tuberosus, assembly GCA_030545235.1. NCBI lineage: Eukaryota > Viridiplantae > Streptophyta > Magnoliopsida > Asterales > Asteraceae > Helianthus > Helianthus tuberosus. Next base: position 147,092,173 of record CM060411.1, on the reverse strand, counting down.
GGTTGTGTTGTTATACAAAAATTCCCTTTGGTCTAAAGAATGCAGGTGCAACTTATCAGAGATTAATGAACGAAACATTCAGTGACACAATCGGCAAATACATCGAGGTATACATGGACGATTTGGTCATAATGAGCAAGGAACAGAGTATGATGTTGGTGAACATCCAAAAAACATTCGATACGTTGTGCGGAGTGAACATTAAACTGAACCCAGGAAAATGTTCCTTCGGAATGGAAGAAGGGAAGTTCCTAGGCTTCATCGTCACAAAGGATGGGTCCAAGGTCAACCCAGAAAAAGTTCAGGCGATAGAACGGATGCCTTCACCATCGACGATAAAGGAAATGCAGAAGTTGGCCGGAGTGTTAGCAGCACTCAACCATTTCCTTGCCAATCATGCAGCAAAATCTTTCCCACTTATCAAAACACTCCGCAACTGTGTGAAGAAAAATCAATTCCAGTGGACGCCTGAAGCTGAGCACGCTTTCCGAGAAATGAAAGATTGCCTCATACAATTACCAACACTGACTGCACCAATGAAGGGCGAACCGCTGGTCATGTACCTTTCAGCATCAGAAAAAGCAGTAGGAGCAGTTCTGCTCTTGGATCGACAAGGCGTACAAACGGCGGTGTACTACATGTCCCGTACCCTGAACGACCCAGAAACGAGGTATGCCATAATGGAGAAGATGCTCCTCGCATTGATTCACGTGTCAAGACGATTGCGCAGGTACTTCGCCAACCACGTCATTCATGTCTTAACGAATTACAACATCGGCAACATCCTCGCAAGATCGGAGATATCAGGAAGATTGGCAAAATGGGCCATAGAACTGGGAGGCCACAATGTGGTTTTCAAGCCAAGGCCAGCAATCAAAGGCCAAGTATTGGCAGACTTCCTGACAGAGATACCAGACGACAAAGACAGAGAGTGCAAGGCAATGGAAAGAGCTGAAAGGCAACATTCGAAAGAACCATGGCTACTGTATACAGATGGCGCGTCTAACGAGGATGGCACAGGCATAGGACTTAGATTGGTAAGTCTAGAAAAACATGAATTCACATACGCCATCCGGTTAGACTTCAAGAGCACAAATAATGAAGCCGAATATGAAGCTTTTCTCGCTGGTTTGAGGTTAGCAATCAAGATGGGAGTCAAACACATAGAGGCGCATGTGGACTCCATGCTAGTAGCAGGGCAGATCAATGGCCAGTACGACGCCAAAGGAGATGTGATGGCGCTATACCTAGACCATGCAAAAACATTGCTACAGAACTTCAATTCCTACAAGGTGCTCCACATTAACCAGAGCGAGAATAAACCAACAGATGCACTAAGCAAACTCGCATCCACCAGCTTCCAGCACCTGGCCAAGGACGTGCGCATTGAAGTTCTAAGCAACCCATCGGTACCGCTAAGGTAAGTGAGCGTCATCCAACTGGGAACGACGTCTTGGATGACTTTGATCATCATGTATCTACAGTCCCGAATACTACCCAAAAACAAAGCTGAAGCAAGGAAAATACAGTATAAGTCCGAACACTACCAAATGGCTGACGGCATTCTGTACCGAAAATTGTACCTCGGACCATTACTGAGATGTGTCGATCCAGAAGACACGAATTATTTGATCTGCGAAGTACATGAGGGTATCTGTGGCATTCATGTTGGACCCAGAATGGTGGTAGCGAAGGTAATGAACGTGGGTTATTACTGGCTCGGAATGCATCTAGATACAGTCAAGGTTTTGAGAAGATGCAGCGGTTGTCAGAGACATGCCCCAAAAATGATGCGCCCAAAGAATGAGCTGGTCCCCGTAACAACGGCAAGGCCGTTCCAGCAATGGGGGATAGATATGGTTGGTCCTTTTCCAGAATCCCCAGGAGCAGTGAAGTTTATCATAGTTGCAGTAGACTATTTCACGAACTGGGTGGAAGCAAAGGCGTTGGCATCAACCATATCCACTGTGGTGTGAAGATTCATCTGGGAATAAATAATTTGTCTTTTCGGGCTGCCTTTGAGAATCATAACTGATAACGGAACAAATTTTGCGGCTGAAGACCTCCAAAATTGGTTCAAGGAGCTAAACATAGAACACACCTTTTCCTCAGTAGCACACCCGCAAGGAAATGGTCAGGTTGAAGTAGTGAACAAGAGTATCGTGGACGGTATCAAGGCACGATTGGGAACACAACGAAGAGGTTGGGTTGACGAGTTACCCAATATACTGTGGGCCCATAGGACGATGCCAAAGACAAGTAACGGGGAAACACCGTTCAGTCTAGTCTATGGGTCCGAAGCCGTGATACTGGGAGAGATTGGCCTGCCATCTCCAAGGATGCTCTCCATGAACATGATCAACAATGAGGAAGAAAGAAGGTTGGATCTGGACCTTCTAGAAGAAAGGAGAGAAATGGCAGCGATTAACGAGGGAAAATATAAAACCAAGCTGGAAAAATACTATAATAGTAAGGTCAGAATTTGCACTTTCAACCCCGATGACTATGTTTTGAGAGACAATGAGGCGTCCAACGCCGAAAGACCGGGAAAACTAGCTCCCAGGTGGGAGGGACCTTATGTCATAGATAAAGTTCTCGGGAAAGGAGCGTACAAGCTACGCACACTTGAAAACAAAGAAGTCCCCAGAACTTGGAATGCCCAGTAACTCAGAAAATGTTATATGTAGACGGTTATAAGTCTTATTTTCTCTTGTAATGAATGGCCGTCGGCCCAACACAGTTAACTCTAATACAAGAAGTGTTGCTATCCTATCTTGTGTGAATTTCCGTCACAAATGCATATATTACTTTGGGCATACACGAAAACACTAATGGCTTAGACATAGGAAACGTTGTAGACCTCCAAGACTCGTCACAACTAAGTGCATAGCCGGGTCAAAAAACACAACCAAAGCCTATCACGCCAAACAACACTTCGTGCCCATCTATACACGAAAGCATCGTAAACACGGTAAAACAAACATTGTAAGACCAATAAAAGCTGAGCACAACCGGGTCAACACAATAACCTGTAAAATGATCACTTCGTATACACAAATCAAATTACACGCTTAACGACAGAAATCACGTTGTAAAGTTCTTCCAAGCATAACATAATACAGTGTCTAGCTAGGAAGACTAACACAGCCTAACCTGTCTCAGCCATCATTCATTCGTGATACCTAATCAAAGTAATTACACACGCACATATTGTGATGACAACAAATCCACGACAAGTAAAACTAGAAATCCACAGGTAACATAAAACAGATAAAGTGTACCAAAATACTAACAAACAGAGCAACAAGAAGTAAATTGTTTACAGAGCATAAGTGAAATTGTTCAAATAAAGTGTCAAACGATTACAAGGCTATCAAGCCCGTACACGGCACTCAGGCCGGGAACCTTCATTCCTGAGGGCTAGTACCAGCATCCCCGACTTCATGATAATCGTCTCCAAGAGCCTTCTTCAGTAACGCAATTCTGTCAGGTTTCCGAGACAATTTTCCCGTAGCCTTGGCGATAGCAAATTCAAGAGATTCGAACTCCTGTCGCTTCTCAGCATAGCGAGCAGCGCAGTCAGTTTTATACAAATCAAAGCTCTTCAACGCTTCCTTCGCCTCAGCAGCTGATCTTCCTTTAGCATAACCCTCTTTACGACCATGCGCATACGCAGCTTCACTGTGACAACCCTCGTAATTCCATGTATCCGTACAATTTATAAATAATAATTAAAGTGCTTGATGATTGTGCTAAATTATTTAACTGCTCCCTAATTACTGTGTTATACTTACATGTGCGTGTTAGCATACTAGTAGTATACAGAAAAGTTACTAAATAGCCCGGTATGTTTTCCTATGTGTTAGGAATAAATTGCGTTACAAAAATATATATGTAGGACACTTTACTGATTAATTAAGCACCTTAACAGAACAGTATCCGTCCGAACAACCAGACATTACCCGGGACACCAAATATTTGTCAAACACATTATTTAATTATTTTTGGCTAGTCATGATCCCCGTTTACCATAACACCCGCTAAATATCAAGTAACTAGTATATGTAAGTTATACTTGACAATTAACTAACCTTTGCAATTTAGTTACAAAACTTACATCAAGACCCCCCCCCCAAACCGATTTTGGTCTCCATGGACCCCACCATATTTTCACACCATACTTGCAAGATTGGTTTATATATTTGATGGGATTCTTGCTTGATCTAGTAACCAAAATTTTAGATTGGAAGATCTTATAAGCAATGTCCATACCCTTACCTTTCACTTCACTCATCTACACACTCCATCTCACCACTCTCTCTCTCTCTATTCGGTTCCCCCAAACCGAACCCACCCCTCTCTCTTCACATCTTCATCTTCCATTTTTACAAGCCCCTTTTTAAGCTTAGAAGGATTCAAGAAGGTAGCTACTAGTGGAGCTTCAAGAAGGGCTTTGTCTTGCTTGTTCTTCATCTTTTCTCATCAATAGATTCTACCCTAGCTATAAGCTAGTAGTAAGCTCTTTTTTAACCTTTGTTCATCTTATTTTATGGCTAACATTGTAGTATGATGCTTATGTTTACAACTAAAATGCAAGAACACTAAAAATATAAACATAAAGGTTACATGAAGTTTACTTGTATATGAAATGCTATTAGTTGATGTTGTCATGGGTATGTTGTTGGTTTAGGGTTGGTTAATACATATATGATGATTGATCGTCGAACTCTTGATAAATCCGTTGTTCGGACATGTGTTGATACAATATAGTAACATTTAAACTATAAAGAACATGCTGAATCACATTTCCAGCCGACTTCATCAGGCTGTAAACAGGTCATAAACTCAACGAAAAAGCGATATTTTGAATCTAGAATATGTTATTATGAAATACGGTTCTAATGGCACCGGAATCGTAATTTTTGGACTTCGTTTACTATATTTAAAGTGTTAATTTGTAACAGCAACTTAAGCTGAATTTTGACAGCAATAAATGGGTGTCATACTTTCAGTCATAACCTGAGTTTTGTGATGAATCGGACCATGAAATTTGTACAGTAGATGACAACCGATGCATTTGTAATTACCCCACTGGAATTTCGTAAATCAGACACTCGATGAATTTTTAATAAATTGTTCCGTGGACTGTGGTCAGAAATACATAAATCTAAGTTCAGTCCGGAAAATGAATTTTTATAAAATATTGGTGATGAATTGGATCCCGATATTTTTACACAATAAAATTTGGAACGTTTAAGACATTCGGTAAAAATTTGGGAATTTTTTGAATAAGTTAACTATTTTATTAAAATGTCCGAAAACAGCCGGTTTTGAATATTAATGCTGAAATGACATAAGTTGTAATTTGCGTATCTAAATGTCGAGTATGTTGTCTGTGAATGATATAACATGTTATATGTGTTATGTGCAATATCGTATGTTTGTTTATGAGTGGGGAATGGATGGGAAGTTTATATGGGCATAAATCGTTAAAGTGTGTACCTGTTATGTGGTAGAAGTAATGTGCAAATAAACCGTACATAGGATACGTGTTATGCATGGGAAACTGATTGTTATCCGTACCTTATTAGGACGTGATTGACCGACCTTGACTGTTAACTATATTTGAGAATCTAACCGAGCAAACCGAGGCGAGTTCACACTTTTCTACAAAGCATGGTAAATTCCCGGTGGGAATGGGAATGGGTACAGGAATAGGGATTCCTCGTCCTTCGAGACGTGTTCAGGAATGTAAATTCCTCGTCCTGTTGGGACGTGTTAGACTTACTGGACTAGAACTCTATCAGCGAAGTCCCTCCCTTTTTGTATCAACTTAATCGCCGAGGCTATGGCGAGCGTGTCATTAGTTAATAGCGCTATTAGGTTTAACAAACCTCACACCGTGCCAGTCGGACGGGCGTGTACTAATGGACTATGGCACGTCGGTGGTGATAGAACACCGACGCTAGGGCACAATTGATTTATTTTGTTAGTAGTCGATATGATAAACGAGTCTGGTAGTTTAAAATACTGGGGCAGCTCCCCACGGCCAAAGTGCCGGGCTGGATAGCCAGGTAAGGTGGACATGGGATGGTTAACAAATAAACGTTTTCGAACTATGGGGTAACCCCCACGGCAGGATAGCCGAATGAGATTAAACTATGTTTTTGGAAACAACTCTAAAATGGACAACCAACCGTGAACTCACTCAACTTTGTTGTTGACTCGTTAGTACATGCTTTGCAGGTCATTAGATGCTATGGAGCTTGCATATGGAGGTGGTCGTTGTGGGATGCGAACTGATATGTCCCGTACTTAATGAATAAACTTTATGAACTTATTAATCCTACGTTTTGGACTTTAAACTTATGAACTATGAACTTATGTTTTGAACTTATGTTTTATGCTTCCGCTGTTAACCTAAAATCAGTTTACTTCCTTTTGGTCACCAATCGTATTGTGTTTGGTTTTATTTACTTAATTATGTTGTTCAATATGATTGGTGGCTCGATCCTGGTCATGTCACGCCTCCAAGCGGTGATACCCCGCATGGTGGATTTTGGGGGTGTGACAGATTGGTATCAGAGCCATTGGTTATAGTGAACTTGGTTTTAAAAAGAGGAAAGCTTTTTGATAAAACCAGACTATAACCTGTACAGTGCTCAACGATCCACAACGACGCTTCGCTCCACGTGCAAGACTCGACACCATAAGTGGTATGATTTATGTTATATTGTCGGTTAGATAGTTCTCACTGTGCACTAGATAATGTGATAATTGCTGTTTGAACCATGTGTGCTTACTCTCTACTATCGTCCCACACTTACGCACTTTGCGACACCTCTCTTACGTGTGTTCCTTCGATGTGAAGATCATGAGTGGACGTCTCGACATGACCCAGGGTCAGCTGACGACCTTGATTAACGAACAGATTGCTGAAGCCTTAGCAACCCAATCAGGGAGTCAAACCATGCACATCCAACCCCGCATAGGCACTTTCAAGGCATTCTTGGAATGCAAACCTCCCACTTTCGATGGCACTGGAGGAGCAATCGACCTTCTACACTGGATCCAAAGAATCGAATATACATTCGAAGAAAGTGAAAGCCCTGCCAGCAAACGAGTAGAGTACGCTACTGTCATGTTGCAAGGGAAAGCGTATTCTTGGTGGAACGCACAAGTTCAGATGCTCGGGTTGGCAAACGCAAATGCCACCCTCTGGGGCGACTTCAAGGATTTGATTAAGGAAAAATTCTGCCACCTGGACGACATTCTGGAACTTGAAACAGAGTATTTTGGTTTGAAGATGGAAGGATCAGAAATTGAGGCGTACACAAAGAGGTCCAACGACTTGGCTGACTTATGTCCTAACTTGTCACGACCCATATCTTGACGTATCAAGCTATACCTCAGAGGCTTAGTCCTGGAGATCCAAGGGTCTGTAATTGAGGCCAGCCTTTCCACAATCCAGCAAGTCATTCGTTTGGCGCACCAACTCACCGATCAGGCGGTGGAAGAGGGCAAGCTGCCCAAGCGCATTAGCACCACTGCTACTGGTTCTCCCAGCAATGACAAGTGCAAGTGGGATGGAAATTCGGGCAGGGGTTCCACTCCATTTCAGTCCCAGTCCCAGCGGCGAAAGACAGATGAACACAGGAGCCCCAGTCAGCAGTTTTCTGGAAATCAAGGTCAGGGTGGATACAGGGGAAATCACCCTAAGTGCAATCGATGTACTTTGCACCACAGCGGGCCGTGCAACAAGGGTCTTTGTCAGAGATGTAACAAGCCTGGACATAAAGCAAGAGATTGCAGGAGCTCACGTCCTGTGAATCAGAATCGACAACAGCAGCCACAAGCTCCCCAGAACCAACAGCAACACCAGCAGGGTGATAAGGGATGCTTCCAGTGCGGTGCGGAAGATCATTTCAAGAGACACTGTCCACGGCTGAATCAGAATCAAAATCCGAGCAGCAACCAGGGCAATAGGAACAGTAGTGGAGACAATAAGGACAACCACAGGACTGGTGAGCATGAGTTCCTGAATGGACAAGAGGAAGAAAGAAACAACCCCAACGTTGTGGCGGGTAAGTTCCTACCAGACAATTTCTTTGTTTCTATCTTAGATTATTCGAGTGCCGATGTTAGATATGTGTTCCTAAGGATTAGTCAGGTGCTTAATCGTACCCCATTACCCTTAAAAACACAAAACATGATGTAGAACTAGCTAATGGTGAAAGTCTTAAGGGCACACACAGTTAAGGGTTGTAACCTCGTCTTAGCTGGTCAGACCTTCCCTATCGACCTCATTCCTATCATTCCGGGTAGTTTCGACGTTGTTATTGGGGCGGATTGGTTATCTCAACACCAAGCGGAAATTCTTTGCAACAAGAAGATTGTCCGTATCCCTCGTTCTGGTGAAGAACCTCTCATGATTCATGGCGACAAGGGTGGTGTTGTTCGTAGGCATTATCTCTTTCCTTAAGGCCCAGAAGTGTTTGCGAAAAGGCCACACTGCCATTCTAGCACTCGTTACTGACACATCAATGGAAGAGAAGAGAATTGAAGACATCCCTATTGTACGCGATTTTCCTGAGGTATTTCCTGAGGAATTACCTGGTCTTCCGCCTCATCGTCAAGTCGAGTTTCAAATCGAGCTAGCTCCTGGAGCAGCACCAATAGCTCGTGCTCCTTATCGCCTAGCTCCATCAGAACTTGAAGAACTGTCCACGCAATTACAAGAACTCTTGGAAAAGGGTTTCATACGTCCTAGCTCTTCGCCCTGGGGAGTTCCAGTCTTGTTTGTGATGAAGAAGGACGGTACTTTTAGAATGTGTATTGACTATCACGAACTTAACAAGGTGACCGTGAAGAATCGTTATCCTCTTCCACGTATTGACAACTTGTTCGACCAGCTGCAAGGGTCGAGTTTCTACTCCAAGATTGACCTGAGGTCAGGCTACCATCAACTGAGAGTCCGAGAGGAGGACGTCTCTAAAACAGCATTCAGAACTCGTTACGGCCATTACGAGTTTCTGGTTATGCCTTTCGGGTTGACGAATGCGCCAGCGGTATTCATGGATCTCATGAACCGAGTATGCAAACCTTACCTGGATAAGTTCATTATTGTTTCCATCAACGACATCCTGATCTATTCTAAGAGTCAGGAGGAACACGAGCAGCATCTACGACTTATGCTGGAACTTCTTCGAGCAGAGCAACTGTATGCCAAATTTTCGAAATGTGACTTCTGGCTTCGTGAAGTCCATTTTCTAGGCCACGTGGTAAACAAGGATGGGATTCATGTTGATCCATCTAAGGTTGACTCGATCAAGAACTGGCCTGCACCCCGCACACCAATAGAAATCCGCCAATTCTTGGGTCTGGCGGGCTACTACAGACGATTTATCAAGGATTTCTCAAGGATTGCGCAACCTCTCACTTCACTGACTCAGAAGGGTGTCATCTACCGTTGGGGAGATGCACAAGAGTCTGCATTTCAGCACTTAGAAGACAGACTTTGTAGCGCGCCTATCCTCTCATTTCCTGAAGGCACAAATGATTTTGTGGTTTATTGCGACGCTTCCATCCAAGGACTTGGTTGCGTGTTGATGCAACGTGACAAGGCCATTGCCTACGCATCACGCCAACTTAAAGTTCACGAAAGAAATTACACTACTCACGATCTAGAGCTGGGAACAGTTGTTTTCGCGCTTAAGATATGGAGACATTACCTGTACGGTACCAAGTGCACCATTTACACTGATCACAGGAGTCTCAAGCATATCTTCAAGCAAAAAGGAGTTAAACATGCGACAACATCGATGGGTCGAGCTCTTGAATGATTACGAATGCGAAATCAAGTACCATCCGGGCAAAGCCAATGTGGTGGCTGACGCCCTCAGTCGAAAGGATACCATACCTAAGCGTGTACGCGCGTTACAGCTTACCATCCAATCTAACCTTTCCACTCAGATTCGCGATGCTCAGGTTGAAGCGTTAAAAGCAGAGAACATCAGGGCTGAGTCCTTACGAGGATCGAGGCAGCCATTAGTACAAAAGGAAGACGGCGCCTACTATGTAAACGGGCGCATCTGGGTTCCACTTTATGGAAACCTACGCGAGCTTGTGATGGATGAAGCGCACAAGTCTCGTTATTCGGTACATCATGGTTCGGATAAGATGTACCATGATCTCAAGACTACATACTGGTAGCCTGGTATGAAAGCCCATATAGCAACCTACGTTAGCAAATGCTTGACCTGTGCGAGAGTCAAGACCGAATATCAGAAACCATCAGGCCTACTTCAACAACCAGAGAAACCAAAATGGAAATGGGAGCAAATTTCCATGGATTTCGTTACTGGCTTGCCTAGATCTCAACGCGGAAATGACACTATTTGGGTAATAGTGGATCGATTGACCAAGTCTGCACATTTTCTGGCTATCAAGGAAACCGACAAGTTTTCTACTTTAGCAGACATCTATCTAAAGGAAGTGGTATCAACGCACGGAGTGCCAACCTCCATCATCTCTGATCGTGACCCACGTTTTACTTCTGAACTGTGGCAAGCCATGCACAAGTCTTTTGGCTTACGCTTAGATATGAGCGCCGCTTATCACCCACAAATGGATGGGCAGTCAGAACGCACCATCCAAACCCTTGAAGACATGCTTAGGTCGTGTGTAATCGATTTTGGTAATGGCTGGGAAAAGCACCTCCCGCTAGTGGAGTTCTCATATAACAATAGCTACCACACCAGCATCCATGCCGCTCCGTTCGAGGCATTGTACGGACGCAAATGCCGATCACCTCTCTATTGGGCAGAAGTTGGTGACAGCCAAATCACTGGCCCAGAACTTGTGGTAGACACCACCGAGAGAATTGCTCAGATACGACAGCGAATGGCGGTAGCTCGTGACCGTCAGAAAAGCTATGCTGATAAGGGAAGAAAACCACTCGAGCTCCAGGTTGGGGATCGAGTGCTACTCAAAGTCTCACCTTGGAAAGGTGTAGTCCGCTTTGGCAAACGAGGCAAACTCAATCCGCGTTATGTCGGACCATTCGAGGTCACCGAGAAAATTGGCAAAGTCGCCTACAGGTTGAATCTACCTGAAGAACTCAGCGGAGTTCACAACGTATTCCATGTGTCGAATCTGAAGAAGTATCTGTCAGATGAGACCCTCATAGTTCCTCTCAAGGTACTCATAATCGACGACCAGCTGCGATTCGTCGAGGAACCAGTAGAGATTACGGATCGAGATGTTAAGATCCTCAAGCGTACCAGGATACCTCTGGTTCGAGTTCGTTGGAATGCTCGTCGTGGCCCAGAGTATACTTGGGAACGAGAAGACCAAATGAAACTCAAGTATCCCCAACTGTTTAAGAAAAACGCAACCACTAATGAGGCTGAAGCTACTGCAGAATTTCGGGATGAAATTCCAAATCAACGGGGGGATGATGTGACACCCCAGGAAAAGCCAGTAAACAACGCAACTTAACTAGCTTCCTCAGTAACCACGCGCTAAATTTCGGGACGAAATTCTCTTAACAGGGGGAGAATGTGACAACCCTCGTAATTCCATGTATCCGTACAATTTATAAATAATAATTAAAGTGCTTGATGATTGTGCTAAATTATTTAACTGCTCTCTGATTACTGTGTTATACTTACATGTGCGTGTTAGCATACTAGTAGTATACAGAAAAGTTACTAAATAGTCAGGTATGCTTTCCTATGTGTTAGGAATAAATTGCGTTACAAAAATATATATGTAGGACACTTTACTGATTAATTAAGCACCTTAACGGAACAGTATTCGACCGAACAACCGGACATTACCCGGGACACCAAATATTTGTCAAACACATTATTTAATTATTTTTGGCTAGTCATGATCCCCGTTTACCATAACACCCGCTAAATATCAAGTAACTAGTATATGTAAGTTATACTTGACAATTAACTAACCTTTGCAATTTAGTTACAAAACTTACATCAAGACCCCCCCCCCCCAACCGATTTTGGTCTCCATGGACCCCACCATAGTTTCACACCATACTTGCAAGATTGGTTTATATATTTGATGGGATTCCTGCTTGATCTAGTAACCAAAATTATAGATTGGAAGATCTTATAAGCAATGTCCATACCCTTACCTTTCACTTCACTCATCTACACACTCCATCTCACCACTCTCTCTCTCTCTATTCGGTTCCCCCAAACTGAACCCACCCCTCTCTCTTCACATCTTCATCTTCCATTTTTACAAGCCCCTTTTTAAGCTTAGAAGGATTCAAGAAGGTAGCTACTAGTGGAGCTTCAAGAAGGGCTTTGTCTTGCTTGTTCTTCATCTTTTCTCATCAATAGATTCTACCCTAGCTATAAGCTAGTAGTAAGCTCTTGTTTAACCTTTGTTCATCTTATTTTATGGCTAACATTGTAGTATGATGCTTATGTTTACAACTAAAATGCAAGAACACTAAAAATATAAACATAAAGGTTACATGAAGTTTACTTGTATATGAAATGCTATTAGTTGATGTTGTCATGGGTATGTTGTTGGTTTAGGGTTGGTTAATACATATATGATGATTGATCGTCGAACTCTTGATAAATCCGTTGTTCGGACATGTGTTGATACAATATAGTAACATTTAAACTATAAAGAACATGCTGAATCACATTTCCAGCCGACTTCATCAGGCTGTAAACAGGTCATAAACTCAACGAAAAACTGATATTTTGAATCTAGAATATGTTATTATGAAATACGGTTCTAATGGCACCGGAATTGTAATTTTTGGACTTCGTTTACTATTTTTAAAGTGTTAATTTGTAACAGAAACTTAAGCTGAATTTTGACAGCAATAAATGGGTGTCATACTTTCAGTCATAACCTGAGTTTTGTAATGAATCGGACCATGAAATTTGTACAGTAGATGACAACCGATGCATTTGTAATTACCCCACTGGAATTTCGTAAATCGGACACTCGATGAATTTTTAATAAATTGTTTCGTGGACTGTGGTCAGAAATACATAAATCTGAGTTCAGTCCGGAAAATGAATTTTTATAAAATATTGGTGATGAATTGGATCCCGATATTTTTACACAGTAAAATTTGGAACGTTTAAGACATTCGGTAAAAATTTGGGAATTTTTGGAATAAGTTAACTATTTTATTAAAATGTCCGAAAACAGCCGGTTTTGAATATTAATGCTGAAATGACATAAGATGTAATTTGCGTATCTAAATGTCGAGTATGTTGTCTGTGAATGATATAACATGTTATATGTGTTATGTGCAATATCGTATGTTTGTTTATGAGTGGGGAATGGATGAGAAGTTTATATGGGCATAAATCGTTAAAGTGTGTACCTGTTATGTGGTAGAAGTAATGTGCAAATAAACCGTACATAGGATACGTGTTATGCATGAGAAACTGATTGTTATCCGTACCTTATTAGGACGTGATTGACCGACCTTGCCTGTTAACTATATTTGAGAATCTAACCGAGCAAACCGAGGTGAGTTCACACTTTTCTACAAAGCATGGTAAATTCCCGGTGGGAATGGGAATGGGTACAGGAATAGGGATTCCTCATCCTTTGAGACGTGTTCAGGAAAGTAAATTCCTCGTCCTGTTGCGACGTGTTAGACTTACTGGACTAGAACTCTATCAGCGAAGTCCCTCCTTTTTTGTATCGACTTAATCGCCGAGGCTATGGCGAGCGGGTCATTAGTTAATAGCGCTATTAGGTTTAACAAACCTCACACCGTGCCAGTCGGACGGGCGTGTACTAATGGACTATGGCACGTCGGTGGTGATAGAACACCGACGCTAGGGCACAATTGATTTCTTTTGTTAGTAGTCGATATGATAAACGAGTCTGGTAGTTTAAAATACTGGGGCAGCTCCCCACGGCCAAAGTGCTGGGCTGGATAGCCAGGGAAGGTGGACATGGGATGGTTAACAAATAAACGTTTTCGAACTATGGGGTAACCCCCACGGCAGGATAGCCGAATGAGATTAAACTATGTTTTTGGAAACAACTCTAAAATGGACAACCAACCGTGAACTCACTCAACTTTGTTGTTGACTCGTTAGTACATGCTTTGCAGGTCATTAGATGCTATGGAGCTTGCATATGGAGGTGGTCGTTGTGGGATGCGAACTGATATGTCCCATACTTAATGAATAAACTTTATGAACTTATTAATCCTACGTTTTGGACTTTAAACTTATGAACTATGAACTTATGCTTTGAACTTATGTTTTATGCTTCCGCTGTTAACCTAAAATCGGTTTACTTCCTTTTGGTCACCAATCGTATTGTGTTTGGTTTTATTTACTTAATAATGTTGTTCAATATGATTGGTGGCTCGATCCTGGTCATGTCACGCCTCCAAGCGGTGATACCCCGCATGGTGGATTTTGGGGGTGTGACAGTCACCAAGTTCATACATATACTTGGCTAGCTCCTCAAACCCTGCGATACGTTCAGAAATCTGCAGAAGGTAATAGAAACATGAGAGAAGTAACAAAGATAAACTAAAAGCAAGCAACACAAAGAAAATTACCAGAGGCACTGCACGTGCAAGCAGCCACTTGCAATCAGCAGTGACTTCCACAACCAAGATTTCAGAAGCTTTGCTTTCAGCAACCTTCTCAGCAGCGAACTTCTCCAACTTGGCTATACGTTGGATGTATTCTTGCTCTCTCTTCTGATGCACGGCACGCTCTTCCTCGGCTTCATCACTGATCTTATGCTTCTCTTCTGACAACCTGATGCGTGTGAAGTGTTATATATATTAGGTGTATATTTTAAGCCCTTTTTTAACACTTATTTTAGCCAAGTTTTAAATTTATAAAACACGATATTTTACTAACACTAAACACACATGTGGGCAAGTGCACCCATCGTTGAGTGTAGTATAGCGTTGGTAAGATACCGAGGTCGTCCAATGACACAAGAGCTTTTAGTACCGGTTTATCCTCAACGTCTAACCAAAACAAAAATTTAGAAAAATGTTTTAAACTAAGAAAAATAAAACTAACTAAAATGCTGAAAATAAAAATAAAAATAAAAACAGATAGACAAGATGAATCACTTGGTTCCGACTCGTATCTAGTATAACCTTTGATTATTTCCGCACTTTTGCACATAATTAAGAGATTATCTTAGTTATTGTAGTAGGCCCCTCTTTTGAAGGTGACGTTACCCTCACCCCAGTAGTTTGAGTCAGCAGGGATACAATCCTAAAGGGGTGGATTATTGGAAGATAATGAATTAAGTTATTAATGCAGTATTGTGGTAGGCCCCGCTTTTGGCGGTGACGTTACCCTCGGCTAAGTAGTCTGAATCAGCAGGGATACAGTCCTAAATAGCCGGGTTATAGTATTAATAGTAGTTAACTTATGAGGGGGTCAAAGAGTTTGGACCCCCGCCATCCAATACCATGAAGTATTGAAGGAGGTCCTACTAAATTTGACCCAGGTCCATTGCAGGACCTCTAAACGCTGAACAATGGCAAGACCTTTACCAAACCATTCCCTTAACCCCCTACCAGGTAGCCAACATACCTCCATATAGACCGTGGAGATATGAATGGTGAAAATCCTTTATTTTATATAGACAGTAAAATAATGCCAAGACACCACGGACAAACGATAAGGAAAGATCACCTTCAACATAAGTAACTATTTATTAAAGTCATTAATACAAAACCAAATAAAAAGTGCAAAAGATTAGAAATAAAAAGTATTATACTAGACACTTTGTCTTCACCAAGTGATGTAAGAGACTTAGGCAAACATGGCCTTGATTGTCAAGAACTCTTACGATCAATCTTGGATCCCGAGACGACTCACACACTCTATGATGGACAATGGATGATGGTGGTGGATGATGGTGTTGTGATGGTGGTGGATGGTGGATGAAGTGTGAGAGAGGTGGTGTGCCAAGGGATGAGATGAAATGAATCCAAGCACTCCTATTTATAGGCTGAACAGAGAGCTGGACACGGCCCCGTGTCCGCTGGGCACGGCCCCGTGTCCGTCTGACACTCTCTCTCCTCATTAATTGTAATTCGCAATTACAATAAATGCGCCTGCTGTACTTTCGACACGCCCCCGTGTCCGCTGAGCACGGCCCCGTGATGGGCAATAGAAGCTTCTATAGATTTGTCTTTTCTGCTGCTTCTTGGGCACGGCCCCGTGCTGGCTGAGCACGGGGTGTGTTCAGCCTTCTGTTTTCTCTATTTTGCTTTGGAAGGTGCCGTTGAGGGTTCGGGTAGTCCACTAATGTTCCTTTTCTTGTATTTATGTTGGATTTTGCTGTCTTTTTGCTTCTTTTGCGTTCTTGAGCTCATTTAATCCTGAAAATACAAAAGGAAGACAAAAACACTCTTTTTCCAATATTAGTACTAAAAAAAGGTTAGTTTTATGCCTCATTTGATGTAATTTATATGTTGCATTTTACACACATCACAACCGGACAATGGCATCGCGCTGGGTTTGCATCTCCTTGTTTGTAAGTTCACAAGCAGCTTCCTAGTCTTTCTGCTTGTCAGCGTTCAATTGCCTTTCCTTCTCAAGCTTCTCTTCGGCATCAGCAACCCTCCATGCCAAACTCTTCTTCTCAGCATTGAATTTTTCTCTCTCTTCAGCAAACACCTTCTTGGCAGCTTCGAATTCCAAAGTGTCCTCCCCCATTAACTGCCATTCCCGTGCAATCTCCTGAGAGGTAGCAAAAAAGTTGACCCCAACATGGATGTGATCATGCAAGAGATCCATCCGATCGTGTTTCTTTTGAAACAATCTTTCAGCAGGGGGGAAGGACAGAGAAAAGAACTCACGGCAGTTAGCGAGCTTGGTCATCCGAGAACCTTGAGTCAAGTTCCATCGGGGGGCATGCGGGAGATCAGCACATGCAGGATTATGGGTATCCCAAGACCCACCCTGAACATTGTGACAACTGTGTTCTGTAATCGATGTACGATGTAAAACAATGATGATTATTAATAAAACAATGTGCTTTGGTGTCACTATATGTGTTTTGGTGTTATTATGTGTGTAATTGTGTTTGATGATTTTACAATATGATTAGATTCCAATTTCAAGCTTTAAATCGCTTTCTGGAAGGTTATACGCAAACTGGTGCATAAACGCAGTCAGTATAACGCAACAAACACTCTGGAATAGTGACATAGGCTTAACATACCTTAAATAACCTCCACATAACTTAGAAATAAGTTTTGAATGGTTTGGTGTGTTGAAATCAACTTTGTTCGAACTGCGAAACTATGCCGATTTGTATAGTAACAAACATTCTGGAACTTGATCATAAGTTAAACATACCCTAAATAACCTTTACATAGCTTAGAAATAGACTTTGAGGGGTTCGGTATGCTAAAATAAACTTTATTGATCAATAGGGACTAAAAGCGTCAAAAAGTGCACAAGTTTGCATTCTCGCGCATAACTTACATTCTGAATACATCCGGACATCCAAAAATTTATGTAAGCATTAAAATATTTTATTTTAGTGTTTGGCATAAGAAAATTCCATTCTTCGCTTAATTTGGATCGTTTTTGCGTCCGTTACAACTTCCGTCGTAATTAACCGAACAACGCAACCGTACGGCCAAACGAACCGACATCCGAGATAATTTTGAGAATGTTTCATGTACCCTATGCTTTAACATCCTTGTGAAGCTTAAAAATGGGCTTAACGGGTGTTAGAAGTTCCAAAACACGACCATACGCGCACAGGGACCAAAACTGCCAAAACTGAAACTTGCTGGTCTGCAGGGTCCTTACGGACCATAAGGGTGAGGACCATACGGTCTGTAAGCATGTCCCAATTCATCAGAAACTTCTTTCCAGCCTGTTTCCAGCTGTTACACTCACAAAACCCACTTCCACATGTTGTTTCCCGATGCTAGGGGGCCATTTTGATGTATCCTTAGTATTGTAACACATGTATGGATGAGATTGAATCACGGTTTATGATAAACGATCTTAACGGTTCAAGGAAATCTATAAATACCCCCAAGATCAACTCCAAAACCCATAATTTGAAATCTGATTTATGCTCTCTAAGTGGAAGTATATGCTTCCTACCTGAGAGAAAATCGGAATCAAATCTTGCGGGGACCTTCTGTAAGTGTTCTTTCGTTCTTTTCTTTCGTTTTAGCGTTAAAGTCAAGCTGCGTTTGACTTTCTGCATTGACCAGTTTATGGTCAATGTGAAGTTCGTTTAAACTTCATAACGTGAGCGTAATCACGATGGTTATAGTCCCTAGTGACTATACCTACTGATTACCACGTTATATAGGCTCAGTGACGAGTCGTAGTTTCGGCCAAAATGCGTATTCTTGCGTATTTTGTAACCAAACTACTCTAGGATATCAAAACCGTTTGTTTTGATATCAAAACCTGTTTTCTAACTTAACTAAAAATGTTTTAGCATGTTTAGCTTATCACTTTTTAGTTTAGTGCTTGTGTAGGGTCGTAAGTCAAGCGGACTAAACACCCGCTTAGACTTTCGAACACGACCCGTTGGTCGATCTTAGGATCCGACCAAACATGTTTAGTGACCATAGTAGCATAGGGAATAACCTTCCGAGGTTATACCTTATGGTCACCTAGTTTAGGTAGTTGTATGATAAGTAGATTATATGCCATAGGTAAATTACCAGAATACCCTTTTCATGCATAATTGGTAATTTAGCATATGTAACACAAACTTTTGTCACTTAATTGATTATGAAACATATTTAATCATGTTTAGGCATATAATACTTGTCATAGGACTAGTTAGACGTCTCGAACGCGCTTTTGCGCGAACGACACGTTAAAGTAGCTTAAGCTACCTTAATGGGTCACGATGGGTCGAAAGCACTTAGGTTAGGGTTCAATTTAGGATGTAGGCCTTGTTAAACCATATCACATGAGTTACAACACTCATTTGGTTTAAAAGACCTCATTCTGTCTGATCTTCCGATTTAGGCGTCTGTTGTTTGACTAGCGACTCAATTACTAGGTGCTGCTTGATTTCCCTGGTTTACTCGAGTTTGTTGAAATACTATTGATTGAGGATACCATGCACTACATGTGAGTATATAGTTCCCCTATTTTACTGTTTTCAATTGTTTTGGGGTGATTCATATGTACAAAATGTTTTAAAGGTTTAAACGATGATTTCAAAAACGAATAGAACGATTTATACTAAACTAATAACGATTTCGACAATGTGAACAAACTTGTTGGTTGTAGTTACATAACGAATGACATTCATTAATTTTGGCCGAACCGACCAGTATTAGGTTATGGTACCATAGGATCTGACAAATCCCATTATTACACTATACCCATGGTTATGTGTGGGTGTTGTGGGTAACGACTGAATCTGTAATTATTAACTTACCCTTTGGGGGTTTGTTAATACGAGAAGCGAGGAACGAGGTAGTCGAGTCACGAAGGTTTGAATGTTATTAGCGAGACGACCATATATATATAAGTTTTCACAATTAAAACGAGGATGATTTAAACGAGAAAATGATTTGGAAACGATTTGGAAACGATGATAAACGATTGGTTTTTGGTTAGCGTTTAGATAACGGGACGGGTGTAATGTGGTGAAAACATGGTAGATACGTAGTTGGTACTTCTTATATATAAGTGTTTTCAACATATTACATACCGTGGCATTATTTAGTTCACTTGGGTAAACGATATTGAAACGATGTCACACAACGATGTTTTCGAAATGATATACAAGTTTTATTAACGAGTTTATACGAGATGTTTTACAAGATGGTTTTCTAAAACAAAAAGCTTTTGGGTTAAGTATCATGGCTAAGAAATTTTATAAATTATAACCATCTTGATTTGAGTTGGTTAATCATGTTGCAATATTATACACTTTTTAAAAGAACAAGGTTTTAGAGGTATTGCAATATATGTAAACAAGCCATGATTCCGATACTCTTATAAAGCCTATGTACTCGCCAACATTTCTTTGCTGACTTTGTTTTTACATATGTTTCAGGTGTTGTTGCTTGATTGACGTTCTAGGATGCATGCGTCACATAGGATCTGGACGAGGCCTTAGTGACATAAAACGATGATAGTTGATATAAAACTTGTTTGTTATGTGTTAAAACAATGTTAATGCTTAATATTATCAATAAAACGAAACACTTTTTGTATCCATGGTTATGAAACGATAATTCTGTTACAACACTCCCCGACATTTCCGCCACGCTTTGTTGTTTTACGTGGTCGGGGTGTGACATAAGAGTTGGTATCAGAGCCAATGGTTATAGGGAATTAGGTTATTAGTAATGCTTTGACCTAGACTATAACTTCTAGGACCCCAACGCAAGTTTATTTGCGTTTAGATTTTTAAAACAAAATCGTCACCTATCTTTAGGTGATAACCACAACGAGAAACACAATTTTCGAATCCGCTTTGAAAATTAATCATCCATTCTAGGATGATTGATTACTAGGTTTTGAACCCTCTGTTGTAAGGTTTTGAACCCTTCTAGTTTAACTCATTTTTGACTTAGTGCCTTCTGAGTTTTCAAAAATCTCATCAAAGTTTGGGTCTAAAATAGTGTGAACATGTGCAAACTGGAAGAGTGAGTGCCTGTACTCTGAGTTTTCTGTCTACGGCTAGAGTGTTCGTACAAATCCACATAATCGGACCAGTCACTCTTACCTGGGAACTCTTGGGGTGAGTGTTCACTTATAGGCGAGCATGTCTTCGCGATACATTATTTTTGACCTATTTACTTTGATTAGTCACTGCGTGTCATTTATTTGTTCGAGGTAACGAACGAATGATCGCCTCTCTTGTGTTTTGTCGATACCTCTTTTGTTTTTCCTAATTTTCAACCTCACTCGACTCTCTTGTTTCCTTGTTAGACAATGCCTCCTCGACGCGATGCTCGAACTTTTACTGCTGAAGAAGTCGCAGCCCTTGTCTCTCAACAAATGGCTGCTGTGCTTCCAGGCGTTGTGACCCAAATCCACGAGTTATACAACAACACCAATAATAACAACAACATTAACGCACAGTCTAATTTCAAGAATTTCAATTCTGCGAAGCCGCTTAAGTTTTCTGGGTCGCAAGGAGCAACTGCGCTCCTACAATGGTTTGAGAGTATCGAGAGCACATTCAGACATGTGCAGTGTCCGAATGCGCGTAATGTTGAATTTACTTCGAGCTTGTTTGAGAAGCGAGCGCTTACCTGGTGGAATGGTATTTTGCGCGACAGGGGTGCCGAAGTGGCGTTGGCACAAACATGGGAAGAGCTTCGGGCTCTCATGATGAAGGAGTTTTGTCCCCGTCACGAAATTCGGGCTTTGGAACGAGAGTTTGACGATTTAAAGCAGGATGGGGCTGAACACCGCGCGTACACGGATCGTTTTGAGGAACTCAGTCTATTGTGTCCCACCATGGTTACCCCTCTGGAGAAAGCAATCGAGAGATATATTGATGGTCTACCCGATTCTATTCTGGAGATTGTGACCGGTTTAATCCTACCACCCTTCGTCAAGCAATCGAGTTGTCTGCTACCCTGACTGAAACTCAAGTCAGGAAAAGTAAACTCACCCGCAAGGGTGATAAAAAGAAGGCGACTGATTCAGGGAATGACAAGAAAAAGGGTAAGGGTAAGGAAGGTGAGACGTCGAAGAAATCGAGGAAGTGAAAGGGTGCCCAGAATTTTGCTGTTACAGCACAGACTGCTCAGAACCCGCAGAACCCACCGGCTCAGCCATCTGCATAGAAAGCGTATGCTGGTACCGCACCTCATTGTGCTCATTGCAACGGTCATCTCGTTGCACAACAGGCTTACAAGCAATGCACGACGTGTGGTAAACTTGGGCATTTGGCAAATAATTGTCGTTTGATACAGAATCAAGTTGCTCAGGTTCCAGCTCCGGGTCAGGGGAATGCTGCGAGATTCCCACCGGGTTCATGTTTTAATTGTGGAGAGTATGGTCACTTCCGCAACAATTGTCCGAGACTGGTGAATGCAAACGCGAATGCTAACGTGAACCCGAATGCGAACGTCAATGTTAATGTGAATCCCGCTCATGGGCGAGCGTACAATTTGAATGCAAACGAAGCGAGGGCTGACAACGAGGTTGTCAATGGTACGTTTCTTGTTAACAATCAACCTGCATCTATTCTTTTTTATTTTGGTGCCGATAGAAGTTTTGTTTCATTGTCATTTGAGCCTTTGCTTGCGATACCTAGAACTAAACTGAGGAAACCCTTATCTGTTGAAGTTGCCACTGGTAAACCTCTTGTTCTCGATTCTATTATTCGTAATTGTCAGTTGTACCTTGATAACCATCTTTTTCCTATTGACCTCACACCGATGCAACTTGGGAGTTTCGATATTATTGTTGGAATGGATTGGTTAACCAAACACCACGCTGAGGTGGTTTGTTTCGATAAGATTGTTCGTATTCCTTTGTCTTCTGGCGATGTTCTGGAGATTCGTGGCGAGAAGCCATCTGGTGGTTTGAAGCTTATGTCGTGTATAGAAGTCCAAAGTTATTTGCGAAAAGGATATGTTGCTTTTCTGGCACATGTCACTGAGGAGAAAGACAAGAGCAAGAGTATTCAGGATATTCCAATTGTGCGGGATTATCCAGAGGTGTTTCCTGATGAACTGCCTGGTTTGCCTCCAGTTCGTCAAGTCGAGCTTCATATTGACCTTATACCCAATGCCAACCCGATTGCAAAAGCACCTTATCGTCTTGCACCGTCGGAGATGCAAGAGTTATCGAAACAGCTTCAAGAGTTATCTGATAAAGGATTTATCCGACCGAGCTTTTAACCTTGGGGAGCTCCTGTCCTCTTCGTGAAAAAGAAAGATGGATCTTGTCGAATGTGTATCGATTATCGTGAGCTTAATAAGCTCACCATCAAGAATCGATATCCCCTACCTCGAATTGATGATCTCTTCGACCAGCTGCAGGGTGCTTCATACTTTTCCAAGATCGATCTGCGTTCTGGGTATCATCAACTTCGTGTTCTCGAAGAAGATATTCCCAAAACTGCTTTCCGCACAAGATATGGGCATTACGAGTTCACTGTCATGCCTTTTGGTTTGACGAATGCTCCAGCTATCTTTATGGACTTAATGAATAGGGTCTGCAAACCTTATTTGGACAAGTTCATTATTGTGTTCATCGACGATATTCTCATTTATTCAAAATCTCGAGCCGAGCACGAGCAACACCTTCGCTTAACATTGGAACTCCTGAAGAAGGAACAACTTTTTGCTAAATTCTCCAAGTGTGAATTCTGGCTTAAAGAAGTTCAATTCTTGGGTCATATAGTTAATGAGCAGGGTATTCATGTGGATCCATCCAAGATTGCTGCTATTAAGGACTGGAATACACCGACGACGCCTACAGAGATTCGATCTTTTCTTGGTCTTGCTGGTTATTATTGTCGATTCATTTCAAATATCTCGAAGATTGCGGTTCCACTCACTGCTTTGACTTAGAAAAATAAGCCTTTTGAGTGGGGACCCAAGCAAGAAGAAGCGTTCCAAACGCTGAAGCAGAAGTTATGTAATGCTCCTGTTCTATCTCTGCCCGAGGGAAGCGATGATTTCGTTGTCTATTGCGATGCGTCCAACTTAGGCCTTGGTTGCGTCCTTATGCAACGAGGTAAAGTTATTGCATATGCATCTAGGCAGCTGAAAATTCACGAGAAGAACTATACGACTCATGATCTTGAATTAGGAGCTGTGGTTTTCGCACTTAAAATCTGCAGACACTACCTCTATGGAACGAAGTGTGTGGTTTTCACAGACCACAAAAGTCTCCAGCATATTCTCAATCAGAAGGAACTGAACATGAGGCAACGACGTTGGGTTGAACTCTTGAACGATTATGATTGCGAGATCCGCTACCATCCTGGTAAGGCGGATGTCGTGGCCGATGTGCTTAGTCGAAAGGAAAGAGTCAAGCTTCATTCAGTTCGAACTCTATCTGATATTCAATCTCGTGTTCTTCAAGCTCAACGATCTTGTGTGATCAAAGGCTTATTGAAATATGAGCTACCACTTCAACTTGAGCTTAAACTCGAAAGGAAAGACGATGGGTTGCTCTACTTCGAGGATCGTTTGTGGATTCCGAAACAAGACGATCTTCGCACCTTAGTAATGGACGAGTCTCACAAGTCTCGATATTCTGTTCATCCTGGTGCTGATAAAATGTACAAGGATCTTCGTACTCAGTTCTGGTGTCCTGGTATGAAGAAAGATGTTGCCTTGTATGTGTCGAAATGCCTAACTTGTCTCAAAGTCAAGGCCGAATATCAACGACCTTCTGGTTTGCTTGTACAACTAGAGATACCAGTTTGGAAGTGGGAGAACATTGCCATGGATCTCATTACTAAGTTACCGCGTACGTCTAAAGGTCACGATGCTATTTGGGTTGTAGTTGATCGTTTGACAAAATCTGCTCACTTCTTACCTATCCGTGAGGATTTCTCTGCTGAGAAGCTTGCCAAGATCTATGTAGACGAGATTGTATCACGACATGGTGTTCCCTTAGATATCATCTCTGATCGTGATGCTCGATTTTCATCTCATTTTTTTGGAAGGCCATGCAATCTGCTTTGGGAACCCAACTGAATCTAAGCACTGCTTATCATCCCCAAACAGATGGCCAATCTAAGAGAACGATTCAAACTTTGGAGGATATGCTTAGAGCATGCGTGATAGACTTTGGTAGTAATTGGGATTCTCATCTGCCACTGATCGAGTTCTCTTACAACAATAGTTATCATGCTAGCATTAATATGGCGCCATTCGAAGCTCTCTACGGTCGAAAAATGTCGTTCGCCTGTCTGTTGGAACGAGACCGGTGAAGCTCAACTTACTAGAACTGAACTCGTTCTGGAAACAACAGACAAAATCAAGAAAATCCGTGATAATCTTGTGATAGCTCGAAACCGTCAAAAGAGATATGCGGATATGAAACGCAAGCCCTTAGAATTTCAAATCGGAGACCGTGTCCTACTCAAGGTGTCACCTTGGAAGCGAGTGGTGAGATTTGGAAAGAAAGGAAAACTTGCACCTCGATATGTGGGACCATTTAAGATTGTGGAAAGGGTTGGAAAGGTTGCCTATCGATTGGAGCTACCTCCAGAGCTTGGAAATATTCACCCGACTTTTCACGTGTCCAATCTGCGAAAGTGTTTAGCTGACGCTGATCTACACATTCCTCTCGATGAGATCCAAATCGATGAAACAATGCACTTTGTCGAGAAACCCGTGGAGATCATGGACCGTGCTTTCAAACAATTGAAGAACAAACGAATTCGATTGGTCAAAGTTCACTGGGAATCCAAACGTGGCCCAGAGTTTACTTGGGAACATGAGGACCAGATGAAGACGAAATATCCGCATTTGTTTTCACAAGCTTCCTCTAGTTAAAATTTCGGGACGAAATTTCTTGAAGTAGGGGAGACTGTGACAACTGTGTTCTGTAATCGATGTACGATGTAAAACAATGATGATTATTAATAAAACAATGTGCTTTGGTGTCACTATATGTGTTTTGGTGTTATTATGTGTGTAATTGTGTTTGATGATTTTACAATATGATTCGATTCCAATTTCAAGCATTAAATCGCTTTCTGGAAGGTTATACGCAAACTGGTGCATAAACGCAGTCAGTATAACGCGACAAACACTCCGGAATAGTGACATAGGCTTAACATACCTTAAATAACCTCCACATAACTTAGAAATAAGTTTTGAATGCTTTGGTGTGTTGAAATCAACTTTGTTCGATCACAGGGACTATTTGTGTCAAACTGTGAAACTATGCCGATTTGTATAGTAACGAACATTCTGGAACTTGATCATAAGTTAAAAATACCCTAAATAACCTTTACATAGCTTAGAAATATACTTTGAGGGGTTCGGTATGCTTAAATAAACTTTATTGATCAATAGGGACTAAAAGCGTCAAAAAGTGCACAAGTTTGCATTCTCGCGCATAACTTACATTCTGAATACATCCGGACATCCAAAAATTTATGTAAGCATTAAAATATTTTATTTTAGTGTTTGGCATAATAAAATTCCATTCGTCGCTTAATTTGGATCGTTTTTGCGTCCGTTACGACTTCCGTCGTAATTAACCGAACAACGCAACCGTACGGCCAAACAAACCGACATCCGAGATAATTTTGAGCATGTTTCATGTTCCCTATGCTTTAACATCCTTGTGAAGCTTAAAAATGGGCTTGACAAGTGTTAGAAGTGCCAAAACACGACCATACGCGCACAGGGACCAAAACTGAAACTTGCTGGTCTGCAGGGTCCTTACGGACCGTAAGGGTGAGGACCATACGGTCTGTAAGCATGTCCCAATTCATCAGAAACTTCTATCCATCCTGTTTCCAGCTGTTACACTCACAAAACCCACTTCCACATGTTGTTTCCCGATGCTAGGTGGCCATTTTGATTTATCCTTAGTATTGTAACACATGTATGGATAAGATTGAATCATGGTTTATGATAAACGATCTTAACGGTTCAAGGAAATCTATAAATATCCCCATGATCAACTCCAAAACCCACAATTTAAAATCTGATTTATGCTCTCTAAGTGGAAGTATATGCTTCCTACCTTAGAGAAAATCGGAATCAAATCTTGTGGGGACCTTCTGTAAGTGTTCTTTCGTTCTTTTTAGCGTTAAAGTCAAATTGCGTTTGACTTTCTGCATTGACCAGTTTATGGTCAATATGAAGTTCGTTTGAACTTCATAACGTGAGCGTAATCACGATGGTTATAGTCCCTAGTGACTATACCTACTGATTACCACGTTATCTAGGCTCAGTGACGAGTCGTAGTTTCGGCCAATATGCGTATTCTTGCGTATATTGTAACCAAACTACTCTAGGATATCAAAACTGTTTGTTTTGATATCAAAATCTGTTTTCTAAGTTAACTAAACATGTTTTAGCATGTGTGACAACTCGAGTTTCCAAGATTTCTATCTTCGCATTTATTGCGCGTTAAATGTTTAAGTTGTTTGTTAATACGACTTGTTTGTTTCACAACTGTGCACGTTTGTAGTATGTTAATCGTAATGTGATTGATATGTTGTATACGGTATGCCTTATAAGTGTGTATTGATGTATGTCTTAAATTTAATTTATGTGTTGTATAATTTACACAAGGCATCTGTTAGGCCAAACACCCTCACCCACACATCAATGAAATCACCCTAGTGGTGAAAACACCTTGTGTGTTTTCGTCCACTAGTGGACCAACGAAAACAGAGATGGGCCTTGGCCCAGTATTGAGATATTATATATTTATTTTATCACAATCTTCACGGAGAAGTTTCTCACTTGGCAAACCTTATCACTTTGTTTCTCTCTCTACCTCTGAAACCCAACAAACAGAATTCCTCATTTGAAGCCAAACCTCTGTTTAATTCTCGGTTAGTGATTTTCATGATTCAGTTGTTTTAGATGCATATCGTATGATTATTGGATGTTTAATCATGATGTATGTATATATTTATATATGTGATTATGTGATCGATCATTGTGTGCTTGTTAGATAATTATTATCTATGAACTGTCTGTATATTTGATGTTTTGATCAACAGTGGGTCTATGTTAATGAATGATAAACTGATTAAATTGGGATCCTGGTATCGCATGATGTTGGCAAATTATATATTACATATCAATGATTGATTAATGACTTGTAAATGATTAATCATGTAACGATTAGATGAGATTATAGTTGCTGGGTTTAAGTTACAGTGAGTGTTGGTGAAGATGATGTTCTGGACAAAAACACCCAACACCCAACAAAAATGTAAACTGGACGAAATCACATAAGGTGATTTCGGCCCACATGTTGTTTTCGGCCGAAGAGATTTTAAGCCCAAGTGTTTTAGGCCATAAGGGTTTTCGGCCCAATAGTGTTTTCGTCCCATATAAGGGATTTCGCCCAAATAGTTGTTTATCTAAAAGGGATTTCGGCCATAAGGTGATTTAGGCTAAAGGGGTTTTCGGCACTTAAGTGATTTCGGCAACATGTTTACTGTAATTATTAATGTCATTAAATATGTTAATCGATTAAACTAATCACTGGAATAACTCAGTTAGTTTATTTAACTATGTTAAATATGTAAGTTGATAACTTCATTGTTTGAGTAACTCTGTTAGTGGACAAATTCTGTTAAGTTGTTAACTGGGTTAACTGACTTACTCTGTTTATTTATTATTCCAATGAAGTGGATTAATTCTGTTATTTCATGAAATCTGTTAACCTTATTCACTCAGTTAGTTGCTAGTTCTACTAAATGCCAACTCTGTTAAGTGTATGATTGGATTGTTATATTGGAATAAACTGTGAAGGACATATATGTGGTACATGAACTATATGAAATTGATTAAATGTTTACATGATACAAGATACTAACTACCAAGCACACTCTGTGACATTCTATAATACTTGTTACATGTGAAACATTACGAACAAGAACTGATTTAGTATACGTGCACTATAGGACTTGACTGATTTATTGTGAGCACTTAACTTAGGATACCGAGCAAACCAAGGTGAGTTCACACTCTTACCAAGGCATGGGATTCCCGGGGTTGGGAATGGGTTGATTGATTATTTATGCTTAAGAGTTATCGGAATTACATACCATAGGCCTCGGGAGAGGAAGGTTAATGGTAGATACTACTAGACTAGTGATACATATACTTCTCTTCGCACACACGCCGGGATTGGCCGCGATACTAGAATAATCTTCGCAAACATGCCTGGAATGGCCGCGAACTATACTTTAATCTTCGCAAACATGCCTGGAATGGTCGCGAACTATACTTTAATCTTCGCAAACATGCCTGGAGGGCCGCGATACAAATATACCTAGTCTAGAGAACATATGGGAAACCCCCACTAAACTTCGCAAACATGCCTAGAGGGCCGCGATACCATTACATACGATACATGATTACTAAACGAACATACGATTTACGATACGAACATTATAACTAAATAACCAACTGTGAACTCGCTCAACTAGTTGTTGACTCTCTGTTACATGCCTTGCAGGACCTTAGGTACTTTTGGAGCTTGCACGGGAGGCACGGTCGTTGTGGACATGGATCGTGAATGTGTAGTTAAACATTATAATATTTTGTACTTAATCTTATGTTGGGTTTTACATTATTGCTTCCGCTACACACTTGTTTATGTTTGGTTTTGAAAACACCTATCGTATTGATGAATGACTTTTACTATATACTTATGTTCAATATGATTGGTGGCTTGATCCTGGTCAGTCACGCCTCCAAGCGGTGGTACTCCGCGTGTGGATTTGGGGGTGTGATAGATTGGTATCAGAGCCATTGGTTATAGAGAACTTGGTTTTAATAAGGGAAAAGCGTTTTTATTAAAACCAGACTATAACCAGTACAGTGCTCAACGATCCACAACGACGCCTCGCTCCACGTGCAAGACTCAACATCCTAGGTAATATGGTACATGTTTTATTACCTACTTGCTAGAATTGCATAGAACTTTGCTCAGGGTATGCTTAGATTAACGTAACACTATTGCATGAGAACACTTGTGTGTTTACTCTCTTCTGTCATCGCACTACTCGCGAACCTCTCTCACCTATGTTACATTTGCTATGAAGATCATGGCTGGACGCATTAACATGACACAAGCCCAGTTGACGGCTCTTATTAACGAACGAGTTGCTGCGGCACTTGCAGCCGCACAAGAAGGAGGTATACCCTGCAGTTGTAACTCACACTAGGATCTTTAGATCCTACACTCCTAAAACAACTCTTGTGCTTAATCTTATCCTGGTTCTTATACACAACAGGTCAGCACGCTCAGCCACCTGTTTGCACCTTCAAAACTTTCATGGACTGTCGTCCTACTACTTTTAGTGGCATGGAAGGAGCGGTTGGACTCCTCCATTGGTTTGAAAAGCTCGAGTCCGTATTTGAAATGTGTGAATGCCCTGAGGCTCGCAGGGTGAAGTACGCCACTGGTACTCTAGAAGGCATTGCGCTGACTTGGTGGAATGCGCAAGTTCAGATGTTAGGGTTGGCTGTTGCTAACGCCACACCCTGGAATGATTTTAAGGAATTGATCAGAGAGGAATACTGTAGCCGTGATGACATTCATAAGCTGGAGGTAGAGTTTTACCACTTGAAAATGACGGGGTCAGAAATTGAAGCGTACACCAGAAGATCGAATGAGTTGGCTATTCTGTGTCCTACTATGGTAGACCCTCCCATTAAGCGTATCGAACTGTATCTCAATGGTCTGGTGCCGGAGATTCAAAGTCACGTAACCTCAGCGAATCTTGGCACCATTCAACAGATCGTCAAGCTAGCTCATCGTCTCACCGATCAGGCAGTGGAACAGAACAGGCTGCCTAAACGTATCAGCGCTACTACTACCGCTGCCACTCCAGCTACTCCTGCTACTCCCAGTGACAACAAGCGGAAATGGGAAGGGGATTCCAGCAGGGGTTCAGCTACCGTACAGTCTCAAGCACAGCAGCAGCGCAAGACTAGTGATTACCAGAGTCCGAGTCAGCAATCGTCTGGTGGTCAGGGGCAGAGTGGATATCGGGGAATTCACCCACTATGTAACAGGTGCAACAGACACCACAGTGGTCAGTGTCGTAAAGGCCGCTGTCAGAGATGTCTAAGGGTAGGTCATGAAGCTAAAGATTGCAGGAGCTCAAGGCCTGCGAATCAGAACCAGCAACAACAGCCACCAGTTCCACGAAACCCGCCACAGCAACAACAGCAAGGAAATAAGGCATGCTTTCAGTGTGGGGCTGAAGGTCACTTCAAGCGGAACTGCCCCCAGTTAAATCAGAATCAGAACAACAACAGCAATAATCAGGGCAATGGGAACAACAATGGAGGAAACAACAACGGCAATGGTGCTAGGGGTCGTGCATTTGTGATTGGTCAGGGTGATGCAAGGAACGATCCTCATGTGGTTATGGGTAAGTTTCTTCTCGACGACTTTTATGTTACTGTATTATTTGATTCGGGTGCGGATACCAGTTATATGTCTCTGAAAGTTAGTCAAATGCTTAAACGCGCACCAACACTTTTGAACACCAAACATGTCGTAGAGCTAGCTAACGGTAAAAGTCTAGAAGCCACACACATAGTTTAGGGTTGTAATCTTATCCTCGCTGGTCAGACTTTCTCTATCGATCTCATTCCTATAACTCTGAGTAGTTTTGATATCGTCATTGGTATGGATTGGTTATCCCAACAACAAGCAGAGATCCTATGCAAGGAGAAGATCATTCGTATTCCCCGTACTGGAAAAGAACCTCTCGAAGTTCAAGGCGACAAGAGTGGTGTCGTGAGTGGCATCATCTCCTTCTTGAAGGCACAGAAGTGTTTGCGAAAGGGCCACACAGCTATTTTAGCACTCGTTACTGATACATCGACGACAGAGAAAAAGATTGGGGATATTCCTGTAGTACGCGACTTTCCTCAAGTGTTTCCTGAAGAGTTACCTGGGCTACCGCCCCATCACCAGGTCGAATTTCAGATCGAGCTAGCTCCAGGAGCAGCACCCATAGCTCGAGCGCCTTACCGCTTAGCTCCAACTGAACTGGAAGAACTGTCTAAGCAATTGCAAGAACTCTTGGAAAAGGGTTTCATACGTCCTAGCTCTTCGCCCTGGGGAGCTCCAGTATTATTTGTGAAGAAGAAAGACGGTACCTTCCGCGTGTGTATAGACTACCGCGAACTGAACAAGGTGACGGTGAAGAATCGTTATCCTCTTCCACGCATCGACGACTTATTCGACCAGTTGCAAGGGTCGAGCTATTACTCGAAGGTTGACCTGAGGTCAGGCTATCATCAATTGAGAGTCCGGGATGAGGACGTCTCCAAAACAGCATTCAGAACTCGCTACGGCCATTACGAGTTTTTGGTTATGCCATTCGGACTAACGAACGCGCCTGCGGTTTTCATGGATCTTATGAACAGGGTGTGCAAACCTTATTTTGACAAGTTTGTTATTGTCTTCATCGATGACATCCTGATCTATTCGAAGAGTCAAAAGGAACACGAGCATCATTTACGACTTATTTTGGAACTTCTTCGAACGGAACAACTGTACGCCAAGTTTTCAAAATGCGACTTCTGGCTTCGTGAAGTCCACTTCCTAGGCCACGTGGTAAACAAGGATGGGATTCATGTTGATCCATCCAAGGTAGATTCGATCAAGAACTGGCCTGCACCTCGCACACCAACTGAAATACGCCAATTCTTGGGTTTGGCGGGTTATTATAGACGATTCATCAAAGACTTCTCAAAGATTGCACAGCCGCTCACATTACTGACACAGAAAGGTGTTGCTTACCGTTGGGGTAATACACAGGAAACAACGTTTCAGCACTTAAAGGATAGACTTTGTAGCGCACCTATCCTCTCATTGCCTGAAGGCACGGACGATTTTGTAGTCTACTGTGACGCATCCATCCAAGGTCTTGGATGTGTGTTGATGCAACGGGATAAAGTTATTGCTTATGCTTCGCGCCAACTTAAGATTCACGAACGGAATTACACTACACACGATTTAGAGCTGGGAGCCGTTGTTTTTGCGCTCAAGATATGGCGACATTACCTGTATGGCACTAAGTGCACCATCTACACCGATCACAGGAGTCTTGAGTATATATTCAAGCAGAAAGAATTGAACATGAGACAACGTAGATGGGTTGAACTACTGAACGATTACGAATGTGCTATAAAGTACCATCCGGGCAAAGCCAATGTTGTGGCCGACGCCCTCAGTCGAAAGGATACTACACCTAGGCGTGTACGAGCGTTGCAACTCACTATTCAGTCTAGTCTTCCTTCTCAGATACGAGATGCTCAAGTAGAAGCATTGAAACCAGAAAACGTCAGGGCTGAAGCCCTACGCGGTTCAAGGCAACGGTTAGAACAAAAGACAGACGGCGCCTACTATGTAACAGGACGCATCTGGGTCCCACTCTACGGCAACTTACGCGAGCTTGTAATGGAAGAAGCTCATAAGTCTCGCTACTCAGTACATCCTGGTTCGGATAAGATGTACCACGACCTCAGAACTACATATTGGTGGCCTAGCATGAAGGCCCACATAGCAACTTACGTTAGCAAGTGTTTGACTTGTGCGAGAGTCAAAGCGGAATATCAGAAACCTTTAGGCCCACTCCAGCAACCTGAGATACCACAATGGAAATGGGAACAAATTTCCATGGATTTTGTTACTGGCCTACCTAGATCTCAGCGCGGAAATGATACTATTTGGGTGATCGTGGATCGACTCACAAAGTCTGCTCACTTCTTGGCTATCAAGGAAACGGATAAGTTCTCCACTCTAGCAGACGTATACCTTAAAGAAGTTGTCTCGAGGCACGGAGTGCCCACCTCTATTATCTCTGATCGTGATGCACGTTTTACTTCAGAACTGTGGCAGGCAATGCACAAATCTTTTGGCTCTCGTTTAGACATGAGCACAGCTTATCATCCTCAGACAGATGGGCAGTCTGAGCGCACTATTCAAACTCTAGAAGACATGCTTCGGGCGTGCGTAATTGACTTTGGCAATGGCTGGGAAAAACATCTGCCACTTGTGGAATTTTCATACAATAACAGTTACCACACCAGCATTAAAGCTGCTCCATTTGAGGCATTGTACGGGAGTAAATGCCGATCACCTCTTTGTTGGGCAGAGGTGGGTGACAGTCAGATCACAGGTCCAGAAATGGTAGTTGATATTACTGAGAAGATTGCTCAAATACGACAACGCATGGCGGCAGCTCGTGACCGTCAGAAAGCATACGCCGATAAAGACAGGAAACTACTCGAATTCCAGGTTGGGGATCGAGCGCTACTCAAAGTGTCACCCTGGAAGGGTGTTGTTCGTTTTGGCAAAAGGGGCAAACTCAATCCACGATACGTTGGACCATTTGAAGTCATTGAGAAAATAGGCAAAGTGGCCTACAGACTGAACTTACCAGCTGAACTCAGTGCAGTTCACAACGTCTTTCATGTGTCGAATCTGAAGAAGTGTCTGTCAGATGAGACCCTCATAGTTCCTTTGAAGGAGCTCACTATCAACGAACAGTTGCATTTCGTCGAGGAACCAGTTGAAATCACGGACCGGGATGTTAAGGTCCTCAAGAACACCAGAATACCTCTTGTTCGAGTTCGTTGGAACTCCCGTCGTGGCCCAGAGTTTACCTGGGAACGAGAAGACCAAATGGAACTCAAATATCCCCAGTTGTTCGAAAACAATGCAACTACTACTGAGGCTGAAGCTACTACAGAATTTCGGGATGAAATTCCAAATCAACGGGGGAATAATGTGACACCCCAGGAAAAACCAGTAAACTACACAACACAACACAACTAGCTTCCTCAGTAACCATGTGCTAAATTTCGGGACGAAATTTCTTTCAAGTTGGGGATAATGTGACAACTCGAGTTTCCAAGATTTCTATCTTCGCATTTATTGCGCGTTAAATGTTTAAGTTGTTTGTTAATACGACTTGTTTGTTTCACAACTGTGCACGTTTGTAGTATGTTAATCGTAATGTGATTGATATGTTGTATACGGTATGCCTTATAAGTGTGTATTGATGTATGTCTTAAATTTAATTTATGTGTTGTATAATTTACACAAGGCATCTGTTAGGCCAAACACCCTCACCCACACATCAATGAAATCACCCTAGTGGTGAAAACACCTTGTGTGTTTTCGTCCACTAGTGGACCAACGAAAACAAAGATGGGCCTTGGCCCAGTATTGAGATATTATATATTTATTTTATCACAATCTTCATGGAGAAGTTTCTCACTTGGCAAACCTTATCACTTTGTTTCTCTCTCTACCTCTGAAACCCAACAAACAGAATTCCTCATTTGAAGCCAAACCTCTGTTTAATTCTCGGTTAGTGATTTTCATGATTCAGTTGTTTTAGATGCATATCGTATGATTATTGGATGTTTAATCATGATGTATGTATATATTTATATATGTGATTATGTGATCGATCATTGTGTGCTTGTTAGATAATTATTATCTATGAACTGTCTGTATATTTGATGTTTTGATCAACAGTGGGTCTATGTTAATGAATGATAAACTGATTAAATTGGGATCCTGGTATCGCATGATGTTGGCAAATTATATATTACATATCAATGATTGATTAATGACTTGTAAATGATTAATCATGTAACGATTAGATGAGATTATAGTTGCTGGGTTTAAGTTACAGTGAGTGTTGGTGAAGATGATGTTCTGGACGAAAACACCCAACACCCAACAAAAATGTAAACTGGACGAAATCACATAAGGTGATTTCGGCCCACATGTTGTTTTCGGCCCAAGAGATTTTAAGCCCAAGTGTTTTAGGCCATAAGGGTTTTCGGCCCAATAGTGTTTTCGTCCCATATAAGGGATTTCGCCCAAATAGTTGTTTATCTAAAAGGGATTTCGGCCATAAGGTGATTTCGGCTAAAGGGGTTTTCGGCACTTAAGTGATTTCGGCAACATGTTTACTGTAATTATTAATGTCATTAAATATGTTAATCGATTAAACTAATCACTGGAATAACTCAGTTAGTTTATTTAACTATGTTAAATATGTAAGTTGATAACTTCATTGTTTGAGTAACTCTGTTAGTGGACAAATTCTGTTAAGTTGTTAACTGGGTTAACTGACTTACTCTGTTTATTTATTATTCCAATGAAGTGGATTAATTCTATTATTTCATGAAATCTGTTAACCTTATTCACTCAGTTAGTTGCTAGTTCTACTAAATGCCAACTCTGTTAAGTGTATGATTGGATTGTTATATTGGAATAAACTGTGAAGGACATATATGTGGTACATGAACTATATGAAATTGATTAAATGTTTACATGATACAAGATACTAACTACCAAGCACACTCTGTGACATTCTATAATACTTGTTACATGTGAAACATTACGAACAAGAACTGATTTAGTATACGTGCACTATAGGACTTGACTGATTTATTGTGAGCACTTAACTTAGGATACCGAGCAAACCAAGGTGAGTTCACACTCTTACCAAGGCATGGGATTCCCGGGGTTGGGAATGGGTTGATTGATTATTTATGCTTAAGAGTTATCGGAATTACATACCATAGGCCTCGGGAGAGGAAGGTTAATGGTAGATACTACTAGACTAGTGATACATATACTTCTCTTCGCACACACGCCGGGATTGGCCGCGATACTAGAATAATCTTCGCAAACATGCCTGGAATGGCCGCGAACTATACTTTAATCTTCGCAAACATGCCTGGAATGGCCGCGAACTATACTTTAATCTTCGCAAACATGCCTGGAGGGCCGCGATACAAATATACCTAGTCTAGAGAACATATGGGAAACCCCCACTAAACTTCGCAAACATGCCTAGAGGGCCGCGATACC
This sequence comes from Helianthus tuberosus, assembly GCA_030545235.1. NCBI lineage: Eukaryota > Viridiplantae > Streptophyta > Magnoliopsida > Asterales > Asteraceae > Helianthus > Helianthus tuberosus. Next base: position 147,055,619 of record CM060411.1, on the reverse strand, counting down.
ATTACATACGATACATGATTACTAAACGAACATACGATTTACGATACGAACATTGTAACTAAATAACCAACTGTGAACTCGCTCAACTAGTTGTTGACTCTCTGTTACATGCCTTGCAGGACCTTAGGTACTTTTGGAGCTTGCACGGGAGGCACGGTTGTTGTGGACATGGATCGTGAATGTGTAGTTAAACATTATAATATTTTGTACTTAATCTTATGTTGGGTTTTACATTATTGCTTCCGCTACACACTTGTTTATGTTTGGTTTTGAAAACACCTATCGTATTGATGAATGACTTTTACTATATACTTATGTTCAATATGATTGGTGGCTTGATCCTGGTCAGTCACGCCTCCAAGCGGTGGTACTCCGCGTGTGGATTTGGGGGTGTGACAGCATGTTTAGCTCGTCACTTTTTAGTTTAGTGCTTGTGTATGGTCGTAAGTCAAGCGGACTAAACACCCGCTTAGACTTTCGAACACGACCCGTTTGGTCGATCTTAGGATCCGACCAAACATGTTTAGTGACCATAGTAGCATAGGGAATAACCTTCCGAGGTTATACCTTATGGTCACCTAGTTTAGGTAGTTGTATGATAAGTAGATTATATGCCATAGGTAAATTACCAGAATACCATTTTCATGCATAATTGGTAATTTAGCATATGTAACACAAACTTTTGTCACTTAATTGATTATGCAACATATTTAATCATGTTTAGGCATATAATACTTGTCATAGGACTACTTAGACGTCTCGAACGCACTTTTGCGTGAACGACACGTTAAAGTAGCTTAAGCTACCTTAATGGGTCATGATGGGTCGAAAGCACTTAGGTTAGGGTTCAATTTAGGATGTAGGCCTTGTTAAACCATATCACATGAGTTCCAACACTCATTTGGTTTACAAGACCTCATTCTGTCCGATCTTCCGATTTAGGCGTCTGTTGTTTGACTAGCGACTCAATTACTAGGTGCTGCTTGATTTCCCTGGTTTACTCGAGTTTGTTGAAGTACTATTGATTGAGGATACCTTGCACTACATGTGAGTACATAGTTCCCCTATTTTACTGTTTTCAATTGTTTTGGGGTGATTCATATGTACAAAATGTTTTCAAGCTTTAAACGATCATTTCAAAAACGAACAGAACGATTTATACTAAACTAATAACGATTTCGACAATGTGAACGAACTTGTTGGTTGTAGTTACATAACGAATAACATTCATTAATTTTGGCCGAACCGACCAATATTAGGTTATGGTACCATAGGATCTGACAAATCCCGTTATTACACTATGCCCATGGTTATGTGTGGGTGTTGTGGGTAACGACTGAAACTGTAATTATTAACTTACCCTTTCGGGGTTTGTTAATACGAGAAGCGAGGAACGAGGTAGTTGAGTCACGAAGGTTTGAATGTTATTAGCGAGACGACCATATATATATAAGTTTTCACAATTAAAACGAGGATGATTTAAATGATTTAAACGAGAAAACGATGATAAACGATTTGGGTAAACGATTGGTTTTTGGTTAGTGTTTGGATAACGGGACGGGTGTAATGTGGTGAAAACATGGTAGATATGCCGTTGGTACTTCTTATATATAAGTGTTTTCAACATATTACATACCGTGGCGTTATTTAGTTCACTTGGGTAAACGATATTGAAACGATGTCACACAACGATGTTTTCAAAATGATATACAAGTTTTATTAACGAGTTTCTACGAGATGTTTTACAAGATGGTTTTCTAAAACAAAAAGCTTTTGGGTTAAGTATCATGGCTACGAAATTTTATAAATTATAACCATCTTGATTTAAGTTGGTTAATCATGTTGCAATATTATACACTTTTAAAAGAACAAGGTTTTAGAGGTATTGCAATATATGTAAACAAGCCATGATTCCGATACTCTTATAAAGCCTATGTACTCGCCAGCATTTCTTTGCTGACTTTGTTTTTACATATGTTTCAGGTGTTGTTGCTTGATTGACGTTCTAGGATGCATGCGTCACATAGGATCTGGACGAGGCCTTAGTGACATAAAACGATGATAGTTGATATAAAACTTGTTTGTTATGTGTTAAAACAATGTTAATGCTTAATATTATCAATAAAACGAAACACTTTTTGTATCCATGGTTATGAAACGATAATTCTGTTACAACACTCCCCGACATTTCTGCCACGCTTTGTTGTTTTACGTGGTCGGGGTGTGACAAACATGCTCATACTCTGGACTATGGTGAGTCCCAGAAGCACCAACCCGACCAGAATCCCGGATAACCTTGGTGTAAACAGTGTGGTGAGGAGTAGCCTCACTAGATTCCTCTTGAACATTATCACCACCACCACGAGCTCCATCATTATCACCACCACCACGAGCTCCATCACTATCACCACCAGCACCACCACCCTCCCCAACTTGCTCAATCTCCACATCATCTCCTTTCCTCTTCCCCGGATCAGCATGCGGAGGAGACAGACCAAAGGTCCTGGAAGGTGGAGAAGTGGGGGGAGTAATCTTGGAAATGTCGAACTTACGGGCACTCTTACCTAATTTCACACCCGCTGCAAACAAACAAGACAGTCAACAAGAAGGAACAAAAGAGAAGAACAAGACATACAAACAAAATTACGTACCCTGTGAACCAGAAGCCGCAAATATCTTCTCCAGAAGGTTACCATGTTTCGAACTAAAAACACCTAAGTCAATCTCTGACTCTAAAGGTGCAGGGGGTCTCCTTCTGAAGCTTATATTTTTTCGCCGTGAGTGCAGCAGCGGGTTGCTCATCAAGCTCTTTTTTCTTCTCATCAAGAGTTTTCCTCTTCTTTATTATCTCTGTCAAAGTAGCATCGTCATCCGGATCACGCTCAGCACGCTTTTCTCCTGCGTCTAAACCAGAGAGTGTGTCAGAAACGACAACATAGTCCAAGAAAGGAAGGGTAGAAGGTTGCTTACGAGGAGCTTCAGTGGAAGTTCCCTCAACCTTCTTCTTCTTCTTCTTCTTCTTCTTCTTCTCAGACTTATCCACCGTCTTCTTTTTTCTGGTCTCCAACTGCTCAACAGCGTCAACCGGAACATCAGCATCGTCACCAACAGGCTCATTCACTGGCTCATTCCCAGTCCCTTGTGGTGGACCTGCACGTGTGGAACGAGGGATTAGACCTTCATGTGCTCCATCAGAACCCCCACCATCTTCACCTAGAATGGTGTTAGCATAAGAAGCAAGGCTTTCGCTAGTAGGGTGCAAAAACTGGTCCCTTATTTGATCCAACCACACAGGTCTCCCTTCAGGTAGATATGCAACAACCATAGCACCACCGGCTTTAGGGTTAAGAACGTTCATCAAACTGTACCCAACTGTAAAACGCAATAAACATGAGGAAACGCTTGACAAATTACGGAAGAATATAACAATAAAATAACAAAAAGTAATACCTTTCCATTGGTAGCCATAGACTGGAACACCCCTAGGGTTCTGGGGTGCCCATAACATACTCATCCCAGCCGCCACCAGTACCCTCTCCTCAAGTTGAGTAATGGAAGTCACCTTCCGAGTCAACACCTTATACCACTCCTGCTCAGCAAAGTCTATAGACACATTCACGCGAGGAACCCCTTCACTTTCTTCACGATAATGCATATCGATAGGAATAACTCCACGGTGAATGTAGAAGAATTACTGTTTCCAGTCATGAAGGCTCTTCGGTGGGTTAGTACTGCAAGGACTAACCCCACCGGATCGAGAGTTGAAGGAATAGAAACATCCGGTGTAACTCATAAAATAAAAGACGTTAAACATCTCGAAAGTCGGTTCAATGCGATTGGCCCAGCAGATAAATTCAAAGTGGGTAATCCGGGGTAACCCTAGGGCGTTTATCTGTGAAATATGTAAGCTGTAATTCATCAAAACTTCTCCGGTGAACTTCGTCATGGGAAGACGGAAGTTACCCTCCCGGAAATAAGCAGCATACAACGCTATATACCCCGGTGGAACATCTAAAGCGGTAGAGTTGGGGGTTGGAAACTGAGCTATAACAACCCTAAAGAAAACCGACACCCTCGAATTACTTTCGACACTCTAATATATTTTAAATTATCCCAATATGTCTTAAAACACACCCCATACGTGAAAACGGACCCCGAATACCTTGAATATTATTAAAAATAATTAAAAATCAATTTTTGGGGCTTGTCGCGGGCCGCGTAGACCCCTTAGGGACCTTACGCGGGCCGCTAGAGATCAAAAACACGGCGAAACCTTGTGCTGACACGTATCTGACTCGTGTTGAACCTACTAGGTGACCCGGATCACCTACGCCGTTGACCATCTTTGACGCGGGCTGCATAGCCCATTGGCTACACTTTACGCGGGCCGCGTAAAAGTCAAAATCGAGCCCTATAAGTAGAGGGCATCGGATCTTCAGTCTGCTCGTTCATTTCCTTTCTCAATCTCGAATTTCTTAAAGAATAAGCATTATACTCGGGTATAATACCCCCTAAATAATGAAGTTCTGCTCCGTTGTAAGTATCATAACCCCTGGATACGTATTAGATACTCGGCCCGATTGATCTAGGGTTCCGTAACGGCTGTCGTGGTTCTGCCCGGCGTAGTCGTTGGAATGCCGTCTCGGGGAGGGTATTACTAATGTTAAAATGGGTTATTATACTAATACGTGTGCATTTGTGTAAATTATAGATTGTCACCAGGAAACCCTAAAGGATAATCTAAGACAGCAATGTGAGTAATCCTTCTTTTTGTGTAAACCTTTTTTGTGAGTAATCTCCTTTTTGTAAATTGTTTTTACAAAACCTCACTTAATTAATTATATATTAAACAGTGATTGAGTATTTGTAAGGATACAATTATCGTCGGTATGTTGGGGTTTTGTATACAAAGTTATGTTACTGCCTTGCGAGGGGTAACATTTCCACAAGTCGGGTTTGACAGTACCGTGGGTGGTAATTAGTATCACTTGGAAACAAATGTAATTGCGAGACCGCCCTCAATACTGTACAATGGTTTTTATTAAATCTTGATTGAACTGGGATTCACTCACCAGTATTTCCCACTGACAAAATGTTTTTAAACGCGTTTCAGGTAACAAAATGTGAAAGCCAAATAGAAGCCAGCTGGACAGCACTGAAGGCTTGGAAAAGTGGCAATAAAGTTACCTAAAATAAAATAGACGTTTTTATTAAATAAAAATAGGATTTATTCCTATGAAAATGTGTGTACTGCAAACTTGGGTTTTATCCCATGTGTTTACTATTATGAAAATGTGGTATTTTACTCTGATCCAATATTTCCTAACTACGGTCCTGATGAAAATTCCGCTGCCAAAAATTAGACAATACCAGATACCACCGAAACTGGTATCAGAGCTAAGCCACTGATTCAGCCACAAAAGCGTTCTGCTAAAATCAAAATTCAAATTGTTAGGAAATAAATTACGGGAATACGTGCATAATTGTATTTTCTTGTTATGTGTTATTTGACTATTTGTTAGTTTACAGTATGAGCGACCAAGGACCATCTGACGCGTACCGTCAATTGTTTGGTTCGCCTAGAAGCAAAGGTGCCTCTTCTCAGCCTGCCCTCTCAGGGTACTCTGCTGATACGGAAGAAGGAATATTCGTGTTTAAGGCTCAGTCTGAAGAGACATTCCCTCAGAAAAAGAGAGGATGGTTCAGTCGAGGGGCACATGAGCGTATGAAGCGTATGAAAAAGTTTCAAGAACAGAGAACACTAGCCGCAGCTAAAAGAGAAACCGATGCCTATGCCCAGGATATGCTTAATAGGGGTATAGCCAATATCCACATCCTAACAACCATTGCAGCTAACCCTAACCTGGAATAAATGATAGCACCCCAACCACAATCACCAATTCCTGACCAACCGATGGAGATAGAAAACCCTGAAAATCAAGTAGAAATGCATGATTTTAATCCGGAGGAAATACCTAGGGTACCTGCACCAAATCCCTTAGACCCAAATTACGACCCATGGTGGGATGTCAATAGGGACTATGTTCAACGTTACCCGATACACGAAGACATACCCATGCAAACCTAGGAGCCTACCCAGGTTTGGATCCTCTAGATCTCTATTATGATAATGATGTATTCATTAGGGAGATTCTAGAAAATCCTTACCCATACCAGGCCCCTATACCTCCATACCAGAATCCCGCACCCCAGATTCCGAACCCATTCATAGAACCTGCACCCCCAATGAGTGCAGAAAATGTACAAGAACTTATGACATTTGGTGAGGAAATTTTAGAGAATAGTGAAAGGATGAGACAGGTGGGAGAGCGACTCGTCTGGAAGTACGACGAGCGCAATATGGATTTCTGGATGAATCCATATCCATGAATGTGATGGTGGAAACGGTAGTAATAATAATATTAATAATAAAATAATATGATATGTGTGTATGTGTATGAAAAAAACTACGGATGCCTACTATTAGTAGTGTAACTTTAAATTTCAGTCGGTATTGTAATTTTAATTTCAGTACTGGTGTGTAATAGGTGCATATTATATGAATAGAGTAAAGTCGCAGTGATCGACGCTTTTGATCAAAATGCGTGTCATGTGATTGGCTATATTAAATATTATTTTGTGATATTAATACGTGGTAACTGTTTAAAATTCAGATGGCCGACGAAGGAAATCCAGAAAATCTGAATAACGATAACCAGAGTAACATTAACTTGGTTAATGAGAATCCAAACAACAATAACAATGGAAACCAAGTGGATAATAGTGCTATCCAACACATAGTGGCACAAGGAATCATAGATGCAATGCCATTTATTATCCAAACTGTTAAGGAATCAGATAATAAAAGTAAGCATAGCAGTAAGCGACCAACTGAACCAGAAAACAGCGTAAACAATGGACCCGTACTTCAAGTGCCCATTCCCAAAAGAAGAAGAACCGTGTCTTACGGTTGTTCTTATAAAGTATTCTGGTCCTGTAAACCGATAGAATTCTCGGGCAATGAAGAACCCATTGCAGCTCTACGCTGGATAGAAAAGATTGAGGCTGTTTTAAAAATATGCAAGTGTGCTAAAGAAGACAAGATAATGTTTGCTTCTAATCAGTTTAAGAACTCAGCCTTAGAATGTGGAACACTATCCTTCAGTCAAGAGGAAGTGATAGGATTTACAACATGGAGTGGGAGGAATTTAAAAATATGGTAGAAAGAAAATTTTGCCCTCCCAATGAAAAGGAACAGATAGCGAATAAGTTTCTGAACCTAAGGATGACCGGGGTAGATAGTAAGGGTTATACTACCACATTCTTTGAATATGCTAGAATAGTACCAACCCTTGCATCACCTGAACCGGTATTAATCTCCTGATACATCTGGGGGTTAATTGGAGAGATTAGACATGTAGTCAAGGCAGCTAGACCTCAAACTATAGAAGAAGTTGTAGAACTAGCAAATACTTTGACAAATGAGTTAACCCGTACTAGAGAAGAAGACCAGAGGAGAAACCTAGCTCAAAGGCTTACCCAAGAATTCTGTTCTGGTAATTCCAACCGTAGGAATATAGGTTCTACCTCTGCACCATACTGCAAGGTCTGCAAGAAAAAGCATTCGGGAAAATGCTCCACTCATTGCAATTTCTGCAAGGCACCAGGACACAAGGAAGAAGATTGCAGAAGAAAATCCAGTAATGGACTGTGCTTCAACTGTGGGGAAAAGGGTCATATCAAGCCAAACTGTCCGAAATTGGCTCCAGCTGCGAACAATAACAAAAACACTAAAAATGCTAGAGCATTTGTTCTAACAGCAGATGAAGCCAAAATGATTCCGGACGTCATAGCCGGTACGTTTTTAGTTAATGATGTTTTTGCTAAAGTATTATTTGACTCTGGTGCAAATCAAAGTTTTATTAATACTTCATTTTGCAAACTTCTTAATCAACATTAACTAAACTCTCACAAGAATGTCTAGTCGAGACAGCGAATGGAGAAACGGTTAGGATTTCTGAAATCTTGCAGGGAGCAAGAATAGAATTTTTAAACCAAAAGTATATTGCAAATCTGTACCCAATGAATCTGACAAGATTTGATATCGTATTAGGAATGGATTGGTTAATAGCCAATAAAGCTAATATTTTATGTGATCAAAAGTCAATTCAAGTAAATTCACCAAAGGGTAAAAAGATCACAATTAAAGGTGATAAACCATCTAGATCCACTAAATTCATCTCTGTGATGAAAACTGCAAGTTATATAAGAAAAGGATCTATAGTGTATTTGATTTCCATAATCACTAACACTAAAGGAAAAGAATTAAAGGACATCCCAGTAGTATTTCAGTTTTAAGATGTATTCCCAGAAGAATTACCAGGACTACCGCCGGACAGAGAAGTTGAATTCAGAATCCATCTACTGCCAGGAACAGCACCAATTGCCAAAGCACCCTACCGTTAGGCACCCGCCGAAATGCAGGAACTGAAGAAACAGTTAGATGAATTATTAGAGAAGGGATTCATACAACCAAGCTCATCGCCGTGGGGAGCACCAATTTTATTCGTTAAAAAGGACGGATCAATGCGTATGTGCATTGATTACCATGAATTAAACAAGCTCACGATTAAGAACCGGTACCCATTACCAAGAATTTATGATCTGTTCGATCAATTGCAAGAAGCTCGATTTTTCTCAAAAATCGATTTAAGATCAGGATATCATCAATTAAAGGTACAGGAAGAGGACATTCCTAAAACCGCATTTAGAACAAGGTATGGTCATTATGAATTTACTGTCATGCCATTTGGTTTAACCAATGCCCCAGCCGCATTTATGGACATGATGAACCGAATATGTAAGCCATATTTGGATAAATTCATAATTGTTTTTATTGATGATATTCTCATATATTCTAAAAGTAAAGAGGAACATGCAAAGCATTTGCACGTACTTTTAAGCTTATTAAGAAAGGAAAAGCTTTATGGTAAATTTTCAAAGTGCAAATTTTGGTTAGAACAGGTACAGTTTCTTGGACACTTAGTTAACCATGAAGGAATTCATATAGATCCAACCAAGATCGAAGCGATTACCAAATGGAAAACCCCTGAATCACCAACCGAGGTTAGAAGTTTCTTAGGATTGGCCGGTTATTATAGGAGATTTATTCGAGATTTTTCTAGAATAGTCATTCCCTTAACTAAGCTAACCTGTAAATCCATTAAGTTTGAATGGGGACCAAAACAAGAAGAAGCATTTAGAATTCTTAAGCAAAGATTAACCCATGCACCCATACTAGCATTACCAGAAGTTACTGAAGACTTTGTAGTCTATTGTGACGCTTCTAAGTTAGGCTATGGTTGTGTGTTGATGCAACGCCAAAAGGTTATAGCTTACGCATCTAGACAACTTAAGAATCATGAAGAGGATTATTCAACTCATGATTTGGAATTAGGAGCTATAATTTTTGCCCTTAAGATTTGGAGACATTACCTTTATGGTAGTAAGTTTACCATATTTACTGATCATAAGAGTTTAAAGTATGTTTTTGGGCAAATGGAATTAAATATGAGACAAAGACGTTGGATGGAGATGCTTAGCGATTATGATTGTGATATCTAGTATCATGCAGGAAAAGCAAATATAGTTGCTGATGCACTAAGCCGAAAGTATCATGAAAAGCCAAAAAGTGTACGTTCTCTTAAATTAAATCTACAAGTAGATTTAAATGATCAAATTAGAAAAGCACAAGAACCAGTAATCCAGGATGATACTGAAAAATTAAAAGGAATGATTAAAGAATTAGAACAAGGAACATATGGAATTTGGAGATTCCATAAAAAGAGAATGTGGATACCTAAGTTAGGGAACCTGCGCCATCGTATATTAGAAGAAGCCCATAAGTCTAAATATACGATGCACCCAGGAAATGATAAAATGTACCAGAATTTATGAAAGAATTTATGGTGGATAGGAATGAAAAAGGGCATAGCAACCTATGTTTCTAAATGTTTAACTTGCTTACAAGTTAAAGCTGAACATCAGAAACCCTCAGGTTTGTTACAACAGTTAGAAATGCCAGTGTGGAAATGAGAATTGATAACAATGGATTTTGTTACCAAATTACCCAAAACAAGGAAAGACAATGATACAATCTGGGTGATTATAGATAGGCTAACCAAGTAAGCTCATTTCCTACCAATGAAAGAAACTTTCAGCATGGAACAGTTAGCTAAATTATATGTAAATGAAATAGTTTCATTACATGGAATTCCTTTATCAATTGTTTCTGATAGGGATAGCCATTTTACCTCTCATTTTTGGACAAGTTTTCAAAAAGCAATGGGAACCAAGTTAAATCTAAGCACAGCTTATCATCCTCAAACGGACGGACAAAGCGAAGGACAATTTAGACAATGGAAGACATGCTCAGAGCTTGTGTAATTGAATTCGGAGGTAATTGGGACGATCATTTACCTTTAATAGAATTTTCTTATAATAACAGTTATCACACAAGTATCAATGCTGCACCATTCGAAGCACTTTATGGACGAAAGTGCCAAACCCCAGTCTGTTGAGCAGAAATTGGGGAAAAGCAACTATCTGGACCTGAGATAGTGCAAGAAACAACTGACAAGATCATTCAAGTCAAGGAACGACTGAAAACAGCATGTGATCGACAGAAGAGCTATGCCGATAACCGACGCATACCGTTGGAATTTCAAGTAGGAGCTAAAGTATTATTAAAAATCTCTCCTTGGAAAGTAGTGGTAAGATTCATCAAAAGAGGAAAGCTAAGTCCCAGGTATGTTGGACCTTTTGAGATTATTAGAAGAATAGGACCTGTAGCCTATCAGCTACAACTACCAGAGGAAATGACAGGAATACATGATGTATTTCATGTATTTCATGTATATAATCTCAAGAAATGCCTAGCTGATGAATCACTTGTAGTGCCTCTTAAGGATATAGAGGTAAATGAACAACTCAAGTTTGTAGAAAGGCCTTTACAGATTGAAGACAGGAAAGTCAAGAACCTCAAGCACAAGAGGTTAATTCTGGTCAAAGTGAAATGGGACTCTAAAAGAGGACCAGAGTGTACATGGGAGCTTGAATCGGAAATGCAAAGGAAATATCCACACTTGTTCCAGTAGATCTCGAGGACGAGCTCTAAAACAAGGTGGGGAGGATATAACAACCCTAAAGAAAACCGACACCCTCGAATTACTTTCGACACTCTAATATATTTTAAATTATCCCAATATGTCTTAAAACACACCCCATACTCGAAAACGGACCCCGAATACCTTAAATATTATTAAAAATAATTAAAAATCAATTTTTGGGGTTTGTCGCGGGCCGCGTAGACCCCTTAGGGACCTTACGCGGGCCGCTAGAGATCAAAAACACGGCGAAACCTTGTGCTGACACGTGTCCGACTCGTGTTGAACCTACTAGGTGACCCGGATCACCTACGCCGTTGACCATCTTTGACGCGGGCCGCGTAGCCCCTTGGCTACACTTTACGAGGGCCGCGTAAAAGTTAAAATCGAGCCCTATAAGTAGATGGCATCGGATCTTCAGTCTGCTCGTTCATTTCCTTTCTCAATCTCGAATTTCTTAAAGAATAGGCATTATAGTCGGGTATAATACCCCCTAAATAACAAAGTTCTGCTCCGTTGTAAGTATCATAACCCCTGGACACGTATTAGATACTCTGCCCGATTGATCTAGGGTTCCGTAACGGCTGTCGTGGTTCTGCCCGATGTAGTCGTTGGAATGCCGTCTTGGGGAGGGTATTACTAATGTTAAAATGGGTTATTATACTAACACGTGTGCATTTGTGTAAATTATAGATTTTCACCAGGAAACCCTAAAGGATAATCTAAGACAGCAATGTGAGTAATCCTTCTTTTTGTGTAAACCTTTTTGTGAGTAATCTCCTTTTTGTAAATTGTTTTTACAAAACCTCACTTAATTAATTATATATTAAACAGTGATTGAGTATTTGTAAGGATACAATTATCGTCGGTATGTTGGGGTTTTGTATACAAAGTTATGTTACTGCCTTGCGAGGGGTAACATTTCCACAAGTCGGGTTTGACAGTACCGTGGGTGGTAATTAGTATCACTTGGAAACAAATGTAATTGCGAGACCGCCCTCAATACTGTACAATGGTTTTTATTAAATCTTGATTGAACAGGGATTCACTCACCAGTATTTCCCACTGACAAAATGTTTTTAAACGCGTTTCAGGTAACAAAATGTGAAAGCCAAATAGAAGCCAAATATAACAACACTATTTTTTTTTAATAAAGTTCATAGCATAAAAACCAACATACTTTCTTAATAAAAAAATTCTTTATATAACTCGATTTTAGAATCAAAGTTTGTAATTTATGTATATATATATATATATATATATATATATATATATATATATATATATAAACGGGATCAGGAGAAAATGACCAAAAGTGTGAGAACAGTGAGAACAGTGAGAACGCATCCTGGCCCAACACGTGGCGCGGGACATTATCAGGGTCCAATGGGTTTTTTTGTCTTTTTAATATTCTTCATCTTTCCCGATTTTCGCGTGTGACATGTTGCTTCATTTTTGGCGTGCAAGATAATTTTGGCGTTAACTAGAATCATTAATTACTTGACGGCTTACTGTTTTTCCCAGATTTCTTCTCGTTGAATTAATTCTTTTTGTGTCACATAGTTAATTTTTTGGCGTTATGACCTTTTCTAGGTCATTTTTTTGGCGTTTTGGGTCTATTTGTTAATAATTGATTACCATAGATTACTATTTTATAAAATTACAATAATACGAAATCAAAATAAACTAATAGTCTTCCGTGGATGGGATTACATCAGAGATGTACCCATCGCTTTGTTCCTCACTGTAACAACCCGCACTTTCGTGCTTGTTACTCTCGCTACACTCGTTACGCCTAGCACCAGAGATTCGGATCATAATGTAAATATATCGCTTACAATGTTATTTCACATATATATTCGCATATTTTCAACACGCTATAACACACATCACAACGCATACACTAACGCTAACGATGACATCGCGTGAATATTTAAGTCGCTCCCATCGATCGTTGTGATGCAACGCAATCACGCTAACGACGACGTCGCGTGAGTACTTAAGCGGTTCCCATCAATCATCGTAAAGCGTCGCGATGCTAACGTAGACTCAACGCAATTACTTATGCTATGGCCTATTATATATACAATAATAATAATTGTAAAATTGTTGAAATTATCTAAGCGCGCACTCGCAGGCACGCGCAATTCAATCTATTGCACTTAACACGCTACTTATATCGCTAAAACGCTTAATGTGTCCACAATACTTAACGCAACAAAACACGTCGGACGAAACGAAAGTTGGAAAATCAACTCACATAAGTCCTCCGATTGAAGGACCATTCGACCGAATGGTCATCCGACCGGTTGACCATCCGATCGGATGGCCATCCGATCGAAAGGCCCTTCGACCCACCTCACCAGCACAACCTTTCTCTCCTCTTCACCTATAAATACCTTACTTGTCACATCAACTGTTCGTTGATGTGACAGCCTCATCCGACCAGCATGCTCTCAAGCACTTTTCTCTCGATTCCTCGCGATTCTTGTAAGTTTTCGTCTCAAATCTTGCACTTCTTTAATCTCTACACACTTTCCTATCAATTTCACCAACAAATCTCACAATTTCACCATGAAATCCACCTGATTCGGACTGTTCTAAGATGACGTCATTGTGGGTTTTCAAGAACACCAAAGTATGACCTCATTCCACCAAGAACAACTCAGATCTAAGGGATTTCTACAAGGTTTAAACACTGATTTCACCTAAATCTAAATATTTTTCAAGTATTTCAAACTTATCTTCCATTTTCTTAACTTTACACTCAAAACCGTAAAAATCTGGACTAGTTCGGGTTCATTACTCATTCTCTAGTGGAGACCCGGACTGAGAATGGAATTCTAATGAAGAGACGACCGATTCACGGGTTGAACATGAAACACCGTTAAGAACAGTGATTCGGATCGAAAGGGGTGGTTCCCGTCCGACCGGATGAGTTGGACTAGATGTGGTTTCCGTTGTTTAACACGTTGTCATACCGTCTCGGTTCAATCGCAAAACTTTCTAAACTTAACAATTTCTGCAAGTTTTACAAACGAACCAGTCACGGACGAATAGCCATCCGATCGAACGGCTATCCGACCAGATGACATTAGATTGCCAAACACTTAAACAAATTTTCAACCTATGCTGACCTCCACTCGGATTGCAATCCGAGCGGAAGGCCATCTGTCCGGATGACCGTCCGACTGTAACACCCCGAAAACGGGTTTGGTAATCAAACCCCGTTAATACTAAAAGACGGGTAAAGTACCGTCAGTAGTAAAAATTAACCCGGTAAATATTAGGATCTAAATAAATAAACCTAATATTAAATAAAAGTTGAACAAATCCTTTTGAGGAAAACAAAGTATATAGAGGGCCCGAGTTAACGGGACTTAAAAATAAAACGGGTTCTAATTCCCCACACCCACCAAGTTAACTAGGAATAGTTAACCTAGTTAGTGAGGTGTAAATAAGTAATAAAACATGGAGTTCTAGTCCCTAATAATTAAAACTAAACTTGAGGGACCTAAGCTGCCAAAAGGGAAACTTGTTTTATTAAAACATAAAAATCAACACATATCACACACTTAGTGTGTGTATATGTCGATCATCAGGAGAAGAAACAAGGGGAAACCCTTGTTCAACCTTAATCCATCAAATTAGAGGGCAAATCAAGACCCAAATCGATGCATGAACACAAATAAACGATCACCAAGTTAAGGGGATCGTAAGGTATGTCAAATTTTTGATATTTATGAAGTTGGGATTCTTGATGAACTTATGAAAATCAAAATTGAAGCTTGAATGTTAGATGTTTAAATGAAACTATTATAAATTCATGGTTAGAAATGAACCCTAATCAATAATTTGATGTATTGATGTTCATACACAGGAAATTGAGAATCACCCACATATGTGTTAGATGGGTTTTGTAGAGATATTAAGAATACTAGAATCTTGATCAGGAAACGGGTGTTACTGATTTTTGTGAAACGAATCTAGGTGTTGTTATGCATGCTAGATGTAATGAACTTGAAAATAATGTTAATCTTGGCTAAGTAGTTAGTCATGAGCTCGATTGCTAGTAGTAAAAAAAATTCATGCCCATAAGGTGTTCGATGTAATAACTAGGTGAACATGGTGAATTAATGTGCTTTGATGATAGTATAAATACCTTTCACTATCATAGTTATTAATTATGTGAAATATTTAGCACATGGTTTATACATGATTGTTGCTATAGTAGCTAAGCAAATGAGTATATTGAGTTCATTAGTGCAAATTGCATATGTGATAAGCAGTTTGACCTTTAAGAGTCAAACCGGTCTTTAATAAGAATCGTATGCGAAAAAAATTGTAAAGAGAATTCATAAGTATAATAGTCATAGTATTGATGACTAATATAACTATCTTGTGGATGATCGCATTATAGTTTGACGCTTAACAAGCTAGGTGGAAGCTTGGAAAAGAAGCGGGTCAAACAAATCAAGAATGGAGGAAAAGCATAATTCGGATGCAAGGTAAGTATAGCTTACACTAGTCATATATTTTAGAATGTTCTTTTGTCGTATTAATTACGAATAAGATAAATGCCTAATTGAGATATGATGTTCCGGCGTGTAATCTTACGGAACAAGATAACCAAATAGGATAAGAAACCGTATTGATGGTTAAAAATGAGTTAAATCGGTAATTCGATCATGTTATGACGAATGAAATATGTACTTTTAAAGGTTACCATATAAGGTAAATCATGATAACCAATAAGGGTAAAATTGTAATTTGGTCACTCGTTGACAATAATTGTTGGTTTTGAAAGATACTTATTTCGTAAGCCTTAATAGGCCAAAAAGCGTTAAGAGGTGATTTATAACTAAAACGACCGTGCGGTGTAAACCGGAGCGAGTCATGTAGACGAGATGACAATAAGCTTCATCTCGCCATTATAATCGGTCATTCAGACCAAACGGGTCAAAAGGTGAAAATATCACTCTTTGACAATATCGACTAATGGTTTGTTGAGTTGTATGATTACAGAAATAATTATCGAGTGGATATTTACATCGCTATTACTTAGCGGCTATTGAGGCAGGGTATTTGAATGGGTCAATATAATGATCCGAACCAGGTACGCATAATAGAATAACTCTTATTTAAACGTAAGGTTTGATGAGAGTTAATCGGAGTCTAAAATAGATTTTTGGTTACTTCAATGGGTAAACTGAATGTTACAAACGGTGGTTATTTCGTTTGAAAGGCCTGATGACTTTCAAACAAAATCATAGTTGAAAAGAGGGTTTATGGGTCAAACATGTTTACAAAAATCTCTCATCGTTAATGAAGGGCCAAAATGGACCAAAACGCCCTTATAAATTAAACTGAGCAAACAACCCTTAAAGGTTGTTTGGAAACGAGTTTCATGATTAGATAATTACTAGGACAAGTATAGAAATTGTAAGATGTAATACGATAGTCAAATGACTCTATTTGAGTCCTTGCCGTAAAAATAATGAGTTGAGGGGTAAAACTCGGTTTATATAGGTTACCATAGTAAACCCACCATAAATTTAGTAGTGGTGGAAAATTATATGATAAGAAATGTGGTAATGTAATGCTAGAAGCAATCGAAAACAATTTAAAGCTTGAAAGTGCTTAAATACCCTTAACGAGTCAAAATAAGCACTTGAGCGTAAACGGGTTCTAAATACGTAAGAAACTCGTGACTTGAACCTAATATGATAGGAGATTTTGAAATTATGAATTTCATAAGTTTAGGGGGGCATACAAACCTGTTTTTGTTTGATTTATACATGAACGGGTCAAAACAGCAAAACATGAAGAACATGCAGCAGCTACCGTAAGAACATGCAGCAGCTACCGTAAGTTACGCTGGTTTTATATTGCATTACGGCAGCCCTTGAATTTACGGTGGCTACCGTAAGTTACGGTAGCGCCCAGTTATTTTTGTTGAGTTTTGTTTTGCGAATCCATTTGAACAAGTTTTAAACCGCGTATGACTAAAATCATTTTATGTTTATGGAATGTAGGTTGCCTAGTAGTACCGGATGACGACTAAGCCCGACGAAGAACCGAACACACGAGATTAAAGCTTCCGCGAATAGTTTCTTCGTCACGTTTTAAACGGCGAATTAAATTACAAAATGTTGGAATGTTTTATTTAGTAAAATGTTTTAACAAACTCACATTTTTAAGTGTGTGTTTAATCTTAATACATTATTATAATTGAAAATTTTGGATAATTGATTAAAATTGACTTAGGGTGTTACAAGTTGGTAATCAGAGCTCCAGGTTGTTGACAAATGTGTTCGGTTCGAGGCTTGATCGCAAATCCGGTAAGTACATGTATATCAATGGTTTAGTATGATTAAAGTGTTGAGAACAACACATATTGTTATCGTGTAATACACGTTACACCAATAAAATCGATATAGAATATATATAGTCAACGAAATTACACGCGTTGATGCGTATAGTAGAAAAGCCTCGTATTATAATACGGGCACCCATTAATGTCGAAATTACTAACTAATGTAAACATTTTAGATTGAAGGACACTCGCATATGAAGATAGCGAGAGTTTAACAAATCGTGGATTTGACAGAGGAATGGTCCAAAGTACGACAAATAGAGCACGCTCACCAAGGACCTAAATCGCGCAACGAATGCGAATAAGTTAATGGCAAGGAGAGCCTGTTAGAGCAAGCATTATCAGGTGCACGTTTTAAATTATTGCATAAATAGTAATATGCAACAAATACGTAAAGATTGAAAGTTGCATATGTAGATTGAAAACTTGGAAAAACCTGAATAGAAAACCTATCCGGGATATTGTTTCCAAGAAAAACAAATAGAGGCATTACTTACATGGGGTGTAATGTGAAAATTATAAAAAGGTCATGTATACCAGGTGTCGATCGCTTACTCTGGCCAAGTAACTAGTGAACACGTGGTACCATGAACTTCTTATGATGGACACATTTATGTCCGATGTAGTAAGGGCGGGGTGAATGGGACTAACTTAAATGGTACCCAAATGAATCAAATAAGTAAGATGTTTGATAGTAAACGTAAACGTAAGTCGGATGACGGAAGCGTATTACGTAAGAATAACGAGCCCGAGAGAAGGGACAAGGATCAAGTAAAAAGAAAATACAGACCGACCAATAGGAATGTTAAGGCATAGGGATAAAAGTTTGACTGTCACAAGTGATGAAATTCACATGGACAAGTCAAACGAATTGAATAAAGAATAAAGGACTTGATTGAATAAAAGCGATGGATCTCGCTAAGACGACCAAATAAATTAAAATAACGTCTAAAACCATATAAGAATGGTTACTTGAAAATGATTACGGTAAAGATACCCGATGAATGGGTAGGATTTGGAAAGAATGCGTAAACCAAGAGACGGGAACGCAGAATAAAAAGTCAAAAGACTCGGAATATGAGTCATGACTAAAAGACAATGAGAATTTGCAAACAGAAATGTTAATAACTACGCTCAACTATTTTAAAGTTGAACGGGTCTAATAAAGAATGGAGTTTGACGTTCACAAGTGATGAAATTTCACACGAACAAGTCAAACGAGATAAATAAGGTATAAAAACTTGGTAGTGCAAGTAAGCGCAAACTGAATAATGGAAGCGCGAAACATTAATAAACCTACGTGATGGGTCATAAAGGAATATATATAGGAAAAAACGCAAACTAGCGAAACAAAAAATGTTAAAAACACTAAGATAAAGAACTCGGGTAATGGGTCGTAAAGAAGTATAGGTAAGAACCGGGTAACGCTAAGTGTAGGGTAAACCGACGTGTAAATGACGTTAGAAGTCATAAAGTCAGAAAGATAATTCGAAAGAGAACAAATGTAGCCTTAGACTGCGGTCAAGGTCAAATGAAATCCAAAAAGCAAAAGTAATTAGTTCTAGACATAAAAGGGGTGCCTTGACACCATATATATATATACACAGTTGAATAAAGACTTTAATAAAAGATGATCTACGGGATTATCATAACCTACGGGATTAAGCATAGTGTTAAGGTCTACGGGACCAAGAAGACCCTTGGGTCATAAATAGATAGAAACAAACTGTTGGGTCTCACCTTAAAAAGGTGGAAATCTAAATAAATAGTCTACGAGACTGAGCGAAAGAACCTACGGGTTATATGGGTTAAGCGTGGGAACTAGTTGAAATTCCTCGCATTAAAAGGTATTGGAAAGGAACAAATCCTCGGAAGCAACATTCCTAGATATGAGAGAAAGACATAAGACAAAGAGAAAACGTAAACTAAAAATTTAGTTTTTAGTCAAAAGCAACGTTTTAATAAACATAAGTGGTATGAAGCGATTTAGAAAAACCGTAAACGCACATAAGGCCGGAGATGGCGATATGGATATATGCCCGAGCAAGGGGGTATAAGGTAACCAGTGACTAACAAGTCTAACCGCCAAAATAAATAATTAATAAAGATATGAAATACAAGATGAAAGTTGCCCATGAGGCCTTATACGTGAAAGGCGCATACGATTGGAAGCCAAAAGGGCATTACCATATTATCCTGGTAAGATTTATCAAAACTAAGTCCAAGGAGTCAAACCTGAGGAACTGCGTAAGAAAGGTTTCGAGGACGAAACCTCTTTAAGGGGGGTAGACTTGTAACACCCCGAAAACGGGTTTGGTAATCAAACCCCGTTAATACTAAAAGACGGGTAAAGTACCGTTAGTAGTAAAAATTAACCCGGTAAATATTAGGATCTAAATAAATAAACCTAATATTAAATAAAAGTTGAACAAATCCTTTTGAGGAAAACAAAGTATATTGAGGGCCTGAGTTAACGGGACTTAAAAATAAAACGGGTTCTAATTCCCCACACCCACCAAGTTAACTAGGAATAGTTAACCTAGTTAGTGAGGTGTAAATAAGTAATAAAACATGGAGTTCTAGTCCCTAATAATTAAAACTAAACTTGAGGGACCAAAGCTGCCAAAAGGGAAACTTGTTTTATTAAAACATAAAAATCAACACATTGTTGGTGCATGAAATGTCTGTTGACTACGTTTGCATTAAGTCTTAGGTCAAGATAGGATAGATTGGAGTTTGAGAGTCAAATTAGGGTTTAGTAATGTAATTTCGCTCATGTGTACATGTTTAGATAGGAGATTTCGCTCATTAGGTCATAGGGTTTCGCTCATAAGGTTCCAGGTGGTTTCGCTGATTTGAACACATGGGATTTCGCTCATAGGACAGCCATATGAGCGAAATCAGACACACTATATATACCTCCATGTGTGATTCTCATTTGTAACTTGGAGCGGAACCTGGTCATATGCTTTGTAACGAAACTTTGTCAAATTGCATTCAGAAAGCATAAATAGAGAAGGAATTGAAGATGAAAAGCTGTTGTAACTTCGTGTACATTGATTCCGCCTTTATACGCGAAGATGAATGTTCTCTACTGACTATTTAGGGTCTAAACCGGTCCAACAAGTGGTATCAGAGCTCAGGACGAGGAGTTCTTACTACTACAGCTTGATTCTACCAGATTCTCTTACTTCTACTCATCTTTTCTCATACTTTTTTTATTTGAACTGGTTCCTACGGTTGAAATGGCATGAATTTCAAATATAACGTGTGAAACATAGTAATAACAAACCCTAGAAAGAATCAGGTTAAAATACGGCTTAAAAATGGTGAAAATTGGTTAAAAACTGGGTTTCGCTTTTACGGACATCGAGTGATTTCGCTCATAGTGCTTGATTTCGCTCTTAAGGACATAATCTGCTGATTTCGCTCATTGATACAATCAGATTTCGCTCATAGGGTCACATACAACCTGATTTCGCTTATCAGTCATTCAGACTGATTTCGCTTTTGTGACATTACCTAATTTCGCTTATACAGACATATACTGATTTCGCTTATCAGTCAGCTACTGATTTCGCTTATTGTGACAAATTAGTGATTTCGCTTATTTGTCATTGTTTTCCAAAATTTCGAAAATTTTTCTAAGTGTTTGCTGATTTTGCAGGTACATTCAAAATGGATGACATATTCTTGAACCCGTTTAGCGACATGTACGCATTTGCTAGAAATTCGGGAGACGATACATCTACAAGCAACAATAATGAGAATCCGCCGAATACGAAGAAAAAGTTAACGGAAGCTTGGGAATCTGAAAGTGCCTTTGGAACCTTCAATAAACCTCCAAAGCTAATGGCTATTGAGGAATATAGTCGATGGTCAAGAAAGTTTGAAGACTGGTTGATGGCATTTTCATTTCCTAGCTGGAAGAGTCTGAAAAACGGCTATGAACATGGAAACAAAAATGGTGAAACTTTAACATCAGCTGAGGAGATTGAATCATTTGTGGCTGAGCAAAAATGTGTGGCATTGTTATTTCAGTCCGTTCGGGAGGACATAATCTCATTGATCGATTATTCAAATGCAAAAGATCTCTGGAATAAGCTAGAAACAAAATGTTTAGGAAGTTCAGAAATTGTGAAAAACAAAAGAAAACTTCTTAGAAAAGAGTTTGATCTGTTTGGATGTTTAAAGAACGAGTCAGTTTGTAAAATGATAGAAAGGTTTGGTCATCTGAAGCTGGAATTAGCAAGACATGATATCAGATATCCTGAGGATGAGCTTATCGACAAATTGTTCGATTCGTTGCCAGACGAGATGTATTGGAGATATTATGCGTTGATGCTGAAGAATACCATCAAGGATCCAGAAAAGTTGACTTTAGATTTGTTGATTGAGAAACTCGAGAGTCACGAGCTAGAACTAAAGAAGACATTCAAAGTCAATCACTCATCTTATCAACAGAATTTGGATTTGTATTATCCAAAGAGCATGATGCCAAAAGCAACTTCTCCCAAGACTGCTTTTTCTGCTGAAAATGTGTCCACAGCAAGCAAAGAAAGTCAAAGTGGTCAAAGCAGTGGAAATCACAGTGGTTATCACAGTGGATCTTCATCATCTGCAAGTCATTCTGATGCAAAGAATCGTTTTCAATGTAACATCGCAATAGACTTAAAGAATGCTCAGAATTTTGACGAGGAGTCGGCTAAACAGCAGATGATCTTTCTAGCATCTGTGTTGGAATATTATGAAGGGTTAGTAGCAGGGAAGATAGGCAACACCAACCTAACGAAAGAGGACTATGATCAAATAGATCCTGAAGAAATGGAATTAATCGACATTCGTTGGTGCATGGCCAGTGCGGTTCATCGAGCACAGCGTTTCATGGAAATAACCGGCAGGAAGACAATTGGTGGTCCATCTACCAAGCTAGGATTTGATAAGTCCAAGGTGACGTGCTTCAAGTGTAAGCAGAAAGGTCACTTCAAACGAGAATGCAGAAACGCATATGCTGATGAGTCGGAGAACCCTTTCAGAGAGGATTACTACAAGAAGGCAATATATCATCAGAATAAATCCGAGCCGCCTAGATTGAAGCAGGTTGAAGACAACAAAGAGAAATCTATAGCTCTTGCGGTGATTTATGATGATGAGGGTTATGATTGGAGTCAAGAGGTTCTACCGGAGGAAGATGCAGTTGGTTACGCTTTCATGGCAAAGAACGAACCTGTTCCGTGGAAAGACAACAGAACTGAAGAGCAGAAGTATAGATACAGAAAAATGCTGGCTGAAAACAGAATAATTAGAATATCTGGTATCTATTTGGAAG
The DNA here is from genome assembly GCA_030545235.1 of Helianthus tuberosus. Classification (NCBI taxonomy): domain Eukaryota; kingdom Viridiplantae; phylum Streptophyta; class Magnoliopsida; order Asterales; family Asteraceae; genus Helianthus; species Helianthus tuberosus. The sequence continues at coordinate 147,032,749 of CM060411.1, read as the reverse complement.
TGAAGAGAGCGAGAATATGGGATCCGGACAGGGAGTGTTATCTTGATCCATATGGAAATATTGCAGTTGATGACAAAACTCTTGATCTGGAAGCCATAATCAAGGAGTTCAAAGATGAGGATGATTATTGGCAGAATAAATGGTGGGGAACTGGAGACGAGAAAGAGAAAGAAGAGAAAGAGAAAAGAGAGAAAGAAGAGAAAGAGAAGAAGGAGAAAGAAGAGATAGAGAAGTCAAAGATAATTGACACTGGGGTTATTGACACAACGCATGAGTTAACTGCTGAAAACCTCGGAAAAATGGCTGACAAAGTGCTGGCTGCTAAGGCACTTTAGGTAGACTCTAACTCCGTGTCTGAGTCAAAAAGCCAGGTCAGTTCAAACTTGTCAACAAATGTGTCAGGTAAGAAAATTGATGGAAATGTTGATTGCAATTGCATCAAAGAGTGCAAATTTTGTAATACAGTCACGTATCTCAACGGTAAGAAAGTTGAAGATCTGACAGCAAAAGTCAGAAGTGTTGAGAATCAAATTCTTGATCGTGACAAAAGAGTTAAAGCTTCAACTGAACGGATAAAAGAATTAACTAACCAAATTGAAAATGATAAAATTGATCATGAAAGAGTTAAAAAGGAAAATGAAAAGTTAATTCTTGAAAACCGTCAGATTTCTGAGAAGTTTGAAAAACTCAAAAGCACAATGAAAGATAATGATGATCGAAATGGTAAAAATTATAAAGAAAATGTTCAACTAAAAGCAGTGCTTAGAGTAAAAGAAGAATCAATCAACCAACAACTGGATGAAATCGCTAAACTAAAACTTAAATTTCAAGAAGCTGAAATTGAAAACGAGCGAATACAGTTGAAGCTTAACAGTTACAGCTCCGCAAGCTTTGTTTTGCAACACATTGTTCCCAAACCCATCGGGAAAAACAAAGCTGGCGAAGATGTTTATTCTGATGGAACCGGGGTGGGTTTTCATAGAGTTCCACCGCCGATTTTGGATAATTACACGAAAAAACAATCAGGGTTGGTTGAAATTGAAGAAGAAAGTGAAATGAATCTTTCGGATTCAATTGATGTCACGTTCACATCTTCCAATGACGATAGTGTCCAAAATGATATTGTAAAAGGTGTTGTTGAAAATGTGCTAAAAACGGATAGTGACACTACTGAGGAAGATGGGTGTTTCTTGGATAACTATATTTCGAAACAAAAGTCCAAGAACAATTTAAATCAAGAATCAAATCTTGTCATGTACAAGATGTTGGGTTTAGATAAGTTGTTTTCGGATTCTGAGTTTCCGATTGAGAATGTTAATATGAACAAATTGACAAATGTTTTCAAGTTGGTCGAAGTTGAGTTGTCAGAAGTGAACAATCTGAGTCAAACAAAGAGAAAAATGAGTTTTGAGAAAGATAAATCACACTACAAGAAATCTGTTAATTCATCACGTTTTTATAATAACAATCGAAATAACTGGTCGGGTGGTTATCAGGGTGGTAGGAATTATCAGAAAAGAAATGTTCCAAACAAGAGGTTTGCTGAAAAGAAAAAGTTTGTGAACAGTTCGAGTTCACTTGCTGATGAAGAGAAAGAGATTTTTTCAAAATCGAATGAAGAGTTCTTTGAAAAAAGAGCTTCACAGTCTCAGTCTGAAGGCACAAGTCGAGTTGTTGATACTCGAACATGTTTCAGATGTAATAAAATTGGTCACATTGCACGAAAGTGTACCAATGTGAAGCCTAAGACTGAAACTGTGAAGATTCAAAAGAAGAAAGTTGACGAAAAGGGTAAAGCACCAATGGTTGTTGAGAAAAAGAGTGTGAAAAATGACAACACCAAAGTGAAAAATGAACCCGTAAAGAAAGTGGTAACTAAAAATGACAAATTTTACAAGCGGGTTGCATTATCTCAACAAGTTTGGAAACCAAAAACTGAGAAAAAGATTTCACCTTCTGAGGATTCAATTCAAATTGATTATGATGCAAATTTTCCACCTTTGAAGGCTGAAAACTTCAAATTTCAAATTGCGAGAGTCAAGGTTACACCCAAGGCTGATGAAGCCTGGGTGGACTCCATGTTCGACTAAACAGTTTGAATTGCCGGAGCTTCCTTGATCGAGAAGCATGAATCGGCATCTTTATTGAAGTTGGTTGTTAAGTCATAATTTGTTATGTGCAGGAACTTCCAAAACTTGTATCCAGATGGATCATGGATAGTGGAGCTTCAAGACATTTATTCGCGATTGTTTTGAGAAAAAGTTGATACGAATTGAGAAAATCCACACTGACGAACAGAAAGTTGATTTACATACCAAAGCTTTTGATAAAAATCGGTTTAAATATTTGTTAAAACTGAATGGTATGAAGCTTCTTTCGGTGTCGGATGGAATTATTGGCATTGATGAGGGTACTGTTGTGGATGAAGACGAAAAACAATCTGCAATGGTTTGTCGATTTTTTACTTGTTTTGGTATTTAGGGGGAGTAGATAGATGTATATAGATATATTTGCAGAAAATACAAAAACAGTAAAAATTGCATAAATACAAAAACAATATAAAATCTGAAAAAGAGCTTGTATATAGGGAAAATGATAGTACATCGGCTAGACAATTACAGTATGCTAATGCTTTGTAAAGTTTAAATGAGTTAAACAGTCTCACTAATGATGTGTCGATAGGTTTTCGCACATTTAGTAGATTTATTCGGGATATAAACCTAAAATTTCAAACTTGTGAAATTCGTGGGGAACACTACTTGGATATATAGGTAACCCCTGAAATCTCGTTTGAAAGGTCTCGTATTCTGATATACTAGGTTTTTATACTCAATGATGTCTGGGGTATTATTCCGGGACTTCTGCTGAATGGAAGTTCTGACCTAGTCCTTGGATAATACTTTCCACAAATGCTTGAAACATAGCATAAACCCTCAGCATACTGATGAAACAATAATATTGATAGTCGCTGTTGTTGTAGCTAAAAGATCCTCTAAAGGGGACATACCGTAAAGTCGAAGCTGATATCTCTCTGCGCATACGGAAGTATCGACCTGAGATCCCTCGGCCCTCGCATTACCTAATTTATGTACAGATATCATTGTAGTATACTCACCTGTAAGACTGAATATTGAGATTCTGGATACGGGAGTATATTCAAGAGGTGGGACACATGAATGAGCTAAGTTCATAAAACATCTAAATCGTATCCTGAGTAAATTGAAATTTGTGTGAGAATTTAAGATGGATCAGTATATCGACAATCGAGGTGAATTGTTTAAGTCTAAGTATGAAATGAAGCTTAACGGTACTTGTAATTTGTCTGATAGCTGATATGATTCCCTGACACGCTCAGCCAAAAAATAAGTTTGTAAATAGTTTACTTTGTTTACTTTCTGCAATTTAAGTTTTCTGTATTTCATTTCTTAGTTTAGAACACTTTGTAAAATCCAAAAAGATTTTATTTCTGCTTTATTTTTGACAAACCAAAGTAGAGAGTTGATTGTTGGATTCTTAGATGATTGAAGCAGATGCAGGAGATTCTGGACTGAAGAATGAGGAAAATGTCAGATGATTGAAGCTTATCTTGATGAAGTTTGATTTATTGAAAAGTCAAAAACAAGTTCATTAACTTGATACATGTTATTTTCAGAAAATGTGTAAATTGTTGTTTTTAAAATCAGTTTGATTCGTCAAATGATCAACCAAGGTCATTAAATTGAACTTGGTAGATTAATCAAGTGATCAGGGTCATTAACTTGGACCTGAATACTTGAGTGGATTTCTAAAACTGATTGAGTTTGTGATTTATTGTTGAAAAGATAGTTTGTAATGTTTGATGTTTGAGACACAGGTTTTGGATTTCATCATTCCCACGGAAGCTAAATGTCAAAGCTTGAACCAGATCAAGACCTCAGATTCTAGCATATTGAGAGGGGGAGTCTGTGAAAGGGGGAGTCTGGATCATCAAGTCAAAGGGAAGTCTGAAGATGAAGCCAGGACAAGATTGTGAACCTGTGAAGATAGAGTTGATATGATGAAAAGACAGAGTTGGAGAAAAGACCAAGACTGAAGACTCAGAGCTGAAGACTTCGTCAACATCCAAGGGGGAGTCTGTTGGTGCATGAAATGTCTGTTGACTACGTTTGCATTAAGTCTTAGGTCAAGATAGGATAGATTGGAGTTTGGGAGTCAAATTAGGGTTTAGTAATGTAATTTCGCTCATTAGGTCATAGGGTTTCGCTCATAAGGTTCCAGGTGGTTTCGCTGATTTGAACACATGGGATTTCGCTCATAGGACAGCCATATGAGCGAAATCAGACACACTATATATACCTCCATGTGTGATTCTCATTTGTAACTTGGAGCGAAACCTGGTCATATGCTTTGTAACGAAACTTTGTCAAATTGCATTCAGAAAGCATAAATAGAGAAGGAATTGAAGAGGAAAAGTTGTTGTAACTTCGTGTACATTGATTTCGCCTTTATACGCGAAGATGAACGTTCTTTACTGACTATTTAGGGTCTAAATCGGTCCAACACACATATCACACACTTAGTGTATGTATATGTCGATCATCAGGAGAAGAAACAAGGGGAAACCCTTGTTCAACCTTAACCCATCAAATTAGAGGGCAAATCAAGACCCAAATCGATGCATGAACACAAATAAACGATCACCAAGTCAAGGGGATCGTAAGGTATGTCAAATTTTTGATATTTATGAAGTTGGGATTCTTGATGAACTTATGAAAATCGAAATTGAAGCTTGAATGTTAGATGTTTAAATGAAACTATTATAAATTCATGGTTAGAAATGAACCCTAATCAATAATTTGATGTATTGATGTTCATACACAGGAAATTGAGAATCACCCACATATGTGTTAGATGGGTTTTGTAGAGATATTAAGAATACTAGAATCTTGATCAGGAAACGGGTGTTACTGATTTTTGTGAAACGAATCTAGGTGTTGTTATGCATGCTAGATGTAATGAACTTGAAAATAATGTTAATCTTGGCTAAGTAGTTAGTCATGAGCTCGATTGCTAGTAGTAAAAAAAATTCATGCCCATAAGGTGTTCGATGTAATAACTAGGTGAACATGGTGAATTAATGTGCTTTGATGATAGTATAAATACCTTTCACTATCATAGTTATTAATTATGTGAAATATTTAGCACATGGTTTATACATGATTGTTGCTATAGTAGCTAAGCAAATGAGTATATTGAGTTCATTAGTGCAAATTGCATATGTGATAAGCAGTTTGACCTTTAAGAGTCAAACCGGTCTTTAATAAGAATCGTATGCGAAAAAAATTGTAAAGAGAATTCATAAGTATAATAGTCATAGTATTGATGACTAATATAACTATCTTGTGGATGATCGCATTATAGTTTGACGCTTAACAAGCTAGGTGGAAGCTTGGAAAAGAAGCGGGTCAAACAAATCAAGAATGGAGGAAAAGCATAATTCGGATGCAAGGTAAGTATAGCTTACACTAGTCATATATTTTAGAATGTTCTTTTGTCGTATTAATTACGAATAAGATAAATGCCTAATTGAGATATGGTGTTCCGGCGTGTAATCATACGGAACAAGATAACCAAATAGGATAAGAAACCTATTGATGGTTAAAAATGAGTTAAATCGGTAATTCGATCATGTTATGACGAATGAAATATGTACTTTTAAAGGTTACCATATAAGGTAAATCATGATAACCAATAAGGGTAAAATTGTAATTTGGTCACTCGTTGACAATAATTGTTGGTTTTGAAAGATACTTATTTCGTAAGCCTTAATAGGCCAAAAAGCATTAAGAGGTGATTTATAACTAAAACGACCGTGCGGTGTAAACCGGAGCGAGTCATGTACACGAGATGACAATAAGCTTCATCTCGCCATTATAATCGGTCATTCAGACCAAACGGGTCAAAAGGTGAAAATATCACTCTTTGACAATATCGACTAATGGTTTGTTGAGTTGTATGATTACAGAAATAATTATCGAGTGGATATTTACATCGCTATTACTTAGCGGCTATTGAGGCAGGGTATTTGAATGGGTCAATATAATGATCCGAACCAGGTACGCATAATAGAATAACTCTCATTTAAACGTAAGGTTTAATGAGAGTTAATCGGAGTCTAAAATAGATTTTTGGTTACTTCAATGGGTAAACTGAATGGTACAAACGGTGGTCATTTCGTTTGAAAGGCCTGATGACTTTCAAACAAAATCATAGTTGAAAAGAGGGTTTATGGGTCAAACATGTTTACAAAAATCTCTCATCGTTAATGAAGGGCCAAAATGGACCAAAAGGCCCTTATAAATTAAACTGAGCAAACAACCCTTAAAGGTTGTTTGGAAACGAGTTTCATGATTAGATAATTACTAGGACAAGTATAGAAGTTGTAAGATGTAATACGATAGTCAAATGACTCTATTTGAGTCCTTGCCGTAAAAATAATGAGTTGAGGGGTAAAACTCGGTTTAGATAGGTTACCATAGTAAACCCACCATAAATTTAGTAGTGGTGGAAAATTATATGATAAGAAATGTGGTAATGTAATGCTAGAACCAATCGAAAACAATTTAAAGCTTGAAAGTGCTTAAATACCCTTAACGAGTCAAAATAAGCACTTGAGCGTAAACGGGTTCTAAATACGTAAGAAACTCGTGACTTGAACCTAATATGATAGGAGATTTTGAAATTATGAATTTCATAAGTTTAGGGGGGCATACAAACCTGTTTTTGTTTGATTTATACATGAACGGGTCAAAACAGCAAAACATGAAGAACATGCAGCAGCTACCGTAAGTTACGCTGGATTTATATTGCATTACGGCAGCCCTTGAATTTACGGTGGCTACCGTAAGTTACGGTAGCGCCTAGTTATTTTTGTTGAGTTTTGTTTCGCGAATCCATTTGAACAAGTTTTAAACCGCGTATGACTAAAATCATTTCATGTTTATGGAATGTAGGTTGCCTAGTAGTACCGGATGACGACTAAGCCCGACGAAGAACCGAACACACGAGATTAAAGCTTCCGCGAATAGTTTCTTCGTCACGTTTTAAACGGCGAATTAAATTACAAAATGTTGGAATGTTTTATTTAGTAAAATGTTTTAACAAACTCGCATTTTTAAGTGTGTGTTTAATCTTAATACATTATTATAATTAAAAATTTTGGATAATTGATTAAAATGGACTTAGGGTGTTACATCGACCGGACGACCTTAATGGTAGGAATACTTTATGGATTTCAAAATGCTACAGCGAAAACTTCAAGGTTCCATCATACACAAACACATCCATCCCAAACGGACAACCCTCCGAGCAAATGGTCATCCGTCCGGAAGGTCATCCGATCGGATGACTATCAGTCCCCACTTCATTCCAACGCATCGCTTTACGCACCGTTCAACGCTTATACTATCGTACTGTGTTCAGGCTAACTCTCAAGCACTCTTTTCAATCCAAGCTTGTGTTTATTTACTAAACACGAACTGTGAGTATACTTGACTCCTTTTTACGCTTTAAACATACACTTTGGGGTGTAACATACGTTCATATCTAAAACGCACTTATCAAAACTATTATCACATGCGAATTACTGTCGTACATATTTACACGTGATGCTTGATACATATGTGCTAGGACTTTTACTCGTGACATCCCACCTTAGCTAGCATCAAGTGACTTAGCTGGTAGTATTTGTTTTGTAGTGTATATGTTGTGTGTCTCGTTTATGTAAGTGGAAATTCGCAGCACTTTTATCTACTGTATTTACTATGTCAAACATGTATACTCGCCAATACTTTTGTGTTGACGTCGCTTTAACGTATGTTGCAGGTTAATCGTAGACTATCTCGAAATCAAGCTAGGAAGTCTAGAAACTCACAATAAATCTAGGTTGTCGGATTTGTATTGTTTGAGAGAACATGAAGATCTTTATGACTGTTTATTGATGTATTGTTTATTAGTATGGGATAATAGACGCTTTAAATATTGTCACTAAATAGTTGTTATGGATTCTCTTGAGTAATCTGATTCACCTAGTGCCGCGCCCCGATGATTCCGCCATCGGTTAGGGTGTGACAAATTGGTATCAGAGCCATAACTATAGGGAATTACGAAAGACACGGCCTAGTCCGGGTCTCGCTGTCTTAGAAATGACCTAATTTATAGTCTAAGTACCTACCTTAGAACAGCTGGTCTGTTGCTTCGTGTGAACCTAGTAGGGGTTTTGTACTACTCTCATTCGAACTCGCTAAGACTACATCTTTGCATGAACACCGCATACTACAGCCTCGCGCAAAGGACAACTTTTCCTAAGGCTGAAAACATATATTTGCCTTTCCTAAAGCTGTCACAATACCCACGTTTGATGATACTCGCATAACATCAACGAGTGATCGCGTCGAGATTAGGTGTGAAAACCAAGAACTCTCGATGAGATCGCTTACTCAGCGCATCATTCTTAGCACGAGAACTTTCGTTGAGCCAGGAGTGACACCCACATCTCAACGAAACTCTCCGTTTCTATCTAGTGGAACTCCCGGAATTATTCGGTGATAATAACCACAGCTAGGAGCGAAGTTGTTAAGTCAGGGGTGAAACCCGCATCTTAATAACCCATTCCACTCCCGAAAATGGTTTTCAAAGGCTCTCACCAAAGTCTCGACTGTACCAATGACTCGAGCCACGTGATGACTGGAATGACGAGGCCATAGCCGCATCCCAGTGAGGGCAGAGTCCATTAGGCCAACGCGCGTGATCGAATTTTTGGGCATAGTTGAATCGCTTTGGGTAGCCGATGTCCAACACCCCAGCCTCTTCGTCTATTTTAAACCCGCAGTCGCTGATTTTTATGTGTTAACGAATTTTACGTGTTTACGATTTTTACGCCTTATCGATTTTACAACTTTACCGCTTTATCGATTTATCGCTTTTCGCTTCCCGCTTTATACGCACAACTCGCACAGCCATCGCAATCTAAAACAAGAAACGAATTTCCGCAACGAAACTAAAGTCTAATAACTCGCTCTCTCTCTTCATCGTGTCCTCGCGCTATCTATACAAACATGCATGTACGTAAGCATATACATTATACAATTACATGTGTGTTACGTGAGAACTTAGGAATCTTGTGTCTCCAATGTGACTCCTATATGAATACGTATTACTCTACTACCTGCAACAAATTTTAAACGCGCTCAATCGCATCGCATACTCAAAAATCATTATGAACAAATCTCACTCTGAAACTCTTTTCTTTTAGATGTCTTCGAATGACACCACCTCGAGACGTACAACCAAGAGAAGATCCAGACCAAGCGACGATAAGAGGATCGCCTCACTTGTAGCCAGGGAAGTGGCCGAGGTTATTCCTCAAATCGTTGCACAGGTTCAATCTCTCAGCAACCCTCGGACCTCGGAAGACTCTAATACCAACGCGCTGTAGACTACCTTCTTTTACAAACACTTCAAGGCCTTTAACCCAATGGTCTTCACAGGTGAAGGAGGTGTACCTCAACTACTCTGGTGGTTCAATGCTATCGAGGTTTCCCTTCGTTAGAGTGGGTGCCCCCAGCATTTCCGTACCACCTGCGCTACAGGAGTATTCCAATCAAGAGCCCTCGACTGGTGGACAGCCGAACATAACAAACGCGGGAACGACGCAGCTTACGCTCTCTCCTATGATGAGCTGAAAGAGCTCATGAAGGAGGAGTACTACCCTCCCCACGAAGTCCAAAAGCTAGAAAACGAATTTTGGGAAATCAAGCAAATCGACGGTGACAACCACGGCCTCACAGCAAGGTTCAAACAGCTTAGCATTATCTGCCCAAGCCAAGTTGACACTCCCGAAAAGGCAATCAAAAAATACATCCGTGCCTTGCTGTAGGATCGGGATCCGACCTAAACGAGTCGTTCAGAAGAGTTCTTGATTAATACGAAAGGCGGAATCAGACGTATTGATGTTATAGCAGCTTGATTAACACTTAGAATCACTTTAACTGCCGATTGTATTGATTTGATAGTGATTACAGATCATACGACACTTCGGCAGCACTTCGTCTCCGGAATCAGAAAGTTACAAATGAAATCCAAGACTCACCTATTTATAGGAGATCCAGGTCGCATGAACCTAGTCCACACGATCTGGTCTAGGTCGCACGAACTGGTCACTTCGTGAGAAGTGGCTGGTTCAGACCTGTTTCCCGTTTCTCTTGTACAACGTGTTCTGGTTTATCTATTCTATTACATGACTCGATACAAGACGAAGTCAACAGACATATGCACTAACAAACTCCCCCTTGGATGTTGACGAGTCTTTAGTGTATTGAGTCTTCAGTCTTGATCGGTCTTCTCGCTCTTTCCAAAGTATCTTTCTCTGTAAGCATCCTTATCAAACTCTCTCTTCCAGAATCTCAACTTGACTCTTCAAATTCTCTTGATCAGATCTCTTGATTCCTTAACCTCTTCAGCATTAGCAGCTTCTATCTCGAATGTTATTCCAAGATCTGAATCTGGCTCTAACGTCTTCAGACTCCCCCTTTCGATAAGTTGGGATCGCAGTCTGGAATTCACTATCTGCAGGCTTTGGATCGGAAACCTAGCTCTTTCAAAGCTTTCTACCTGCACATACTCTACCCAAAAGTAAATTTCACAATTTTTAAAATATAACAAATTTAGAAACCATTTGTAGAAATCATTCAACATCAACAATAGTTATATCAAGTTCAAATGAATGACCTTGATTAACTAACAGTAAAATCAGCTTCAAAACAACATTTTTCATTTCAAACACACTCTCCCAACCCACTGTCGTTCATCATGTTTAGCACTCGGAATTTTGAAAATCAGCTTTTCAAACATCAGATGTCGAAAACAAGATGAAATAAAATCTTTTTGAATTTTTCAAAATTTTATGCTAAAACACATTGAAAATCTTTTTGGATTTTGGGAAATAAACTATATACAGACACCTTTTTGTGAGTTTGTGTAAGAGGATCATATTAGTTTTAGACAAATCACTAGTACCGTTGAGCTTTAAACACTTTAAGTTCTAAACGATTCACTTAGATTGTCAGTATACTGATCCACTTAAATTTTCACATAAAGTTCAATTGATTCGAGATACGAGATTAGTGTTTTAATGGACTTAACTTATTCGCGTGTCCCACCTCAGAATATACTCCCGTATCCAGACTCCTATTTTCAGTCTTACAGGTGAATGTATACTAATGATATCTGTAAATGGGTAATGCGAGACCATGAGAGCTCAGGTTAGAACTTCCGTTCAGACAAAGAGATGATGGCTCGACTTTTAGGTGTGTCCCGTTTGGGGATCTTTTCTTCAACAGCACATGATTAGCATTTTTCAATGTTTTATCATTTTTTATGCTGAGGGTGGGCTTTATGATTAAAGTAGTGCAGAGTATTATATGAGGACTAGGCTATTGCTCCCGCAAAATCAGAAGTCCTGGTATAATATCCCAGATATCATCACGCACAAAGACCTAGTATGTCAGAAATAGAAAGCCCTTCAAACAAGATTTCAGGGGTTACCTATATATCCTAGAAATGTTCCCCACATGATAAGTAAGTGTTTGATATTTAGGTTTATATCTCGAAAACAATCTACTAAGCGTGTAAAAACCTACTGGCATATCATCAGTCAGACCATTTATCACATTTTGACTTTCCAATTCTTTAGCGTACTGTGATTGTCTACTGATGTACTATAATTTCCTCTTTTTCACAACAAAAACTCATTTTGATTTTTCGATGTTTTTGGTTTTTAGATTTTATCATGTTTTTGGATTTTTTAAATTTTCAAAATTTTAATTTTATACTCCCCCTAAAATCAAAAATATGTTTCAATTTTTGATTTTCCGGGAAAATTTGAAAGTAAAAGTAAAAGCAATAAACTGTACAAATAAAATGACAAACTGATGTGAATTGCTTCAATTCGCCATCCACTTGGCGTAAACAATCAGAACTCCCCTGACAACAAACTATTTTCCCATTATGATTTCAAAACACTTAAGTTTGTTTTAATCAAAATAGTTTTTCCGGAAAATTAGTTTTGTTGATTTCACACATCATGGGGATCATTCATCACTTTGTTCTTTTAACCACTTGTAAAAATTATCACTTGTAGGTTTTTCACAAAAACATTTTTCAAGAATGATGCCGATTCATGCTCCACGATTACCAACTTGGGAGCTCCGGCAAGTCAGGATTTTACTTTTTAAAGAATCTCACCTATGCCTGATCAATCATGGGTGAACCATCCTCATTTGGTTTAACAACTTTCGATTCGTAAAATTCTTTCACTCCCTTTACCTTCCCATCAGCCATCTTACCAAAAATATGTAGCACTTTACCATTAAATGTTTTTTCAACATCAAATTCTTTCTTATCAGAGAAGAATTGATCTGAAATCTCAATCTTACCAATTTTTGATTTCAAGTTTTCGTTTGACAATGGTGGAAAATTTTCACCATCCATTGTTGGAACGGAATTCTCATCATTTAGCACAACAGATGGCTCCTCTGACTTTGACGAATCAGATTCATTGCCAGAAACAACCTCTGTTTTCTTAACAACCCATTTATGTTTCTTTAAATTGACTATTCTTTTGTAAAAATGTTTCGAACTTTCACCAACTTCGAAAGTCAAATTTTTGAACTCCTTAAATTTTTCTATTGGTTGTTCCTTTTTATCAACACATTTCTCTTTCAATTTAGAGTTAGAAGAAACTCCATGTTTTGTGTTGATGGACTTTGGGCAATTCCAAGCAATATGTCCAACCTCTTGGCATTTGAAACAGGTTCTTCTTTCAATTCTCAATTCAGATTCCTTCAATATATTCTTTTGCTTTTCGGCAAGAAACTCTTTATTTGACTGTTTCCAGAAAGGTTTCTCCTTCTCCTCTTCAGAACTTGCTCCTGAAACAAATTTAGTTTTTGGTTTAAAAATTTTCTCATTTTTATGATTTTCTGGTGGAATAAAACCTAAACCTTTTTTTTTGAAATTACTGTTATGGTTTGGTTTCTTTCGATAACCCGAACCAGAACTGTAACCCTTTTCTTGTTCAATCTTTGTTGAACTCTTGAAGTGTATTTTTTAGGTTTTTCAGTAAGATTTACATCTTTTATTTCAGAAATATTAATTTCTGTTAATTTGAAAACCTTGTTAATCATTTCAGTTTTAACACCTCTTATTGGAAATTCTTCATCAGAATATAATTTGTTAGAATCATTCAAAGTATATGCTACTTTGAATGTTTCGTCATTCAAATTATTTTGTGACATCAGAAAATCTTTATTGTAAACCCTTTTGACCGGTGTACTCGAACTTTTGTCTGATGAACTCGACTTTTCAGATTTAGACTCTGACTTTGACTCTTCATCTTTATCCAACACCTGATCGACCACTTTCTTAATTAACTCGGACTCATGATCAGTGTCAGACGCTGTGAAGGTGACATCAATATCATCTGGTAATCCATCGATAGACTCGGATTTCAGATTCAGATTGAGTGCTTCAGCCACCTTTTCAAAGTGTCGGGGGGTATAGCCATCCCATATTGGATTTGGTACTTTGTTATACTTCAAACCAGTTTTCTTACCAGAATTTTCTTCATCATCTGCAAACTTATGAGCTGCCATGGTAGGATAAATGCGATCAATAACATAATCTGAACTTTGATAACTTCGAAGTAAAGAATTCACTCTTTCGGTTTCGATCGTCATCGCTGCCAATTCTTGTTTCAGCCCTGCAACAATCTCAATGTATTTGTTGATTGCAGTTTGCTTTTGAAGAACTGTTGCTTTCAGAAGATTCTTCATCTGAATATCCTCATCACTAGCTCCTTTGTACAAGTTCACTTTGCTGCTTAGAAGATCATATGATTCCTTTATGCTTCTCACATTGTGTAGCAAATTTTCTTTGAGCTTCTCCAATTCAGCATACTTTGTATCTTTCTCAGCACAATCTTTGCAAGATTCTAAACAGTTCACACAAGGTTTTTAAACCTCTACAATCTTTTCAACTTCAACAATTTTTTCAACTTCAACTATTTTTTCAACTTCAACTATTTTCTCCACCACCTTTTCAATCACAAACGGTTCTTTCTCAACTTCTATCTTCACTTCATTCTCTTCAACCTCGACCTTCTCTGTCGATTTTTCTTCAACTTTTGCCTTTACAGCTTCCATCTGGACTTCAATTTTCTCTTCAACAACCCTTTTTGCTTCCATTTCTCTCTTCAGTATAGCTGTTTTTTTCTCTTTCAATATCTCGATTTTATCTGCAAAAAACAAATTAAAACTATAAGGATCCAATTGTTTTCTAGCTTTATTAATATACTCTTCCTCCTTATCATCAGTGTCTACATCACTTCCTGATGACTTAAAAATTGGTTGTCTTCTAGGATTGTTCTTAGATTTGATTGATTCTTCTTCTGAGGATGAATCTTCAAAGAATCGAGCAACAAATGCTTTAGAAACTGAAGGTCTATAAGGATCATAATCATCCCAATTGAAATCTTTCGAAATCCTTTCATCTTCTTGGTCTAACAAACCAAAACAAGCTTTACCCTTTGATTCTTCAATCGAAATATTATGTGAGTGTGAAGATTGTTGTTGATATGGTTGTTGAGTAACCTGATGATAAATTTCTTTTCTATGATAATCATTGTTTCCGAAAGGATCTTGTCTTCCTGTTGCTTCTTTGTTTGTACACTCTCGTTTAAAATGCCCTTTTTCTCGACAACGAAAACAAGTAACCTTCGATTTGTCAAAACCTAGCTGAGATGTTGCAGCTTCACAAAGATCATCTCTTCCGGTGATTTGTTTGAACTTTTCTGCTCTTCTCAAAACACTAGCTAAACACCACTTGATGTCCATCAACTCAAGTTCCTCAGAATCAATCTGATCATAATCCTCTTTAGTAAGCATCGGATTTCCGATTCGTCCAGCAACCAAACTTTCATACGACTCTAATACAGTAACAAGAGATGCCATGTGTTGCTTCGCAATATCTGGAGAGAAATTTTGACCATTTTGAATATTTAATGTAACATTGCATTGCAAAACTTGACCATTAAAGTTTGTTGAACTTTGTTGTTGAGAACTTGGTGTTGAGAAATTTGGTTCAAAACTTGAATAAGACGAAGAATATCCACTGCTCTGATTTGTATTGTTTGAATTTGTTCCGGAAGTACCATCGGCACTGAACGCAGTCTGAATCTTTGGACTCTGAGTGGTCTCAACTTTGCTTCCTCTATAGTATAGACTAACATCTTGTTGAGCACCCGGACTTCTCATCGTAGCAGTTTTTCGAATTGATAGCTCATGTCCTTCCAATTTCTAGATAAACATACTCAAATTCATATCTTCAAATTGTCGGTTATGCTTTAAAATCAACAGATATATTCCCCATTCATTCTGTGGTAACGCATCGGCTAGCTTATCAACCCATTCATCATCTTCTTTCTCGATGTCCAATCTTTTCATTTCCATGACAAGATGACAATATCTCTCAATAATCATTCTTGTTGTTTCACCTTCAAGAGCTGTAAACATATCAAAAGATTTTTTTAGTAATGCTCGTTTATTTTTTATCATATCAGCACTACCCTTAAACTTTTTAATCAACACTTTCCAAATTGATCTAGCAGTTCCCTCATGTTGAAGCAAAACAAAAATATCTTCTTTTACCGCTTGTTGGAGAATGCTAATCATCATTTTTTCACTTGTGTATTTTAATTTTTCATCCGGTAAAAATTGACTTAATTGTTTTTCATTTCAAAGATCATCTTTCGGTAAAGTATAATCTTTCTCTAAAGAAACCCATGCATCAAACTTGTTCGCTTGTACCCAATTTTCAAAACGATCTTGCCACCCTTTAAAGTCCTCAATGTACATAAGCTTTGGAGGTTTTTGGAAAGTTCCCGTTTCATTCTCGATACCAACAGTTTCGGCAATTGTAACTGGAGTGACCGGAATGTTTCTAACTACTTGAACTTTCAAACGAATTGAAGTTTCAAGTGACCTGGATGAATTAGTTCAAACTATCTGGTAACAATTCACCTCGTGCGGTTTGAAGCAACAAAACACAAACGACCTGATAATGTCTCACACGATCTGATTTGGTGCGATCTGGGTTAAACCGTGCGACCTGAACTTGATTTCGCGCGACCTGACTAGTTTTTCACACGACCTGACAAGTTTTACATGACCTGGACCTAATCTCAAACGATCTGACTGAGTTTCACATGACCTGAATTCAGTTCTCGAACGATTTGATGATGTTTCACACAATTTGGCCAAAAATTCAAACGATTTAGATGAATATCCACCTCGTTTGAGATATCTAAGTCCAAAAGTTCATGATTTTATCAATTTTGATCAAGTTTTATGTTGAATTAGGTTCTGATTTGTTCACAGATTGTTCAAAACAGTGTTTTACGTGTTATATCACAAAATCAGATCATTTTAACCGTAAAAACTCGGTAAATTTGATGAAAAGAGTAGAAGAATGAGTAGAAATCAGATTTTATCCGTAAAACAAGCTGAAATGGTAAGAACTCTTCCTCCTGAGCTCTGATACCACTTGTAGGATCGGGATTCGACCTAAACGAGTCATTCAGAAGAGTTCTTGATCAATACGAAAGGCGGAATCAGGCGTATTGATGTTATAGCAGCTTGATTAACACTTAGAATCACTTTAACTGTCGATTGTATTGATTTGATAGTGTTTAAAGATCATACAACACTTCGGCAGCACTTCGTCTCCGGAATCAGAAAGTTACAAATGAAATCCAAGACTCACCTATTTATAGGAGATCCAGGTCGCATGAACCTAGTCCACACGATCTGGTCTAGGTCGCACGACCTGGTCACTTCGTGAGAAGTGGCTGGTTCAGACCTGTTTCCCGTTTCTCTTGTACAACGTGTCCTGGTTTATCTATTCTATTACATGACTCGATACAAGACGAAGTCAACAGACATATGCACTAACACTTGCCTGAGTGTGTGGGTGATTTTGTCGAAGCCGTGAAACCTGCTACCATCGAAGAAACCTATTGCTTAGCTGCAGAAATCAACGACAAACGAGTCTTGGATGGATTCTTCTCCAAGAATCCTATTAAAAAGGCTAATCAAGTAATCGTCATCGACTCCTCCGACGATTCCTCTGACGATTCCTCCGACGATTCTTCCAGCAAATCCTCAGATGAATCCTCCGATGACACCGCATCCCCACAAGAAGCTCAACCCAGCCGTAAACGAAAGGGCCCAAGCCTAAATTCTTCAATAACTGAACTGCCACAGCCAGAACCCCTCCAAGCAGTTCCGGTTCGCTCAAAGCGCGCCTACATTGGAACCCTGCCCTTGTGTCTGAAGTGTACCTATCACCACCAGCCAGAAGCCGATTGACGCTATTGCACAAATTGCAACTGTCTTGGTCACCATACCCGCCACTGCCACACCGGGCCACGAACTTAAGGCACGCTAGCACTCCACCGCACCGCCAACGCAGATCATAGCTCCAGCAGCAACTGCAATCCTAGCAGGAGTCTACAACACCAAACACCAACCTGGCATAGAATAATGTTGTAATGATGTTGTACCCTGATGAAAACTCTCGTGTACTTATTCTATTACTCGATGCAACGTTGACCCTCTCTCTCGCTCTCTCACTCTCGTTCTTGCACTTAGTCTAAGATCACAACACGGACTATAATACTAGTACCATAAACTATATCATGATGTAATGTGTTTTACCCTCACTACGCGTCCTTGAAATAAGTTATGATAAACGCGCAAGGAACAACTTAATCACGGGTGCACACGGGATTATTTTGGTCAGTGCACGGAGATCGTAGTAAGTTCCAATGATGCCATAACATTAAAAGCATGGTTAAGCGTGGTGGATACGCCGCTGGTACTTCCTATATATAAGCGTCTTAACCATGTCGACAAGGTATGACACCTATTCACGGGACGGAGGCGTGTGGTTGAAGCATGGTGGATACGCCGCTAGTATTTTCTATATATAAGTACTTCGCCATGCTAACCAATTTCTTATGAAGAAAGTGCCATGCAGAGTTGAACGTTATTAGACCTCGAATACTATTGATACTATTTTCAACACGCTAAACTCAATCGCAAGGCATAACATCTCATCGCATCTCAAACGCGTCATCGCTAGACTTTTCGTAAGTCTACCCACACGCAATCGCACTTCGTTGGAATCTAACTCGCACTCGCTATCACATTCGCTTGAACGCTCAAGCGCTCCTTTCAATCCAAGCTTGTGTTTATTTACTAAACACGAACTGTGAGTATACTTGACCCCTTTTTACGCTTTAAACATACACTTTGGGGTGTAACTAGGGGTGTTCACGATCCGATCCGATCCGATCGAGGGTCTGCTCATGCTCGGATTGAATTACAACCGATCCGATCTGAGCGGATCAAATTTGTAAAACCGATCGCAAAAGTGATGCTCATGCTCGGATTGAATTTGAATCGATCGGCTCGGTTTTGAATCGATCGGCTCGGTTTCGCTCGGTTTTTATCAAATCCTAAAAAAAAAGCGAGCGGATCGTTTTCGCTCGATTGAATAATAAGGCTTCGTTCAACAAAAACAAATTCTAACTTAAAGTGCGAATACAAAAGCAACACAAAATAAAGTGCGTATATCAAAGCAACACAAAATAAAGTACGAATAGACGAACTGTTGCAGATTGAAGACCGGAGATTGAAGACCGTCCGACGAACAATTGCAGATTGAAGACTGCTCAGTTTGTGTCGGAGATTAGAGAGCGAAACACAGGAGCGGCGACTGAATTGTGAGTGAATACTGAATACTCTTTTGAATAGGATTTAGGGTTAGATACTTAGATTTACGTATTAAATATTAAGTTAAGTTGGGTTGGGTTGAATGTGATTTGGGCTTTTAATTTTTTTTTGGGCTATTATATTTTTTAAGTTTTTAATCTATAAAATCTATAATATATATATATATATATATATTAATTATTAATAAAAATAATTCGATCGAAACCGAGCGAGCGGAGCTATGCTCATGCTCGGATTGAATTTGAATCGAACCGATCCGATCGGCTCATTTACAAACTGAGCGGGAATCGAACGAGCATTTTTCGAGCATTTTTCGAGCGATCTTCGATCGTCGAGCAGTTTGGACAGCCCTAGGTGTAACATATATGCTAGGACTTTTACTCGTGACGTCCCACCTTAGCTAGCATCGAGTGACTTAGCTGGTAGTATTTGTTTTGTAGTGTATATATTGTGCGTCTCGTTTATGTATGTGGAAATTCGTAGCACTTTTATCTACTGTATTTACTATGTCAAACCTATATACTCGCCAATACTTTTGTGTTGACGTCGCTTTAACGTATGTTGCAGGTTAATCGCAGACTATCTCGAAATCAAGCTAGGAACTCTAGAAACTCACAATAAATCTAGGTTGTCGGATTTGTATTGTTTGAAAGAACATGAAGATCTGTATGACTGTTTATTGATGTATTGTTTATTAGTATGGGATAATGGACGCTTTAAATATTGTCACTAAATAGTTGTTATGGATTCCCTTGAGCAATCTGATTCGCCTAGTGTCGCGCCCCGATTATTCCGCCATCGGTTAGGGTGTGACAGTCACTTTCTTCAGATTCATCATCATCAAATTTTAGATTGGCGTATAACGTCATTAGCTCATCTCTTCTTTGTTGTAGCCTATTCTTGAATATCATTGCAACCCTGGATTTTGGATCGTTCGAAGGTGCTAAATCACAGAGTTGTTCAATGAGAGATAGCCTCCCTGTCTTCTACATTTCCTCCATTGGCATTGAATATTGCACCCCGTGTTGATAAGTCACTTCAACCATTCCTGCTTCTTCATGCATCACCCAACTGCTAAGTGTTGGTAGAGGAGTATCGTCAATATCATCATCATCTTCTGCCGGAAATTTTTCTCTTCAATCTTTTTTATTACAGTTCGGGTTCTTTCACAATCGTTGGCCATTGGAACCCTTAGGGCCAGGATATCCCTCTGAACCCCTTCATTCATACCAAGCAGGGCTTTGATTGTCCTTACCTTCACTCTTCTCCTATCAGAGAACCTTATGATGAATCGTTTCTCTTTCCTTTCAAACCTCCATGCAATAACCTTAGCCATTTTTTGAAGTTTTGGCGTTTTGGACAATATGTGGCGTTTTTAGTCAATGTTTTTGGCGTGTTTGAGGTTGTGTTCTCATGGTCTTCTTTTTATATTGACTTTTTTCCCGCGCATGACAGATAATTATAGCGTTTTGAAAAAGATAAATAAATTCAATTCCCCAAGTATTTGGCTTTCAATATAATAAATGTTAGTAATTATGTTTCCGTTGTTTCATTTTACTGTTTTTGCAGTTACCGTGTTTTGTTTTCAGATTCATCTGTTTTTATGGTGTAACACGTCTAATCTTTTGACGGCTGTAATTATGGCGTTTTGTTTTCCAATGGCGTTTAGATAACGATAGGACTTTTTTGTTTTATTTTCTTTGCAAATTGTTTTAAGCTTTTTTTTAGATTTATTATAGTAGTACTTGTTCAAAGTAATTTTATTATAATTTGATAGTTTTTAGGGCATTTTATGGCATGATGGCGTTTTAAAAGCATTGTTTGGCGTTTTATTATATTTTTCATTATAGGATTAATGTACTTTTGTTGTTTTCTTAGCTGAAATTACATAACAAACAACAGATAAAGAAAATTAAAAAAACAAATAGAAGCAATTTATGATCTAAATCTTCAGTGTCATCAGTCTCTTTCTTCTCTTTCTTCTTTATGTGTTGAAGTGTCTTTGTGGATGTTGGAGACATAGATCGACTCCGTGTGGGTGGATGCTATCTGCCTGTCGTCTTCATTATAATCATCTAGGCCAATGTAGCATTTACACTGGGATAGGTCTCTTCTAATCATCTAAACCTTCTTCAAGAACAAAGAAGACAAATTAACATATGGGTGTCATCAGTCCCTCTTTCTAGAATTTTGTCCATCTCATGCAGCAAAATCTTACTCCACTCATCTAACAAATCATTCAGCGAAACTTCATGCAGAACATTACTGAGTATCAAATAAAAGATGTTTGCCATCGTTGTATTTTTTGGCGTTTTACATTGAGTTGTATTTTTTTAGGAACCACTGTGTGTTTTTGTGTTTTTTTTTTTGTGTGATAAACGGAAGGTGGAGAGACGTTTCTATTTATAGATTTTTTTAGCGCGTAGTTTAGGCGGGATATTATTTTTATAAGGAAAAATGTAATTAACATTTATCTGGATGTAAGGTTTGGCGTTTATATATTATGGTGTTTCACATTTTGTGGCGTTTTTGTAGCCTGAGAGCTTAAATAAAAACACAGAAAAAACTACGCAGTGATAAAATTGGCGTTTTGTATTTATTTGGCGTTTTATATTTCAACGGCGTTTTATGTGATAAATGATGTTTTACCTTTTTTACCCTTAATGAAGCGCGTCCACGTAATAAAATTGATGTTATTTACGAAAACACAACCGCGCCAATCTAGTCCATAGATTGTTTTGATCGGACGATCCATAATCATTCTCACCATTCTCACACTTTCCATCGTTTTCTCTAAATCCTAACCCTATATATATATATATATATATATATATAGGATCACGCTAAAATAAGAACCACCTCGAGTTGTAAGAACCGCGAGAACTACACCGTACGGGACGAGATGGACCAATTTTTTTTTCATAAACGTAGATACATGTATAAAAACAACATTTGTAAAAAAAAATTCGAAAAAAAAAAGTTTTTTAGCACCTCAAGTGTGCATTTACGGGTACCGTAAATTTTCCGGCCAGATTTACGGGTCCCGTAAACACAAACTTGTGGCGCTCAAAACTACACACACGACATTTTTTTCTGAATTTTTTTTTTTTACAAATGTTGTTTTTATACATGCATCTACGTTTATGAAAAAAAAATTGGTCCACCGCGCCCCCTACGGTGGACCAATTTTTTTTTTCATAAACGTAGATGCATGTATAAAAACAACATTTGTAAAAAAAAATTCAAAAAAAAATGTCGTGTGTGTAGTTTTGAGCGCTACAAGTTTGTGTTTACGGGACCCGTAAATCTGGCCGGAAAATTTACGGGTCCCGTAAACACAAACTTGTGGTGCTCAAAACTACACCCACGACATTTTTTTTTTTTGAATTTTTTTTACAAATGTTGTTTTTATACATGCATCTACGTTTCTGGAAAAAAAATTTGGTCCACCTCGCCCCGGATCAAAAAGTTCTCGCGGTTCTTACAACTCGAGGTGGTTCTCATTTTAGCGGATACTTATATATATATATATATATATATAGAGAGAGAGAGAGAGAGAGAGAGAGAGAGATGAAGGTTAACGTACATTACTGCTTAACGTACATCACGTACGACAGGTAATTACGCACGTTCATTTTAAAATCACGCACGTTATAACTCAAAAATCCAAAATCACGCATGTTGAAACACAATAATCACGCATATTGAAAACATTAATCACGCATGTTATATAACAAATCACGCACGTTGTTGTACGTGAAGTACGTTAAGCAGTAATGTACGATATACTTTTTCTATATATATATATATATAGGGTAAGAATCCGTTAGCAATCACCCTTTATTGCGAGAACCATAGAACCAATGTAAACACAATCAAAACTACTTAAAAACACACATTTTTTAAAAATCTTTCCTTAAAAATCGCTACTTTTTACTTATAATCTTTTTTTTTTTGTAAAATGTCGCGATTTAACTGTTTAAAAAGTTTTTTTATCATTTAGTTTGGGTTTAACTTTAGGGTTTAGTTTTTTTAGCATTTAACTTAGGTTAGAGGGGTTTTAATGTTTTTTTCGGGAGAGGGGGGGGGGTGTTTATAAACTTTATATTAGGGGTGGCAAAAGTGGTAAGTTGGGCGGGTTTGAGTAATGGGTTAGGTTGAGTTTATTAAGAAAAAAAGTTAGGATGAGTATGAATCAGGAAGTGTTTGGGTCAATATTAGTTTCGATCATAAGTGGCTAAAACTAAAAAATTAAAAATTTATAAAATAAAATAGAAGATTAAAAAATAAAAAATCCAAAAAATAAGTTTTTTTAAATCATTATATTTAAAAATTTAAAAATTGAAAAACAAAAATATTTGACAAAATCCAAAAAATAAAATTTAAAAACAATAAAAAATTAATAAAAATTTAAAAAATTAAAAGTCAAAATATTTTAAACAAAAACCAATAAAATTAAAAAAATTAAAAATTCTAAAAATAAAAAAATTTTAAATGAAAAATTTTAAAAACAATATAAATTTAAAATTTTAAAATATAAAATTATAAAATTTGAAAAAAATCAAGAAATTTTAAAAATTAAAAATAATTTTTTTAAATACATTAAAAAATTTAAAAATAAAAGATTTTATAAAATAAAGTAATTAAAAATAGAAATTTGGCCTTGATTTTATATTTTTCTGTTTTTTCTAATTTTGTAAGTTTTTTTTATTTATTTTTATTTTTTGGATTTTAGATTTTTTTAATTTTATATTTTGTTCTGATTTTTTTTTACTTTTTTTATATTTTTTAACTTTTTTTTCTCTTTTCAATTTTTTGATTTTTCTATTTTTTTTTTTGGAATTTTTAAGTTTTTTTTATTTTGATTTTTTAGCTTTTTTTAACATTTCTTATTTTTTATTTTTTAGATTTTTAACATTTTTTATTTTTTTTATTTGGTTGATTTTTTTATTTTTTCTATTTTTTTGGCATTTTTTAGTTTTTTATATTTTTGGCTTTTTATAATTGTTATATTTTTCTATTTTTTTATATTTTTTAGATTTTTTAACATTTTTATTTTTTAAAATTTTGTTGATTTTCTTTTCTGATTTATTTATTTTTCAGTTTTTCGGGATTTTTTTTATTTTATTTCGTATTTTTCTGATTTTTTTCCCTTTTTATATATTTTTTTTTTCTTTTTTTGAAGTCACAAATAAGTGGTGAGGAGTCATTCCTCATACAAATAAGATAAATTTAGAAGTAATTTAGGGGTGCGTGAATTTGCCACGCATAAAAAGTTATATGATAATCCACGTAATACAAAATCATCTATATTCATACACGTGTAATGATTGTTTTGATAACTCATGTTTATCGTTAATTCAACAGATTACGATACGCTTAAACAAATTAGGCTACTTTTATTTAATAAAATCTGTTAATAATTATTTCGTATGAAAAAAGATATGCAATTTTGACATTAGAAGAATCTCGATGAAAACTCACCTAAACACGTTAAAACACGTGAATAATTCAAAACAATTATTCAAAACGAGTGAAAAGGTAATCCTTTTAATTATTATAAATTAAAATAAATGACCAAGATTTTTTCTCTATATAAACCCCACGATTTTATGTCTACGCACTTATTTCTCTCTCTCCTCTTTTCTCTCTCTAGATCTCTCTCGCTGGTACATACCTGCACCATATAACACATAAAGCTGATTTTTGACACTTCATTTTTGTCTGTAAATCTACAATTGACAGGTCATCTTTGTTCTCATCTCATATCATATCATATAAATTCTTTAGTTCCTATTGCATACATACCAACTGTTAGACAATTAACTCTAGCGGAAACCCATCAAAATTTGTTCATTTTCTCCCATTATTTTATTATTAATATTATCAAATGGACACCAAGGGTGATGTGTTGATGCAACGTTACGAGTTGGGGAAACTACTGGGTCATGGTAACTTTGCGAAAGTTTACCATGCTAGGAATGTTGTAACCGGGACGAGCGTCGCGGTAAAGGTTATAGACAAAAAGAAGGTGCTGAAAAGCGGGATGATCATACATATTAAGAGGGAGATCGCGGTGATGCGATTGGTTAAACACGCAAACATTGTGCGGTTACATGAAGTCATGGCTAGCAAGACCAAAATTTACTTTATTTTGGAGTATGTAAAAGGTACAGAATAGTGAAAACCCCGTAAGTTATTATGTATTATTGGTTAATTGTAATAAAAGTATAGTTAGAAGTGCACCAAATTGGGTTCAAACCAAGAACTGGTTCGAGCTGGTCAACAAAAAGTCAAAACCAGTTTGGGTTTGCCCGTTTGTTGACCAGCTTTAGCTGGACCAGTTTTCCACCTGAAATTTCTAAGTACAATGCGAATAATTAAAAAGGAAATTTTATTAAATCATATTTTTTAACTAGGGTAATATAAGTACAATGAGAATAATTAAGAAGAAAATTTTATTAAACCATATTTTGTAACTATGGTAAAAAAATTTTCACAAGTACCATTGATTTTTGTAGGGGGTGAGTTATTTGACAAACTGGCTAAAGGGAGGCTGAAGGAAGATGCTGCAAGAAAGTACTTCCAGCAGCTTATTTCCGCCATCGGATTCTGCCATAGTCGCGGTGTTTACCACCGCGACTTGAAGCCGGAGAATCTGTTGTTGGATGATGAAGGAAATTTGAAAGTTTCGGATTTCGGATTGAGTGCATTGGCGGAAACCAAGAGGCAAGATGGGTTGCTTCACACATGTTGTGGTTCACCCGCATATGTTGCGCCAGAGATTATTGATCAAAGAGGGTATGACGGGGCGAAAGCGGATATATGGTCATGTGGGGTGGTGTTGTTTGTGCTTTTGGCGGGTTTTCTTCCGTTTCATGATTCGAATTTGATAGAGATGTATAGAAAGATTGCGGGTGCAAGGTTTAAGTATCCAAATTCGTTCCCTGTTGCAGCCAAAAGTTTGGTGTCAAAGATGTTGGATCCGAACCCAATAACCCGAATTAGCATTGGGGATATTGTAGAACACCCGTGGTTCAACATGGGTTTGGTTTCTGAACCGGTAATAACTGAAACGGGTGCTGGTGGTGGAGATGGAGGTGGAGGAAATTGTAACTGTAACGCGTTTGATATCATTTCGCTATCGCGAGGATTAAACTTGTCGGGATTGTTTAACGACAATGGCGAAGACGAGAAGGAAGTAAGGTTCATGTTACAGCAGCCAGCATCTATAATTATTTCAAAACTTGAAGAAGTAGCCAAGATTTTGAAGATGAAAGTGGTGAAAAATAATGGAGTTTTACTCAAAATGGAAGGTGACTTAATAGTTGATTTTGAAGTTTTGGAAATAATGCCCAATGTTCATCTCATTGAGGCTGAGCTAGTGGCGGGTGATCGAGTCGGGTTTCGGGAGATCATGAGTGAACATATTAGACCGGCTCTCATGAGTGTAACCGAGCCAAGTGAATGATCGAGCTTGACTTGTTTTGAGCTAAACTTTTGGCCCGATAATAGCACAAGCTCGATATTATTTGCGAGCTTTATGGGGTCGGGTATTTTTATACCCGAGCTTGAATCGGATACGGATACGGGCACGGGTAACTTAATGGTTTGTGAGTTGGATGGACATGATCATACCTTAGCTTTTGTACTCACTTGTCATGACCACTCATATAAAGGAAACAAGGTTTGGATGTGTATGGCGTGGATGAATTGTAGCTTCAAATTTTAATTAAAGTTTTGTCAATGTAAATATGAATTGTGAACTAATATATTATAATACACACGTTTTTGGTGGTCCTAATAATTGATTTTTGTGGGCCAATGGCCCAATACTTATTATAAAATATACGTTTTTTGTGGTCCTAATAATTGATTTTTGTACTCACTTGTAGTATTTATATTGAAAATAATGTTGCATGAATCTTATTGATTTTATGGCTCATGTGTCCTAAACAAATGTTTGTTATACTCTAGAGATCAAGATACTTGCCTATGAGTCGTATTCATGGGTGTATATTCTACAAAATATTTAATCTATGAGGGAATGAATGAGTCACTTAATATCTCAAAGAATTATATTTTCTTTAACCCTGTTATCAAAACAACTCAATCATTTTGGGGGTACAATGTGGAAAGAAAAACAGGGGCTCTTTTCAACATGTCATTATTATTTGTTTAAACTGAAATAATCGAATGTTAAGATGCAGAATTCAATCTTCATGTTCCGTGTGAAAAAAATTGACACAATTCGTATATATTGATGATAATAAAGTCTAGCCTTTCAAGATGACAAGATTTCTTTAAAATTAAATCATATTAAAGACTAAGTGTGTTGATAACTTGATCTTCAATTTTTGTAAACAAAACCCAATGTAGAATTATATAGAAAAACTTTTGTTAGAATTTGAAGGCGCAAATCTTATGGAGACCCTAGATAATGGCCTAGTTTCATTATACTATGAATCCGGCCCTTTCTGTTATACTTTACCGCAATTTAAGAAACTTTTGAGGACAATCCGCGAACATAGGATTTTGGCAATAATTGACCGAAGTGAGGATTTCTAATATTAAATAGCATTACAATGTCAAACATCACTTCTCATATTGTTGGTTATCTAATGTTAAATTCTAAATTTAGTAATTTTCTAGAATTTTTTTGGTCAAATTAGGTGTTGTTTTTTGTTAAACATTTGGGATCTTCTACTACTTTTGAACTATGGATCAACCACATAAGGTCTACGGTTAATATTTCCGATCGACAACCGCAAAAAGCTTAACGATATTAGAATTTTGTTGAACAAGTATATTATAGTAGAGTCGTGTATTGGCCATTTTATGAAGAAAAAATCAGATGTAGGGGCCGAAACAAAACAGAGACTCTACCGTATCGCACATGGAACGTGCATACACTTGACAAGTACTCTCAACAACAAATTGACGCTTGATATGCGTGGTCCAGATTAATTCCCTGCAAAGCCAACTTCAAGAAAAATGAAATATTAAGTGACAAAAAGCAATAAATGATCACTTGAGAAAGCTTTACGAATTTAAAACAACGTTTTATAAAATGTAAAATACCTATAAAACAAATATTCTTACGAACTTACATAGAGTTTTGTAAAAATGCTTACAGTAGATATCTTCAAGACTTTATATATGTTTATAAAACAAAATTCAACCTTTGAGCAGTTCTATAAAACATGTATGAATCTTTATTAATTTCTATCTTTTGTTTAAATGAGTTAATATAAAATTTGGAAAGAAACTTATCTAACAAGTAATGTTTCGAATATAAAAAGTCAAATGGACTAATCAAATGATGAAGTGGAAAATTCTTTGAGGAGAAAACAAAGACCATTTACTTATTGTAAGGGGGTGCCGTGCCACCACTACCCTAACGTACTCTAACAAGTAACCTTTACTTGCTATTGTTTGATCTTAAGTTTTCATAAGAAATATTTCCTTACAAAAGTCTTTAAAAGTAGTAAAGAAATTAAACATAACTAGTAGGAATACCCGCGCTACGCTGCGGGGTTTCGGTCGATATCTCTTTTGGTTCAGTATACCAACCGAATGAAATATGCTCAAAAGAATATCGACACATGTTTTACATCGACCGAAAACCATAATAATAAATTTAAATTGGACAGCGGGATGAATTGATTTTAAATTAATTGTAAATAGAAACGTAAAATCAATTCGTCTAACCGTAAATCAATTTAAATTTATAGAAACGCATACATAAAAATAAACACGTAAAACTTAATTACAAATTTTTAGAAAGTTAAGAAGTTGAAATTGTTAACAATGAAAGTTAAAAGGGTAAAAGTTTAAAGAAAAATAATAATAAAAAAAAAGAAAAAGTCAAAAAGAAAAAAAGAAAAAAAAAAGAGAGCTACTGTACAAGCTCTTTGAAATTGTTAGATATAGAATATACTCATCCGTTTCATCTATACTAGTAGGAAACCCGCGCGATGCTGCGGGGACGACAACTTACACCACCGTACTTGAGGTTGCAATGGTGAGAACGTGCAACGCTATAGTTAAAGACACGACAAACAAACAATTTGAAGATTAGAACAATGAAATAAGAGCCAATGAGCAATAGCTCAATTAGCATTGTAGGGGAAATGAAGATTTGGGTTTCATACCATAGGTCTCAAGTTCGAATCTGATCTCATCCGGGTTTTACCACAGTGGACCTTTGGATGATGGGTTTTTCCCAGAATTGGTGATGGTGGGCTTGGGCTACACATATATGTGCGGTCACGGCCGTATATGGTTGTCTTTTGCAATTGGGTTACCTCGGATAGCCGGACATTTGTTTCATTAGTCGTTAAAAAAACAATAAGATAAGAAAGCAAGCAACATGGTTTTTTCATAAAGCTATTAATCTATCTTTATGTGTAATCGTTACAACCACCGCAAGATTATATACTACAAGACACAGTTTAACTATGTTATGATAAGAACAAATTTCTAACTGAAATTAAATAAAAAAAAGTTTCTAATAAGATTCCCACATAAGTGTAAATGAAACAAGCTCATTGTACTTTTGCCTTCTAAAAAGATGGCAAAGTAGTCTGAGAATTTAATTTCAATTCATAACTTTCTTTAAAAAGTTAAAAACTTTAAACCAAGTTAACTAATTTCAATTCATAACTTTCTTTAAAAAGTTAAAACCTTTAAACCAAGTTAACTAATATTATTATTCTGGTTAAACTTTGGTTTTAACCCAAACTGAACCCACCCAATCTTCATAACCTTCCTTGATAAATTCTATACTCAATGAATTATTTTAAATGTTTTTTTAGAAGTTAGTGCATTCTTTGTAAGTTTAGTAACACATTTTTTAAAATGTTACAAGGTAGTCGGTGGGGTCGGGTTGAAAGGTGCAATTCGTCAAGCTTCCATTTAACTGGGTGATTCCAAATACATCTACATGATGAACAAATACACCTGAGATCATCATCGCTTTTCTATAAACAGAGCAATGCCATTTTAAACCGATTTATCTACATAGTAAAGACACAGATCAATAAGAAAAACTCGTTAAACAAAATTTCTAGAAAAAAAAAATATACATATAAACTTCAAAGGTTATAAAATTTATAGAATAATGCCATGGCAATCTGCCCATTCTCTGCTGAACATTTAGTATTCTGCATATTTGGCTTGTGACTCCACCTTAATATTGACATTAATGAGGTTACTTTCACCGGTCCTAAAAGTTCTCCTAAAGGTTCTGAACCGGATATAGCAGCTTTTCTTGTTGTAGTGTGAGGCTTTCAACTTCATCTGCAGATCAACAACATATTAGTATTTTATGCTCTATACCAAAAAAATAATAATTTCTGTAATATAGGAAATGGATAAGCCCCTTCAACAGGGATTCGTTTTATGGCCAAAGTTGTAGGTTAGCATAGGGGTTGGAGAGGATCTTTTACAGGTATAGGGACCAAACAACTTATCTTGACCCTTTATGCCAACCCTACCCCAACTATTGTAAACCACATATGTAGAACCATCATCAGATTTTGCAAGTAAGTCAGTTAAACATACAGTTAAAAATAGAGTTTAGGTTTTATTCTAATATAATTGGGAAGTAACCTAGTGCTTGTATTCAGTAGGAACACAAACGAGCCGAGCCCGATTCAAGCTTTGTTTCTAAAGCTCGAATTCAGGCCCGTAGGTAATTTTTCAAGTTCGAGCTTGGCTCATTTTTTATTTATAAACTAATTTATATTAATTATAAATTTATAATTATTATTTTAAATATAATTTAGTTATTTTTTAATTCTATAAATAATAATTATTGTTATTATTTAAATATATAATATGTAATATATTATGAAAAATTATCTAAATTGTGGGCTCGTTTAGGCTGTGAGCCGGCTCGAACTCGATAAGCAAAGCTCGGGCTCGTTTACTAAACAAGCTTCTTTTTACGCTTGGGCTCGTTTAAACTCGGCCCGTTTGCACCCCTACTTGTATTATATAAAACTTGCTATTGTTAGCCCCAACATTTGTCTAATTTAATGTGGCATCATTAATATCATCACCTGCATTTAAAGTTAATGTAAACAAAATACATATAGGGTGGACACAAGAGTGATAAAACTTAATTTCTAGTGCCACAATAAATATAAATATTACCTGTTGCAGTACATTGTAATAAGACTTAACATGATCATGTATCCATTGATCTAATATTAATGCACCTTCCTTTGTAGCTTTAACCAGCTTCTCCTTTTTGTTTTTACTTGTATCATTTTCCTGTTCAATCCCCAATGCCACCATAATATTATAAAAAGGGTTCACAAAATATGTAATTTAAAGTCTATTAGTTTATTCATGTAATATAATAAATACCACGTTTGTCGTTTGTCGTTTGCCCTCCCTCAAATACCAACGTTGGTTCAAAAAGCACAAAGCGTTTCGAGGCATTTACACACCTTCTCATTAAATCCATCATATTTCCAACACCAATACAAAAACTCCAATTAGTTTCACCAATTTGTCTGCTTTACATTCTCCTTAAATCATCAATAGCCATATTTTTCAAAGACCCACATTTGAAATCCCTATTGACGTTGGATCTCAAATCGGCAATGGAACAAGCTGTAGATAACATTGTCTTCATCTCTCTGGAGAATGATCTCCGGTCGTCGAACTCTGTACCGTTCTGCAACAGAGCTGATGAATCTATCCCCTTTGCTCGCACATTCATCAAATCGCCATCTGCACATCGAACAATCAAATTCGAAAACCCTTAATTAAAGGTAAAGGGGAAGTGTCAGAATAACATTGTAAATAATATCAAATATCTTTTGGAGTTAGGTACCATCTTATATCCCTAATTGCAAAGATTCCAATGCAAGCTTCCCCATTCACCATCCACTGGTCTGAAAGAACACAAAATATGTGGTAATTTGACAAATTAAACACATAGCACTACAGTTGTTTAGTAAACCTAATTTAGCATTCTTATACATGATAACCATGACACGGAACTTGATCCTCCATTTGGCGCATAATATCAAACCCTAAGCAGGATCTAGTTCTCACAAGCCACAAGATTATCTAGCAGTTTGATAAAACTGCTACTGGAAGTTCAGATCTACAAATAAAAATAAATAATAAATCACATAAAATAGCATAAGTAGAAGCTAATCGTCATCTCTGTAATTGCTTAACAAAATTAGAAAACATAAAAACACAACTGAAGCAGATGAATCAGCGTAAAGAATGAATTTCGTACCAGAAGTTGAACCAAGGGTGCTAATGAGAGTCTTGTTGCCACACTAAAGAAATCACAGATTAACCTAATGTCTGATCGTTCCGAGCTGAAATCGCCCTTGGTTTCAACCCTATGTGGTAAAACACAGAATCTTAGATCAAGATCAAATTGAGTTTTTGTTTGAGTAAATCCAAAATAGAACTTGCCTCATTCAAGTGTCATGGTGAAATGCTATCAGAATATCCAAACGTAAGTGCAGAAATTGGGTATTGAAAAACCTAGATCTGCATTAAATATGAGAGCGCGAGAGAGAGACTGGATTTGAGTTTTGAAATGGGGGTAGGGTTTGCTGTTTGAATGGGGAATTCAAAATCAAAGCTAACTTTGTCAAAAGCCCGCCCAAGAAAAAAATTGGATGAAAGATTTGGCCGCCGAAGAGTATGGTGAATAGTGAGGTTGTTCCTAGTTATCCAAATTATTAGGATTTGACTAAGGATTAGGAATAAAAATGTAACTGTTACGAAGGATTAAAACGCAATTAGTGTTTAATGACTAACTTACCTTTATTTTAGGTTGTACATTATGTATTAAAACAAAAAAAAAATCTTATTTTTTGTGTATCTTGAAACAAATGTTGGCTTTAATCAATTGTACATTTACGCATCGGTTATTTATACTTTATGAACGCACGGCGAAACTAAAAAAGACAACTATCGAAACGTTTAAAAAAATGTGCCGATCGTCATGGTACCTTCGGATTTTTTTTAAAACATTACAGGTTGTAAGATATCGCAGGAATACGTTAAAGAATTAAAGAGGGGGGGGGAGTGTAACCAATTACCCATAATTATGTTAAATGTCAAGGATTTAAATGTAATAGATTGAGGGACTAAAAAATATTTATGGTTCAAAAGACCACTTTACCCTCATTTTAGGGGTTTATTTATAAATAAGGGGGAAGAAGTTCTTAACTTTTGGGAATCCTTCCCTCCTGTATTATAATATAGTATAGATATTACCAAACAAAGTCTTTAAAAGTAGTACAGAAATTAAACATAACATACTCATTCGTAACACATGCCCTGGCGGTATGCGTATATAATGTATATGTGTAGGTGCTCAGAGGACAAAAGTGAAAATGCACTAATTTTAACGTTATTTTGCTAATTTCGTGAAAATAATGTTAAAAGAGGTGGATGGTTGATCATGCATCATGTGGTGGCGTTGACAACCGAAAGACAGGGGAGTACATGCACTAATCGGCCTTTGTCTTAATTGCTGAGTGTTATGTGCCTTATGTCCAAGAATTGATGCAAAACTACTATCGAGTCGGGGTCTCATTAGAAGCAGCCTCTCTATTCCTAACGGGTAGACGTAAGGCTGTATAGATCTTACTCTCCTCAGGCCATATCTTAGCTTTGTTATTGGTGATGATGATGATGATACTCATTTGTAACTCATGCTAAAGATGATTATCCCACACAACCATCTACTCAAATCATTTCACTATATCGTGTTATACTAATGTATGTCAGCGGTGACAATTTTACACAAATCATTGCGCACTGAAGTTATGAGCACGACTAGAGGGGAAATGATGGGATAACATTGAGTCTGTTACCACAAGTCTGGAGACGACCAGAGGTCCAGAACATACATGAGCGCCAACCCGTCCAGGCTGGCCGAAAGTCATAGGCTTTAACGGGAAAAGGCCAAGCGGGTACAAAGCATTGAGTATCCTACAAGTGTATTTATTAGGGCTGGCAATTCTGTGACGCTCATCTCATCGATATCCTCGGACATCGCCGCTCATCTCTTCGAGACCGCCGGAGATTCTGTGACGCTAGATTCCGGCGTCGGAACTTCATGGCTGACTAGTACGGTTCTTGATTCGACGCCGTTGTGCATCGTTCATCGGACATCGCTCACTTTCATCACCAGTCATCAAACATCGGCCATCGTTCATCTATTCTGGACACTGGCCATCGTTCGTCTTTCATCACTTCAGGTTAGTCGTAAGTTATGCTGATTTGATTGTGACTCGTGTCCCTTTGAATTTTGAAAGCATTTTGAACTCATTTTTATGTTATATTGAATTGATTTCTACCAGGCCTTTGAAAATGCTTTAAATTGATTCATTTTCACTCGTGGTTAATTTTTTGTTTATGATAAAATTAAGATCTGTTCGTTTGTGTTGATTTCGTGTGGTGCAAAAATTCGACATAGTTGGTTTAATTTGGGCTGGTTTAACTATTGTTTATTGGTGTAACAAGTAACATATTTAATTTGGGTTGGTGAAGAAACACAGAACTAATTATGAGACTAATCAGTTTGGTTTATGTCTCTACCATGATGGTTAATCTTCTTTATGGTTTCCTGAGCTCCTAAATGACTGGGTTATCTGCAAAACAGAACACCGTTACTCGTTAAGAGGGGAATGTGGGGGTTTCCCTCTTAACCGGGCTCCGGCGTGAGAATAAGCGACTGCTTTTGGGGAGATAATTAAGTATTAAGTGAGAGAGTAGAGGGAATGGGATGTTTAACCTGTGAAGTGAGGTCTCTATTTATAGCCGGGGAGGTGTAAGAGGATGTGGGCTTATGGGCCTTGGGCCGGAAGGCGACAACGTGGAGGATATGCTCCTTGTCTCGCTGGTGTCGACCGTTAGTGGCTTCTAGGAGCTTTCCCAAGCTGGCGCAATGTGATTGGAGCCACGTGTCACTGTTGTCGGCCTGGCCGGCCTTCTGCCATCACCAGGTGAGTGGAGATCGTGGGGCAGTTGAGCAGAGCCAGAAGGGTGTTGATTGGCTCTTTTCTTCTGCCACTTGTACCTTGTGTACTATTTGGATAAGCCTTGCGCCGTAGTCACGCATGATTCTTGCTGGGCACGCTACTACTCCGCGCGGGGTAGGGGCTTCCAAATGTTCTTTCAGAATGCTAAGTGTTAAAAATGAAGTCTCCACTTGCTCAGACCTCGCGCCGAATTGTTACGTATGTTTGTAGCCCGCGCGAGGTTGGAGATAAGAAATATGTTGATTAAGGAGTATGGTCCTGCGCGCGTCCTGACTGGAGGTTTGCGCGGCGTTTTTGGGACCATACCCCTTCAAGTCCCCCCAGTCCAGTGCTGCACCATGCACGAGGCAAGTGGTTGGAGCTCTGGACTTAGAAAAAAATGTAGTAAATGCTTGTTTTTCGTTGCGTCGGCGCACGCGTACGAGTGTTTTATCACTTGTTACGGCGCGGCTAGGCGCTTGGCAGTTGGTCATGCTTTGGGTAGCCATGCGTATTGCGCGTCATGGATAACCTCTGAATTAAGCTTTTGAAGTTTTGGTCGGGAAGATCCTCGAAATTTGAATCTCTGACAGGTTGGTAAAAAAGTCGTGGTTGGTGACGTTTGAGTTGACCTCTGACGGTTGTCATCAACTTGTCCCTGACGAATCGTATTTCCGTCAGAAAGTGAGGCCCACGCGCGCGTGGTAACCGTCACTCCGGGAAACACGCCTTACGTGGCGTTTTCTGATTGGCCTCGCTCGCGGAGATTTCGGCACGGTTACCCATCGCATTAAATGCGATGGGTATATATATCTGAAGAGACATGAGGGATTATCACTTTCTCTTCTACTCTTTTCTTCATTTCCTCTAGAATTTCTCTGAGTCCTCAAAGTTTGAAGAACACGGTTGCAGATCTTCACATCCTTGAAGAACATCGTAGCAGATCTTCAAGTTTGTTTGCAGAATATTCAAGACTTCTTTGTTGATTTATCAATGGCTGAAGAACACCACGAAGACAATCCAGGAGAAGAAGGTCCTGTTCCGGTTCTCCGGTGGGATTTAGGGTTGTTTGAACAAATAGTACGGGGTTTCCGGTTCCCACCGGAATGGGATGCTAGGTACCCCGGACAAAACCAGACGGCCGCCGATGCACCGCCAGGTTATATAACGTTGTTTGAAGATTTCTTCCATCAAGGCAATTTCCGGTTGCCGGCGACGAACTTTTTGGCCCATATTCTTCAGTTCTATGGGTTTCATATATCTCAGATGAGTCCACCAGGGATGGTGAGAGTTCGACACTTCGAGTTTTTATGTCGATCTCATGATATCGAGCCGACTGTTGAGAAATTCCGGTCTTTTTACCAGCTACAAAGAAATATGGGCTTCTATTCCTTCGCCAGTCGTGGCGCCGCAAAGAAGATACTGCTGAACCCTCCCAAGAGTTTCCATGACTGGAAACTAAAGTTTTTTTATATCCGGGAGGAGGTAATCCCGATCGCCATGACCTTCCGCGCCTGGTCGGAACCGATTGTGAAAGAGGATCTGGCGATTCCAAGAAACGAGGCTTGGTATAAGCAGCTTACTTCAACTCCAAACCGAGTGTTTGGTGAAAATGTCCTTGTCGCGACGCAGATGAGTGATCAATGGCCGCTTGAGAGCGAAGACGTCCCTGTCTTAAAATTCCAGGATAAAGGTTAGTTACTTCGTTTGTTTTGCTGATTTCTGTTTCGCAACTGTGTTTATTTATACAATTTGTCTTGTAGAGGCGCGCCTGTATCAAGCTACTTTCTCTACCTTTGGTGGTTCCATGGGTGTGCGCCCGCTCCGGGCTGGGGAGGAGTATTGGTATGAACAAATTAAGGGTAACTTCATGTACCCAGTTGCTGATGCATTTTCCGCGCCGCCTACCGCAACCAAAGGTGCGCATATACCTAACCCTCGTCCCTTGCGTTCTGTCACTTCTGCTGGGAAAGAGGTTGTCTATCTTTCCAGCGAAAAGTCTGTGTGATCCTCAACCGGGGAGTTAAGTTCCTGGTCTACCATCTTTGCAGGTGTGCTGCGCAATTTAGGCATCGACCTTGAAGAGAAGAAAAAACCAACCAGGAAGAAGAAGACAATCACCCTTGAGCCTGAAGTGGCGAGTAAGAAAGGT
The DNA here is from genome assembly GCA_030545235.1 of Helianthus tuberosus. NCBI lineage: Eukaryota > Viridiplantae > Streptophyta > Magnoliopsida > Asterales > Asteraceae > Helianthus > Helianthus tuberosus. The sequence goes on along the minus strand of CM060411.1, from coordinate 146,995,694 downwards.
GGGAGTAGCCGCACAGCTGCTGGTGCTGCTGATAAAGGTACTCTTCGGCTTCGTCAGAGTGACTTGAAAGATTATGTGATAATTAGTGACTCACTTGAAGGCTTGTCGCGCGCAGGCGAGAAGAAATCTGGAGCGGGTGGCTCGAAAAGCGGAGGTAGCGCGGGTTCTCGTAACCCGGATGCTGGCGCTACTCCGTCCTCCGTTACGCATGAAGAGGAGGGGATGGAAGAGGAGGAGGAGCCTGCTGCGCAGTTGATCAGAAAGAGAGGTAGGAGCGAGACCACAATTGGTGTGTCTGTTGCGCCCGAAGCTGTTGAGGTTCCCTTGATTGGGAAACGGAGCAACTTGCGCTCGCTTTACAAAGTTTCTCCGGATTAGTCTTTTAGTTACGTTATTCTGTTACCTCTGCTCTTTTTAACACTTGGTTTTTGCAGAGGTTAAAAAGAAGACCCCTGAGAAGGGTGTGGTGTTTGTAAATCCCCTGGAGCTGGCGCACAAGAGGCCTAAGGTTATCGTTAAACCTTTTAAAACGGTGGAATCTGATAAGGCAAAGCATGCTGTTGAAGTCGAGAAGGGGAAGACGGGCGCGGCAGAGAAGAGTAAGTCTGAAGAAGAGAAGAGGAAGGCTGATGAGACGCGTAGGAAAGCCGAAGCCGATGAAGATCGACGAAAGAAGGCTGAGGATGAGAAGAAAAGGTTGGCTGAGCAGGAGAAAAACAGGCTAGCTGAGCAGGAGAAGAAAAGGCTAGCTGAGCAGGAGAAGAAAAGGCTGGCCGAGCAGGAGAAAGAGAAGGAGAAATCTGCTGCTGATAAGTCTGTTGGGATTTCTACTGGAAAAGGTGCGGCGTCTGGTTCGGCGGCTGGTCTGGGTGGTGTAAAACATGGTGCGCCGCCGTGCTCTCCGATAGGCCCTCGAGATACTGTGGGGGATATTTATTACAAGTCTTACACAGAAGAGAGCCGTGGTGACGCTCCGCATCATCTGCCATGGGGCTTAAATCAAAAGGATACCTTCCAAGAATTCACGCCTTGCCGCGATTGGTTGCTGAATTCCATTCCTCCAGGTGAGGTTGATCGCCAAAGAGCGCGCACTCACAGCGGGTTATATCATGCTTATGTTGTTGGCGAGGCCAACACCCGCGCTGCTAACCAGGAAATTGTTCGCGAGTGGCGAACACTGGTTAGGGAGAGGGATGATTGGGAGAAATACCGCGATCGGATACTAAGGCGTGCCACTGATTTGGAAAAATCTAGAACTGCTTTTGACGAAGAGAGAGCGAAATTCGAGGCTGACCGAAAATCAGAAGAGTGGGGGCGCGAGGGCCTGAGAAGCAAGCTTCAAGCTGCTGAACAACAGTTGGCTAAGGAGAAGGCTGAATTTAAGCGCATATGTGAGAAAGACAATGAGCGCGCGTTCGCGGCTCGTAACAAGATTATCGATCTTGAAGCCAAGGTTGCTGAGTTGACGGCGAAGGTGGAGGATGCGCAAACTGCGCAAGCTGCTAAAGAGCAGGCTGAGGTTCGAGAAACTTCGTATTCCGTTTAATACTTGTCTTTTAGTAGGTTAACTGAGTCTTTTATCTCTTGCAGGTCGAATTGGCTGAGGTAAAGGCACAATTGTCTGGCAAGGACAAGGATTTGACTACTAAGGACGTCGAGATCGCTGAGCTGAAGCGTCGTTTGCGAGAGCAAATTGAAAAGAGCGAGTCCTTGGAGATCGATCTCAAAGCTGAGAAGGTTAAAGCTGCCACTGCTGAAGAGGCCAAACAAAAAGTTGAGGAGGCCCGAGACATTAGCACCACTGCTCTTAACGTAGCGCAAAACAACTATTCCGAAGCTCAAGGTATCGTTGATACCTTGGTTTCTGAGGCCGAGTGGTTGCGCGGACGAGGAATAGTTCTGGTACGCCCTTTCTTGACTTTTGTTTTTACTTAAAACCTATTGTCTTATGTGTTTCGTTTGTTGTAGATGGCCAACTCCATCTTAAATGTTGGGGAGCTAGACAAAGCTGTTGTTGCTGTTATAGATGCTTCTCTCGCAGTTGGTCATCGTAAAGGCTACCTTGAATGTGCGCAACATGCTACAGCTATGCTTGGGCAGGAGTTCGACACTAGTCACTGCTCAGTGACTGATCAAGCTGAGGCTGGGCTAGCTCGCGCTGAACACGGTTATGATCATCTATCACTACCGGTGATGGATTTGGTCGCGAAGGCTCTAGAGCATGATGACTGGTGTCAGCGCCTTAAGGCCATTCTCGACCCACCGATAACTGTTGAACTATCCGATGGAGAGGAGCCAGCTGGTGATGACGGTGGACACGATGGTGATGACGGTAAGCCTGGTGATCACGATGGTGATGAAGGCGATCAGCATGATGGCAGTGGGAATGATGAATTTGAATAGGTTGTCTTCAGGCTTTGTGCCTTGTAATTTTTTATTTGTTTTGAATGTGAGTTCTTGCGCGGTCGCGCTTGTTTTAGACTGAATGAATGCTATCTGTTTTCTATATAACTGTTGCGCGGTCGCGCTTGTTTAAATATGATGTTTGTTTATCCTTTCCCGTTACAATTATAGCACTATTGTTAGAAACTTTGGTTAAGTTAGCTCGAATAAATGTAAGTGTCTCTCGTGTGAGTGTAATTGCCCGGTCTCGCGCTATGTTCGCGGAGGACCTTGGAGACGTAACTCGAGAGCTCGTAAGCTACTGGAGTGTTTTCGTGCTAATCAGAAGTTTAACATGCATTTGGAACGAAAGAAGTAATGGAAAACATGCCGTATGCTTTCATTGACTTGGAAACAGGCGCTTAGGCCAACATACATTGCTTGTAAAGGGCGTGTAGCCAACATAGGAAAGTAAAAGGCGCGTGGCCGACATTAGTAGGTAAAGGCGCAAGGCCGAGATTAATTACATATAGCATTTGCGCAGTTGTTGCGCATTCCACGTTCGCGGGATGATGTGACCATCCAGGGTGCGCAACTTGTAAGCCCCTTTTCCTAGCGCTTCGTGAACCAAGTATGGGCCTTCCCATTTGGGTGCTAGTTTTCTTGGGCGTTCAGCATTTGACGCTTCGTTGTCTCGGAAGACGTATTCACCTGGAGTGAAGGTACAGATGCGGACTCTCGCATTGTAGTACCTTTCCGGTTGTGTTTTATACTTGGCTTCTCTAATTCGCGCGATCTCGCGCCTTTCTTCTAGCAAATCCAAGTCAAGACGTCGCTCTGCCTCGTTGTCGATTGCGTTGAATGCTGTCAAGCGCGGGGAGGGCAGGCCAACTTCTGCCGGGATAACCGCTTCTGAGCCATAGACTAGGCTAAAAGGGGTTTCGCCGGTACTTGTCTTCGGCATGGTTCGATGAGCCCACAAGATACTCGGGAGCTCATCTACCCATCCTCTTCGCTTTGTGCCCAGTCGGGCCTTTATCCCATCGACAATACTCTTGTTCACACTTTCAACCTGCCCATTGCCTTGAGGGTGCGCAACGGAGGAGAAAGTGTGTTCGATTTTCATTTCTTTCATCCACTTCTGGAGGTCTTCTGACGCAAAGTTGGTGCCGTTGTCAGTTACAATCTTGAGTGGTAGGCCAAATCTGCAGATGATGTGTTCCCAAATGAACTTGCGCACCATCATAGCTGTAGTTGAAGCGAGAGCTTTGGCCTCCACCCATTTCGTGAAGTAATCGACGGCCACTATTATAAATTTGACGGCGCCAGGAGCCTCTGGGAAGGGTCCCACCATGTCGATTCCCCGCTGCTGAAAAGGCCAAGCAGTGGATACAGGGATAAGATCGTTTTTAGGGCGCAGGGTTTTTGGAGAGTGTCGCTGACAGGAGTCGCACTTGCGCAGCTCCTTCAGGGCATCGACATGCATCCCTGGCCAGTAATATCCGGCGTTCATAATCTTCGCGACAACCATGCGTGGCCCTGCATGGATGCCGCAGATCCCTTCGTGGATCTCCCTAATCAAGTAATTCGCATCTTGGGGGTCCACACAGCGCAGCAGTGGTCCCAAGAAGGATTTTCGGTACAGAATACCACCATTCATCTCGTAATGCAGGGCCTTGTTTTGAATCTTCATCGCCTCTGCTTTGTTCTCAGGGAGTATCCCCTCTTGCAGATATTGAATTATAGGGGTCATCCAGGATGGTTGCCCTATCTCGATCACGTTTTTTTTTTTTTTTTTGGGTAAAGCTATCTCGATCACGTTGACTTGTCGTAGCAGGACTGATGGATTCTTGAGTACTTCAATCCTTATATCTTTGGCAAGATGTTGAAAGGAAGTTGAAGCAAGCTTGCTCAAAGCGTCAGCTGGTTTGTTTTCAGAGCGATTGATGTGGATTACCTTGTGAGACTTAAACTGTTGAAGCAACTCTTTTGCCTGCTCTAGATATAGGGCCATAACCTCGCCCTTGGCATCGTATATACCGTTAACTTGGCTGGCTATCAGGAGTGAATCAACGTGTGCTTGTAAATTTTTGGCTCCCATTTTGATGGCGAGGCGCAAGCCTGCCAGAAATGCCTCGTATTCCGCCTCGTTGTTGGTGTTTTTAAAATCCAACTTGATGGCGTAAGTGAATTCATGGTTTTCGGGGCTCACTAGGCGCAATCCGGCTCCCGCGCCGTCCTCATTTGAGGCCCCATCAGTATAAAGCATCCAAGTCTCATTTGTCGTGTCTTTTTCGGGAGTCTCCACCAGCTCACAATCTTTGATTTTATCAATTGGGACTTCTATGATGAAGTCAGCTAGGACTTGGCCCTTGATGGCTGGGCGCGGCCTGTACAAAATGCTGTGGCCCCCCAGCTCGATGGCCCATTTTGCTAACCGCCCGGATGTTTCTGGTTTTTGCAATATCGTGCCGATGTGGAAATTTGTAAGTACGGTGATCACATGCCCTGTAAAATATCTGCGCAGCCTTCGGGAGGCGTGTAACAACGCAAGCACCAATTTTTCCATCGTGGAATATCTCGTTTCCGGGTCAGTGAGTACCCTGCTGACGTAATAAATTGGAGTTTGAACTCCATTTCTCTCCACCAGTAATACCGACCCTACTGCCTTATACGACGAAGATAAGTACAGTATGAGTGGCTCTTTTTCAAACGGTGCAGTCAGGGTAGGGAGCTCAATCAAACACTCTTTCATCTGCTGAAAAGCTTTCTCTGCTTCGGGGGTCCATCTGAACTCTTGTTTCTTCACACAGTTGCGCAGAGTGCTGATAAAAGGGTACGACTTCGCGGCGTGATTTGATAGAAAGCGGTTAAGCGCGGCCAGGCGGCCGGCCAACAGTTGCATCTCTTTGATTGTTCGCGGCGATGGCATTCTCTCTATCGCCTGGACCTTCTCCGGATTCACTTTAAAGCCGCCGTTTGTGGCTATGAAGCCTAAAAACTTTCCTTCTTCCATGCCAAAAGAACACTTGGCTGGATTCAACTTCATATTCACGCTGCGCAATGAATTGGACGTTTTTTCGATGTCCTTCAACATTTGGTCCTCTTCGGGACTTTTGACCACTAGATCATCGATGTAGACCTCAATATGCTTCCCTATGTCTCCCGCGAAGGTCTTATCCATCAGGCGCTGGTATGTGGCGCCAGCGTTTTTTAGGCCGAATGGCATCTTTGTATAGCAAAAAATCCCAAGATCAGTACGAAAAGCTGTCTTGTCTTCATCCTCGAGCTTCATTTGAACTTGGTGGTATCCCTTGTAGCAGTCCAAGAAGCATTTCCATCTGTATGGCGCGAGAGAGTCTATCTTTTTGTCGATCTCAGGCAAAGAGTAGCAATCTTTAGGGCATGCCTTGTTGAGATCGGTATAGTCAACACACATTCGCCATCCTCCACTAGACTTCTCTACCATCACGGGGTTCGCAACCCAACTTTGATAACGTACTTCTCGCAGGATGCCGGCTTTAAGTAACTCGCATACTTGCTCATTCATTGCTTTCGTTTTGTCTGCCCCTAAGCTGCGCCTTCTTTGGACTTTCGGTTCAACAGAGGGGTAGGTGTTTAAACAGTGCTCGATGATGTTGCGCGGGACTCCGGTCATGTCAGCCGGGGTCCAGGCGAAGATATCCATGTTCTTGAACAGGAGCTGCTTGAGACGAGTTCAGATGTTTGGTGAGATTGCGTGGCCTATCGTCACCGTTTGCTCCGGGTACTTTCGATTTAAAACCCATTTTTCGGGCTCGGTTGTTGAAACCTTCGCCGCTTTTGTTGGGCGCATCTCTTCTGTTGACATCACTTCTTTCCTTGCATAAACGATTGCCACCCCCGTCTTGGTTGGGAAACCAATCGCTGAGTGGGGGGTGGAAGTTATCATGTTCAGCTCACCTTGCGTCTCTCTTCCGATCAGCACATCATGTCTTGACTTAACAGGCATCACCATGAAGTTAACGTTCGTTGTTCTTGAATGCTTCCCGTCAGAAAGTGTGACGGGGAAGCTGATCTGGCCTAGCGGGAAGACCATTTCATTGCAGAATCCAGACAGTGGATAATCAACTGGTTCAAGTCTCGCTTTGTCTTCATCGTCGAACTGGTTAAAACACTGCTGATAGATGATGTCTGCTGTACTCCCCGGGTCAATGAAGACGTATTCAGTTTCATAATGGCCGATGATACCGGTGATGACGATGGGTCGTGTGGCTCGAGGACCCCCGCGCACCACCGGGAAAATGACCTGCTGTTCTTGCCATGAAGGCTCATAAGGTCTCTTGCCTTTTTCTCTCGCGCTATACCTTGGTCCGTTGACCATGTGGGTCTCTAAGCGTCGGACTTTCTTGTGATTTCCCTCATCGTGGCGATGGAGCTGTCGAGTTTCTTTGCGCACGTTTTTCACCAAGTGGCTCAGCTTTCCACTCTTCAGCGCTCTCTCGATCTCTTGACGTAAGCTGTAACAATCATCTGTTAAGTGGCCTGTATCCTTGTGGAAATCACAATACAGGTTGGGGTCTTGCCCCTTTTTGTTCGTCATAGGCCTTGGAGCCTTAAAATCGTGGTTCTCCGTCATTAGCACCTCTTTTGGTGTTGTTATGAGCGGAGTCCAATGCTTTTCTCGATTATCATCTCTGACTGCCTTTCGATAGCCGATGCGGTCAATAGTATCTCGCGCGTCTTCTTTGTAGCGGGACCGTTCTTCATAACGAGGTCGTTCACTATAACCGCTGGAGTGATTGGCCTTCCACCCAGGGTTTTTGCCTTTGTTTCGTCTGTTGTCGTCGCGCGAGTGACCCTCTTTAGAAAATCGATCTTCAGAACGATAACTGTTGTTTCTGGCGAGTGACTCTTCGGTTTGCGCGACTATCTTCGCGGCTTCCATGAGCTTATCCCATTCCTTGGGCATTCCATCTTTCCCAGTGATGGTTATAATTAGGCTATCACAGCGGATGGATTTCTTGAAATAGCAGCGCATGAGTTGCTCGCTTACGCCACCGATTTCCAAACACTCTTTGTTAAAGCGAGTGATAAAATCTTCCAAACCCTCGTTATCTCTGCGCCTGATGTCTTCAACCTCGGCTGTGTCGTGCTGGTATCATCTTTGTTGACTGAAGTGACTCAAAAACTGAGTCCTGAAATCCACCCATGATTTTATCTTTCCCGGAGGAAGGCTGTCGAACCAGGCGCGAGCAGCCCCCGTAAGCGTTTGGATGAACAGATGGCACCACATGGGCATATTCCATCCTCCCATGCAGCCCACGCTTGTGAAAACTCTGACGTGATCATCGGGATCAGTCAATCCGTTAAACTTTCCTACTGTCGGAGGTAGCTTCTCTCTTTTAAGTGGCGCCAGTGCGATTTTTGGAACGAATTTGGAATGTTCTACAGCTTCAGCTGGTCGATAGGCGAGGCGAAAGTCTTGTTCAGCCTCTTCGGTGTACCCAACATGTTGTCTTGGTTTGTAGTATTCATGATTTCTCTGTAGACGATTGAAGACCGAAGATTCTTCATCGCCCTCCCAAGTTGGATCATCCGGGTCAGTTTCTTCCCACTCATTGTTCATGTTGCGCGGCGTGAGCCGGCTATGAACAGGTCCTCTTTGGACGTGCGACGGATAGTCATAGTAGCTTTCTGTTTCTTCTCGTGTATCGCGCGTGTCGTGCACGCTTAGTCTCCTGGTAGGGGGAGGTCTATTCATCCTGCCTTGGATGTTTTGCTGCGGGGGTATATGGCGCGCCCCCTGACTCTGTCCCTGAGGAGTAACCAAGGACGGTTCTGCCGTTAAGACTGCTTGTTGTGCGCTCAAGGATTGATATGCCTCGTTAATGGTGGCAAGTTGCTTGGCGTACCATGAGGCTGGAGTTTCGCCCTCTGGTAGCCCTAGTAGCGCCAAGATGTTCTGAGGTGGAGCTGGGTTTGAAGGTCCAGCACCGTTGTTTCCTGGGGTAGTTGTTTGAGTGATGCGGGTGAAGCTCCCGCGTGGACCCCCAGTGTTGGCTACTTCGATTTCGCTGATTTCTTCAACGTGTTGGGGTTGGATGTTTTGATTATCCACCCCCAACGCTGCATTAGGGTTTGCTCCAAGACCAACAAACTCAGGAATGATTCCTTGACCAGCCATGATCGAAGGAAGAAAAAACAACGAAAACTCAGAAAAAAGAAGATGAAAGTGTTTTGTAGAAAAACCGGTGGGCGCCAATGAAGAAACACAGAACTAATTATGAGACTAATTAGTTTGGTTTATGTCTCTACCATGATGGTTAATCTTCTTTATGGTTTCCTGAGCTCCTTAATGACTGGGGTTATCTGCAAAACAGAACACCGTTACTCGTTAAGAGGGGAATGTGGGGGTTTCCCTCTTAACCGGGCTCCGGCGTGAGAATAAGCGACTGCTTTTGGGGAGATAATTAAGTATTAAGTGAGAGAGTAGAGGGAATGGAATGTTTAACCTGTAAAGTGAGGTCTCTATTTATAGCCGAAGAGGTGTAAGAGGATGTGGGCTGATGGGCCTTGGGCCAGAAGGCAACAACGTGGAGGATATGCTCCTTGTCTCGCTGGTGTCGACCGTTAGTGGCTTCTAGGAGCTTTCCCGAGCTGGCGCAATGTGATTGGAGCCACGTGTCACTGTTGTCGGCCTGGCCGGCCTTCTGCCATCAGCAGGTGAGTGGAGATCGTGGGGCAGTTGTCTCTGCCCTATGATTGGTGCCATGTAGGCGTCCTTAAGTACTTTTTGTCTCCTGCATGTCAGATGATCGTGGAGCACGATTGAGCAGAGCCAGAAGGGCGTTGATTGGCTCTTTTCTTCTGCCACTTGTACCTTGTGTACTATTTGGATAAGCCTTGCGCCGTAGTCACGCATGATTCTTGCTGGGCACGCTACTACTCCGCGCGGGGTAGGGGCTTCCAAATGTTCTTTCAGAATGTTAAGTGTTAAAAATGAAGTCTCCACTTGCTCAGACCTCGCGCCGAATCGTTACGTATGTTTGTAGCCCGTGCGAGGTTGGCGATAAGAAATATGTTGATTAAGGAGTATGGTCCTGCGCGCGTCCTGACTGGAGGTTTGCGCGGCGTTTTTGGGACCATACCCCTTCAGTTGGTTAAACTGTGTTTTTAGATTTGTTTCTTAAATTGTATTTTTTTTTTTTGATATAGCTGTTGATTCAAGTTTATTTATCTGTTTGTATTAGACCATAGGGTATGGTTTGGGTAGTCCCTTTGGGGACTATCTGCCACGTAGGCGTCACGTCACATCCGATGAAGGACCATCCAAAGGGGACTACCCAAGGGGGGACGAGCCGGGGACGAGGGGGACGAGCCGGAGACGAGGGGGGACGATCCCCATACCCACTGGCCTTAAAGTCATGAGTGATTCGCAAAATAAAGTCGGGAAGAAGAAGGGCAAAACAGCGGTATGTTGTTGGTTTAACTTTGATAGCTTTTCGTTCAATTTCCTTATTAACTTTTTGAGTAACTTTATGTATATTTGTTTGTACTTTGTAGGTTCGAACCATGCTAGTGTAGATGAGCTCACAGAAGATATAATGTCGCTTGACGTTAGCCTTGAATCAGATGCTTCAAATTCTGTGAACAATCCTAAGGTATCCACTCCAAATGCTTCAAGTAGTGTTGCTTCTTAAAAATCAGAGAACTCAAGGTACCCACTTCAAATGTTTCTAGAAATGTTGCTTGATAAAACTATATGAATGAGTTTATGTCAAATTGTCCATGTCTAATACGACTATAATTATTTGTGTGTAGGTTTGATTGTTTGGAATTGAAGATCTTGAGAGAGAAAGACACATGGGAACTTGAATGTTGAAACTATTTAGATGTTATGAATAGAGTTTTATGGTTTTCGGTTTAAGTTTGTTAAGACATTATGTGTTTATGCATGTTTTATGACTTTTGTGAACCTTTGGCGACTAAATTTTCATTAAACAGGTTCCTTAAATCGCTAATTTTAAATATGAAATAACAGGTCATGTTCGTGTTTTAACAGGTCGTGTTCGTGTCTTAACAGGTCGTGTTTGTGTCTTAAACAGGTCATATGATATGTTGGTAACATTTTCGTGTCTTAACAGGTCATTTCGTGTAACCTGTTTATTAACAGGTTCGTGTTCGTGTTTGGAAAATCTGACACGATAAGATTTCGTGTTTACAGGTTTCGTGTTCGTGTCTTAACAGATCGGGTTGACCCGATATGCCAGCCCTAGTATTTAATCACCGTCATGTCAAAGTAAAGGGAACTTCCACCAACTCGGCCATTGTCCCAGGGATAAAACATTATCCATTTGTCTGTAAGAGGGTATCTAATGGGGAAGCGACGACTTAATGCCACTCTTGGGAAACATAATGAGCGGAAGCATTTAGGGACATTAGTCTAACACATTCAAAGTGGGCATTCAATACACATTCAACCACCTCATGTTCAATACGCATACACTGTCTTTGTCAGACGACAATTCTGGTTTATACCTTTGCTTACTCTCACGCTCAAAGTTGGTGAACACCCTCCTTGTGGTGAGGCTAACGATGTTGTTTTAAAGAAAAATTGGTGAACACCCTCCTTTGACACAAATTTAAAGAAAAATCACAAACATTTAAGTACAAGGATATATTTATAGAATAACCTTATGCAACCGATTTTTACAAGGATACGGTATTATCTAAAGCGAATAATATCTAAAGCAAGATGGTTTTTAGCATGAAAAACAAACAAATAAACAAATTAATAAAATCCTAGAGTTATATCGGATCCGAAACAGATAAAACTTTCTAACCAGTGGTGCTCGAAAGGCGTGGACTTACGCTATGTTTCTTCTTCTTCTTGCTCGGTTTCGTCACGAGAAACTGAATTCGACCAAACCCAAACTTCTTTCTCTTCCCTTTCACCCCTCTGCAACCATCAACACCACCACCGCCACCATTGCTGCCGCCACCACCACCATTAATAGTAGGCTTACTCAACATTTGCGCCAAAGAAACCTTCCTTTTCATGTCACTTTTCTCATAATACTCTTCTGTCAAAAGCAACTTCCGGCTCAAAATCTGCCCAATCGACATCGTGGGCGCCAAAATGGGACCTGCCAACATAGGATTCGTCACGTTACCTCCCAAATGGGCCCCGTTTACGTCCAACAAACGAGCGTTGTTCCTACTTGAAGAATTCTTGAACTTGGGCGAGTTTTGAACCGTTGACTTTCTTCTTTGACCATGATCTGACCGCCACTTTCTAAGAGCTTCTTCCGCTTTTAACTTGTCGATGTTAGCAGCTTCCGCTTTACTCAACGCTTCTTCGAGAACCCTCTTACTGTGTATCACTTCTTCTGTTGCTTCCTCTACCCTGTTCAAGATCTCGGATTGGTTGACTTTGACCACCGATTCGTTGACTTTTTTAACTAAAGATTCTTCGGCCTCTCGAGCTTTCGATTTTAAAGAATTGTACTCTTCAAACGAAAGAGTTACACCGTCACCTTCCGATAACGTTTGACTTTCTGAAATTGACTTCATTTCAATTCGCGCAAGAGCTTCACTGGCTCTAGCAGCTTCCTTCAACTTTCTAGCGGCGATCAGACGGATTTCGGCGGTTTTGATTTTTCTTTTAGTTTGTTTGATTTGATTCATTGATTTTAAAACTTCGGATTTTGCTACCTCTCCTACCTTTTTGAATCGCTCTGTTTCGGAAGTTAACCTATGAAGCTCCTTCGGAAAGTCAACATCTTTCAAAGACGACATTTTTGAAGAACTTGAAGATAATCGCTGACGGGTTTTCTCGAGTTCGAATCTTTCTTTCTCGATCATTTTGCTGTAAGTTTCCACAGTTGCTCTGATGTCAGCAAGATCATTTGTTGTTCTTGTTAAGTTAAGTTTAGCCTGCTTCAATTCCATCAGGATGAAACTTGGAGTTGATTGCGTTTCAAGGGCGTTTTCGTCATTTCCATCTCTTGATTCTTTGACTTCTTTCAGTTGATCGTTGACTGCGGCTGATTCTTTCTGAAGTTTGACTTTTAATTCTTCGACAAGACTCTTTGTTGCTTCGAGTTCTTTCAAGACTTCAAGTGTTTCCCTTTCTTTCACCATCAGATCGTTTGCTAGCTGCACAGCTTGCTCTTCTGCTTTTGATGCATCAAACTCTTCTTCACCGTCATTCTGCAAGCACATGAACAATATGAAGGGTGTAGACGAACTAAGCCGGTCGTGAGTTACTCGAGAACAACTTGCTAAAAGCTCGAATCGAGATGGGCTTAAACGAACCCGAGCCTAATAAAAATAAACGAGCCGGAGCCAGAGCCCGAGTTTATCGAGCTTGAGTAAACAAGTCTGTGATTTATATAATTTTTAAATACATTAAATATATGTTTACATAATATCTATTGTTATATAAAATTAGGATAAAAATAACTAAATAATTTATATAAAGTTATAACAAAAATTATAATTATAGATATATAAATTGATAACTGTAATTAAATTACTCTGATTATAAATATATAATGAGCAAGTCGTGCTCAAGCTTGAAAAATTACTCATTGGCTGCAAACGAACCGAACGAACACGAACAAGACTTTGTTCGTGTTCGTTTGTTAAGAAATATATGTGTTCACGAACTGTTCATGAACACCTACCGAACGAGATTTTATGTTTGTGTTCGTTTGTTAAGGAAATGAACCTGTTCGTGTTTGTTTGTTAATTTTAGGCAACGAACGAAAAACGAACGTTGATGCACACGAATGAGTACAAACTAATGTTCATGAAGACAAATGGAAACAAACGAACACAAACAAGCATTCATGAGCAGAATATATAATACAATGACACATTAAGTATTTTATTTGTCGGTAATATTGAAGTATATAAATAAAGTATAAAAACTTAAAACACTAATGAAATATCGAACACAAACTCTGTTCATGTTCGTTTGTTTAGTTAAACGAACGAAATTTCTTGTCCGTGTTTGTTTGTTTAATAAACGACCGAAGACAAACGAACTTCCCGCTGAACGGTTCACGAACTGTTCACCGAACGTTTGGTTCATTTGCAGCCCTACTCACTAGCCAGCTCAAGTTTAGACGAGTACAGGCTCGGATCACTTACGTTCCATTTACAAAATGGAAACAAACAATATCAAATCACTGATGGGTTCTAAATTCAAATGCATATCTTGTACTTTGACTTGTTAAAACAAACAAGAACCAAAGCTTCAACCTTTTTGGCTCAGTTTTCAACTTCTTGAGACGCTTTTGACCAAAAACAAAGATCAAATCCAAAAGGGTGACTAGAATTGAAATAAAAATGGCAAAATGATGATAAAATATGGTGATTCAAGCAGACAACACTAAGAGTCAAAATGGTAAACACATAGTCAAGATTCAAAACTCAAAATGTCATCTCTTAGTTTGACTAATAAGTCAACATTATTAGGTTCCAAATTCCAAACTCAACTATATTATCTTTTAGTTTAACAAGAACCAAAGCTTCAACCTTTTTAGTTCAACACAGAGATCAAATCCAAAAGGGTAATTAAAAAAATATTTTTTTAGGTAAAAATCACAAAATGATGACAAAATATGATGATTCAAGCAAGCAAACAACACCAATAATAATTCACATAATTATATACATACAGAGAAAGAGAGATACCTCAGAAGCATGAAGATGTTTAGAATGGGGTTTCCAGAACCCAACTCCACCGAATCGGGTCACAGCCTCCTTAACGGACTCAAACGGTGCTGACGTGTCAACTTCACCTCTAGCACCACCGCCATTGCTCTGTTTCGGGTCGGAACCCGTTTCAAGAGGAAACCCAGGTCCGACATTGTGATCCGAATCAAGAGATTCCATGAAATTAAACAAAAGGTTGTAGATTTTGATGTGGGGTTTTGATTTGTTTGGATCTGAAGTGAAATAAGATGAAGCCCTAAATATAGGTTGAAGGTTAGAAGTGAGAGTGACAGTCTAACGTTATCCTGTAACTTTTATCTTGGCAAAAGTGCTCAAACGGCTACAATTCCCAGACAACTAAAACAAAATAACAAAAGTAGAAAAGGGTTTATAATGGCATTTTGGGTGGAATAAAGCTTTGAGATTAATAGGTTTTGGGTTCGATTCCCACAGAAGGGTTTTCCCATATTTATTGTGTTTCCTCCTAAATTGGTGTATATGCATCATGCCTAGTGGAGATAGATATGATCGGGTGGTTCCGCTGGTGACACGATGATACTCTAGTGGTCCGTCAGTGATCCAAATTTGCCGTTAAAAAAAAAGGGTTTGGGTTTAATAATTCTTTTGACTTGGATCATGTTAATTAATTATTAGTTTTGAACGACATCAATCTATATGTATATATAGAAGCTACTAAAACCATGAGGTATGGTGAGGATAGTCCCCAAAGGGACCATCCGCTACGTAGGCGCCAACTAAGCGAAGGTGGAGAATCATCCTCTTAGGGACTACCTAAGGGTGTGGAGGGGAAGCCATGACTACTCAAGAGGGGCCCACCAAAATTAAACCAACCTATCAAATTAAAGCATGCAGGAGAGAGAGAGAACAAGGAAGAGGGGTGGCTCGTCTCCAGCGTCCGGGAGAGGACGCCAGCGACGCGACGGGGCGGGAGGGGGCGGTGTGGGACGATCCGAACCGGGGACGGAGCCCATACCCTCCGGTCTAAGAAACTGAAAAAGCATACAACGGAACCGGAAAGAAAACAATTATAAGATCATATTGATATCGAAATCAATCCAGTTATTCCATCCCAAAGAGACTTTTTTCGCTCTATTTTTCATCCAAGTAACCATCCTTAATGGATGGTGGCTACAGCCAGATCAGGCGTTGACTCGGTCTTTTTACCCGGCCAACTGGCCGGGTCATAAGAATTGGATTATTACATAAATATAATAAAAATAAATAGTATGAAATTAATTTTTTTTTTACAAATTTCGATTGAACCCCTAACAAATCCAGTCCAACCACCCTGTTTCCTGGTCCGACCGCCGGTTCCCGGTCCAACCTCCCGGTTTGATGCAAATCTGATTCGATAGGGTGAACCGGGCCGGCCCACCTCTGGTACCCAGTTCTCGATCCGACACAAGGTCTTGGAGTGTTCTGGAACCAAGCAACATTGTTAATATTTCACGATCTTCAGTTCTTCACTTCCTCTCTCCTCTCTTCTAAAATTAATACATTTTCTATCTTTTCCACCTTTTCACAGAAATGGATGGTGTCTGCTTTTTTTTTAAAACAGAAGGCGATTTTATAAAAGAGCCCAAGCAAGAAGCTTCAGGCAAGTACAATACAGCAGCAAAGAAAAAGAAACGGTACAAAAGAAAAGGGACATAATCGTTCAACAGTGAACCAAAAGTTACAACATAATTTTACCAGGCTACTTTAAACTCGCACCAGGTTTTCCAATCAATCTTTAAGTTTTTTGACCTCGAATTGATCCAAAGGAAAGACAAAGCCTTTATTTCGCCCATTATCTTCTGCACATGTTTATGCTTGTTATTAAAAATCTGATCGTTTCGTGTCCGCCATAGTAACCAACACACTGTTGCAATGATTGTGTAGAAAGCCATCTTTTTCTTGCTCGATGCCTGCTGCTGTTGTTGTGCGAATTCCAGCAGTTCTACTACACTTAGTAGATACCGGGGCAGGGGTATTTTCGTCCATAGCGAGGTTGCCACCCATACTTGTTGTGCATATTGACATGTTATTAGTAGATGATCTGCAGATTCTTCTACCAAGTTGCATAAAGCACATGACTTTGATGGTAATGTAATGTTTCGTCTTGCAAGCGCCTCCCTAGTTGGTATTCGATTTAATACGACCCTCCACATAAAGCAGTTAATTTTCTTTGGAAGGCAATTTATCCACCTTAATGCCTTTGTTTCTGGTATGACATGCATTTTATCCAGCTCATTTCTTAATTCAGCAACTTGAAATGGTTCCGCTGAGTCTCCCGAGAGCCACCACCATTCGTCTGATTTTAACCCAATGTTTTGGCCGTCAAGTAACCGCAAGCAATCATTCCATTCTTCAATTACCCCTGTGTCTGTTAAGACGTTGGTGCTGCCCCAAAACCAAACAATTCCCTCGTTAGTGATTGTATATCTTTGATTCACCATACAATATTTATTTGACTCTATCGCGTAGAGGTTGGGAAACCGAAGCCGTAATGTAGAGTATCCAATCCACTTATCCAACCAAAAGTAAATATTGTCTCCACATCCTAGCGTAAGTTTTAACCTGTTTTGAACGTCGATATGATGGCTATTCGAATTTCTTCCCATGTGTACTATACTTTTCCATACTCCTCCGATTGAGCTTTTGAGCGGTATAGAGGATACTCCCCTTGTTCCTTCATGTATTGCTTTGATGACTCGTACCCAAAGCTGTGATGTTTCGTTTTTGAAACGGACACACCATTTGACCATAAGTGCCTTGTTTGTAGCTGCTAAACTTCCAATTCCCAAACCACCTTGTTCCACCAGGGCAATTACTTTGAACCACGGAACCCAACTTATTTTGTTGTTATCAAGACACCCACCCCATAGGAATTTTCTTCTTATTTTCTCCAGCCTTTTCAACACTTGTACGGGTGCATTAAAAAGGGAGAAAAAGTATGTTGGTAGGTTGCCTAGCACCGCCTTTATTAATGTCACTCTACCACCAAAAGAGAGTGTTCTTGCCTTCCATATTGATAGTTGGTTTTCGAATCTATCAACTATGGGTTGCCAATTTTTTACAAGCCCCATATTTGCCCCCACTGGTAAGCCGAGATAGGTAAACGGGAACGAACCCATCTTACAATCAAGTATGGAGGCCATACGTGCTGTTTCTTCACTGTCAACACCTACTCCAAACAGTTGACTTTTTGAGAAGTTTACCTTAAGACCTGACGACAAGTGAAAACATCTCAGCATCCTTGCAAGGTTGTGAAAGTTTTCTTTGGTCCATTCGCCCACAAAGAGAACATCATCCGCATATAGAAGGTGAGAGATTGTCGGACCACTGCTTGCAACCTTCAAACCCTTGTAAATCCCAGATTCAATTGCACTTCCTGTGGCAACATGAAGAGCTTCCATAGCTATGATAAAGAGTAATGGAGACAATGGATCTCCTTGTCGCACCCCCCTTTGTATATCAAATTCCAAAGTAGGTGACCCATTGACTAATATGGATGTTCTAGCCGAGGATAGGATGCCCATTACCCATTTTCTCCATAAAGCCGGAAATCCCATTTGAGAAAGCACCGACTCCAAAAACCCCCAATTTAAAGAATCAAAGGCTTTCTCGAAATCGACCTTAAAAAGCATTGCTTTACGTTTTGATTTTTTTGCCCACGACACAATCTCATTTACAATCAATGGACCCTCCTAAATACTTCTCCCTTCGATATAAGCGGTTTGAACATCACTGACCACATACCCAATCACCCATTTTAGTCGAGTGGCCAGTATTTTTGAGACGACTTTTGAGATGCATCCGATTAGACTGATAGGCCGGAATTTATTAATGGATTGAGGATCGGATATTTTCGGTATGAGAGTAATAAAACTGGAATTGCAGCCCCGATTGAGTTTACCATGAACATAGAAATAGTCAAGAATAGAGTAGAAATCGGTCTCAAACATACCCCAAAATTGTTTTATAAACTTGAAACTAAAACCATCCGGGCCCGGTGCTTTTTCATTCCCACAACTCCAAACAGCATCCTTTATTTCCTCCTTTGTAAATCTTTTAACAAGCATGGCCGATTGTGCATGGGAGATTACCTTGAAACCACTGTTTATGAAGGGCGGCCTGTCTCGAGAATTTTCCAAGAATATTGATTGAAAATAGTCTTTAATATTTGTTTTCAATTCCTCTGGTTGCGATATCCACACATCATTAAAAATCAACCCATTTATGCGGTTGTTTTTTTGATGTCCCTTGATTATGCCGTGGAAGAAGGAGGAGTTCTCGTCCCTATCTACCACCCATTTTAGTTTCGCCCTTTGTTTGAGATCCTCCATCCTACAATCGTCAATCTCATTAATTGTCTTCAGCCATACGTCTCGTTCTTTAACCTCTTCATCTGATAAAACCATTGTTTCCGCCTTTAGATCAAGATCTTCCACTTTCTTCATTAATTCTTTTATCATGCCATTATTTTTCTTAGAGACCGCCGCACACCATGGTTTGATAGCCAGTTTGATTGCTTTAAGCCTTGCCGCTAACAATTTATCCGGAGGATAAAAATGGGGTACACTAACATAAGCTGAATGAACAACTTTCTCGAGGCCATCCTCCTTTAACCACGAGTTAAAGAATCTGAAAGGTGGTTTGCCAAAAAACACATTTGAATAGAGAAGCAGCAATGGTCTGTGATCAGATCGATATCTAGGCAAGCCAATGAGTTTGACGGCTGGCCATTTAGAGAGGAACGACGGACAGACCAAAACCCTATCTATTTTGCTAAATTTCTGCCCATCATCCTTCATATAGGTGAAACGACAACCCATCATAGCATATTCTGATAGGGCAACAGTGTTGATAAAGGAGTTAAAATCTTTTGCGGATTCAGCACAGAATCTGGAGTTCCGTCTTTCACATGCTTCACGGACACAGTTGAAATCTCCCAGTAGTATTCAGGACCCTCCCCCCGACGTAGAGCTCATAAGAGCCATAAGGTCCTCCCACACTTGTTTTTTTTTTCATTCTTATCTTGTGGCGCATAAACACTGATGATCGTGATGTCTTCCCCACTATTTTTTAGTTCCCCAAAAGTTGCAAGAAAGAATCTGTTTGATATAGAGTACTTTTTTGCGAATAAACCCGGATCCCAAATGTTCAACAATCCACCCGATCTACCACTAGCATCAACCGTATCAAAATCAAAAGAAGTATTATCCCAAAAAGCACTGACCTGAACGTTTGAGGAGTTTGCCATCTGAGTTTCTTGAATACATATGAATCCTAAGCCGTTGTTTCTTTTCAGCTCTCAAATATGCTCCGCTTTTCTGGAGTCACCCGCCCCCCTGATGTTAGCTGACAGATAATTCATTGATTATCATTTGACACCCTAATTTCTTCAATGTGACTTCTTAGGTCCTTTACGTGACCGTTAACCATGAATCCCAATTCTCTTCCCACGGCTGCAGTAAGCTCTACTTCTTTTTCGATTTCAGCATTGTTCGATTCAATGGATATACCTGTTATTTCAGCTGTATGTTCCGCCCCTACCTGATTGTGACAGCTGCTCTGCTTGTTCCTCTGTTTCGGAACCCAAAGTGAGTCTTTCATCTTCATGGATGGGAATTTTCCTTTGTTTTTCCGATACTTTGTTCTCATTGATACAGTTGGAGAAGCAAGTGTGTCGATGTTCAGCGTATGAGAGGGAGATGGATTCCGATTTAGGTCAATGGGTTTTTTAGAATTTGCCACCTGTTCGATTAACTGTCGTAAATTAAAGGGATCTGGGGAAGAACTTACTGCCTCATTGTTCACCGGATTAGACTTGGGTGACTTAGCAGGCTCAGGGCCTGTGGAATTGCATACCACTTCATCATCATTGAATAGTCCATCTAGGGCCAAATTTGAAAAAAAGGCCCAAATCGTTGCTGGGTTTTGTTTTAGGGGGCGAAGGTGGGGTCACGTAAGGGTCATGATCTTGTGAGCCCACATATTCTTGATTTTTTGTGGGTCCACCATTCTCACTAGAATTTGCATCATTTCTAGGTATTGAGACATCATCATTGCAGCCTTCACGATTGCTTTTTCCTAGAGTATCATTTACTAAAGCTGATGACACCTTTCCATCTTCTATGTTCTTACCAATGTTCACATTTTTCAAGACAGGCCCTCCAGCTTCCATGGAATAGTTTGATGAGCTTGACTGATCATGTACTTCATCTTTCCGATCATCGGACCTTACCGGAGAGAGAGGGCAACCTTCAATAATGTCTTCTGAGATCAAAATTTCATGGGGTAACCCATGCCATGCAATGGTTAATATGCTATTGATACGAGCCACGTTATTCGTGATGATACCCACTGTAGTAACCGATAGGTCGTTGTCATCGTCATTTGCCGTGGACGGTAACACCACCTTTCCGACCAATCCTCCTATCTGATCAAAGATTCTAGGACCCCAGAATTGCAATGGAACTCCTCTTATGGATACTTTAGCCAGACGTTGAAACGGTAGATGTCGTCCATCCCAGACGTGGAGGACGTTGAACCAGTTCTCCCAATTTTCTTTTTTAAGTTCCAGGAAGGCCAATGCCTCATTTTGGTTTACAAAAGTCAACAGTAACCTTAACCCACCAATGTATTGTGTTTTGAAACCTTTCAGACCATCCTCATCAAGTAACCGCTCAATCCGTTTGAGATCGTACGAGTTTTTTAGTTCCGCTACCAGTGATTTGATTCTCCATCTCTTCGATGATTCGCTTTCTTCCACTGATATATTAACTGTTTTTTCCGGCACCGTAGCATGTTTAATGCCAGTAATCACCTCCGCATAACTCCTACCATCGGTTGCATGATTTGTTCCGCCATTAGTATTGAGTATCTTTCCATCATCAACTCCCAGTTTATTTCTATTATTCTGCACCGGATTCGCTGGAGGGTATTTGAACTTATTCTTAACTACTTCTTTAACAAACTTTGCCGGTCTTACAAATAGTTTGATTTGATCGATTCTAACCGTACCGAGATCCGCAGCCAGTCCCATAACATCTCTTACATTCTCAAATCTTACGAATCCAAACGTGTTGCCTTTCTTGTCTCTTTTCCTTGGGACGTATGCATCTGTCATTGATCCGAAACCATAGAAGATATCCCACAGTAAGTAGCTGGAACAATCATCCGGTAAATTTCCGATGAAATAAGTCGTCTCCTTCACCGATTTTCTGTTGTATTTCTTATGATCATTGATTAACCGTTTTCCTTTGTATTTGGCCACCTGCCAAGGTTCTTCATGTCTTTCTTCAAATCTCGGAGCATTTACATATCTCTGACCTTTCTCCATACTATGTTTTTAAGAGTGGAAACTCCCCACCTAGGACACAACTTCAATGAAGTGTTAATGGGATTCGAATCGGCCTAGCTGTACTATACGGAGATAGCCGCGACCAATATCAGACCCACTAAGCCCTCGTGAAGAAGATCCGGCAAGGAGACCGATAACCGAAATCGCAAAAGAGACAGACGGAAAGCAACCCTATCCCGGAAAGCGAATGGAAATAACAGTACGATGAATTAGGATGAAAGGTCAAGCCGACGATCGACGACCTCGCACACTAATCCAGCTTACTGCCTTCGTCGAGCCCTTCGGCGAAAAGGGATATCAAAAGGCTTATGTTTTTGTGTTTATAATCCAGTTATCTCATATTTGATGAGAAAACAAGTAAACTGACGACGCCGTACATATTGAACTTTCTACTTTCATTTAACTCCAATCTTTTTTTTTTGAACTATAAAAGAGGTTGTTGTAACATTAAAAGCTTACATTTTTTTTTTTTGAAAATTAAGTGCACTTTACATCAATATCGCAGGTAAGCGAGCAACAAGCTGCGCCGCTACCCCTTTCTGAATAGCAAACCCTAGCCTATTAAATACAAACCCCTGCCCCCTGTTGATGAGGAACTGCTGTGGACAACCTTTTGGACCCTAGTCAACAAACGGATAGCTTCTGGAGCTAGGGAGCCAAAGGTGTCGAAGGCGAAGGGGACAAATGCGTGTTGGTTATCAGCACATGCTTTAGCGTGTTTATCCACCTTTTTTGATTCCGCTTTCCTTATAGTTTGTCCTGCTACAAACCCGTTTTCCTTTAAACCAGCTAAGGAGGAGACTCCTGTGAGATCTACACAAGCATGTTTCCCTCCTGCCCAACCAAAGACGAGCAGATCCGCTGGTCTCAATGTAGATCTCCCTTCCATGGGGTCTGTAAGGAAATTCACAGGGGCCTCCTTTTTGGCAGAAATCCCCGCTCTCCTCAAGATATCCCCCAAAACTCCAATCTTTTAAAACATTATAACTTTAACCATGGATGATTATAACTTTAATCAATGGTGTCTGCTACGAGCAATATTTTACAATTTATTTTTCTCTTCCGCATTTGTATAGGTTTCTCTCTTCTTAACATCAGTGTCGGTAATAATCGTCGAACCATCATTGTAGATGTTTGTATTTATTTATTAAAGGTGATCTAATTGAGTGTTATACTATTTTTTTAATTTCATTATCTTTAAATACATTAATATTATATTTAATTAAATGGTTAAACATAAGATGTATGCTAAAGAGTTTGTAACAAATACAAGTCATTTAACACGTATAATGTGACTTTTTTTGAATGGCAAATGTTACAATTAAGCTTATTCCTAAATTACACAAAATTAATCATAATTTACCTGTCATGATTTGAACTCTAGTCTTTTCCTCAAGAGATAAGAGTCTCTATTACCTAGCCAAAGTTGGAATGGTTTTATGCATCTCCCTTAATATCATCTCCCCAATCAAATATTCCAACAAAAATTATGATATTTGTATCCTGTTGTTTTAATATCCCCTAAATGAAAATTAATTAAATGTTGTTTTGAGATGATATTTGTATTCTCTTTAAATATATTAATATTATATTTAAATAAATGGTTAAACATAAGATGATATGCTAAACAGTTTGTAACAAACACAAGTCATTTAACATGTATAATGTGACTTTTTTTTGAATGGCAAATGTTACAGTTAAGCTTACTCTTAAATTACACATAATTATACCTGTCATGATTTGAACTATAGTCTTTTCCTAAAGAGATAAGAGTCTCTATCACCTAGCCAAAGCTGGAATGGCTTTATGCATCTCCCTTAAACACAGTAATATCATCTCCCCAATCAAATACTCCAATTTTTGAAGTTATGATATTTGTATCCTGTTGTTTTAATATCCCCTAAATGAAAATTAATTAAATGTTGTTTTGAGATGTCTATATTCTTCGTATCGTGAGGCAACGCGGTCACGTGTTAAGTTTTGGATTTAGAAGTCATTGTGAAGAAAAAAGAACGATACGAACTAAAATTCTTATTTATCTAATTTTAGCTTTCTTCCTCTGCGCTCGCCGCCCGGATTAGTATGATTCTAAAAAAATGAAAACTAGCATTGTGTTTACGGTTCTATGCAAGTAAAGTTATCCTTTTGTGATCTTGCAACACCGGCCTTTTACTCTTGCATGTTTGAAATTTAAATGTGTGGCGTTACCTTTATTCGTCAGAACAAGGAAACAACTAAAGGATTTACAAATTTATTTATTCAGATTTCAAGGTAAAAGTAAGAATTTAAATAGAAGTGATCATAATTTTGAAACTAAAAGAAATTAGTAAACCAATGAGGTGGTGATCTATTGGCATAGAAAAAACCTTTAAATACATAGAAGGGAGGGAGATTAAAGGATATATGCCATTCAAAAAAAAAAATTACTAAATTGAGTCGAAAATCTTGGCAACGTGCATGTTTGGCCAAAAAGCTACGTCTCACCGGCCCACCGTTGGTACCAAAACTGGTTGGTATGTCACCAATTTTAATATTCTAACTAACTTTCACATTTTGTATTCAATGCAACTTTATTAGGATATGGATTTTCCTTCAAAATTTATGATATTTTAGATTTGATTTTGATTCACAAATATTTTATGATATTTGCCTCTAATAATCTATATTAGACGTCATTGGTTATTGGCTATTGGCAGTTTTACCTTTTTTTTATTCCCTCTGACAGTCCCACCTTTCAACTACTTTTTCTCCACCGGTTCTCAGTAAAAAAAACTTAATATGTTAAGTTTTTTTTTTTCAAATTACAAATTGACGTTTTAGGGCTTTTGATTAGAACGAGGATACGAGTCGAATGATGTAAAACTTACCTTGAAATTATGCTCCAAACGACGAAAACGGTGCTTCAATTCGTGTGTTTAAACTTCCAATTAACAAAAATCAAGTCGTTTGGAGCACTGTTTCGAGGTAAGTTTTACATCAATAGACTCGTATCATCGTTCTGATCAAAAACTCTAAAACGGCAGTTTGTAATTCGGAAAAAAAAAACTTAACTCCATTAAGTTTTTTTAACTGTAGACCGGTGGAGGAAAAATAGTTGAAAGATGAGACTGTCAGGGGGAATAAAAAAAGGTGGGACTGCCAATGGCCAATAACCAATAACGTCTAGTAGGAATTATTAGAGTCTAATATCCCAAGATTTTATCAAATCTGCAAAAAAATCAAGCACACTTTTCAAAACAGGTTTCATTTTTTATTGGGTTATTGGATTTTAATAATCTTTAGTTTCACCTATTAGCCGATAATAATGTCAACTTGAAAGATTCCCTCTAATAATTCCAACTTGCAAACATTTTCCCCCATGATTTTTTTTCTAACTGGGGTTTAATCGAGTTAGTTAAGTGTGACGTGGCATGTGATATGGACGCTCATGTGGCGTGGCAGATGACTTGGCGACTTATGTGGCACCATCACCACCTCCACCACCACCATTAGCTACCATCACCACCGGCCCCACCACCACCCACCACTCTCCACCACCATCTGCATCAAGAACAATTTGTAGATTGAACACCGATGAATTGGATTCAGAATTCGAGAACTGTGAAAGCTAAAAGGGGGATTAGATTTATATTAATGGTGAACAAACAAGGCCAGACTCATCTTGCACAATACGACGAATATCTAACCCTAGAAGAACGTCGAACATTGGAAGCTGAAATTGTTCGCAAGTGTCTCGCTCGTAACGAACAATAGGTAATCTCCACTATCAATATAAGGCTTCCTAGATCTAACTGTATGTCAATTTGTCAAATCTGCTGGAAAAATGAAGCATTTGTTCCTCTTTATAGATCTATCCATGAAATTCAGTTGTAATGTTGGTAAATTGTGTTTAATTGACCAGTTTCTACTTCATCGAGTAGGAGATTAGGAATTATTGTCTCGTCTCCAGGACAATTTCTTGGTGAATTGGTGGTGGCAGACGGTGGATGATGGTGGTGGTGGCTGGTGGTAGTAGATTGGGGTGGGGGATGGTGGTGGTGGTTGGAGGAGGAGGAGGAGGAGGTGGTGGTGGTAGTGGAAGAGGAGTTGGAGGTGGTGATGGTGCCACATAAGCAACCAAGTCAACAAATAACAATGTTTTTGTCCACGTCATCAGCCATGTTAGCTAAAAAAATTAACTAAGTTAGACCCTAGTTAGAAAAGGATCAATGGGGGAAAATGTTTACAAGTTAGGATTGCTGAAGAAATTTTTTTATGTGGAGATTATTATCAGCCAACACATGAAACTTAAATTTATTAAAATTTAATAACCCTTCTTTATAAAAAAAAAAGAATTATAATTCGGCATTTTTCTTCTGTAGACTTTTGCCAATCATGTGCTTAGAGTTCAATCGGTTTAGATAGAATTATGCGAAGGACAACTGATCGGGATATGTGGATAGGCTGAACTGGTCGATTATACTTAGTTCATTGTCTAATGGTTTCTTTTGACTGTTTATACCTTTTTTAAATCATTATTTTGTATTAGATGATAAAATGGTTTATAATTGTAATCTATATCTATAATCTATATCTATAAATAATAAATACTAATCATCTATATTCTATATCTATAAATAATCTATCTATACTTTCTATAAAATGAGAAATCCCAATGACATAAGAAAAGCTGATGTGTCAGCAGGAGAGGCTGTCCAACAAGGCTTTTCTTATGTCATTTTTACATCATAAAACATAATATATAAATCACTTTAAAACACATTTAATTTAATTTCAAAGCACTGCTTTATGTATTCAAATGTTAAAGGTCTGGCTCACATTCCAAAGGGTAAACTACTGCCCATCTACAAGAAAGTAGCAGATGGTTCCTTTGGCAAACGTATACGTTAGCAGATGTTTTGAAATTTTTGGTAATTTGAAATTCAAAATGCATGGGGATATGTAATTTTCAATTAATGCATGTCACTCACTCACTTCTGTCAATCATCTTCTTATATAAACTGATTTATATTCTCATTTCACTCTTCATATTTACATTCTCGTGTTCTCTTCTTTTGTATTTTCAAACCCCATTTCTAATGTATCTCTCCATCAAATCCCTTCTTCTCAATACTCGACATTTGTTCATAAAGGATAAGAGAAAACGGAAGCTCTCTCTGACCCACTTTCAGAACAAATTTTGGGGATATGTGGTTTGCCTTGATGATGGTAATGTGATATATATGATTATGTTTGTTTTTGTTTTTGTTTTTGATTTTTACTAAAGTTTTTTTATCTGAGTTATGACTAAATGATGATTGTGAATGATCTGAGCAGATGATGATGATTGTTCTACGGTTGTTTCCAGCATCATTGTTCCAACATCGTTTAAAGTATGTTTTTTTTGCTACTCTAATTTTGAAATTTTGAATTTTTAATTTTGAAGTGATATACTCTAATTCTCGCTTTATATTTAAGTCTAATCACAGTTGTTTGAAATTCATACAATCTGCTGCGGGTTATTATATGTTTGTATTAAAAGAAGCATAAAGTTAAATTAAACATAAAGAAAGATTATTAAATGTACATTTAAAAGAATTTTTGCTTATGACTAAGAGTTAATTGCCAAAATCGTCCCTGAGGTTTGGGCACATTTGCCATTTTCGTCCAAAATGACACTTTTGTACCAAATTGCCCCCAACGTTTGTAACTTTTTGCCATTTTCATCCAAACCACTAACTTAGTTTATTTTTTCTGTTAAGTTGAGGATATTTGGATGAAACTGGCAAAAATAAAACCACAGGGACAATTTTGGCAATTTACTCAAACCCTTTTTAATTTCTTTTATTTAATTATTTTTATTACATATATAATAAAAAAGAATATATATGGAGTTTTTAGAAAAAAAAATTAATAGTTTTGTCACATAATTTTTATAAATTCTGATCCAAATCACTAACTCAGTTTATTTTTTCTGTTAAGGTGAAGGATGTTTTAAATTTTATAAATTAAGACATAAATTAATTTACAGCTTCTTTATATAAATCAGTATTATAAAGAGAAAACGTCATTGGTGTGCAACACATAACAATCGATTACAACTTTTAGTATTTATCAGTTGTACAGATAGAAAAAAATTATAAAACATTACATATTTTTTAAATGTGTTGAGCACCTAGGAAATATATTGGTAGAAATAAAATATTTATTTAATTAAGATTATGAGGGTAACTAACTAATACTTATTCTGAGTGGCTTGAGTAAAGATACTTTTGGTTCATAGCATTATAATTACAATTTGGTAGGTAATTTTAAGGTTTGGTAACGATACGTTGTTTGATAGGGGGCACTGGCTTCTGTTTTTCCTTAGGAGCGAATTTAAAAGAGTAGAAGATGAATTACAAACTTGGTACATATGATAAGATTTTTTTATTTGACATTTTTCAATAAGGTCACCGGCATTTTAGTTTTATAAAATTTAAAGGTTTAAGTAGATTTTATTTTTATAAAACTGATCTATATAAAAAATTAGAAATTAATTTCTGTCTTAGTTTATAAACATCCTTCGCCTTAATAGAAAATTAACTTAGTTAGTGGTTGGATGAAAATTTATAAAAATTATGTGATAAAGCTATTATTTTTTCATATAAAAATTGCATGTATATTCTTTTTTATTATATATGTAACAAAATTAATTAAATAAAAGAAATTTAAAAGAGTTTGAGTAAATTGCCAAAATCATCCTTTTGGTTTTATATTTGCCAGTTTCATCCAAATATCCTCAACTTAACAGAAAAAATAAACTAAGTTAGTGGTTTGGATGAAAATGGCAAAAAGTTACAAACGTTGGGGGCAATTTGGTACAAAAGTGTCATTTTGGACGAAAATGGCAAACCTGCCCAAACCTTAGGGACGATTTTGGCAATTAACTCTATGACAGACTAAATGATGATTATATATGACTTTGGACAAATGATGATGATGTAGAACCCACAGTAGTTCCTATTAAACGCAAGAAAGGATCTGCTACTGCTGTAAGATAAGATTTTATCTTACTAGAGCAATGGTCTTTCCTGCCTTTTTTGTATTAAAAGAAGCATAAAGTTTGGTTTAAAGCAGCTCTTTATGAAGCAAGTTAAGGATTAAGTATATGAGGATAGGGCTACTCTTCAACAGCTGAAGAAGTGTTTTCATGTACTGCAGCTTGGTCTGTTCACGAGAGACCAGGTTTCCAGAAACCTGATCTTGATGCATTCAGTACTTCCATGGAGTTCACGGCGATTGTCGAAGATAGACATTGAGAAGTTCGGTACTCGATGGAGTTTAAGCTAAAAGCACTAAGTTTTTGCTGTTAGATTCGTAAATTTCTTGGTGTTGTTGTTAGATTTTAAAGTTTCGTTGTTCAGTACTCGATGTAATTGTTGATCTTTTAATCTTCATAATGTTTGTGGAGCATTTTATTTTTACTAATTTTAAGCTGAATAAGTATTATTATGTAATTTTTAATATCATCTGATTATTGCAGATCGGCACTTTTGATGTAGAAGTGAAATTGTCTCTGGGTTTAATTAGATTATGTTGATGTTGTATCAATTTCTGTTAGTGTATAGATCTGTCAAAGTTAAAGTTTGCCAAAAGAGAACATCTTCTCTAAATCATCATCTGCTGATATAACGGCTGTTTGACTTGCTACTGTTGCCAACATCTGTTGTTGCCTAATAGAGCTTTTCGAAGATCTGGCCCACATTCAAGAGGGCAAACTACTGCCCATTCAAGAGGGCAAAATACATTTAATTTCAAACCACTGCTCTATATTTAAATGTCAAAGGTCTGGCCCACATTCAAGAGGGCAAACTACTGCCCATCGCCAAGAAAGTATAACTTAGCAGATGTTTCCTTTGGCAAACATATACCTTAGCAGTGGTTTTGAAATTGCTGGTAATTTCAAATTCAAAATGCCTGGGGATATGTAGTTTGCAATTAATGCACGTCACTCACTCAGTCCTGTCTTATGGTAAAGGCGTCTTATGGTAAATGAAGAGGTAATTGTAATTATAATAACGTGTTTAATTTTATATTTTTCCCATGGAAATGCATTAAAAGCCTAACGAGTGTCGCATCATATTCTTTCGTCTGACGATGTATTTAGTCATAACCGCCTTCATTGGGTATATAAAATACATTGGGCAGAGGTTTTGATCATTACCGTTTTCATCCATCTACTCAATCATCTTTAAAAGTTTTTTGTTTATCAATATCATTACAATTTCTTTTACTTTCAAAGAAGCATTGGTTCACTGCAAAATGGAAAACATTGGGTTTCAAGTGATTGTTGACGAAATTTTCACAAGGCTCTCTGTAGAAGATATTGGTCGTTTCAAATGTCTTTCCAAGAATTTTTTGTAACACCCCGTGTTTCGAAAGTCAAAGTACTAGTCAACGTACAAGTCAAAGTCAAAGTCAAGGGAAGAAAAGATTGCTAATTGCGATCTGTCACTCCTTGCTTAGCTATGGATTGTACACTTTGACTTGCAATCGAATCTTTTATTTTATATGCTTTAGTTGTATTATGTGGAGTATATGTGAATAATCGAGGTTTTATCGCATGTTTCATCGCTTTATCGCTATCGCATCGAAATCGCATCCGCAACTCGATTTATGCGTTCTGGATAATGTTTTACGTCTGTGTGCTATTTATGTGTTACTTGTCCATGTTTATTTATGTTTTGTGGTGATTAAACGAAATGCAATCGCAACTCTATCGCAACTTAATGGCAAACGCTAAACGCAAGTTATTTATGATGATTGTATGTTAGATATAGTATTTGTGTGGTTATTATTACCCTATTTGTCACACCCGCTCGTAGCGGAAACGCAAGGTGTGATCTGTATGGTTTTCATTGCATAAATATCGATGTACATGAACAAACTATATGAATAAATACAAGCTCCAATGCCATTACATAAGTGTTTCAAAAGATCGCAACATAAGTTATGTACATTGTTTACGAACCATCAAATGAAAATAAGTTGTCATTGTTTCATACATCAAATGTAAGTCTAAAAAAATGTCAAGGCTTTGACCACTATATCACCGCAAAGAGGCGGTATATAATAGGCAAACCCTTCAATAGTTGGCATGGAGTATTGATACTTGTTTTCTTTGAACTGAAATCTTTGCATTGGTCCACTAATTCCCTGAAATACATGTAAGTTTGAAAACATCAACAAAAGTTGAGCGAGTTCATGCAGTTTAGCTGTACAAGATGTATCTGTATCAAAACAGTATGTAATATGTATTTGTCTCAATTGTAATTGTATCCAAACTGGATATAAGATGTATCTGTAAAATATGAGATGTATTTGTATTTGTATCAATTGTAGTATGAAAAGCGTCAATGAAATCGTTGATCATTAATGTTTCGCGAGGACATTAATATGTGTGACGAAATAGGAAGCAATCCAACCCTAGACGATTTTAATTGTATCGACACCATGTCGTAGGGCAACAAATGCACTCCTAGGCAAAATGGCCATGAGTGGGGCTCGCCAACACCCATTAGATCTAAACCTTTGTTCCTTGGTCCAAACTGGATTAATGGTGCTTTAGTTATGGCCCTAATTTCTCACATGATCTAAGGTGTTTCATTCCTTGACTTATCATACTATTGTACATGTATTTTCCCCGATAGTTGTAAAGCTTGAAAAACATTTAAATGAATAGGGGACATGAACTCACAGAATTGCATCCGTAAACTGTATGTAATTGTAACCTCACTTGCATTGTCCTTGAATTGTATCACGACCTACAAAGGTCCTAGAATTGTTAGACACTACGGTCTTTGTATTGACTCATGTACAAGTCTTTTGTCTTGAGTATGTGTAAGACTTGTATGTCTTTACTGTTCGTTAACTGTGTATTCGATGAATGAGTTGTTCAAATGTTCGTTAACTGTGTATTCGATGAATGAGTTGTTCAAATGTTCGCTAACTGTGTATTCGATGAATGAGTTGTATAGTCGGATCTAGTCCGCTGAACCTCGTGTCTTATATGTATCACTTGTATAGTTGTGTTTCCAATAATAGTATCATTGGGCCAAGCCCATGTTTTCAAGTTATTGGGCTTAAATAGTGATGGGCCTTAAATAGTGTTGGGCCTCAAATAGTGTTGGGCCTTAAATAGTGTTGGGCCTCAATAGTGTTGGGCCTCAATAGTGTTGGGCCTCAATAGTGTTGGGCCTCAATAGTGTTGGGCTTGAATAGTGTTGGGCCTCAAATAGTGTTGGGCCTTGAATAGTGTTGGGCTTGAATAGTGTTGGGCTTCAATAGTGTTGGGCTTCAATAGTGTTGGGCTTTGGCCCATATGTTTGGTGTTTGGGCTTAGCCCATGAATTTATGTTAAGCCCATTATGATGTTAAGCCCATTAAGAAAACTAAGCCCATTTGTAGAAAAATAGCCCATTAAATAAATAACCCATTAAGTAAAATAAGCCCATTTACAAAAATAGTCCATTAAGTATAATAAGCCCACTAGTAAAAGTAAGCCTTTCATTTTTATAAAAACCTTTTTATAAAAATCTACTAAGTATACTTTTTGGTAAATAAAAACATACTAGTTTTTATGAGTTTATAAACATCCGAAATTTGTTATCGATAGCTTATTTATATTTCGTGTCGTAAAACCGCCTAAACGTCGTAGTAACTCTTCGGATTGGCAATTCACTTATGTAGTTGTCCGTCGTTCATTTTGACCATAAATGGTGTCCGATAATTCGAATCGTCCGTAACCCGTTTTAAGGCGTGAATATGTGAAGTCTCGTAGGACTTTTGTTATAACGTGTTTTGAGTTTAAAGGTGACATGAGATTCAAGTTCCTACGATGATATATATATAACTAATATACCAAGTAATATATCACACAAAAATTGTTAAAGTAACCAAATATATATTTTCTAAAAAAATATATATATTTTTCTTGTCTTTTATTTTATAAACCTTTCTTTAATAACCTTTTTAAATCTTGTAGAGATTTACCCAAAAATGTTGTTATTTTATAAAATAAAGTTTTTATAAAAATTTGCCATATAACCTTTGTATTTTTACCTTAACCATGTTTCATCAAACATATCACTTTCTTTATCAAATCACCACCAATTTACTCATCATCTTAACTAAACATATGAGACTTTTATAAAATAAAATTTACCAAGATGATTTCCAAATCATGTAGGGTTTTAAACATGATCAATACATATGCTAACAAGTTCAAAAACCAAGTTTAATTTTAGTTCTAACAACTTTTATAAAAATCTCTAGTTGTATGTTACTTTTTATAATCTTGTAAAAGTCTTGTTTTTAAATAAAAACCCTTAATACTTTCACAAGAACAATAGTTATGATCATCCATTAATCCTTTATGTTAAAAACCCTTTAACATAAACATGCATAATTTTTAGATCATAACTTAAAACATCTTCTAATAATTTATTTGCATCATAAACATCATAACAAGACTAAATAAGCATATATCAAGTCTTAGATCATAATATAAACAATCATAATTATATCATGATTTTTATTCTTTGCTTCATTGTATTTTTCTTGTTCATTATGTATGATTTTCTTGGTTATTATTAGCAATAATAACAATCATAAACATAATATGTATAAAAAAAAATATAGAAGCTTACTTCTAGCACTAGGCTAGGGATGATCTTAGAGATTATTATGAACTAAGAAGATGATGATCTTGATGATAGAACACTTTTGTATGAATAAAAATCCTTCCTTTCACTTCCAAGAGCTTTAGATCACCTTATGTTCCAAAGAAATCCATCTTGATCATGAAGAAGATGATAAAAATAAATGGGTTTTTGAAGGAATTCTTGTGAAAAAGATGAAGATGATGAGAGAGTTTTCTTAAGTGTGTGTAAGATATGGTGTAAAAGTGTAGTAATGAGGTTGCAAGACTTAATGGCTAAGTGTTGAAATAAATCACCATACTAATCCACTTGTAACACAAAGTAATATCTTAGATATTTTACCAACATAAACAAGGGGGTGGGACCCCTTGTTCACGGTTACAAGATGGGGGGGGGGGGGGTCTCATGTGGTAAAAATAACTTAGTTATTTTTAAGGTTTCACATGAAGTATAAGATGTAAACATTTTGGTGTTTAGGGTTTGCAATTTTCCGAGATGTTTCTTGACTTGCAAAGACCATAAACTAGCTTTACAAGACCAAAAATAATAACCACTAGTTCGCTACACTAGTAGAAATCATGTTTTGATACTTTGAATGCTTTTCGTTTCGTCGTTGACTAGTTTACGGCACTTTTGTGGCGTACCGACGGAAGTTTGCCGTAAGTTGTCATTCCGCATTTAAAAGATGTATAAAGTTATTTTGAATCCCAAAATAAGCTTAACTAGTTCACCAAAGCTTTCATTTGGTTGTTTTCGGCGTCGGAAATGTCGTTTATTAGCTTGTCGGTGCAGAAACGGACAAGTTGTGGGGGTTGCAACGCAACATCAAAAGCTTATGTTTCGGACACCCCATTAATATCCTCATATTGTTTCCATATTTTTATCATCATTTGTCATATTTCCGGAGTCCCGGAAATGCTAAATTATTATTTTGGACGAGTTAAAATTGTCTTATTTTTAGTGAAACGGACGATTTAGCGAATAGGGCGTTGTACCGGAAAGTCTTATATCTTTGTAAGATATGTTTTCGTATTAGTGTTTTCTTATATAAACGGACTCAGTTATGTCATCCGTGTGTCGTTTTCCCTTGTTTCGTTCTGTTTTCACGGTTTTGCTGGCATGAATAGTGTAACCGTGAATAGTGCGCGCAACACTTTTTACCAACACTTTAGGAAATTGTTTAATTGGTTTCGCAATACGACGAAAACCAATATATGTTATATCATTGTTTTCTTGTCCTAACCTTGTCGTCTAATATACGACACCGTTACGTAATTAAATTACGCTAATAGCATGAGATTATATACTAAGAATAGTGATTAGACTGTACGGAATTTCCGGTTATTTGCCATTTGTCACATTCTCCCCCTGTTATTGAGAATTTCGTCCCGAAATTCAAACTGAGTCATCCTTTGCAGGAGACTACTCAAACAGGTGAGGGTATTTTGGTTTTGATTTGATCTGCTCGTTCCCAAATATATATTCGGGTCCGTATCTAGAGTTCCAACGAATTTTTACAAATATGTTACGACTCCTTCGCATTTACTGGACCTTCCGGTCCATGACCTTAACAGGTGCTTTATGAATTGTAGTTTGTCATAAATGTGAACTCCATCCGTCGGGATGATAACCGTTTCTTGTGTTGGACTCTTCTTAAGATTCGACACATGAAATGTGTCGTGTACACTACTTAGTTCATCTGGTAACTTCAACTTGTAGGCAACAGTGCCAATCTTTTCTAAGATTTCAAATGGTCCAATGTAACATGGGTTCAACTTTCCACGTTTACCGAACCTCGCTACGCCTTTCCAAGGCGAGACTTTCAACAAGACTTTGTCTCCATCCTCGAGAGATAATGGTTTTTTTTTCTTTTATCTGCGTAGCTATTTTGTCGATCGCGAGCCGTCTTGATACGGTCTCGGGTCGGAAAAATTTTATCCGTAGTCTCTTGGACTAGTTTCGGACCAATTAATTAACTATCGCCTGTTTCCGCCCAACATAGCGGAGAACGACACTTTCGACCATAAAGAGCTTCAAATGGTGCAGCTTGTATACTAGTATGGTAACTGTTATTGTAGGAAAACTCAACTAAAGGTAGATGAGTATCTCAATTGCCGCCTAAATCCATAACACTTGCACGAAGCATATCTTCGAGTGTTTGGATTGTCCGTTCGCTCTGGCCGTCAGTTTGTGAATGAAAGGCCGTACTTAGATTCAAATGAGATCCAGAGGCCTGTTGAAATGATTTCCAAATTCTAGAAATGAAACGACCGTCTCTTTCTGAAATGATTGAAATAGGCACTCTATGACGAGCCACTATTTCTTTGAGATAGAGTTTCGCTAGTTTCTCAGTATTATCCTTCTCCCGAATCGGTAAGAAGTGTGCGGACTTTGTTAGTCTATCGATGATTACCCATAACATGTAGTGACCTCTTGAGGTCCTGAGTAACTTCGTAATGAATTCCATTGATATTTGTTCCCATTTCCAAACGGGAATTTCGGGTTATTGTAACAAGTCCGAGGGTTTTTGCTACTCGACTTTGACTTTCGCGCAAGTCAAGCATTTTCCGACATAAGTCGCGATATTACTTTTGAGGTTAGGCCACCAATAGTATTCTTTCAATACTTAGGCCTATGTGCTTCCTCAAAATATCATATCAAAGGCCGCCAAAGAATGGAACCCAATTTCGACCCATAAGGTATAAAGTTCCATCTTCTTTCGGCACTAATTGTTCCTGCATGTCTCGAAGTGTTTCTGCTTGAATATGCTCTTCTTTGAGCGCTTGTGAATCATCTTCTCTAATGCGTGATCTCTTAGTGTTCTAACTTGCTCCTTGCGGCTCAAGGCGTCAGCTACAGCATTCGCCTTGCCCAAATGGTACTTTATTTCATAATCATAGTCGTTCAACAATTCAACCCTACGTCGTTGACGTATGTTTAATTCTTTTTGGTCGAATATGTGTTGAAGGCTTTTATGATCCGTGAGAATAGTGCATTAAGTACCATATAAATAATGTCGCCATATTTCAAAGCGAATACCATCACGCCTAACTCAAGGTCGTGAGTGGTATAGTTCTTCTCGTGAACTTTTAGTTGGCGTGACGTGTACACGATAACTTTTTCACGTTGTATGGGTACACAACCCAATCCTTGATGCGAAGCATCACAGTTTACAACAAAGTCATCGGTATCGTCGGATAATGATAAGATTGTAAAATGCTATGCACCAATCTTAAGAATAAGTTGTAAGGCTATATCTTGTTTTTCGATTTGGGGTGAATTTATTGTCTTTAACAACTCTAAAATTGTTCCCAAATGTTGCTCATGTTCATCAGTCGATCGAGAGTATATCAAAATGTCGTCAATAGACACTATGACGAATTTGTCGAGATACGGCTTGCACACACGATTCATCAAATCCATGAAGACCGCTGGTGTATTGGTTAAACCAAAAGGCATAACGAGAAACTCGTAATGACCGTAACGCGTCTTAAAAGCCGTTTTCGGTATGCTTTCCTCTTGAATTCGTAACTGATGATACTCCGATCGTAAGTCTGTCTTAGAGTAGAAGCTAGAACCTTTCATAAACCATTTGAGTTAGTAGGAAACTCATTTGTAACATGGTTTAGAAATATGAATTTTCGTTCATCGAAATGTTGTGCATTTTTGCAAAACTTGCATGTCTTTCCACCCCCAAAACCTTTATAAAGATGTATAGTGGTAAAGAGTGGGGGTTATGAACTCACAACATCCTTATTCGGTCAACTCCAAGGTTCAGAAGGTGCTAATCGACATGGAGATTTAGCTATGGGTGCGGCTCCCGGTACCAAGTCGATGTGAAACTCAACTTGTTGATATGGTGGTAGTCCTGGCAAGTCTTCAAGAAAGACTTCAGGAAATTATTTTACCACAGGAATATCTGTCAGTTGCGGCCCAACGGCCTTCTTGTCGACAACTTGTGCAGAAAGGTAACACAACCTTTCCGTAAGTACTTCTGTGCCTTCATGCAATTGATGATCTGCAATGGTGTGTCATGCTTTTCTTCATGAATAACAAGTGTCTCTTTATTCGGTAGTGGTAGGCGAATGACCTTCTCATGATAGAAGACTTCGGCTAGGTTATCAGATAACCAATCTATGCCAACCACTACTTTGAAACTACCCAACTGAACGGGTAAGAGATCAATATTTGAATTTCAGCTCCTGACTCGACTAGTTTACCGTTTGCCAATTCTATAGAATGAGGAGACGTCTAGCTTACTTGACTCTAGGCCAAGTACATTTTAAATTCTGTGTGGCGAGCACTTCACTGTATAGTTTTAGGAACCCTATGTTTAAATGTAGGATAACCCAATCCATATGTTTAGATGTAGGATAACCCAATCCCTAATTGTAGCTAGGACAATCCCGTCCCTAACCATGAAACTCATGTATGTGAAATGTTGAGATGAAGCTAAAATTGCCAATTGTATAAAATAACATGGATGTAAAATGTTGACGAATAGGATACATACCGGTGGCCCTTAATGAATTTGATATGTCTCAGCTAATTACCCCTTAGCTATCTTGATATAGTAATGTGTGTCCAACATGACTCTAATTCGAGTATATGCTTAACATTTAAAAGCAATAGCTAAGCTCGGTGTTGGTTTTAAAAGAATTGATACATGATGATCGTAGAGTGTACGTACTCATGACTTCATTGGGATTTTGTGGAGTATACATAGTTCTAACCATACACACACTTATTCACATTTAGGATTTCGGCAAGTTACCAGCATACATCCCGGTGCCAAAATCATTTATGGCAGCAGTTGCCTTCATTTCTCTCATGGCGAGAGTTATTGTTTGAGTGATTGAGATAGGGAGGGATGATGCTGTTATGCTTCGGATCTCCGAGGCTAAACCTAAAATGTAACACTCAGTGTGTTTGAATTCGGGTGTTACCCAGTATGGAACAACCCTTGAGATATCATGAAAGCATCAAGTGTAACCAACAATATTAGCTCCAGTTATGACCGAATTCTTTTATAAAATCATATGAAAATAGATATGAAAATCAGATGATATAAAAGAATGATGTATGGTTAAATAAATAACCAATAGAATTGTAGTGTATAAATATATCATGTCTTGAAATAGAATATTATGTCTTGTGTAGAGGATGTCGTGTCTTGTGCAAAAATGTCATGTCTTGTCTTTGTCGAAGAGATTTGAATAACACCACGATAAGCAATATAATATAAGCACTTATATATAGGAAGTACCAGCGGCGTATCCACCATGCTTTTATCATATTACACACGTCTCATCACTTACAAATGACCACCAAAATGTCTTGTGTATTCCAACGTCAAATGACATGTATAACAATGTCTTGCGTAACAATGTCATGTATAAAACATGTCTTGTGTAAAAGCAATGGTTTTCAACACATAACTTTTGACTTAAAACGTTTGTTTCTTTTGGCACCATGATCTTTTTAATACTCAATATTAAAAGAAACTAGACATATATATTTGGATAAATATAGTCTATCATGCGCCCAAGAATGAAGAATGCAGTAGGTCATCGAAACCTTAAGACCGCATGGTTCATATATGTTTGAATAAATGATAATACGAATAACCGAAAATGAATGATAATGTGGATAACCAAAACCAAAAGGTGTAATGCCTCTTGCATGTATTGGTCATATGTTTAAATGGAAAAAAAAAGAGAAAAAAAATAATTCGTTGAGGAGGGGAAACCAACCAGTGGTCTTCGTCTATATAATATGTATTCCCTACTCTATGGACCTCGATCATCCTAAGTAGAGAGAATCCTTTGTCTTACTTGTCCATGTGACAATTATGGTAATAGTGCTTGAGTTTCACGAGCTCTAGCAAGATTATTAGAATCTCCAAAAATGTAGAATAGAATGTAATGAGGGAGTTGCAGCATGGCTCATGCCATACCATCCCTTGGAAAAAGACAAATGTCAAACGACGGAACTTATTGTATCACTTCCAATAAATATGATAAGGTGGAATATGATAACGTAAGGTAAGGTAAAGTAGGGTAAAGTGTCATAGACACCATGGAACCAACCCATGTTCAATAATTTCGAGAATGTTGAGGAAAATCCTCCATGAGTGGATAACAAGTTTTGTTTGTTTAAATGACTAGTCTCAACTGAATCGTGATATAGATCGAATGTTAGGTGTGAACAAATACGTGTCGTCTTCCTGTATTGTATTGTATTGTATTGTATTGTATTGTATTGTATTGTATGGTGTTATACTAAGCACCTCAGTTCGTGTCCTAATAGATAAGAAAAATTGAATCTCAAGTAATAACTTAAGAATTTTGAACGAATAGTGATCATTAGCTTGGCCCGCAGAGTCCACCAGAATTCCCATGCACTACAAGTTGTTATTACGTAGGCCTCCGTAATAATAAATTGCCTTGCATGGTCACCCTAGCGTTCTCTCGTACAAAACAGCCGATCAGTCAGAGGGGGGACACTATTGTCTATATACCTTCAACATAGGAGGGACCTTCGTGATAGATCACGTGTCAACGTCCGTTTTCATTACTCACAAAACAGCACAGCGTTAGATGGAATAGAAATGGAAAGAATCTGTAACAATAACAACTGAAGGGGCACCTTCAAGATGAGTACTTCATCTTCCTTGTAGGGACAAGAGTATATCAACCTTGATTAGTATGAGTTACAGGGATCTCGTCCCACTAATGGAGTTGTTGTCCAAGGTTACCACCTCCGCCTCGTCGTCATTTATCATGGTCAGGCATCTCAGCATTCGCGAGAAGCAACCATATTTTACGGAATTAAGTTTAAGATTTCACTTAGGAATCATGTTTGCCATAAGCTCCACAATAGACATGAGGTCGATATTTTCATCGTGTGAGTAAAGAATAATAATAGAGTTTGAAGTCGAAGGCATTTTGTTCTTGGCAAAATATTTCATGCAACATATATATGAACCACCTATATATATAATCATGTAAAATCCTATCAATCAAGGATTTCTATCTTGTATAAGCTGAACTTGTAAACTGTTTATAATGCATAAACTGATAATGTAATGTATTGTAGGCACATAGTCTATTAATGTATTGTGTCTGTTTCTCATAGACTTCACCCATGGAAATGTCCTCGCTTGATTTATGTGAAATGAATTTTTTTGCTGTAGTGGACCTTGAAAAATGTTTATGCAATGAAAACCTTTTGACTTGTCCAATTTTATTTATAATCTGTTCAACATGAACAAGAGGTTTTCGTGAGAGATCCCTAGTGATTGTAGACTTAGACTCGAGAAAGAATCCTGGTTCACTACAATCGATGCTCTGATACCAATCTGTCACACCCGCTCGTAGCGGAAACGCAAGGTGTGATCTGTATGGTTTTCATTGCATAAATATCGATGTACATGAACAAACTATATGAATAAATACAAGCTCCAATGCCATTACATAAGTGTTTCAAAAGATCGCAACATAAGTTATGTACATTGTTTACGAACCATCAAATGAAAATAAGTTGTCATTGTTTCATACATCAAATGTAAGTCTAAAAAAATGTCAAGGCTTTGACCACTATATCACCGCAAAGAGGCGGTATATAATAGGCAAACCCTTCAATAGTTGGCATGGAGTATTGATACTTGTTTTCTTTGAACTGAAATCTTTGCATTGGTCCACTAATTCCCTGAAATACATGTAAGTTTGAAAACATCAACAAAAGTTGAGCGAGTTCATGCAGTTTAGCTGTACAAGATGTATCTGTATCAAAACAGTATGTAATATGTATTTGTCTCAATTGTAATTGTATCCAAACTGGATATAAGATGTATCTGTAAAATATGAGATGTATTTGTATTTGTATCAATTGTAGTATGAAAAGCGTCAATGAAATCGTTGATCATTAATGTTTCGCGAGGACATTAATATGTGTGACGAAATAGGAAGCAATCCAACCCTAGACGATTTTAATTGTATCGACACCATGTCGTAGGGCAACAAATGCACTCCTAGGCAAAATGGCCATGAGTGGAGCTCGCCAACACCCATTAGATCTAAACCTTTGTTCCTTGGTCCAAACTGGATTAATGGTGCTTTAGTTATGGCCCTAATTTCTCACATGATCTAAGGTGTTTCATTCCTTGACTTATCATACTATTGTACATGTATTTTCCCCGATAGTTGTAAAGCTTGAAAAACATTTAAATGAATAGGGGACATGAACTCACAGAATTGCATCCGTAAACTGTATGTAATTGTAACCTCACTTGCATTGTCCTTGAATTGTATCACGACCTACAAAGGTCCTAGAATTGTTAGACACTACGGTCTTTGTATTGACTCATGTACAAGTCTTTTGTCTTGAGTATGTGTAAGACTTGTATGTCTTTACTGTTCGTTAACTGTGTATTCGATGAATGAGTTGTTCAAATGTTCGTTAACTGTGTATTCGATGAATGAGTTGTTCAAATGTTCGCTAACTGTGTATTCGATGAATGAGTTGTATAGTCGGATCTAGTCCGCTGAACCTCGTGTCTTATATGTATCACTTGTATAGTTGTGTTTCCAATAATAGTATCATTGGGCCAAGCCCATGTTTTCAAGTTATTGGGCTTAAATAGTGATGGGCCTTAAATAGTGTTGGGCCTCAATAGTGTTGGGCCTTAAATAGTGTTGGGCCTCAAATAGTGTTGGGCCTCAATAGTGTTGGGCCTCAATAGTGTTGGGCCTCAATAGTGTTGGGCTTGAATAGTGTTGGGCCTCAAATAGTGTTGGGCCTTGAATAGTGTTGGGCCTCAATAGTGTTGGGCTTGAATAGTGTTGGGCTTCAATAGTGTTGGGCTTTGGCCCATATGTTTGGTGTTTGGGCTTAGCCCATGAATTTATGTTAAGCCCATTAAGAAAACTAAGCCCATTTGTAGAAAAATAGCCCATTAAATAAATAACCCATTAAGTAAAATAAGCCCATTTACAAAAATAGTCCATTAAGTATAATAAGCCCACTAGTAAAAGTAAGCCTTTCATTTTTATAAAAACCTTTTTATAAAAATCTACTAAGTATACTTTTTGGTAAATAAAAACATACTAGTTTTTATGAGTTTATAAACATCCGAAATTTGTTATCGATAGCTTATTTATATTTCGTGTCGTAAAACCGCCTAAACGTCGTAGTAACTCTTCGGATTGGCAATTCACTTATGTAGTTGTCCGTCGTTCATTTTGACCATAAATGGTGTCCGATAATTCGAATCGTCCGTAACCCGTTTTAAGGCGTGAATATGTGAAGTCTCGTAGGACTTTTGTTATAACGTGTTTTGAGTTTAAAGGTGACATGAGATTCAAGTTTCTACGATGATATATATATAACTAATATACCAAGTAATATATCACACAAAAATTGTTAAAGTAACCAAATATATATTTTCTAAAAAAAATATATATTTTTCTTGTCTTTTATTTTATAAACCTTTCTTTAATAACCTTTTTAAATCTTGTAGAGATTTACCAAAAAATGTTGTTATTTTATAAAATAAAGTTTTTATAAAAATTTGCCATATAACCTTTGTATTTTTACCTTAACCATGTTTCATCAAA
Organism: Helianthus tuberosus; assembly: GCA_030545235.1. Lineage (NCBI taxonomy): Eukaryota > Viridiplantae > Streptophyta > Magnoliopsida > Asterales > Asteraceae > Helianthus > Helianthus tuberosus. The sequence goes on along the minus strand of CM060411.1, from coordinate 146,952,939 downwards.
CATATCACTTTCTTTATCAAATCACCACCAATTTACTCATCATCTTAACTAAACATATGAGACTTTTATAAAATAAAATTTACCAAGATGATTTCCAAATCATGTAGGGTTTTAAACATGATCAATACATATGCTAACAAGTTCAAAAACCAAGTTTAATTTTAGTTCTAACAACTTTTATAAAAATCTCTAGTTGTATGTTACTTTTTATAATCTTGTAAAAGTCTTGTTTTTAAATAAAAACCCTTAATACTTTCACAAGAACAATAGTTATGATCATCCATTAATCCTTTATGTTAAAAACCCTTTAACATAAACATGCATAATTTTTAGATCATAACTTAAAACATCTTCTAATAATTTATTTGCATCATAAACATCATAACAAGACTAAATAAGCATATATCAAGTCTTAGATCATAATATAAACAATCATAATTATATCATGATTTTTATTCTTTGCTTCATTGTATTTTTCTTGTTCATTATGTATGATTTTCTTGGTTATTATTAGCAATAATAACAATCATAAACATAATATGTATAAAAAAAAAAATATAGAAGCTTACTTCTAGCACTAGGCTAGGGATGATCTTAGAGATTATTATGAACTAAGAAGATGATGATCTTGATGATAGAACACTTTTGTATGAATAAAAATCCTTCCTTTCACTTCCAAGAGCTTTAGATCACCTTATGTTCCAAAGAAATCCATCTTGATCATGAAGAAGATGATAAAAATAAATGGGTTTTTGAAGGAATTCTTGTGAAAAAGATGAAGATGATGAGAGAGTTTTCTTAAGTGTGTGTAAGATATGGTGTAAAAGTGTAGTAATGAGGTTGCAAGACTTAATGGCTAAGTGTTGAAATAAATCACCATACTAATCCACTTGTAACACAAAGTAATATCTTAGATATTTTACCAACATAAACAAGGGGGTGGGACCCCTTGTTCACGGTTACAAGATGGGGGGGGGGGGGGTCTCATGTGGTAAAAATAACTTAGTTATTTTTAAGGTTTCACATGAAGTATAAGATGTAAACATTTTGGTGTTTAGGGTTTGCAATTTTCCGAGATGTTTCTTGACTTGCAAAGACCATAAACTAGCTTTACAAGACCAAAAATAATAACCACTAGTTCGCTACACTAGTAGAAATCATGTTTTGATACTTTGAATGCTTTTCGTTTCGTCGTTGACTAGTTTACGGCACTTTTGTGGCGTACCGACGGAAGTTTGCCGTAAGTTGTCATTCCGCATTTAAAAGATGTATAAAGTTATTTTGAATCCCAAAATAAGCTTAACTAGTTCACCAAAGCTTTCATTTGGTTGTTTTCGGCGTCGGAAATGTCGTTTATTAGCTTGTCGGTGCAGAAACGGACAAGTTGTGGGGGTTGCAACGCAGCATCAAAAGCTTATGTTTCGGACACCCCATTAATATCCTCATATTGTTTCCATATGTTTATCATCATTTGTCATATTTCCGGAGTCCCGGAAATGCTAAATTATTATTTTGGACGAGTTAAAATTGTCATATTTTTAGTGAAACGGACGATTTAGCGAATAGGGCGTTGTACCGGAAAGTCTTATATCTTTGTAAGATATGTTTTCGTATTAGTGTTTTCTTATCTAAACGGACTCAGTTATGTCATCCGTGTGTCGTTTTCCCTTGTTTCGTTCTGTTTTCACGGTTTTGCTGGCATGAATAGTGTAACCGTGAATAGTGCGCGCAACACTTTTTACCAACACTTTAGGAAATTGTTTAATTGGTTTCGCAATACGACGAAAACCAATATATGTTATATCATTGTTTTCTTGTCCTAATCTTGTCGTCTAATATACGACACCGTTACGTAATTAAATTACGCTAATAGCATGAGATTATATACTAAGAATAGTGATTAGACTGTACGGAATTTCCGGTTATTTGCCATTTGTCACACTATTGCATCGCTTAATCGAAACACGCTTAAACGCATCGCAACGCTCAACGCACGAAACGAAACACCAAAACTCAACTCGTCGGACCACTTCGATCGAATGGCCAATCGATCGATGGCCATCCGATTGGATTGCCATCCGATCGGTGGCCTATCCGACACTTGCACTCTTTCCCTTTTTGGAAACCTATAAATACCTCCCTGTCACATCATTTGTGATGTGACAGCTCCCTCACTCGACCAGCAGCGTTCCAGACCATCTTTCTCTCGATTTCTCGCGATTCTTGTAAGTTTTCAACTCAAATCTTGTACTTCTATGATCTACACGCACTTCTTCATCATCTTTACTTTTGAATCTTAACTTTTAACCGTGAAATCAGCGGATTTGAGGTGTTCTAGGGTGATGTCATCATGGAGTTCTTATGGACTTCAAGATTTGGTTTCATTCTACCAAGAACAACACAGATCTGAAGGATTTCCACAAGATTAAACAATGTTTTCGCATAGATCTAAACATTTTCAAAGTTAAAAGGATTGAAAGATACTTTTCTAACTTTCTTTCAACTCTTTTACACTCAATGCACTCAAAACCGATAGAATCGGAGCTCATTCAGGCCTTCTACTCTTCTCTAGTGATGTGTTGGTTTGAGATCTGAATTCTATCAACCAGACAACCGATTTCAGGTTGAACATGAACACCGTCACGAACAGTTAACTGATCAGATTGGATTGGGGTGATTCCCATTCGATCGGGTAACCGGGGTCTGATGGAGTTTCCATTGCTTAACACGTTGTCTTACCGTCTAGAGCAAACTGCAAAACTTCCAAAACAGTCAAGTTCAAAACGACTAAATGCATTGGGATGGATTGTCGTCCTATCGGATTGCCACCCGATCGAACTGCAATCCGATCAGATTACACTTGGACTACAACACTTAAACTTTTTATAATTTCAAAGATCATCAGTTTCTAACGGATTGCCATCCGATCGATAGACTATCTGATCGAGTGATAATCCTGCTGTGAACTTGTTCTCTGAGAAATACCTCGCCGAACGGATCGCTATCTGATCGAACTGCCGTTCGATCGAACGACCTAAAAGGTAGAGATACTTCTCTGTTTTCACAATGCTACAACGAAAACTTCAAAGCCATCATACACCAACACATCCTTACCAAACGAATGTCAATCCGACCGAATGGCCATCCGATCGGATTACCGTTCAACACTTGGTCACTTTTTCCGTTTAACGCGCCGTTCTTTCGCTTATGCTATCGTTAACTGTTCAGGCTAATCTCCCTCAGCGCTCCCTTCAATCCAAGAGAGTGTTTACTTGTTAAACGCTATCTGTGAGTATACTCGATCCCTTTTTGCTTTACGCACTTTTGGGTGTTACATATGTTATCTATATTCAAATCACATCGATCACACAACGCAAACACTTTTATATACTAACCGTTACTACATGATATACGTGTTACTCGATGAATGCTTGTATGTTATGTTTACACAGTGATTGTTGCCTGACGCCTTAGCAACGATAGTACTATAGTTTAGACTCAGCACCTGTCGTGGACAGGGGTTGTTAAGGTTATTACTTCACGTGTCACAGTGGTGATATGTGTTGCGTATTCTACAACTCGCAGTCATGTCTGTGCATATTTCATTGTCGATAACCTACTAGCTTTCACTTTGCTACATGTTACATGCTGATTACACGCAAACGATTTCGAACTCTATTATACTATTAAACTGGTATGCTCACCTTTACACTATGTGTATTGACCTTTATTTTAACGTATGTGACAGGTGCTTAGGATGCGTGCTTGCTATTTGATGGAATCGAGTTAGGATGGAGTCTAGAAACAAACAAAAACAATTTATTTATTTTGAATCTGAGTTGTCGGAACATGTTATTTGTCTTTGAGATATCTATGTCTGTAATAATTAGTTTACTTGATGGGTTATGGTATGGTACATAATATTAACTATCCGCTAATTTAGTTTTTATGAATTTCTCCTAGACAATCTGTTTCGCTCAGTGCCGCGCCCCGATGTTTCCGTCATCGGTTGGGGTGTGACAGATTGGTATTAGAGCCATAACTATAGTGAATTAGGCAAGACTCAACCTAGTCCGGGCCGATGTCTTAGAAACGACCTTGTTTATAGTCTAAGTACCAACAGACCGACTTGTGCATACCCTGTAGGGATTTTGTACGAGCTTACTTGCTATTCTCGCTCGCACTCGCTGAATACTATCACTGCGCACTACTTTCGAAAATAAACAAGTGATTAGGTCGAGATTAGGTGTGAAAACAGCAAACTCTGGATTAAATCACCTATTCGACCCACATTTTTACTATAAACAAGAGAATTTACGTTGAATCAGGAGTGAAAACCATACTTCGACGTGAATTTTCCTCTCTATCTCATCAAAACAGGAACGAAGTTGTTAAGTCAGGGGTGAAACCCGAACCTTGACGACTTGTTTCGACCTCCATTTTGGTTTTACAAAACTCTTACCAAAGTCTCGACGGACTCCAACGACTTGAAGTCACACTGTAACTGAAAGGATGCGTGCCGATCGCCCAGATTGAGGCGAGAGCACAGTCCAAAAGGCCAAAGTGTGTACTCAAAGTCCTTGTGAATAGTCAAATCACTTTGGCTAGTCGACGTCTACGCACCCAAGACAACCTACTTTCGATTTTACGTGTTTCGAATCTGGATTTCGCTGCCGCTATCTTTGATATTTGTCGCTTTTATGTGGATTTTACGTGTTTTATGTGGTTTTACCTGTTTATGTGTTTTGATTTTTGCTGATTTATTCGCTTTCGTTTCCACAACGATCGACACACACGACTCGCACTGCACATCTATCAAAAAACGCTAACAAATCGCTTGATACTCGCTTATACTATGCTGCTCGCTATGCTACTCGCTGTGTACATGCTACCCGCAATCGCTACTCTCGAACTCACGGACTTTGAATGATAGGTGAATCTGTACGACGAATATAGGTGGATACGTGCAAAATATAGTATACTTATGTGGTTTACGTGCTTCTGTGCCCTATGTGCTTATGTGTTTCTGTGATCATGTGCCTATGTGAGTACCTGCTTGATTGTGTTCCTGAGCTTTATATATAGTAATTTAGAGCGGAGTGAGAGTCTATACTAGGGTTGATCGAAATTTGTGTCTAAGTCCTGTGGTGATGTCTATTGCAGACAGCGTCGTCATTTGGATCATTTCATTCCCGAACCGCTCGTCGTAACCATGAAGACAAGCGTAGCGCTGCTCTTGTCGCTAAGCAGATGGCGAAAGTCATACCGCAAATTGTTAGCGAGCTGAACGAAAAAGCTATCAAGTCTTCTAAAGAGTCCAGGACTGATGCTCCTAAAACTACTTTTAGTTTCAAGCAGTTCAAAGCCTGCGGCCCGAAAGAATTTACCGGCGAAGATGGGCCTACGACCATGTTTCAATGGTTTGATTCAATCGAAGTCACCCTATGCGAGAGTGGCTGTCCGAAAAACCTTCGCACTGTTAACGCCACCGGCGTCTTCCAATCCCGCGCTCTTGATTGGTGGACGACCGAGAGAAACAAACGAGGGAACGATGTAGCATTTGGGCTGACGTAGGACGAGTTAAAGGACATCATGATGCAAGAGTACCGCCCTCCCCACGAACTCCAAAAGCTAGAGGATGAATTCTGGCATATCAAGCAGGATGGTGGAGATAACGCTGGTTTAACTGCTCGTTTCAAGCAGTTAAGTATCATCTGCCCTGGTCAGGTTACTACCCCCGAGATTACGATCAAGAAATACATCCTTGCTCTGCCGGAGTGTGTTGCAGACTTCGTTCAGGCTGCAAAGACAACAACAATTGAGGAAACCTACATGCTCGCTGCTGAGATTAACGACAAACAAGTCAGGGCTGGTTACTTTGATAAAGCTTCTAAGAATCTTCACTAAGTTACCACTACTCCCACCGCTGACACCGCCACCGCACCGCAGTCTTCAAAGTCCTCCCGCAACAAGAGAAAGAACAACAACAACAACAACAGTAGCAAGAATTGCGCTGTCACAGCCGCCGCTCCACTCCAAGCAGTACCTGCTCAACCGCAACTCCTGCACCGCCGGCCAAGCGTGCATATATTGGTCCTCACCCGCTTTGCCATACTTGCACCTATCACCATCCCGTGGGGATTGCTTGCAGATTCTGTGTTCACTGCAACGCGTACGGCCATTTCACCGCCATCTGTCGTACCGGTCCGCGTCAAACTCCAGCACCAGCTCAAGGTCAAGCTCCTGCTCAACAAGCTCTACTTCCTGCTCCTCAAGGCCAACAAGCGGCTCCTGCACCCGCGATCCATGCTAGAGCTTGCTTTTCGTGTGGTGATCCTAACCACTTCGCAAACATGTGCCCAAACCGAGTGGTGAAGCAAGATCCACAACAGCAGCAGCCTCAGCAACAACAGCAGCAGCAGCCAGCAGCCCGCAGACGCACTTTCAACATCAACGCACGCCAGGCGCAAGCAGACAATAATTTGGTTAATGGTATGTTCCTTGTGAATGGTATATATGTTTCGTGTTTGTTTGATACTGGAGTAGATAACTGTTTTGTATCGTTTTAATTCGAAAAGCTCCTCAATCGTAAGCGCGCCCATCTCCCCTCGATGTTCGATGTTGAAGTTGCCACCGGAAGAACCGTTGCTGTCAATTCTATTCTTCGTGATTGTACTCTCGAACTTAACAATCACGTCTTTCCTATCGACCTTATTCCGATGCAGCTCGGTAGTTTTGACATCATAGTAGGCATGGATTTTCTTCGCGAAAATCGTGCTGAAGTTATTGGCTTCGATAAGATGATTCGTTTCTCGCTCGCAAATGGTGATCAACTTTGAGTGTATGGCGAAACTCTTTCGAAAGGTCTTAAACTCATGTCATGTGTCCAAGCGAGCAAGTATCTCCGCAAGGAATACAGAGCTTTCTTGGCTAACATCGTAGTAGCGGAGAAGGAAAAGAAAGAGAAGGAAATAGACAAGGTGCTTGTTGTTTGTGATTTTCCTCTTGTCTTTCCTGATGATCTTCCTAGTTTACCTCCGAGTCGTGATATCGACTTTCGTATCGACCTCATTCCTGGAGCCAATCCTGTTGCTAGAGCTCCTTATCGACTCGCTCCGTCCGAAATGCACGAACTCTCGAGTCAGCTCCAGGAATTGCTTAATAAGGCTTCATTCGCCCTAGCACCTCTCCTTGGGGCGCACCTGTTCTTTTCGTTAAAAAGAAGGACGGGTGGTTCCGGATGTGCATCGACTACAGGGAGTTGAATAAGCTGACAATCAAAAATCGCTATCCCATGCCTCGAATCGACGATTTGTTTGACCAGTTAGGTGCTACATGTTTTTCGAAAATTGATTTACGCTCAGGCTATCACCAGTTATGTATTCAAGAGGAGGATATACCCAAAACCGCTTTTCGCACTCGTTATGGTCATTATGAATTTGTTGTTATGCCATTTGGTTTAACCAACGCACCTGCGGTTTTCATGGATCTGATGAATCGCGTGTGTAAACCTTTCCTCGACTGCTTCGTTATCGTGTTCATCGATGATATCCTGATCTATTCCAAGTCGAAAACTGAACACGCGCAACATCTACGTTTGGTTCTCGAACTACTCCAAGGGAATCGACTCTATGCCAAGTTCTCCAAGTGCGAATTTTGGCTGGAGGAGGTTCAATTCCTCAGTCACATTGTCAATAGTCAAGGTATTCACGTCGACCCCACGAAGATCGAAGCTGTTAAGAGTTGGGTTACCCCTAAGAACCCGTCTGAAGTCCGTTCTTTTCTCGGACTAGCGGGCTATTATCGCCGATTTATCGAAGGATTCTCTAAAATCGCCATGCCGCTTACTTCTCTCACGCATAAAGACAAGCCTTTTGTTTGGGGAACTAAACAAGAGACTGCCTTTCGAACCCTCAAGCATATGCTCTGCAATGCTCCCGTTCTCGCTTTACCCGACGGGAACGATGACTTTGTTGTCTACTGTGATGCCTCGAACCTTGGTCTTGGTTGTGTACTCATGTAGAGAGACAAGGTTATCGCTTACGCATCTCGTCAGCTCAAGATCCACAAGAAGAACTATGCAACCCACGATCTCGAGCTTGGTGCAGTTGTTTTTGCGTTGAAGATTTGGCGACACTACCTATATGGTACCAAGTGTACGGTCTTCATAGACCATAAGAGCCTACAACACATCCTCAGCCAAAAGGAACTAAATATGTGCCAACGCCGCTGGGTTGAACTTCTTAACGATTATGACTGTGAGATTCGTTATCATCCTGGCAAGGTCAATGTCGTTGCCGACGCTCTAAGCCAACGAAGCTATTTGCATTGCGTTCGTAACATCCAAGCCTAACATAATCTCGAAGCTCTTATCCGCAAAGCCCAACATGTTTGTTTTACCGAACGCACTTTGAAGAAGGAAATGATTCTAAACGATGGCGCCCAGCTAGGGAATAAATCGAATGGGATATTCCATTATCTAGACCGAATTTGGATTCCTAAGCGCACCGACTTACGACAGATCCTGATGGACGAAGCCCACAAATCTCGATATTCTATTCATCCCGGTGCCGATAAAATGTACCAGGTCCTTCGCTACAAGTACTGGTGGCCGGACATGAAGAAAGATACCGCTCTCTATGCTTCGAAGTGCCTGACTTGCTCGAAAGTCAAGGCCGAGCACCAAAGACCCTCTGGCTTACTCATCCAACCCGAGATCCCTATGTGGAAATGGGAGAGTATAGCTATGGATTTCATAACGAAACTTCCGCGCACACCATCAAGTCACGACAGCATCTGGGTTGTCGTTGACCGTTTGACTAAATCTGCTCATTTTCTGCCGATACGAGAAGACTATAAGGTAGAAAAATTAGCCCGAATCTACACCGACGAGATCATATGTCGACATGGGACGCCTCGCAACATCATCTCTGACCGCGATGGTCGGTTTACCTCGCGTCTTTGGGAAACGTTTTAATTTGCTCTCGGTACTACTCTTAATCTAAGTACCGCTTTCCATCCCCAAACCGACGGTCAGACTGAAAGAACGATTCGCACCCTTGAAGACATGCTTCGCTCATGTGTCGTAGATTTCGGTGGTAAATGGGACGCATACTTACCTTTAGTCGAATTCTCGTACAATAACAATTATCATTCTAGCATTCAAATGGCACCGTTTGAGGCATTATATGGAAGAAGATGTCGATCGCCTATTGATTGGCTCGAGATCGGAGACTCGCAAATAACCGGTCCTGAGCTGTTGCAAGAAACGACTGACAAAATCCTCCAAATTTGAGACAATCTGCTGAAAGCTCGGAGTCGTCAGAAAAGTTACGCCGATAGACGCCGCAAACCCCTTGAATTTGACGTTGGCGATCACGTACTCCTAAAGGTATCACCTTGGAAGGGTGTGATCAGATTCGGAAAGAAAGGAAAGCTCGCGCCTCGATATGTTGGACCCTTTAAGATTCAGGAAAGGATCGGCAAAGTGGCCTACAGACTCGAACTACCGGAGGAACTTAGCAACGTCCACCCGACTTTCCACGTTTCGAACCTTAGAAAGTGTCTGGCCTAGCAGGATTTACAAGTTCCACTTGAGGATCTACAAGTGAACGAAACATTACACTTCGTGGAGAAGCCTGTCAAAATCATGGACCAAGAAACCAAGAAGCTCAGGCGCTCACGCATTCCCATTGTGAAGGTTCGCTGGGAAGGAAAACGCGGCGCAGAGTTCACCCGGGAACTCGAAAGTGACATGAAGGCGAAGTACCCGCAGTTGTTTATTACAGCTACGGCCTAATTTCGGGACGAAATTCCCTTAAGTAGGGGAGGCTGTAACACCCCGTGTTTCGAAAGTCAAAGTACAAGTCAAAGTCAAAGGAAGAAAAGATTGCTAATTGCGATCTGTCACTCCTTGCTTAGCTATGGATTGTACAATTTGACTTGCAATCGAATCTTTTATTTTAATTGCTTTAGTTGTATTATGTGGAGTATCTGTGAATAATCGAGGTTTTATCGCAAGTTTCATCGCTTTATCGCTATCGCATTGAAATCGCATCCGCAACTCGATTTATGCGTTCTGGATATTGTTTAACGTGTGTATGCTATTTATGTGTTACTTGTTCATGTTTATTTATGTTTTGTGGTGATTAATCGAAACGCAATCGCAACTCTATCGCAACTTAATCGCAAACGCTAGACGCAAGTTATTTATGATGATTGTATGTTAGATATAGTATTTGTGTGGTTATTATTACCATATTGCATCGCTTAATCAAAACACGCTTAAACGTATCGCAACGCTCAATGCACGAAATGAAACGCCGAAACTCAACTCGTCGGACCACTTCGATCGAATGGGCAATCGATCGAATGGCCATCCGATCGGATTGCCATCCGATCGAAGTGCCATCCGATCGGTGGCCTATCCGAAACTTGCACTATTTCCCTTTTTGGCAACCTATAAATACCCCCCTGTCACATCATTTGTGATGTGACAGCTCCCTCACTCGACCAACAGCGTTCCAGACCATCTTTCTCTCGATTTCTCGCGATTCTTGTAAGTTTTCAACTCAAATCTTGTACTTCTATGATCTACACGCACTTCTTCAGCATCTTCACTTTTGAATCTTAACTTTTAACCGTGAAATCAGCGGATTTGAGGTGTTCTAGGGTGATGTCATCATGGAGTTCTTATGGACTTCAAGATTTGGCTTCATTCCACCAAGAACAACATAGATCTGAAGGATTTCCACAAGATTAAACAATGTTTTCGTATAGATCTAAACATTTTCAAAGTTAAAAGGATTGAAAGATACTTTTCTAACTTTCTTTCAACTCTTTTACACTCAATGCACTCAAAACCGATAGAATCGGAGCTCATTTAGGCCTTCTACTCTTCTCTAGTGATGTGTTGGTTTGAGATCTGAATTCTATCAACGAGAAAACCGATTTCGGGTTGAACATGAACACCGTCATGAACAGTTAACTGATCGAATTGGGATGATTCCCGTTCGATCAGGTAACCTGGGTCTGATGGAGTTTCCGTTGCTTAACACGTTGTCTTACCGTATCGAGCAAACCACAAAACTTCCAAAACAATCAAGTTCAAAACGATCAGATGCGTTGGGACTCCAACACTTATACTTTTTATAATTTCAAAGATCATCAGTTTCTAATGGATTGCCATCCGATCGAGTGACAATCCTGCTGTGAACTTGTTCTCTGAGAAATACCTCGTCGAACGGATCGCTATCCGATCGAACTGCCGTTCGATCGAATGACCTGAAAGGTAGAGATACTTCTCTGTTTTCATAATGCTACAACGAAAACTTCAAAGCCATCATACACCAACACATCTTACCAAACGAATGTCAATCCGACCGAATGGCCATTCGATCGGATGACCATCCGAACGGATTGACATCCGATCGCATGACCATCCGATCAAATGACCATCCGATCGGATTACAGTTCAACACTTGGTCACTTTTTCCGTTTAACGCGCCGTTCTTTCGCTTGTGCTATCGTTAACTGTTCAGGCTAATCTCCCTCAGCGCTCCCTTCAATCCAAGAGAGTGTTTACTTGTTAAACACTATTTGTGAGTATACTCAATCCTTTTTTGCTTTACGCACTTTTGGGTGTTACATACATCATCTATATTCAAATCACATCGATCACACAATGCAAACACTTTTATACGCTAACCGTTACTGCATGATATACGTGTTACTCGATGAATGCTTGTATGTTATGTTTACACAGTGATTGTTGCCTGACGCCTTAGCAACGATAGTACTATAGTTTGGACTCAGCACCTATCGTGGACAGGGGTTGTTAAGGTTATTACTTCACGTGTCACAGTGGTGATATGTGTTGCGCATTCTACAACTCGCAGTCATGTCTGTGCATATTTCATTGTCGATAACCTACTAGCTTTCACTTTGCTACATGTTACATGCTGGTTACGCGTAAACGATTTCGAACTCTATTATACTATTAAACTTGTATGCTCACCTTTACACTATGTGTATTGACCTTTATTTTAACGTATGTGACTGGTGCTTAGGATGCTTGGTTGCTATTTGATGGAATCGGGTTAGGATGGAGCCTAGAAACAAACAAAAACAATTTATTTATTTTGAATCTGAGTTGTCGGAACATGTTATTTGTCTTTGAGATATCTATGTCTGTAATAATTAGTTTACTTGATGGGTTATGGTATGGGATATAATATTAACTATCCGGTAATTTAGTTGTTATGGATTTCTCCTGGACAATCTGTTTCGCTCAGTGCCGCGCCCCGATGTTTCCGTCATCGGTTGGGGTGTGACATTTTTATAGGGAATTCTCAAGTCATGGATTTCAGATGATGCTTGCTCTCCGAAGTGGAGATTCACTACAAAAGAAACTACTTTCCTTTAAAGACACGTCAATTGTCGTTGACGACGTAGTTGCTGGTAATTTGGATGTTGTTAGAAGCAAAATCTTACGTATTCTATCGTCATTTAATGGTTTGTTGTTAGTTTGCAATGAAGGGATTTGCTGTGAGCTGATTCTTTGGAATCCAACTACCAGGCGCTATAAAGTTTTGTCTGATGACTACTTCAATTACAATCATGATCGAAACTCTGATACCGGTGGAATTTATTTTGATCAATTCAATGATCTGAAAGTGCTGAACATCAGATGTTACCGTAATGTAGCTGCTGCTCATGTTTACTCACGACGTCGTGAGTCATGGAGAACAATAAATTTTGGTAGCGTAAACAATTATGGTTCAAGTGATTATTTATGGTCTACAGGTGTTTATGCTGATAAAACCATATATTTTATGGTTTCAAATTATTGGTATCGATTAGGTGAGAGGAACATCGTTGCTTTTGATGTTCTGAGTGAGACTTTCAGAATGCTTCATTTTCCAGAGAGTATTGTAGTCAATCCTTGCCAAGGGCATTTTTTGACCATCGCAAAGAGGCTGTATTTGATTGTTATTGGAAAGTATGCTGAGCTAACTGCTGATTTGCTCAGATATGAAGAAGAAGGCTGGGTGAAGGTGTTTGTTTTCAATAATCCTCGTGTAGTTGATTATGTAGATAGGCGCCGAAGGACTAATATAATTGAAGACAACAAGTGGCTGATAACAAGCATCTGGGGGGATATGGTTGAAGTTGATCTAAGCAACGAACTTCTGAAATACCTCCAAAATGTTGACAACTACATTGGTCCGAAAGGAGCTTTACTTATCGAGGCTACTGTTTCACCCATTGATTAGGAATTAGTATGCTGTATTTTATTGAATGTTGTTTGCTGTTTTGACACTTATAGTTTTTATATAATTAGTTGTGTTAAAATTATCAACCATGTTTGTTATTTAAATTAAGTAAATGAATATTTATGTTTGAGAGTGAAAAAGCTTGTAATATTGGCAAATGTCTGTTTAAATGATCAAAGCTCTGTTATTGTGAACATATGTTTGAAAATAAAACAGCGGTTGATACATCTGTTGACTTTGGTCAACAGATGGATGACTAAATGAATGTTATTTCGCCTATTGATTAGGAATTAGTATGCTGTATTCTATTGATTGCTGTTTGCTGTTTTGAACTTTGTTTATTATATAGTTACCTCTGTTTGACACTTGTAGTTTTTATATAATTAGTTGTGTTAAAATTATTAACCATGTTTGTTATTTAAATTAAGTAAATAAATATTTAGGTTTGAGAATATAAAAGCTTATAATATTGGCAAAGGTCTGTTTAAATGATCAAAGCTCTGTTATTGGGAACATATGTTTGAAAATAAAACAGTGGTTGATACATCTGTTGACTTTGGTCAACAGATGGATGAACTTTGTATGCTGTTTCGCCCATTGATTAGGAATTAGTATGCTGTATTCTATTGACTGCTGTTTGCTGTTTTGAACTTTGTTTATTATATAGTTACCTCTGTTTGACACTTGTAGTTTTTATATAATTAGTTGTGTTAAAATTATTAACCATGTTTTTTATTTAAATTAACTAAATAAATATTTCGGTTTGAGAGTGTAAAAGCTTGTAATATTGGCAAAGGTCTATTTAAATTATCAAAGCTCTGTTATTGTGAAGATATGTTTGAAAATAAAACAGTGGTTGATACATCTGTTGACTTTGGTCAACAGATGAATGAACTTTGTATGCTGTTTCACCTATTGATTAGGAATTAGTATGCTGTATTTTATTGAATGTTGTTTGCTATTTTGAACTTTGTTTATTATATAGTTACCTCTATTTGACACTTGTAGTTTTTATATAATTAGTTGTGTTAAAATTATTAACCATGTTTGTTATTTAAATAAACTAAATAAATATGTAGTTTTGAGAGTGTAAAAGCTTGTAATATTGACAAAGGTCTGTTTAAATTATCAAAGCTCTGTCATTGTGAACATATGTTTGAAAATAAAACAGTGGTTGATACATCTGTTGACTTTGGTCAACAGATGAATGGACTTTGTATGCTGTTTCGCCTATTGATTAGGAATTAGTATGCTGTATTTTATTGAATATTGTTTGCTGTTTTGAACTTTGTTTATTATATAGTTACCTCTATTTGACACTTGTAGTTTTTATATAATTAGTTGTGTTAAAATTATTAACCATGTTTGTTATTTAAATTAACTAAATAAATATTTAGTTTTCAGAGTGTAAAAGCTTGTAATATTGACTGTTTAAATTATCAAAGCTCTGTCATTGTGAACAAATGTTTGAAAATAAAACAGTGGTTGATACATCTGTTGACTTTCGTCAACAGATGGGTGAAAACAGATGTTTGGAACTACTGTTGAGATAAAGCAGAGTGTTGTGGAGAAAACTGTGTTTGAAACCGCTGTTTGGTTAAAACGGTGGTTTAAAACCACTGTTGGGTTAAAATAGTGTTTTGTGGAGGTTGAAGGGGATTGAAACGACTGTTGGGTTAAAATATTGTTTTTTTTGGAGAAGGAACATGCTTGAATGCAAATGTTATTTTGTTTACAAAAGATTAATAAATTGTATATTTTGTATTTTTTATACTCTAAACTTTAAGTATTTAAGGTTGAAGTTGAAGTTGGGGAGATATGGTTGAATTTGATTTGAGCAATGAAGTTTTGAAATACCTCCAAGATCTTGACAACTACAGTGACCCGAAAGGAACTTTATTTATCGGAACTACTGTTTCGCCCATTGATTAGAAATTATTATGCTGTATTTTATTGAATGCTGTGTGCTGTTTTGAAGTTTGTTTATTATATAGTTATATCTGTTTGACACTTTCATATTTTATATAATTAGTTGTCTTAAAATTATTAACGATGTTTGTTATTTAAATTAATTAAATGAATATTTAGGTTTGAGAGTTTAAATGATGAAAACTCTGTTGTTGTGAACAGATGTTTGAAAATAAAACAGTAGTTGATACATCTGTTGACTTTGGTCAACAGATGGAGGAAAACAGATGTTTGAAACCACAGTTGGGTTAAATGTATTTGTTGTGAAGAAAGCTATGGTTGAAACTGCTGTTGGGTTAAAATGGTGGTTTATAACCACTGTTGGGTTAAAATAGTGTTTTGTGAAGGTTGAAGGAACATGTTTGAATGCAATGTTATTTCGTTTACAAAAGATTAATAAATTGTATATTTTTGTATTTTTTTATACTCTAAACTTTAAGTATTTAACGACTGACTTATTTATTTATTTTATTTATAAGTCTATATAAATATAACTATATTCATCATTTATATTTGTTATGCATGGTTTTTTAAGAAACGACCCGTATTTGCACACGGGTCATACCGCTAGTAAATACTAATAAAGTAAATGATTAAGGGACACATGACACTCAATGAGAGCGTCCACTAAATTTATTCCCAACTTTTCCCGCTGATCCAATATCTGGCCCAATACATACAATCCCCTATTCTAATAAACTAACACTATGTTCCCGAGTCATTTAACAGGGGGAGGTGAGGGGAGGGGAGTGGAAGGAAAATTTTTTCTCCTAATCTCTCCATTTTGGGAGAATGAATATTTGGTCATATTTTCTTCCCTCCCCCCCTATTAAATGAAACTCGGGAACATGGTTTTTCATATTTTCATCTCTTTTCCCTCCCCTCCCCCTGTTAAATGAGACTCGGGAACAGAGTGTAAACCTAATATCTAATTAGCCGATGTTCTCTCTTCTTCCATGTTCGATCATTGAGGTTCATCCTTTACACGGTAATAAGATCTAATCGTTCCTCTAATCCTTTGATTTATTAGCATCATCAACAATGTTCTGATTTTTTTTATTATCAAAAGTGTTTCTTCAATCTTCGCTTGATTTAGTGTATATCTATCATGTCTTCTTCTCAATCGTCAATATGGTATGTTATTGTTTTTGCTTTCCGTTTTGGACTGTTTTATCAGGCTATAAGGTGTGGTTGGAGCCCCATGTGGCTTTATCAAGTCCACGTAGATCCATGTCAGCCATGGAGCCCCCCTTTAATTTGTATGGTGTGGATGGAGCCCCCTATTAAACAAAATTAATTTTTTTTTTGATTGGTTTACAAGTTGTGGGCCCCACCTGATAAAGCCATTCGAGCTCGTTACCACGATGGCGGACGTTCAATGGCGCCCCAGCATAGCGCCGGGGGTGTGGACGATGGCGGGGGTGAGGTGCTATAGAGTGCCAGCTGGGTTGGGTGGCGCTCCCACACCCTCCAGCCTTAGGGTTATATTTAAACTTGGTGGGACCCTTGCAGTAAAAAGGAAGTGACGGTGATGCAGTTGGTAATGTTGTTTTTAGGCATCAGTTGATTGATGTGATGGAGCTCGTAATGTTTTTTTTTTCGACTTCAATTATCTTCTGTAAATGATGAAGCAAAGTGGTATTTAAATTAATTTTTTTAGCAGGCTAAGGCTACTATGGTTCCAGCCAGGTATTTGAAATATGAAATCATTTTAATTTTAAATATTCATAAAGTGTGACATTATTTGAAATATGAAATCATTTTAAATATTTGGTTTGTTAAATTTTTTTTTTTTTTTTGAACGGCAAATTTGGATCACTGACGGACCACTGGAGTATCATGGTTTGTTAAATTTGATTACAAAAATCATGCTTTTAAATATGATACATTCTGAAGCAAGTATAAGAGGCTGTTTGGCAACTTCTGAATCGTTAAGTGCTAAACCAGTAAGATGTTGAACCATTTAGTGCTGAACCAGTAAGAGGTCTGAACCATTAAGAGCCAGTATAATGCTTAACCCTTCAGAGGCAAATGTCTGACCAATTCAGATTAGAGGTCTTAACCATTCAGACTTTATATAATACTTGACCATTCAGACTTTATATAATACTTAACCATTCAGAGGCAAATGTCTGAACCATTCAGACATCTGCTCACGAAATAAACAATCTGAACCATTAAGTGTTGAACCAGTAAAATGTCTAAACCATTAAGAGACTCATTAAGAGGTAAACAACCGCCCATAAGTATGATTTAGGAAGTTGAATGTATCAGTTACATTTTGGCTTTAATTAGTTTCGACTCAAAGCCATGTTATGATATCTATGATTAGGAAACGAGGTCAAATTGATTTAATCGTCAAAATGTAGATTATTATAATTTTAATTATATCTGTTTGACCCTAACCACTTTGACTGGGTACCTAACCCGCCTATCTTGCCAGCTCCACCTTATGTGGGCTTATGAAGATACGTGGGCTTGTAGCAGTTCTAGAAGTCTTGATATGATGCAAAGTTATAACCGGGTAAACCACGTTCAATTAGACAGTTGGATCCAGTAGACCTATAATGAATCATAGTATGTTTGTAAAGTGTGGCATTTCTGGCTTAGACGTTGTGAATCCCGACCCTGTAATAGATGAGTATTAGGCCGGGTTGGATGCGGGTGCACTTGGTGAAAAATTGGGTTATTGGGACATGAATCCAAACATAGTTTTAAAGATGACAAATTGTACACCAGTAAAAATGACCCGACTTTCTTTATACAGGGAATTCAAGTTTAGTTTTAGTTTTCCTAAAAACAACATTAATTTTGTTAATTTTCTATGTTTGATGTGTCACTAGGCGAAAGCCTATGCGACCCAAATATCAATTAAATTTAAGAATTAACTGTCATTTTCGTCTCTGTGGTTTCTCCAATTATGCCAGTTTAGGTCAAATTTCAAAGTTGTACCATATTCGTCCCAGACATTCTTGAAACATGTCAGTTCCATTCAAAAAACATGAGTTAGTTGTCATTTTCGTCCCTATGGTTTGTCCAATTATTCGATTCAACCTTAGTTTTTTTTTGACGGAATTGACATGTTTCAAGAATGTCAGGGATGAAAATGATACAAATTTGAAATTTGGCCTGGACTGACATAATTGAACAAACCACAAGGACGAAAATGACATTTAATTCTAAATCTAATTATGATTATCATCATTCATTCATTTTTTTTTTTGCAAAATTTTTGATGATTATGACTACAGAACATGTACGATGGAAGAAAATTAGTGAGAGAATCAAGTGCCTTCAGGATTTGGTACTGGGTTAGAGATGACTACGGGTCATTAGTAGTTTAGTCACGTGTTTTTCTATTCTAATGGGTCATGGGTAGTGTTTGTTGGTTGAGTCAATTAGTGGTCTTAGTTGGTAGTTTATGGTTTATTCTTCACGTAGCACGAGTCTATATATATGTATTTCGTAATGAATAAAAAGTATGGGTTTTAAGCAGTAAAACGTATTTGTTCATAAGTTTGTTTTGTTAGTGATTGAAGCTTTAAACCCAACACGGTTTGTGTGGCCGCGTGACCATGTATTTCCAGAAAGTCAGTTGAACTATTCTGGATAGAGTGTCAGCATATAAAATGAGTTAATCGTTAATGAATTTATTCACGGACAACATTACTCATATGCCAATAATTAAGCAATAGTTTGAATGATGCTGATGAAGAACAAACAATGGTCAAGGTGTGTTTGTCTTATATATTTTCATTTACTTTTATTTATTTTATTATATCTAAGGCTGCCCTCCCACCGTCCAACCCAACGAGCAACGCTTGGCAATGATCACTGTTATGGCAGACAAACGAAAACACTTTTTGGGATGGCATAAGTAATGTGGCATTACAAATGTTATGTGGTGTAAAAAGAATTATATTGTTATTGTGTTGTCATTATTTTCTGAGGTTTGTTGTTCATTATAGGTTGCTAAGCAAGGTGGAAATATATGTCCGATGCTGTAAGATTTGTTCAAATAATCGAACTATATTACCAGATCTATTTCTCTAGGCATTTCTTCAAATAGCTGACTGATGTGTCGTGAATACGGGTAGGCATGCATGGGTTTAGGTTCACGAATTTCCAGCATGTTACGTGGGTTTTTAGTTATTTCCATTTCCTTCATTGTGCTAGAATAAAGGGTGTAGAGGGGGATGCTCCATGTTCCAGTAGGTTTCTAAGTTGCTTAGTCGCATGTAATACCCTTTATAAGGGTTTTCTATTTTGTTTATGGTATGAAGAAGTATGATCAAGTTCTGAGTATCCCTCTTAAATTCTTTCAAGCCCCTTTCTCATTTTCTTTTGGCCATTAATTTCTCCGCACGAAGTAATATTCTAAGGGGAGGGGGGTGGTTTACTAGTGATAGGATTCTATCACTCCCACTATCCAATCAAATCATGCCATGTCAGCACCCAATATTCTATCACTAGTGATAGAAATGTAGGGGGGGTGGTATCACTAGTGATGGGATTCCAATGTACAAGTATTAATGCACAATGTACAAGATACACATTCATCACCAAAGTTTTTCAACGTGTTATATATATAACGAGTGATACTCTATCACTCGTTATGGAAGTGGGGGCGGCGGTGTTCCACGAGCGATAGAAATTTATCACGGTAAATAACGTTCCCACCCCGTGTGCCCTAATTATTAAAGGCGACAGAGGGGAGGTGACCTAGGAATCCACAAAAAAAAAAAAAAAAGAATTCTGATTATTATATTCGACAACAGCTTGAATGATTCTTTCGAAGGGTGCGACTAACAAGGAGAAGGAAAGAGAAGGGTTGGATCACGATTCAACTATTCAAGGAAATCACTGTTTTTTTTTCTCAGACCATGTGTAGTGGTTTAGCCAAATAATGCCCCCACCATGGGGCATTATTCGACACGTGGCAGTCAAGTCAGCATGGAGCGTTATTGCAAAAGTGGCGTAGTGAGAATAATGCCCAAATAATGCCCATTCCAATCATTAAACAAAAAAAAAAAAAAAAAAAACTAGTTTCTCATTGGTGGGTCAAACCCAGTCAACCATTACACAATACAATTGTAGGCGTTTTATATATAACGCTTGGGCAATTTTTTTTCAAAAATAATGCCCCAAAACGCCTAGTGTAATGGGGGGGGGGGGGGCGTTTTTTTTCAATTTTTTTCAAAAATACCGCCCCACTACGGGTGGTCTCATCAGGTATCAAAATCACTTTCTTTCTCATCATGACAACGATTACTGCCTTCAGTATTCAAGAACGTATATCCCATAATTCCCACAAGTTTGCATTCAATCTTACACCAAACAATTATGGCTACTGGAAAGCCATGATGGAACCGTTTTTAAAGGCCAATAGATTATATTGTATGTTGACAACACGTTATCTTGCCTGAAGAGAAAATTACAACCGGTGATGCTACTACTACAAACCCAAATTTTACAAACTGGATTGCTAATGATGCACACGTCCGCATGATTATTATATCCACTGTTTTCGAGTCTTCGTTTCAACACATCCAAGGAGACACGGCTCGGGAAGTGTGGTTAAGTTTAGCACGTGCATATGCTCCTTCGAATTCATCTCATGAGTTCATTCTAAAAACACAACTTTTAAAGATTTTAATGAGAGATGGTGAAAAAGGTATCGATTATCTCAGCTGTGCTAAAAAATATGCAACGGCTCTTGCAAATATTGGTGAACCCGTCAAAGACAAAGATCTCGTCATGTTTACTATAGCCGGTTTACGTGAGGAATACCATGGTTTGAAAAGCAATCTTCTTGCCCGCTCCCCACCGGTTCAATTTAACAAGCTTCACGGCTTGATTGGTGATCATGAATATATCACTCGGTCCGCTGTTTCTTCATCATCGGCCTCTCCATAAGTCTTCAATGTTACCACTGCCGCAACAACTACTTCCCAAGCCCCCGATTTGGCTTCGATTCAGCAGCAGATTACCAACCTTCAACTTTTGGCAAACCAACTTGCTTCCACAACTCAACCGTCGGCATCACCATCGGCTCCTCAGGCAAACTATGCTAATCGGTCAGCTTCTTCAAGACCGACCCGTGGATATGGTCGGGGCCGTGCGTTTTCTCGCGGGGGCCGTGGCCGTGGTGGTTCACAAGGCTCTCGCCAATTTGCTTAGCGTCCACTCAAAATATGGTTTACGGTCATTACAATAGGTGTGGTATTGGCCATATTCCCTCACAGTGCCCGAATCGCACCGGTTCTTTTTGTGGATCACCTCAAGCGAATTATGCTAACTCTAAAGCGGGCTCATATACTACTTGGACATCGGATACAGGCGCTAATTCCCATGGTACTCCTGATCTTGCTAGTATGGACAACTCGGACGTCTATTACGGTAATGACTCCCTCTATGTTGGTAACGGTAACTCTCTTCCAATCCTTCATGTCGGTTCAAAATCCTTTTTTACCTCAAACAAAAACTTACAACTTAACCACATACTTCATGTCCCAGGCCTACAACGTAACCTACTTTCCGTTCACAAATTTTGCAAAGATAATAACGTTTTCTTTGAATTTCACACTTCTTTTTTTTGTTGTGAAGGACGAGGCTACCAGGGCTATCCTCCTCATGGGCCACAGTGACCAGGGTCTCTACACCATTCGCCTACCTTCCTTTCAATCGGTTTCCAAGATGGCGTTCACTACTTTTCGAGCTTCATCTACTATGTGGCATCAACGACTTGGGCATCCTTACTTTCAAGTTTTTCAACATATTGTTAAAACTTTTTCTTTACCTGTTTCAGACAAACTTTGTTCATCTTTGTGTACTTCTTGTCAGTTGGGAAAAATGTCCAAACTTACTTTGCCTATTTCATCTTTTCGTAGTAAAAACATACTTGATTTGGTTTATTGTGATGTTTGGGGCCATACTACCACGTCCTTTGACGGTTATCCTTATTTTTTGTTATGTGTTGACCATCATACACGCTATATGTGGTATTTCCCGCTCATGCAAAAATCCAACGTTTTTACCACCTTTACAAATTTCGTTCGCCTAATTGAACGCCAATTTAACACCAAACTAAAAAGTGTTCAAACTGATTGGGGTGGCGAGTTTCGGAACCTTACTCAGGTTTTTACATCCCATGGTATTTTACATCGTCGCTCGTGTCCTCATACGAGTGAACATAATGGTATTGTCGAGCGTCGCCACTGCCACGTCGTGGAAACCGGTCTCACCTTACTAGCCCAATCCAAACTAACTCAAAATTTTTGGTCATTCGCTTTTCAAACCGCCGTCTACCTCATCAATCGTCTACCCTCTCGTCTTTCCTCAAACAAATCCCCATATCAACTAGTTTTCCAACGTCCTCCCGATTACTCATTTCTTCGAGTCTTCAGATGTCTCTGTTTTCCTTATTTACGTCCATATAACCAACACAAAATTGATTTTCGTTCTACTCCTTGTATATTCCTCGGTTATAGCCCATCTCATCATGGATATCAATGCCTTGATCAAACTACTCACCGAATCTACATTGCTCGCCATGTCCGATTTAACGAGCATGTTTTTCCCTCCCTTACTGAACCCTCCATCGACCCTCCTTCACCCTCCACAGCCGCCACTTCTTTTTCTACAATTCCTGATCCGCCATTAACCATTTTTGATAACCCATCCACTACTACAACCGAACCATCGCTATCTACCCCTCCTATTTCCGAACCTGTCTAAACCGCCCCTATTCCACAGACCACCACCACCCAACCTACTTCCTCTCCTTCACAACCATCCACGCCCCGTTACCGACCTCCTCACCTTCGGCCACATCCTAAACCCCGAAATTTTTTGGCTCTTCAGCCAATATCGCCACCACCGCTACCATTCCTTCTGAACCGACTTCCTTTACTGTTGCCAACGAATCCGCAGAGTGGCGTCAAGCCATGGCAGCCGAGTTGCACGCACTACACAGAAACGGAACGTGGTCGTTAGTTCCTCCGGTTCCAAATTCTAATGTTATTGATTGCAAGTGGGTTTACAGGTTGAAAACTGATCAGCATGGGAACCTGGCTAGACACAAGGCTCGATTGGTAGAAAAGGGTTTTTTACAGCAGTCTGGCGTTGATTATCATGAGACGTTCAGCCCCGTGGTCAAACCAGCTACCATCCGCATGGTTCTTTCTCTTGCCGTCTCTAACAATTGGTCTCTCAAACAACTTAATGTGCAAAATGCGTTTTTACACGGTGATCTCCATGAAATGGTCTACATGCGTCAACCACCGGGCTTCGAGGATCCTAACCATCTGCATCATGTTTGCAAGTTGCACAAATCCCTTTATGGCTTAAAACAGTCACCCAGGGCATGGTTCACCAAACTCTCAAATGTCTTACAGCATCTTGGTTTTCATGGTTCTAAAACTGATCCATCATTATTTATCCTTAACCACTTGGGTACACAGGCTTATCTACTCGTTTACGTGGACGACATCATCATTACGAGCAACGATCCCAACATAGTTAATCGCATTATTGCCTCTCTTGGTCAGCAGGTGTCTCTCACTGACATGGGTCGTCTTACTTACTTTCTTGGTATTGAAGTTCTTCACACCTCTTCGGGTCTTATCCTATCTCAACGGAAGTATATTCAGGAACTTATTGATCGCACCGGGTTAAAAGATTCGAAACCGCTTGCAACACCTACAAATGTCAAAGCAGATACGATAACCAAGGACGACCCACTTATGCCCGATCCTACAAAATATCGTCATTGTGTTGGAGTACTTCAGTATGCTACTTTATCTCGGCCCGACATTGTCTACGCTGTCAACAGGGTTTGTTAGTTCATGCATGAACCTCACGAATCTCATTGGACGGCTGTCAAACGTATAATTCACTATCTCAAGGGAACGTCTCAATTGGGCCTTCGTTTTACATCGAACATAACGTGTACATTACATGCCTTTGCTGATTCACGTTGGGGTGAGCGGTTGGTTCCTATTACAGCATATTCGGATTCCGATTGGGCTGGTTGCCCGGTCGACCCTCGATCCACAGGGGGGCTATGCTATCTTCTTGGGTTCAAACTTAGTATCATGGTCAGCTCGTAAGCAGAAAACTGTCTCTAGGTCGTCTACTGAATCCGAATACAAGGCTATTGCTGATACGGTTGCTGAACTAATCTGGCTAAAGTCTCTTCTACAAGAACTGGGAGTTAAGTTGAATAAACCCACTCTTTGGTGTGATAATCTTGGAGCCACGTATCTTTCAGCAAACCCGGTGTTTCATGCTAGAACTAAACATGTGGAGGTAGATTTTTCATTTTGTTCGTGAGCAAGTCAGTCAAGGAAATCTGAAGGTTCAATTTATTAAAACAGATGATCAAATTGCCGACATCTTCACGAAGCCGTTATCAACTCAAATATTTGAATTTTTAAGATCCATGTTGCAGGTCGTTACCCGCCCTCAACTTGCGGGGGAATGTTAAGCCAAATATTTAATTGTCATAAGTGAGAGGGTTATTATTGTAAGTAGTAGAATATATATAAACCCCTTTGTATTCGATATTGATTCAATGAATGAATTATGAGTTGATAGAAGATGTATTTTCGTAAATAAAAATATCAATACTGTGTGCAGAAATTAAAAAACAAACAACACACCTGATTAAAATTGCAAATTTGGATCATATCAAGTACCAAATATTTAACTATCAATCTTATAACTATGCACCATTACAATCTCTAACCAGACACCTCCAAATTGCATATTGCATATAATGTACAATGTAACAGACAGCTAACAGAACTTACAGATTGAAATGCTATAATATTAACTCACTGTCACTACCAATTTTCAAGCCAACTTATACAAATAGATCGATGTATGGTCATCCTTATAGGAAGGGGTTGACTTTTGTAACTTAATACATACGAAAGATGTATATTTGGTCTAGAACAAGTAATGTGAAGATTAAATAAACTTGAAACCCGAATTGAAATTGCAAGTTTTGAGAAACCTGGATTAATCTCTGAATCGTACGAGAACTATCAGGTAAAACTATTTGCTGGTTACACGCAATGATTTATCGAATTAGACAGAGATCACACTTATAGGAATCTGAATTTGAAAAATCTGTGATAGTATATTGTGATACCCTCTGTAACCGTAAGTTTTTATTGTATGTATCTTTTCTTACGATCTACATGGAGAAGTCTTTCATGAATTTATATATGGCCCTAAATTAGAGTAACCTTTGTGGACTCTTTTAATTGTTTCAGAATAGCCATCATGCCCAACAAACTATAACAGCATACAAGACTTTTAGTTCCAAAGAACAAATCCAATTTTCATGGACTTAAACAATTAATGGCTTTAATAAATTTATAGTGAACATTAATAATTGTAATAAAATTTTAACAAAACAATAATATGGAAACTAATTGTTTAGCCCATTATAAAATATATATGAAGCCCAAAATAATTGCCCAAAATAATTATTAAATTACCAAACCCAAATAACATTCGTATTAAACGAGCCTGCTCTCCCACGTCACCTAACTCGATTAATCACCGATGTTATTATCTCGATTGACAAGTTAATCCAATACCTTAAAATCCGTTGAAAGTTAATCTGATACCCTAAAATCCGCTGATAACACTAAAATTACCAACATTTCTCCCTCATTTTAGTGGTATCTATGATTAACTTAACCATTCTCACAGAAACACAAATGCATGCATAATGAAAATGTCCTGAGAATTGAATTTTCACTTAGTATATTACACGTTACATATATTAGAATAACATGGTGTCTCTATGGATTGAACCCATGTTATCCATTTAAATACATGTAGGTAACATACACACACATTTACAAATCCAAATTCCACTTTACATGATATTTTATTAGCATGTGTCCTAATCCTTCAAAGAATATATCAAAGCTCAAGTGCAAAACTTCTTGAAGCGGCTAAACTTCATATTATTATAGGTAGTTCATTACTCTTGCACCTACACTGCAATTTATCAATGAACTATTAAGAAGTTCAACTTCAACCTACTTTATCTTGCAGTCTGAACACATGCCATGGGATGATTTGCTAATGTGTTCCAATATTGTTATGACAAGCTTTCCACATTGAATTCTGCATTTAACGTTTTATTAGATAGGAATTGGGTGTCTTGACATAAGATATTTAAATAGACTTTAAACCCATCCCTTTAGCTGAGTTTTTCACGAGATCTCTTCCTAACCCTTTGGTTAGATGATCAACTAAATTAAGCTCAAATCTAACAAACTCAACGGATATAACTCCATTCATGATTAATTCTCTAATTATACTATGTCTAACACATAAGTGTCTAGACTTCTTATTGTACACTTGACTATATGCCTTAGCCAAGGTAGCTGCACTATGGCACCTGATAGAGCTTGGTGATATCGGTTTCGACCATAATAGAATCTCATAGATCAATTTTCTAAGCCACTCAGCTTCTTTACCAGCTGCAGCTAACGCTACAAACTCAGATTCCATAGTTGAGTTAGTGATGCAAGTTTGTTTCTTTGAAGCCAAGGCAATGGCTCCACCTCTAAGTAGGAATACCCACCCATTTGTAGAAGAGAGATCTTCCATAGTCATTATCCAACTTGCATCAAAGTACTTATAGCTGAAGGAAAACTTGAATAACATAAACCCAAGTTCATGGTTCCTTTTAGGTACTTAAGCGGTCTATTCATTGCTTGCCAGTGTTTAGCACTAGGATTACTATTAAATCTGCTCAACTTGCCCACAACATAAGTTAATGTCAGGCCTTGTGCTAATTATAGCATGCATCAAGCATGCAATAACCTTAGAATACTCTAATTGTGAAACCAAATCACCAGAATTGGGCATTAACTAGATGCTAGGATCTATGGGGGTACTAACAGGAGAACAATTATAATGATTGAATTTCTTCAACACTTTCTCAATGTAATGAGAATGTGTCATTGTTATACCATTGTTACTCTTTTTAATCCTTATTCTAAGGATCATATCCGCCTATCCCATATCCTTCATTTCGAAATTAGAGGACAATAATTTCTTTGTCTTATCAACCTGATCTTGGTCAGTGCCAAAGATCAACATATCATCTACATATAGACAAATAATCACTCCTTTACTAGAGGATTCAAATCTAATGTAGACACACTTATCAACTTGGTTTAGAAGAAAACCATGAGATAAGATCACCTCGTCAAAATTCTGATGTCATTTCTTAGGTGCTTGTTTCAAACTATATAATGATTTGACGAGTTTACACACCTTGTGCTCTTGTCCAGATAATACAAAACCCTCAGGTTGTTTCATGTATACCTCTTCATCCAATTCACCATTCAAGAACGCAGTCTTGACATCCATTTGGTGAATTATCAAGTTATGAATTGAAGCAAGAGTAAAAAAAGCCTTATGGTGGAAATTCTTGAGACAGGAGCATATGTCTCAAAGAAATTCATTCCCCCTTTTATCTAAAGCATTGGATAACCAACCTGGCTTTAAACATATCTATGTTGCCATCTGTAACGCTTCGCTTTTTGGAACTTTCCTTATTTAGTAAGTTTGTCTGTATTTCTATTTTTGGAAACTTATAATCTCTTTGTATTCGTAATTCATTTTCAAACATTGTAATCCGAGGCTTTGATCATAATAAAACTTGATTATTTTACATCAATTAGATACCATGTTATACATACTTGTTATACATATGTTACATACTCATTAGATGCAAACTCAATACATGCTTTTACACGCAAACTCATACTTGTTTTACATACAATGAGTCATTCAAATACATGTTTCGATACTTGTATATGTGAAAATACTTATACATGGATTCACGATACTCGAACTATAGTTGCATACATCTTACATACATGAAAACATGCTAAAAATGGAAGTTATGGCTTAAGATAATAAGAATATGAAAGTTCAAGGGCCAAAGTGTAAGAACTCAAAGTTTCCGGACAAGGGTAGTGCCGCGCTACGGGAGCTCCGTCCCTTCTTTCCTTCGCGTGATGCCGTTGTTTCTTGTCTACGGGTTGGCTAATTTTCTAATCTTCCATCCAAGTCTACCATAGTTCAGATGGAAAGGTTTTTGTTTTGGTGAAGGTGTGAACCTTGGAAGCCATGGCCTTCCTAACTTATTCCACCACCTCACTTGATGTTTTATCTTACTATTCCAAGTAGTTTACTAGTTCTAAAGTAACACAACCCTGCTGCAACTCCAACATTTTCCATGATGGGTACGAAATACCCGGGTTGATCTTACTTGGCTACTTGATGAAATGTTAGATAGTTGTATTTTTCATTTTCATTCATGACCATCCGAATCATCCTTGTGATGATTTGTGCATTGGTGAATCATATAATGAGGTGTTCATACCTCCATGGTTGACTTATATGATATCTATGACATTCATGATGGACTTAGTATTAGGTATACTATAGTATATAAAATGTACGCTGACTCATGCACTACTTGTACAAACTATGCGGATCATGCAAAGACCAATAAAATCGCGGGTGCACATAGGATTATAGTGGTAGGCGCCTGAAAACCATAGGGTGTTCTACTGTGTTTCGTAAGACACGAAACATAACGTGACGCCGAATAGCGAAATGGAAGTAATATGGTTAGAACATGGTGGATACGCCGTTGGTACTTCCTATATATAAATGTTCCTACCATATTACCAAACTTTCGTAAAACGTGTCATGCGAAATTCGGTGTTTTCCCAGACCTTTTTAGACTCGATTAAACAAACTTTAGTAACTCACAAATGCACTACGAAATGCACGATACCCGGTTATCCATGACAGAACCTCATTCTCAAAATTGTTAGCCGCAATGGCTACAACTATCACTAGCATTTCTCAACGCTTCATATTCACATTATAACCGATAATCATACCATTCATACCCTTGCATTCATCTACCGAATCGTTCATTCACTCTCATACCATGATTATTCCCAATTATTCTTTTGATGTTTTATCCAACCCTTATTTACAATAAACCGGCCTATACATTCTAACCCTTAAACAAATATCCTCATCGGTTCAGTTTTGTTAAAATACTTCCTTACTTTTTAAAACTATCTTCTATTCTTTATTAACGCACAAACTTTACTTAGTCAGCCCATTACCACCAAAACCCTTTGAAACCATAAATACCTACCATCCCAGTTTCTCACCAATAACCAATTTTCTATAAACGTGTAATTTTACTAATACGCCTTAGAACCGATAAAAATTTTCTTACAACCTACGGTGCGGGCCACACATACCATTAAATACATTCTATTTTACGTTAAAACTTTTCTTCTTAGGTCACACCCTTCTTAAAACACTCCATCCATCCAGTTATTCAAACTTGGTCAAACTCACTTTGCCTATGCACACATGCGCGTTTTACTCATACTTACGATTGATGCCTCAAATCACCTTAGTTAAACAAACTAGTTTTACAAACCTACCTTTTCATCCCTCAAGAATTTTTTTAACACGCCTATACATACACTCCTCATAAGACTTTAAACTCCAAAATAGTGATTTTAGCCAAACGTTTTAACCAAAAAGCCTTTTTCCAAAGTCTACCTCTTGAATAAATTTCAGGACGAAATTTCCTAAAGGTGGGGAGACTGTAACGCTTCGCCTTTTGGAACTTTCCTTGTTTAATAAGTTTGTCTAAATTTCTATTTTTGGAAACTTGTAATCTCTTCGTATTCGTATTTCATTTTCAAACATTGTATTCCGAGGCTTTGATCATAATTAAACTTGATTATTTTACATCAAGTAGATACCGTGTTGTACATACTTGTTATACATATGTTACATACTCATTATACATGCAAACTCGATACAAGCTTTTACACGCAAACTCATACTTGTTTTATGTGATACCCTAGGAAACAACGCAACCCAACTAGCTTCCTCAGCAACTACGTGCTAAATTTCGGGATGAAATTTCTTTCAACTTGGGGATGATGTGACAACCCGTACTTCAAAGGTTAGCACCGTTATACTAATCTTATATAATTGCATGAACGTGGGTGACGAATTAATTACACTTTCCTAATGTATTTTCATATAAACGAATACTTGAAGCCAAATTGTTATCGTGTCGAGCCAAACCGAACCATAACTTGAGTAGATTATACTTGGGTTCTTGTGTTTAAAAAAAATAATAACTATTAACTGAATGCAACTACAACCGTGATGTTGCCATATATCTTGTTCCAAGATTCACGGCCACATGCTGCCAATTGCCAGCCCAAGTTCCTTTGATTTCGGCCCAAGCTAGGAAACCCAACCGACCCCAACTCTAACCTAGTAAAGGCTACGTATATATCCATGATCATATTATAGCATATCAATACAAAACCCTACCCTCTCCTTCCCCTTGGTGATCTACGACTGCAACAAGGATCCCCCTCCTCCCTCTCTTCAATTTCCATCTTCAACAACAAGAAAGCCTGCAACATCGAACACCTACTCCACCGTTATCGGAGAACCTCATTCCGACTCTGTGGCGTTGACTTCCAACTCCCTCCATCTTCGATCAACCTCCGGCAACTCACGTCCTCGCTACTCGGGACTCGGAACTTCACTTTGATCTATTCAGTTCATAACCGGTCACACACTCCGAATCCAGATTAGATAATCACCACATGTAAGTGTGATGTTGAATTATGATGTAGAAGTTGTGGATAGTTCTTGTTATAATATGATATGTGAAGGAATGATTTATTATGTGTAGGAGTTTTGGCGTGTTTAGCGATGTTCTGTTCATGATAATACTTCTGTCACATTCAAAACCCTTTGATTTAGACAATGATAATGTAGATGAGAATTTAATATGAGTATAAGATGGCTTGAACGTGATCTTTCATAAGAATGTACAACTCCATTAGCCAAAAGTACAACCTGGTTATGCATGTAGGAATGTTAATATGAAAATGATGATTATGATGTTCTTTGATTGGTGTTACATATGACGATGAGGTTAATAATATTAATGCCTTCAAATCGTTTAAATAATGGTCATATGATGTTCTATTAGTTAAGATAAGTGGAGATTGGACATAAATGTGTATGAATTGGAAAAAAGAAGCTGCCATTAGAGGTGAAAGATTCTGGGTTTTTCATGAGTGTACAACTGTAGGAGCATAGGGTACAACCTACCTAAAAAAATGATTTGAAATTGTGGGAATGTCAGGTGTTTGTCTTTTATGATTTGATTTTGATAGGAGAATGTTATATGTAGAAGTTGTAGAAAGAATCGCACATACTGACATGGGGACCCCCACCCTTTTTGTATTTGGAAACACTATGTCGCACACTTTCATGGACCTCAGACACTCCAATTAAGTTGGGCTGCAGTATTCTATTGGGCCGCACAGAACAGTAGCAGGCTATATATTTGAGAATCACACACACACCTATAAACGACCATGGGCTGGGTTGATTATTTTTCTATATACAAGAATTAGGGTTGGTTGATCATGACCCACTTGTAGTTATTAGACATGTAAAGTCTAAATGTGATATGTTAGAAACATGATGCCTAAATGTGATGTGTTAGATACGTGATGCCTAAACGTGATGCGTTGAATACGTGTAAAAATAAGTGGTGCTAGCTAAACACAAACCTGATTAAACTTAACAATTATAATAGGTCGTGGTTGATCAATTGTTAAGAGCGAAGTAGACGATCTACCGAGCAAACCAAGGTGAGTTCACACTTTCTACAAGGCATGGGATTCCCACGGGTTGGGAATGGGTAAAGGATTTATACTGAAACTGCGTGATCTCCTGGTTTGGAACACGTACACATCCTCTTTATTGAAGGGTGACAACACGTACTAAGAACTTAATCGGAACCTGCGTAATCTCCTGGTTTGGGGATTACGTACACATCCTCTTAATTGAAGGGTGATAACACTGATACTAGACCAACAACTCTATCATGAAGTCCCTCATTTTATATCGACTTAATCACCGGGCCAATGGCGAGCGGGTCATTAGTTAGATAGCGCTATTTAGGTTTGACAAGCCTCACACCGTGCCGCAGAGGACGGGCGTGAACTAATGGATCTGGGCACTAGTCAAGGATGATAGACATTGACGTTAGGGCACCAACTTACTTCAGTCAGTGTTCGATATGGTAACGGGTCTAGTGGTTCACATGGGGAAGCCCCCACTGCTTATGGATATGGTTTGGGAAACAAGGAAACTGGTTAACTTATGGTTTATAAATGAACTTATGGTTTTTGGAGCAACTTTAAAATGGACAACCAACTGTGAACTCGTTCAACTTTGTTGTTGATTCGTTGTTACATGCCTTGCAGGCCTTTAGGTGCATACTGATGGAACTTGCTGTCTGGGAGGCTGGAGTGGTCATGGGTCAAGATACATGGAAACGCAACACTAGACTAATGGTTTTTACATGTGGTTTATAAACACTTAACGCATGAATTATGCTTCCGCTGTATACTGTGAATTATTTGTAACGTTGTAACACTTGATGTTAATAAATGAAAGTTTTATTTAAATATACCTATGAGTCCAATGTGATTGGTGGCTAGATTCTGGTTAGTCACACCTCCTGCGGTGATACTCCGCTTGTGGATTTTAGGGGTGTGACAGATTGGTATCAGAGCCATTGGTTATAGTGAACTTGGTTTTAAAAAGGGGAAAAACGTTTTTGTAAAACCAGACTATAACTGAACAGTTCCGAAAACGTGAATAGAACCATGACACTCAGCTCCAGATTGCAAGGTTCGTCTCTCGTATACTCATTGTACTGCATAACTAGTGAACACTTACATATGATATTGCATGGGATTGCACGTTTAGCACAACAGTATGAATTCATGTATTACTCGCATGTGTTATGTGACTGATAGGGTGGTATTTCCCTAAACCTTCATGACTTACGCTTCGTGATGCTCTTTGTTTGCTACTCGAGATTGAGGAACCATTTGACATGAGTTAAGAGGAGCTGAGATGAACATGCAAACCACAATATTATTGTGGGTGCACACATAATAATAATGTGGGGTGCATGCGAGTCCCAGTGAGCCTTAACAAGTGGAAAAGGGGTTCCGTTCCGTTATTTGATCGATGTGAAACATAACAAACCTATAGGGGTCATAGCAGTGATTGTCCCCTACTCGAACGTGAACTTTTCATTCCTCTCTGGATCCTTTCGAATCTCGATGCTATCGAGTATTACCTGAACACCCATCTGGACGCCTAGCGAACTGTGTAGAATATTAGGTGCTTGTACGAACATCCCCGAGTTGGATGTTGCAACGACAGTGATTGGTCTATATCTCTCTCACCTTTCTTCGTTTGCTGGAAACTTAACGTATTGACGCCTAGGATCCTGAAGTGTGATCACTTCTGCAATACCCTCGTAACAGACCGTGTATTACTCAAACAACTTGCAACATCGATGAACAGGAGGATGAGTATAGTACTTTGTCGACCTCAGCACCGGCAACGAGCACCAGAATAGAATCCTAAACCCTTGTCAACGACTCATGGGAGTCAACTCTTAGGAATCAGTCGGGACATAAGCAATGACAATCGACTACAACGTGGAATGTGTAACTGCCAACATAGTGAGTAGCGCTTTAGGACGTAGCTCAGGATGTGAAAAGATGGACTTGGATGGTGAAGAACCGTAAGGCTTCGTTTCTAGCAACGACATTGGGAGCAGCAGTCACAGCGATAACAAGGTATTCGTAACCCTGGCCTACAGTTTGGAAATAAAGGTGCCTACAACATGGATTGGCCGTGGTTAAGTTAAGAAGACAACGACCAAAGGAACAACGACAGTACTTGAAATCCTTGTAATGAGAACAGCAACGCTGGAGATGATGCTCATGGAAGGGCACTTAGTGTTGACGTGGACGACGCCAGGTTGGTGCCAACTTAGAAGCTTGAACGGGTAGCTAATCGTTTCGTCTCTGTCCTGTTTAACCCTGATGCTTATCGAAAGACTGACGACAAGTCAATTGAGGCATCATATGTTTGTAGGGATGCAAATTCAACCGCGTGGGACAAGTCTTCGACATCGATCTTCCTTCTACTACCCACGATGGTGTTAATGCAGTAGTCAGTATGGGTTGGTTAACCAGACATCGCGCAGTTATACCCTGCGAGGGGAAGGTTGTCGCCTGTCATAATGTATTCGAGTGGAGCAGAGGTTAGCATCAATTCAACAGTGAAGGCCAGAAGTGTCCACGGAAGGATTACCCCGCCATGATAGCACCCGTTACTGATGTCAAGGCTAAGGAAAGGAGGACCGAGGATCCTCCAATTGTTCGTGATCTCTCCCTAAGTGCTATCAGAAGAACTATCAGGTTTACCTCCACATCGTCAGGTGGAATATCAAATCGGTATCATGTCAGAAGCAGCCCTTGTTACCAGTATTCCTTATTGTCTTACACCAGGAAGGTTGCAAGAACTGTCTAATTAACTTCAAGAACTATTGGACAGGAGTTTGTCAGACCTAGTTCTTTTTCGCTTTGGGGAGCCCCAGTTATAACAGTAAAGATAAGCCCTTTCGTATGTGTATCGATTATCAAGAACGTAACAATGTGACAGTTAGGAACAACTTGTCTCGACCATGCATTGGCCACCTGTCGACCAGTTGCAAGGAACAAGCTTTCATTCGGGGATTGGCTAGTGAACGAACTATCATCAGATGGAACTCCAAGAGGAGAATGCTCTTAGAACAACATGTCGAACGCAATGCAGCCATTTCAACTTTGTACATCATGATCATTTAGTTGATCAACACACCAGCAGCTTCAGGGATCGCATGAATCGACCGTATTTGTTGACAAGGTTCTGACTCCTGACCAGGAGAATGGAACGCCATGGGTGGTATTTGTATCTTATTTTAGAACTTCTGAGGGAGGAGCCACTCTGCCCAAAGTCTTGATAAATGTAATTTCTGGGGTTCGAGAGGTACCTTTTGGGCATATAATCAGCGAAGTGGGAATGTACGTAGATCCCGCTAAGATCCGTCTTGGTTGGAAACTGATCGACACCAAAGATTCCTTCGAGGGTACAGCAATTTCTTGGTCTCGCTTGATACTATCGTAGATAAATCGCAGTATTTTCGAAGGTCCCGCAGCTTAAATCTCTCTAGCACAGCAGGGTGCTGTGTTCGTGAAAGACAGAACAGGAGGATGTCTTTTCAGCTTTCGAATCCCAACTCTGCAATGCACTGAGCATCGTCTTTACCAGAGGGTGTGGGTGATTCTGTGGTATATCCTTATGGTTCGAATCAGAGTCCCAGTTATACGTCGACGCAACACAAGAGAGTGATGACTTACTTAATATAGTTACCAGAGGAACTGCATGACACAACCGGCGGTGGAAACTGTGGTCCTTGGATTTACTTGGAGGCATTACTTGGACGATACCGAATGCGTTACCTAGACCGATCACAAGGTCCTCCCGTGAATCGATGTTCGAAAGAGCTAAAGCATGCAATGACATCGCTGGATGGAACTACTGAATGAGTACGACTGTGAAACCTAAACATACACGAGCTCTGCAGCTCGCAATCGACTCTAACATACCTGATCAGACTCGCTCTGTTCAAACTGGAGAGCTAAAGGAAGAGGATTTTCAAGTTGAACCCATGCGGGGCATGGAGAAGCGACCTTTGACAGGTTGGACGATACTCGTTACCTCCTGGAACGAGTGTGGATCTCATTATACTTGACAATAGGAAATTTATGTTGTGTAAGCACTGGCCTCGATATTCTAATCGTCTGGGTTATGATGAGAGACATTAGGATTTATAAACCTTGTACTTGTGATCGGGTATGACGGCTCACCTAGTTAAGTATGTGAATGATGTTTGACTTGTGGGAAGTCAAGGAGAAGTGTTAGCAACCAGAAACACCTATATGGAAAGCGAAAACAGACTGCCATAGATTTGGTCGCTAGCCTACTTACAACTCGAAATGGAAACAATATCACCTGGATGATCGTTGATTGTCTCAGGTAACCAGCACACTTTCTATCCATCAAGGAAACGGATAAGTTTTCTTCACTTGCAGTCATCTACCTGAAAGAAGTGGTTGCTAGGCATGGGGTGCCAACCTCCATTATCTCTGATCGCGACCCACGATCTACATCAGATTTGTGGCAAGCAATGCACAAATCCTTTGGCTCACGTCTAGACATGAGCACATCATATCACCCACAAACGGATGGGCAGACTGAACACACCATCCAAACTCTTGAAGACATGCTTCGAGCATAGGTAATCGACTTTGGCAACGGCTGGGAAAGACACCTCCCTTTAGTGGATTTATCTTATGACAACAGTTACCACACCAGCATCCAAGCTGCTCAGTTCGAGGCATTGTACGGGCGGAAGTGCCGATCACCTCTTTGCTGGGCAGAAGTTGGCGACAGCCAAATCACTGGCCCAGAACTTGTAGTAGACACAACAGAGGAGATTGCTCAGATACGACAACGAATGGCGGCAGCTCGTGACCGACAGAAAAGCTACGCTGATAAGCGCAGGAAACCACTTGAGTTCCAGGTTGGGGATCGAGTGCTACTTAAAGTCTCACCTTGGAAAGGTGTAGTTCGTTTTGGTAAGCAAGGCAAACTCAACCCGCGATATGTTGGACCTTTCAAAATCATTGAGAAAATCGGCAAGGTGGCTTACAAACTGAATCTACCTGAAGAACTCAGAATAGTTCACAACGTATTCCATGTGTCGAATCTGAAGAAGTGTTTGTCAGATGAGACCCTCATAATTCCTCTCAAGGAGCTCACCATCGACGATCAGTTACGATTCCTCGAGGAACCAGTAGAGATTACTGACCAAGACGTTAAGATTCTCAAGCGTACCAGGATACCCCTTGTTCGAGTTCGTTGGAACTCCCATCGTGGCCCAGAGTTTACCTGGGAATGAGAAGACCAAATGAAACACAAGTATCCCCAGTTGTTCGAGAAAAGTGAAACCACTACTGAGGTTGAAGCTAATGTGGAATTTCAGGACGAAATTCCAAACCAACGGGGGGATGATGTGATACCCCAGGAAACAACGCAACCCAACTAGCTTCCTCAGCAACTACGTGCTAAATTTCGGGATGAAATTTCTTTCAACTTTGGGATGATGTGACAACCCGTACTTCAGAGGTTAGCACCGTTATACTAATCTTATATAATTTCATGAACGTGGGTGACGAATTAATTACACTTGCCTAATGTATTTTCACATAAACGAATACTTGAATCCAAATTGTTATCGTGTCGAGCCAAACCGAACCATAACTTGAGTAGATTATACTTGGGTTCTTGTGTTTAAAAAAATAATAACTATTAATTGAATGCAACTACAACCGTGATGTTTCCATATATCTTGTTCCAAGATTCACGGCCACATGCAGCCAATTGCCAGCCCAAGTTCCTTTAATTTCGGCCCAAGCTAGGAAACCCAACCGACCCCAACTCTAACCTAGTAAAGGCTACGTATATATCCATGATCATATTATAGCATATCAATACAAAACCCTACCCTCTCCTTCCCAATTGGTGATCTACGGCTGAAACAAGGATCCCCCTCCTCCCTCTCTTCAATTTCCATCTTCAACAACAAGAAAGCCTGCAACATCGAACACCTACTCCACCGTTATCGGAGAACCTCAAACCGACTCTGTGGCGTTGACTTCCAACTCCCTCCATCTTCGATCAACCTCCGACAACTCACGTCCTCGCTACTCGGGACTCAGAACTCCGCTTTGATCTATTCAGTTCATAACCGGTCACACACTCCGAATCTAGGTTAGATAATCACCACCTGTAAGTGTGATGTTGAATTATGATGTAGAAGTTGTGGATGGTTCTTGTTATAATATGATATGTGAAGGAATGATTTATTATGTGTAGGAGTTTTGGTGTGTTTAGCGATGTTCTGTTCATGATAATACTTCTGTCACATTCAAACCCTTTGATTTAGACAATGATAATGTAGATGAGAATTTAATATGAGTAATAAGATGGCTTGAACGTGATCTTTCATAAGAATGTACAACTCCATTAGCCAAAAGTACAACCTGGTTATGCATGTAGGAATGTTAATATGAAAGTGATGATTATGATGTTCTTTGATTGGTGTTACATATGACGATGAGGTTAATAATATTAATGCCTTCAAATCGTTTAAATAATGGTCATATGAAGTTCTATTAGTTAAGATAAGTGGAGATTGGACATGAATGTGTATGAATTGGAAAAAGAAGCTGCCATTAGAGGTGAAAGATTCTGGGTTTTTCATGAGTGTACAACTGTAAGAGCATAGGGTACAACCTACCTAAAAAAAATGATTTGAAATTGTGGGAATGTCAGGTGTTTGTCTTTTACGATTTGTTTGTCTTTTATGATTTGATTTTGATCGGAGAATGTTATATGTAGATGTTGTAGAAAGAATCGCACAAACTGACATGGGGACCCCCACCCTTTTTGTATTTGGAAACACTATGTCGCACATCTTCATGGACCTCACACACTCCAATTAAGTTGGGCTGCAGTATTCTATTGGGCCGCACAGAACAGTAGCATGCTATATAATTGAGAATCACACACACACCTATAAACGACCATGGGCTGGGTTGATTATTTTTCTATATACAAGAATTAGGGTTGGTTGATCATGACCCACTTGTAGTTATTAGACATGTAAAGTCTAAATGTTATATGTTAGAAACATGATGCCTAAATGTGATGTGTTAGATACGTGATGCGTTGAATACGTGTGAAAATAAGTTGTGCTAGCTAAACACAAACCTGATTAAACTTAACAATTATAATAGGTCGTGGTTGATCAATTGTTAAGAGCGAAGTAGACGATCTACCGAGCAAACCAAGGTGAGTTCACACTTTCTACAAGGCATTCCCAGGGGTTGGGAATGGGTAAAGGATTTATACTGAAACTGCGTGATCTCCTGGTTTGGAACACGTACACATCCTCTTTATTGAAGGGTGACAACACGTACTAAGAACTTAATCGGAACCTGCGTAATCTCCTGGTTTGGGGATTACGTACACATCCTCTTAATTGAAGGGTGATAACACTGATACTAGACCAACAACTCTATCATGAAGTCCCTCATTTTATATCGACTTAATCGCCGGGCCAATGGCGAGCGAGTCATTAGTTAGATAGCGCAAT
The DNA here is from genome assembly GCA_030545235.1 of Helianthus tuberosus. NCBI lineage: Eukaryota > Viridiplantae > Streptophyta > Magnoliopsida > Asterales > Asteraceae > Helianthus > Helianthus tuberosus. The sequence goes on along the minus strand of CM060411.1, from coordinate 146,913,438 downwards.
TTAGGTTTGACAAGCCTCACACCGTGCCGCAGAGGACGGGCATGAACTAATGGATCTGGGCACTAGTCAATGATGATAGACAATGACGTTAGGGCACCAACTTACTTCAGTCAGTGGTCGATATGGTAACGGGTCTAGTGGTTCACATGGGGAAGCCCCCACTGCTTATGGATATGGTTTGGGAAACAAGGGAACTGGTTAACTTATGGTTTATAAATGAACTTATGTTTTTTGGAGCAACTTTAAAATGGACAACCAACTGTGAACTCACTCAACTTTTTTGTTGATTCGTTGTTACATGCCTTGCAGGCCTTTAGGTGCATATTGATGGAACTTGCTGTCTGGGAGGCTGGAGTGGTCATGGGTCAAGATACATGGAAACGCAACACAAGACTAATGGTTTTTACATGTGGTTTATAAACACTTAACGAATGAATTTTGCTTCCGCTGTATACTGTGAATTATTTGTAACGTTGTAACACTTGATGTTAATAAATGAGAGTTTTATTTAAATATACCTATGAGTTCAATGTGATTGATGGCTAGATCTTGGTCAGTCACGCCTCCTGCGGTGATACTCCGCTTGTGGATTTTGGGGGTGTGACATTTCACATACAATCAGTCCTTTAAATACATGTTTCGATACTCGTATATGTGCAAACACTTATACATGCATTCACGATACTCAAACTATAGTTGTGTACATCTTACATACTTGAAAACATCCTAAAAATGGAAGTTATGGCTTAAGATAATAAGAATATGAAAGTTCAGGGGCCAAAGTGTAAGAAACTCAAAGTTTCTGGACAAGGGTAGCACCGTGCTACGCGAGCCCCCTCCCTTCTTTCCTTCGCGCGACGCCAAGGTCTTTAATCCGCAATGAGTTGTTTCTTGGCTACGGGTTGGCCAATTTTCTAACACCTTTTTACTCCCCAATTGCCTTTAATCTTCATTAAACACTCAACCCTAACCAACCACTATATAAGCAAGCTTGCTATCACTTATTTTCATTATACAAACTCATATACACTCTCGGATCCCTCCTAAATCAGTTGCAAACATCAGAAAAGGCAGATTGTTCTAAGTACCAAAGTGAGCACTTTTCCCACTTTTCTTCATCTCTTCTTCCTCTACAAAGCTTGGAACACCTCTAAAAGTGTTTCCACAGGTTTACCAAGGTAAACCAACGTGGAACATCACCATTTTGAGGTCCAAACTTTTTGTTTTGGAAGATTATCTTGTTAACTTTTATAAAACTTATGATTCCTATGCAATCTTGTACCTACCTTGCTCCTAACCAAGTCTATGGTTAGTGAGCTTATGTATGGTTTATCCTTATGAGTTTAGAGGTGCAAACACCCTCTAAACTTTCTGTTTTGAAAGGGTTTTAACAACTCACAAGTGTTGAAACCCTCCAAGTCTACCATAGTTCATATGGCAAGATTTGTGTTTTGGTGAAGGTGTGAACCTTGGAAGCCATGGCCATCCTAACTTGTTCCACCACCTCACTTGATGTTTTATCTTACTATTCCAAGTAGTTTACTAGTCCTAAAGTAACACAACCCTGCCGTAACTCCAACATTTTCCACGATGGGTACGAAACACCCGCGTTGATCTTACTTGGCTACTTAATGAAATGTTAGATAGTTGTATTTTTCATTTTCATTCATGACCATCCAAACCATCCTTGTGATGATTTGTGCATTGGTGAATCATATAATGAGGTGTTCATACCTCCATGCTTGACTTATATGATATCTATGACATTCATGATGGACTTAGGGGGAAGGATCCACTAAAAAGTGGATTTTGCCTAAGTAGCCTAAGAATGATTGTGATGATGACATGTGGCACTCCTAATAAGTAGGAATGAAGGGCATTTTGGTCCTTATAAATAGGTGTGAAAATGACATGTGGCACCCCTTTTTTTTAAAAAAAATACAACAAAAAAATTATAGTACAAAAAAATATAGCATAAAAAATGTAGTACAAAAAAATATAGCACAGAAAAATCTAGTACAAAAAATATAGCACGAAAAAATTCAGCAAAAAAATATAGTACAAAAAAATCTAGCACAAAAAATTGTGAAAATAATTTAAGACAAAGAAATTCAGCACAAAAAGTTTAGCACAAAAATATAGTACAAAAATCTAGCAAAAAAAATGTTATACAACATAGAAATGCAATACATTTTAGTGTGTTTTTTTACTCTTCATATTTTATATAGCAATATGGTACTCAAATTAAAGAAAAAAAGACGCTCGATTTTACGGTGAAATTTTTATGAAAAAATAATGTTGTATAAAAAAGTTATAAACGTTTAAAAAAATGAGGGATGAAATATGCATGTGTCTTGTATCTGGAGAGAGAAAGTCCATAAATAGGATTTTCACAAGATACCCTTGCACTCCTCCTTTCTCCTACACTTTTATCTTAACCATTGATTTGTAAAATGAATGGTTAAGATTCATTCTCATCCTACTTAGGCAAAATAAACTTTTTATTTGATCTTACCCCATGGACTTAGTATTAGGTATACTATATAATATATATATATATAGGTACGAGATCAGGAGAAAACGCCCTAAAGTGTGAGAACGGATCCTAGCCTAACACGTGGCACGCGACATAGTGAACGACAGAGGGGCTTTTTTGTCCTTTTATATTCTTTTTTTAAACGCATCTCACAATACCTCTCTAGTTTTTGGCATTTCACAAATACATGGCGTTTTTATTGTTTTTTAGATCAGAAGCATAGAAAATATTTTGGCGTTATATGTGCGTCCCCAAATTGAATAAAATCATTTAGTAATTATAAGTTATTTTCCTCCATGGCATTTCCCAAATTCATTAGACGTTTTTGTAGATTTCAACAGTTTATATATGTTATCAAGGTAAATTTCTTGGCGTTTATGGCGTTTTTAAATTCATTAGAAATTTAAAAGAGTACAGCTAAGACGAAATCAAACAAAAACTAATAGTCTTCTGTGGATGGTATTACATCTGAGATGTAACCATCGCTTTGTTCATCACTCTTCTCAGACTCATCATCATCATCTTGTTCATTGGCGTTTAACGCCATAATCTCGTCTCTTCTTTGTTCCATCCTATACTTGAATGTATTCACAAAGCTGGATCTAGCATTGTTTGAAGGTGCTAAATCACAGAGCTGTTCGATAAGATGTAGTCTATCTGTGTTCAGCACTTCGTCCATTGTAAATGAATAATCCCTCCCGTGTTGAAAGCTCACCCTCACCGTTCTTGCTTGTTCATCCAGAATCCAACCGGTAACTTTTGGTAGATCAGTATCTTCATCATCATCATCATCATCATTTCCTGGAAATTTTCTCTCTAATCTTTTTATTACCCTTCGATTCCTCTCACAATTGTAGGCCACTGGGACCCCAAGGGCTAGAATATCCCTCTAAACGGATTCATCCATACTAAGTATGGCGTTGATTGTTTTGACTTTCACCCTTCTCCTGTCAGAGAACTTAATGACGAAACATCCCTCTAACCTCTCAAAGCTCCATGCAATAACACGTGCTATTTTTTTTAAATTATATGGCATTTTTGACAAGATGTGGCGTTTTTAGTGAATGTGTGGAGTGTGAAGCTTTTGTTTAGCTGTTGTACTTATATAATGAGCTTTTTTTTTTGGTGCCAGGTATATATTTGTTTTTTGGCGGTAAAAAGCATCAATAATTTTCTTGATGTGTATTTTTTTAATCAATTGTTATGCCATGTAGGATGGAGGCCTATAATGTGACAGGCAATTATGGGGTTTTGAAAAGATAAATAAATTCAATTTCCCATGTAGTGACTTTTAATATAATAAATGTTTAGCAATAATGTTCCCGTCTCTTCATTTTACTGTTTGCAGTTACTGTTTTTGTTCAGTTTCATCTGTTAAGGCTGTAACACTTCCCTCTTTTTCAGGGTTTGGTGTTTTGTTTTTTATCGCGTTTAGATAAAGATGGCACGTTGTTTTTATACATTGTTTTAATGGCGTTTAGTCAATTAGTGTTGGTTCTAATAATACATTGTTTGGCATTTCTTGGCATTTTATATAGCAACAACGTGCTTTGCTTGCATCCGTTCTCACAGTTTTCATACTATTATGCGTTTTGGTGTTTGAAGTTTTTGGCGTTTTATACTCAATTTTTTTATTAGTAGAGAATTAGATAATAAACAACAGAGAATTAGATAAGAAACAATAGAAAATGAAAAAAAAATAAAAAATGCTAATCTAATTTCTCATCCAAATCTTCACTGTCATCAGCCTCTTCTTCTTGAATTTCTTTTGGCGTTTGAACCTTTTTGAATATCTTAGCTAAATACCAATTTTCCTACATAATGCCCGTCTTTAGAAGAAGTTTATTTTAGTGGCATCGTGTATTTTGGTTTGATATATTCTTGTTTGGTGACATGTTGAAGATCAACGCCTGCTCGAATGCTATTATAATAATGGAGTCCAAAATAGCATTTTTTACACTGGTATTAATCCCTTCATGCCATCAATATTTACATCAAGAACAAAGCTTACATGATGACATATCAGTGGTGTCATTAGTCTCTGTTTCTTGAATATTTGTCCATCTCACTCAGCAAAAGCTTATAGAGATACCCACCTCAGAGAAGGATCCATTCAGTGAAATTTCATTCAGAACAATACTCAATATAGAAGAAACAAGGTTTCCCATCTGTGGTTTTTTAACTATTTTTTGGCGTTTTAAAGTGAGTAGTTTCTAGGAAACATGGTGTGGTTTTTGGGTGTGATCAATTGATTGTGCAGAGACGTCTCTCTTATAGGATGTTTTTGGCGCGTAGTTTAGGCGGGATTTTATTATAATAAATGATATTAATAAAGTAACCGTCTTTTCAGTTACTGTGTGTATTTTACTGTTTTGTTAAGCTTTTATGAGTTTAGGGTGATAGACGTTCCATCTTCCAAGTTTGGCGTTTTTTAATGATGGCGTTTTCTCAAGCATTTTGTATGTGTGGCGTTTTATTAAAATAATATATTTGTTCTTAGCTGAAAAATACATAACAAACAACTGAAAAAGAAAATTAAAAAAAAAAAAAAATAGAAACAATTCATCTTCCAAATCTTCATTGTCACCAGTCTCTTTCTTCTTTGAAACATCTTCACTGGCGGTTTGACTTTGGTATGCTTCATTTTGTTCTTTTGTTGTTGAAGTAGTTTTTTTTGTCTCCGTTTGGAAGCACAAAATGAAGTGAGATTTTTGTTTGAAGTTCATCTTTATCTTCAACCCACTCATCAATGTCTTCCGTCTCTTCATACCATTCAAATATTCATCCAGAACAAAGCACAAAAAATGACATAAGTCTGACATCAGCATCTTTTTCTTGAAGATTTGTCCATCTCATGCAGCAAAATGTTAGAGTCACACCCCTCAGCTAAGAATACATTTTGGGAAACTTCGCGTAGAACAATATTGAATATACAAGAAACGATATTTGCCATTTCTGGCGTTTTACAGAGAAAATAGTGTATCTAGAAGAAACGTCGATTGGAATCTTTGATGTTTGGGTTTTTTGGCGTTTTCTAAGATGATTGGTACATAGTAAAATATGGCGTTTGAGTTTGGTGTGTTTGATGTTTGGGTTTTTTGGCGTTTCTAAGTTGAATGGTATATAGTAGTAAATATGGCGTTTGGGGTTCGGTGTGTTTAATGAATGCCTGAGATGTTGTTTATATAGGATGTGTTTTGGCGCGTAATGACGTTTTATTCATGAGTTTGATGTTTTGGGTAGAGAAGTCTAAAGACCCTTTTACCCTTAATGAAGTGTGTTCACTTAATAGAATTGGTGTTATTTAAGAAAACGCCACCGCATCAATCTAGTCCATAGATTGTTTTGATCGGACGATCCATAACCGTTCTCACACTTTTCACCGTTTTCTCTAAACCCTAACTACATATATATATATATATATATATATATATATATAGGGATCGGTTCAAATGAAAACCACCCCAGTTGCGAGAACCGTAGGAACCAATATTAACCAATCAAGATTGACACCTCATTAAGCATGTGTGGATAATTGAGGGGTATATTTGTATAATAACTCAACTAACATATATGGAATTTCGAGGTGTATATCAGATCAATTTTTTCTCTCTCTATCAAAAAGATCTGTTTCTCTTTCTCTCTTATCATGAAATCAGATCTTTTCTCTTTCTCCTTGCTCACCACCGGAACCATATGTGGTGGTGCGGCGACGCCAGTAGATGGTGGTTCGACTGTAGGTGGGGGCTGTGTTTTTAGGTTGTTCGACGATGTTTTCAGGGGGATAGGGGGATTGACGGTGTTTTCATGTGGTTCAATGGCGTTGGAGAAATTAGCTTTTCAGGTCCAGGAGGCCTTAAAGCGGTAGTGGTTTTGGTGGTTTTAGGTGGTAGGTGAAGGTTGACGATGGTGGTGATTCTGGTAGTTTTAGGCGGTGCGTGAAGGTGTACGGCAGCGTGTGTCTTGTGTGGTTTTTAGGCGGTAGCTGAAGGTTAACTGGGGTAGTGGTTGTAAGGCGGTAGGTGAAGGTGTACGGTGGCGGTGGTTGTTGTGGTGCACAGTGGTGGTTGTTATGGCGGTGGTTGATAACCGACGACAAATCTGATGGTGGTGGTTGATGACCGGCGACAAATCAGCTGGTTGATGACGATGTTGGTGGTGGTGGCCCTGGGGTTGGTGGCGGCGGGGGTTTTTGGTGGTGACTTATCACCGGTGGTGGTGTTTGGATGTAGTGAAGGGTGATGGTTGTGGAGCGGTGGTTGAAGGATGTTGCCAGTGGTGCCGGTGGTGCCGATGATGCTGGTGGTTTTTATATATTCAGTCGGTGGTGCCGGTGGTGCCAGTGGTCCCGGTGATGCCGGTGGTCTTTGTTTCATCCCGGTGGTGCCGGTGGTTTTTTATATTTCAGTCGGTGGTGCCAATGGTCTCGGTGGTGCCAGTGGTTCCCGGTGGTGCCGATTTCTTATATCATCGGTAAATTATCATTCTTTGGTTTTTATTATTTTGAAACTGTGTTTTTTGTTATTGATCTTTTTGTGTTGAAATAAAGATATGGGTTGAGTTTGCTCAAGCTCACTATTGTTTCTATGATTTGCTTCTGTTTCAGTTGGTTGTGTTGGTTGTCTTGAGATCCATACATGGAGACCCAACTGCAATTTTGAAATTTCTTCATATGCGGTAATAGTTGATAACATTTTTTTCTTGGCAGTGATAGTTCGTAACATTTTTTTCCGACAATTGATGACGATGGCGTGACAAGGATGGTGGAGGGTATGTTTTTGACCTGCAACCCCACTTTGCAGCCATGATTTCTGGAAACTTTGAGCCAAACCCTATTTTTCAGTCGATGATGAAAAGTATCAACTTATCAGAGACATCTATGAGTCGTGATTTTGGTTGAGTTCGTTTGCTAAGATTCGAAAATTTCGTAAACCCGAAATCGGGTCGGGTTTGGAGTTTGATACTGATGTCCACGAGGATAAGTTTAAAACCGGGGCGTAAAAAAAGTTTAAAAATCGGAGCATAAAAAAAGTTAAAAACCAGGGTGTAAAAAAGGTTAAAACCGGGGCGTAAAAAAGTTTAAAAATCGGGGCGTAAAAAAGTTTAAAACAGGGTCGTAAAAAAAGTTTAAAAACCGGGGCGTAAAAAAAGGTTAAAACCGGGGCGTAAAAAAAGGTTAAAAACTAGGGCGTAAAAAAGTTTAAAACAGGGGGAGGGGGTAAAAATCAGCATTGTAAAAAATCTGTAACAATTTGTTTTTTGTAAAAAAATCTGATTTGTAAACCTTATTAAAAAAGTAATTAAGACTAAAAGTAATAGAAGACATTTAAGACAATAAGACAAAAATAGCAAATTTACAAAAGTACCCTTATGAAAATAAAATATTAATAACATAATAAGACAAAAACAATTTTAACATGTGTTATATAACCTTATAATCTCAACCATCAAACCCAGAAGATCAATGGTGGAAAAGTGGTTCCTACGGTCTCGCAACTGGGGGTGGTTTTCATTTTAACCCATCCATATATATATATATATATATATAGGGAGAGGATCATGAGAAAACTACATATAAATGAGAAAACTAACTAAAAAAACCTAAAAATCATACCAATTTTATTTTACAATTTTTTTATAAAAAAATCGCTGGTTTTTATATATAAAAAAAAATTTCAAAAAGAAATTTTTTTTGTCGTACTGCACATGTGCAATACAACAAAAATTTTTTTTATTCATTTATTTTTTTTAAAATTTTTTTTCTATGCATAAAAACATGCGATTTTTTTATAAAAATTAATTTTTTTTTTGTTTGTTTGTTTTTTAGGCTATTTTAGTTAGTTTTTTGGTTTTCTCATTTAAACTAGTTTTCTCATGATCCATCCCCATATATATATATATATATATATATATATATACATATATATATATATATATATATATAGGAGAATGATCCGTTAGGAACCACCCTTTATTGCGAGAACCGCCAGAACCAAGGTGAACACAACCAAAAAAATACCTAAAAAAAATCAAAAAACACTCAAAATTTTTTTTTAATATTCTTTTTTAAAAAATCGTTATATTTCGTCACCAAAATAAAAGACCAAAAAAAAAAAGAAAGGATTTTTCGAGTAACAATTATCCATGCACATGTGCATATGTATCATTTCTTTGACAAATTCCGTAAACACTACCATTCATAATACACTACTTTTTACATTAACAATATTAGAAATATACATGTGCATCTATATGCATGAACTTGTTATAACATTAACAACACTAGAAATGCATATGTGCATCTATATGTATGAACATGTTATAACGTGTTTTGGTACTCCACTTTGAATAAACTTTCCCTTTCATCTATCATACCATCCATAATACACTACCATTACCTCCTACCATCCGTAATACAATACCATTGCCTCCTACGATCCATAATACAATACCATTACCAATATTTCACTTTATTACATATACATCAATACCATTTATACCATCCAAACAACATATTACATCATAAAGTGACAAATATAATGAAACCATCAACCACTATATATAACTAACCAAAACACATGTATATAGGCCTATTTCATCATTTAAAATCACAAACTTTTTGTACCAAAACACGTTATATCATGGTTATACATAATGATGCACATGTGCATTCTTAATATTGGTAATGTGAAAAGTAGTGTATTGTATTGCGGATGGTAATGTAAATGAAAGTGCATTTTTCTACTACCGGTAATATATTACGGAATTTGTCCAAGAAATGATACATATGCACATGTGCATCCATAACTGTTACTCGAAAAAAAAGTTTTTTTTCTGGTAACGAAATTTAGCGATTTTTTTTTAGAAAAATATTAAAAAAAAAATTTTTTTTTTGTGTTTTTTGGATTTTTTAGGTATTTTTTATGTTCACATTGGTTCTCGCATGAACCTACCCTATACACACACACACACACACACACACACACACACACACACATATATATATATATAGGGGATGGTTCAAATGAAAAGCACTTTTATTGTGAAAACTGGAAAACTAACTAAAAAAAGCCTAAAAAACACACCAATTTTTTTTTTCAATTTTTTTTATAAAAAATCGCAGGTTTTTGTATATAAAAAAACTTTTTTTTTTCAAAAAAAAAAAAAAATTTGTATTACACATGTGCACTACAAATTTTTTTTTATATACTAAAAGTAGCGAAAATTATTATGCAAAAAAAAAAAAAAAAAAAATTTTGGTATGTTTTTTTTTGGCTTTTTTAATTAGTTTTCGAGTTTTCACAATAACTAGTGGTTTTCATTTGAACCTTCCCCTATATATATATATATATAGCCAAATTCATGATGCTAATCGATTATGGTTATGTGTTTGAAGTTAGGTTATTTTATCTTATCTTTGTTCTAAGTTTCTCGTTTATGATTCTAATGGACAAGTTAGGACCCATGAAATCACATAAAAACTTAGTGTTAAAACGAGTACTTAGACGAGATATATTTTCGTGAATACATACTTTTGTACTTGAATTCTAAATCTCGAATCCAACAACTCCATAAAATCCGAATGACCATACACCTTCGTTTCCCCATTTTCAACAATTCGTCAATTCGAGGATAATCGGAAAGCTTTGCAAAACTGTGAGTATACTCGAACGCCCTTTTTACGTTTTACACTTTTGGGTGCAATATGTTTACGTTATCAAATTACATAATCACACTTATACTTTATATAAACACAAACAATCCAATCATGCATGCTTAGATACGTTATACTTGATTTGTATTTTTTAGAGCATTCTTATGTGATTTACTTGTCATTAACTTCGTACGAGCCTCCCCTTAACATGTATAGCGCTATATGAGTAACGCACCACCCGTAGTCTTGTGGTCATGTTAATCTTAAAAACAGAACGGTCCTATTGTTGCTACAATAGGATTACGCTTGCGGTAATTAGAGGATTGACATGTTTAAGTTGCGTGCCAGGTTTACATTAATCTAGTTAACTATTTTTGCCATGTGGATTCGTTTAAAGTTATTTTTATTACACTTATGCTACTATTAAACTTGTATACTCGGCAATACATTGTGTATTGAACTATACTTTAAAACGTATTGCAGGATTTTGATGATGATGATGATGCACGGAATTTAGTAGGATGCCTAGAAACGCACTTTAAACTTTAATACTTGTTGTATTGTATTTTGTTTCAAACTTGTTGTAACTCTATTTCGAATGATGTACTTTATGTTAGCAATGAAATAAAACTCGTTTATTAAATACTTGTCACACTTAGTGTTATGAAGTCTCTTGCAATCTAGTTTTCGTATGTTTCTGCCATCGGTTGGGGTGTGGGGTGTGACACCATCAACTTTTATCTTTATTTTAAAGATCCATTTACAACCCATTGGTTTGCAACCAGGAGGCAAACCATTCAATTTCCAAGTATTATTATGCATGATAGAATCCCTCTCATCTTGGATAGCTTCTTTCCAGAAAGCAACATCCCTAGATGCCATTGCCTGACTGTATGTATTATGATCCTCCTCAATATTGAAACGGTATTGATACTGATGTTCAATCCCATTCATGGTTCCTACCACCAAATAAAGATGAAGGTCAAAACCAAAATAGTTAGTTTTTCTAACTCTGGTAGTCTTCCTAGGTTCGGTACTAGTAGATGGTACATCTTTGGTACCAGCAGAGTTACTGCTACACTCAGTTACATGTGATGTTTTCAAACTATATGGCATGTCCTTTAGTCTAGGAACAAAAGAAAATCCATCCTCATTTACAAAATCAGCAGTTCTTGACTCAATCACATAGTGAACAGAAACTTAGTTATTTGGTTCTGTTACATGGGGCCTATGAACAAGGGAATGTTCACCATACCCAATAAAGATGCAATCTATGCCTCTTTAACATATGTTTCTCTTTAACACATGTTTCTCATTTTTGGTTCAGTAAGCCTCTTTAACATATGTTTCTCATTTTTGGTTCAGTAAACTGGATCATGATACTCTCCACCTCTATCACCTCTATCGGTAGGAAGGTTGTCACACCCCTAAAAATATCACAAGCGGAAACCCCCGCGAGGCGTGTGACGTACCAGGATCTAGCCACCAATCACATTGAACTCATAATAAGATTTCAAATAAAAGTTTTCATTCATTAAGATAAAGTATTACAAAGCATTAAATATAACTCAACGTATTCAGTGGAAGCAATATTCAGTGTCAATCAATTCAAAGCCCATGTATATGTAACCAGTTACTCTCGTTTTGTGTTTCCACGTATCTCGACCCATGACCACTCCAGCGTCCTAGACAACAAGTTCCACAGCTACATATTGGTGCGTGCAAAGCGTGATATATTTTTATTGATATTTTAAGCCCATTTTACACATTTGTCAAGTTTTAAATTTATAAAACACGATATTCTACTAACACTAAACACACACTTGGGCAAGCACACCCGTCATGAGCGTAGTATAGCGTTGGTAAGATACCGAGGTCGTCCAAGGACACAAGAACTTTTAGTACCGGTTTATCCTCAACGCCTAATCAAACTGAAATTTTTGAGAAAAGGTTTTAAATATGAAAAATAAAACTAAAAATGCAGAAATAAAAATAAAATAAAAAACAGATAGACAAGATGAATCACTTGGATTCGACTCGCCTTTAATGTATCCTTTGATGATTTTCGCACTTTTGCACTTTTTAAGAGATTATCTTAGTTATAGTAGTAGGCCCCTCTTTTGAAGGTGATGTTACCCTCAACCCAGTGGTTTGAGTCAGCAAGGATACAATCCCAAAGGGTCGGAATATTGAAAGATAATTAATTAAGTTATTAATGCGAAAAGTGGTAGGCCCCTCTTTTGAAGGTGACGTTACCCTCGGCTAAGTGGTTTGAGTCAGCAGGGATACAATCCCAAGTAGCCAGTTTAATGTATTAATAGTAGTTTACATATGAGGGGATCAAGCCATTCGCACCCCCGCCATCCAATACCAGTGGGTATTGAAGGAGGTCCTAGTAAGCTTGACCCAGGTCCTTACAGGATCTATACACTGAACAAGGTAAGAACCTTACTAAACCATTCCTTTAACCCCCGAACAGGTAGCCAACATATCTCTATATAGACCGTAGAGATATGAATGGTGTAAATCTTTTACTTTATATAGACAGTAAAGTAATGCCAAGACACCACAGACAAATGATAAAGAAGTTTTACGTTCAACATAAGAAACTAGTTATTAAAGTCATTAATACAAAACCAAATAAAAAGTGCGAAAAGATTAAAAATCAAAAGTAATACATTAAAGACTTGTCTTCACCAAGTGATGTAAGAGACTTAGCCAAACATGACCTTTGATTGACAAGAACTCTTACTTTCAATCTTGGATCCCAAGACTACTACACACTCTAAAAGTGGATGATGGTGGTGGGTGTTGGTGGTGGTGGATTGGTGGCAAAGTGGGAGAGTAGTGGTTTGCCAAGGGCTGACTTTGAAGTGAACCAATCACCCCTATTTATAGCCTGAACAGAAGCCAGACCACGGCCCCGTGTCCAGCGGCCACGCCCCCGTGGCCATCCCTTTCTCTTCCTTCATTAATTGCTTTTGTCAGCATTGGGCTCCACACGGCCCGTGTTCGCTGGGCACGGCCCCGTGGGTAGAAGCGTATCTGTACTACCGAGATTTTGCAAGATTTTGCGTATCTTAGTGTTGACCAAGCCCCGTGCTGAGCTGGGTATGCCCCCGTGGTGGGCGTAGAAGCTTCCACAGCTTTGTCCTTTCTGCAGACACCTGACCACGCCCCCGTGTCCAGTGGGCACGGGCCGTGGTCAGCCTTCTGTTTCTTGTTTTTGCTCTTGGGGATGCTGTCGAGGGGTCGGGCTTGTCACGTTTATTCCTTTTCTTTGTATTTATGTTGGTTTTTGCTGTAAGTTTGTTCCTTTTGCTCGTTTAAGCTCATTTGGTCCTGTAAATTCAAAAGGAAGACAAAAGCACACTTTTTCCAACATTAGTACTAAAAAGGGTTAGTTTTATGCCTCATTTGATGTAATTTATATGTTGCATTTTGCACACATCAAATACCCCCACACTTGAATATTTGCTTGTCCTCAAGCAAAACTCTTTATTATGTGGCTTACACACCCAAATGGAATGGGTAGAAGAGAAGTTTTAGGCTTGTCTTGAGTGTCGGGAATCCAAGATCGTTATTGAGTTTTATTTTTATTCTATTTACAATCCTATTCATTATGATTTATTTAGAACGTTTCATAAGAGAAATTACTTATTTGGGCATAACATGCCTCTTTAAAATTCCATTTATATACAAGTTCACATACCTCACGGGAGATCACTCAACACTCGGCCGAAGATGTATTTTTGAGAAACACTCGAGACCGGCATGGAACTTACTTCTACCATATGCTTTCCAAGCAATCAATCCTCCTCCTTTTTAACTATGAACCTTTGTAAATATCAAGAGGACTTGGGAAAGGGTTTGGCTTGGGCTAAAGGTAAGTGGTTTTTGGTTAGTGGTTAGTAAAAGGGCTAAAAGCGTAAAAAGCATCGGTCGTCGTAAAACTATTTATTTTTGTGACTTTTATTCAAACTACGCATCTTCAAACAAAGTTTCTTTGAGAAACTTGTTTGTTTATTGCTAGACTTTCATTTTTTTGATAAAGAAACGTCATAAGAAAACTGAGCTTTTTACTAAAATAAAGGGGTTGAAAAGAAAAAGGTTTTGGTGGGTAAAGGTGTTTGTTTTGTGGGTTTAGAAATGAAAAGGTCTAGGCTCAAAGGGGTTAACTAGGGGGATTTTTTGGTAGGTGACAAAGAAAATGAAAAATAATGGTGTTTAAAGGAAAATGGGTTAGTCCTAATGCCTCCATCATTTACTTACTTGGGTTTAAATTGGTAAGGATCGGGAATGTATCGTCGTGGCAAGTTCTAGGGTCATAAGAACCAAGCGGCTATTCACACAAGAAACGAAAAATGAGCATTTAGTTTAAGGATTTATGCTTGTATGCTCAATAAAGGCTCAAAACTCACTTATTGTGGGAATGGGTTTATAATGTGATCAAGTATATATAATCAATTTTTAATTAGATTTGTCATGCCATTTCATAATTTTCTTGTGTTGGTTCTTTTTATCACGATGCTATCGGTTATAAATTTGTAAAAATATAACCTTTTTAGAACTTGTTACACATTGTCCTCACTGTGTCCCAAAAATAAGTTTTTAGGTTGATTGAATGTTTAAAAGGGTTTGAAAAAAAACAAGGTTTGGTGTTACTTGGCACATGGCCACGACCTCGTGTTGGCTGGGCACGGCCCCGTGGTCAGAGTTCCAATAACAGAAACTTACAGAATGTGGCCACGGGGCGTGCCTGGTGGACACGACCCCATGGTGGGCAGGGTTCAGAAAAACAGCAGGTACATGGGAGTGGGCACGGGGGCGAGCTGGCTGAGCACGGCCCCGTGGTGACAATCTGCAATCACTGAAAACAGGTTTGTGGCTATTGGTTCGGGTTTCCGGGCTTATGCAGCACTAATAATTAGTGCATCCATGCTTCCTAGGTACCTGTTTTGCTTAAATACCACACCAAAAAACAAATAACAACCAATCCTAAACTACCAAAGTTAAATATCCATCATCACATGCAAAGAAAAATAAAATGCAGAAAGTAAAAGTGTTAAGAAAGTAAATTGTTCAAACTTTGGCACGCAGGCCAGTCAATTGTTCGTGTGATAAAAGGGTTAACCTGTGAGAAGCTGCATCCGATATCTCACTTCCTCCAACGCCTCCGCATCAATCCATGTCCTCGTCTTCATCGTCTCCTCCTCTATACACCATGTGCTCCCGGGTGTGATTGATGTCATCTTGTATTTTGGAGACGCTCCTCTCCATTGCTCTGACCCGGGTGTAGGTGTTGCTGGCCATGTTGTAGGTGTTGTGGGTGCATAAGAGGTTTTCCTGCAAAAGATCATGCAAACTTTGAAGGTTAGGAAAACCACCCCTTTGAGATGAGGATGAACCCGGCTGGCCATGAAATTGAGGAGGAGGACGGTTTGGGTTGGCATGAAGAACGAGGGCTTCCTCCGGGTTCCAAACATGCCCTTGAGTGGTTTGGAAGCGAACTGTCCCGTCACCCATCTCGTAGATAATCCCCATTGAACGGAAATTAATGAGATCCACCTTTTCCGACCATGGACCCTTACGGAAAGATTTCGGCATTCTTTCAATAAAGGTCTTATAGAGGCGGTAGATCCATCCCCCGAAGAAGATAGGTGTCGGGGAGGAAGCCAGTTGATTCAGATGCATGTTTCGGAGGAGCAGGTGTGGGACATCAAGGGGAACACGGTTGTGGATGCAGTACAAGACCGTCAAATCACGTAAGTTGACAACACCGGTGCTATCACGCCTTTGACTGAGGGAGTTGCTAAGGACCCGATGAATGTAGCGGTAGAGAGGGTCCCGCAACTGGGAGCTCTTGGTTTGGCTTGGATATTATGGACCTTCCCCAATTTGAGACCATGCCGTCTGACGCATGTTGGTTGAGATCTCACGGAGACCACCCATGTTATCTTCTTCGTCGGCATCCTCTTCAGAAAACAAACCAATTTGCACCCCAAATTGTGCAATAGAGATTGAAAGCATCTCCCGCCGCACACCGGAATTCAACCCCTTCTCCATCAAACGGCTCTGCTTTAGCTTTGAACGCAAATGTGCTATAGAACTCCATGCTATATTCGTGGACTGCATGGAGTCTAGTGCAGAGGGCCACCCGTAGTGGACCCATGACTAGGGTGTTGAAACGGTCTAGCTACCCCACAGCTTCCAGGGTTTTGCGGCATACTTATCTTGGAATTTCCTCGGACCTTCTTTTGAGAACATCAAAGCGTGCTTGATAGTTCCATTCATTTGGCTTGAACTCTGTGAATTTACTTGCCATCTGAAAGAAAACACAAAACAATTAGCATGAAACAATAAATTTTCGAAGAAAACCGAAAACAACAAGCTGGACACGGCCCAGTGGCTACTGGCCACACCCCATGTTCAACAGATTTATACTGGCGACACCCCCGTGTTCGCTGACCACGACCCCGTGGTCAGGGTTCTGTTTCCACAAAATCCCATTTTTCGACCAGGTTTCGAAAACTTGAAAATTTTTGGTTGAGTAGGGGTGGTTGTCACACCCCGACCGCGTAAAACAACAAACCGCGGCGGAAACGTCGGGGAGTGGAGCGACAGAATTATTGTTTCACAACCATGGTATTTAAAGATTTGGTTTTATTAATTAAAGTGTTTACATTGTCATTGAAAATAACGAAAACATAACACGAATTAAACTGTCTTTCATAGTTTTAAGTCACAAAGGCTTGAGTCCGCCTAAGTGTAGGAAAATCATCATCAAACATTAGCTCTTGAAACACATGTGAAAATAGGTACGTCAGCATAAAAATGCCTGTGAGATACATAGGTTTTGTTTGATGAAGGATTCATGACTTGTAGTTAAAAGAAATGTTTAACAAAAATAGTCATAAACCTTTAAAAGTGTTTTCTTTTATAAAATCATATGAAAATCGATATGAAAATCAGACGATATAAAAGAATAAAGCATGGTTAAATGAATAATCAAGTGAAAATGAGTTTGTATAAAGTATGTCATTTGTAAAACAATGTCTTGTGAAAATATGTTATTTGTATAAAATGTATCATGTCCTTGTCGAAGTGGTTTAGATAACGCTACGATATGTAATATCATAAAAGCACTTATATGTAGGAACTACCAGCTGCGTATCCACCATGCTTTTATCATATTACACACGCCTCGTTATTTAAATCACTTATCAATAACCACCAAAAATGCCTTGTGTAAACCAATGTCAAAATGTTATGTGTAAATAATGTCCAATGTCAAGTGTAAACCATGTCTTGTATAATCAAATGTCTTGTATGGCAAGTAAAAAGTATTTACTCAAACCATATGTATAATGCACAAAACAATGTCTATGAATAAACCTAAGTTTAAATCAAAAGTTATGTTTTGCAAAAACCCATGCTTTATTGTTACAAATATTTATGTGGATATGTTCATCGCATACATTCAAACCTTGAGACTATCAGATAAACCCTTAACAAGTTAAAGGTTTATCAATAATGTTTTCAGATTCTGTCATTCCTTACTTCCAAACAAACCTAGGAAGTCGGGAACGGTATTTGTCAAGTCCTATGGTACCATTACATACTACCGAGCGGCGTGATCAATGTTAATGAGTGTATTATTGTCCCGTTAAACATACAAATGTCATAACCTATGTAAGCATGCTATGTAAAAACTATGTACTAAGTATGCTAAGTAAACATACGAAGTAGAAATGTTCATGAAATCAATGTGCCCATATGCCGAGTAAACATATACAGCAGAAATGTAATCTAAAACAATGTGCCCATAAGCTGAGTAAACATATGCAGTAAAAATGTTTATGAAATCAATGTGCTAGCATGCTCAGTCAACATACATAGCAAATCATAATTGAAATCATGTACTATATATGTACTAGGTGAACATAGCAAGCATATGTCATAAAAGCATGAAAAGCGTGAAAGTAACAATGTAAGCACATGTGTATCACCCCAAAATATTTGAAAGCGGTAAAAGAGGGGACTATGTACTCACTTGGGATTGCTTAATAGTCTTGGAAATAAGACCAAATAAAGCATGAGAAATCACGGAATCAAACGGCACCTAATATAGGTAACTATGTTAATAATCAGATCCTAAACCGGGGATAGAATAGAATGAAGTTCTATAAATCAAACGAGTATTGGAACTCATATGGTATGATTTAATAGACCTAACATTCTGATTAGAAAGTTATCCTAAGTGCTTTTGACCCGTTTCGACCCGTTAAGGTAGTTTAAGCTACTTTAACGTGTCGTTTGCGTAAATCTAAAGTCGGATGGTTATTTATGTCATATGTTAAGTCTTACATGCCCAAACATGTTTAAAAATGTTATTAAATCAGTTTAGATGTCAAAAGTTTGATCATATATGTTAAAAATGAATTTATGCTTGAAAAGGGCATTTTGGTCATTTTTAATGGGCATAATAACGACTTAATGAATAACTAACCAAACAAGGTGACCATAAGGTATAACCTCATTAGGTTATTCCCTATACAACTATGGTCACAAAATATGCTTGGTCGGATCCTAATGATCGACCAAACGGGTCGGGTTCGAAAGTGTAAGCGGTTGTCGAGACCGCTTGACTTACGACCCTAAACAAGCACTAAACTAGTAGTGATGAGATAAACATGTTAAAACATGTTTAACTAAGTGTTTTGATACCCGAAAATAGTTCCGTCGTAAATTGCACGTGAATGCGCATTTTGACCGAAACTTTGACTCGTCACTACGACTAGTCAACGTGGTAATCAGTAGGTATAATCGCTAAGGATTATAACCATCGTGATTACGATCACGTTGCAAAGTTCAATTGAACTTTGATTTGACCAATTCATGGTCAAAACCGAAAGTCAAACGGTAGTCAATCTGTTTGACTTTCAGCTTTTTAATTGCTCAAAATAATAACTAGCCATGACAGAACACTTACAAAATGTTCAAAGGCTGGAAAAGCACTAGAAACTCATGTAGGTGGCCTCCAAAAGTTGGTAGCCTCCATTTAGAGTTTTAGAGAGAAGAAAGATGAGAATGAGCAATGAGTGAATGAGAATTCAAGGTTATTTATACTTGTTGGAAGTTTGTAGGATCATGAAAAGTGTATGTGTGGTCTCCAAGGAATGATCTTGACCCTACAATTGTGTGGATGTGGTTTAAAGCCTTGGAGAGGTGTTAACTTGATCACTGAATAAAGGAATCTAGCAAGGAAACAAGGTGGAAACCAGCTGCAACTGAAAAACAGCTGTTCTGTCGACACAGGGGTGTCGCGTGGCGCGACAGCAGACCCCCCTGGTCGTCGCGCAGCGTGAGGGTAGCTATAGAAGTTTCAGAATTTACAAGATCAGTCCCTACACACATAAGTTTATTTTTGATGTATTTAACCTCTGTTAAGCCATTTTCAAGGCTCTACAAGGGCATTAAAGTATAGGGGACTTGAAATATGCTTGGAAATATCACGGATGTCGGTTCGTTTGGTCGTACGGTCGCGTTATTCGGCTAATTACTACAAAACTCGAACGGACGCGAAAACGATCCAAATTAAGAGACTAATGGTAGTTTTGCATTCCCATCACTAAAATATAATATTTTAGTGATTACAAAAATTTTTGGATGTCCGGATGTGGTCAGAACGTAAGATATGCACGTAAATGCAAACTTACACAATTTTTGACGCTTTTAGTCCCTGTGATCAAATAAGCGCGTTTTCACACACCGAACCCCTCAAAGCTTATTTCTAAGCTATGTTAAGGTTATTTATGGTATTTTTAGCTTATGATCATGTTCCGGAATGTACGTTGCCATACGAATCAGCAGACTTTTGCAGTTTGACGCAAATAGTCCCTGTGACCGAATAAACTTGTTTTCGCCATACCAAACCCTTCAAAACTTATTTCTAAGTTATGTAAAGGTTAATTAAGGTATGTTAAGCTTATGCCACTGTTCCAGAGTGTTTTTCGCGTTAAACTGATTACGTTTACGCATCAGTTTGCGTATAACTTTCCAGAAAGCGATTTAGAGTTTAAAATCAAACAAAATCAAAATGTGCAAAATGTCAAACATAAATAAACAAATATTGGGATCAAATCGCATTATTTTATTGATATTGAATTTTTCAGAGTTATACAATGATTACACATGCACAAATGTCACAGTCTCCCCTACTTTAGGAAATTTCGTCCCGAAATTTATTTAGAGGAAACTTGTGAGAATAGATGTGGATATTTCACTTTCATTTGATCTTCACGTTCCCAAGTAAATTCTGGGCCACGTTTAGATTCCCAGCGAACTTTAACAATTGGTATGCACTTGCGTTTGAGCTTTTTGACTTCACGGTCCATGATTTCCACAGGTTTATCAAAGAAGTGCATCGTGTCATCAACACGAATTTCATCAAGTGGTATGTGGAGGTTATCATCAGCTAAACACTTTTTGAGATTGGACACGTGGAAAGTTGGATGAACATTTCCAAGTTCAGTAGGTAGCTCTAGTCTGTAGGCTACTTTTCTGATTCTTTCAACGATCTTGAATGGTCTAACATATCGTGGTGCAAGTTTTCCTTTCTTTCCAAATCTAATCACACCTTTCCAAGGGGATACCTTGAGTAGGACGTGATCGTCGACTTGAAATTCTAAGGGCTTGCGTCGTTAATCCGCGTAACTCTTCTGACGGCTTCTAGCTGTCTGAAGGTTATCGCGAATCTTTTTGACTTTGTCTGTAGTCTCTAGAATGAGTTCAGGTCCAGTAAGCTGAGCTTCACCTATCTCATTCCAGCAGACCGGTGAATGACATTTTCGACCGTATAAAGCCTCGAAAGGAGCCATGTTGATGCTGGAGTGATAACTATTGTTGTAGGAGAATTCGATCAACGGTAGATGTGAATCCCAACTACCACCAAAATCGATCACACAAGCTCTAAGCATATCCTCCAGTGTCTGGATTGTTATTTCATATTGACTATCCATTTGAGGATGATACACTGTGCTCAAATTAAGTTGGGTTCCCATGGCAAATTGCATGGTTCTCCAAAAGTGAGACGAGAATCGAGCATCTCTGTCAGATATAATGTTCAAAGGAACACCATGTCGGGATACATCTCATCCACATATATTTTAGCAAGTTTGTCAGCAGATAGATCCTCACGGATCGGCAAGAAATGTGCTGACTTTGTAAGACGATCAACGATTACCCAAATGGCATCATGACCTCTATTAGTTCGTGGTAGTTTGGTAATGAGATCCATAGCAATGTTTTCCCATTTCCAAACCGGTATCTCTGGTCAATAATCCAGAGGGATGTTGATGTTCAGCCTTAACCTTTAGACAAGTAAGGCATTTGGACACGTATAAGGCAATGTCTTTCTTCATACCTGGCCACCAATACTGGGTTCAAAGATCCTTATACATTTTGTCTGCACCAGGATGAATCGAATAACGAGACTTGTGAGCTTCATCTATTAACAAGGTACGGAGATTGTCTTGACTTGGGACCCACAAACGGTCCAAGAAATAATATAATCCATTGTCTTTCAGTTCAAGATCATGCTTAATATGATATGGTAATTCCTTACCCATCAAGTCTTGTGTAACACAAGTATGTTGAGCCTGAGAAATGCGGGTTTGAATATCAGATCGAACCTGAACACAATGAAGCTTGATACGTTCCTTACGACTCAATGCGTCAGCCACGACATTCGCCTTACCAGGATGGTAGCGAATTTCGCAATCGTAGTTGTTTATAAGTTCAACCCAACGTCGTTGCCTCATGTTTAGTTCTTTCTGATTGAAAATGTGCTGGAGACTTTTGTGGTCAGTAAACACTACACACTTTGTACCGTACAGGTAGTGTCTCCAGATTTTGAGGGCAAAAACTACTGCACCTAACTCAAGATCATGAGTCGTGTAGTTTTTCTCGTGTACCTTTAATTGTCTTGATGCGTAGGCTATGACTTTGTTTCTTTGCATGAGAACACAGCCAAGGCCTAAATTTGATGCATCATAATATACAACAAAATCGTCGTTGCCCTTAGGTAAAGATAAGATAGGTGCATCACAGAGTTTTTGTTTCAAGGTTTGAAAAGGTTCTTCCTGTTTGGATCCCCACTTGAAGAAACACTAACTAAATGGTCGGAACCGAGATAGTTAGGGGGTTTGAATCCGCATAAAAGGTTAGTTCTCTCTCGGTAGATTCAGTTGTAATGGAATTCCTTCTCCGGTGATTCTGCAAAAAAGAACACCGTTAGCCTCGTCAAGGGGAGAAGAGGGTTCTCTCCTTGACCCGACTCCGGCGTGAGAATAAGTATTTGTATCGGAGAAGATCAGTATTTGAGGAGTGAGAGTAATCTGAGTTTATACCTGAACAGTTCTCTTATTTATAACCGGGAGTTTGGGAGGGAAAACCTGTTATTGAAAAGATAACGGAAAATGCTTAACGCCGTAGCGGTTATTTTTCTTCCGTTTGAGTTCTTTGATCTGACGTCAATTAGCCTCGATCCGATGTGAATGCACACGGATCGTGGTTTGATCTGTGGCTGGGGAATCGCCACGTGGAAAGTGATTAATTGGAGATTACTCTCCAATTGCATGCCTTCGTTATGATTCCAGGGTTGTCTGTGATGATGACACGTGTCCAGGCGGTTATAACCGTCTGGGTGGTGCATGATTGTATTCTTTCTAGAAGATTACTGCTGCAATCCAGTGTGATACCTTACTGTGTGGACACAGACAAATAAACCCCAAGCCTGGGTAAAATAATATCTAAGTCTGGACGTTGTAGCGGAAGTATTGGACAAAGGCTTTTTGATCCTTTGTTGAATGGGAGAAGGCGCAAGGATTTATGTTATCCTTTGGGCGCGCGACTGTAAGTTACTGATTTCTTTGTTCCTTTAG
The DNA here is from genome assembly GCA_030545235.1 of Helianthus tuberosus. Taxonomy (NCBI): domain Eukaryota; kingdom Viridiplantae; phylum Streptophyta; class Magnoliopsida; order Asterales; family Asteraceae; genus Helianthus; species Helianthus tuberosus. The sequence goes on along the minus strand of CM060411.1, from coordinate 146,890,304 downwards.
TAGGACCAGTGCGCGGCCGCACAAGGTCAAAAGGCTAGAAAGGTTAGTTTGTGGTATGGTCCAAATCCTTTTTATGAGGTTTTTGGGACCTTACCCCTTCAAGTCCCCCCAGTCTAGTGTTGTACTTATGCAAGTAAGTGGAGCACTGGACTTATGAGAGGAAAATGTTTTTGGGCGTGTCAACATAAGAAAGCTTCTATGAGAAGATTTATCCTGTTTGGAAAAAGGAAAAAATCTTTGTAATCATGCTCTGACACGTGATGGCGTCAACTGGCAGTCAGAGTAGGTATTTTTCTCTTTGTCTTGAAACTCGTAGTGGCGCTTGTCAGACCTCATTAATGAGGATATGACCCTGGTTCCTGTAGCGCCGTATTGTGATATAATTCTGATAACTAATGATGAGTAGGGTTCCCGTTTTCCGAGGTTGAGTTTATATATATATATGTATTGGGATTCCTTTTATCATTAATTTGGAGAAGATGAAGGGAAAAAGTACCGTTCGTTCCCGGCGTCTTGCAGATATCTTAAGGGTCCGTGATGCTGTTGAAGCCTTACTCCTTCTTGCTAATTCTTCGCCGTTGATGTTTACCGAGGAAGAAAATGCTGTTGTTGTTGGCCCTTCCCTGATTGCCGGTGCTGGTGATAAAATCTTCCGGCCAGATAGGGTTGCTGATGCTAGTGGTGGTGTGTTGGATGCCGATGGACTGATGGCTCGATTTCCGACTCTCCGTCCGAGTACTTGTGAGTTGGTGTATTACCGTCGTCGGAAAAAACCTTTGGTGAACATAGGTGAAGATGAACCTATGGTTGGTTAGGTTTGGGAGTTGTTTTATCCCGTCTTTTGATTGTATATGTAAGTCTGTTAGTATAAACTCATCTTTTGAGGATCACGGGTGTGATCGGTGTTTAATGTTTGTTTGTTTGATCATCTTGCTATCTTGTAGAAGCAAGGTTTTTTGTTTGAATACTTTAGTTTCTGGAACTAAAATTGTCATGAGCTTGTTCCTGAAGTGTTTTGTTACACTTGGTGATACATCGACAATGTATTTACTTCATACGTGTTTGAATTACAATATGTTGCATGTTTTTAATTGCTTTTTGGATAGGTAAGGCGAATGAGAGATGGTATTGTGCTCATGTTTGAATGTTTGTCTAAAAAGGCGTAGTAGCTTGCCTTGTTTTTAGACTGTTCATGAGGTATACAATGTTTGACCATATTGTTTTCGCGCGAATCCCAAAAAATTACATGCAATTTGTAATAAACAGTAATATAAGTAGGAATGATGTTTGTATTGATAAGAGCGCAAGGCTTTGTAATACAAAACATAATAAAGAAAGACATTGCCTGTATATTCTTTCCGCTTTTGAAACCTTAGTTCATATGTAACACCTGCGCAACTGTTGTGCGTTCCAGGTGCGGGGGACTAGGGTCCCATCGATCCTTTTTAGGGTGTATGCCCCCTTGCCTAGGACCTCGTTAATGACGTATGGTCCCTCCCATCTTGGCGCTAATTTGCCCGGCTTTTCAGCGTTTGACGCTTCGTTATCGCGCAAGACGAAATCACCAGGGACAAAGGTGCAAACGCGGACGCGCGCATTGTAATATTTTTCAAGCTTAGATTTGTACCTTGCTTCTGTTATGGCGGCGTTCTCGCGCCTTTCTTCAAGAAGGTCCAAATCCATTCTTCTTTCTTGTTCGTTATTCTGTTTTTCCATGGCTATCATGCGCGGTGACGGTAAACCTATTTCAGCTGGAATGACGGCCTCAGACCCATAGACTAGACTGAACGGAGTTTCGCCGGTGCTAGTCTTTGGCATTGTTCGATGCGCCCAGAGGATGCTGGGAAGTTCATCGACCCACCCTCTGCGCGCTGTTCCGAGTCGCGCTTTTATGCCGTCAATGATCTGTTTGTTTATACTTTCTACCTGTCCGTTCGCTTGAGGATGCGCAACGGACGCAAAGCTATGCTCGATCTTCATTTCTTTGAACCATTTTTGGAGATCTTCTGCTGCAAAATTTGTACCGTTGTCGGAAATAATGCGCAATGGTAATCCAAATCTGCAAATAATATGTTCCCATATAAATTTGCGGATTACCATTGCTGTTGTTGAGGCCAGAGCTTTAGCTTCCACCCATTTTGTGAAATAATCTACCGCGACGATGATGAACTTTACTGCGCCTGGCGCGTCAGGGAATGGCCCGACAAGATCGATGCCCCATTGTTGGAAAGGCCAGGCGGAAGTAACGGGAATTAGCGGATTTTTGGGTCGGAGTGTTTTTGGTGCGTGGCGCTGACATGCCTCGCATCTTCTTAATAAATCGACTGCGTCCATATGCATTCCTGGCCAATAGTACCCAGCGCTCATTATTTTCGCTACGACCATGCGCGGTCCCGCGTGTATTCCGCATAATCCTTCGTGGATTTCTCTGACAAGATACTGGGCGTCTGTTTTATCGACACAGCGTAGTAATGGGCCCATGAATGATTTCCGGTAGAGGACGCCATCTGTCATTTCATAATTTACTGCCTTGTGTTGTATTTTTCGAGCCTCTGCCTTTCCTTCCGGTAGTTTTCCGTGCTGGAGGTATAAGATAATTGGAGACATCCAGGATGGATCTCCTATTTCTATAACGCTTACTTGCTTGAGATGAATGGAAGGATTGGATAATACCTCTATGCGTACCTCCTTTGCTAGATGCTTAAAGCTGGTAGCGGCTAACTTGCTTAGCGCGTCAGCATGCTTGTTCTCGCTTCTGTTTATGTGATTAACTTTGAATGTTTGAAATTGGCTGATTAACATCCGCGCTTGTTCAAGGTACAACGCCATAGCTTCTTTTGCATCGTAATTGCCATTAACTTGCTCAGCTACCAGTTTTGAATCAACATTAGCTTCAAGATTTCTTGCCCCCATTTTTAACGCTAAGCGAAGACCTGCCAAGAAGGCTTCATATTCGGCTTCGTTATTCGTACTTTTGAAAGCTAAGCGTATAGCATACGTGAGCTCGTGGTTGTCTGGGCTGATTAATCGGAGACCTGCTCCTGCTCCATCGTCATTGGAAGCACCATCTGTGTGTAAGGTCCAGACTCTGTCGTCAAAAACAGGTGTTGGGTTCTGGATTGCCTCGCATTCTTGTACTTTATCAATAGGAACTTCAGTGGCAAAGTCTGCTAGAACTTGCCCTTTGATTGCGGGTCTTGGCTTGTAAAAAATGTTGTAGCCTCCCAGTTCAATTGCCCATTTGGCCAGTCGTCCCGCCACGTCGGGTTTGGATAAGATCTGGCCTAAATGGTAATTGGTAAGAACTGTGATGACGTGACCCGAGAAATACCTGCGTAAGCGTCGGGATGCATGTACTAGTGCTAAGACTAGCTTTTCTATCATTGAGTACCGAGTTTCTGGGCCGGTGAGCATTTTGCTGATGTAATAGATTGGAGTTTGGATGTTCTCGCGTTCTACCATCAATACAGCACCAACTGCTACTTGCGCGGCAGATAGATACAAAATCAGTGGCTCTTTTTCTTTTGGTGCTGTCAGTGTTGGCAGCTGAATTAAACATTCTTTCATTTGTTTGAATGCGGTTTCCGCTTCAGAAGTCCACTGAAAGTCAGTTTTCTTTGCGCAGTTTCGTAGCGTACTGATGAATGGATAAGACTTCGCTGCGTGATTAGCCAAAAATCTGTTCAAAGCCGCTAGGCGTCCGGCGAGCCTTTGCATTTCTTTAACTGTTGCGGGTGACGGCATTAGCTGAATAGCCTGCACCTTTTCTGGATTTACTTTAAAACCATCTTTTGTGACGATGAATCCCAAAAATTTTCCTTCTTCCATGCCGAAGTAGCATTTAGTTGGGTTGAGTTTTAGGTTCACGCTGCGCAAGGAGTCGAATGTGCGCTGAATATTGTCAAGCATTATGCTTTCCTCATGGCTCATGATGACGAGGTCATCCATATATACCTCGACAGTCTTGCCAATATCATCTTTGAAAATTGTGTCCATTAGGCGTTGATAAGTTGCGCCTGCGTTGCGCAGGCCGAACGGCATTTTGGTATAACAGAAAATGCCTTTATCTGTGCGGAACGCCGTTTTGTCTTCGTCTTCTTCTTTCATCTGGACCTGATGATAACCCTTGTAACAGTCAAGAAAACATTTCCATCTGTATGATGCTAGAGAGTCGACTTTCTTGTCTATCTCTGGAAGCGCGTAGCAATCTTTTGGGCATGCTTTATTCAGGTCTTTGAAGTCGACGCACATTCTCCACCCGCCGCTATGTTTTTGTACCATCACTGGGTTGGCTACCCATGTATGGTATTTTACTTCGCGCAAGATTCCCGCCTTAAGTAGCTCTGCTACTTGCTCATCCATTGCTTTTGCTTTTTCTTCACTGAAGCTGCGCCTCCCCTGAGCAACAGGTTCTACTGATGGTTTGATGTTTAGGCAATGTTGCGCGATGTCGCGTGGAACTCCAGTCATGTCTGCTGGGCACCAAGCAAATATATCCTTGTTGTTTGACAACAATTTTTTCAGTTGTGCGCGTGTTGCTGGTGAAATGGCTGGTCCTAGCAGAATGGTCTGCTCTGGGTACTCGTTGTTTAGAACCCATTTCTCTGGTTCGTTTGGTGCCGAAGGTTTGACTACCTTTGCTGGTGGTTCGTCGTCTACGCACATGACTTCTTTGCTTGAATAGAGTATTGCAACTCCAGTCTCTGTCGGAAATCCACAAGCAGCATGTGGAATGGAAGTGATCATGCTAAATTCCCTTTGTGACCTCCTCCCGAGCAAAACATCATGACGTGATGTTGCCGGCATGACCATGAAATTGACTGTAACTGTTCGTGAATGCTCGCCATCAGATAAGGTTACCGGGAAAACAATTTGCCCTAATGGGAATACAGCTTCATTACAGAATCCGGTGAGGGGAAAATCGACCGGCTCTAGACGCGCTTTATCTTCTGGATCGAGTTGTTTAAAGCACTGTTCGTATATGATGTCCATCGAGCTTCCTGGATCTATGAACATATAGTCGGTTCGGTAATGACCGAAAATACCAGTGATAATCACTGGTCGTTCTTCCTGAGGGCCCCCAGGAACAACAGGGAACACGACTTGCTGTTCTCTCCAATGTTGATCATAGTTTCGTTTATTTGGTCTTCGCGACGGTCCTCCTTGAACCATGTGAATTTGTTTCTGATAACTGCTACATCGGCTGGATTGGATATCCCCCCTACGTGGTGTTGGTGGGTCCAATTTTATGGTACTAATTTCTTTTCCAGATCTGATGTTTGGGGAATCAGATCTGGCTATTTGAATAACAATTGTCTCTAAAGTAATTTGGCATCTGTTAAACCAACGTTCCGAGGATTCGTTTAATTGTAAATTGTTTCCGACGTTTGGTCGAGGACCAAGTTGCCGGTGAGATGACGAATTTTCTGCCATGTGCAAAAACAGAAAATGGAATGAACTGAATCGAAACGAGGTAGAAACTAGAAAAACTGAGAAAACGGTGGGCGCCAATGAAGAAACACTAACTAAATGGTCGGAACCGAGATAGTTAGGGGGTTTGAATCCGCATAAAAGGTTATAACCGTCTGGGTGGTGCATGATTGTATTCTTTCTAGAAGATTACTGCTGCAATCCAGTGTGATACCTTACTGTGTGGACACAGACAAATAAACCCCAAGCCTGGGTAAAATAATATCTAAGTCTGGACGTTGTAGCGGAAGTATTGGACAAAGGCTTTTTGATCCTTTGTTGAATGGGAGAAGGCGCAAGGATTTATGTTATCCTTTGGGCGCGCGACTGTAAGTTACTGATTTCTTTGTTCCTTTAGTAGGACCAGTGCGCGGCCGCACAAGGTCAAAAGGCTAGAAAGGTTAGTTTGTGGTATGGTCTAAATCCTTTTTATGAGGTTTTTGGGACCTTACCCCTTCACCACTCAAAAGGTTTATTCTTCTGAGTTAATGCAGTGAGAGGAACCGCAGTCTTAGAGAAGTTTTCAATAAAATGGCGGTAATAGCACGCGAGACCAAGAAATGAACGAACCTCGCTAGGAGTAGCAGGTGTATCCCAATCCTTAAGCGCACTGATTTTGGTGGGATCTACATGTATACCTTGTTCGTTAATGATGTGTCCCAAAAATTGAACTTCTTTAAGACAAAACTCGCACTTGGAGAATTTAGCGAAAACGTGTTCTTTCTTCAGGAGTTCCATTGTAAGACAGAGATGTTGTTCATGGTCAGCTCGTGTCTTAGAATAGATCAAAATGTCATTAATGAAAACAATGATGAACTTGTGAAAATAAGGCTTACAGACCCTATTCATCAAGTCCATGAAAACAGCAGGAGTATTAGTCTAACCAAAGGGCATAACAGTAAACTCATAATGACCATATCGTGTGCGAAAAGCTATCTTGGGAATATCTTCTTCAAGCACTCGAAGTTGATGATACCCAGAACATAGATCAATCTTTGAAAAGCAAGTAGCACCCTGTAACTGATCAAAGAGATAATCAATGCGAGGTAGGGGATATCGATTCTTGATGGTGAGCTTGTTGAGCTCACGATAATCGATACACATCCTGAAAGATCCATCTTTCTTTTTCACAAATAGGACGGGAGCACCCCAAGGTGAAAAGCTTGGACGGATGAATCCTTTGTCAGAAAGCTTCTGAAGCTGTTTAGATAACTCTTGCATCTCAGACGGTGCAAGACGATAAGGTGATTTAGCAGCAGGATTAGCACCAGGTACAAGATCGATACAAAACTCAACTTGACGTGCTGGGCGTAAACCAAGTAATTCTTCAGGAAATACCTCAGGATAATCCCGAACAACATGGATATCTTGAATAGTCTTACCTTTGCCTTTCTCCTCTACGACATGTGCCAAGAAGGCCACATAATTCTTTCGTAGGTATTTTTAGGCTTGGGTATAAGACATGAGTTTAAGACTACTAACGGGTTTCTCCCCACGAACTTCTAAGATCTCACCAGACGAAAGCGGTATTCGGACAATCTTCTCAAAACAAACCACCTCAGTGTGGTATTTGGGTAACCAATCCATTCCTACTATTACATCGAAGCTCCCAAGTTGCATCGGCGTGAGGTCAATAGGAAAAAGATGGTTATTAAGGTTCAACTGGCAATTTCGAAGGACGGAATCGAGTACAACGGGTTCGCCACTAGCTACTTCTACTGTCAAGGGCTTTCCTAGTTTTGTTCTAGTCATGGAAAGAAAAGGCTCAAAAGCTAAGGATACAAAACTCTTATCGGCACCCGAATAAAAAAGAACAGAAGCAGGTTGGTTGTTAACAAAGAACGTACCGTTCACCACTTCGTTACCTGCATGCACCTCATTTGCATTCATATAGAAGACTCGACCACGAGCATGTGCCTAATTTTCCTTTGACAACTTCGGGCAATTGTTCCTGTAGTGGGTCAGATCCCCATAATTGTAACATGAAGCAGGTGGGGAGTGAGGTCGTGCAGGCTGCTGTGCAGGGTTTTATGCTGCCTGATTTTGATTAGGAGCAAAGTGACAGGTGTTGGCAAGATGACCGATTTCCCATAGTTAGTGGAAATGTGGCACTGTACATGTGGTTGGTGATGGCTGTTACATTTATTGCACAGAGGTGCATTGCCAGCATACTGCCTCTTGGCAGCAGGTTGTGCAGGCTGATTAGGAGCTGCCTGATTAGTCTATGCTGTAACGGCAAAATTATTGGAAGCCTTACGCTTCCTTGATTTCTTTGAGGACTCAGCCTTCTTACCCTTTTGCTCTTTGGTCTTATCAGACTTTTTCTATTTCTTGTCACCCTTTCTGTGGAGTTTACCCTTCTTAACTTGAGAGTTGGTTAGGGTTGTAGCTAGATCAATGGCCTGTCGGACCGTAGTAGGATTGCTGCCAGTGATGATATCCTGAACAGGATCTGGCAACCCGTCTATGTATTTCTCAATCGCCTTGTCCAAAGGCGTGACCATTGTCGGACAGGGCAAGCTTAACTCCTCATATCTGTCAGTGTAAGCATGGTGTTCACCACTGTCTTGCTTTAGATCATGGAACTCATCCTCTAGTGCCCTCTGCTCGTGACGAGGGCAGAACTCTTTCATCATAAGAGCTCTAAGTTCCTCCCAAGTTTGACCCAAAGCAACATCAGCCCCTCGATCTCTCATTAACCCATTCCACCACGTGAGAGCCCTCTTTTGGAATACGCTAGAAGCAAACTCGACCTTACGATTGTTAGGACACTGAACATGGCGAAAGGTACTCTCAAGACTCTCAAACCACTGTAGGAGCCCAGTTGCTCCTTCAGAACCACTAAACTTGAGCGGTTTAGCCGAATTAAACTGTTTAAAGTTGCACGGAGTAGGTGCATTATTGTTATTGTTGTTGGCTTGGTTGATTTGAGTAATGAGATTTGGTAGTACAGCAGCCATCTGCTGTGCTATAATAGTTGCCAGTTTGGCATCGGGTTGTTGAACGTTTCGTCGAGGAGGCATTCTAAAAGAGGAAACATGAGAGAAAACGAGTGAGATGATATGATGAAAATTGAGATGTCATAAATATCGACAAAAAGTAAGGATGGTGGTCATTTGTTCGTTACCACAAAACAAACAAACGACACACAGTGACTAATCAAAGTAAATGGGTCGTAATAATGTATCGCGAAGATATGCTTTAGCCTATAAGTGGACACTCATGCCAAGAGTTCCCAGGTAAGAGTGACTGGTCCGATACTGCGGATTTGTACGAACACTCAAGCCTTAGACAGAAAACTCAGGGTACAGGCATCCACCCTTCCAGATTGCACGTGTTCACATTATTCAACCCAAACTTTGATGAGATTTTGAAAATTTGGAAGGCATTAAGCCAAAAATGAATCATCCAAGGGTGGGTGATTATTTTCTAAATCGTTTTGAAAATTTGTGTTCTTGTTTTGGTAATCACCTAAGGATATGTGATGTTTAGTGTTTTAAGATCTAAACACAAGATAACTTGTGTTAGGGTCCTAGAAAGGTTATAGTATAGGTCAAAGCATTACTAATAACCAAATTCCCTATAACCATGAGCTTTGATACCAACTCTTCTGTCACACCCCGACCGCGTAAAACAACAAACCGCGGCGGAAACGTCGGGGAGTGGAGCGACAAAATTATTGTTTCACAACCATGGTATTTAAAGATTTGGTTTTATTAATTAAAGTGTTTACATTGTCATTGAAAATAATGGAAACATAACACGAATTAAACTGTCTTTCATAGTTTTAAGTCACTAAGGCCCGAGTCCGCCTAAGTGTAACACAATCATCATCAAACATTAGCTCCTGAAACACATGCGAAAATAGGTACGTCAGCACAAAAATGCCTGTGAGATACATATGTTTTGTTTGATGAAGGATACATGACTTGTAGTTAAAAGAAATGTTTAACAAAAACAATCATGAACCTTTAAAAGTGTTTTCTTTTATAAAATCATATGAAAATCGATATGAAAATCAGACGATATAAAAGAATAATGCATGGTTAAATGAATAACCAAGTGAAAAAGAGTTTGTATAAAGTATGTCATTTGTAAAACAATGTCTTGTGAAAATATGTTATTTGTATAAAATGTATCATGTCCTTGTCGAAGTGGTTTAGATAACACTACGATATGTAATATCATAAAAGCACTTATATGTAGGAAGTACCAGCGGCATATCCACCATGCTTTTATCATATTACACACGCCTCGTTATTTAAATCACTTATCAATAACCACCAAAAATGCTATGAGTAAACCAATGTCAAAATGTTATGTGTAAATAATGTCCAATGTCAAGTGTAAACCATGTCTTGTATAATCAAATGTCTATTATGACAAGTAAAAAGTATTTACTCAAACCATATGTATAATGCACAAAACAATGTCTTTGAATAAACCTATGTTTAAATCAAAAGTTATGTTTTGCAAAAACCCATGCTTTATCGTTACAAACATTTATGTGGATATGTTCATCGCATACATTCAAACCTTGAGACTGTCGGATAAACCCTTAACAAGTTAAAGGTTTATCAATAATGTTTTCGGATTTTGTCATTCCCTACTTCCAAACAAACCTAGGAAGTCGGGGACGGGATTTGTGAAGTCCTATGGTACTATTACATACTACCGAGCGGCATGATCAATGTTAATGAATGTATGATTGTCCCGTTAAACATACCAAATGTCATAACCTATGTAAGCTTGCTATGTAAAAACCATGTACTAAGTATGCTAAGTAAACATACGAAGTAGAAATGTTCATGAAATCAATGTGCCCATATGCTGAGTAAACATATGCAGCAGAAATGTAATGTAAAACAATGTGCCCATATGCTGAGGAAACATATGCAGCAAAAATGTTTATGAAATCAATGTGCTAGCATGCTCATTCAACATACATAGCAAATCATTCCAAGACTATATATGTACTAGGTGAACATAGCAAGCATATGTCATAAAAGCATGAAAAGCATGAAAGTAACAATGTAAGCACATGTGTATCACCCCAAAATATTTGAAAGCGGTAAAAGAGGGGACTATGTTTTCACTTGGGATTGCTTAATAGTCTTGGAAATAACACCAAATAAAGCTTGAGAAATCACGGAATCAAACGGCACCTAATATAGGTAACTATGTTAATAATCGGATCCTAAACCGGGGATATGATAGAATGAAGTTCTATAAACCAAATGAGTATTGGAACTCATATGGTATGATTTAATAGACCTAACATTCTGATTAGAATATTATCCTAAGTGCTTTTGACCCGTTTCGACCCGTTAAGGTAGTTTAAGCTACTTTAACGTGTTGTTTGCGTAAATCTAAGGTCAGATGGTTATTTATGTCATCTGTTAAGTCTTACATGCCCAAACATATTTAAAAATGTTATTAAATCAGTTTAGATGTCAAAAGTTTGATTATATATGTCAAAAATGAATTTATGCTCGAAAAGGGCATTTTGGTCATTTTTAATGGGCATAATAACGACTTAACGAATAACTAAGCAAACAAGGTGACCATAAGGTATAACCTCAGTAGGTTATTCCCTATAAAACTATGGTCACAAAATATTTTTGGTCGGATCCTAATGATCGACCAAACGGGTGGGTCGGGTTCGAAAGTCTAAGCGGTTGTCGAGACCTCTTGACTTACGACCCTAAACAAGCACTAAACTAGTAGTGACGAGTTAAACATGTTAAAACATATTTAACTAAGTTAGAAAACTGATTTGGTATCAAAACAAAGTTTTTTGATACCCGAAAATAGTTCCGTCGTAAAATGCACGTGAATGCGCACTTTGACCGAAACTTTGACTCGTCACTACGACTAGTCAACGTGGTAATCAGTAGGTATAATCGCTAAGGATTATAACCATCGTGATTATGATCACGTTGCAAAGTTCAATTGAACTTTGATTTGACCAATTCATGGTCAAAACCGAAAGTCAAATGGTAGTCAAACTGTTTGACTTTCAGCTTTTTAATTGCTGAAAATAATAACTAGCCATGAAAGAACACTTACAAAATGTTCAAAGGCTGGAAAAAGCACTAGAAACTCAGGTAGGTGGCCTCCAATAGATGGTAGCCTCCACTTAGAGTTTTAGAGAGAAGAAATATGGGAATGAGCAATGAGTGAATGAGAATTCAAGGCTATTTATACTTGTTGGAAGTTTGTAGGATCATGACAAGTGTATGTGTGGTCTCCAAGGAACGCTCTTGACCCTACAATTGTGTGGATGTGGTTTAAAGCCTTGGAGAGGTGTTAACTTGATCACCAAACAAAGGAAACTAGCAAGGAAACAAGGTAGAAACCAGCTGCAGCTGAAAAACAGTTGTTCTGTCAACACAGGGGTGTCGCGTGGCGTGACAGCAGACCCCCTAGTCGTCGCGCAGCGCGAGGGTAGCTACAGAAGTTTCAGAATTTACAAGATCAGTCCCTGCACACACATAAGTGTATTTTTGATGTATTTAACCTCCGTTAAGCCATTTTCAAGGCTCTACAAGGGCGTTAAAGTATAGGGGACTTGAAATATGCTTGGAAATATCACAGATGTCAGTTTGTTTGGTCGTACGGTCGCGTTATTTGGATAATTACGACGAAACTCGAACGGACGCGAAATCGATCCAAATTAAGCGACGAATGGTATTTTTGCATTCCCATCACTAAAATATAATATTTTAGTGATTACAAAAATTTTTGGATGTCCGGATGTGGTCAGAACTTAAGATATGCGCGTAAATGCAAACTTACGCAGTTTTTGACGCTTTTAGTCCATGTGATCAAATAAGCGCGTTTTCATACACCGAACCCCTCAAAGCTTCTTTCTAAGCTATGTTAAGGTTATTTATGGTATGTTTAGCTTATGATCATGTTCCGGAATGTACGTTGCCGTACGAATCGGCATACTTTTACAGTTTAACGCAAATAATCCCTGTGACCGAATAAACTTGTTTTTGCCATACCAAACCCTTCAAAACTTATTTCGAAGTTATGTAAAGTTTATTTAAGGTATGTTAAGCTTTTGTCACTATTTCGGAGTGTTTGTCGCGTTAAACTGATTACGTTTACGCATCTGTTTGCGTATAACTTTCCAAAAAGCGATTTAGAGTTTAAAATCAAACAAAATCAAAATGTGCAAAATGTCAAACTTAAAAAACAAATATTGGGATCAAATCACATTGTTTTATTGATATTTGAATTGTTCAGAGTTATACAATGATTACACAAGCACAGATGTCACAGCGGTTTTCCCCGAAAATGAAACCCCAAGTGCCTTTTTTTCGAAATCAAACTGTTTACCCCTTCAATTTCATCTTTTTCGGTTAAAAAACAAGGGTTTGAGGTTTTGTTCGTAATTGGGCAAATCCACAAACAACTTCAAGTGATTTACTTCCTATAACATGCAACTATACTAATGCTAACATATCTAAGCAAAAATTTGAGGTTTGGTTCGTTTCAAGTTCAAGAACTCTAGATTTTCCCCCAAATTTTTGATGTTAAACTACATGCAAATCGTTAAACTAACTATAAAAGATGATAGAATCATACCTTTTTGACGTCCGATTGAGAAAAGACGTAAAAATCTGCAGAGATTTGCGGTGGAACCAGAGAGTTTTGGGGGGAAACGGGTCGTGGTGAAGTGAAAATGAGAAGAAAAAGGGGTTTTATGCCCGACAGTAGCCGGCCACGGCCCCGTGTCCAGTGGGCACGACCCCATGGGCGGGTAAAAACTGATTTTTTTTAAGTGCACGTGTGAGTGACCTGTTTCCCGGAACTTGGTTTTTAGAAATCTTACCGATTTTAGAAGCTTTCCCGACGTCCATTACCTACAAGATATGATGTTGGTGCACAAACCTTCGTTCACTCCTAGGCCGCTTGTAGTGAGATCTCTTCCTCTTCATCCTCAATGAATCCTTGATAAAGCTTTAGCCGTTGTCCATTGACTTTGAATGGAATTCCATTCCGAGATTTAATTTCAATTGCACCGTGTGGAAAAATATGGGTGATAGAAAAAGGTCCCAACCACCTAGACGTTAATTTACTGAGAAATAATCAAATTCGTGAATTAAACAATAGAACTTGATCTCCTACCCGAAATTCATTAGGTTTAATGTGTTTATCATGCAAAATTTTCATTCTTTCCTTATAAATTTCAGAGTTAGAGTATGCATGATTCCTTAATTCGTCTAATTCATTTAATTGACAAAATTGATTTTTACCGGCAGTTTCTATGTCTAAGTTTACGTTTTTTATTGCCCAGTAGGCTTTGTGTGATATTTCTACTGGCAAATGACAACTTTTTCCATAGACAAACTTATATGGGGTGGTACCTATGGTTGTTTTATAGGCAGTGCGAAAAGCCCATAAAGCGTCGTCTAATTTATCGGCCCATTCCTTTTTATTTAACCATACGGTTTTTTCAAGTATTCTCCTTAAACCACTACGAGTCACTTTGGCTTGTCCATTTGTTTGAGGGTGATATGCGGTTGAGATCCGGTGATAGACCACATTTCTTGTTAAAAAATTTTCAAGTTGATGGTTACAAAAATGGGTACCCCTATCACTTATTAACACTTTTGGAGTTCCAAATCGAGAAAATAATCGTTTCAGGAATCTTATCACAACTCTTCCATCATTTGTTGGAAGAGCTTCGGCTTCGGCCCATTTTGACAAGTAATCCACTGCCACAAGTATATATTTGTTTCCTTTTGACGGTGGGAAAGGTCCCATAAAGTCGAGTCCCCACACATCAAAATTTTCACAAACAAGAATGCCATTTTGTGGCATTTCGTTTTTAGAAGAAATATTACCTGATCGTTGGCATGCATCACATATCTTAATAAGACTTTGGGCGTCTTTGTAAATGGTTGGCCAATAGAATCCTGAATCAAATACCTTTCGTGCGGTACTAGCGGCACCATGATGTCCTCCATATGGACCTTCATGACAATGGCGGAGAATATTTCTTGCTTCACCACCATGTACGTATCGTCGGATAAGTTGGTCGGCACACATTTTGAAAAGATAAGGATCTTCCCAAAAATAATACTTTACATCAGCAAAGAACTTTTTTCTTTGATGATGCGAACATCCTTTTGCGACTATTCCACTAGCTAGGTCATTGGCGTAGTCAGCGTACCATAGCTCTTCTCGGTATTCCACCATTTCTAAGGACTCCGTTGGGAATTTTTCATTGATGAGCTCGTCCCTAGTTGCCTCCAAAGCTGGATCTTCCAAGCGGGGATAGATGATCTGCAGCGGTGTTTTTTGCTCCTCTTTTGTCTTTTATTTCAATGTCATTCTTGGAGGAGTAGAATCCATCTGATTAAACGTGGTTTGGCATACTGTTTCTTAAAGAGATAACGAATGGCTACATGGTCTGTATAAACTATCGTTTTAGAAAGAACAAGATAAGAACAAAATTTATCAAAAGCAAATACTACAGCTAGTAATTCTTTTTCAGTTGTTGTGTAATTTTCTTGTGCATCGTTAAGTGTTTTACTAGCGTAGTATATTGGGTGAAAATGCTTATCTTTTCTTTGTCCCAAGACAACTCCAACTGCAAAGTCACTTGCATCGCACATGATTTCGAAAGATAATTTCCAATCAGGGATTCTTCGGTGCCATGAAATCAACTCCTTTTTGGTAGCATTGGTTAATAGACAAGTGTATTTTTCATGATTTTCAGGAGCACTTATGTAACGATACTGATACCAATACCAAAAGATTAACATGGACCATTGTGACACCCTAGGAAAATCACACATCGGTCGTGGTCAGGAGAGATCCCTGGTTCATAAATAATCCAATGCCTCTTAAATCAGCAACGCGTTTTGGGCTTAGTTGGTTGTGGAGCACATGAAAATTCCGCAGTTAAGCGTGCCCGGGTGGGAGTAGTACTAGGATGGGTGACCTCCTGGGAAGTCTCCACCAGGGCAACCAAAAACAAATCTGTGAGTTCCTGGATGGGCAACCCATCGGGGGCAAAGTGGACAATATTGGCGGTGCGAGGGGCCAGATGTTGCATCTTATATAGAGTTTATACAAATTTCTCTGTCTTTCGGGTCGAATAAGCAATAGAATCGATAAGTTCCAACACATCGTTAACACCCAATAGAATAGAATCGATAAGTTTTAACACGTTGATAACACGCAATAAAATCAAGCTCCAGGATCTCATACCACTTGTAGGCTCATTATCAGACTGGATCTATGAATTCTATGTGTTTTTAATATAAACGTTTATGTGGAATCTAAAGAAACATGCTCAACAAACAAACAAGGTAAGTAAAGATTTACAATTGCATTTCACTTCTCAAAAACTTGACAAAATCATATACACGTTTTGGGTCTAAGATTAGACACCGAATGTACAACTCCCTAAATTATATATAGAAACGGGTAGTCTAGATAATGAGTTCAATCGTTCCAACCCATTCCATGACATTCCCCCATGAAAGGGATTCCATTTGCTAACAACCAAAGTGGGCGTACCATATGTAACAATTATTGTAAAACAACTACATTCTAAACAAAATTCAACTTGTTAACACCTACAACTTAACAACTACGCGGCTATAGACATTTTCCATCTACGTATATAGGCAATTTCCATTCGCTAGAAGCTTTTTCTAGCGAATGGCCACATTTGTTGTTCCCATTCACTAGAAATTCCTAGCGAAAGGGGCTTTTGTAAATTGTGCAACATATGTAACAAAACTCCAAAACAAACTTTCTAGGCAAATTCTAAACACCATACAATCGACATAACCACTAGGCTATAGACATCTTCAAGAATCAACAAGAACCCCTAAAAACTCATGGACCCTAAGAGTTAAAGGCAAATACTCAATGTACCATTGCGCCAACCCCTTGAAGGTTTTAGTCGTTCAAAGTTTTAAATAAAAAAATATATATTTAATAGGATTCAACAAATTTGTTAGTAAATGATAAAAGATGGACATTAAAATCTAAAACACGTTAGTTTTTTTCTTTTATGAAAAAATGTTAAAATGAAACTCGTATATTTGTTTTCACACATATAAACCAAAACCATCTTAAAGGCGTGTGTTGTATAGTAATGCTATTTGAATAATATGATATACACAGCCTGTCACTTTAGAATCTCCTCTTTCCCGCACCCACAAACCCTACTCCTTATAAGTACAATAAGATCATTAGGTTGATCCAACTCATCCATCTTCTTCTACAGTGTGCAAGAATAAAGCGGTGCATACACTTGCTTTATCGTCCTACGCACCTAGAAAAGCAATTCTGTTTATAGACAAGGTACATAAGTGATTATAAGCACATATTTGTTTGTGTATATCTTCTTAATATGTTTAGAAAAAATCTATTGATCAATGTGGCGCAAGTTCGCTATTTAATTTCTTACCTAATTAAAAGTTTGCTACTTTTGAAAGTTGATGTTTTTCTAGAGATCTAATTGTTCAGCAGAATTGTCCCCTTTTTTGTGTATATGTGTTTGGTTAAGCTTTTAGTTGTTCTGACTAATCCAGAGTTAAATCCTTGATTAAGGCTATAACATTGTCTAAATACTTATATTTGTATTCTTGAATATCTTTTTTGATTTAGGAAGAAAGTAAACACATGTTGCAATTGTGAAATTCTAAGGACGTATCAATTATTATGCCAAAGGTACACACTAGTGAACTAATTTTTTGATTTATGTGCCACATATATAAGCTTTATCAATGTAATTATTAAATATATATATAAATATATATATATATATATATATATGGTTAGGTTCAATAGTGAACAACTCCCTTGATTGTAAACACTAGTGAACTAATACTAGCCCTTGATTATCAATACACAAGTGTATTTTACGGTTTGATGATGTAAATCAATGACCAATATTTGTTTAATCAGTTCATAAATAATTAATGGCCATATATATATATATATATATATATATGGCAAGAATTCGTTAGGAACCACCCTTTATTGCAAGAACCACGAGAAACAATGTGAACACAACCAAAACTACTTAAAAACACAAAAAATCTTTTTTTATTTTTCCTTAAGTTGTTTGGTTTTGCTTTAGGGTTTAGTTTTTGGCATTTAGCTTGGGCAGGGTAGGTGGGAGGTTTAATTTTTTTAGGGGGGGGGGGGGGGGGTTTAGGTCTTTGGGTGGTTTTTTGGGGAGGTATAGTTTTTGTTTTGTTTTGTTTTTTTTTTGGGGGGGGGGGGGGGGGGGGGTTGTTTAGGTTTTTGGGTCGTAGTGGGGTGGGGGTGGGTGTTTAGGTTTTTTTGATGGTGGTGGGGTGAGATTATTTTGTTGTATTCACATTGGTTTCTCATGGTTCTTCTAGCAATAAGGATGGTTCATGCATGAACCTTACCCTATATATACACACATATATGTAAAATGTGAATAAATTAAACTTTCTTTGCAGAAATAAAACGTAGGCATTTATATAAAAACATATCTGTTTTGGTATTTATTTAAATGACTTAACTAGTTTTTATTTATTTTTATTTTGAGTAAACTTCCGTTTTGCTCCCTGTGGTTTGGTCATTTTAACGGTTTTGCTCCAATAGTTTAAAAATAGACATTTTCTTCCATGGTTTTTCTAACTTATCTTCATTTTGCTCCCAGCCTCTAACTCCATTAGGGACTAAACTGGCGACAAACTCGATCAGGAAGCTTAACAGGTTTAGATGATTCCGGCTTTTGCACATCTGCATCCCGAATGACAATGCTAACAGAAGCAACAGCCTTGGCATTTCCAATGCCTGCTGCTTCACGTTCCTCCTGTGTGTGCCACCTTATGTGGCCGTTAAGTGCCTTTTCATGGCACATATCTCTTTTGCACACTCGGCATATCGCGGATTTTGATTTGTTCTTCGAGGGTGATGACATTGGACGTGGTGTGGTGGAAGATGATGTATCCTGCGATTAATAGATAAAACGAATTTTGAAATAAAAAATGATCAGAAGGGTTCAAAACACAAAATCCTCAAAGCACAAATCAAACACATGGATACCAAATGAATCTCTTTTTTTGGTATCCATGTGTTTGATTTGTGCTTTGAGGATTTTGTGTTTTGAACCCTTCTGATCATTTTTTATTTCAAAATTCGTTTTATCTATTAATCGCAGGATACATCATCTTCCACCACACCACGTCCAATGTCATCACCCTCGAAGAACAAATCAAAATCCGCGATATGCCGAGTGTGCTAAAGAGATCTGTGCCATGAAAAGGCACTTAACTGCCACATAAGGTGGCACACACAGGAGGAACGTGAAGCAGCAGTCATTGGAAATGCCAAGGCTGTTGCTTCTGTTAGCATTGTCATTCGGGATGCAGATGTGCGAAAGCAATCATCTAAACATGTTAAGCTCCCTGATCTTAACAAATCGCCCACAAGGGAGGAGGACAAGGATGCTGCTTGAATTTCTTGTGTGCTTGATCATTTTCAGTCTTTAGTCAAAGCTTTGACTTTCTATCCATAATTTTTTTTCTTTTTAAAGTTGTCCATAAAATTATTTATGTTGTAGTGAGGCTGATGAATTATTTTCCTTAATGTCAAATTAAAATTTGTTTTCTTATATGTCCCATTAAAGTTTTATAAGCATTGATAATTATTATAATCTCGTCTGCAAAAAATCATTAAAATAATAAAGGAGAGTTCTCGAACTACAACACAACCTAGTTCAGCATCATCTACATATGTTAGTGATTGTCTGTAGAGAGCGGGACATAAGAAATAAAAAAAAAGAAAAGAATGAAGAGTTGAAGCAGGATTTTAAAATAATATTTGTTAACCATGCGGTGTATAAATTTGTATATAATAAAAAATCACATTTGTATAAAAAGGTAATTACAATAAAGAGAAATCTTTGTAAAAGATATAATATAATAAACTGGTGCCGAACACCGCTGTAAATTGTTAGATTTTATGTAAAGGTGTTTTTCAAAGGGTTTTAAAAGATGTGTTAAATTATTTAATTGGCATCGGGTTTTTGATCTATTAAATAAAAGTGGTTCATAGCAACTTTCGAGTCAAGTATTATCTATAGCAGTGTTTAAGTGTTTTTAGTTCTCCTTATATACCGAATCACTTTAGTTAAATATTTTCACCACTCTAATAAATGTTTTTTTACTAATGACGTGTAATTTTACTTTGTTCGGTCTGGCTTAAACTGACATACGTCCACAACTGCAACTAGCGACTCTATCATGGATTTTTAAAAAAGCTATGTACAGAGATACTAGGTTTTTTAAGGATATGTATAATTACTCAATAAAATATCATATTACATTAGATTACATCGTATAGTACCGTATCGTATTATATTATTATTATTATTATTATTATTATTATATTATCAGATTACATTATATTATATCATGTCATATTATGTTACATTAGTTTATTATTATTGTCTTTGTCTCCTCTGACATTTCCGTCGTCGTCGATTGTGGTGTTACATGATAGGATACAACATTGTATCATAACATATCTAGTTATATTAGATTAGATCTTATAGTATCAAAACGTATCGTATTACATTACATTACGTTGTTGTTATTATTATTATTATTATTATTATTATTTTTATTATTATTATTATTAGGATTAGAATTAGAATTAGAATTTTCAATTTCAAAACAATAGTTAACATTATTTGATCAATTAATATTAAAACTTAATTATGATTAAAATTTTGTTTCACAAACTTGTGTAATTAAATTGTAAATTGTTTATTCAAACAATATTAAAAATTAATTATTATTTCATCGCACATTTTTTTTTGTCGGCAACACCATTTTAAGAAAAAAATTTTAAGAAAAAAATTTGTTTTTTCCTATGTAACAATAAAATTAAATATGATAGTCAGATAAAATAAAGCACATTTTTGTTAAATTGATTTTTTAAAAGAATTACTATATGTTAACAGACAAATGAAATGAACAGTGGTCAACAGGTGATTCACCTACTTGCTTCACCTTTTCATTAACACTTGTCATCACCAGTTTTTTCAAAAGAGTTCCGTGGCATCAGTTCTACTTTTGTGGTCTAGGTGTATGCTTGGTTTGATTCTTTATTAAACACGTGTCCCCCATCTGTACAAGTTGTCCCTTTTTTTTGTCCCCAATTTATACCTGCTTTGATGGGTTTTTTTGAGGGTTTCTTTGCAGACCTCTCTCTTCATCGGCCCTCCTATGGTCGGCCGGAACCTGGTCGTGCCAATGAGCACAAATATGTCGCCGCCTCCCTCCTTTCGTTCCGTACGTCGGCTATTAGCGATGGTTTATGCCATCTTTCGTGTCTTGGCCTCTGTTTTGGGCGATGATGACAGTGGGTGATAGGTTGTGGATTGTGGCGATAGTGAATGATCTGTGTAACGTTAGGGTTACGTTGCTTGCCTATGGTGAGTTCTGATTTTTTTTTGGCTGTCATGAGTTATGTTTTTTTGGGCTGTGATGAGTTCAAAACACTTTACGGCAATTGATGAGGATGGCGTGGCAAGGATGGTGGAGGGTAGGTTTTGACCTACAACCCATCTTGTAGCCATGGTTTTTGTAAACTCTGAGCCATAGAAAGGTCTGCTTCGTTTCGGTGTGTGTTTTTGCTTCATTTTGCTGTTATTTTTTTAGATGGTTTCATGCTCCCAACAATTGTGTACTGTTTGTAAACGTTTAACACTGTGGATTTCCTTGAATTTGTGGACCAGCTTTGTTTGTTATATGGTTGTGATGAAAAAATCAGAGCCAATGTATGCTAACTCCACCTGCGTGATGGATTCTTAGACAAAAAAGAATAAGGTCTGCTCATCGGCGGTTAATCATCACCGGAGAAGTTGTGGGCGCCTGTTCTTCCTCGGGTTTGAAACCCGTTTTGAACAGTGGAAAATTGGTTTTGCTTTTAAAAAAATTAAAAGAAAATTTATTTCTAAAAACCGAACTTAAAACAACGACCCGATCATATAGACAAATTGTTGTATAATATATGGTCCAAGGTGTTTAAATTTGGTGTTGAAGAAAGATCGTTAACCTGATGAGGAAAAGATGATGAACTGATGTGTAATAAACATGCAAAACTCAATGCAGAAGAGGTTATCACCAAAGAAATTTGAGAGAGTTGTAGTAAATTAAAATAGTGGTTGATTTCTTTCTTTTTATAAAATTTGGCAGTACGTGCGGCGCACATGGTTTTTATGAAACCATCTTGAAAAGAGGTCTATTTTTCAAAACCATTATTAAATTATAAGAAATAAATTCATCATATTTCAAGTAAAGCTGCAAACCTATAAATTATTATCTCTAAATCTAGAGAAAGGTTATTTTTATTTTTGGGTTCTATTCTATAATTTCTATTTCTTTTAAAGTTAAATTTAAGACTTTCATTAATTTAGTTTCGTAATTATTAATTTGGTTTATTTTCAGAAAAGGAAAAGGTTATTAATTTGATTTGTGACAAAATAATATCAATTGTTCTATTGTACTATGATGACCTTGATAATTGGGTTTGTGTTTTTTGTCACCGCTATATCACATGTGTATGTGTTTAAGTAATACTTAAACTCTTACATCAAAACACTTCGCATCAAAGCAAGATATCCGGCACTGTTGGATGGAATTCGTGGCGGTATATGCCTTTGTATTAAAGGCTGATTAACCCGGCGCCATGAAATTCGTGGAGTTGTATGCCTTTGCATTAAAGGCTGGTTACCCCGCCGCGAAGCGCGGACTGAAAAGCTCCTAGTTACATTAAAATTAAAAAAACTAAGAGTAACAAATTGTAATACAAACTGTTAAGTTTCCCCTGATGTAAATTGTTACTTTTTTTAAAACAGTAATTTCCAAAGGGTTTTTAAAAAATGTATTAAATTATATGATTTAGTCAGAGCCATTGTTTTAATCTATTAAATTAAAATAGCGGGTTGGAAAAGATGTATTAAAATATAAGATTAAAACTTTTCACCGCTCTAATATATGAATTTAACACTAGTGACATGTGGTTTTACATGGTTGGTTCTAAACTGACCTACATCTGCGGTTTCAACTAGAGACTCATTCATAGGTTTTGAAAGCTACGTACAAAGAAGCTAGTCTCTTAAGGATACATCACAGAAGCTAGTCTTTTAAGGATATATCACAGAAGCTAGTCTTTTAAGGATAATATCACGTTACATTATATTACGTGGTATAATATCATATCGTACTATATTACATTAGATTATTATTATTATTATTATTATTATTATTATTATTATTATTATTATTATAACTTTGAATTTCAAGACAATAACATTCTATTTAATGAAGTAATGTTAAACTTAATTATTATTAAAAAGTTTATCACAAAATTTTTATTTAAAAAATAATTTTTACTCAAATTTGTGTAATCAAGTTGTAAATTATTTATTGATATTAATAGTGAAAATTAATTATTATTTCACTGCACGGTTTTTTTTTGTCTGCGATACCATTTTAAGAAAAACTCATCTTTTTAATTTGTAACAACAAAATTAAATACGAAAGTCTGACAAAGTAAAAATGTATATTCATTAGATTGATAAATTAAAAGAAGCACCTTAAATTAAAAAAAAACTAAGATTAACAAATTATAATATAAACCAGCCGGTCTGCAACAGTGTAAATTGTTAGGTTTTTTCTTACCGTATTTTCCAAAGGGATTTAGAAGATGTATTGCAATATATGATTTAATTAGTACGTTGTTTTAATCTATTAAAATAAAATAAAGGGTTGTAAAAGATGTAGTATAATAAACCACTAGGTTTCCACCCATGTAAATT
This sequence comes from Helianthus tuberosus, assembly GCA_030545235.1. Taxonomy (NCBI): domain Eukaryota; kingdom Viridiplantae; phylum Streptophyta; class Magnoliopsida; order Asterales; family Asteraceae; genus Helianthus; species Helianthus tuberosus. Next base: position 146,866,990 of record CM060411.1, on the reverse strand, counting down.
GTTAGATTATATATAATTGTGTTTTCCAAAGGATTTTATAAGATGTATTAAAATATATAATTTAATTAGCGTCGTTGCATTAATCAATTAAATTAACTTGAGAATAGCCCGGTGGTGTTGGTGAATTAGATAAAGGTTAGGGTACTAGGAAGTCATGGGTTCAATCCATATGGTGTGCAAGTTTAGCCTTTTAAAAGAAAAAAAAATCTATAACGGTGTTTAACTGTTTTCGTTACTGGAACCACTTTACTTAAAAATTTTCACCGCTCAAGTATATATGGTACAAATAGCATGTGATTTTACTTCCTTTGGTCTAAACTGACCTATGTTTGTAGTTGCACTTAGCGACTAATACCCAGGTTGTTTAAAAGCTATGTACAGATAAGCCAATTTTTTTTATGAATATGTATAATCACTCATGAAGTATCAAGTATGATATGATATGACAGGAAAACATATCACGTTACATTATATTGGATCATATAGTATGATATCGTATTATATTACATTACATTACATTAGATTATTATTATTATTATTATTATTATTACTATTATTATTATTATTATTGTTATTATTATTACTATTATTATTATTTTAATTATTACATTAGGTTATATCATATTGCATCATATTATATTATAATTTATTAGGTTTTTGTTATTTTTATTATTGTTATTATTATTAGAATTTTGAATTTCAAGACAGTAACATTCCATTAATTAAATGAATAATATTTAAACTTAGATATTATTAAATTTTGTATCATAATATTTTATTCAAAGTAATGATTTTTACTATATATTTGTCTAATCATATTGTAAATTATTTATTGAGACAATATTGAAAATTAATTATTATTTCACTGCACAATTTTTTTTTCTCAGCAACACCATTTTAAAAAAAATCGTCTTTTTAATTTGTAACAAGAGAATTAAATTTGAAAGTCAGATAATGCAAGAATGTATTTTCATTAAATTGATATATTAAAAGAAGTGCATTAATTTTTTTAAATAAACAAAGATTAACAAATTGTAATATAAACGGATGAGTTTGCACCGATGTAAATCATTAGGTTTTTATAACGTATTTCCAAAGGGTATTAAAATATATAATTTAATCATCACCGTTGTTTTAATCTATTAAAATAAAACAATGGGATGTAAAAGATTTAATATAATAAACCGGTGGGTTTTCACCTATGAAAATTGTTAGGTTTTATATAATTGTCTTTTTCCAAGGGTTTTAAAAGATGTATTATAATATATAACTTAAGTAGCACTTCTAGTGATTCTATGTGGTTCACTTTAATGTGTGACCTATGTTTAAGGCTGCAACTTGTGACTCATTCACGTGTTGAATAAAAAGCTATGTATAGAGAACCAATGTTTTTGAGGGACATGTTCACTCATGAAGTATGATATACATGATAGAAAAAACGACATCATATCATAACATATCCACTTACATTATATATTATTATAATTATTATTAATATATCATATTGTATCATACTATATTAAATTAGATTATTATTATTATTATTATTATTATTATCCTTATTATTATTATTAGAATTTTGAATTTTAAGACAATAGTTAACACTATTTGATGAAGTAATATTATAACTTAATAATTATTAAAATATTGTTTCATAAAATTTTATTAAAAATAATGATTTCGGATAAAAAATTGGGTAATTAAATTGTAAATTGTTTATTGAAATAATATTGAAAATTAACTATTATTTCTCTGCGTAATTTTTTTGTCTGCAACATTATTTTAAGAAAAAACATTGTTTTTTATATGTAACAATAAAATAAAATATGAAAGTCAGATAAAATAAAGCACATCTTCGTTAAATTTATTTTTTAAAAGCAGTATATTAAAATTAAAACAAAATCTAAGTGTGCAAATTGTAATATAAACCGTTAAGTTTTCACCGATGTAAATTGTTAGGTTTTTTAGAACCGTATTTTCCAAAGGGTTTTAAAAAATAGATTAAAATATATGATTTAATTAGAACCGTTGTTTTAATCTATTAAAACAAAATAAAGGGTTGTAAAAGATGAATTAAAATATAGGATTAAAAGTTTTCACCGCTCTAATATATGTGTTTTTCATACAACTCATATATGATTTTACATGGTTGAGTCTAAACTAACCTACATATGCGGTTGCTGTAACGTCCCCAAAATCCCATTTTCAAATTACAACTGTATCAATTGTATCATCTATATATGTTAGTTATTGTCAAGCGGGACATAAGAAATAGAAAAAAAAAAACAAAAAGAATGAAGAGTTGAAGCAGGATTTTAAAATAATATTTGTTAATAAAGCCGTGTAAAAATTTGTATATAATTGATGTGTACAAAATGCAACATATAAATTACATTAAGTGAGGGATAAAACCAACCCTTTTTAGTACTAATGTTGGAAAAAACATGTTTCTTTCTTCCTTTTGAATTTACAGGACCAAATGAGCTTAAAAGAAAAAAAGAAACAAATAAGCAGCCAAAACCAACATAAATACAAGAAGAAGAAATAACGTGTCATGCCCCAAAGCAAAAACAAGAAGACAAAAACTGACCACGGGGCCGTGCCCAGCTGGGCATGGGGCGTTGTCAGCCCTGACACAAGAAGACACACTCTATAGAAGCTTCTACGACCACCACGGGGCCGTGCCCAGCTCACCATGGGGCATGGTCAACTCTTATATTTGCAGAATCTTGATAGTACAACAAGGAGTTAAACACAGGGCCGTGCCTAGAAGACACGGGGTCTTGTGGGGCCCTCTGCTGACATGTGCAATTAATGAAGGAAGAGAAGAAGGATGGACACAGGGACGTGGTCGGGGCTCTGTTCTGGTTATAAATAGGGGGTGCTTGGTTCACTTCAAAAGCATCCCTTGGCAAACCACTTCTCTCCCACTTTGCCACCATTCCACCACCACTACAACTACAACACCAACACCAACACCAACACCCACAACCATCATCTATCTTTCATCTTTAGAGTTTATAGTAGTCTCGGGATTCAAGATTGATCGTAAGAGTTCTTGTCAATCAAAGGCCATGTTTGGCTAATCTCTTACATCACTTGGTGAAGACAAGTCTTTAATGTATTACTTTTGATTTTGAATCTTTAGGCACTTTTTAATTGGGTTTGTAATAACGACTTTAATAACTAGTTTCTTATGTTGAAAGTGAATTTTCTTTACCATTTCTTCATGATGTCATTAATTTGCTCATTCGTGTCTTTACAGTCTATATAAAGCGCGTTAACTACCTGGAAGGGGGTTAGGAGGGTGGTTTGCTAAAGTTCTTGTCTCGTTCAGTGTATAGATCCTGTGAGGACTTGGTTCAAGCTTACTAGGACCTCCTTCTATGCCCCAAAGGTATTGGATGGCGAGGGTGCGAATAGGTTGAACCCCTCATATGTAAACTACTATTAATACTTTAAACTGGCTTCTTGGGATTGTATCCTTGCTGACTCAAACCACTTAGCTGATGGTAACGTCACATTCAAAAGAGGGGCCTACCACTTTTCGCATTGATAACTTACTTAATTTTCCTTCAATATTCTGACCCTTTGGGATTGTATCCCTGCTGACTCAAACCATTGGGTTGAGGGTAACGTCACCTTCAAAAGAGGGCCTACTACTATAACTAAGATAATTTCTTAAAAAGTCCGAAAATGCGAAAATCATCAAAGGATACATTAAAGATGAGATGGATGCAAATGATTCTATCTTGTCTATTTGTTTTTCATTTTACTTATCTTTTCATTTTTAGTTTTATTTTCATGTTTAAAAACTCTCTTTTCAAAAATTTAGATTGATTAGACATTGACGATAAACCGGTATTAAAAGCTCTTGTGTCCTTGGACGACCTCGGAATCTTACCAACACTATACTACGCCCATGATGGGTGCACTTGCCCAAGTGTGTGTTTAGTGTTAGTACAATATCGTGTTTTATAAATTTAAAACTTGACTAATGCGTAAAATGGGCTTAAAATATTAATAAAATCATATCACGCTTAACGCACACCAAGTTTTTGGAGCCGATACCGGGGACACAAGGATTTCGAGAAAGTTTAAAATCAACGGCCAAATTATTTTTTGCATTTTTTCTTAAATTTTTAGGATTTTTGCTTAGTTTTTCAAAATCTGCAGAAGCTCAGTACGGGCCGTGCCCGATCAGACACGGGGTCGTGCCCATCAAATTCACTGGCAGTTTTTGTTTTCTAAGTTACAGAAGAGTGACCACGGGCCGTGGAGGTGCACCACAGGGCCGTGCTGATCTCCCCAGTAACTAGGGATCTAGAAAACAACTGTAACACGACCACGTGCCATGGTCATTGACTATGGGGTCGTGGTGAAGAATCTGACCAACATTCTTTTCTGTGTTGATCGCAGGACTTAGAACTCAATTGCAGGACTTGAAAACTCTACGCGGTGCATGAGCTCCGGTTCGGATAAAGACATAAAAGAACCTCAAGACGAACCCGAACGCTTTCTAACGAAAAGACTAAAAGCCAAGAATCAAGAGAAAGCTTTGGGGGATCGAATCCCGATGGCGGATCAACGTACCCTAATGGATTACCTGCGACCCACGGTCGGTAACCTCGGAGCCTCCATCAATACACCGAATGTCGATGCCAACAACTTCGAACTTCGGCCGCATTTGATCCAAATGCTCCAAAACTCCACAACATTCCATGGCTTACCTGATGATGATCCTCATTTACATATTACCAACTTTTTGGGAATATGTGACACTTTCCGGATCAACGGAGCATCAAACGACAATGTTCGCCTCCGAATGTTCCCATTCTCACTAAAAGACCAAGCCAAGGCTTGGCTAAACACCCTCCCAAGTGGTTCGGTAAACACGTGGGATGAACTTGCCCATAAATTTCTATATAAGTACTTCTCGCCCTCTAAAAGCGCTAAATTAATGACTAAAATAAATACATATTCGCAAGAGGACGGGGAATCCTTATATGAAACTTGGGAAAGATTCAAGGAGATATTGAGGAAAAGCCCTCATCATGGTCTCTCGGTGTGGCAACAAGTGTCCACTTTCTATAATGGGTTGTTACCACACACCCCGAGGCTCAAAGTCTATTGCCCCAGGAGCCTATAAAGTGGATAAGAACACCTCTTTACAAGCCCAAATCGAGGCCCTATCCTCAAAAATAAAAAAAATTAGAAATGGCAAAAACGGCCTCGATTATGGCCTATGAAGGGTGTGGTGGGCCACATGAAAATTGGAGTTGTATGAAAGAAATGGAAAATCAAACGAAAGTGGTAAACTACATTGATAATCGACCTAGACCGTTGGGTCCCCCAACGGGTACCTACAACCAAGGATGGCGGAACCACCCTAACCTTGGTTGGAGGGAGCCTGGGAATAGTAGTAACCAACAAAATCAAAATCAACTACCAAACTTTCAACAACAACCAAGAAATGAGTCACAAAATTTCACTAAAAAACAACAAGGGGGTCGGGAGAGGCTTGAAGACCTCATCACACGCCTCATCTCCAAAACCGACAAAAGGTACTCGGATCGATTCCTACAAACGGACTCCGACATTAGAAATCAACGAGCTAGTATTCAAAACATTGAAAAACAAATAAGCCAACTAGCCCAAAACTTCTCCAAGAGACCACAAGTCGCATTACCTAGTAATACCGAAACCAATCCAAAGGCGCAAGTACACCTCATAACATTAAGAAACCGGACCATAGGTCCTGAGGAAACACCACTACCTCCAACCAACAATCCACCCAACCAAACCACAAACTCACCCTCAACCCACCAAGAAACAACTATTCCACAAAAATCTGAACCCACCAAAAACCCCTCGGTACCCTACCCCGGTCGGTTACTTCGCCAAAAGACCGATGAGCAATTCACAATATTCATAAGCTTGCTAAAGCAATTGCATATTAATCCTCCATTTGTAGAAGTCGTCACTCAAATGCCAAAATACTCAAAATTCATGAGAGACTTCCTCACCCACAAAAGAAAGATTGAATCTTTGCAATTGGTCAACCTAAGTGAAGAATGCTCAGCCGTACTCCTCAACAAACTCCCACAAAAGAAAATCGACCCCGGAAGCTTCACCAACCCTTGCTCCATTGGGGGATCGCCCATACGAAATGCACTAGCCGACCTTGGGGCTAGCATCATTCTTATGCCGGCATCAATGTTTGATCGACTCGGACTAGGAAAGCCGAGCCCCACAAAGATGAGCATACAACTCATCGATAGGTCCGTCAAATACCCACAAGGTTTCACCGAGAATCTATTGGTAAAGGTCAGAGACTTTGTCTTCCCGGGCGACTTTGTCATACTCGACATGGAAGAAGACACCGAAGTTCCCCTTATTCTAGGAAGACCATTCCTCACCACCGCTCGTGCCATGGTGGATATGAGTGACGAGAAGCTAAATTGAGGGTTGGAGACAAGGAGATGAAATTCGGGGTTGGGAAAAGAGTAGAGGACGACCCGGTCAACTACATGGATGTCGTAGACTCAAGCTTGGATGACGCTCTCCGACGGTGCAACACGGGATGCGAAACATCCCGCTCGGGTAACATATGACTGGCTTTGGCTCTAGCCAAGGACCCTTATAAACGTGGCGCACCACGGAGGCATTCCGCGAAACTATCCTTAGCTTTAATTTAGTTTAACTTTTATGTTTTCTAGTCTAGTCTTACTTTTCAGGAATAAATCACACTCGAAAAGATGAAAATTGCCAAAGGGACGTTAAAACAGCACCCCATGCACGTAAACAGTACCTTCCGACAACTTTTCCAACTTTCCAGCATGTGCAGCACGGGGCCGTGCCCAGCCCAACACGCCCCGTGCCCAGACTCTGCAGAAAATAACAAGTAATCAGGTAACAGCCCACGGGCCGTGCTCACTGAACACACCCCGTGGCCAGCCTTCTGTTCATTTCTGTTACTGGAAATCTGACCACGGGGCCGTGCCCGGACCATACGGGGCCGTGGCCAGATGCCCAGTAACATAAAACTTATTTTTAAACACACTTTTACACATTCGAATCAACCTAAAAACTTATTTTTGGGACACAATGAGGACAATGTATAATTTAAGTGTGGGGGGATGCTAAAACCTTGAATCTTGCAAGTCCTAATAACAAGTCTTACACAAAACTCTATTGGAACTGCTAATCACCCCAAATCTTTTCAAAATTTTTCATTTTTTTTACTTATCTTGGTTTAATTTGGGAAAAACAAGTTTTAAAAAGGTTATGTTTTTACAAATTTACAACCGATAGCGTCGTGACAAAAAGAACCGAATAAGAAAATTATGAAAAGACATGACAAATCTTTTTAAAATTCGATTATATATACTTGATCACAATATTGATGCGCGTGTGGTGGTATAGGTTTTTATGTATATTTTTAGCCCTTTTTACACGTTAGTCAAGTTTTAAATTTATAAAACACGATATTTTACTAACACCAAACACACATATGGGCAAGTGCACCCATCGTGAGCGTAGTATAGTGTTGGCAAGATATCGAGGTCGTCCAAGGACACAAGAGCTTTTAGTACCGGTTTATCCTCAACGTCTAATCAAATCAAAAGGTTAGAAAAATGTTTTAAACTAGAAAATAAAAACTAAAAATGCTGAAAATAAAAATAAAAATAAAATAGATAGACAAGATGAATCACTTGGATCCGACTCGCATTTAGTGTAACCTTTGATTATTTTCGCACTTTTGCACTTTTTAAGAGATTATCTTAGTTATAGTAGTAGGCCCCTCTTTTGAAGGTGACGTTACCCTCAACCCAGTAGTTTAAGTCAGCAAGGATACAATCCTAAAAGGTTGGATTATTGAAAAATAATTAATTAAGTTATTAATGCGTAATGTGGTAGGCCCCTCTTTTGAAGGTGATGTTACCCTCGGCTAAGTAGTTTGAGTCAGCAGGGATACAATCCTAAGTAGCCGGGTTAAAGTTTTAATAGTAGTTTACATATGAGGGGGTCAAGGAGTTCGGACCCCCTGCCATCCAATACCAGTGGGTATTGAAGGAGGTCCTACTAAAGTTGACCCAGGTCCTTGCAGGATCTATACACTGAACAAGGCAAGACTCTTACCAAACCAATCCCTCAACCCCCGACCAGGTAGCCAACATATCTCCATATAGACCGTGGAGATATGAATGGTGAAAATCTTTTATTTTATATAGATAGTAAAATAATGCCAAGACACCACGGACAAATGATAAGGAAGACTACCTTCAACATAAGAAACTAGTTATTAAAGTTATTAATATATAACCAAATAAAAAGTGCGAAAAGATAAAAAAAAAAAGTATTACACTAAACACTTGTCTTAACCAAGTGATGTAAGAGACTTAGGCAAACATGGCCTTTGATTGTCAAGAACTCTTACGATCAATCTTGGATCCCGAGACTACTCACACACTCTATGATGGATGATGGTGGTGGATGTGGGTTGTGATGGTGGTGGTGGGTGGGTGAAGTGTGAGAGAGGTGGTTTGACAAGGGATGAGTTGCAAATGAGCCAAGCACACTATTTATAGCCTGTTCATTTGAGCTCATTTAATCCTGAAAATACAAAAGGAAGACAAAAACACACTTTTTCCAACATTAGTACTAAAAAAGGGTTAGTTTTATGCCACATTTGATGTAATTTATATGTTGCATTTTGCGTACATCAAATACCCACACACTTGAATCTTTGCTTGTCCTCAAGCAAAACTCTTTATAATGTGGCTTACACTCCCAAATGGAATGGGTAGAAGAGAAGGTTTGCGGGCTTGTCATAGAGTGTCGGGATTCCAAGATTCTTTAGTAGGTTTTATTTTTATTTATTTACAATCCTATTCGTCATGATTTATTTAAAACATTACATAAGATAAATTACTTATTAGGGCATAACATGCCTTTTTAAAATTCCATTTATATACAAGTTCACATACCTCACGGGGTATCACTCAACACTTGGTCAAAGATGTATTTTTGTGAAACACTCTAGAGCGGCATGGAACTTACTTCTACCATAAGCTTGCTAAGAAATCAATCCTCCTCCTTTTTAACTATACACCTTTGTAAATATCAAGATGACTTTTGGGGGAAGGGTGAGGCTTGGGTTAAAGGTAGGTGGTTGGGTTAGTGGTTAGTAGAAAAGGGAGAAAGGTGTAAAAGGTGTCGGTTTTCGTAAGACTTCTTTATTTTTATAACTTTTTATTTTAATGAAGCATTTCTTCAAACAAAGTTCTTTTTGATAAACTCGTTTGTTTATTTCTTTTGGCTTCATCATCATCATTTTATTTTTATTTTTTATTTATTTATTTATTTTATTTTTTTGATAAAGAAGTCATAAGAAGAACCGAGCTTTGTTACTAAAATAAAGGGTTTAAAATGAAAAAAGGGTTTTGGTGGGTAAAAGGGTGTTTGTTTTGGGTTAAGAAATAAAAAGGTTTAGGCTCAAAGGGGTTAACTAGGGGGATTTTTGGGTAGGTGGTAAAAAAAAGAAAAATAATAGTGTTGAAAGAAAAATGGTTAGTCCTAATGCCTCCATCATTTACTTACTTGGGTTTAAGTTGGTAAGGACCGGGAATGTATCGTCATCGCAAGTTCTAGAGTCGTAAGAATCAAGCGGCTATTCACACAAGAAACGAAAAATGAGCATTTAGTTTAAAGATGTGTATTTGTATGCGCAATAAAGGCTCAAAACTCACTTTTTGTGGGAATGAGTTTTTATGTGATCAAGTATATATAATCAAATTTTAACTAGATTTGTCATGCCGTTTCATAATTTCTTATGTTGGTTCTTTTTATCACGACGCTATCGGTTGTAAATTTGTAAAAATATAACCTTTTTAGAACTTGTAATTCCCAAATTAAACCAAGACAAGTAAAAAAAAATGAAAAAGTTTTTGAAAAAAATTGGGGTGTTTAGCGGTTCCAATAGAGTTTTGTGTAAGGCTTGTAATTAGGACTTGCAAGATTCAAGGTTTTAGCATCCCCCCACACTTAAATTACACATTGTCCTCAATGTGTTCCAAAAATAAGTTTTTAGGTTGATTGAATGTGTAAAAGTGCGTTTAAAAACAAATTTTTATGTTCCTGGGCATCTGGACATGGCCCCGTGGTCAGATTGCCAGTAACGAGAACTTACAGAAGGTGGACACGGGGGTGTGGCGGCTGAGCACGACCCGGTTTCTGGCAAAAATTTGCATAATTTAGACAAACAGCAGGTCTAGGGCAATGGGCATGGGGGCGTGTTGGCTGAACACGACCCCGTGTGGACAAACTGCAAAGGTGAAAAACAGGTTTCTGGCTCCGGTTTTCCTATCCCGGCTTTAGTAGCACTAATGTTTAGCGCTCTAAGCCTCGTATGTACCTGTTTAACTAATAAATACCACACCAATCATAGCAAACATCCTAAATTACCGAAGTTAATAATCCACATCACAAGTTAAACAGAAAAAGAAAATGCAAGAAATAAAAAAGAGTTAAAGAAAGTAAATTGTTCAACAAGCGGCACGCAGGCCGGAAATTGTCCGTGAGATAAGGGGGGTTAACCTGATAGACCTCCAACCGGCTAATCCTACCTCCACTCCTCCCGCTCAGTCCATGTCCTCGTCCTCATCATCATCATCGTCTCCTCCGTGCCCCGCCATGTACTCCCGGATGTTCCCAATGTCATCCTGTATGTCGGAGATGTTTCTCTCAATTGCTCCGACTCGGGCGTACGTGTTGCTGGCCATGTTGTAGGTGTTCCTGGTGCAGATAAGGTTTTCCTGCAATAAATCATGTAAGCTTTGGAAGTTATGAAAACCACCTCCTTGAGAGGAGGATTGACCCAGATCACCCTGGGGCTGGTAATGGTACTGAGGAGGAGGACGGATGTGTGGGGCGTGTAAGACGAGTGCCTCTTGCGGGTTCCAAGCATGCCCTTGAACTCTTTGAAAACTGACCGTCCCGTCATCCGCTTAATAAATCAAGTTCATGGAGCGGCAAATGACCATGTCCACTCTCCCCGACAATGGGCTCTTTTGGAATGACCTTGTGTTGGATCGTTCCGGTGACCCTAAACAGTCAAGTTGAGTAGTTCATCATCATTTACAAAGGCGGAATCAATGCAAACAATGTCAAACAGCTTGTTTCCTTTTAATCTTTATCTATTGATGATTTCCTGAGCTTTTTACAGACAATTCTGACAAGAATCCGGCAGCACCCCAGCTCTTACACACTAATTCCGTTCCAAATGAATCAGAGACAACAGATATATATAGAGGTATAATTCCGCACGAAACATTCATGCGATATTACTAATTCCGTGCGGAATTAGTAATTCCGTATGAACTACTTAATTCTATGCGAAATTACATCATTGTAATTTCATGCGGAATTACCCTAAAACATTGTTTCTTGATTTCCGTGCCCTGATCTATTACAATCAATAGAAGACTCATTAAAGACGAAATTAATAGACATCAGTGCACCAACAGACTCCCCCTTGGATGTTAACGAAGTCTTTAGCATCCTGTCTTCAGTCTTTAGTCTTGATTGATTTTGACATTGTAAAAGCTCCCTTTAAACTTCTATCATCAAACTCTAATCAACAATCTCCTCTTTGAATGTTGATCCAGAATTCTGCCTCCTCCTTTCACAGACTCCCCCTCTTGATCAGCTGGGACTTGAATTCTGATTCAAACTTTGACATTTTCTTTGCCATGGAGAATTTGATTCCTGTTTCCTGCACAATCTCTACCTAAATGTAAGATATATGACAATAACAGTTTCAAACTAAAACTTACTATTTTCTCTTCAGTGCTATAAAATCCACTTAAGTATTCAGGTCCAAATTAATGACCCTGATTACTCAATTTATCTACCAAGTCCAACTTAATGACCTTGGTTGATCTGAGATAATTCACACTGACATTTTGTTCAATCATTTCAAACATTTTCTGAAAAATTTACAAGATTCAAGTTAATGAACTTGCTTCGACTTTCCAACTTTCACAAACTTATCATGTTTTAGCTCCAAACTCATCATCCATCCCAGAAACTTCCTGCATCTGCTTCAATTCGAATCTGAAGATCAGCTTTCAACTTTGGTTTGTTAAAAATAAAGCAGAAATGTAAAATCTTTTTGGATTTTAATAAAACTTCTAAACTAGAAATGAAATGCAGAACTAAAATGCAGTAAATGTAAACTATTTACAAACATATTTTTGGCGAGCGTGTTAGGGAATCATATCAGCTATTCGACAAGTCACAAGTACCGTTAAGCTTTAATTACATACTCAGAATTAAACAATTCGCTTAGATTGTCGATATACTGATCCACTTTAAATTCTTACACACATTTCAATCTGTCTAGGATACAAATTTAGTGTTTTAGAGACTTAAGCTTATTCATGTGTACCACCTCTTGAATATACTCCTGTATCCAGATCCCAATATTCAGTCTTACAGGTGAGTATACCACAGATGATATCTGTAAGGGAATAAATTATGATCGAAACCGTGAGAGCTCAGGTCAGAACTTCCATTCAGCAGAGAGATGACGGTTCGACTAAAGGTGTGTCCCCTTTAGAGGATCTTTTTTACAACAGCATTGATTAGCAATTTTATTGTCTCATCATATATAATATATGCTGAGGGCGGCACTATATTTCAAGCATGCGGAAAGTATTCTCCGGGGACTAGGCCATTGCTTTCGCAAAATCAGAAGTCCCGGGATAATACCCCAGATATCACTAAGTATAAAGACCTAGTATCTCAGAAAGATGGATCTTTCAAACAAGATTTCAGGGGTTACCTATATATCCAAGTAGTGTTCCCCATGAAATAAGTAAGTAAAGATTTAGGTTTATATCCCGAACAAACCTACTAAATGTGTAAAAACCTATCGGCACATCATCAGGGAGACTGTTTAACGCATTTAAACATTCCAATTCTTTAGCATACCGTAACTGTCAAGCCGATGTACTATCATTTTCCCTTTTTACACAAGCTCTTTTCTTGTTTTCTATTGTTTTTGGATTTTGAAAATATCTCATGTTTTTGTATTTTTGTCATTTTTTATTGTTTTTGTATTTTCTGAAAATATTTACCCTACTCCCCCTAAATACCAAAACATGTAAATAATCGACAAACCATTGCAGATTGCTTCTCAACGTTATCTACAATGTCTCCTTCATCAACGCCAAGAATCTCTTCCAACACTGATAAAAGCTTCATACCATTCAGTTTTAGCAAATATTGAAAACGAGTTTTGTCAAATGCTTTGGTATGTAAATCAGCTTTTTGCTCGTCAGTGTGGATTTTCTCAATTCGTATCAACTTCTTCTCGAAGCAATCACGAATGAAATGATGACGAATTTCAATGTGTTTGGTTTTAGCGTGATGAACTGGATTTTTAGTAATGTTAATCGTTGCCTCATTATCAACAAAGATAGGGGTGTTTAGAAATTACAAACCGTAGTCGCGCATCTATTGCTGGATCCACAAGATCTGAGAGCAGCAGCTGCTAGCAGATACATACTCCGCTTCACATGTGGATAGAGCCACAGAGGTCTGCTTTTTGCATTGCCAGGTGACCAATCTTGGTCCGAAAAACTGGCACCCCGCTGTTGTTGATTTAGCGTTAACTTTGCAGCTTCCGAAATCTGAATCGGAATACCCTTCGAGCGTGAAATCGCCTTCTTTTGGATACCACAACCACCATTCAGGTAGCGTAATATCCTTTTCACAATCACCATATGCGAAGCTCTCGGGTTAGATTGAAATCTTGCTGCGAGGCAGGTTGGGTACATAATATCGGGTCTTGAAGCTGTCAAATACATCAGCGATCCGATCATAGAACGATACATCGTTTCATCTACCTTCTCTCCGGTGAGATCAGGATTTATCCCGTGATTCGTCGCTAATGGGGTGGCAGCTGGAGTAGAACCTGACATCCCGAATTTCTCCAAGATATCATGAACGTACTTCGTTTGATGTATGAAAATTCCTTTGGGTAATTGATCAACCTGCAGTCCCAAAAAGAATTTCATCTCACCCATCGATGACATTTCAAATTTCTGCTTCATAACTTGTTCAAAATCTTTGCACAAATTCTCATTTGTTGACCCAAATATGATGTCGTCCACATATATTTGAACTATCAGAAGATGTCCATCGACCTCTTTGGTGAAGAGAGTGGCATCCACTTTTCCACGAATGAAGCTGCTGGCTAGCAGGTGTTGAGACAATGTCTCGTACCAAGCTCTCGGGGCCCGGTGTAAACCATACAGCGCTTTGTCTAGCAAGTAGACCTTGTCTTTGTGGATTGGATCGGTGAAGCCCGTTGGCTGACCGACATATACCTCCTCTTTTACCTTCCCATAGAGAAACGTCGATTTTACATCTAACTGATATACTTTGAAGTTTTTCCAAGATGCAAATGCCAGGAAGATTCTGATCGCTTCTAGTCTAGCAACCGGAGCATATACTTTAGTGAAATATATCCCCTCCTGCTGACTGAAACCCGGGACTACGAGTCGAGCTTTGTTACGAACAACAATCCCTCTATCATCCCTCTTGCATTTGAACACCCATTTGGTGTTTATCTTCCTCTGATCATCAGGCAAGTCTACTAACTTCCACACACCTAACTTCTCAAATTGGCTCAGTTCCTCCTGCATCACATTGACCCAAGAATCTTCAGTAAGCGCCTCTTTATAGGTCCTTGGTTCAACCTGCGAGATAAAACAACTTAGTGAAAAGTCAGTTTGTAAAGGAGCAACTTTTGAATAAAAACATGTAAGCCCTTGATCAAGTTGTCTTCTAGTGCGGACTCCTGATTGCAATTCCCCGATTATCAATTCCTCTGGATGGTATGAAAGTGTTCTTGGCATCACCTCGCCTGGAACATTTACCTCGCCTTCCAAATTTGTGATATTCTGATTTACACCTTGTTCATCGACTGGAACTGTTTGACTCGAAATCTGGATTTGCTCCCCCTCAGAATCTGAATCACCATGATCAAATACCGGTCTATTATCAGATTCTTGATTATCATTGACTGCCATCTGATTATCATGAGCAACTTCCTCTTGTTGAATATCATCGTGTTCTCCAGCATTACTTGGACCTGCTTCATCGTCATTTGATGCTCGTTGCGGTCGTCTTGAATACTCAGCTGGGAACCTTTCCTGCGATTCTTCATACTCTCTCAGAATATCCAACTCGTCAAAGAAATCTTCTTCTTCCTTTTCTTCTTCCATGTCAAACGAATCCCACAATTTTTCATAATTAAAACACCATGAGTCACCGGGTTTCTGAGGCGGCATAGTATACCCCTAACACTTAACATGTTGTGCTTCAATAATCCGCTTCAAGCTTGGAACAAAGACTCGTTTTTGTGGACTTGAGTAACCCACGAATATTCCCTCGATACTCTTTGGACCAAATTTA
This sequence comes from Helianthus tuberosus, assembly GCA_030545235.1. NCBI lineage: Eukaryota > Viridiplantae > Streptophyta > Magnoliopsida > Asterales > Asteraceae > Helianthus > Helianthus tuberosus. Next base: position 146,851,504 of record CM060411.1, on the reverse strand, counting down.
CCAAAAGGTTCTAGAACTGTGCAGGGAGACCCAAACGGTTCTAAATACTTCAGGTTCGGCTTGCGGTTATTAATCAGCTCGAAACACGTCTTATTGAATTTCTTTACAGTGAGAACCCGATTGAGTGTATAGCATGCGGCAGATACTGCTTCTGCCCAAAAATTAACTGGTAGCTTTGAATCAGCAAGCATTGTCCTAGCCGTTTCAATTAGCGTCCTGTTCTTTCTTTCTGCTACTCCATTCTGCTGCGGAGTGTAAGGAGCACTAAATTCATGCAATATACCTCTTTCATCACAATATGCTTCCATCTTGTTGTTCTTGAACTCAGTACCATTATCACTTCTGATTCTTTTGATACGCCTTTGGTACAAGTTTTCAATTTTCCTGAACAACGCCATCAAACTTTCAAACGTCTCATCTTTTGTCTTCAGAAATGAAACCCATGAAAACCTTGAGTAGTCATCTGTTACTACCAGACAGTAGTAATCACCAGTGATGCTTTTAACGTTCACTGGACCAAAAAGATCCATATGAAGTCTCTCTAAAGGTCTCGATACTGAATTGACTTTCTTTTGAGAATGTGATTTCTTCTTTTGTTTGCCTTTAATGCAGCTTATGCACTCCCCCTTAAGATGAAAACCTTTGACATGAACACCCATAACCAAATCATTGTGTACCAAGTGATTCATTTTTCTAAGATGAATGTGGCCCATCTTGCAATGCCACAAATGCGATTCTTTCTCCGTTGCTCTTGACACAAAACAATGAGCTTGACCCGTGGTTGTAGTAGCTACGCTCATGTCCAACACGTATAGATCATTCACTCTAGGTGCTCTCATGATAATCCACTCTTCGGGAACAACAAATCCTTGTTTCAAGATCAAACATTCTTTGTCTGTAAAGTGTGTTGTGTACATACGATCACAGATTTGCGAAATACTTAGAAGATTGTTCTCAAGCTCAGCGATGTAATTCACTCTTTCAAACGTGAAAATCCCATTGGATAACGTTCCTTCACCAACAATTCTACCACCTTGGTTGCCTGCGAACCCTACATAACCTCCATTAAAATTTCTAACATCATACAGCAACGCTGTCTTCCCTGTCATGTGCCGAGAAGCTCCACTATCCATAATCCATCGTGAAACGGATCTCGGAAGCTCCTGCACATATCATAAATATTTAGTGAGATTTTGATGCCACCCAAGTCTCTTTTGACTCGGGTAACTTGACATTAATGTGAGATTTTCCAATGTAAAGTGGCGAAAATTTTTTATCATTCATCTTTAAGCTTTCTTCTGATCCAACCTCAACCTTTTTGTATAAGAAAAACTCATCTATCTTAAGTTGACCGGTTGGTTGATCTTTCTTTTGAACATTCTTCTTCTCTGGTGGAGTAGAAGATTGTTTCTCCAGTTTTTCATAATAATCCAAAGTAACATTCATCTTTACCGGAATGGTAGAAGACGATTGTTTTTCCGATTCAGAAACCTTTGGTTTTTCAACAACTTTTGGCTTCCATGTTTGTTGAGATGAAGCAACCCGTTTATAGAATTTATCATTTTTAGTTACCACATTCTTAACAGGTTCAATTTTGACTTTCATTTTCTCATTTTTCAAAATTTTCTCAACAACCATTTGAGCTTTTCCTTTTGCATCAACCTTCTTCTTTTGACTCTCAACAACTTCAGTCTTAGGCTTGAAGTTGGTGCAATTTCTTGCAATGTGACCAACTTTGTTGCATCTAAAGCATGTACGAGTATCAACTACCCGACTTGTGCCTTCAGACTGAGGTTGTGAGGCCCTTTTCTCAAAAAACTCTTCATTTGTTTTTGAAAAAATCTCAGACTCTCCTTCAGATAGTGAACTCGAACTGTTCACAAACACTTTCTTCTCAGCAAACTTCTTGTTCTGAAAATTCTTTTTTTGATAACTCTTACCACCCTGATAACCACCCGACCATTTGTTTCGATTGTTGTTATAAAAACGTGGTGGAACAACAAGGTTCTTGTAGTAAGCTTTATCTTTTTCAAAATTCATTTGCCTCTTTGTCTGATTCAAACCTTCTACTTCAGACAAATCAATTTCAACCAGATTGAAAACATTTTTCAATTTGTTCACATTAACATTCTCTAGAGGAAACTCAGAATCCGAATACAACTTATCAGATGACCCGGTTCATCACCTAAGTTGTTTTTGGATTTTGATTTCAGAATGTATTTGTTCAGAAAACATTCATTTTCCTCAGTAGTGTCACTATCAGATTTTAGAACATTCTCAACCACACTTTTTACCACTTCAGTTTGGACACTATCGTCATCAGAAGAAGATGTAAACGTGACATCAATTGTGTCCTGAAGTTTCAATTCTTTCTTATCATCAAGATTAACCAACCCAGATTGCTTTTTCGAATAATTGTCTAGAACTGGTGGTGGAACTTGATAAAACCCGACCCCAGTTCCATCACAGTATACATTTTCGTCTGCTTTGTTTTTCCCGATGGGTTTGGGAACAATATGTTGCAAAACAAAGCTTGCAGAGCTGTAACTGTTCAATTTCAAATTGATACGCTCATTCTCAATCTTAGCTTCTTCAAACTGAAGTTTCAACTTAGCAATCTCATCCAGTTGTTGGTTGATTAATTCTTTTTTAACCCTCAAAACACTTTGCAAGTGACAATTTTCTTTGTATGTTTTACCGTTTCTATCATCAGAATCTTTCACCGTGCATTTAAGCTTCTCAAATTTTTCTAAAATCTGACGATTTTCAAGAACTAACTGCTCATTTTCTTTCCTAACCTTTTCTTGGTCAATTTTATCATTTTCAATTTTGTTAGTTAATTCTTTTAATCTGTCAGTTGAAACTTTGAACATTTTATCACGGTTCAAGATCTGATCCTCAACACTTCGGACTCTAGCAGTCAGATCATCAACCTTCTTACCATTGAGATAGGTGATTGTACTACAAACTTTGCATTCTTTGATGCAATTTTTGCAGTCAGCATCACCATTGACCTTCTTACCTAACTCTGTCGTTGACGCATTTGTACTGACCTGGCTTTTAGACTCAGATACAGACTTAGAGTCTACCTCAAGTGCCTTAGCAGCCATCACCTTGTCAGCCATCTTTCCCATGTTTTTAGCATTCAACTCTTGAGTCGTTTCAATGATCCCATTATCAACCTTCTTTGGTTTTTCTTCTTTCTCTTCTTTCTCTTTCTCTTCTTTCTCTTCACCGCTTCCCCACCATTTTCTTTGCCAATACTCATCTTCATTAGCAAATTCTTTAATTATGGTTTCAAGATCAAGAGTGTTATGGTCAATAGCAATGTTTCCTTCTGGGTCAAGATAACATTCTCTGTCTGGATCCCATCTCCTCGCTCTTTTTGCTTCAAGATAGATACCAGATATTCTGATTATTCTTTGCTGAGCTATCATCTTTCTGTAACCATACTTCTGTTCTTCATTTCTGTTGTCTTTCCAAGGAACATGTTCAACAGATTTTGCCATGAAAGCATATCCAATCGCATCCTCCTCAGGTAACAACTCACTCCAGTCGAAACCTTCATCGTCATGAATCACAGCAAGAGCTCTGGATTTCTCTTTGTTATCCTCAAGCTGCTTCATTCTTGGCGGTTCTGATTTATTCTGATGATAAATTGCTTTCTTGTAGTAATCTTCTCTGAATGGGTTTTCAGACTCATCAGCATAAGCATTTTGGCATTCACGCTTAAAGTGACCTCTCTGTTTACACTTGAAGCATGTCACTTTAGACTTGTCAAAGCCCAACTTGGTAGATGGTCCACCAATAGGCTTTCTTCCAGTTATCTCCATGAAATGTTGTGCCCGACGAACTGCACTGGCCATGCACCACCTTATGTCGATCAATTCCATCTCCTCAGGATCTATCTGATCGTAATATTCTTTTGTCAGGTTAGTGTTGCCAATCTTCCCTGCCACTAGACTTTCATATGATTCTAGCACAGAAGCTAGGAAAACCATATGTTGTTTTGCTGACTCCTCGCTGAAGTTTTGAGCGTTCTTTAAGTCTACAGCGATATTACATTAAAATAGGTTCTTTGTATCAGACTGGCTTGAATGTGACGAAGAACCACTGTGAAATCCACTGCTTTGACTTTCTTTGCTTGATGTATAGGAATTTTCAGCAGAAAATGCAGTCTTGGGAGATGTATTCTTTGGCATCATGCTTTTTGGATAATACAAATCTAAGTTCTGTTGATATGACGAGTGATTGACTTTGTGCGTTTTCTTTATCTCCAGCTCATGACTCTCTAGTCTTTCAATCAACAGATCCACCGTAAGAACTTCAGGCTTAATCGTATTCTTCAACATCAAAGCATAATATTGCCAATCCATCTCATCTGGAAATGAATCAAACAATTTGTTGATTAGCTCTTCTTGAGAATAGAAAATTTCATGTCTCGCCAGCTCCAGCTTCAGGTGCCCAAACCTCTCAATCATTTTACAAACTGATTCATTCTTTAAACACCCAAACAAATCAAACTCTTTTCTTAGTAGTTTCTTTTTGTTTTTCACTATTTCTGCACTTCCTAAACATTTAACTTTCAATTGTTGCCAGAGATATTTAGCATTAGTGTATTTGATCCAAGATATTATATCTTCTCGGACAGACTGAAATAGCAGTGCGATGCATTTTTACTCAGCAAAAAACGATTCTATTTCTTCAGATGATGTCAAGCTTTCACCAGTTTTGCCTCCATCAATGTATCCATTCTTTAGACTCTTCCAGCTAGGATACGCAAAGGCTTTCAACCATTCTTCAAACTTCTTGGCCCACCGACTGTACTCTTCGATAGACATCAATTTCGGGGGTTTGTTATATGTTCCAAAAGCACTTTCAACTCCCAAAGAATCCGATAAGCTTTTCTTTGTACTTGACGTATTCTCATTGGTGTTTCTAGGAGAAGTATCGTCTCCAGAATTTCCAGCAAAGGAATACATATCTCTAAATGGATTCATGAATAGATCATCCATCTTTCACGTACCTGAAACAGTCAACAAACACTTAGAAATATTTCCGAATTTTTGAAAAGTTTCTTTCAAACGGAATTAGTTCACACGGAATTTTGAACTTCAAACGATATTACTTTCAAACGAAACAAGCTTCAAACGAAATGACCAAGAGAATCTAATTCCGTGCGGAATTAGATTTGTTTCAAGCGAAAATAAGTCTCCGTGTATAATTCCGTGCGGAATTATATTTGTTTCAAACGAAATTAAGTCTCAGTGTGTAATTCCGTGCGGAATTACAGAAATATTTCAAACGGTATTACAATGACATCAGCATTGTTCGAACAGTTTTCATGCGATATTATCATATTTTGTTCGAGTTTTAGTCCAATTCTTTCAATGATTACTAAAAACTGTGTTTCGCTTGATATATGAGAGTTTTAAGCCATTTCAACCGTAAAATTATGTCCAAATCAGAAAAGAAAGATAGAAGTGAGAGAATCCGGTAAAATCAAGCTGAATTTGGTATGAACTCCTCGTCCTGAGCTCTGATACCACTTGTTGGATCGTTCTGGTGACCCTAAACAGTCAAGTTGAGTAGTTCATCATCATTTACAAAGGCGGAATCAATGCAAACAATGTCAAACAGCTTGTTTCCTTTTAATCTTTATCTATTGATGCTTTCCTGAGCTTTTTACAAACAATTCTGACAAGAATCCGGCAGCACCTCAGCTCTTACACATTAATTCCGTTCCAAATGAATCAGAGACAACAAATATATATAGAGGTCTAATTCCGCACGAAACATTCATGCGATATTACTAATTCCGTGCGGAATTAGTAATTCCGTATGAACTACTTAATTCTATGCGAAATTACATCATTGTAATTTCGTGCAGAATTACCCTAAAACACTGTTTCTTGATTTCCGTGCACCAACACCTTGGCATCCTATCAACAAAATGTTTGAAAAGGCGGTAAATCCACCCTCCAAAGAAGATAGGTGTCGGTGGAGTAGCAAGTTGGTTCAGGTGCATGTTTCGGAGTAGTAGGTATGGAATATGTTGGTGCATATTTGTGAAAACAGCTTAGATTTGGTCTTTGGATATCTTGTAATTAGATAAACGATAAACAGTTAGCGGGTTTAGCTTTGTATTAGTGAGATAATAGTGTTTGGGCTAAACAAAACCCACATTGGGTCTAGGGGGACAATTTGGGCTTTGCCAATGTAGGAACCTTAGCCCAGGTAGCAAACCTTGTGTTATATAAACAAGGTTAGGCTTTAGGGTTTAGGTTAATCAGCAAAAACAGAGTTTGAGAGGCATTAGAATTCGTGAGAGCTAGGCTTGGATGAATTTGAGTGTGTTAGGGTTTTGATTGATTGTAATACTTTGGTTTGATAATCAATAGAAACCCCGGTTTGAAAGTGAATTGCTGATTTCTGTTCCTACACGTTTTCTGCTATATTCTGATCAAGAGGATTCCGCACTCTTGATTAGATTGACAATTCTGTGAAAGATCCATACATCAAGGGGACCTACAGTTGGTATCAGAGCATTAGGCTCTTGAAGGCTCGGTTCAGAATTGTGTTCTGCAGAAACAGGGAGTTTTTCGAATTTTTTGTTAAACTTGACAATTAGGGTTTCAAATTTTCTGGCTGATTTGATAAAAATTTTCGAATTCTTTGGCTGTTTTGATCTTCTGCTTTGTTTGATTGCTGTTTTACAGGTTTTCGAGACAGTTTTTGGTTGATTGTTTGAGGAATTTTGGCTGAAAGACTTGAAGATTCGAAGACTGTTTCTTCGTGTTCTTCATAATTTTCAAAATTTTTTTGCTGATTAGGTTGTCTGATTTTGCAGGATTGTGTTGGAGAGGAGATAGAATCTTCAAAAAGTTCGATCAGATTAAGTTTCCTGATTTACTGGTTCAGCGAATTTAACAGTCCAGCGAAATTGTTTGACCCGGCTAACTTAAAATCCAAAGGCGACTTTGGTAACCGTGTGATTTTCCACAGCGAAATTATTACGGTTTTTGGCGACTTTACTGGTCGTCGTAATAGCGAAATATACAGCGAATTTCAGAATTGTGTTCTGCAGAAACAGGGAGTTTTTCGAATTTTTTGTTAAACTTGACAATTAGGGTTTCGAATTTTCTGGCTGATTTGATAAAAATTTTCGAATTCTTTGGCTGTTTTGATCATCTGTTTTGTTTGATTGCTGTTTTACAGGTTTTCCGGACAGTTTTTGGTTGATTGTTTGAGGAATTTTGGCTGAAAGACTTGAAGATTCGAAGACTGTTTCTTCGTGTTCTTCATAATTTTTGAAATTTTTTTGCTGATTAGGTTTTCTGATTTTGCAGGATTGTGTTGGAGAGGAGATAGAATCTTCAAAAAGTTAGAACAGATTAAGTTTCCTGATTTACTGGTTCAGCGAATTTAACAGTCCAGCGAAATTGTTTGACCCGGCGAACTTAAAATCCAAAGGCGACTTTGGTAACCGTGTGATTTTCCACAGCGAAATTATTACGGTTTTCGGCGACCTTACTGGTCGTCGTAATAGCGAAATTATTACATTTTGTATGGATCTTTCACAGAATTGTCAATCTAATCAAGAGTGCGGAATCCTCTTGATCAGAATATAGCAGAAAACGTGTAGGAACAGAAATCAGCAATTCACTTTCAAACCGGGTTTTCTATTGATTATTAAACCAAAGTATTACAATCAATCAAAACCCTAACACACTCAAATTCATCCAAGCCTAGCTCTCACGAATTCTAATGCCTCTCAAACTCTGTTTTTGCTGATTAACCTAAACCCTAAAGCCTAACCTTGTTTATATAACACAAGGTTTGCTACTTGGGCTAAGGTTCCTACATGGGCAAAGCCCAAATCGTCCCCCTAGACCCAATGTGGGTTTTGTTTAGCCCAAACTCTATTATCTCACTAATACAAAGCTAAACCCGCTAAGTGTTTATCGCTTATCTAATTACAAGATATCCAAAGACCAAATCTAAGCTGTTGTCACAAATATGCACCAACAAACTCCCCCTTGACAATAGCTTCATAAAATAACTTTGTCTTCAGTCGTCTTGCAATCTTCATGTAGTCTTGCACTGTCTTTGGTCTTTGGATAGCTTCAGCTTCAACAGCTTCTGTCAGCAACAGACTCCCCCTAAGCTGATGCATCCAATCACCAAATCTTCAAAAACTTTAGCGTTTGAGTAAACTCCAGTTCAGCATTTGAATAGCAATCTTCAAACTCTTCAACTTTGTCTGCAATGTAGAAAGGAGGTTCTACCATGCATCCAATCAAACTCTCATCTCTTCACAGCAACTCATCACTTTAACTTCTCAGCAACATACAACTTCAATCTGTATACTATAAAACAAACATCTCGAGAAACCATAAGAATTTTTCAACAAAGTTAAATAAATTATTATTTTTCAAGAGATAGTTAAACTGTATCACATATTAAGCTGTTTCAACTTATCACCAACACGCAAAACTTTTTAATCACACACTCTATAACCTGCATGATTTAAAATTTTGAACTCACTTTCCAACACCGTCTCCCCCTATCAGTAACAATTCCTCCAAGAATAACAGTTTTCTGCACGTTAAGAATTTTAAACAGAAAAAGAAACTATTTTTGGATTTTTATATTTTTCTGAAAGCAAGTAAATAACAAAAGCAATAAACACACTGTTTTTGTGAGAATCACCGGTAAGAAGATCATATCAACAAAATCAAACTGTTTCACACTATTAGATAATTCTTTATTTAATTTTTCGTGAAAAGCAGTCCAAGACGATTACCAGTATGTTTGTCCTCTTAAACAAAATGCATGAACATTTCAAGTACCATTACCGTATGATACGTTAAGGTAATATTATTTTTGATATACTAGTGTGCCCTACTTCAGGATATACCCCCGCGATCAAGGTATGCACAAAGATTCATCGTAGTAGGTGAGTATACTGAATTCATCAGTTTTGTATTTCAACGTTTAGATAATTGGTGAACAGGTCAGTACTTCCGTACAGCAGAGTGACCAAAATATCTAACGAGGGCTAAGACAAATACCATTTTTTGGTACGATTTATGCATTTTGCACATTTTGAATGACTCTCTATGATAGCTTCTTCATTTTTGGGTTTTAGTATTTTTAGCTCTTTTAAGATATCCTGGGTGTGTCTAGGTCAGCATGTATCTGGATGCAGCAGAAGGACAACCCTGATATCCCCAGATGAAATAACAGTATAAAGACCCAAAACTTCAGATTTTGGCAATCTATCAACGCAAGAATTAAGGTCATTAAACCATACACCACTGATGTGTTCCCTACTCATACACAGTTCATTTAAGTTTATATCACATTGGTAAGTTGATTATTTCATGCTTTTTGCCTACTGGTACATCATATGATGAAGCTGCTATCACACTTAAGCATTTTAATTTCATTTTCAGTGTGACAGTCTAACATGCTGATGTACTATCATTTCTTCTTTTTCACACAATGATAACTCATTTTTGATTTTCTATTTTTTTTTATATTTTTGATTTTTCAATGTTTTTGTATTTTTGATTTTTAAGAAAAGCAGTAAACTATTTACAAAAATTCTTATGAAAGACCAGTTATTCAGGATTCCTCATCCCGTTGAGTTCGACTAAATGTTCAAAGCGAGCCCTGTCAAATGCTTTAGTATAAAGATCTGCCAGGTTATCTAGTGTGTCGACTCGATGTAATTCAATTAGTCTCTTTTCAGCACAATCCCGTATAAAATGATGACGTATGTCAATATGTTTTGTGCGACTGTGTTTCACGGGATTATTAGTTATAGAAATAGTGGCATTATTGTCTATCATAATAGGAGTACGAGTGAAATCCAAACCGTAATCGCGCATTTGCTGTTGTATCCAGAGAACCTGAGAGCAGCAGCTATCCGCAGCAATATATTCAGCTTCACACGTAGATGTAGACACACAAGATTGCTTCTTGCATTGCCAAGACACAATCCTGCCTCCTAAGAACTGACAACCACCTGTTGTAGACTTTCTGTTCGACTTGCATCCCCCAAAGTCTGAGTCAGTGTAAGCGACAAAATTCAGATCACTATCAGCTGGATACCACAACCCAAGTTTAGGTTTCCCCTTCAAGTAACGAAGAATACGCTTCACTGCTTTCATGTGTGACTCTTTTGGATTCTCCTGATATCTGGCACACAAGCATACGACAAACATGATGTCGGGTCTTGAAGCAGTCAAGTACATCAGAGAACCAATCATCGCCCTGTATTGAGTAGGATCAACATCTTCAGTACTTTCATGATCTGGGCCAAGATTGTGATTTTCACAAATGGGTGTGTTGAAAGTAGAGCAATCATTCATTTTGAACCGATCCAAAATGTCATACACATACTTCGTTTGATGAATAAACATCCCATCCTCCTTCTGTTCAACTTGTAATCCTAGAAAGTAAGACAGCTCACCCATAGCGCTCATTTCGAACTTGCTCTTTATTACCTGCTCGAACTTCTTACACAAGATTCTCACAAAAAGATGAAATTGTAAATATTTTGAGTTTAGTTAAGTGTGTTAGTTTGTTAAAAAAAATCAAAAATACCAAAAAGATTTCTTTTTAAAAGACTTCCATTTTAAACTGACGGGTAGTTGTTTTTGCAAATTAAGATAAAATATTGGTTTATCTTGAAATGTGAAAAAGACTAATGGTTTTCCGAGATACTTGCTTGTGTTGCTAAACAGATTGATGCAGTTATCAAAATGAAGTGCAGAATACAAGTAAAGTGCAAATTGAGAGTGAAGTGAAGAATATGTGAAGATGCATGGTAGGATCCTTCTACTGCATTGCAGAAAAAGAAAGAGATATGAAAGAGTTGGAGCTTACTTGCTTAACCAAAGATTGCTAGCTAACTGATCTACAAATGAATGAAAGTTTTGGAGATTGGAAGCATCAGCTAAGGGGGAGTTTGTTGATGTCAGAAATTGTGTAGCTGACGCTATCCAAAGACCAAAAGAACACAAGATGTTTGAAGACAAAGTTACACTATGAAGCTATTGTCAAGGGGGAGTCTGTTGGTGCATATTCGGCGACAACAGCTTAATAGTTTGATTATTTAGTCTTTGGATATTTTGTAATGGGCTTAGCTTATTGGTTAGTGAGTTTATTGTTGTAATGGGCTTGGAAAATGGCCTAGCCCAGTAGGAAGCCCAGTTCACAGACATGTGATATATAAACATGTTTTGTGATTAGGGTTTCAGTTTTAGAAGAGTTGTTAGAGAATTCTAGAGAGAGAAAGTCTAGAGAGAGAGAGTAATTTCGAAAGTTGTGAGAGGAAAGATCACAGAGATAGGCTGTGAGGTTGTGAGGTCTTGAATTGATTGTAAACTGCAAGTTGGATAATCAATAGAAGACCCGTTTGATTGTGAATTTTGTGTTTCTACTCGTTTCTGTGATATTCTGATCAAGAGGATTCCGCACTCTTGATTAGATTGACAATTCTGTGAAAGATCCATACATCAAGGGGACTTACAGAACATCAAGGTTGGTACGGGTGTGAATGCAATGGAGGACCACCAGATCTCGTAACCCTACCACGCCGCTACTGTCGTGCCTTTGGCTAAGAGAGTAGGTGAGGACCCTTTGGATATAGCGGTAAAGGGTCTCTCAGCTATGCGCTCTTAGTTTGGCTCGGATTATAGTTGCCATCTCCTATTTGAGCCCAAGCAGCTTGGCGTTGATTTGGTTGGATCTCATGTAGACCGCCAGTGTTTTCTTCATCACCCGCATCTTCATCCGTGTACAGCCCAACTATTGTCCCTAACTGTGCTATCGAGATTGAGTACACAGTCCCCCCACAACAGAATTCTACCCCATCATTATCAAATGGATCGGCTCTTGACTTGAAAGCGAAAGTGCTGTAGAATTCCATGTTGTATTCATGGACTGAGCGAAGCCGAGTGCACAGGGCGGCTCTTAATGGGCCGGTGACAATGTTGTTAAATCGGTCTAGCTAGTTCACTGTTCCTAGAAGATCCATGCATGCTTATCGCAGGTACTCCTCCAGCCTAGTTCTTAGTACATCGTATCTAGCTTTAGCATCCAACTCATTTGCATTGAATCGAGTGAACTTCTTGGCCATCTGAAAGGAAACACCAAAATATTAGCAAGAAACAATGAAAAATGCAGAGAAAACAGAAAACAGTCGACTGAACACGCCCCCGTGTTCAGCGGACACGCCCCGAGTTGGACTGACCTTGGTTGGACACGCCCCCGTGCTCAGCGAGCACGACCTCGTGTCCAGGTGTCTGTTTACCAAAATTCCCATTTTTCGACCCGGTCCCGAAAACTTGAAAATTTTTGGTCCAGTAGGGGCGGTTTTCCCCGAAAATGAAACCCAAAGTGTCGTTTTTCTCAAAACAAACTGTTTACCCCTTCAATTTTATCTTTTTCGGTTTAAAAACAAGGCTTTGGGGTTTTTGTGAGAAATCAGGCAAATCTACAAACATTACAAGTTGATTTACTTCCTATAACATGTATCTAAACTAATGCTAATAGATTTATGCCAAAATTTGAGGTTCGATCCGGTTCAAGTTGAAGAACCCTAGATTTTCCCCAAATCTTAATGTTAAACTACATGCAAGTGCTTAATCTAACTACTAATAATGATAGAATCATACCTTGATGTTGTTTGAAGTAGAGGAGACGTCGAAATCTTGCAGAAAAATCGCCTGAACCAGAGAGTTTTCAGGGAAACGGGGCGTGTGGAATGAAGAAACTATGTTGAAAAGGGGGGTTTTATCCCGACAGTTGCACGGACATGGCCCCATGCTCGCTGAGCACGGCCCCGTGGGTGGGTAAATTTAAATTTTTTTAGTGCTCGTGTGAGTGCCCTGTTTCCCAAAAACTTGGTTAGAAGACTTATCGATTTAGATGTCAACCCGCTTGTTCGTAACTTACCAGGTATGATGTTGATGCTTTCATTCTTTGACCGTTTAAAGCGAGATTTTTTCCTCCTCATTCTCAATGAATCCTTGATAGAGCTTCAGCTGTTGGCCATTGACTTTGAATGAAATTCCATTCCGAGATTTAATTTCTACTGCACCGTGTGGGAAAATATGGGTGATGGAAAAAGGTCCTGACCACCTAGACTTTAATTTACCAGGAAATAATCGAAGTCGTGGAATAAACAATAGAACTTGATCTCCTACTCGAAATTCATTAGGTTTAATGTGTTTATCATGCAAGTTTTTCATTCTTTCCTTGTAAATTTCAGAGTTAGAGTATGCATAATTCCTTAATTCGTCTAATTCATTTAATTGACAGAATTGATTTTTACCGGCAAATTCTAAATCTAAGTTTACATTTTTAATTGCCCAATAGGCTTTGTGTGCAATTTCTACTGGCAAATGACAGCTTTTTCCATAGACGAGCTTATATGGGGTTGTACCTATTGTTGTTTTATAAGTAGTTCGAAAAGCCCATAAAGCGTCATCTAATTTATCGGCCCATTCTTTTTATTTAACCCTACGGTTTTTTCGAGTATTCGTTTTAAACCTCTATTAGTCACTTCGGCTTGTCCGTTTGTTTGAGGGTGATATGTTGTTGAGACCCGGTGGTAGACCCCATATCTTGTTAAAAAAATTTCAAGTTGATGGTTACAAAAATAAGTACCTCTATCACTTATTAATGCTTTAGGTGTTCCAAAACGAGAGAATAATTTTTTCAGAAATCTTACCACGACTCTTCCATCATTTGTTAGAAGTGCCTCGGCCCATTTAGACAAGTAATCTACCACCACAAGTATATATTTGTTTCCTTTTGACGGTGGGAAGGGTCCCATAAAGTCGAGTCCCCACACATCAAAGATTTCACAAACAAGTATGCCATTTTGTGGCATTTCGTTTTTGGAAGAAATATTACCTGTTCTTTGGCAAGCGTCACATGTCTTGACTAGACTTTGGCCGTCTTTGTAAATGGTTGGCCAATAGAATCCTGAATCAAATACCTTTCATGCGGTACTAGCGGCACCATGATGTCCTCCGTATGGACCTTCATGACAATGGCGGAGAATTCTTCTTGCTTCACTACCATGTACGCATCGGCGGATGAGTTGATCGGCACACATTTTGAAAAGATAAGGATCTTCCCAAAAATAATGCTTCACATCAGCAGAGAATTTCTTTCTTTGATGATGTGGCCAACCTTTCGCGACTATACCGCTAGCTAGGTAGTTAGCATAGTCGGCGTACCATGGTTCTTCTCTGTATTCCACCATTTCCAGGGACTCCGTTGGAAAATTTTCATTTATTTGCTCATCCCTGGTTGCCTCCAAAGCTGGGTCTTCTAAGCGCCAAAGATGATCTGCTACGGTGTTTTCTGCTCCTCCTTTGTCTTTGATTTCAATGTCAAATTCTTTGAGGAGTAGAATCCACCGAATCAAACGTGGTTTAGCATCATGTTTCTTGAAGAGATATCGAATGGCTGCATGATCTGTATAGACTATTGTTTTAGAAAGAACAAGATTAGAACGAAATTTATCAAAAGCAAATACCACGGCTAGTAACTCTTTTTCTGTTGTTGTGTAATTTTCTTGTGCATCGTTAAGTGTTTTACTAGCATAATAAATTAGGTGAAAATGCTTATCTTTTCTTTGTCCCACGACGGCTCCAACTGCAAAGTCACTTGCATCACACATGATTTCGAAAGGTAATTTCCAATCAGGCGCTATCATGATAGGTGCATTGACTAGCATTTCTTTTAGTGTTAGAAATGCTTGATTGCAATCCTTGTCAAAGATGAAAGGGGCATCTTTTTCAAGTAATTTTGTTAGAGGCCTTGAGATTTTAGAAAATTCCTTGATAAATCGTCTATAAAATCCGGCATGCCCTAGGAAACTTCTGATAGCTCTAACGGAGGATGGGGGTGGTAATCGAGAAATAGTATCTATTTTTTCTCGATCAACCTCTATTCCTTCGCTTGAGATTTTGTGACCGAGTACTATTCCCTCTGTTACCATGAAAAGGCATTTTTCCCAGTTAAGGGCGAGGTTAGTTTCCTCACATCGGGATAGCATTCGTTCAAGGTTATCGAGGCATTGGTCGTATGAATCTCCAAAGATAGAAAAGTCGTCCATGAAGACTTCCATTGTCTTTTCTATCATATCATAGAAGATGGCCACCATGCAACGTTGGAAGGTTGCGGGGGCATTGCATAGACCAAATGGCATGCGTCGATAAGCAAAAGTTCCATAGGGACATGTAAATGTTGTCTTTTCTTGGTCTTCGAGTGCTATCGGGATTTGAAAGTAACCTGAAAAACCATCCAAGAAACAATACAATTTATGACCGGATAATCTTTCTAACATTTGATCAATGAAGGGTAGAGGAAAGTGATATTTCCTTGTTGCTTCATTTAATCGCCTATAATCTATACATACCCTCCATCCTGTGACGGTTCTCATTGGTATTAATTCATTTTTCTCATTAGTTATCACCGTCATACCTCCTTTCTTTGGAACTACTTGGATGAGACTTACCCAAGGACTATCGGAGATAGGGTAAATAAGTTCGGCGTCAAGTAATTTGATGACTTCGTTTTTAACCACTTCTTGGACATTTGGATTCATTAAAATTTTGTTCGTGCACATGGAATGACTTATTCCTTTAATCTCTACAAGCTTCCAGGCAATCACATTTTTGTGTTCTTTTTAAAGCTTAATTAATTTTTCTTTTTCTATACTACTTAATTTTGATGAAATAGTTACAGGTGATTTACCATCTTTGTCTAGAAAAACATATTCCAAACCTTTTGAGAGTTCTTTGAGCTCAAGAGGTGGGTCTTTAGGAGACTCCTTATTTGGTTGTTCATTTTGATCAAGAACTTTAAAAGTTTGTTCTATGGCGACCTCTTCGTCAACAAAGTGGTCAATTTCTTCTTTTGTATCGGGTGGTTCATCTTCATCTTCAATTAAGGGGTCATTATTGCCTAATGGATATTTCATTGAACGCTCAAGATCGACACTTCTTTTAAATGCCCCTAATTGAATAGATAGATTGTTGTACTTCCGGTTTTTTAAAGCTTCGTGGGTTTTTACAAAAGGTCATCCCAACACTAGAGGAGCGTCATCAAGGTTGACAAAGTCGGTTGGGATTACCATTTGATTCGTTTGGACCAAGACATCCTCAACTATACCGATTGATTTTATTACTTTCCGATTGGATATAAAAATGGGTATTTGAAGTGGAGAAAAATCACTAATACTTAATTTTTCGAAAATGTAGTTTGGCATTATATTAACACAAAGATCTTTATCGATTGTGATATTACTAATAAAGGAGTTTTGAAAAAAACATGGAACCGGTGTAATGTTGATTTCAAATGGGTCTTCTTTTATTAGCGACGTTTGATCATTTGTTAACCTAATGCTTACCGTTTCATCAATTTTAGTGGTAGTGTTTAACTCTTTTAAAAGCTTAGCATGAGTGGGTACTAAACAATGACTTTTGAAAGAAGGTAACGAGATTAATTTCTTCAAAATTAGACTCTTCTTGAATTTTAACGTTATCGGACTCACCCTTTTCGTTGTTTAACTCATGTGTCGGTTTTTCACTTACTTGTTCTTCCATTTTTACATTTTCAACTATCTCTTTTTTATTTAATTCTTCTCTTGCGCGTGACTCCTCTTCCCTTGCGCGAGATTCTAGTATGCAACTTTCGATAGTTTTAATTGTTTCTATTATCCTATCGGCTATGTCGGTGATAGAGTAAGGATCGGGATCCTCAAAGCTTGAATCCGGATGTTCGATCCTTTGTTCCTCATAATACTCATAGGAAGTAGATGGTTCACACCATTGTTCTTCATTGTAAGTATATGATGGATAAGGGTCGTAATTTTGTATAATACTCATATGAGGTGGGTTGTTCACGCCATGGTTCCTCATAATAAGCATATGAAGGTGGTGGCTCGTATCTTGGTTCCTCAAAGTATGAGTATGAAGGCTCATACCTTGGTTCATCAAAATATGAGTATGAGGGAGAAGGTTCATACCTTTGGTCTTCATAGGATGTGTATGAAGTCGATGGCTCGTACCTGGGCTCCTCATAGTAGGTGTATGAAGTGGATGGTTGAAATAAGTCACAATATTGAACCGAGTGCGGGTCACCACAAATGGTGCAATAGTCTTCCCTATAATCATCCTCCTCATAGGTGTAGTTGTAGCCTCCTAAGTATTGATCCATAAGAATCACTCAGCAGACCAAAACAGAGTCTCGAGACCAGAAAACAGAAATAAAAACGGAAACAGTGGCTGGACACGACCCCGTGTTCAGTGGACACGGCCCGTGTTCAGGTTCTGTATCCGGGCATTTGAATTAAAGTGACTGGTTTTGTGTAGCACGGGGGCGTGTTCAGTGAGCACAACCCCGTGTCCAGACTCCGTATCTGGGTGTTTTATGAAAAAAATGCAGCACGGCCCCGTGTTCAGTGAGCACGGCCCGTGTTCAACCTACTGTAAATGCAAAACTAACTAAAATGCAGAAAAATATGCGTGCGTTTTAAAAAGGTTTTGAAAGGCTGATTAGGCCGTTGATTTTAAGCTTTCTTAAAATCCTTGTGTCCCCGGCGCCAAAAACTTGATGCGCGTGTGGTGGTATAGGTTTTTATGTATATTTTTGCCCTTTTTACACGTTAGTCAAGTTTTAAATTTATAAAAAAACGATATTTTACTAACACCAAACACATATATGGGCAAGTGCACCCATCGTGAGCGTAGTATAGTGTTGGCAAGATACCGAGGTCGTCCAAGGACACAAGAGCTTTTAGTACCGGTTTATCCTCAACGTCTAATCAAATCAAAAGTTTAGAAAAAGGTTTTAAACTAGAAAATAAAAACTAAAAATGCTGAAAATAAAAATAAAAATAAAAATAAAACAGATAGATAAGATGAATCACTTGGATCTGACTCGCATTTAGTGTAACCTTTGATTATTTTCGCACTTTTTCACTTTTTAAGGATTATCTTAGTTATAGTAGTAGGCCCCTCTTTTGAAGGTGACGTTACCCTCAACCTAGTAGTTTGAGTCAGCAAGGATACAATCTTAAAGGGTTGGATTATTGAAAGATAATTAATTAAGTTATTAATGCGTAATGTGGTAGGCCCCTCTTTTTAAGGTGACGTTACCCTCGGCTAAGTAGTTTGAGTCAGTAGGAATACAATCCTAAGTAGCCGGGTTAAAGTTTTAATAGTAGTTTACATATGAGGGGGTCAAGGAGTTCGGACCCCCGCCATCCAATACTAGTGGGTATTGAAGGAGGTCCTACTAAAGTTGACCCAGGTCCTTGCAGGATCTATACACTGAATAAGGCAAGACTCTTACCAAACCATTCCCTTAACCCCCCGACCAGGTAGCCAACATATCTCCATATAGACCGTGGAGATATGCATGGTGAAAATCTTTTATTTTATATAGACAGTAAAATAATGCCAAGACACCACGGACAAATGATAAGGAAGACTCACCTTCAACATAAGAAACTAGTTATTAAAGTCATTAATACATAACCAAATAAAAACTGCGAAAAGATAAAAAAATAAAAAGTATTACACTAAACACTTGTCTTCACCAAGTAATGTTAGAGAATTAGGAAAATATGGCCTTTGATTGTCAAGAACTCTTACGATCAATCTTGGATCCCGAGACTACTCACACACTCTATGATGGATGATGGTGGTGGATGTGGGTTGTGATGGTGGTGGTGGGTGGGTGAAGTGTGAGAGAGGTAGTTTGCCAAGGGATGAGTTGCAAATGAGCCAAGCACCCCTATTTATAGCCTGCACAGAAGCCCGGACACGGCCCCGTGTCCACCCATCTTCTCTTTCTTCATTAATTGCAGTTTGTCTGCATTAGTTGACCACGCCCCCCGTGTCCGCTGGGCACGGCCCCGTGTGCAAAAGCGTATCTGTACTATCAAGATTTTCCTAGATTCTGCGAATCTTAGAGTTGAACACGGCCCCGTGTCCGCTGGACACGCCCCCATGGTGGGTGATAGAAGCTTCTACAACTTTGTCTTTTCTGCAGACACTTGGGCACGCCCCCGTGCTCAATGAGCACGGGGCGTGTTCAGTCTTCTGTTCTCCTGTTTTTGCTTGGGAAGATGCTGTCGAGGGGTCGGGCATGCCACGTTTATTCCTTTTCTTGTATTCTTGTTAGATTTGGCTGCATTTTTGCTTCTTTTATTCATTTGAGCTCATTTAATCCTGAAAATACAAAAGGAAGACAAAAACACACTTTGTCCAACATTAGTACTAGAAAAAGGGTTAGTTTTATGCCACATTTGATGTAATTTATATGTTGCATTTTGTGCACATCAATATAAACCCATTCCCACAATAAGTGAGTTTTGAGCCTTTATTTCGCATACATGCATACATCCTTAAACTAAATGCTCATATTATTTTCTTGTGTGAATAGCTGATTGGTTCTTACGACTCTAGAACTTGCCAAGACGATACATTCCCAGTCCTTACCAACTTGAACCCAAGTAAGTAAATGATGGAGGCATTAGGACTAACCAATTTTTCTTTCAAAACCAATGTTTTTCTTCTTTTTACCCCCCCCCCCCAAACCAAAAATTCCCCTAGGTAACCTCTTTGAGCCTAAACCTTTTCGTTTCAAAACTTGAAAAATAAACACCAATTAACCACCAAAACCCTTTTTCATTTCAAACCCATTTGATTTAGTATAAAGCCCGGTTATGTTGTGACACAAAAAAATTAGAGAATTTTGCAATAACCAAACAAGCTCCTCAAAGAAACATTGTTTGAATAAGCTTAGATTAAATAAATGTCACAAAAACAAAAAGGTTTACGACAACCGACGTTTTTTACGCTTTTCGCCATTTTACTAAATACTAACCCAAAACCAACCTACCCTTAGCCCAAGCCTAACCCTTTCCTAAGTCCTCTTGATATTTAGAAAGGTTTATAGTTTAAGAGGAGGATTGATCGCTTTGCAAGCATATGGTAGAAGTAAGTCCTATGCCGGTATCGAGTGTTTCACAAAAATACACAATCGGGCGAGTGTTGAGTGATCTCCCGTGAGGTATGTGAACTTGTATATAAAAGAAATTTTAAGAAGGCATGTTATGCCCAAATAAATATTTTTTCTTAACAAAATTTTGACGAATAAGATTGTAAATAAAATAAAAACAAAACTTAATGAAGATCTTGGATTCCCGACACTCAAGACAAGCCACAAAACTTCTTCTCTACCTCTTCCATTTGGGTGTGTAAGGCACATTTAAAGAGTTTTGCTTGAGGACAAGCAAAGATTCAAGTGTGGGGGTATTTGATGTGTACAAAATGCAACATATAAATTACATCAACTGAGGCATAAAACCAACCCTTTTTTAGTACTAATGTTGGAAAAAGCACGTTTCTTTCTTCCTTTTGAATTTACAGGAGTAAATGAGCTTAAAAGAAAAAAAGGAACAAATAAGTAGCCAAAACCAACATAAATACAAGAAGAAGGAATAATGTGTCATGCCCGACCCCTTGGCACCATCTCCCAAAGCAAAAACAAGAAGATAGAAACTGACCACGGGGCTATGCCAAGCTAGACATGGGGCGTGGTCAGCCCTGACACAAGAATACAAACTCTGCAGAAGCTTCTATGCCCACCACGTGGCCGTGCCCAGCTCACCATGGAGCGTGGTCAGCCCTGACACAAGAATACAAACTCTGCAAAAGCTTCTACGCCCACCACGGGGCCGTGCCCAGCTCACCATGGGGTTTGGTCAACTCTTAGATTTGCAGAATCTTGATAGTACAGCAAAGAGTTGACCACGGGGCCGTGCCCAGAACACACGGGGTCGTGTGGGGCCCTCTGCTGACAGATGCAATTAATGAAGGAAGGGAAGAAGGATGGCCACGGGCCATGCCCAATGGACACGGGGCCGTGGCCGGGGCTCTGTTCTGGCTATAAATAGGGGTGCTTGGTTCACTTCAAAGGCATCCCTTGGCAAGCCACTTCTCTCCCACTTTGCCCTATTCCACCACCACTACAACACCAACAACCACCACCATCATCCATCTTTCATCTTTAGAGTGTGTAGTAGTCTCGGGATCCAAGATTGATCGTAAGAGTTCTTGTCAATCAAAGGCCATGTTTGGCTAATCTCTTACATCACTTGGTGAAGACAAGTCTTTAATGTATTACTTTTGATTTTTAATCATTCGGGAATTTTTAATTGGGTTTGTATTAATGACTTTAATAACTAGTTTCTTATGTTGAAAGTGATTTTCTTTACTATTTCTTCATGATGTCATTGATTTGCTCATTCGTGTCTTTACGTTCTATATAAAGCGCGTTAACGACATGGAAGAGGGTTCGGAGGGTGGTTTGCTAAAGTTCTTGTATCATTCATTGTATAGATCCTGCGAGGACTTGGTTCAAGCTTACTAGGACCTCCTTCAATGCCCCGAAGGTATTGGAAGGCGGGGGTGCGAATAGCTTGAACCCCTCATATGTAAACTACTATTAATACTTTAAATCGGCTTCTTGGGATTGTATACTTGCTGACTCAAACCACTTAGACGAGGGTAACGTCACCTTCAAAAGAGGGGCCTACTACTATAACTAAGATAATCTCTTAAAAAGTCCGAAAGTGCGAAAATCATCAAATGATACATTAAAGATGAGTTGGATCCAAGTGATTCTATCTTGTCTATTTGTTTTTCATTTTACTTATCTTTTCATTTTTAGTTTTATTTTCATGTTTAGAAACACTCTTTTCAAAAATTTAGATTGATTAGACGTTGACGATAAACCAGTATTAAAAGCTCTTGTGTCCTTGGACGACCTTGGTATCTTACCGAAACTATACTACGCTCACGATGAGTGCACTTGCCCAAGTGTGTGTTTAGTGTTAGCACAATATCGTGTTTTATATTGACTAATGCGTAAAATAGGCTTAAAATATTAATAAAATCATATCACACTTAACGCACACCAATAATAAAAAGTCACATTTGTATTAAAAGGTAATTACAATAAAGAGAGATCTTTGTAAAAGATGTAATATAATAAACCGGTGCCGGACACTAGTGTAAATTGTTAGGTTTTATGTAAAGGTGTTTTTCAAAGGGTTTTAAAAGATGGGTTAAATTATTTATTTGGCATCAGTTTTTTGATCTATTAAATAAATATGGTTCATAGCAAATTTCAAGTCAAGTATTATCTATAGCGGTGTTTAAGTGTATTTAGTTCTCATTATTTACCGAATCGCTTTAGTTAAAAATTTTCACCACTCTAATAAATGTTTTTTTACTAATGACTTGTAATTTTATTTTGTTCGGCCTGGCCTAAACTGACATACGACTTTAACTAGCGACTCAATCATGGACTTTTTAAAAAGCTATGTATAGACATACTATGTTTTTTAAGGATATGTATAATCCCTCAATAAAATATCATATTACATTAGATTACATCGTATAGTATAGTATAGTATAGTATCGTATATTATTAATATTATTATTATTATTATTAATAATATTAATATTATTATTATTATTATTATATTATCACATAACATTATATTATATCATGTCATATTATATTACATTAGTTTAATATTAATATTATTATAATAATTATTATTATTGTTGTTATTATTGTTAAATATTTGAATTTCAAGACAACAGCTAACATTTCATTTATTGAAATACTATTGAAATTTAATATTATTAAAATCTAGTATTATAAATTTTTGTTCAGATAAATGATTTCTATGGTAACTTTGTGTAATAAAATTATAAATTATTTTCTAAAATAATATGGAAACTTAATTATTATTAAATTTTTGTATCATAAAATTTTTATTTAGAAAAATGATTTCTATCGGCTAACTCACACATCATCTAGTTCTACACCTAAATCTACACATTTGCCCAATATAAGCCTAAATCTACACATTTGTTCACCATAACTTGGAACCCTCAACCAATTTGTGGAAAAACATATTTCCAACAAATCTAGTCACCGCTAGACTATAAACCCTTTGGTTTCACTACACTACATAGATACACTTTTGCACTAAGAGATATATCATAGGAGTGGACTATTCTAAATAAAGTAGGTTAATAAACCATATAGTTTTAGTTGTTTAAAAATTTCCTGATTACCTAATATGTTTCCTTCGCACTATAGAAGAATCTATAATTCCTCCATATTTGTCACTCTAGGGTGGCTTCTTACACTTTATATTTTTAACCATTTTGTACTATAAGTTAACCCTTATTATTATTATTAGAATTTTGAATATCAAGACAATAGTTAACATTCCATGTAATAAAGTTATATTAATACTTAATTATTATAAAATTTTATTCAAAAAATGATTTTTGTTGTAAATTTGTGTAATTGAATTGTAAATTATTGTTGAAATAATATTGAAATTGTTGGTGCATATTTTGTATGTCTACCACTGTGCGAATAGCTAGATAGAGTGTGTGTTGAATATTGTATAGAATAGAGTGAAATCCAGTATGAAACCAAGGTATTGTGATGTAACAGTACCTTCATACGAAGGGAGTCACTTCGTACGAAGGGACTACTTTGTGGCTTCATACTAATATCGAAGACCATTCCAGCTTCGTACGAAGGCACCCATGTGGGTTCGTACGAAGTCAGCATGCCTATATATAGGATGCTTGGGTCTTGTGTTGGACAAGTTTTTTGGTCCCTAAGGGGAAATGTTGTCCAACTGGTTTTACGGGTATGTAACTTTCATATATCAATAGAAACCAGATTATAAGTGATCGTTCGGTGTCGTTCTCTATATTCTACTCATTTTCTGTCACCGAACCTGTCGTTTTGGGACCAAAGCTCCGTCAAACTTGACGTTTCCTAGACTATCAAGTGGTATCAAAGCTATGGTACCGATTCAATCGATCTAACAGTTGATTGAATCACCTACGCTCATTATTTTTGGATGTGTAGTGAGTTATAATGTAAAACATCAAATAAACCTCAAATTGAAGGTCAATTCATGGATGGAATCTGAAATTGAAAACATCATCATGTTGGTGATTGATTTTCGCACAATCCTGGGAAGTTTCATCATGAAATTCACAGAAATAAAGATTCTGGATCGAAAAATGTGTTAGGAAGTGTTCTTGTGATATCAGTGTAGCTTCGTACGAAGCTGCGCGTTCGTACGAAGGCAGTGGGTTCGTACGAAGTCACATCCCAGCTTCGTACGAAGGGACCATGGTGCTAAATGTCAATTTGATCTAGAACAAATGCCTAAAACAATTGATCGCATTTTTTGATCCAGAACCATGGTGCTAAATGTCAATTTGATCCAGAACAAAGGAATTTTCTGATCGCAATGACGAGGTGAGTCTCTAGTCAAAAATTGGTGACTGAAAATTTTTCTGAGTTTTTAACGACCAAGCTGGGTTGTTCGGGGACACCGTCTGGGGCTTCAGCGAACAGATTTGATGATGCGATCAAAGATTGTGAAAATTAGTGGGGTAGTCATGATACTGGTGCAAGATGTTTATCATCTAGGTTATCAGACTATTAATGGGCCATAACGTAAAATCCGTAATGATGAAAAACTGACGTTTTAGGGCAAAAATGTCATATTTTTGGCATAGTCAAGTTTTTCAGAAATAAGAGAGGACTGAATTGCTCAATTTGAGGGGGATTCAGTGATAAGACGTTAGAATTTGCAAAAATGAGGGGGAATAAAAATTTTCAGATGAAATTCCAGCATTTTTGAAATTCGTGACACTGCAACAGTATTCGGGCGGTTCAGACTTCAGGGTTGTCTAGAAATGCATAGAATCTGGATTTATACATTGGTGATCATAGGAAGTTCAGACTTTACAGATAAGGGTCAGATTGAGGTCTTAGGGTTTGAGTCCCGGGTCTTCGTCAAGCCATCAGCAGGATTAGCATTAGGAGGTGCAACTGTATTGTGGATACTTATAAGATATCACAGATATGTGATAGTCTAAAGTGTCAGATTGGTTAATCTTCGAGCAGATGAATTGGTTTTCGGACTAACCGCCGGGAAATTATGATGTTTGTTGGTTAAGTTGCTGTCGGAGCTAGCGGAGAAGACTATACATTTGTTATCGTGACTGTAGAGGAAGAATGTGATTCTGATCGTGAATAAATGTTTCTGAGATCTGAATGCATTACCAGATGATTCGTTATCCAATGAAGATTTGCTAATTGTGGAGAATACCGTTTACACGGATCAATCATTATGACGGTGCTTAAAGGTGATCACGGAAAACGGGATATCAGATCTTCAAGGGGAATCACTGATTTAAAGTTGACCAGTGGGGTATATGAAGTTTCTATCAAGTGTCGGTTGAGTTCTTGTACTATACTCAGATCAAGCAAGCGAAATGCAAGATCGTGGTGCTGAAATGCTATATCAAAAACTGAACGCTGATGTGGTTAAAGCTAAAACAGAGATTACTGCATTGATTACTTTCAAGCTGGTGATTGTTCGTGATGGTTACAGTTTAGCAAATCAGAGGAGGACTCGGGAACTGTGCAAACATAGACCAAAAGATTTGTTTCAGGGGAAATTCTTGCATAATTGTCAAAAGCAAACCCGGATCATCAATCAAGGGGGAATCTATTGAAGATTTGAAGATGCCTGATTGAAGTTATAGAATATTTGAAGTTACAGAATATTCATACACAGCTCAAGGTTTTCAACGTGATGATTTGATAGTGAAAGCCAAGGGGGAATCTGTTGGTGCATATTTTGTATGTCTGCCACTGTGCGAATAGCTAGATAGAGCGTGTGTTGAATATTGTATAGAATAGAGTGAAATCTAGTATGAAACAAAGGTATTGTGATGTAATAGTACCTTTGTTTGTTCTTGATGGATGGTTTTTGAGGACTCTCCAGTGTTTTTGAAGGTACTCTTTTCTTTAGACCTCAAAAGTTTTGAGGTACACCCACTGTTGAGTAAGATGGTTGGTTTTTCCACAGATGGTGCACTTAGGTGCAGGCTCAATTACACTTGTTTTGTTTATATCAAAAGCTTTCAAATGAAGACAGTCCTTTGTGGAATGATTTCTTTTCTCACAAAAATCATAAAACAAGTTTTTAACCTTTTCTCTTCACTTCCTCTTTTCAACTTCCTTTTCAACAGAGTTTTTAACCTCTGTTGGGATGTCTTTAAGAGGAATGACCTTAGCATTAGGTGCTTTAACACCCTCAACTATGGATAACTCCATTGGCTTGAAATTATCAAGAATGTCACATTCATCTGACTGACCAGGTGGGTTTAAATTGATATTCTTCTATCTTTTCAAAGGTTGATGACCCTTCTGGTTTTTCTTAAAAGATTTTTTTGCCATTTTTATCTGTGACTTTAATCTCTTGACCAGCCAGATTTGTTGGAATTATTTCAACTAAGTCAGAATCAGTTTCAGCAGTGCTTTCAGTTTGGTTATGTTTTCTAAAGCCTATGCCAAACTTTACATTGCTCTTGATCTACTTCTCTAACATCAGCTCATAACCTTTACAAGACTCCACCCATTTTTCACAAGTTATTTGGGTGGATTCAAGCTCCTTTTTACAAACTTGGTATATTTCTACCATAGCTTGGAGTTGGTCTTTGGTTATGTTGTGTTCGTGTTTCAGACTGCAGATTTCATTTTCTTTTTCATACAATTTGTTTTTCAACTCTTTGACAGTTTTTTTTTTCAAATTGTACTTCATCTTTTAAAATCTTATCCCTCAAGTTTTCATTCACCTCTCTTATATTTGCAAATGCAATGATGCATTTATCTAAACATAAATTTTTCAAGACCTGAGGTGATACCTTAGCTGCAGCCATCATGGCACAGTCACATTCATCCTCACACTCTCTACCATCCCATGGGTTAGCAAGAGGTTCCAACAGTGGTTCAGGTACTTTCTTCTCTAACATCTGTTCACCAACAATAGCAGTAACCACTGCTTTAGCAACTTCATCCACTATTTCAGCACTGGGTTCCACTTCATCAGATTCCTGCCCTTCTTGTATTGACTCTAATGCCATAAAACAAAATTCATCACAAGGATCATCAGAATTAGCAAATAGAGCAAAATTTTCATCAGTCAAATCATCAGGCATACTGCTCCAATCAAGAAAACCCTGAGTAAAGAAACTCTGTTGACTGGCCTCTGCTGGGGCAGATGTTTGTGCAGTATGTTGTGGTGCAGGTTGTCGTACTTGGACCTGAGAGATAGGGGCTTGGACATACTGGATTTGTGGAACATTGGTTAGAACATATTGCACTGGAATAGTGTTTACCGGATATGCAAAATGGGCAGTGTTTTGCATATGAGGAGCAGGGGTATATTGGGAATAGTGCACAGTGTTTTGAGTGTTTTGAGTGTTTTGAGGTCTTGGGCTAGGGTGAGTTATGATTGGACCACTATTTTGACTCTTACATTCCCTAGCAAAGTGACCAAGCCCGTTATACTTGTAGCACTTAATTTTGGACTTATCCAACCCCACTTTTAAATTCCCATGCAATCCTGAAAACTTTCTACCTGTTCTCATGTAAAACTTGCTGGGTCTTACACTCAACAAGGCCAATTGGTTCAAAATGTCCATCTCTTCCAGATCAGCGAGATCAAAATGTTGGAGGTCATTGAGTTCAAAGGATAAGCTGTCAGAGTTCTGGTTTTCG
Source organism: Helianthus tuberosus (assembly GCA_030545235.1). Classification (NCBI taxonomy): domain Eukaryota; kingdom Viridiplantae; phylum Streptophyta; class Magnoliopsida; order Asterales; family Asteraceae; genus Helianthus; species Helianthus tuberosus. The sequence continues at coordinate 146,823,775 of CM060411.1, read as the reverse complement.
CCATTAGTTGTGAAAGCATAATTGGGTGAGTATGGCTCAGAGTTGAAGGCTCCACCTGCAGTTATGTCAATGTAATGATCATAACTCTGGTCCTAACTACCACCAGATGACTCTTCTTGACCCAAAAGTGTTGTGTTACCAAAAGTGTAATCATCAGCAACTTTTCCAGATTCCGGCAACTTCTTTTTCTGGTTCAACTCTCTCTCATAGGTGAGAAGCCTACCATGAAGTTGGGTCAGACTTAACTCTTTGAATCCCACATAATTTCTGGTCACAAAAGCTATAGTGTCCCACTTATGTTGTAATGATCTAAGAAACCTACTATTTAAAGTGGACTTTGCAAATTCAGTATTAACCAGTTTAAGTTCACTAGTGAGACAGCTAAATCTTTCAAACTGTTGGGTCAGTGACTCTCCTTTAACATGACAAAACGTTTCGTATTGTTGGTTTAAAACCTCCCTGTTGTTTTCTATGAACTCTTCTGTCCCACCAAACTGCTCTTTCAGTGCATCCTAAAGCTCTTTGGCACTGTTACAATGTAACAGTCCAGCATATATGTCATTTGGAAGAGCTGAGGCCAGAATACTAAAAGCCTTTGCATCTAATTCAATTTTTTGAAAATCCTGATCTGAGTAATTTTCAAGGCTTTTAGGCACTTGGGCCTTGGGATCTTCTGTGCTTGGCACCATTGGAACATGAGATCCAAAGATGACAAACTTCCAGCAGCTGATGTTTTGTTATGCTAACACATTGGCCATCCTACGTTGCTAGATATTGTATTCAGATCTGACAAGCATAGGTGGCTTGAATAGTGTTCCGGTGTTGTGAGGGTCATGTGAGTGTGAAGTCATCTTGGTTGTTTTACAAAAGTTTTCGAATAATCAACTTTAGATGGGATTACACTTGTACTATGTTTTTCAACTGATACGAACAACTTAGTATCAATGAATTTGAGCTGAAATTTTTTGTCAAATTGATTGTTAGATCGAATTTGACTGTCCTATGCTCTGATACCAATTGTTAGAATCTGAGTTTGACTTGATTGTGCAGTTTTAATTAAGATGATTAATGGAAGGACATAAAACAGAGAATAATTGCAGCGGAAATGAATGCAAAACTTTGTAAGACAACCAAGGAAAGATTAGCTTTGATCATACAATGTTTCATAGTCAAAAGATTGAAAGATTACAATAATTCAACTTATGCATGCATGAACACTATGGTTGTTTTTCGTACAAGATGAGTGTGTGTGCAAAAGAGCTAGATAGAACAGTACAGACATTGTCTATTTATAGTACAAATCCTAACCACTGAGCATCTTTGCTGACGTCACCTAGACAGTGACAGCTAACAGTTATAACAACCTCTAAACACTGACTATACAAAACACTATTATATTGATAAACAAACTATACTAGCACTGATGAAGCAATCCACTGATGATGCTTTAATCACAAATGATTCTGAGCAGTGCTTTCTTCTTAGGTTGATCAGGCCTTTAATTCCAGCAGTACTTTGTTTTCAAGAACACTTTGACAATCAGCAGTAGATAGGCCTTAACAGTCTTTGTAATCAACAGAGCTTTGATAGAACAGTCTTCGTGCACAACAGTATTTAGAGTCATCAGTTGTTAAAAGCCACTGCCATTGGAGGGAATTAAGTTTAAACATTGCTTATTGTGGATCAACTGTTGAGAACCAATTTTGGCTTTTGTATCATTTGTTCTTCAAGGAAGGATTTCATGGGCCAACAAAGTCCCCACACAAATGCCAAAATACTCCAAATTCATAAGAGACTTCCTCACCCACAAAAGGAAGATTGTATCAATTCAACAAGTCAACCTAAGCGATGAATGCTCGGCGGCACTCCTCAACAAACTCCCCTAAAAGAAGATTGAGCCCGGAAGCTTCACAATTCCTTGCTCCATTGGAGGATTGCCAACAAGCAATGCACTTGCCGACCTAGGGGCTAGCATTAAGCTAATACCTACCTCCATGTTCAAACAACTCGGACCAGGGAAGCCACATCCTACAAGGATGAGCATCAATAGATCGGTAAAATAACCTTAAGGTGTCACAGAGAATCTTTTGGTTAAGGTCGGGGAATTTGTTTTTCCGGCTGACTTTGTAATCCTTGACATGGAAGAAGACACCAAGATCCTGCTCATATTAGGGAGACCATTCCTTGCCACCGCACGGGCCATGGTGGATAGGAGTGACGGAAAGCTAACATTGACGGTTGGCGACAGGGAAATGAAGTTCGACGTAGGACAACGTGTACAGGATGACCTGGTCAACTACATCAAGGCAATATACTCGACCTAGGACTACGCACTCAGCCAGTGCAACTTGGGATGCGAGTCATCCCACTCGGGTAACATTTGATCAACTTTGAGTCTAGCCCAGGACCATCCATCAATAAAAGTAGTTTACTTAAAACATAGATTTCCCGGTTTCAAAAGTATGGCTTCCTTTTGAAAAGTTATAATTATGTTTAAAATTTAGTTTAACTCTTAGTTAATGCTTTGAAGGAATAAAATACAATCGAAAGAGGGATGAAGCTAGCCAAAGGACGTTACACCAAATCCCCATGCATGTAAACAGAAGTCCCCCGACTCGAAATCTTCATTACAGTAAGTTCAGCACGGGGCCGTGTGAGGTAAGCACGCCTCCGTGCCACTACACTACTGAAACATTGTTTCAGAACCTGTCACACGGGGCCGTGCGTCGTAGGCATGCCCCCGTGCTCAATCTCCTGTAAGTTACGATACTGGCACTTTTTACACGGGCTGTGCCTACCTAACACGTCCCCATGTCCAACAGCCAGTTTCTGAAAAATTTTGTTGTTTTAACCCACGTTTACACCTTTAATCAAATTTAATCCATTTTGGACACATTGAGGACAATGTGTATTTTAAGTGTGGGGGAAACTTGAATCTTTTGTCCTAAAACAAGCCTTACACAAAACTCGACTTGGAACCGCTAAACACCCCAAATCTTTTTCAATTTTTTTTATTTTCCTTTGTCTTGTTTTATTTTAAGTTAGAAAACCAAGTTCTAAAAATTTTGTTTTTACTAATTTATAACCCATAGCGCCATTATAGAAAAAAACCATACAAGAAAAATTTATAAAAGGAAATGACAATCTTTTTAAAATTGGATTGTATACATTTTCACACTTTTAACCCTTTTCCCACAAATAGTGAGTTTTGAGCCTTTACCGAGCATCAAATACCATATCTTTACTAAATCTTCACTTTTTATTTCTTGTGTCATAGCTCGTATGGTTCTTACAGATCTAAAACTTGACAAGATAAAGCATTCCCGGTCCTTACCGACTAATCCAAGTAAGTAAATGATTGAGGCATTAGGACTATAACCTTTTTCCATTTAAACCGTATTTTTCTTTTTATCTCCCCACAAAACCAAAAATTCCCTTGTTAAACTCCTTTGAGCCTAAACATTTCATTACAAAACCCACAAAATACAAATCTTGCAACAATCACCCGTCACCTTAAACCTTTTTACTTTTACACCCTTTATTTTAGTAAAATGTGACTTATTTATCTTGTAAATACTCTATAAAAAAAATCCCCCAGTTGCTTGAAATAATTAAGCAAGTTATGAATTTCTTGCCTATAGTTTGTAAAGTCACAAAAAAATCCCCAGTTGTTTGTATAATTTGTAGCAAAGTCACAAACAAATATTTTTCTAAAAGAAAACAGATATTTTTACGCCTTTAGCAACTTATCAAACAAATAAATCCCTACCCTATCCACAACCTACCCTTTTAAAAGTCCTCTTCATATTTACTAAGATTATGTCAAAAAGGAGGAGATTTGATTACTTGTCAAACATATGGTAGAAGTAAGTTCCATACCGGGACCGAGTATTTCACTTATACAACTTTGGCCGAGTGTTGAGTGATCACTTGTGAGGTGTGTGAAAGTGTATAGAGTTTAATGAAATTTTAAGAAGTATGTTATGCCTAAAAATATATTTTTATTAAAATGAGTTCTAAATAAATCATGTCGAATAGGATTGTAAATAAAATAAAAACTAGAATAAAAATAACTTGGATTCCCGACACTCTAAAACAAGACCCAAAAACTTCTTCTCTACCTCTTCCATTTGGATGTATAAGCAATATTAAAGAGTTTTGCTTGAGCACAAGCAAAGATTCAAGTGTGGGGGTATTTGATATGCGCAAAAAGCAACATATAAATTATATCAAACAAGGTATAAAATCAACCCTTTTATGTACTAATGTAGGAAAAAGTCCGTTTATTTGTATACTTTTGATTTTCAGGATTAAAAGATATTAAATGTACAAAAGGAACAAATTAATGACAAAAACAAACATAAATACAAGAAAGAGGAGTTGACATTTTATACCTACCCTCCGAGCTTCACCCCAAGTCCAAAATAGTAAACCAGAGGACAAGCACGGGGGCCGTGCGACAAAGTCATTAGGCCGTGCCCTACCCAAGAGTCCATGCATAACAAGACAAACATAGCAGACAAGAGACACCGGGCCGTTTCCTACGGACACCGGGCCGTGGTCAACTCCCAGATATGCAAAATCTCTCAAAATATAACAAAGTATAGACCTCGGGACGTGCCCTCTGATAGACGGGGGTGTGTGTGAATACGGACTAACACAAATCATTAATTGAAGACAGAGAAGAAAAGGACACCGGGTCGTGCCCTCGGGCACGGGGCTATGTGAAGGGTCTGTTTCCAGCTATAAATAGTGGTGTTTGGTTCACTTGCAACTCATCCCTTGGCAAAACACTCCTCTCACACCTGCCACCATTCCACCACCACTACAACACCATCATCCACCACATTTGTCCATCATCCATATTTAGAGTGTGTGTAGTTGTCTCAGGATCCAAGATTGATCGTAAGAGTTATTGTCAAACAAAGGCCATGCTTGGATAATCTCTTACATTACTTGGTGAAGACAAGTCTTTTATGTATTACTTTTGATTTCCAAGATTTGGCTAACTTTTTATATTACTATGTATTAATGACTTTAATAACTAATTTTTTATATTGAAAGTGAACTTTATTCTATCAACTTTTCATGTTTTGTTATTTACTCATTTGTGTCTTTACGGTCTATATAAAGCACGCTAATTGTCTGGAAGGTGGTTAGAAGGGTGGTTTGGGTAAAGTCTTTGCCTCGTTTAGTGTATAGATCCTACGAGGACTTGATTCAAGCTTATTAGGACTTCTCTTGAGGTAGATAGCATCAAATCAAGGGAAGTAAGAACGACTTGAATCCCTTATAAATAAACTACTATTAATACATTAAACCGGCCTTGCGGGACTATATCCCGGTTGACTCAAACTAATATGGCCGAGGGTAGCGTTGTCTCCAAAAGAGGGATATGCCACATTTTGCATTAATAACTTACTTAATTATCTTCCAATATTCCGGTATTGCGCGACTGTATCCCTGATGACTCATACCAATATGGTCGAGGGTAGCGTTGCCTCCAAAAGGGGGACATGCCACTATAACTAAGATAATCTCTTAAAAAGCCCAACGTGTGGAATTCATCAAGGATACGTAGAAGAGGAGTCAGAACCAAGTGATTCTATGTTGTTTATTGTTTTTTCTTAATATTTTAATTTCTATTTAAATTTTATTTACCAAATACCTTTTCTCAAAAATTTGGTTAGATTAGACGTTGACGAAATTCTGGTATTAAAAGATCTTGTGTCCTTGGACGACCTCGGTATCTTACCATCACTATACAACGCAAACGATGGCTGCACTTGCCCTAATGTGTTGAAGAGAGTGATCGTGTTATATCGTGTTTTAAAAATGTAAAGCTTGATAAATGAGTAAAAGTTCTAAAAATATACTGAAAATTATACTCACGCTCCACCACGTCACATGGCACATGCGATGGGGGCCACACGTGTCGACGCATACGTGAACTCCCTTCTGGTTAACAATAAGATTAACGAGATATAAGAGGCCCGCGACGAGTCTATGGAAAAATATCTGGCCAAGGCGAAGAGCCTTATTGCCGTGTTTGACAATGTATGCCTCACACACGTCCACAGGGAAAGAACTAGATAGCGAACGCGTTAAGCAAGTTAGCAACCTCGGGAATGGAACATGAGGTCTGTATTAAGACCCTGTATACGCCATCAATGGTGCAGGGCGAAGTATCCACCATGACAATAATTGAAGACTACTGGATGATACCCCTCCTAAAATTTTAAAAAACGGGAACTACCCACATCGCAAGGAGAAGCTAGGAAAATACAGACAAAGGCATTGCAATATGAACTGCACGGCGATGTTTTATACAAAAAGTCGTATTTGGGGTGGCTGCTACGTTGCGCCACACCAAATGAAGCCTTGTATTTAATCTGGGAAATATATGAAGGGATCTGCAGAATTCACGCAGGGCCAAGATCTGTGGTCGCCAAGATAACAAACGTGGGATACTATTAGCGGGGAATACATGATTACGAAGTAAAAGAACTAAGGAAATGCATGAGCTGTTAGTGGTACGCGCCACAAACTATGTGACCTAGGAACATCTTAATATATGTCACCGCTGCTTAGCTGTTCCAAAAATGGGCGGTTGACGTCACGGGCACCTTCCCCATGGCCCCCGAGAAGGTAAAGTTTCTTATTGTGGCGACCGATTACTTAACGAAGTGGGTGGAAGTGAAGCCCTTGGTAAAAATAGCAACGAACAACGTTAAGAATTTCTTATGGGAACACATCATTTGTCGCTTCGGCTTACCGTTATACTTGGTTAGCAACAATGGGATGCAATTCGCCGATAAGTTGATCTAAGATTGGTGCAAGGAACTCCAAATACGACAAATTTTTACCTCCATGGATCATCATCAGGGTAACGGACATGTTGAAAGAGCCAACAAAAGTCCGTTGGATGGTATTAAACGGTGCTTGGATAAGGAAGGCGGCTGCTAGGTGGAAGCATTACCAACTGTATTGTGGGCACACTGCACTACGCCCAAGATAGGAAGCAACGAGACACTCTTTAGCTTGACATACGAAACCGAAGTGATGATTCCCGCCGAGGTGGGACTGCCGTCCTGGAGAAGGCTTACCACACAGGTTGACAACGACCAGCTCCAAAGAGAGAACCTGGACCTCCTCGAAGAACGACGTGAGACAACCGCCATCAGTGAAGCTAAATACAGGTAATTCATGGAGAAATATTATAACAAGAGGGCATCACACAAGTTTTTTCGCGTGGGCGAATACATATTAAGAGATATCAAAGCCAGTAGGGTATAAAACACGGGAAAGTTAGGCCCCACCTGGGAAGGGCTCTACATGGTTAGTGATGTCCTGGGGAAAGGGAGCCTATGCCTTAAAGCATCTGGATGGGACCCCCATACCATGATCCATGAAGATAGCCCAGCTTAAGAAGTGTTATATGTAAATCCCCGCCCCTAACGGGGACAAGGTTTTCAACCTTTTGTTTTTTTGGACACGTCATTTGAAGTTTATTACTATTTTTTTCGTTCATTAGAGTTCGTTGATACTTTAATCTTTATTTTTTGCACACTGCGATTAAGCCATGCCTTCATACTCTGTCGAATGGTGTATACAACACTTTGAGCGTAATGATAGTCACTATCCATGCACTATTCCATTAACACGTTTAAAAAACATAGCGCTAATAAGTAGGTATCTTGATAATTGATATGTCAACTACCCACAAATTGGTAAACATGTAGATAACAAACTTACATAAGATACCGTAAAAAAAACCAAGTACTTGTCCCATCTATACAAAACATAATTTGGGAAACAAAAGAAGATAAAGAGCATGCTCCAACTATTTCATATTAAACAACATCTCCAATACTTCTGCAGGGGTATGGAGAATGCCGGTGTCTCTAACGACCAAGTCCAGATACACAATAAGATCGTCGTCCATAACCAGTTGTCTTTCGACCACACAATGAATATCGTCACCAGGAGACAGTGTCAAATCAACTATAATGGGATGACCACGATGGTAACTTTTGTAGGGTAGTCCAGAACGACGAGTTTGGGACGTTGGCAAAGATATGAGGGTTTTGCATACTTGCAAAGTATCACCCTCGGATACATAAGCACCAGAGGACAGAGTATTGAATACATGGGGAAGTGAATCAAGATCCGGAATACCTGTCCGGAGATCGTTGGATTCCGGGATCGACATGGCAAACTCAATCCCAATAGGGGAGGATAATGAGCCTAGCTTATCCATCAAAACGGGTACTTTGACATTCTCAGAAGAATTTTTTTGCAAACAAAGCAAAGTTTCCACAATTTCACATGCTTCTAAGACTTCAGAAATGCAATGATGACGATTTGTTTTTCCCATGATTTTACTAGACTCTATTTCAGTAAGCCAGTGACTTTCCACGATATTGATTATATACGAGAAAGTGTAATTACTGCAAATCGTGTCAACAGTCACATCGCCCCCATGTCAGGAGGCGAAGTCAGGACCATCATGAGCAAAAAATTAATTACATAACACTTGATGCATACGTCACCACATAATGATTAAAGTTAAAATATTTAATAAGATAGGAGTTCACAAAATAAACAGAAAGGAAACATGACACGTGTCAAAAGAAGACAAAGCGTTCCAAACGTCGGTGGACGGAGTTTCTAGAAGATGGCAGAGCGCATCCAGGTCCTCTCCACCTATCGCATCAAGAACTTGTTGGAATTCATAAAAGACATCATTGGTCACAGATGCAAGGGCTTCGGTCATTTGGGCGGAAGCGGAGGCACTGGCTGCATGAAAAGCGTCCGATAGGAGATCACGCTGATCACAATTCAAATAGGCTTCATGCATGCCATCATACTGCCCAGTGTCACAGGCCGATACAGAGAAGCTGTCTAGCAGTGTGCTATAGTAAGATGACCTTCTGAAAAATCAAACGTCACAACTAAACCATGAGATGTTAACCAATTCCTATCGCCCCGCAACATGGTAGCTTGGCTGGTCAACATGGTAGCCGAGGCGGGAATGTCCCAACTATAGGGCATGTTGAAGACCGGCATTCTGCTCTAACAAGTTATCACAATATTGGCGGGCTTGCTGGTATTTGGCCTGGATATTTTCCATGTCATTCACAAGTGCCACATACCTCTCATAGACCTGCGACACAAATTCAGTGTCAATACGTAACCCACGAACCTGTGAAGAAAAAGCACAAACTTTTTGAGCTTCTGCCACCACTTTCTTTTCTAACTCAGCTTGAACCTTCCTTGACTGAGCAATGATTCGATCTTTCTCTTGGCAATCTAGTGCCCATATTATACGCTCATTCGCTAAGTTGGAATTCACCCGCTTAAGGGCATCTTGCACCTTTTCTTTTCCCGCTATCAGGCGTACCTCCTTGACAAGGGTGGGATTAATTAAGCTATCTATTCATTAAAGCTCGTCCATCATTTGCTGGTTAGACATGCGCGCCTCCTATAGCTATTTGTAGTCTTGAATCCAACGGCCTTTTATCTCGGCTATTCTTCGAACCTCTGATATAGCATCTGTCTGAGTAACATCCATCAGTTGACGACTATCTTGGCCCTCGACGTACGATACCTCAGCGGGAGGAAAGGCATGATCAACCCAGGGATTCACAACACGAGGATGAATCAATCTTGTTGACTTAGCTATTTTCCAACTAGGTTTGAAGGCTTTATTAGGCATACGTGGATCCCAAGATATAGTAGGCAGGTTTAAGCCCACAAAAGTATCCCCTTCATTAAAAGCACCCCCGCTTGACCCAACTACCTCACTATAGCAAGCATCATGCTCATTGGAAAATTCCAGGTTTTAAGGGGATGGGACAAGAGTTTGGCTGGTAAGGGCGAAGGTTGCAATTGGTGAAGATCACTTGGCGTATCTCCCGTGGGGAGGAGCAATTACATTACCAGAGATCCTCACAACCGACAAAGGAGTTGACGCCGCAGTAACAACGGTAGTCTTAGTATATATGTACATATTGAGTTTATCTTTAAATCTCCTTTTAGTTTGAAGCCATAGTTTATGTGAAGCCGTAGTTGATGTGATTTTCGTTGTTGATTGTTCATGTTTGATTTTTTAACACCTTTTAGTTTAGAAGCCATAGTTGATGTGATTTTAAAATTTATTATTAGACATTCTATAGTGATCAATCTAGATCTATGTACGTTGAACTTGATAAGTTCATTAATGTGTGAGTGTAGATGGGAAATTTGAAGGTCCTTGTTTATGTTTTATTCAAATAGGTAAAGTGAACAGACATATAAATTTTGAAGGTCGATGCATTAATTTGAGAGTTGCTCATGAATATAAGCCAACTCTTTAAATTAATAATTTATTAATTTATCGATATAATAATATCTCGCTAAATTAATAAAATATCATGGTCCTAACATTATTAATTTATAGAGGTTTTACTGTATGTTGCTTAAATCCTATGGTGAAATAGATGAGGTCATTGTTTAGCTATATTCAGCCAGGGTGATTAGTGATGCCATTGAGTTTGGAAAGGTTTTTTTTTATCAAAGTCTGAGACACACATATGGGTTTATCGGTAAACATAAATGGATTGAGTGGTTAATCCATCAACATAGATGGGTTGAGTGATAAAGCCATCTATGTTGGTCTTAGAGTTTGATAAAAGCCATTCTGGAACTCAATGGCATCAATAATCAATAATGGCTAATGGTATCACTCATTTGTTTTGAAACAAATCAACTCCATGTTGTGATTTTTGAACTCGGTTTCACTGTCAATGTGAATTCTTTGAACCTTAAGTTTGTATAGAGATTCAACTTGAGCTATCTTATGTTGAACAAGCTCTCTAGTCTCGTCTTTTGTCTCCATGAAGAACACCAACGAAAAACATGAATAATCGTATGTAATTACTAGTCAATAGAAATGCCCATCCAAGCTTTGCCTACTCACCGGACTGAACATATCCACGTGCAGCATCTCCAAAGGTGTGTTAATTGAATTAACAAGGTTCGGCGAATGTCACTTCTTTACTAGCTTGTCTTTCTTACATAAGATACAATCATCGTATAAGTTTATACCGAATGTCAAAATGGGAACCCTGACAATGAATCCATTCTTTACTAAATAAGTCATTTTTCTAAAATGGATATGTCTCATTCTTCGGTGCCATGAAATCAACTCCTTTTTGGTAGCATTGGTTAACAGACAAGTGTATTTTTCATGATTTTCAGTAGCTATTATGTAACGATAGCGATACTAATACCAAAAGATTAACATGGACCATTGTGACACCCTAGGAAAATCACACATCGGCCGTGGTCAAGAGAGATCCCTGGTTCATATGTAATCCAATGCCTCTTAAATCACCAACGCGTTTTGGGCGTGCACGGATGGGAGTAGTACTAGGATGGGTGACCTCCTGGGAAGTCTCCACCGGGCAACCAAAAACAAATCCTTAAGTTCCTAGATGGGCAACCAATCGGAGGCAAATCAGACAATATTGGTAGTGCGAGGGGCCGGATGTTACAAATGGTATCAGAGCCACTCCTGATCGTTCGGGATGGCGGGGGGGTAATTGTAACGATACCGATACTGATACCAAAAGATTAACATGGACTATTGTGATACCATAGGCATATCCCACATCGGCGGTGGTCAGGAGAGATCCCTGGTTCATAAGTAATCCAATGCCTCTTAAATCACCAACGCGTTTTAGGCTTAGTTGGCTGTGGAGCACATGAAAACTCCGCAATTAAGCGTGCTTGGGTGGGAATAGTACTAGGATGGGTGACCTACTGGGAAGTCTCCAGCGGGGCAACCAAAAACAAATATATGAGTTCCTGGATGGGCAACCCATGGGGGCAAAGCAGACAATATTGGTGGTGCGAGGGGCCGGATGTTGCATCTTATATCAAGTTCATATAAATTTATCTTTCTTTTGGGTCGAATAAGCAATAGAATCGATAAGTACCAACACGTCGTTAACACGCAATAGAATAGAATCGATAAGTTTTAACACGTTAACAACACGCAATAAAATCAAGCTCTAGGCTCTCATACCACTTGTAGGTCCATTATCGGATTGGATCTATGAATTCTATATGTTTTTAATATAAATGTTTATGTGGAATCTAAACAAACATGCTTAAACAAACAAGGTAAGTAAACATTTACATTTGCATTTTACTTCTCAAAAACTTGACAAAATCATATACACGATTTGGCTCTAAGATTTGACACCAAATGTACAACTCCCTAAATCACCTGAATTAACCAGTATATATAGAAACGGGAAGCCTAGGTAATGAGTTCAATTGTTCCAACCCATTCCATGACATTCCCCCACGAAAGGGATTCCATTCGCTAAAAACCAAAGTGGGCGTACCATATGTAACAATTATTCTAAAACAACTACGTTCTAAACAAAATTCAACTTGTTAACACCTACAACTTGACGACTACGCGACTATAGACATTTTCCATCTACATACATAGACAGTTGCCATTCGGTAGAAGCTTTTTGCGAATGGCCACATTTGTTGCTCCCATTCCCTAGACATTCCTAGCGAATGGGGCTTTTGTAAATTGTGCAACATATGTAACAAAACTCCAAAACAAACTTTCTAGGCAAATTCTAAACACCAAACAATCTACATCACCACTAGGCTCTAGACATCATCAAGAATCAACAAGAACCCCTAAAAAACTCATGGAACCTAAGAGTTAAAGGCAAATACTCAATGGCTTACCATTGCGCCAACCCCTTGAAGGTTTTAGTCATTCAAAGTTTTCAATAACAAAAAATATAAAAAATACATTTAATACGACTCAACAAATTTGTTAGCAAATGATAAAAGATGGACATTAAAATCTAAAACACATTAGTTTTTCTCTTTTATGAAAAATGTTAAAACAAAACTCGTATATTTGTTTTCACACCTATCAACCAAAATCAGCTTAAAGGCGTGTGTTGTATAGCAATGCTATTTGAATCATATGATATACACAGCCTGTCACTTTAGCATCTCCTCCTTCCCGCACCCACCAACCCTACTCCTTATAAGTACAATCAGATCATTAGGTTGATCCAACTCATCCATCTTCATATACAGTGTGCAAGAATAAATTAGTGCATACACTTGCTTTATCGTCCTACACACCTAGAAAAACACTTGTGTTCCTAGACAAGGTACATAAGTGATTATATAAGCACATATTTGTTTGTGTATATCTTCTAAATATGTTTAGAAAAAATATGTTGATCAATGTGGCGCAAGTTCGCTATTTAATTTCTTACCTAATTAAAAGTTTGCTACTTTTGAAAGTTGATGTGTTTCTAGAGATCTAATTGTTCTGCAAAATTGTCCCCTTTTTTGTATATGTGTTTGGTTAAGCTTTTAGGTGTTCTGACTAATCCAGAATTGAATCCTTGATTAAGGCTATAACATTGTCTAAATACTTATATTTGTGTTCTTGAATATCTTTTTTGATTTAGGAAGGAAGTAAACACATGTTGCTATTGTGGAATTCTAAGGACGTTTCAATTATTATGCCAAAGGTACACACTAGTGAACTAATTTTTTTATTTATGTGTCTCATATATAAGCTTTATCAATGTAATTATTAAATATATATATATATATATATATATATAGGGGATGGATCATGAAAAAACTAGTTTAAATAAGAAAACAAAAAAAAGCAACTAAAAAACCTAAAAAACATACCAATTTTTTTTTAAATATTTATAAAAAAATCGCTTGTTTTTATGCAAGGAAAAAATTTTCAAAAAATAATTTTTTTTTGTTGTATTGCACATGTGCACTGTTACGGATATAGTGCACATGTGTAGTACACATATAATGCACATGCATAGTACAACAATTTTTTTTTGAAATTTTTTTTATATATAAAAACTAGCGATTATTTTATAAAAAATGTAAAAAAAATTGGTATGTTTTTAGCTTTTTTTAGGCTTTTTTAGTTAGTTTCCTAGTTTTCTCATTTATATGTAGTTTTCTCATGATCCTCTCCCTATATATATATGTATATATAGGGAGAGGATCATTTCAGAACCATAAATATTTACAGAAATCGCAAAACTCCTAATAAACAATCTTTTTATTTATATATTTTTATGTTTAGAATAATTTTATGATTTATTATGTGTATTTTTTACGATTACATACATGTTAAGAGTAATTTTATCATTTTTTATATGTAATTTTACAATTACACATATGTAAACTAGTTTTTTTACATATATGTAATTAGTATGACACATATATATATATAATTTTGGTAATTAAACATATCTAAACTACTTTTAACATGTATGTAATCAAAGAAATACATATAATAGATGATAAAAAGATCCTAAATACAATAACTTATATATAAAATGATTGTTTATTAGGAGTTCTGAAAGTTCTGTAGTTATTTAGAGTTCTGAAATATATATATGGGGTTAGGGTCATTAGTGAACAACCTCCTTGATTGTAAACACTATTGAACTAATACTAGCTATTGATTATCAATACACAAGTTTATTTTATGATTTGATGATTTAAATCAATAGCCAGGGTTTGTTTACTCAGTTCATAAATAATTAAGGGGCATTTTATATATATATATATAGGGCAAGAATTCGTTAGGAACCACCCTTTATTGGGAGAACCACAAGAAACAATGTGAACACAACCAAAACTACTTAAAAAACACAAAAAAAAAATATGTTTTATTTTTCCTTAAGTTGTCGGGTTTTGCTTTAGGGTTCAGTTTTTAGCATTTAGCTTGGGTAGGGTGGGTAGGAGGTTTAGTTTTTTTTTTTTTTTTTTTTTTGGGGGGGGGGGGGGGGGAGGGGGGTGGGGGGCTTAGGTTTATTAGGTTTTTGTGGGTGGGGTGGGGGTTAGTTTTTTGGGGTTGGTGGTTTAGGTTTTTTTAGGTTTTATTTATTTATTTATTTGGTAGGGGGTAGGTTTTTAGGGGTTTTTTTGGGGAAGTATAGTTTTTGCTTTTTTGTTTTTGTTTTTTTAGATGTGGGGGGGGGGGGGGGGTGTAGGTTTTTGAGTCGTGGTGTGGTGGGGGTGGGTGTTTAGGTTTTTTTGATGGTGATGGGTGAGATTATTTTGTTGTGTTCACATTGGTTTCTCATGGTTCTTCTAGCAATAAGGGTGGTTCTTGCATTAACCTTACCCTATATATATATATATATATATATGGTAGGGTTCCAGCGTGAACAACCTCCCAAGAGTGAACTGCATGAACAGATATGGACTCTTGATTTCCTTTTTAGTTTTTAAGAGTAGGATTGTAATTATATAAAAAAATAGATTTAAATCATTATTTTAATAATTGAATTAAGTTACATCTTTCCTAATTTAAATTCATTATCCACATTATGTTTATTTATTAATAAAATAATTATCAAAACAAACAACAAATCACCAGATTTCTATTTTAATTTTTATTTCAGATTTCATCACCAGAATTCAAATTTTGATTTTTAAGATCCACGTAACCTTCATATTTCAACGGTATACACATGTGTACTTGGATATAAATAGAACAGTACACATGTGTACTCAGGACCGTACATATGTGTACAGTAATTCACGGGTGTACATCAACATTCAATACAAAAAAAATTATTAGATATCACAAAAAACAGACGATATACACATGTGTACATCGCATTAAAAAGAGGGCAAAATCAGAATACACATGTGTACATCGCATTTAAACAAATAATTATTTTAATAATTGAATTAAGTTACATCTTTCCTAATCCTTGATTTGATTTGTGAGAGATTTATGCAATCAATTTAAGAGGATAATTGATTACTTGATTTGTGAGAGATTTATGCAATCAATTTAAGATTGAAATTACACATATACCCTTTTTGTATTTAATTAAATGGAAAAAATTAACCAAATAATTACCATCATGCCACTCACTTTAATCTCAAGACCATAAAAATCAAGGGCCCAGATCAGTTCATGCAGTTCACTCTTGGGATTTTGTTCACGTTTGAACCTAATCCTACATATATATATATATATATATATATACACACACAAATATATGTAAAAATGTGACTAAATTAAACTTTATTGGTGGAAATAAAACGTAGGCATTTATGTAAAAAACATATCCGTTTTAGTATTTATTTAAATGACTTAAGAGACTAGTTTTTATTTATTTATTTTTTTTGCATTGGAATTTATTGTTTGGATCATAGTAATAAATTTAAAAATAGGACATTGTATTTTCTACCAACATAATATTGGTTATTTGTTTGTTTTTTTTTTATTGTTACGGGTACTATTTTTTGTGTTCTTTGTGTTTATATTACTTAAATTACATAAAGAAACATTAGGTTTTCTTTAATGAAATTAAATAAATAGATTTAAACAAACTGTTACAAATCCTTTGATTATTATGGTTTGGATATTTGTGGGATTTATGTTATTATTGTAGTAGGAAAAAAATATTTTAATTCGGAACCGGATAATTGTGGTTTACGACTAGATACTGCGGTTGCGACTATTGTAGCTTGGGTCTTGGGACTTGATTGTTATGTTTTATTATTGTCTTCTTGAATAATTGTCCATGGATCTTCTTTACTCAGATTGTGATGGTGAAAAGAATCCATAGTTGGAATTGGTGATCTCGGAAATAAGATTGTGCATATATGGTAAAATCTGATTCTTATTTATTTACGTATCCATTCGTTGGAGCTTCTCGCAATTGTATTAATTTTGTATTGTTTTTTTATTGGTTTGATAATATATGTTTTTTTATTATCTCATTATTACATAATCTTCTTTTAATACTAATAGTTGTTTGATACAATGACACATGGAATTCAATATCATTAACCCATTTTGGTTAGTTGGATTCATTTAGGATGAAAGTAGCAAGTATGAGCATTAGCAAATCAGAGTGGCAACTGCTATTAAATAAAAGTTTGTGATAGTACAAACTTAGGCATTACTGAGTTAATGTTGAAGGTATTTCTATAGAGTTAATGTGATGTATCTCAATAACTACCAATGGTAATAACCGCAAACTGACACATGAAGAGTTGTGACGTTTTAACAAAACGTTGCAATGGTCTTGGTATGTAGGGAAGGTCTTTGGTATGTTTTACGTATGTTAGGCTGTATAGAAAAAAGGAACATATCCATTCTTGTTTAACTTTGAATTATCCAATTAATGATTTTGAGAGTACCAAAACCCTTTAATCTAGAAGTGATATCTACACGATTCAAATACTTGTCCAGGCATTATCAAACTATAAAATGTACACTCTTGGTATTATTTTTTCATAAGTTGAGTATGTAAATGGAAAATAAAATTATCCAATTTCAAATGTTGTATAAATAAGTCCTGGAAACATTAAATGTGATTGTATCGTGTAATATACAATTGTATTCTATCTGAAAAGAAAGTTCAATTTCAGGGAGTAAAATGCAAATTCAAAAGTTGGATTTAACTCCACGTTCCAGCTATATATAAGATGCCTAACTGCATGGAGAAATATATTTAACAGCCATTACCTGAAATTTAGTGCTGCTCTAATCCAGTAAATTTCCAACAAGGTTTTTTCCCCCTTTTTGTTGTGTAGTTGTTTATCGAATGCATTAGATGTTGGATTGTAAACTTTTTATACATGTTTGAAAATAGCTCATTGTTTACTAAAGTCCCTAAGCTGTGCATTTTTCAGATTTAAAAAAAAATAGTAATTGAATGTACATCTATGTATAAATTTTATTTTTATGTTCATCAAAATTAATCTCTTTTTTTGGTATCCATGTGTTTGATTTGTGCTTTGAGGATTTTGTGTTTTGAACCCTTCAGATCATTTTTTATTTCAAAATTCGTTTTATCTATTAATCGCAGGATACATCATCTTCCACCACACCACGTCCAATGTCATCACCGTCGAAGAACAAATCAAAATCCGCGATATGCCGAGTGTGCAAAAGAGATCTGTGCCATGAAAAGGCACTTAACGGCCACATAAGGTGGCACACACAGGAGGAACGTGAAGCAGCAGGCATTGGAAATGCCAAGGCTGTTGCTTCTGCTAGCATTGTCATTCGGGATGCGGATGTGCGAAAGCCGGAATCATCTAAACCTGTTAAGCTCCCTGATCTTAACAAATCGCCCCCAAGGGAGGAGGACAAGGATGCTGCTTGATTTTCTTGTGTGCTTGACCATTTTCAGTCTTTAGTCAAAGCTTTGACTTTCTGTCCATAATTTTTTTTAAAGTTGTCCATAAAATTATTTATGTTGTAGTGACGCTGATGAATTGTTTTCTTATATGTCAAATTAAAATTTGTTTTCTTATATGTCCAGTTAAAGTTTTATAAGCATTGATAATTATTATATGCAAAAAATCATTAAAATAATAAAGGAGAGTTCTTGAACTACAACACAACCAAGTTCAGCATCATCTACATATGTTATTGATTGTCTGTAAAGAGCGGGACATAAGAAATAGAAAAAAAAAAGAAAAGAATGAATAGTTGAAGCAGGATTTTAAAATAATATTTGTTAATAAAGCGGTGTCAAAATTTGTATATAATAAAAAATCACATTTGTATAAAAAGGTAATTACAATAAAGAGAAATCTTTGTAAAAGATGTAATATAATAAACTCGTGCCGGACACTGGTGTAAATCGTTAGGTTTTATGTAAAGGTGTTTTTCAAAGGGTTTTAAAAGATGTGTTAAATTATTTAATTGGCATCTATTTTTTGATCTATTAACTAAAAATGGTTCATAGTAACTTTGGAGTCAAAAATGATCTATAGCTGTGTTTAAGTATTTTTAGTTCTCCTTATGTACCGAATCGCTTTAGTTAAATATTTTCACCACTCTAATAAATGTTTTTTTTTACTAATGACGTGTAATTTTAGTTTGTTCGGTCTGGCCTAAACTGACATACGTCCACGACTGTAACTAGCAACTCAATCATGGATTTTTTAAAAAGCTATATACAGAGATACTATGTTTTTTAAAGATATGTATAATTACTCAATAAAATATCATATTACATTAGATTACATCGTATAGTACCGTATCATATTATATGATTATTATATTATCACATTACATTATATTATATCATGTGGTATTATGTTACATTAGTTTATTATTATTGTCTTTGTCTCCTGTAACATTTCCGTGGTTGTCGATTGTGGTGTTACATGATAGGATACAACATTGTATCATTAACTTATCCAGTTACATTAGATTAGATCTTATAGTATACGTATGGTATTACATTACATTACGTTATTGTTATTATTATTATTATTATTAGAATTTTGAATTTCAAAACAATAGTTAACATTATTTGATCAATTAATATTAAAACTTAATTATGATTAAAATTTTGTATCATAAACTTGTGCAATTAAATTGTAAATTGTTTATTCAAATAATATTAAAAATTAATTATTATTTCACCGCACATTTTTTTGTGGGCAACACTGTTTTAAGAAAATCTTTTAAGAAAAAAATTTGATTTTTCCTATGTAACAATAAAATTAAATATGAAAGTCAGATAAAATTAAGCACATTTTTTTTTAAATTGAATTTTTTAAAAAAATACATTAAAATAAAAAAAAACTAAGAGTAACAAATTGTAATACAAACTGTTGAGTTTCTCCTTATGTAAATTGTTAATTTTTTTAAAATAGTATTTTTCAAAGGGATTTAAAAAAATGTATTAAATTATATGATTTAGTCAAAGTCGTTGTTTTAATCTATTAAATTAAAATAGCGGGTTGGAAAAGATGTCTTAAAATATAAGATTAAAAGTTTTCACCGCTCTATATATGAATTTCATAATAGTGACATGTGATTTTACATGGTTGGTTCTAAACTGACCTACATCTGCGGTTGCAATTAGCGACTCATTAAGAGGTTTTAAAAGCAACATACAGAGAAGCTAGTCTTTTAAGGATATATCACAGAAGCTAGTCTTTTAAGGATATATCACGTTACATTATATTACATTGTATAGTATCATGTCATACTATATTACATTATTATTATTATTATTATTATTATTTTTAATATAACTTTGAATTTTAAGATAATAACATTCCATTTAATGAAGTAATATTAAACTTAATTATTATTAAAAAGTTTATCACAAAATTTTTATTTAAAAAATGATTTTTACTCAAATTTGTGTAATCAAGTTGTAAATTATTTATTGAAATAATAGTGAAAATTAATTATTATTTCACTACATAGTTTTTCTTGTCTACAATACCATTTTAAGAAAAACTCGTCGTTTTAATTTGTAACAACAAAATTAAATATGAAAGTCTGACAAAGTAAAAATGTATATCCATAAGATTGATAAATTAAAAGAAGCACCTTAAATTAAAAAAAAAACTAAGATTAACAAATTGTAATATAAACCAGCGGGTTTGCAACAGTGTAAATTGTTAGGTTTTTTCTTACCGTGTTTTCCAAAGGGATTTAGAAGATGTATTAGAATATATGATTTAATTAGTACCGTTGTTTTAATCTATTAAAATAAAATAAAGGGGTGTAAAAGATGTAATATAATAAACCAGTAGGTTTCCACCCATGTAAATTGTTAGATTATATATAATTGTGTTTTCCAAAGGGTTTTAAAAGATGTATTAAAATATATAATTTAATTAGCGTCGTTGCATTAATCAATTAAATTAACATGAGAATAGCCCGGTGGTGTTGGTGAATTAGATAAAGGATAGGGTACTAGGAGGTCATGGGTTCAATCCATATGGTGTGCAAGTTTAGCCATTTAAAAGAAAAAAAATCTATAGCGGTGTTTAACTGTTTTCGTTACTGGAACTGCTTTACTTAAAAGTTTACACCGCTCACGTATATGTTTTTGGTACAAATAGCATGTGATTTTACTTCCTTTGGTCTAAACTGACCTATGTTTGTAGTTGCACTTAGCGACTCATACCCAGGTTGTTTAAAAGCCATGTACAGATAAGCCAATTTTTTATAAATATGTATAATCACTCATGAAGTATCAAGTATGATATGATATGACAGGATAAGATATCATGTTGCATTATATTGGATCATATAGTATGATATCGTTTTATATTACATTGGAATATTATTATTACTATTATTATTATTATTATTATTATTTTAATTATTACATTAGGTTATATCATATTATATTTTAATTTATTAGGGTTTTATTATTTTTATTATTGTTATTATTATTAGAATTTTGAATTTTGAGACACTAACATTCCATTAAATGGACAATATTTAAACTTATATATTATTAAATTTTGTATCATAATATTTTATTCAAAGAAATGATTTTTACAATAAATTTGTGAAATCAATTTGTATATTGTGACAACTGTGCCTACAGTTATCACTAACCAATCTCGAACAATTTCGTAAGCAATAAAACCTTGTGTTTTATTTCTGGATTGTGTAATTATCTATGATACTTGCACAATAACAATCCTTGTTCAAATTCAAACCCTTAAATACTTTCTTGAAAGTTATGCGTAAACATAATCAGTTTAACGCGACAAACACTCCGGAATAGTGACATAAGCTTAACATACCTTAAATAACCTTTACATAACTTAGAAATAAGTTTTGAAGGGTTTGGTATGCTAAAAACAAATTTATTCGATCACATGGACTATTTGCGACAAACTGCAAAAGTCTGCCGATTCGTATAGTAACGTACACTCCGGAACAAGATCATAAGCGAAACATACCCTAAATATCCTTTTCTTAGCTTAGAAAAGAGCTTTGAGGGGTTCGGTGTGAGAAAATATGCTTATTTGATCTACAGGGACTAAAAGAGTCAAAAAGTGCATAAGTTTGCATTTACGCGCATATCTTACGTTCTGAACATATCCGGAGATCCAAAATTTTTTGTAATCATTAAAATATTTTATTTTAATGATTGGAATGCAAAAATACCACTCGTCGCGTAATTTGGATCATTTTTCGCGTCCGTTTCAGTTTCATCGTAATTAGCCGAATAACGCGATCGTACGACCAAACAAACCGACATCCGTGATATTTTCAAGCATATTTCATGTCCCCTATACTTTAACATCCGCGCCACACTACAGAACCCAATTTCTAGAAATTTCTAAAACAGCTTCCAGCTCATTCCTACAGTTTTCTAATCTGGTTTTTGAGATATTGTGGGTATTTTGTGTATCCTCCAAGGCTTTAACTCTTGTCCAAACACTTGTAGGGTCAAGATTAAACTTTGAACAACTAAATTACATGTGGAATGATCTTAATGTATCAAGGATTTCTATAAATACCCATGAATTCTTTCAACTCCAACTTGCTCATTCCATTTCCTTCATACCTGCTCTAAGTTGAGGCTCTCACACTTGTTGAAGGCCTTATACCTGAGTTTTCTTTGTCCTCTCTTCAAGCATTGGACTCTTATGCCGTTTGATTTCCATGATCCTTGAAGCTTTATTTGGTCTTTATTCCAAGACTAATAAGCAATCCTAACTGAGTACATAGTTCCCCTCTTTTACCGCTTTCAAATATTTTGGGGTGATACACATGTGCCTACTTGTTACTTTCGTGCTTTTCGTGCTTTCATGACATATACTTGCTATGTTCATATAGCACATGATTTCATTTATGCTTTGCTATGTATGTTGACTGAGACTGCTAGCACATTGATTTCATTAACACGTTTGTTGCATATGTTTACTCAGCATATGGACACTTTGATTTACATTACATTTCTACTACGTATGTTTACTTAGCATACTTAGTACATGGTTTTCACATGACATTTGATTATACACGACATTATACCTATGGTTTGAGTAAAGACTTTTATTCACCATACAAGACATTGGTTGTTATCTGACATTTGATTATACAAGGCATAGTTTATACCTAACATTGTGACATTAAAAACTATTTGTGCATAACATTCGACATTGGATTGACAAGACATTTTTGGTGGTTTATTTGGTAAGTGATTTAAATAACGAGGCGTGTGTAATATGATAAAAGCATGGTGGATACGCTGCTGGTACTTCTTATATATAAGTGCTTTTATGATATTACATATCGTAGCCTTATCTAAACCACTCTGACAGAAACAAAGGCATGATACATTTTATACAAAGACTCGATATATTGTTTACAAGACACTGTTTTACAAATAACATATTTTATACAAACTCGTTTTTCATTGGTTAACTATTTAACTATACATCTTTCTTTTATATCAACTGATTATCTTATCGATTTTCACATGATTTTATAAAAGAAAACATTTTACAAGGTTCATGACTATTTTTTTTGTTAAACACTTCTTTTAACTTACAAGTCATGAATCCTCAAACAACAAAACCTATGTATCTCACAGGCATTTTTATGCTGACGTACCTATTTTCACATGTGTTTCAGAAGCTAATGTATGATGATGATCGTGCTACACTTAGGCGGACTTGGGCCTTAGTGATTTAAAATGAAGCAAGACAATTTAATTTACGTTATGTTTTCGGTTAAATTCTAAGACATTGTAAACAATTATTCTAATAAAACCAAACTTTAAATACCATGTGTTGTGAAACAATGATTCTGTTACTCCACTCCTCGACGTTTCCACCGCGGTTTGTTGTATTACGCGGTCGGGGTGTGACAGAAGAGTTGGTATCAGAGCTCATGGTTATAGGGAATTATGTTATTAGTAATGCTTTGACCTAGACTATAACCTTCCTAGGACCCTAACACAAGATTCTTGTGTTTAGATCTTAAAACAATACCGTCAGCTATCTTTAGGTAACAACCACAACAAGAACATAAAATACAAATCCGTTTTGAAAATCAATCATCTGTTCTTAGATGGTTTGTTATAAGGTTTTGAACCTTCAAAGTTTTCAAAATCTCGTCAAAGTTTGGGTCTTTATAATGTGAACACGTGCAATCTGGAAGGGTGGATGCCTATACCTCGAGCTTTCTATCTCAGGCTAGAATGTTCGTACAAATCCACATAATCGGACCAGTGACTCCTACTTGGGAACTCTTGGGGTGAGTGTCCACTTATAGGCTAAAGCATGTCTTCGCGATACACTATTATGACCTATTTATTTTGATTAGTCACCGTGTCGTTTGTTTGTCCGGGATAACAAACAGATGATCGCCTTCCTTATGTTTCTACGATATCTTCAATGCCTTTTTGGTTTATCCAAATGTCAATCTCACTCGTTTCTCATGTTTCCTTGTTCTTTTTAGAAAATGCCTCCTAGACGCGATCAAACGCAGGATGCTGCACTCGCAGCCCTAGTCGCTCAGCAGATGGCTGCTGTGATTCCGAACCTTATTACTTAGATAAATCAGGCAAATAACAATAACCACAATAACAATGCTCATTGCAGTTTCAAAGCTTTCAATTCGGCTAAACCACTGAAATTTTCTGGGTCTCAAGGAGCAACTGCGCTCCTACAATGGTTCGAGAGTCTAGAAAGCACATTTCGACATGTTCAATGTCCAAATGAGTGAAAGGTTGAATTCGCTTCTAGTGTTTCTGAGAAACGAGCATTAACATGGTGGAATGGTGTGATGAGAGATAGGGGTGCCGAAGTGGCATTGGCTCAAACCTGGGAAGAGCTTCGGACTCTAATGATGAAGGAATTATGTCCTCGTTATGAACTCAGGGCATTGGAAAGGGAATTCGACGATCTTAAACAAGATAGTGGTGAACATCGAGCCTAGACTGACCGCTATGAGGCGCTAAGTCTTTTGTATCCTACCATGGTTACGCCTTTGGATAAGGCAATTGAAAAGTACATTGATGGCCTCCCTGACCCAGTTCAGGACATTGTTACTGGTAGCAACCCTACCACCGTTAGACAAGCCATTGAACTATCCGCTACCCTGACTGAATCTCAGATCAGGAAGGGTAAACTTTTCTGATAGGGCGACAAGAAACCAACATATGAGACAAAATCAAAGGATAACAAGACTAAACCCTCCAAGAAGTCAAAGAAGCGTAAGGCTTCCCAGAACTTCGCTGTGGTTGCTCAAAACAATCAAGGTGTCCCTAACCAACCAACTCAACCCCCTGCTAAGAAGCCATACAATGGAACTGCACCTCTGTGCAACCAATGTAACCTTCATTATCACGCTAATGTACAATGCCGCAAATGCCTAAATTGTGGACGTGTTGGTCATACAGCTAGGGTTTGCTAAGCTGCACAAAATCAAGTTGATAACAACCCTGCACAAGCTCGTTTTCCACCAGGTTCTTACTACAACTGTGGCGAGATGGGCCATTTCTGAAACAATTGCCCAAGGCTTAATAATGCAAATCTAGCCCGTGGATGAGCATTTGGCTAATTGGAAGACGATGCTGCTTAGAAATGATTTAACTTTGTGTTTTACTTCTTTTGTTATCCAAGACTATGAAACAACTATTTTTGTTTTTAAATAAATATTTATTTGCATTACGATGTACGAAAACAAATGTGGTTACATATATATATGACATACCCCTACGATACCGACACCAAGGGACCATGTTCCTTGCAAATCAAACTATTCATGTAGTTCTTGATCTCTCGCGATCTCCACAAAAATCCTAAGTACTCGTTTCCTTCTAAGAAAGTACAAGGTACAAGTTACAACTCTGGACGAATACTCAAAGTACCACTTTAAATCCTTGTTTGGATATCTAAGGGTTACTTTTCATAAGTCCTTCAATAGTCTTATGCGATATGTCTATATATATATCATTACATTCTTGTTTTCATAACAATATACATAGTATATGTTTTCAAAACATCCTTCATGATTTCAAAGACATTTCATATGGTTTAAAAACATTTTAACATAGTATATTTACTTAATATACCAAGTGCATAATTTCAAAAACATTATCCATGTTTTCAAAAATCGTATGCACGATTTCAAAACCATCTCACAGGATTTTTAAAACATTTTATAAACATATTTTGTCACACCCCCAAAACACCCCAAGCGGAAATCCCCGCGAGGCGTGTGACGTACCAGGATCTAGCCACCAATCACATTAAACTCATATTTATATTTAAATAAAAACTTTCGTTCATTAACATAAAGTGTTACAAACGTTACATATCATTCTTTGTTTACAGCGGAAGCATAACTCATTTGTTAAGTGTTTCATAACAATGTGTACATAAACCATCAAGCTTGTATTACGACTCCATGTTTCTCGACCCATGACCACTCCAGCATCCCAGACAGCAGGTTCCAAATGATATAAACCTATAGACCTGCAAGCATGCAGACAAGTGTGTCAGACGACGCTGGTGAGTTCAAAGTTTGTTAACGTGTTTAGATACTAGTTACCAGATTAAAACGTTTCACAGATTCATTGTTGTTAATCACACGCTTACCGCCGATGGCTCCAGATTATTTTCCCTAAACCCCATTGCCTCTATCAAAGCAATGGTCAAGATGGGGGTCATTAGTTCACTCCTGACTTCCTCGGTGCGGTGTGAGGGTTCCAAACCTAAGTAGCGCTACTAACTAATACCCGTTGCCCTACAAGCAACAATCGGTAGGAGGGACTTGAATGATAGATAAAGACGTGTATTAACCAACAACCCAGGTTTAACATTCCAGTCAAACCCCTTACCCGACATTCCATTCCCGGAACGTTTACCAGATGTCCCAACCCGGGAAGCATGCTTGGAAAAGAGCAGTGAACTCACCTTGGTTTGCTCGGTAAGATTAGTTACGTGTTTACAATTGGTCGACCAAATCCTAATATGATTACATGTAACTGTCAGTTTCGTAACACTTAATCACAAATTCCTTATACATATTACACATGTAGCACACAAGTATTACATACACCATCAATCCAGTGGTGTACCAGAAACACATAATATATGACTAGTCGTAAAAATTACTCATGTACATTAGTTATTCTTTGCCATCACATAACTGGTATTCAAGTTGTATACACATTTACATCACTGATTCATATTTCACATAAACTCATTAACTGTTGCAAACAGATATTGTATGGCCGACAAATCACAAATCAATTTTCAATATATGCAAACTATTAATGGTCAAAGGTTATTGATAATGATGATCACATGCAAACTTGAAATACTAAACCACTGTTCTGAAAATTTAATGATGAATTTGATTAGACCTAATGTAGAATGATCAGATCACATGGGTCGGTCATTACCTTCAAATGAAATTATTACCCACACTTATTAACATGCACGTCACCACAATCCACTATCCATATGTTAACCTAATTGACGAGACACCTGTCATGCACATTCACCAACACAAACAACTCAGTCCACTATTCCATATGCTAATCTAATCGACGAAACACCTAACTTTTGTCACAACCTTGTCAACGGAACATCGAGTTTCGTCGAGCCCAATCATGACGAAACACCGGTTTTCGTCAATGCCCAATACGAGGAAACTTCTATGATCCAACAGTTACATCTCAGCTAGGTTTTGACAAGTCAAAGGTTACTTGTTTTCGTTGCCGAGAAAAAGGGCATTTTAAATGAGAGTGTACAAACAGAGAAGCAACCGGAAGACAAGATCCTTTCGGAAACAACGATTATCATAGAAAAGCACTTTATCATCAGGTTGCTCAACAAACATATCAACAACAATCTTCACACTCACGTTCAATTGAAGAATCAAAGGGTAAAGCTTGTTATGGTCTGCTAGATCAAGAAGATGAAAGGATTCCAAAAGCCTTCAATTGGGATGATTATGATCCTTCTAGACCTTCAGGTTTTAAAGCATTTGTTGCTCAATTCTTTAAAGATTCAACCTCGGAAGAAGAATCAGTCAAAGCTAAGAAAAGTCCTAGAAGACAACCGATTTTTAAGTCTTTTGGAAGTGATGCAGACACTGATGATGAGGAAGAGTATATTAATAAGGCTAGAAAACAATTGGATTCTTATAGTTTTAATTTGTTTTTTGAAGATAAAATCGAGATGTTGAAAGAGAAAAGGACTGCTAGACTGAAGAGAGAAATGGAAGCAAGAAGGGTTGCTGAAGAACAAATTAAAGTTCAGATGGAAGCTGATAAAGCAAAAGTTGAAGAAAAACCAACAGAGAAGGTCGAGGTTTAAGAGAATGAAGTGAAGATAGAATTTGATA
The DNA here is from genome assembly GCA_030545235.1 of Helianthus tuberosus. Taxonomy (NCBI): domain Eukaryota; kingdom Viridiplantae; phylum Streptophyta; class Magnoliopsida; order Asterales; family Asteraceae; genus Helianthus; species Helianthus tuberosus. The sequence goes on along the minus strand of CM060411.1, from coordinate 146,795,583 downwards.
AAGAACCGATTGTGATTGAAAAGGTGGTGGAGAAAATTGTTGAAGTTGAAAAAATTGTTGAAGTGGAAAAGATTGTAGAGGTTGAAAAATCTTGTACTAAGTTTTTAAAACCTTGCAACAATTGTGCTGAAAAAGATACAAAGCTTGCTGAATTGGAGAAGCTCAAAGAGAATTTATTGCATAATGTAAGAAGCATAAAGGAATCGTATGATCTCCTAAGCAGCAAAGTAAATTTGTACAAAGGAGCTTGTGATGAGGATATTCACATGAAGAATCTTCTGAAAGCAACAGTTCTTCAAAAGCAAACTGCAATCAACAAATACATTGAGATTAATGCAGGGCTGAAACAAGAATTGGCAGCAATGACGATCGAAACAAAAATAGTGAACAATTTACTTCGAAGTTATCAAAGTTCAGATTATGTTATTGATCGCATCTATCCTACCGTGGCAGCTCATAAGTTTGCAGATGATGAAGAAAATTCTGGTAAGAAAACTGGTTTGAAATATAACAGAGTACCAAATCCAATGTGGGATGGTTATACCCCCCGACAATTTGAAAAGGTGGCTGAAGCACTTAATCTGAATCTAAAATCCGAATCTATCAATGGATTACCAGATGATATTGATGTCACCTTCACAGCGTCTGACACTGATCATGAGTCTGAGTTAATTAAGAAAGTGGTCGATCAAGTGTTGGATAAAGATGAAGAGTCAAAGTCAGAGTCTAAATCTGAAAATTCGAGTTCATCTGACAAAACCTCGAGTTCACGGGTCAAAAGGGTTTATAATAAAGATTTTCTGATGTCACAAAATAATTTGAATGACGAAATATTCAAAGTAGCATATATTTTGAATGATTCCGACAAATTATATTCTGATGAAGAATTTCCAATAAGAGGTGTTAAAACTGAAATGATTAACAAGGTTTTCAAATTAACAGAAATTAATATTTCTGAAATAAAAGATGTAAATCTTACTGAAAAACCTAAAAAATACACTTCAAGAGTTCAACAAAGATTGAACAAGAAAAAAGGTTACAGTTCTGGTTCGGATTATCGAAAGACACCAAACCATAACAGTAATTTCAAAAAGAAGGGATTAGGTTTTATTCCACCTGGAAATTATAAAAATGAGAAAATTTATAAACCAAAAACTAAATTTATTTCAGGAACACGTTCTGAAGAGGAGAAGGAGAAACCTTTCAGGAAACAGTCAAACAAAGAGTTTCTCATCGAAAAGCAAAAGAATATGTTGAAGGAATCTGAACTGAGAGTTGAAAGAAGAACCTGTTTCACTTGCCAAGAGGTTGGACATATTTCTTGGAATTGCCCAAAGTCCACCAACACAAAATAGGGAGTTTCTTCTAACTCTAAATTGAAAGAAAAATGTGTTGATAAAACAGAACAACCAATAGAAAAATTTTAAGAGTTCAAAAATTCGACTTTCGAAGTTGGTGAAAGTTCGAATCATTTTTACAAAAGAAGAGCCAATTTAAACAAACAAAAATGGGTTGTTAAATCAGAGGTTGTTTCTGGCAATGAATCCGATTCGTCAAAGTCAGAGGAGCCATCTGTTGTGCTAAAGGATAAGAATTCTGTTCCAACAATGGACGATGAAAAGTTTCCACCATTGTCAAACGGAAACTTGAAATCAAAAAGTGGTAAGATTGAGATTTCAGATCAATTCTTCTCTGATGAGAAAGAATTTGATGCTGAAAAGGCATTTAATGGCAAAGTGTTACATATTTTTGGTAAGATGACTGATGGGAAGGTGAAGGGAGTGAAAGAATTTTATGAATAAAAAATTGTTAAACCAAATGAGGATGGTTCACCCATGATTGATCAGGCATGGGTGAGATTTTTTAAAAAGTAAAATCCTGACTTGCCGGAACTCCCAGGTTGGTAATTGGGGAGTAGGAATCTGCATCTTTCTTGAGAAATTCACAACTGTGATATTTTGACTTACAAGTAGTATTGTTGATAAGAACCTACAAGTGGTTAATCAAGATCATTAAGTTGAACTTGATTTAACTTTCATAAAAGAGGTTAAAGAAAAGGAAAAGTGAACTTACAAGTGGTTGAAATAACAATGTGATGAAACCCCATGTTTGTGAAATTACAAACAAAACTAATTTTCCGGAAAAACCATTTTGATTAAAACAAACTTAAGTGTTTTAAAATCATAATGGGAAAATAGTTTGTTGTCAGGGGGAGTTTTGATTGTTTAAGCAATGTGGATGGAGAATTAAAGTATTTCACATCAGTTTGTCATTTTATTTGTACAGTGTTATTTGAAAGTAAAAGCATATGTTTCAAATTTTCCTTGAAAATCAAAAATTGAAACATATTTTTGATTTTAGGGGGAGTAAAAAATTTAGAAATTTTGAAAATTTGAAAAATCCAAAAACACGATAAAATCTAAAAAATCCAAAAAATAAAAAAATCAAAAAATCAAAAATGAGTTTTATTGTGAAAAAGAGGAAATGATAGTACATCAGTAGACAATCACGGTATGCTAAAGAATTGGAAAGTCAAATGTGATAAACGGTCTCACTGATGATATGCCAGTAGGTTTTTATACATTCAGTAGATTGTTTTCGACATATAAACCTAAATACGAATAGCTTACTTATCTCATGGGGAACATCTCTCGGATATATAGGTAACCCCTGAAATCTTGTTTGAAGGTTTTCTATTTCTGACATACTAGGTCTTTGTACGTGATGATATCTGGGGTATTATGTGACAACCCGTAATTTACGGCTCTTAATTACGTGATTAACAAGTGATTAACGCGATAATAAGTAGGGCTTACAGCGCGAATTAACTTAATTAGGCCTTTGGAGTGCCTGGGAATGTCTATCCATCTTTACAGTGCGCGAACGGTGGTTTACAGAGAAACCGGCGAAACGTTAAACGGCAACGGATTGAAACCGAATAGAATACTGACAACGCCGACAAATATTAAATTTTTACGACATATTTTAGCTTCGTAATAAAATTTTTGTGACTACAGTCGAAACCGGATCGAAAAACGGATTAAAGACGGCAACGATACAATTTTTCACGATTATTACCGTAAGCGACGAACGGGCGTGCAAACAACGACTACCGACCGTGTTTTTGTGTATTTTAATTTTTGACGTTAAACGGAATTCAGGATTTGACAACAGGTCTCGTAGGAATTACGGGCCACTTAAACACGGGGATTGAGCTTGTGGGCCCTGGGCCCAAGCCTAAACCTACACATAATATACGAGATCTAATGAGATCTCTAGGGATCTAAAAAAATCCTTCCAAAATCCATAGAATCTTGCAAAATATATTCAAAATCCCCACAAGATTTGAAAATCTTAACAAATCTTTATAAAATCTCATAAAATCTTATCAAGAGATCTTATTCCTAAGGATAAAGCAAATAACCAACAGATGATAAAAACCCCTCATTCTATTAATACCTGCACAAGCATAGCCCAAAAATCAAACACAGATACAAACACACACATGAAAGTCAATCACCCTCTCTCTCCTATTACATAAGCTTACACAGAGAAATCATCTCCTCACAAACAAGACCCAACCCCAACCGATTACCCTGCCTTCTCTCCCGTGAAGAACCACGACGGCCGGTGGTGTTTCCGGCCAGGTGACACCCCCCTTTCCTCCTTCCTTTATCCGGTGAAACAACCCCCCTTTCCTTCTTCCTCCTCGTCTGACGGAACAGACCACCACCACCACGAACCGGTGGTGGTGCGGCGGCTACAAGCGGAGAAGAGAGAGAGCAGACGGAGAGAGAGAGAGGAACCGAGAGAAAGAGGGAGAACCGGCGGTCGGAGGTTCGGACCGCCGGTCGGGTCATTAATCCGGTGGTCAACATGTTTATCCGGCGGGTTTTAGACGAAGAAGATGACGATGACGTTGATGACGAAGGCTGAGGTTGAAGGCGATGGTGATAAGCGGCGGTGGCACCTCGGACCGATGGTCCCTGTTTCAGACCGACGGTTCCTATTTCGGTCCGTCGGGTTTCAGTCACGAGCTCGGGTTCTTCAAGTAAGATGCGGGTCACTCACGGGTTACTCAGGTCAGACGGTTCGGGTTCGGATTCCGGGTCAGCAGGTTCGAGTTTTGGTTCAGCTCATCCGACTCAGTCAACAGGAAGGCTCGGGTCAGTTTTGTATACGGTTCAGTCAACTCAGCGAGTCAACTCAGTTGACTCGGTTAACTCAGCAAGTTGACTCGGTCAACTCAACCGAGTCAACTCGGTCAACAGCAGCGAGTCAGCTCAGATGGTTCGGTTCGGGTCAAGCGGTTCGTTCAGACGGCTCGGTTTCGGTTTCAGTTGACTCGGTCAAACCGAGTCAACTCAGTCAAACTCAGTCAACTCAGCGAGTTGACTCGGTCAGCTCGACTTTCGACTCGAAGAAGTGAATGCACGCTAGCGAGTCTCATCTTGGAAACGACACCACAAAGTCGTAATTAGCTCGCTTTGCACAAGAATATTCAGGTGAGTTCATAACCCCACTTTTTACGGCTTTACATTTTTATAAATGTTTTCGGGGTGGAAAGACATGCACGTTTTGCAAAAACATACAAAGTTCTGAACAAATGCAAAACTCGTATTTCTAAATCATATTACGAAAGGATTTCGAGGAACTCAAATGATTTACGAAAGGTTTATACTAAACATACCGGTTTTTACAAAACAAATGAGTTTTATCAAAATGGGAATGACTTTCATGACTAAGGATGGATCGATTGGTGATAATATATAGAGAATGAGGAGCCAGCCTTTGTGGCTGGGGAGGATCAGCCTTAGTGGCTGGGGAGGATCAGTCCTAGAGACTGGGGTAAAGTACATGTACAATGATTACAGACATTTTTATACACGGTATGTTAACGTAAGGAGGTTTACTACTTGGATCATGTGAATGGGTAGGCAGAACACCGAGGGACTTAAGCGGTAGATCTATCTGGGTGTAGCGAGCCCAACTCTAGGCCCAACAGAACGGACCTCTGAGAGGACCAACAGAACGGACCTTGAGTGACTTGGTTGCCCGACGCATAAATCTGCTAGGTTGTAGGACCGAGGGACTTAAGCGGTAGATCTATCTGGGTGTAGCGAGCCCAACTCTAGGCCCAACAGAACGGACCTCTGAGAGGACCAACAGAACGGACCTTGAGTGACTTGGTTGCCCGACGCAAAAATCTGCTAGGTTAAGTCTTCCTACTTGCACTTCACACATATCAATGGCCTTGCAAACCATTGGTGATCTCTTTTTCCTTATTTGCTACATACCAGGGATTTTATACTTACGAAACATACTTGTTCATACAAATTAAGCACCATGTTTTATACAAAATTTAAGGCATAAGATTATGCGGGTCAAAGTCAGGGTGGGCATTGATGATTATACGAACATTACAAAAACATGGTTTTATGAACATAACGTGTTACAAACACAACGTTTCCATATAACTTTGCAAGAAAATGGTTTTTAAATTCATTTTCTCAATACTACTTCAAAAACCGGTTATTCCAAAGATTTATTTCAAATCTTTCACAACTCAAAGGATTTATCTCAAACCTTTCACAACTCAAAAAGATTTATTTCAAATCTTTTACAAACAAACTATGAACTCGCTCAACTTTATGTTGATTTTTCTCGCATGTTCTTTCTCAGGTTGCATTTCTAAGACAAGGCACGGTTGGAATAGGAGAACCATTGGAGACTCGAGTACTTAGTGGGCGTTCACTTTCTAAAAGACTTAGCTCTTTTTGCTTCCGCTGTGCAATGAAGATACCAGTCCAGTCACGCCAGCTCTGATAATTTCGGGGTGTGACAGATTGGTATCAGAGCTATAGGTTACAGCGAATTAGGTTCCTGTTGTGATACCTAGGCTCTAACCTCACTCTCCTCTGGGAACTTAGACTATTAAGACGTTGAATACATACAGAACGCCCAGTACTCAAATATGGTCTCCAACCGTTGCCGACAAGCAAACAGTCAAAATTTTGTTTCCAAACAAATGTTGAGCACATTTTACTATTTATAGGCTCAGCCTGGAGGGCTGAGGCTCGGTCTGGAGGATCGAGGCTCGGTCTAGGTGACCGAGGTAGTTGAGCACGTTGATTTATTATAGGCTCAGCCTGGAGGGCTGAGGCTCGGTCTGGAGGATCGAGGCTCGGTCTAGGTGACCGAGGTAGTTGGCTAGTGAGGCTAGGAAGAGCAGGCTCAGCCTGGAGGGCTGAGGCTCGGTCTGGAGGATCGAGGCTCGGTCTAGGTGACCGAGGTAGTTGGCTAGTGAGGCTAGGAAGAGTAGGCTCAGCCTGGAGGGCTGAGGCTCGGTCTGGAGGATCGAGGCTCGGTCTAGGTGACCGAGGTAGTTGGCTAGTGAGGCTAGGAAGAGTAGGCTCAGTCATGAAGGCTGAGGCTCGGTCAAGGGGACCGAGGCTCGATCTAAGAGGTCGAGGTGGAGGATAGAGCAGTCTTAAAGACTGGGAGAAATTGGCTAGTGAAACTAGGAGAATTACTTGATTGCTTATTGGTGACTAACATGCGCATTCGGTTATATGATTGATTATGTGTGCATGTGTTTATTAACGGTCATCACGTAGGAACCGCGAATATTAACTCGGGCACACACTATATTGCCTATAATATTTAACTTCCCGAGCAGGCAGCCTACGCATAACGAAACGTTAGTGCACGAGAATACATGAAACTCGAACTTTACGTCAACGGATGTCGAAGTACATCACCTTCTACGCGGCACACAACGCTAGTGCACAGGTATACGTGAAACTTAAGCTATACGTCAACGGAGGTTGAAGTACGACATGCACGCTTATTGAGGCGAGGCCTTTGAGAAGGAACGATGACGCAATCTAACGACGACGCTAGATTCCTGTCAGCAGGAGAACTAACAATCAGGAAACGACAACTTGTCACGCGATCCTGCAACGACACGAATCACGCCAGGGAGAAGACTATTGTCTCCGCAATTCCCCCTACCTAACTAGCGACGAACACGCTATGTTCGACATTCCATGGTAATGTCACCTAACAATTGGTCGTCACACGAAACCCCAGGTAAAGTCCTCAAATTTCTTTTATTGAAATTTCGAATTTCACACTTACTGAGTAGATTTTCGTATCTCTACTCCTCTTAATGGTCATTGTATCACGATCATTTCTTTACAAGTTACATACATGGTTTTTCGTTGTAACCATGCCTAAAGTTCTCTTGTCGATACATATATCTATTGTCGGATTGCGCTAAAACCAAGTTCAATTGTTTGAACTTGCTCATTACACTTATTCGATTCGAGACACCATATGATGTATTGGGAGCATCATATTCAAATCAATTTTTAACGAACACTTCATTTGTTCCGAGTCGTGGTAAACTTGTTTGGTATTCGACTCCATTGAATTGTTGATTTTGACACCTTGTGGTGGTGTTTTCACTTATTTGAACCTTGCGCTAAACTCGTTTACGTACCTTATGCACGGATTTAATTATTCATTTATTGATTCAGATTAAATCCGCTTTGAATTATCACATTACAACAGTCTTAACACAATTGTGTGTTAAGACAATGGTACACAAATTCATTTCATATTCCGGTGTACCTCATAACGGTTCTTTCAACATCGATCGAATGCTTTGCGACATTCATTGCTTCTTCACCTTCGATCGAAAACATTGTTTCATTGATGTTCCATCTTCAATTGAAAATCCTATGATGCCATTTGAAACGAACTTTCGGATACACTTTATTACGTTTTCATTTGACTTCAAACACGGTGAATTTGTTTGATCACCGCTATTATTGAATTATTTCAATCACTACGACACTTTGTGGTGTCAGTACAAACTTGTAGCTTGGGCTAATTATGATTGAGCGCTTTATGCAAAACACAGGTGATACTTGTTCAATCACCTCTATTATTAAATTGTTTAATTCATTGCGACACCTTGTGGCGTCGGTATGACTTGCAGCTTGCGATAATCACGATCGAACGTTTCATGCAAACTATTACATTTGAGATTGTTGATTCTAAGTTCATCCAGTGGATGTTATTGCTTCTAGAACTCATTCACACGTTGTAAACGTTTATATGGAATTCGATTGGTCGAAGTTCCTGTTGGATCCCTGTTAACTTAGTCACATTAGTGACTGTACCTATACGTCTCGTTTCTTTTGACATCAATTACTGAGACACATTTCTTTTAAACTGTTGGGATTCCTATTGAGAAGGAATGCCCTTGAATTCACATGATTTGAATAAGTCTTGTTTCGATTACGCGGTCGTTCACTTTGTTATTATTCGGACTTACCTGCGAATAACACAATCCTGAGGGGATAACATAGTCTAAATTTCGAGGACGAAATTTCTGTAACAGGGGGAGAATGTGACAACCCGTAATTTACGGCTCTTAATTACGTGATTAACAAGTGATTAACGCGATAATAAGTAGGGCTTACAGCGCGAATTAACTTAATTAGGCCTTTGGAGTGCCTGGGAATGTCTATCCATCTTTACAGTGCGCGAACGGTGGTTTACAGAGAAACCGGCGAAACGTTAAACGGCAACGGATTGAAACCGAATAGAATACTGACAACGCCGACAAATATTAAATTTTTACGACATATTTTAGCTTCGTAATAAAATTTTTGTGACTACAGTCGAAACCGGATCGAAAAACGGATTAAAGACGGCAACGATACAATTTTTCACGATTATTACCGTAAGCGACGAACGGGCGTGCAAACAACGACTACCGACCGTGTTTTTGTGTATTTTAATTTTTGACGTTAAACGGAATTCAGGATTTGACAACAGGTCTCGTAGGAATTACGGGCCACTTAAACACGGGGATTAAGCTTGTGGGCCCTGGGCCCAAGCCTAAACCTACACATAATATACGAGATCTAATGAGATCTCTAGGGATCTAAAAAAATCCTTCCAAAATCCATAGAATCTTGCAAAATATATTCAAAATCCCCACAAGATTTGAAAATCTTAACAAATCTTTATAAAATCTCATAAAATCTTATCAAGAGATCTTATTCCTAAGGATAAAGCAAATAACCAACAGATGATAAAAACCCCTCATTCTATTAATACCTGCACAAGCATAGCCCAAAAATCAAACACAGATACAAACACACACATGAAAGTCAATCAACCTCTCTCTCCTATTACATAAGCTTACACAGAGAAATCATCTCCTCACAAACAAGACCCAACCCCAACCGATTACCCTGCCTTCTCTCCCGTGAAGAACCACGACGGCCGGTGGTGTTTCCGGCCAGGTGACACCCCCCTTTCCTCCTTCCTTTATCCGGTGAAACAACCCCCCTTTCCTTCTTCCTCCTCGTCTGACGGAACAGACCACCACCACCACGAACCGGTGGTGGTGCGGCGGCTACAAGCGGAGAAGAGAGAGAGCAGACGGAGAGAGAGAGAGGAACCGAGAGAAAGAGGGAGAACCGGCGGTCGGAGGTTCGGACCGCCGGTCGGGTCATTAATCCGGTGGTCAACATGTTTATCCGGCGGGTTTTAGACGAAGAAGATGACGATGACGTTGATGACGAAGGCTGAGGTTGAAGGCGATGGTGATAAGCGGCGGTGGCACCTCGGACCGATGGTCCCTGTTTCAGACCGACGGTTCCTATTTCGGTCCGTCGGGTTTCAGTCACGAGCTCGGGTTCTTCAAGTAAGATGCGGGTCACTCACGGGTTACTCAGGTCAGACGGTTCGGGTTCGGATTCCGGGTCAGCAGGTTCGAGTTTTGGTTCAGCTCATCCGACTCAGTCAACAGGAAGGCTCGGGTCAGTTTTGTATACGGTTCAGTCAACTCAGCGAGTCAACTCAGTTGACTCGGTTAACTCAGCAAGTTGACTCGGTCAACTCAACCGAGTCAACTCGGTCAACAGCAGCGAGTCAGCTCAGATGGTTCGGTTCGGGTCAAGCGGTTCGTTCAGACGGCTCGGTTTCGGTTTCAGTTGACTCGGTCAAACCGAGTCAACTCAGTCAAACTCAGTCAACTCAGCGAGTTGACTCGGTCAGCTCGACTTTCGACTCGAAGAAGTGAATGCACGCTAGCGAGTCTCATCTTGGAAACGACACCACAAAGTCGTAATTAGCTCGCTTTGCACAAGAATATTCAGGTGAGTTCATAACCCCACTTTTTACGGCTTTACATTTTTATAAATGTTTTCGGGGTGGAAAGACATGCACGTTTTGCAAAAACATACAAAGTTCTGAACAAATGCAAAACTCGTATTTCTAAATCATATTACGAAAGGATTTCGAGGAACTCAAATGATTTACGAAAGGTTTATACTAAACATACCGGTTTTTACAAAACAAATGAGTTTTATCAAAATGGGAATGACTTTCATGACTAAGGATGGATCGATTGGTGATAATATATAGAGAATGAGGAGCCAGCCTTTGTGGCTGGGGAGGATCAGCCTTAGTGGCTGGGGAGGATCAGTCCTAGAGACTGGGGTAAAGTACATGTACAATGATTACAGACATTTTTATACACGGTATGTTAACGTAAGGAGGTTTACTACTTGGATCATGTGAATGGGTAGGCAGAACACCGAGGGACTTAAGCGGTAGATCTATCTGGGTGTAGCGAGCCCAACTCTAGGCCCAACAGAACGGACCTCTGAGAGGACCAACAGAACGGACCTTGAGTGACTTGGTTGCCCGACGCATAAATCTGCTAGGTTGTAGGACCGAGGGACTTAAGCGGTAGATCTATCTGGGTGTAGCGAGCCCAACTCTAGGCCCAACAGAACGGACCTCTGAGAGGACCAACAGAACGGACCTTGAGTGACTTGGTTGCCCGACGCAAAAATCTGCTAGGTTAAGTATTCCTACTTGCACTTCACATATATCAATGGCCTTGCAAACCATTGGTGATCTCTTTTTCCTTATTTGCTACATACCAGGGATTTTATACTTACGAAACATACTTGTTCATACAAATTAAGCACCATGTTTTATACAAAATTTAAGGCATAAGATTATGCGGGTCAAAGTCAGGGTGGGCATTGATGATTATACGAACATTACAAAAACATGGTTTTATGAACATAACGTGTTACAAACACAACGTTTCCATATAACTTTGCAAGAAAATGGTTTTTAAATTCATTTTCTCAATACTACTTCAAAAACCGGTTATTCCAAAGATTTATTTCAAATCTTTCACAACTCAAAGGATTTATCTCAAACCTTTCACAACTCAAAAAGATTTATTTCAAATCTTTTACAAACAAACTATGAACTCGCTCAACTTTATGTTGATTTTTCTCGCATGTTCTTTCTCAGGTTGCATTTCTAAGACAAGGCACGGTTGGAATAGGAGAACCATTGGAGACTCGAGTACTTAGTGGGCGTTCACTTTCTAAAAGACTTAGCTCTTTTTGCTTCCGCTGTGCAATGAAGATACCAGTCCAGTCACGCCAGCTCTGATAATTTCGGGGTGTGACATATTATACCAGGACTTCTGATTTTGCGGGAGCAATAGCCTAGTCCTCGTATAATACTCTGCACTGCTTTAATCATAAAGCCCGCCCTCAGCATAAAAAAATGATGAAACATTGAAAAATGCTAATCATGTGATGTTGAAGAAAAGATCCCCAAACGGGACACACCAAAAGACGAGCCATCATCTCTTTGTCTGAACGGAAGTTCTAACCTGAGCTCTCATGGTCTCGCATTACCCGTTTACAGATATCATTAGTGTACATTCACCTGTAAGACTGAATATAGAAGTCTGGAGACGGGAGTATATTCTAAGGTGGTACACGCGAATAAGTTGAGTCCATTAAAACACTAATCTCGTATCTCGAATCAATTGAACTTTGTGTGAAAATTTAAGTGGATCAATATACTGACAATCTAAGTGAATCGGTTTAGAACTTAAAGTGTTTAAAGCTCAACGGTGCTAGTGATTTGTCATAAACTGATATGATCCTCTTACACAAACTCACAAAAATATTGTCTGTAAATATTTCTTTATTGCATTTTAACACAGTGAAAATCTTAAAAAATCCAAAAAGATTGTGTTTTAGCATAAAATTTTGAAAAAATCAAAAATATTTTATTTCATCTTATTTTTGACAACTGTTGTTGAAAATCTGATGTTCAAAATTCCGAGTGCTAAACATGATGAGCAACAGTGGGTTGTGAGAGTGTGTATAAAATGAAAAATGAAATGATGTTTTCAGAATAAAATCAGTGTTAGTTAATCAAGGTCATTAATTTGAACTTGATATAACTATTGTTGGTGTTGAATGATATCTGCAAGAGAATTCTAAATTTGTTAAATCTTAACAATTGTGAAATTTATTTTTTAGTAGAGTTTGTGCAGGTTTAAAGCATTGAAAAAGCTAGGTTTCGACTCCTGAGGATTTTCGCATAAGCGTATGCAGATTAGAGCCAGGCTACTGATCATGTTGCTACGGAGAGCCAGGAGATGTTATTGAACCTGTGAAAGATGCAGATTGTGAATTCCAGACTGCGATCCCAGCTTATCGAAAGGGGGAGTCTGAAGACAAAGAATCAAGAGATCTGATCTAGAGAACTAGAGAGAGGAAAGAGTTAGATTGAGATTCTGGAGGAGAGAAGAGAAAGATTGATGAGGATGCTTATAGAGAGAAATACTTTGGAAAGAGCATGAATACTGATCAAGACTGAAGACTCAATACACTGAAGACTCGTCAACATCCAAGGGGGAGTTTGTTGGTGTATATGTCCGTCGACTTCATCTTGTATCGAGTCATGTAATTAAATAGATAGACCAAGACACGTAGTACGAGAAAAACGGGAAACAGATCGGAATCAACCACTTCGCACGAAGTGACCACTTCGCACGAACTAACCAGTTCGTGCGGACTGGACCAGTTCATGCGGACTGGACCAGGTCGTGCGACCTGGACCAGATCGTATGGACATGATTGGTGCGACCTGGCTTCTCCTATAAATACTAAGTCTTGGGTCTTCATTTGTAACTTTTGGATTCCAGTAGCAAAGCTCTGCTGAAGTGTCTCCAGATCTGTAAACACTATCAAATCAATACAAGAGACAGTTAAAGTGATTCTAAGTGCAAATCAAGCTGATATAACATCGATACGTCTGATTCCGCCTTTCGTATTGATCGAGAGCTCTTCTGAATGTCTCGTTTGATCAATTCACTGATCCTACATACAGTTTCACATTTTCCTGGAACCCTAATCCTCTAACATAAAAGTTACACACAAGGATTCAACAAACAGTTGTGGCACCGATCACAATTCTCTAGACATGTATAGTACCCTAGATTAATATGCCGATTCAAATCAAGGATTCAACACTATCATGCACCCTAGTATTCATCATTGAAACCCTTAATACAACTTGTTGACATTCTGGAAACTATCAATAATCCACATAAAAGAAACCAATACTAGATCCTCATAAATATGTTCTTTATCATTACAGTTTACACAACACGTACACATAATTAGAATCATCAACAGGTAATCAATACCACATATTCATCATCATTATCATTTATGTATGTTATAGTGCAAACATAACCCTAATCAACGAGGATTGCAATCATATGAACAACAAGGGATGAGAACAATTAAACTAACCGAAGGCTCGACCAAGAGAACTAATGCTTCGAAGAGTGAGGCTGCCGTCGTCTTCAATGAATGAGAGAGAGAGAGAGAGAGAGAGAGAGAGAGAGAGAGAGAGGATGTTAGGGTTTGTACATGTTTGTGTTATTTGTTACGTGACTACATGTGTGTATACATATGCTAGAATCAATAGCCGGCCCAACACAATGCTCCACCAGGGCTCTACCAGGCCCAAACATACTTCCGGTGTATATATATGCTCGGGTTGGGCTTCGGGTGTGTGTGTGTTTGGACTCACAATAGTCGGCCCGATGCAAAGTGTGTGTGCCCAAACATATATACACTATGTTACCCGGCCCAAGCGTAAACATGTGTATGTTAAACATACTTGTGATGTAGGCGGCCCAAGTATATTCGGCCCAAACACATAGAATGTCAGTCCGTTTTTATATTTAACAAGTTTATAATAGCCCAGAGCATTCCACACAAAGAAGAGGGATGAATAACGAGAAGTTAGGGTCACAAGATTAAACGACACTGACCTTGAAAGTTCGGGTTGTCACATCATCCCCAACTTGAAAGAAATTTCGTCCCGAAATTTGATAAGTAATCCAAAAGTGACAAGGTAAATCAAAAGTAACACAAAGCGGCAAAGTGTTAGATTAGGATGACTATGGATTTTCCTCGGGTACCACATCATCCCCAACTTGAAAGAAATTTCGTCCCGAAATTCGCCAATGATATCAGAACTTAATACAACCGTTTGAACAACTGAGGATACTAGAGCTTACTCCGATCATTGGGTCCCCACGTGAACTCCAGTCTACGACTTGAGTTCCTACGAACTCTTACAATTTGAAATTTGACTAGGTCAACGAACCTTGACTTCCTGGTCCATGATTTCAGTAGATTTCTCGGTAACTGAAACTTGTCATTAATCTCAGACTTCCAATAAGGGTATCACAAGCATTTCATCAGACAAACACTGCCTTAGATTCGAGGCATAAATGTCATCGCGAACGTTATCCAATTCATCAGTTAACCCGAGTTTGTGAGCCATGTCACCGATTCGTTCCAGAAATCCGACTGTCCCAACGCATCGTAAACTAAGCTTGCCACGTTTTCTATAGTGTACCGCACCCTCCCAGGGTGAGATCTTCGATTATGACACGTTCGCCTACAGCAAACTCCCAGTGTTTCCTAAGCTTATCCGCTTTTCTGACAGCCACGCGTTGTCGTCAAATGATTTCTGATCTAAGCAATCTTTCCAAGAGTTTTGAGTACAAGTCCTGGATCTGTGATTAGGTTGTCACCCACCTTAGTCCAACAAGAAGATTGGTAGTATCATCCATGCAATGCCCCAAACAGAGCCGTCCGAATACTAGAATCGAAACTGCCACAGTAGAACTCAACCAAAGGTAAATATCCCTCAAATTTACTAAAGTCAATCACACATGAGCTCGCCGCATGTCTTCGAGTGTCAGGATGGTTCGTTTATTCTGACCATTTGTCCAACAGTGATAAGCAATGCTCATGTCTAGATGTGAGCCAAGGGTGTGGTGTGTTGCCTGTCATAAATCCCGCATGGATCCAAAATCAGAGGTAACAGGAGTTGGCACCTCATGCCTAAATGCCGCCTCTCTCAGAGGAACATTCATATTTGTGAAGACCCGTCAGTTTTCCCTAATTGCAAGAAAGTGTGCTGGTTACGCGAGACAATCAACGGTCGCCCCGATGATATTGTTTCCGTTTCGGGTTGTAAGTAGACTAGTGACAAAATCCATGGCAATCTGTTCTCATTTCCATAAGGGTGTTGCTGGTTGCTGATACTTCATCTTGTCGTTCCCACAAGTCAAACATCATTCACATACACTGCTGGGTTGGCCTTCATGCCCGATCACCAGTACAAGGTTTATAGATCCTAATGTCTCTCATCAATACCTAGACGACTAAAACATCAACGCCGGTGTGCTTCGCTCAACACAAGTTCCCTACGGTTGCCATATAATGAGATACACATTCGTTCCATGAGGTAGCGAATATCGTCCGGCCTGCCAACGGTTGCTTCACCATGCCCCGCATGGGTTCAATTTGAAAATCCTTTTTCTTTAGTTCTCTAGTTTGAACATAGCGAGTCTGATCAGGTAGGTTAGAGTCGATCGTGTGTTGCAAAGCTCGTGCACCTTTAAGTTTCACAGTCGTAATCATCCAAAAGTTCCATCCAGCGATACCATTACATGTTCAGCCCATTCGAAACAGGGGTACATGGGAGGCCCTTGTGATCGGTCTAAGTAGTACATTCGGTGCCGTCCAAGTAATGCCTCCAACTTAAAATCAAAGACCACGGGTTCCACCGCAGATTGTGTGTCGTGCTGCTCCTCTTTGTAATTCCATCACATAAGTCATCACCCTCTCGTGTGGCATCGGTGTGTAACTGGGACTTTGATTTGGAGCATCATGGTATACCACTAGATCACCCATACCCTTAGGTAAAGACGATGCTCAGTGCATTGCAGAGTTGGGATTCGGAAGCCGAAAAGACATCCTCCTATTTTGTCTTCCACGAACACATCACCCGGTTGTGCTAAAGGAATTAAGGCTGCGCTATCTTCGAAAATCCTGTGATGAATCTGCGATAGTATCTAATGAGACCAAGAAACTGCTGTATCCTTGAATAGATCTTTGGTGTCGATCAGTTGCTAATAAAGTGGATTCTAGCGAGGTCCACGTGTATTCCCACTTTGTTGTTTATATGACCAATAATGTACCTCTCGAAACCAGAAGTTGTCGTTTAAAAAGACTTCACACGGAGTGGCTCCTCCCTCAGGAGCTCTAAGATAGGATACATATGCCGCCCATGTTGTTCCTTCCTCCTGGTAATGACTCAAAATGTCATCAACAAACACGGTCAATTCTTGTGGTCCATAAAGCTGCTGGTGTGCTGTTTAGCTCAATGATCATGGTGTTCAAAGCCGCAATGGCCACATTGAGTTCGATAAGCCATTCTTGGAGCATTCCCCTCTTGGACTTCCATCTGTTGATAGTTCGTTCGCTAATCAATCTTCGAATAGGAGCTTAACCCTTGCAACTGGTCAACAGGTTGTCAATACATGGTCGAGACAAACGGTTTTGACTGTCACCCTGTCGAGTTTTTGATAATCAGCACACATGTCCATCGATACAACTTACCCTCCCGGATATGACTCGGGCTCCCTAAAGCGAAAACTAGGTCCGACAAAACTCTTGCCCCACTGTTCCTGTAGTTGATTTAACAGTTCTTGCAACCCTCCTGGTGCAAGATAGTAAGAAGTACGAAGAATCAAGACTGCCTCTGGCATGAGATCGAACTAAGAGTCCGACTAACAGTTGTGAAGGTGAGCCTGAGAGCACACCGAGAGGAATTACTAACAGTTGGTGGATCCCTGATCCTCTTTTCAATGGTCTTAACATCAGCAATGGTTGCTATCGTAGTGAGATATTCCCTCCGTAGACACTTCTGGGCTTTCATTGCTAATAGGGTGCTAACCTTTGCACCACTATGCCGCTTCAGATCAGACGACGATTCTCCACTAGGGAGAGGGATATGCAAAATTCCTTCCTCACCAGATGTATCTGCGCGACATCTGGATAACCAATACATACTAACTACTGCACCCAAACAGCCAAGGGTAGCAGAAAGAAGGTCGATGTCGAACACTTGTCCCACAAGGTCATGTTTACATCCCAACAAACGTACGAGGCTTCAATTGTCATGCCATCAGCCGATTCCACAACAGGTCTGGTTTCGAGATGCTTCAAGGTTAAACAGAGCAGAGACGGAGCGATTTGCTACTCATACTAACTACTATATTGCTATCATTTCAGGCGTCGCTCACGCCAATCCTATATGCCCTTCCACAAGCACCACTACCAGTGCTGTTACGGTCACGTGGATTCCCAATACTATCACCGTTCCCTTGGTTGTTGACATTCTAACTTAATACCAGTCAATCATTTTCGAAGTCGCCTTTGTTTCCATACGGTAGGCTACGATTACGAGTACCTTGATGTCGTCGTGGCTGTTGCCTTTAATGCCGTTGCTTGAAACGGAGTCCTACAATCTTTCACCAACCAAGTCCATCTTTTAACATCCCGTGCCATGTCCTAATGTGCCATCCACTGTGCTAGTAGTCACATATTCCACACTACGATTTGTTGTCATTGCTTAAGTCCTGATTGATTCATAAGAGTTGACTCCCATAAGTCGCTGACTAGGGTTAAGGATTCGATTGAAGTTAGTTTGCGGGTGTTTGTTGTCGGAAATCAGGGTCGTCCTAATGCTGAGATCGGTAAGGTACTACGCTCACCCTTTTGTCCCTCGTTCTTACGAGTTGATTGAGTAATACACGGTATGTTGCATGAGTGTTACAGAAGTTATCGCACTTCGTGATCTAAGGCGCCCCATACGTTAAGTTCCAGCAAACGAAGAAAAGTGAGACAGGTATAGGCCAATCATTGACGCTGCAACATCCAACCCAGGGACATTCGCACAAGCACCCTACATTCTACGCAGTTCTCTATGCGTTCAGATGGGTGTTCAGGTAATACTCGATAGCATCGAGATTCGTAAGGATTCAGATGGGAGTGAAAAGATCACGTTCAAGTAGGAGACAATCACTGTTATGACTCCTACGGACTGTTGTGTTTCACATCGATCAAATAACGGAACGGAACCCCTTTTTCACTTGTTAAGCCTCACTGGGACTTGCATGCACCCCACATTATTATTATGTGTGCACCCACAATAATATTGTGGTTTGCATGCTCACCTCAGCTCCTCCTAACTCATGTCAAGTGGTTCCTCAAACTCGAGTAGCAAACAAAGAGCATCAGGAATCGTAAGTCATGAATGTTTTAGGGAAATGCCACCCTACCAATCACATATCACATGCAAGCAATACAGGAATTCATACTGTTATGCTAAACGTGAAATCACATGCATTATCATATGTAAGTGTTCACTAGTTACGCAGTACAATGAGTAAACGAGAGACGAACCTTGCTTTCTGGAGCTGAGTGTCATGGTCGTATTCTTGCTTTCAGAACTGTTCGGTTATAGTCTGGTTTTATAAAAACATTTTAAAACCAAGTTCACTATAACCAATGGCTCTGATACCAAACTGTCACACCCCCAAAACACCCCAAGCGGAAATCCCCGCGAGGCGTGTGACGTACGAGGATCTAGCCACCAATCACATTGAACTCATATTTATATTTAAATAAAAACTTTTGTTCATTAACATAAAGTGTTACAAACGTTACATATCATTCTTTGTTTACAGCAGAAGTATAACTCATTTGTTAAGTGTTTCATAACCATGTGTACATAAACCATCAAGCTTGTATTACGACTCCATGTTTCTCGACCCATGACAACTCCAGCATCCCAGACAGCAGGTTCCAAATGATATAAACCTATAGACCTGCAAGCATGCAGAAAAGTGTGTCAGACGACGCTGGTGAGTTCAAAGTTTGTTAACGTGTTTAGATACCAGTTACCAGATTAAAACATTTCACAGATTCATTGTTGTTAATCACACGCTTACGGGCGATGGCTCTAGATTATTTTCCCTAAACCCCATTGCCTCTATCAAAGCAATGGTCAAGATGGGGGTCATTAGTTCACTCCTGACTTCCTCGGTGCGGTGTGAGGGTTCCAAACCTAAGTAGCGCTACTAACTAATACCCGTTGCCCTACAAGCAACAATCGGTAGGAGGGACTTGAATGATAGATAAAGACGTGTATTAACCAACAACCCAGGTTTAACATTCCAGTCAAACCCCTTACCCGACATTCCCTTCCCGGAACGTTTACCAGATGTCCCAACCCGGGAAGCATGCTTGGAAAAGAGCAGTGAACTCACCTTGGTTTGCTCGGTAAGATTAGTTACGTGTTTACAATTGGTCGACCAAATCCTAATATGATTACATGTAACTGTCAGTTTCGTAACACTTAATCACAAATTCCTTATACATATTACACATGTAGTACACAAGTATTACATACACCATCAATCCAGTGGTGTACCAGAAACACATAATATATGACTAGTCGTAAAAATTACTC
The DNA here is from genome assembly GCA_030545235.1 of Helianthus tuberosus. Taxonomy (NCBI): domain Eukaryota; kingdom Viridiplantae; phylum Streptophyta; class Magnoliopsida; order Asterales; family Asteraceae; genus Helianthus; species Helianthus tuberosus. Next base: position 146,775,822 of record CM060411.1, on the reverse strand, counting down.
ATGTACATTAGTTATTCTTTGCCATCACATAACTGGTATTCAAGTTGTATACACATTTACATCACTGATTCATATTTCACATAAACTCATTAACTGTTGCAAACAGATATTGTATGGCCGACAAATCACAAATCAATTTTCAATATATGCAAACTATTAATGGTCAAAGGTTATTGATAATGATGATCACATGCAAACTTGAAATACAAAACCACTGTTCTGACAATTTAATGATGAATTTGATTAGACCAAATGTAGAATGATCAGATCACATGGGTCGGTCATTACCTTCACATGCAATTATTACCCACACTTATTAACATGCACGTCACCACAATCCACTATCCATATGTTAACCTAATCGACGAGACACCTGTCATGCACATTCACCAACACAAACAACTCAGTCCACTGTTCCATATGCTAATCTAATCGACGAAACACCCATTATTCCCCATAACTATGTCGACGAAACACCTAACTTTCGTCACAATCTTGTCGATGAAACATCGAATTTCGTCGATCCCAATCATGACGAAACACCGGTTTTCGTCAAGGCCTAATACGACGAAACTTCTATGATCCAACAGTTACAGTTTCACATTTTCCTCGAACCCTAATCCTCTAACATAACAGTTACATACAAGAATTCAACCAACAGTTGTGGCACCGATCGCAATTGTCTAGACATGTATAGTACCCTAGATTAATATGCCGATTCAAATCAAGGATTCAACACTATCATGCACCCTAGTATTCATCATTGAAACCCTTAATACAACTTGTTGACATTCTAGAAACTATCAATAATCCACATAAAAGAAACCAATACTAGATCCTCATAAATATGTTCTTTGTCATTACCGTTTACACAACACGTACACATAATCAGAATCATCAACAGGTAATCAATACCACATGTTCATCATCATTATGATTTATATATGTTATAGTGCAAACATAACCCTAATCAACGAGGATTGCAATCATATGAACAACAAGGGATGAGAACAATTAAACTAACCGAAGGCTCGACCAAGAGAACTAATGCTTCGAAGAGTGAGACTGTCGTCGTCTTCAATGAACAAGAGAGAGAGGATGTTAGGGTTTGTATATGTTTGTGTTATTTGTTACGTGACTACATGTGTGTATACATATGCTTGGATCAATAGTCGGCCCAACACAATGCTCCACCTGGGCTCTACCAGGCCCAAACATACTTCCGGTGTATATATATGTTGGTGCATATGTCTGTCGACTTCGTCTTGTATCGAGTGTTGTGTCTAGATTGGATAGAATGAAGCTCAGTAGGCTAGTTAATAGAGTTTTAGTGGTTTTGGACCAGTTCGCACGAAATGGAAGAGGCCATTTCGTACGAAATGGACATTGTCCATTTCGCACGAAATGAGTCTTGACCATTCCATGCGAAATGGCTCAACTATAAATACCTGAGCTTTGTCATTTCATTTAGAACTTTCTGATTCCGGTACCGAGGTGCTGCCGAAGTGTCTCCAGGCTGTAAAACGTTATTATATCAATAAACAAGACAATTAGAGTGTATATCAAGCTGATTCAACATCAATACGTTTGTTTCCGCCTCTCGTATTGATTGAAACTCTTCTGAACGACTCATTTGGTTGTGCAAACGATCCTACAAGTGGTATCAGAGCTCAGGAGGAAGAGTTCTTACCGATTCAGCTTGATTTCATCAAAATTCTGACTTCTACACCCTCTTTTACAACATTTTTCAAAATTAAACAAGATTTTACGGTTAAAATGGATTGAATTTCACATGTAACGTGCAAAACACAGTTTTAAACAATCCTTGAAAGAATCAGACTTAAAATCGGCCTAAATCTTGATCAATTTGTCAAAAATCCACTCGATTATGTGACATCAACAGCATTTCGTACGAAATAGCCCATTTCGTGTGAATCAGAACCCCATTCCGCATGAATTGAACTTTGTGAACCCCATTCCGCACGAATTGAATTTTGTGACCTCCCATTTCGCATGAAATTGCATCTTGAGACTTTCATTTTGCACGGATTGGATATTGTAGATCCCATTTCGCACGAATTGGACTCATTTCGTTTGAAAGGTTTGCCATTTCGCATCAAAATCCAATTCGTATCAGGTCCATTTCGCACCAAGGGTCTATTTCACACCAAAGTCAGTTAGTTTAAGATACCAGTTCGCGTGAACCTTCATTTCGCTTGAACTTGTGAAACTTTTTACCGAAACATGGAAGAAGAGTTTTACAACGCGTTTGCTACTACTCCAGCTGCTCCAATTACAGTTTCCGAGACTCTTGAAATTGAAAATGAAACGGGAACGTCTCAAAAGCCTCCAAAGCTTATGTACATCGAGGATTTTAAAGGATGGCAAAACCGTTTTGAAACTTGGGTGCAAGTTTATAAGTTTGATGCATGGGTTTCGTTGGACAAAGATTACGTTAAACCGACAGATGACCATGGAAATGAAAAATATTTAAGTGATTATTTAGCGGCTGAGAAGTTAAAATACACCAGTGAAAAAATGATGATTAGCATTCTTCAACAAGCGGTAAAAGAAGATATCTTTGTTTTGCTTCAACATGAGGACACTGCTAGATCAATTTGGTTGGCGTTGATTCAAAAGTTTAAGGGAAGTGCTGATATGATAAAAAATAAATGTGCATTACTAAAGAAATCTTTTGATATGTTTACAGCTTATAAAGGTGAAACGACTAAGAGGACTATCGATAGATATTGTCATCTTTTCCAGGAAATGAAAAGATTAGAGATAAAAAAGGAAGATGATGAATGGGTTGATAAGCTATCTGATGCGTTACCCCAAGACAAATGGGGAACTTATCTGTTGATTTTAAAACATATGAGAAAATCTGAAAGCATGAATTTGTGTAAGTTCATACAAAAGATCGAAGAACATGAATTGGATGTTCAGAAAACAGCTATCATGAATAATCCAAATGCTCAACAAGATGATAGTTTATACTACAGAGGAAGCAGAGTTGAGACTACTCCGAGTCCGAAGATTCAAACTGCGTTCAGTGCTGATGGTACTTCCGGAACAAATGTTACCACTACAACCCAGAATAGTGGATATTCGTCATCGTATTCAAGTTTTGATCCGAATTTCTCAACACCAAGTTCTCAACGACAGAGTTCAACAAATCTGCAATGCAATGTGACATTAAACATACAAAATGGTCAAAATCTCTCTCTAGAAATGGCTAAGCAACACATGGCATCACTTGTTACTATGTTAGAATCCTATGAAAGCTTAGTTTCTGGAAGAATTGGAAATCCGATGCTTACTAAGGAGGATTATGACCAGATTGATCCTGAAGAACTTGAGTTGATGGACCTCAAGTGGTGTTTAGCCAGTGCTTTAAGAAGAGCAGAAAAATTCAAACAAATCACGGGTAGAGATGATCTTCGTGATGCTGCCACATCTCCGTTAGGGTTTTATAAATCTAAGGTTACTTGTTTTCGTTGCTGAGAAAAGGGGCATTTTAATCGAGAGTGTACAAACAAAGAAGCAACCGGAAGACAAGATCCATTTGGAAACAATGATTATCATAGAAAAGCAATTTATCATCAGATTGCTCAACAACCGTCATCATCCCGTGCTATTGAAGATGGAAAGAAGAAAGCTTATCTAGTAAATCAAGATGATGAAAGATTGGCAGAGGGATTTAGCTGGGACAAATACGTTCCTGCTGATTCAGCATTTGTTGCTCGAATCTTGGAAAAAGAGTCAATCAAATCTAAGCCAAAAAGAGAGAAGATTTTCAGATCATCAGAAAGTGATGAAGATACTGATGATGAGGAAGAGTATATTAATACAGCTAGACAAAATTTGGACTCATTTAGTTTTAATTTGTTTTTTTGCAGATAAGATCGAGATGTTGAATAAGAAAAAGGCTGCTAGACTGGAGAAAGAATTGGAAGCAAAAAGGATTGCTGAAGAACAGATTCAAGTTCAGATGGAAACTGAAAAGGCAAAAGTTGAAGAAAATTCAACAGAAAAAGCCGAAGTTGAAGAAAGTGAAGTAAAAATAGAATTTGATGAAGAACCGATGAGTGAAAAGGTGATTGAGAAAATAGTTGAGAAAATTGTTAAAGTTGAAAAAATCATCGAAGTTGAAAAAATAGTCGAAGTTGAAAAGATCGTTGAGATCACTAAACCTTGTCTGAAATGTTTGGAACCTTGCAAACATTGTGAAGAGAAAGACAAGAAGTATTGTGAACTAGAAGAGTTGAAAGAGAAATTGTTGTTTGATGTGAAGTATGTAAAAGAATCGTATGATGTGTTGAACAGAACAGTTGATAGTTTGAACAAAACAAACCTAGAAATGTGAGCTGCTGAAACGATGATGAGTTCAACATTAATGACTAAGCAGAAGGTTATCAATGAGTATATTGAAGATTGTGCAAAGCTGAAACAGGAGTTGGAGACTGAAAGGATTGAGAATGAAAGAATCAGACGATTGCTGATGAGTTATACATCTTCTGATTATTTGATTGATAGAGTTTATCCTACTGTTGCAGGTCTTGAAGCTTTTCAAGATAAAAAGAAGGAAGATATGAATACTGGTAAGAAACAAGGTGTCAAGTATAACAAGTGTCCGCCTCCGATCTGGGAAAGTTATTCTCCCAGAAAGCCAAATGAGGAACGATTAAAAAAGGCAGTCAATATAAAGTTAAAGTCTGAAACCATTGATGAGTTACCAGACAACATTGACGTCATATTCACAGCGTCTGAAACTGATCATGAGTCTGAGTTATTAAAGAAAGTGGTCGATCAGGTGTTAGATATGGATGAAGAGTCAAAGTCGGAGTCTAAATCTGAAAGTTCGAGTTCATCAGACAAGAGTCCGAGTTCACCAGTCAAACGGGTTTACAATAAAGAATTTCTGATGTCAAAAAATAATTTGAATGATGAAACATTAAAAGTAGCATATACTTTGAAAGATTCTGACAAATTATTTCTTGATGAAGAATTTCCTGAAAGTGTCAAAACTGAAATGATTAACAAGGTTTTCAAATTAACAGAAATTAATATTTCTGAAATAAAAGATGTAAATTTTAATGAAAAACCTAAAAAGTGCACTTCAAGAGTTCAACAAAGATTGAACAAGAAAAAAATGTTACAGTTCTGGTTCAGGTTTTCAACAGAAACCAAACCATAACAGTAATTTCAAAGAGAAGGGATTGGGTTTTATTCCACCTGAAAATTATAAAAATGAGAAAAATTATAAACCAAAAACTAAATTTGTTTCAGGTACAAGCTCAGAGAAAGAGAAGGAGAAACTGTTCAGGAAACAGTCAAATCAAGAGTTTCTCGCTGAAAAGAAAAAGAATATGTTGAAAAAATCTGCACCAAGAGTTGACAGAAGAACTTGTTTCAAATGTCAAGAAGTTGGACACATTGCTTGGAATTGTCCCAAGTCCATTTATACAAAACAGGGAGTTACAAAAGAAGAGTCGATTTGAACAAACAAAAAGTTTTATAAAGTTCAAAATTTCGACTTTCGAAATTGGTGAAAGTTCGAAACGTTTTTAAAAAAGAAGAGTCGATTTGAACAAACAAAAATGGGTTGTTAAATCTGAAACTAGTTCTGACAATGAATTTGACTCGTCAAAGTCAGAGGAGTCATTTGTTGTGAAAAAAGATGAGAATTCCATTCTAGAAATGAACGAAGAAAACTTTCCACCATTGTCAAAAGAAAACTTGAAGTTAAAAGTTGGAAAGATTGAGATCTTAGATCAATTCTTCCCTGTTAAAGAAGAATTTGATGCTGAAAAGGCTTTTAATGGAAATGTGAAATATATTTTTGGAAAGATGGTCGACAGAAAGGTAAAAGGAGCAAAAGAATTTTATGAATCAAAAAGGTGGAGTTACCCACCGAGTGAAAAGAACTCTGGAACACCCAAGGCTTGTCAGGCTTGGGTGACAGCGTTTTCTACTTAAAATCCTGACTTGCCGGAGCTCCCAAGTTGGTAATCGTGGAGCATGAATCGGCATCTTTCTCAAAAATTGAAAAATGTCATATTTCAATTTACAAGTGGTATTGTGATGAGTACCTGCAAGTGGTTAATCAAGGTCATTAAGTTGAACTTGATTTAACTTTCATTCAAGTGATTTTACAAGTGGTTGAAAAAACAAAGTGATGAAACCCCACAAACTAATTTTCCGGAAAAACCATTTGATTAAAACAAACTTAAGTGTTTTGAAATCATAATGGGAAAATAGTTTGTTGTCAGGGGGAGTTCTGATTGTTTATGCCAAGTGGATGACGATTTGAAGTAATTCACATCAGTTTGTCACTTTACCTTGTACAGTTTACTACTTTTATTTTCAAATTTTCCCGTAAAATCAAAAATTGAAACATATTTTGGATTTTAGGGGGAGTAAAAATTTTAGAAATATCGAAAATTTGAAAAAACCAAAAACATGATAAAATCTAAAAGGTCAAAAACATCGAAAAGTTCAAAATGAGTTTTGTTGTGAAAAAGAGGAAATGATAGTACATCAGTTAGACTGTCACGGTACGCTAAATAAATGGAAAGTTAAAATATGATAAACGGTCTCACTAAAGATGTGACGATAGGCTCAGCTAGACTTGTAGATTTGCGATAACGATACAAATTTAAATGAAAAAGCCTAGTTCTAGTGGGAAACATGGTTGAAAGCATAGTACTTAGTTTTATCCATCGTGACTGTGTACCTACTCAGTAATCGCTGAATGCTAAAAGAGCATAAAAACCGGCCAGTTTGTGAACTTTGACAACTTGCTGAAAAAGTCACTGTGATTGTGTATTTCATTTTGCAAAGATTTAAACTTGTTTAATTTCTTTATTTTGTTTAAGCATTGGACATCCTCTGCGTATACATGAGTATCGAACTGGATGTTAGTGCCTAAACATTCTGCTTATTTTTTCTTGGTGTTTCGTTTAAATCTTGGATCACCTCTGCGTATATGTGAATATCGAACTGGTTGTTAAGATCTAAACATATTCAATTTGTTTTTATTTCTTATTTTGTTTAAATATTGGACTTTCTCTACGTATCGAAAGATCGACCTGATTGTTAATGTTTAAACATTCTGCGTTGTTTTCGCACATATCACAGTTGATGAAAGTTTAAAGGCATTATTTGAGTCAGTGTATTGCATGATGAGGGGATATGCTGAGATCGTGGGGTCCATAAGAATTTAGTGCAAAATTAATATATCTTAACGTATCAGTAAGCATTTCGAAAGTTTTTAGATTGAGTTTAAGAGGACAACAATATCGTCAATCTATGTGAATTGTTTAGAACTTAAAGTGTTTATGGCTCAATGGTGCTAGTGATTTGTCATAAACTGATATGATCCTCTTACACAAACCCACAAAAATATTGTATGTACATATTTCTTTACTGCTTTTCTTTTTTAAAACAAAATCCAAAAAGATTTTAAGTGTATTTTAGCATAATTTTTGAAAAATCAAAAAGATTTTATTTCATCTTATTTTCGACAACTGATGTTGGAAAGCTGATCTTCAAAATTCCGAGTCCTAAACATGATGAACAACAGGTTGGGAGAGTTTTGTTTGGAATGAGAAATGATTTTGAAAAGATAAATTGGTTTTCAAATTTAATGAAATGCAAAATTTTGAATGGTATTCTTACAAGTGATTAGCAGAGATTCTAAATTTGTTATATCTTATCTATTGTGAAATTTATTGTGAGGTAGAGATTTGTACAGGTCCCCGTGTCTAAAGCCTGAGCTGAGTTTGAGCTAGGTTTCGATTCAAGAACAAAAGCTATGTCAGATTGCGATCCCAGAACAACTTAAGGGGGAGTCTGCTAGCAAAGGGGAGTCTGAAGATGCAAGAGCCAGTTTCTGATCCTGAAAGTTTGTTAAAGATAGAGCCAGGATTAAGATTCTGGGAATGAATGAGAAAAAGAGGAGATTGAAGTTTAGATCAACATTCAAGGGGGAGTATAAAAGTTGATGGTAGAAGATAGAGATTGAAGGTTTACACTGTCAGATACTTTGGAGAGAGCGAGAAGACTGATAAAGATTGAAGACTCGAATACTGAAGACTTGTACTGAAGACTCGCCGACATCCAAGGGGGAGTCTGTTGGTGCATATGTCTGTCGACTTTGTCTTGTATCGAGTATTATGTCTAGATTGGACTAGTTCGCATGAAATGGAAGAGGCCATTTCGTACGAAATGGACATTGTCCATTTCGCACGAAATGAGTCTTGACCATTCCATGCGAAATGGCTCAACTATAAATACCTGAGCTTTGTCATTTCATTTAGAACTTTCTGATTCCGGTACCGAGGTGCTGCCGAAGTGTCTTCAGGCTGTAAAACGTTATTATATCAATAAACAAGACAAGTAGAGTGTATATCAAGCTGATTCAACATCAATACGTTTGTTTCCGCCTCTCGTATTGATTAGAACTCTTCTGAACGACTCATTTGGTCGTGCAAACGATCCTACAATATATGCTCGGGTTGGGCTTCGGGTGTGTGTGTGTATGGACTCACAATAGTCGGCCCAATGCAAAGTGTGTGTCCCCAAACATATATACACTATGTTACCTGGCCCAAGCGTAAACATGTGTATGTTAAACATACTTGTGATGTAGGCGGCCCAAGTATATTCGGCCCAAACACATGGAATGCCAATCCGTTTTTATATTTAACAAGTTTATAATAGCCCAGAGCGTTCCGCACAAAGAAGAGGGATGAATAACGAGAAGTTAGGGTCACAAGATTAAACGACACTGACCTTGAAAGTTCGGGTTGTCACATATTTACCTAATACACCAACCACATGATTTCAAAAGCATTATGTAAGGTTTCAAAAACATTAAACACATTTCCAAAGAAGCCCATGCAAAGTTTTCAAGAACACCCTGCTCGTTTGTTGACTTAACATATGTAGTACACAATTTCCAAAAACATTCTGCTTCATATATTGACTTAGCATATCCAGCCCCTTGACTTCGTGAACATTGCAATTCGTGTGTCGACTTAGCCCACCTAGTACAAGGGTTCTGAAACAATTTCTCGCTACTCAAATTCCAAAATCCTTATAGGATCTTCCTATTTTCATAGTTAGATCCTTGTGAATATTTAAAGTACTAATTGAAATCCATTTGATTGGATTCCTAGTATACTTTAAATGCATATAAACAAATCAACGACAAGTTAATAACAAATGATAACAAGATTAATAACATGTTAATAACAAACTGATAACAAGTTGATAACCAATTCGACAATTATGTGATTATGTGATTTTGTGTTTATGTGTTATGTGTTGATCTAGTCAAAATTTTCATGAGGTTGTTGTTTGATACTATCCCCTACACATTATAAAACAAACTGTGCGTACTGTGCAAGGAATTACGTAATTATGGATGCATACTTAATTATGGAATTCAGTGTACAGAAACCACAACAAGTTTTGTCATGTGTTAACTTAAACAAGAAACAAAAGTTGTCTATATTCATTTCCGTTTCTGATGAAGTATCCACTGAGGAAAAATGAAATAACTACTCATTTTTCGCTTTTGAAAGAAATATCCACCGAGGGAAATGAATAATCTATTCGTGAACCATGTTCATTTTCGTTTCTTATGAAGTACCCACTGAGGAAAATGAACTATCAATTCATTTTCGCTTTTGAAGAAATATCCACTGAGGAAAATGAACAAATTCATTTTCGTTTCTGATAAAGTATCCACTGAGGAAAATGAACTATCCGTCCATTTTCACTTCTGAAGAAATATCCACTGAGGAAAATGAATAAATTCATTCCGTTTCTGGTGAAGTATCCACTGAGGAAAATGAATTATTCATTCATTTTCGCTTCTAAAGAAATATCCACTGAGGAAATGAATAATCTTGCATTAATCTTATAATTTTCGTTTCTGATGAAGTATCCACTGAGGAAAATGAACTATCCGTCTATTTTTGCTTCTGAAGAAATATCCACCAAGGAAAATGAATAAATTCATTCCGTTTCTGGTGAAGTATCCACTGAGGAAAATGAATTATTCGTTCATTTTCGCTTCTAAAGAAATATCCACTGAGGGAATGAATAGTCCTGTATTGATTCTTTCATTTCCACTTAAGACGAAGTATCCACTGAGGAAAATGAATTATCCATTCATTTTCGCTTCTGAAGAAATATCCATCGGGGAAATGAATATTCTTTACGATAATCCTTCATTTTCACTTCTGACGAAGTATCCACTGAGGAAAATGAATTATCCATTCATTTCTGCTTTTGAAGATAAATCCATTGGGGAAAATGAAATACAAATCCTTACAAGACCCTTCTGTTTTAATAGTTAGATTCTTAAAGGATACTTACAAGTATAATTGGTTGATTTAGTTTTACCATTAACAGAATCCCTCATTCCCACTTCCTACATTATCTAAGGAAGCATCCATTAGGGAATAATAAAGTTATGCCTTACGTGGAGATCCTTGATGAGTTATTCTATGAGAATAGATGAAACTCTAGATTCCGCGCAAGACAATTACTTAAACAGGCTCCTACGAATAAATTTCGGGATGAAATTTCCTAAAGTATGGGAGACTGTGACAACTGTGCCTACAGTTATCACTAACCAATCCCGAAAAATTTCATAAGCAATAAAACCTTGTGTTTTATTTCTCGATTGTGTAATTATCTATGATACTTGCACAATAACAATCATTGTTCAAATTCAAACCCTTAAACACTTTCTGGAAAGTTATACGCTAACTGATACGTAAACATAATCAGTTTAACGTGAAAACACTCTGTAATAGTGACATAATCTTAACATACCTTAAATAACCTTTACATAACTTAGAAATAAGTTTTTAAGGGTTTGGTATGCTAAAAACAAATTTATTCGATCACAGGGACTATTTGCGACAAACTGCAAAAGTATGCTGATTCGTATAGTAACGTACACTCCGAAACAACATCATAAGGTAACCATACCCTAAATATCCTTTGCATAACTTAGAAATGAGCTTTGAGGGGTTCGGTGTGAGAAAATATGCTTATTTGATCTACAGGGACTAAAAGCATCAAAAAGTGCATATGTTTGCATTTACGCGCATATCTTACGTTCTGAACATATCCGGACATCCAAAAATTTTTGTAATCATTAAAATATTTTATTTTAATGATTGGAATGCAAAAATACCACTCGTCGCGTAATTTGGATCGTTTTTCGCGTCCGTTTGAGTTTCGTCGTAATTAGCCAAATAACGCGACTGTACGACCAAACGAACCGACATACGTGATATTTTCAAGCATATTTCATGTCCCCTATACTTTAAAATCCTTGTAGATCCTTGAAATTGGGTTAACGGGGGTTAAACGCATCGAAAAACAAGTTTGGAACATGCAGGGACCTGTTCTGCCAAACTTAAAATTTCTAAAACAGCTTCCAGCTCATTCATGCAGTTTTCTAATCTGGTTTTTGAGATCTTGTGGGTATTTTGTGTATCCTCCAAGGCTTTAACTCTTGTCCAAACACTTGTAGGGTCAAGATTAAGCTTTCAACAACTCAATTACATGTGGAATGATCTTAATGGATCAAGGATTTCTATAAATACCCATGAATTCTTTCAACTCCAACTTGCTCATTCTATTTTCTTCATACCTGCTCTAAGTTGAGGCTCTCACACTTGTTGAAGGCCTCATACCTGAGTTTTCTTTGTCCTCTCTTCAAGCATTGGACTCTTGTGCCGTTTGATTTCCATGATCCTTGAAGCTTTTTTTGGTCTTTATTCCAAGACTAATAAGCAATCCCAAGTGAGTACATAGTTCCCCTCTTTTACCGCTTTCAAATATTTTGGGGTGATACACATGTGTCTACTTGTTACTTTCATGCTTTCATGACATATACTTGCTATGTTCATATAGCACATGATTTCATTTATGCTTTGCTATGTATGTTGACTGAGCATGCTAGCACATTGATTTCATAAACACTTTTGTTGCATATGTTTACTCAGCATATGGACACTTTGATTTACATTACATTTCTACTACGTATGTTTACTTAGCATACTTAGTACATGGTTTTCACATGACATTTGATTATACACGACATTATACCTATGGTTTGAGTAAAGACTTTTATTCACCATACAAGACATTGGTTGTTATCTGACATTTGATTATACAAGGCATAGTTTATACCAAGCATTGTGACATTATACACTGTTTGTGCATAACATTCGACATTGGATTGACAAGACATTTTTGGTGGTTTATTTGGTAAGTGATTTAAATAACGAGGCGTGTGTAATATGTCAAAAGCATGGTGGATACGCCGCTGGTACTTCCTATATACATATCGTAGCGTTATCTAAACCACTTTGACAGAAACAAAGACATGATACATTTTATACAAAGACTCGACATATTGTTTACAAACCTGTTTTACAAATAACATATTTTATACAAACTCGTTTTTCATTGGTTAACTATTTGACTATACATCTTTCTTTTATATCAACTGATTATCTTATCGATTTTCACATGATTTTATAAAAGAAAACATTTTACAAGATTCATGACTATTTTTTTTTGTTAAACACTTATTTTAACTTACAAGTCTTGAATCCTCAAACAACAAAACCTATGTATCTCTCAGGCATTTTTTATTATGACGTACCTATTTTCACATGTGTTTCAGGAGCTAATGTATGATGATGATTGTGCTACACTTAGTGACTTAAAATGAAGCAAGACAATTTAATTTACGTTATGTTTTCGGTTAAATTCCAAGACATTGTAAACAATTATTCTAATAAAACCAAACTTTAAATACCATGTGTTGTGAAACAATGATTCTGTTACTCCACTCCCCAACGTTTCCGCCGTGGTTTGTTGTATTATATGGTCGGGGTGTGACATATATTATTTATTGAGACAATAGTGAAAATTAATTATTATTTCATCACACAATTTTTATTTTGTCAGCAACACCATTTAAAAAAAAAATTCGCCTTTTTAATTTGTAACAGGAAAATTAAATATGAAGGTCAGATAATGTAAGAATGTATTTTCATTAAATTGATATATAAAAAGAAGTGCATTAATTTATTTAAAATAAACAAAGATTAACAAATTGTAATATAAACGGGTGGTTCGCACCGGTGTAAATTGTTAGGTTTTGATAAAGTATTTCCAAAGGGTATTAATATATATAAAATTTTCATCACCGTTGTTTTAATCTATTAAAATAAGACAATGGGATGTTAAAGATTTAATATAATAAACCGGTGGGTTTCCACCTATGCAAATTGTTAGGTTTTATATAACGGTCTTTTCCCAAGGGTTTTAAAAGATGTATTATAATATATAACTTAAGTAGCACTTCTAGTGATTTTACAGGGTTCAGTTTAATGTGTGACCTATGTTTAAGGCTGCAACTTGCGATTCATTCACGTGTTGAATAAAAAGCTATGTATAGAGAACCAATGTTTTTTAGGGACATATATGAACACTCATGAAGTATGATATACATGATAGAAAAAACATCATATCATAACATATCCACTATATATTATTATAATTATTATTAATATATTATATCATACTATATTAAATTAGATTATTATTATTATTATTATTATTATTATTATTATTATTATTATTATTAGAATTTTGAAATTCAAGACAATAGTTAACATTATTTGATGAAGTAATATTATAACTTAATAATTATTAAAATATTGTTTCATAATATTTTATTAAATATAATGATTTCTGATAAAAAAAATTGGGTAATTAAATTGTAAATTATTTATTGAAATAATATTGAAAATTAACTATTATTTAACTGCGTATTTTTTTGTCTGCAAGATTCTTTTAAGAAAAAATAACTTTTAGGAAAAACATTGTTTTTTATATGTAACAATAAAATAAAATATGAAAGTCAGATAAAATAAAGCACGTTTTCGTTAAATTGATTTTTTAAAAGTAGTACATTAAAATTAAAACAAAAACTAAATGTGCAAATTGTAATATAAACCGTTGAGTTTCCACCGATGTTAATTGTTAGGTTTTTTAGAACCGTATTTTCCAAAGGGTTTAAAAAAATAGATTAAAATATATGATTTAATTAGAACCGTTGTTTTAATCTATTAAAACAAAATAATGAGTTGTAAAAGATGAATTAAAATATAAGATTAAAAGTTTTCACCGCTCTAATATATGTGTTTTTCATACAAGTGATATGTGATTTTACATGGTTGGGTCTAAACTAACCTACATCTGCGGTTCCTGTAACGTCCCTAAAATCCCATTTTCAAATTGTATCAACTGTATATATCCATATAAATATGAGGAAATATGGTGTAGAGACAACTTTGGGATTTAAGAACTTAATGTAAAAAAATGTACAAACATTATGTATATTGTCATAAAATTAACGGTGAAACCATTTTGTTTTTTAGAGAAAAAATAAATGGAAGGACCTTACTGTAAATTGAGGACTAATCATCTCCTTCAAAACCCTATCATCGTCTTTCGCCGACCTCCATTACGAGAAACGTACAATCGAGGAAAACAAGAATAACGAGGAGAAGCTTTCACTCAACTTCCTGTTTATTCACAGGTTACGCATCCCCAACGATTTCATAGTGATCAAGAGCGTAGGCAACATCGTTTTGGTGCACGACTTTCAATTTGGCTAATAGGATTTTTCATGCGAGTTTAGTTTGTAAGTAAGCCTAACTGTTACCTCGAAGTCATTATATTGTTGCATTATAGAATGTTTGAAAAAGTCGATTTGGTTGAGTTTTAGGTGTTGCCTAGGTCTTGTTTCACAAACGTACTATTGATTTTATTGTGAAAGCATCGGATCGATGATGAACATCAACATTGCACTTGATTCAAGACATAGAAGATATAAAAAAACAAACAAGATAGAAAGATGTAGAAGATGAAACCCTTTATTAATGAATCAGTCATCACAGATTACAAACGGAAAGAGTATTCATCATCTAAGCTGGTTTAGATCACAAAGATCTAAACCGAGCTTTCTCTCACTAACACATAGTCACTCTCTCTCTCTAGAAATGTGCACACACTATTGAGGAATTCCTTAGGGTTTGTGAGAGGTTGCACACAGAAGATCACCACAGAGATGAATGACTGTGATGGATGCCCAATTCTAACCTATACACCCATATATATAGGCTGGGGCAAACCCTAAGTCCTGAACATGCATATCCATAAATTCGGACAACATAACACATAATACTATCTTGGCTTGACTTCTCTTGGCTTTGGACTTTGACCAGAACTGATGAAGCACAGTTATCCGGCAAGAGCTGCACTTACAGACTCCCCCTTAACTGTTGGTATCAGTTTTGTCTGGCATCCATAATCTTCAGTCACCGGATACTACGCTTACAGTGCCACACCCCCAAAATACTACATGCGGAAACCCCGCAGGTAGTGTGACGTACCAGGATCCAGCCACTAACCACATTGAACTATAACGAGATATTAAATAAAAGTTTCCATTTGTTACTTAAAGTATTTCCAAAACATAACATAAACCGATACGTTCAACGGAAGCATAAAGTAATAGTTGATCAATTGTTTTAAGACCAATGTATGAAACCCACAAACATAACATGTGTAACCAAGAGACTTGACCCATGACCACTCCAGCACTCCCAGATAGCAACTCCCAAGTCCATGTACCTAATGTCCTGCAAGCATGCAGACAAGTGTATCAACATAACGCTGGCGAGTTCAAAGTTTGTTAAAACGTTTAGTTACCCAGTATAGGATTAAAGCATTTCAAGATACGAATGTTGTTAATAACTCCATTACCGCAAGATGGCTCCAGATTATTTACCCTTCCCCAATGCTCTATCAAACATTGGTTGAGGGGTTAAGGTAATTAGTTCATGCCTGTCCTCCCCGGTACGGTGTGAGGGTGCCAAACCTAATAGCGCTATCAACTAATAACCTCGCTGCCCGGCAACCAATTCGGTATATGATGGGACTTAAGTGATAGATAAGAGTGTATTAACCAACATCCCAAGTTTAACGTTCCAGTTAAACCCATTTATCCAATATTCCTCCCCGGAATATTTACTAGATGTCCCTCCCCGGGACGCATGCTTGGAAAAAGAGTAGTGAACTCACCTTAGATTTGCTCGGTAAGACAAATTACACGTTCAAGTTAATCAATCAAAGCCTATAACTCACCTTAGATTTGCTCGGTAAGACAAATTGCACTTACAGACTCCCCCTTAACTGTTGGTATCAGTTTTGTTTGGCATCCATAATCTTCAGTCACCGGATACTACGCTTACAGTGCCACACCCCCAAAATACCACATGCGGAAACCCCGCAGGAAGTGTGACGTACCAGGATCCAACCACTAATCACATTGAACTATAACGAGATATTAAATAAAAGTTTCCATTTGTTACTTAAAGTATTTCCAAAACATAACATAAACTAATACGTTCAGCGGAAGCATAAAGTAATAGTTGATCAATTGTTTCAAGACCAATATACGAAACCAACAAACATAACATGTGTAACCAAGAGACTCGACCCATGACCACTCCAGCACTCCCAGATAGCAAGTCCCAAGTCCATGTACCTAATGTCCTGCAAGCACGTAAACAAGTGTATCAGCATAACGCTGGCGAGTTCAAAGTTTGTTAAAACGTTTAGTTACCTAGTATAAGATTAAAGCATTTCAAAATACAATGTTGTTAATAACTCGATTACCGCAAGATGGCTCCAGATTATTTGCCCTTCCCTAATGCTCTATCAAAAATTGGTCGAGTGGTTAAGGTAATTAGTACACGCCCGTCCTCCCCGGTACGGTGTGAGGGTGCCAAACCTAATAGCGCTATCAACTAATAACCTCGCTGCCTCCCCCCCCGGCAACCAATTCAGTATATGATGGGACTTAAGTGATAGATAAGAGTGTATTAACCAACATCCCAAGTTTAACGTTCCAGTTAAACCCATTTACCCAATATTCCTCCCCTGAATATTTACCAGATGTCCCTCCCCGGGACGCATGCTTGGAAAAAGAGAAGTGAACTCACCTTAGATTTGCTCAGTAAGACAAAGTACACGTTCAAGTTAATCAATCAAAGCCTATAATGTTTACACATGCTCAATCAATTTGTATGTCAATTACGTATCCATGCACATAGTCTAGCGTTTTACACTAAGCCCACATGTTTCACATTCTATACACATATAAACAACAGATAGCACATAATCCAACCCAACACCATGTGGCCCATTAGGCATAACAAACCCGCGTAACTTACGGTCCAAAAGGGCTTGTGCGATTGGCCTCATTTTGTGCGACCAGCCGCATTTGTGAGATCAGAATCACTTGTGCGATTCATTTCCCTTTGCGCGATTCAGGTGTGGTCCGGCCCAACTGGACTGGCCCAGCAACAGCTTGTGCGGCCCCATTCCCGATCGCACAACTTGTGTGACTCATGCACAGCCCAAAAGACTTATTTAACATGCAAGGCCCAAACAATTCATGAAGCCCAATCACTTGTGCGATTGGGGCGGACTTGTGCGATTGCACACCCTTGTGCGATCCAATTCTGTTGTGCGATCCAACTGTGTGGTTGGATCAGTCAACTGTTTCCTTAATTTTTGGCAAACATAATTTCCCATTCATACCACCCCAATCATGGATCAAAACTGTTACACATCACTAAAATCTTACAAGCCCTAATTGCATCTTTATGATTAATTAACAATAATTAACACAATCATGATCATCATCGCACAATCCATTTACTCAATCAACATTAGCCGATTATCCCTAATCCTTTACATAAAAAAATCAATCATTGTGAAATCCTAGTTCCTGATTATCATGCATTAGCCATTATATTCGCAACACCCCACATCACTATAATTCCATTCTCATACACAACAGTTATCGATTTCAATCATGCTATCTATCAATTCTAATAGTGCAATTATCATGTATATCCCAAAACAATCAAAACATAATCACACAACCCAACAAGGAATTGAATTAACACATAAACACACTAACCGGATCACACGATGTTGAGAAAGGTGCTAGGGCCGAGAGGGAGCTTCGATCATATAGGAGGGGCTGCCATCGATCATGAGGGAAAGGGAGAGGAATAGGGTTTGCTAATGATTTGTGTTATGAGAATGATTGTGATTTACACCCTAATCATTGTTATAAGCATGGGCCGAACCCAGCTTTGGGTTTCTTTGGGCCGTGGGCAAGTCCACAACACAAGAGAAAGTGCGGCCAAGTGTGAGGGTGTGCGATTCGGGAACCATTTGCAACTAGCCTTAACATATTCATACACATTTTCAATCATTCATATAACGCATAACTCATAAGCATTCACATTTAAATTAAACACTTCTAATTGCGTAAATTACATCAAAGCACCACACATAAAAAAACAGTACAAAAAAGACTCTCGAAATTACGGGTTGTCACATCATCCCCAACTTGAAAGAAATTTCGTCCTGAAATTTGGATAGCAGTCGCAGAGGAGTGAAGTGATAGCTCAAGATGACTGTGGGTTTTCCTCGGGTGCCACATCATCCCCAACTTGAAAGGGAATTTCGTCCTGAAATTCACCAATCACATCAGGATTTGATTTAGCAGTTTTGAACAGTTGAGGATACTTGAGTTTCATCTGATCCTCGCGTTCCCATGTGAACTCCGGTCCACGTCTTAAGTTCCAACGAACTCTCACGATCGGGATTCGACTATGCTTACGAACCTTAACTTCCCGATCCATGATTTCAATAGGTTCCTCGACAAACTGCAACTTGTCGTCGATTTTTAGCTCTTGAAATGGTACCACAAGTGTTTCATCGGACAAAAACTTCTTTAGTTGTGAGACATGAAAGACATCATGAATGTTGCCCAATTCAGCGGGCAACTTAAGCTTGTAGACCACTTTACCAATTCGTTCCAGAATTTTGAATGGCCCGACGTATCGCGGATTAAGTTTGCCTCGCTTTCCAAAGCGTACCACACCCTTCCAGGGTGAGACTTTCAACATAACACGATCGCCTATAGCGAACTCCAAAGGCTTCATACGCTTATCAGCGTAGCTTTTCTGACGGTCATGCGATGCCGCCATACGATTTCTAATCTGGATAATCTTTTCAGAGGTTTGCACGAGTTCCGGACCTGTGATCTGGCTATCACCTACCTCCGCCCAACAAAGAGGAGAATGGCATTTCCGTCCGAACAGTGCTTCGAACGGAGCTGCCTGGATGCTGGAATGGTAACTGTTGTTGTAAGAGAACTCTATTAAAGGCAAGTGTTTCTCCCAACCTTTACCAAAGTCGATCACACATGCTCGCAGCATGTCCTCAAGTGTCTGGACGGTTTGTTCGCTTTGACCATCCGTCTGAGGGTGATAAGCAGTACTCATGTCGAGACGTGCGCCAAATGATTTGTGTATCGATTGCCATAAATCGGATATAAAACATGGATCACGATCAGAGATAATAGAGGTTGGTACCCCGTGCCTAGAAACCACCTCTTTCAGATATATTCGAGCAAGTTGAGAGAACTTATCTGTTTCCTTGATTGCGAGGAAGTGCGCAGATTTCGTGTGACGGTCGACGATCACCCAAATGGTATCGATCCACTTTGAGTTCTAGGTAGCCCAGTGACAAAATCTATAGCAATTTGCTCCCATTTCCACATGGGTATTTCCGGTTATTGAAGCAATCCAGACGGTTTCTGATATTCCACCTTGACTTTCGAACAAGTCAAGCACTTGCTCACATATACCGCTATATGGGCTTTCATCTTCGGCCACCAATATAAGACTCTTAGGTCCTGATACATCTTATCAGACCCCGGATGAACTAAATAACGGGACTTGTGTGCTTCATCCATCACAAGTTCTCTAAGGTTTCCATACAATGGAACCCATATTCGTTCCATAAAGTAGTGAATACCGTCAGATCTTTCCACAAGTTTCTTCTCCAAGCCTCACAGTTCTTCAGCTTTAAGGTTTTCGTCCTTCAATGCTTCAGTTTGGGCAAAACGAATCCGATCCGGTAGGTTAGAATGGACGGTGAGCTGCAGAGCGCGGACACGCTTGGGTTTCATTTCCTTTCGACTAAGGGCATCAACCACCACGTTGGCTTTACCTGGATGATACTTGATGGCACAATCGTAGTCATTTAAGAGTTCTACCGAGCGACGCTGTCGCATATTCAATTCCTTCTGATCAAAGATGTGCTGAAGGCTCTTGTGGTCGGTATAAATGGTGCATTTAGTACCGTACAAGTAATGCCTCCAGATTTTTAACGCAAAAACCATGGCCCCCAACTCCAAGTCATGAGTCGTGTAATTCTTTTCATGAATCTTCAATTGTCGAGAAGCGTACGCAATCACCTTCTCGCGCTGCATTAGCACGCAACCGAGACCCTGAATAGAAGCATCGCAGTACACCACAAAATCTTCAGTACCATCGGGTAAGGACATAATTGGTGCACTGCAGAGTTTTTGTTTCAATAGTTGAAAAGCATCCTCCTGCTTCGTTCCCTAAGAATATACAACGCCTTTCTGTGTTAGTGAAGTGAGAGGTTGAGCGATCCTCGAGAAATCTTTAATAAATCTGCGATAGTACCCAGCAAGACCAAGAAATTGTCGCACCTCCGAAGGGTTCTTTGGTGCCGCCCAATTTCTGATAGCATCAATCTTAGCAGGATCCACATGTATTCCTGCTTCATTAACAATGTGGCCAAGGAAGTGTACTTCTCGAATCCAAAAGTCACACTTAGAGAATTTTGCGTCGAGTTGCTCCTTCCTCAGAAGCTCCAGGATAAGGTGCAAGTACCGCTCATGGTCCTCCTTGCTCTTAGAATAAATCAGGATGTCATCGATAAACACGATGACAAAATCGTCGAGATACGGTTTGCACACGTGGTTCATGAGGTCCATGAATACCGCATGTGCGTTGGTTAACCCGAATGGCATAACCAGGAACTCATAATGGCCATACCGTGTTCGAAAGGCTGTTCTAGAAACATCCTCCTCTCGGACTCTCATCCGATGATAGCCCGACCTTAAGTTGATCTTCAAATAGAAACTTGACCCTTGGAACTGGTCAAATAGATCATCGATACGTGGTAAGAGATAACGGTTCTTGACAGTCACTTTGTTGAGTTCTCGATAATCAATACACATACGAAAGGATCCTTCCTTCTTCTTCACGAAAAAGACTGGGGCTCCCCAAGGCGAAGAACTGGGTCGAATAAAGCCCCTATCAAATAGTTCTTGGAGTTGATTAGACAGTTCTTGCAACTCCCATGGCACAAGACGTTAAGGAGCACGAGCGATCGGGGCTACTCCTGGTGTAAGGTCAATCTGAAATTCCACTTGACGATGTGGAGGTAAGCCTGGAAGTTCTTCAGGAAACACATCTGGCTCTGATTCCATCTGTCACAGCCCAGCGTAACCGCACCATGATATTGTCCGCTTTGGCAGCCAGCACGCCCTCAGCGTCCGCCCCTCACGGTTTTAAAACGCGTCATGATGGTGAAGGTATCCAGCCCCTTATAAGGAAGCCTTTCTTCCCCTTCACAACCGATGTGGGATATCACAATCCACCCCCTTTAAGGGGTCCATCGTCCTCGCAGGACCTGGTACCACCGGTTCGGCCCTGGCTCTGATACCAAACTGTCACACCCCCAAAATACCACATGCGGAAACCCCGCAGGTAGTGTGACGTACCAGGATCCAGCCACTAACCACATTGAACTATAACGAGATATTAAATAAAAGTTTCCATTTGTTACTTAAAGTATTTCTAAAACATAACATAAACCGATACGTTCAGCGGAAGCATAAAGTAATAGTTGATCAATTGTTTTAAGACCAATGTATGAAACCCACAAACATAACATGTGTAACCAAGAGACTTGACCCATGACCACTCCAGCACTCCCAGATAGCAACTCCCAAGTCCATGTACCTAATGTCCTGCAAGCATGCAGACAAGTGTATCAGCATAACGCTGGCGAGTTCAAAGTTTGTTAAAACGTTTAGTTACCCAGTATAGGATTAAAGCATTTCAAGATACGAATGTTGTTAATAACTCCATTACCGCAAGATGGCTCCAGATTATTTACCCTTCCCCAATGCTCTATCAAACATTGGTTGAGGGGTTAAGGTAATTAGTTCATGCATGTCCTCCCCGGTACGGTGTGAGGGTGCCAAACCTAATAGCGCTATCAACTAATAACCTCGCTGCCCGGCAACCAATTCGGTATATGATGGGACTTAAGTGATAGATAAGAGTGTATTAACCACCATCCCAAGTTTAACGTTCCAGTTAAACCCATTTACCCAATATTCCTCCCCGGAATATTTACCAGATGTCCCTCCCCGGGACGCATGCTTGGTAAAAGAGTAGTGAACTCACCTTAGATTTGCTCGGTAAGACAAATTACACGTTCAAGTTAATCAATCAAAGCCTATAACGTTTACACATACTCAATCAGTTTGTATGCCAATTACGTATCCATGGACATAGTCTAGCATTTTACACTAAGCCCACATGTTTCACATTCCATACAAATATAAATAACAGATAGCACATAATCCAACCCAACACCATGTGGCCCATTCGGCATAACAAGCCCGCGTAACTTACGGCCCAAAAGGGCTAGTGCGATTGGCCTTATCTTATGCGACCAGCCGCACTTGTGCGATCAGAATCACTTGTGCGATTCATTTCCCTTTGTGCGATTCAGGTGTGGTCCGGCCCAACCGGACTGGCCCAGCAACATCTTGTGCGACCCCCTTCCCGATCGCACAACTTGTGCGAATCATGCACAGCCCAACAGACTTATTAAACATGCAAGGCCCAAACAATTCATGAAGCCCTATCACTTGTGCAATTGGGGTGGACTTGTGCGATTGCACACCCTTGTGCGATCCAATTTCTGTTGTGCGATCCAACTGTGTGGTTGGATCAGTCAACTGTTTCCTTAATTTTTGGCAAACATAATTTCCCATTCATCCCACCCCAATCATGGATCAAAACCGTTACACATCACTAAAATCATACAAGCCCTAACTGCATCTTTTATGATTAATTAACAATAATTAACACAATCATCATCATCATCGCACAATCCATTTACTCAATCAACAATAGCAGATTATCTTTAATCCTTTACAATCAAACATTAATCATTGTGAAATCCTACATCACTATAATTTCATTCTCATACACAACAGTTATCGATTTCAATCATGCTATCTATCAATTCTAATAGTGCAATTATCATGCATACCCCAAAACAATCAAAACATAATCACACAACCCGACAAGGAATTGAATTAACACATAAACACACTAACCGGATCACACGATGTTGAGAAAGGTGCTAGGGCCGAGAGGGAGCTTCGTTCAAACCGGAGGGGTTGTCGTCGATCTTGAGGGAGAGAGAGGATTAGGGTTTGCTAATGCTTTGTGTTATGAGAATGATTGTGATTTACACCCTAATCATTGTTATAAGCATGGGCCGAACCCAGCTTCAGGTTTCTTTGGGCCGTGGGCTAGTCCACGACACAAGAGAAAGTGCGGCCAAGGGCGAGGGTGTGCGATTCGGGAACCATTTGCAACTAGCCTTAACATATTCATACACATTTTCAATCATTTATATAACGTATAACTCATAACCATTCGCATTTAAATTAAACACTTCTAATTGCATAAATTACATCAAAGCACCACACATAAAAAAACAGTACAAAGAAAGACTCTCAAAATTATGGGTTGTCACATACAGACTCCCCCTTGACTGATGATGTCATGCCTGCTTTCTACTTTGGCTGAGGCTTGATCTTTCCGGCAAAGCACAATGATCTTCAACCCTTCTAATTAAAGACTTGCCGACGATCACTTAAATTATCCCACTCAAACTACTCCCGAATTAAGTTAACGCGAACCAACCTACAACCAAATGTAAGAATATCACTCGAAACCATAATCTTCAAACGTAACCGACAAGAGAAAGAAACATTGGATTTCCAATCCCCAACCTTGAATACCTCAAACTTCACAAAGACATGAAGTTCAGTTTGATAAGTTAATAACAAACTGAACATTGTAAAAGTACATACACCATCTTTATCAAAATCTGCAACCCTTCATGTATGATCTCATCTCGTCATGAATCTTCATGAATCAATCTCCTATTTTCACGAATCCACTGAATTCCTGATGGCTTTCATCTTTGATCTTCCCCTTATTAAGAAGCACCATATTATTTTGAGAACCGACTAGCAACCATCTTGGAAGAGAGAATAAGAAACCAATCTTCTCTACTTTAAACAACAACTAATAAGGCTGAATCTTTAACTAGTCGTCAAACGAGAATCCAACTTCATCAGGTCCATACTTGATTGAAAACACGAAAATACTTGACAAAACTTCATCACACACGAGTCTTTTTACGCACAAGCTGTCAAAGTCCAACAAGTTACCATAATAGTCCAAGATTGTCCCAAAACTCAAGTAAGGACCAAATCCGAACTCCGAGAATCTTGAAAAGAACACCGTGGACCACCATTTCCGCTTCTCTTCCCCTCAATTGATCCGGACTACATAAATACCCTGTAACTTTTCAGTAATCTGAAACTGACTTCAAATTTCCAAATTACACAAAATTCTGACTTTTGCTAATTATTTGGTACCCCCGGTAACCCAGCATAGCTAGAAATACACGAAACATGCACAAATCGAAACCTCCGAACTACATAAACTTCTAAACTTAACTAAAAATCCGGTACCCTCAGTAACCCAGAATTCTAGAAAGTTTGGAACTCGTAAAACCAGAAAGCTTTGGAAACCGCGGATCAGATTATCTGAACAGTACTTCAGAATACCAAGGCATTCAGATCAAGCAAAGAAATTCCGAATATAACTCATAAATTCGGACTTCAAAGGAATGAAGAAATTCAGACAAAGAGAATGAATCATTCCTGACAAACTTACAAAACTTGGCAAACTCACAAATTCTAACTATAGAAGAAAAAGTTTGAACAAGAATTGTATAACAACAGCCAAAAATGTCTTAAAACACCCCGAAATCGAAAAACCAAACTCGCGTAACGTTATTTGGTTTGAAAAATAAAAAAATAAGATTTATATGCCTATCGCGGCCCATGATAGACGAAGGAGAACCACTTCGCAGGGTGCGATGGACTTTAACTTGTCGGACACCCTTAAGGACACGTGTCATAAACGTATCGAGCCTACATGTATGACCAGTCAAATCTAAGCCTAGCTAGAAGGCTGTGGCGGCCCGCGACGGGCGAAGCCTTTGTGCTTCGCGGGGCACGACGGAACCAGAAAACAAGTATAAATAGAGCTTTAGTCTGCCATTTTAATCCGTTCAATCTCTTTCTTTCTCTCTAACTTCTAAAATGAAAATATACCCCTAATATCACAAAGCTCTGCCCCGTTGTAAGTGTTTTAATCCTTGATCACTGATTTGATACCCTGTCCGATCGATTTTGAACCCAACAACTGATGCCAAAGCGCTGCCTGATAAAGGCTATGCTTTATAAACTAAGTTGGGGTTCTGATCTCGTGATGTATTGATAATGTTGAATTAGGTTATTATACTAACACACGTGCATTGTATATTTTTAATAGGAACTCAAGAAAATCATCAGAAAATAGTTCCAGGAAGCTTATAGAAAAACATAAGTCTACAAAGTGAGTCATTCTCCTTTTTCTCACATTATTGTGAGTCGTTCCCTCTTTTTACCAAATTGCTTTACAAAACCCTAAATTTTTTCAATTATACTTACATTAGTTAAGTCTTTGTATTCTCCAGTTACTGCCGGTATGTGAGGTTTTGCATACATTACAAGTCAAGTGTTGCTATTGGACAAAGAGTTAGCCAATAGTAATATGACCACAGTCATTGTAACTGCCAACGTGACAAATACTTATTGAGATTTTGGTAGATAAAAATATTGTAATATCCTTCTTAATACTGTAAAGTATAACAATAATTTTTAATAAAATGGAATGAACTCGCCAGTATTTCTTGCTGATAAAATATTTTCAAAACGCGTTTCAGGTAACTTGATGTGAAGCTATTAGAAGCCGGCTACGGAGCACTAAAGGCTTAAATAAAGAGGCTAAAAAGTTACCTAAATAAAAGAAGCATTTTATATTTTCGAAAACTAGGGTTTATGCTTATACATATATTATGAATGAAATATGGGTTTTTAGTCCATTTGTTTAATATAAAAGTTTGGGGTTTTGCAAACTCTAAAATTATTTCCTAACTACGATCCTGATGATTTAATTCCGCTGCAAAATTTAATAAACACCGATACCACCAGTTGCTCTCGCGGCACCAGCTCCCAGGATGAGGTCGGGGGCTGCGATAGAAGGTGGTATCAAAGCCACCGGTTTAAGCCATTTAGGTGTTCTTTTAATACCTAAATTTTTAACCATTATGTTAGGAAATTTATATAACTTCTATGTTATTCTATGTAAATATATCTTAATATGTATAATATGATTTTATTGTATTTTGTATAATATGTTATTCTTTTCAAATATTTCCCTCCTGCTAAAATCGCCAAACTTATGAACGAAGTTAACTCATACTCTCAAGAGGACGGGGAATCTTTTTACGAGACATGGGAAAAGTTCAAGGAGTTATTAAGGAAATGCCCACATCATGGTCTAGAGCGTTGGCAACAAGTCTCTATTTTCTACAATGGACTCTTTCCACATACAAGGCAAATTCTTGATTCAAACTCTGGGGGACTCCTTTGAAATCGGCGACACGACGAAATGTACAACCAAATTGAAGAAATTGCTCAAAATAGTTTTCAACGGCACACTCATAGGGGTTCAAAATCCATAGCCCTGGGGGCCCATAAAGTGGACGAATCCACCTCTTTACAAGCCCTAATCGAAGCTTTAACCAAAAAAATGTAGAAACTTGAATTGACAAAAACGGCTTAGGTTACGGCTTGTGAAGGATGTGGCGGACCATATGAAGCCTGGAGTTGCATGAAAGAGGGGGAAAACCAAACGGAAATGGTGAACTACTTTAATAACCCTCCGCGACCACCGGGAGCTCCAAGAAACTCCTACAACCCTGAATGGCGAAATCACCCCAACCTTAGTTAGAGAGAATCGGGAGGTAGCAACCAACAAAATCAAAATCAATGGCCCAACTTTCAACAACAACCCTGAAACGATCAATAAGGTTACCCACAACAACAACAAGGAGGAAGAGAAAGATTTGAGGACCTCATCACTTGTCTGTTTTCTGAATCCGACAAAAGGTACTTAGAGAGGTTCCTACAAATTGAATCCGAAATTAGGAACCAATGGGATAGTATACAAAACATTGAAAAACAAGTAAGCCAACTTGCCCAAAATTTCTCGAAAGACCACAAGGTGCCTTGCCTAGCAACACTGAACCAAACCCGAAGGCAGTAAACGTCATTAATTTAAGAAACCGGGGGGTAGGGCCCAATACTGAAACAACTTTACCTCAAAACACTCCACAAACTAACCAACCCACGAACACACCCTTCGTTAGGCCCTAGAAGTGTGAGACTGACGTATCAAATATACACAATAGTCTATGGTAGCGAACTGGGCTTTAACAAGTTAGTTTATATTAGGTTTGGACAATGTATAGGTCATGTGGGCCATTCCTAAGGCCATGTGGGCCAGGCAGGCCCATGGGGAGCCCATGTAGGGAAGTGGGCTTGCTAGAGTATATAAACTAGTTTGTTTCACAAACTAGGGGTTTAGACCTCCATATTACACAAGTTCTAGAGAATTAGAGAGGGAGGAGATTTGGTGGTTTTGGTGTACTCGTACCAGATGGTTTTGCTAATCAATAGTAATAGAAATGTGTGGGAGTTAAAATTAATTTCCGTGTTCTTGTTTTTCAATTTTCTTAAATCTCACCAAGTTTGGATTCCACCCATCCTTGGTGTGTGTGGGATATCATTGTTTGATCCGGCTATTCGGGACTTACAAGTGGTATCGGAGCCCGTTGAACCTGTTTCTAGGCTCAGATTGATATCACACTGATTCTGGTTGTTTTCAGATACTGCTGAGTTGCTGTGCTAAGAGTCTGCAACTATTCGGAAGTTGCTGAGTCGTTGAGTCTGCCACTGTTCTGGATCCTCTTTATTGATTTCAGATAAAAGTTACTTGAAGAATGCCTGTGACTATTGCTGTTTCGGATAATATATGCTGATTTCGGATCATCCTTTTGTTGTTTCAAATCATCCTATTGATTTTGGATCATATTTGCTTGGAAGATCTTGAAAAAATTGTTACAAGATTTTTTAGGATTTCATTTACCAAGTTTATCAGGATTTCAAATCCCAGATTATTCGGAATTTTGTTACTGACAACTGTTGTTTTGCAGGTTTCGAATAACACTATTTCGAATTCAGTATTTCGGATACCTTTTAGAGTTCATCATTTCGGATAGCCTTCCGAGTTCATCAATTCAGATAGCCTTTCGCGTTCAATATTTAGGATAACTTTTCGGATTGGTTTTCGAATTGGACACTATTTCGAAGACTTTTTCAAATTGGACACTGTTTGGAATTGAATTGGACTACTGTTTCGAATACTGTTTCGAATCAACCTGTTTCGGATTAAACCACTATTTCGAGAAGAACTGTTTTCGAGAAGGACTGTTCACATTTTTATTAAAAAAATATCTAAATTACTATTTGGTAAATTTAAAAATGATGAACACAAACGCTGTGATGACTGCTGCGGACCTTGAAAATGCTACTCTAGCTTCCATTCAAACTCAAACTCTGGCTTTTCATCAGGAACTTGACCAGAATATCTGTACTTCTACCAAGTTTCCTAGGCTATTATATGGAGATGATTATTATGAGTGGAAGTTTAGGTTTGAACAATACTGTAAAGCAAAGGACCCAGGGGTTTGGAGGAGTGATAGAGATGGTCCTTGAACAATAATGTATGCCACTAAAGCTGATTCGATAACTCAGATTCCAAAGTCTGAAAATTTGTTTACTGAAGTGGAAAATCCGGGACCATGATGATAAGGCTATGGCAACTCTCACTATGGCACTTGGTCCTGACATTTCCATTGCTGTTAGGAACTGTAAGAGTGCTAAGGAAATGTGGAATGAGCTTCAAAAATTTTATGAGGGAAATGCTAACCTGAAGGCAAGCAGGGTGAATATGTTGAACAAGAAGTTTAGTTCTTTCAATCATATTTATGGTGAAACCATCGAAAATCAGATCAGAAGATTCGATAAACTGGTCTCGCAGATGATAAGTGACGGTATCATCATCATCACAAATAGTGGAATGAATCGTGAACTTCTAAATTCGTTGCCAAAGAACTCAGATGCTGATGTTTCTATGATCAAGAATACAAAGAATTTGAACGTCACACTTGCTGAACTGATGGCTACAATCAAATCGTGTGAGATTGATAATCAGCAAAGAGAGTTGAACCATAAGAACTCGATGATGGTTGTCGGGTTGACCAGTTCCAACAATTTATTAATGTTTAAGAATCATCCCAACAACATTTCCAGTCCTGTTCATGGAGTGCCAAACAATAATCCAAATTTTTTTTTTCAATCCATTGACCCAAGCTCAGAAGACCAACTATGTGTACGGTATGTCACTTCCAACACCATAAGTCGTTGTTAACAATCCTTCAACACCTGCATCAGCCCAGCAACATCCTCAGCATGCCAATGTGGTTTACAGTCTGGTGACCCCTTCATCAACTCAAAACACCCCCTCCTCAATCTCAGCTGAAAATATAGCTTTTTTGACCAAGCAAAATGAAGAAAGACTAGCTCTTGTAGCTTCTATGCTTAACAACTTGCATGACTTTTTAGCAGGTGATCTTTTGCCCCCATTTATTCTAGCCACTGAAATTAATCAGGTTGTTAAAGAAGACATAGAAAAGCTGGATGTGTCCTAGAACTTTTCAATGGCAGTATTTAGAGTTAAATATTTTCAAAAAAAGTTTGGTCGTTGTCCAATGTCGAATCTTCGCACCGGACTCGTGAGAGACAAACTGAGGTGTTATAGGTGTCATGAGCTGGGACACTTTGCAAGAGACTCCAAGAAGGCACTGGTGAGGTATGTTCCGAGTCAGGTAGCCGCAACTCAGAACACTGAAAGATCAATGGTCCCTGTTACACCTGCACAAATTTCAACAAGCTAGGGAGATACTACAACAGGAAAGGCATTGATGGCTCAAGAGCAAAAAAGGTTTCAACTGGGCAGATGCTATGGCACACGTGGAATTGCTCAAGATCTCTGAAGCTACACAAATCAATCAGTGCTTGATGGCACAAACCATTGAACCTCAATCACTCTCTAAAATGGTAAACTCCCTTTTAGGTTCTGAGAATTGTAGGAATAAACTTGCACAGATGAGAGCACACAACTTTAGTTTAATCAATGTTTACAACAGTGACATGTCAAAGTGCATCAGCCTACGAGAGAACAATAAGTTACTCTATGAAAAGGTTGAAGCACAAAAGAAGGACATAGCTCAGCTTCACTTGGATCTCAATCAACAGCAATGTTGGGTCCATGATTATAAAAATAAACTTAATGAAAAAACCATGGAATGTGATTCTGTGAGAGCTGAGCTAGAACTTCTGACTGGTAAGTATCAACATAATGAGTTAAATATAAAGAAGTTTGATACTTCCATTGACACTGTTTGTAATATGTGTAATGTGCAACTGGCATTTAAAGAGAATAAGGGCAAGGGTAAGGGTTTGGTTTATAAATAGGTTCTACCTCCATATAATCATAACTATTCTAGAATGCCCACTACTGAGCAAGATTTATAAAATGAGAAAAACATGATTTATGGCAAACCAAGCGATTATTTTCCATGGGAACCTTTCAAACCAAAGAATGCTGTTGATACACGATGTCTGTTGCCTATGTTATCGAATCGAGTCATTAATATATAGGTTTGTTTATTAGAAAGTCGGTTTTGTAATGTAAATACCTCTTTGTACGAAGGAGTTCTTCGCACGAAGAGAACAAGTCCCGTCGCATGAATGGAGGTTGTTCCATTGATCCAAGTTCACTCGCACGGAGGGTCTTGCCTATATATAGTGATGTGAGTGAGAGATTTATAGAACTTTTAGCATTCGGACGGCGAAGCGCTGCCGAACTGATTTCAGGGTCTGTACTTGTCACTATTGAATGAAATCAGTGTTAATCGTTGATATCATGTGTTTGTCTACTACTCAATCGGATTTCGCACGATATGAATAGCTTTATTGAGTTGGTCTGAGAGTGAACGAGATCGAAACGGTCCTCATAAGTGGTATCAGAGCTCGGAGGCTGACTTCAGAGACTCTACACACAAGATTTCAGCATTTAACGACTTTTCTAAACTTCTCACTTCTACTCATTCTACTTTTTCATATATTTCAGATTGAATCCACGGACAGAATGGACTAAAATTTTCACAGATTTTTTAAAACACGTTTTTAACAAACCCTTGAAAATTTTGGCTCAATACACAATCAGAATCACCTAAAATTTGTCAAAATATGCAAAAACACGTACCTTGATCTCTCAAACGAAAGACCCATTCGCGCGAATAGGATCCCATTTGCACGAAAAGATATTTTTAGTTGTTTAATGATCTTGAAAAAATTGTCTCCTTCGCACGAAGTGATTTGTTTGTTTGTTTTTCAGGTTCATTCGCACAAAGGTTAAAGTTTTGATAAAATGGAGAACGAGTTTTATAATGCTTTTGCGACAACTCCTAGTTTGGTGGCTCAAACCATAAACTTAGAGAATGAACATAGAACATCAACTAAACCGCCAAAGTTGATGAGTATAGACGAGTTCAATGGTCGGCATGAACGATTTTGTAACTGGGTTCAAGCAAATCATACGGAATGTTGGTACTCAATCATAGATGAGTATTTAGAACCAGTTGCAGAAGATGGTCAAAAGAAAACATTTATACAATTTAACCCGCTTGAAAAAAAATACTTTCATCAATGAGAAGAAAATGATATCCTTTTTCCAACAAGCAATAAAAGATGATATTCTCACACTTCTACAGCACAAGCGAACAACGTATTCAATTTGGAACGCGCTAAAATATAAATACTAAGGTAGTAAGACGATGCTGAAGAATAAAAAGGCATTGATAAAAAAGGAATTTGATATCTTCTCTAGTTTGAAGGGTGAATCTTTAAAGCAGATAATCGAAAGATATTGCTATTTGTTAACTGAAATGAAGAGATTGGGTATTGAAAAGGAGAAAGAAGAATTAGTGGATTGGTTGGCCGACGCTTTACCACAGGATGGTGATTGGTCAACATATTAAATGATTTTAAAAAACAGCAGAGAATATGACAGTTTCATGCTTGAAATGTTTATTGAGAAGTTGGAGGGACACGAGTTAGCAATGCAAAAGATGGCTAAAATGCAGAGCTCCAACGCATAACAAGATGTGAATCTTTATTACAAAGGTAGCAG
This sequence comes from Helianthus tuberosus, assembly GCA_030545235.1. NCBI lineage: Eukaryota > Viridiplantae > Streptophyta > Magnoliopsida > Asterales > Asteraceae > Helianthus > Helianthus tuberosus. Next base: position 146,743,216 of record CM060411.1, on the reverse strand, counting down.
TTTATGGAACATACAAAGTCTAAAGATCAAGACTGCGTTTAGCGTAGACAATTCATCTGGATCTTATTCAAGTAACTCCAACAGTGGAAGCGAGTTTTCATCATTTTGAAGTTTCGAATCAAATTCTTCAACTCAAAGCCCACAATCTTCACAAAGCTCCAAGAATCACTCGAGCCAAAATAACTCAAATTCACAGTAATTCATTGCAATATTGTTGTAAAATTTCAAAACACTCAGGGTTTTGATGAATCTGCGCAAAACATCACATGATATTTCTGGCATCAGTTCTCGAGTCACACGACAGCTTAGTGGTGGGTAAAATTGGCAATTCTCATATGATAAAGGAAGCCTATGACTAGATTGATCAAGAGGAACTAGAGTTGATGGATATGAAATGGAGCATGACGAGTATTCTTAGACGGGCACAAAGATTCATGGAAATCACGGGGAGAAACTGTTTGGCTGATTCAGATTCGAAATTGGGCTTCAGTAAGTCGAAAGTTACCTGCTTTAAATGTAAAGAACGAGGACACTTTAAAAGAGAGTGGCCAAATCGAGAAGTTCAGAGAAATGTTAACCCGTTTGGCGATGATTATGATAAGAGAGCAATATATCATAAATTGTCGCAGCTTCCATCAAGTTTATCAAGGCCAATTCAGATCCAAGACGGTTCGTCTAAAGAAAAGAAAAAGGCTTTGGTAGTGAATGGGTAAGGTCTCAAAAACCTTGCACAGGTGCTTGAGACCATATCACAACCTCATCAATAAGCTCTCTTTAGTGGACCTTGCGCGGCGGCGCACTGGTTCTACAAAGAGAACTAGAAAGAAAAACAATGTTCAACATCTGTGCGCCAAAAGGAAACTAACAAATCCTTGCGCCAACCTCCATAGCAGATAGGATAAAAATCCTAGCAAAACTTCCGCATAAATAACATCCAGACTTAGATAAAAGTAACATCTCCGTTACCATAAAATTAGCATGAAGAAGAGCCACACAGGATCACAGTTGTATCCTTCTAGAAGGCTTGATCGTGCACCACCATTCGGTTATAACCGAATGGCCACATGGCATCATCCCAGGTTCCCTCAAAGTCACGATGATGGCACAGAATTGCTGGAAGACCTACACTTGCCTACTTTCCACATGGCATCACCCAAGCTGTTGATCGAGACCATGATCCGTGTGCATACACATTCGTTAGCGAATGACGGAAGAAAAAATAACCGCTTACAGAAAAGCACTTTCCGTCAAGTTTTCATCAACAGATTTTCCCGCCCAAACTTCGGCTATAAATAAAGGATAATTCAGGTATCATTCTCAAGTTACACTCACTTCAGTTTCACTTCTTCTTCTTCATCAAACCATGTACTTATTCTCACGTTGGAGGGTGGTCACGGAGAGAACCTCCATTCTCCCTGTGGCGAGTCTAATGGTTGTTTGTTTTGCAGTTGTTGTTTTGAGGAAGAAGATCAGTCACCCCCGAATCGAACGAGAAGATATAACCCTTTCTATGCAGATTGAAACCCACTGGTTCAGTTGATTCCGGTCAATTAAACCAGTGTTTCTTCATTGGCTCCCATCGATTTCTCAGTTTCTATTCATACCTTCTCGTTTCGATTCATTCCCTCTTCATCCACTGTTTCCCATGACAGAGAACTCGTCAATTCACCCATCAAGTCCTCGATCCGAAACCAAGGGTCCTGCAACCCAAGGAATTCAGATCGACGTAATCGTGGGCAAAATAGACAGCAACAACAATTATCCGGAAGAAAAGAGCTCTGTTGTGCAAACAGGAGTTCATAATCGCCCAGATCTACTCCTGGAGGAAACTTCAGAATACTGGTTTACTAGATTCCAGAACGCCATGAACCAAATTTTTGTACAAAACGTCAGATCTGAGTTATTATATAGCAGATCTAATGCTCAAGAAAAAAACAAGGGAAAATCCGGCACTTCAATGTTGGACCCAAAGTCAGCTCGTCAGTGGGACATCCAACTCAGTAGCCAAGGATATATGGAACAAAATTCAGAAGATACCAATCACCAGTAAGCCAAAGCACGACATATAAATATGATACAAGGAGGACCCTCACGAAGGCCACACAAGCGAAATCATAACCAGCACTGGCGAGAGCAACAAGTGGTCTTTCCTGTCGTTCCAGGAGGTCCCCAGGAAGAACGCCCGGTAACTATCACTAGTATTTTCGGTCACTATCGCATCGATTATATGTTTATAGATCCAGGAAGTTCCATGGATATAATTTACGAGCAATGCTTTAAGCAGCTGGACCCAGAGGATAAGGCACGCTTAAAACCAGTCGATTTTCCTCTCACTGGTTTCTGCAACAAAGCTGTCTTTCCGCTAGGTCAAATCGCCTTTCCTGTGACCCTTTCAGACAGCGAACACCCGCGCACTGTCACAGTTAATTTCATGGTTATGCCAGCAACATCGCGTGACGATGTGTTGTTAGGGAGACGATCTCAGAAAGAGTTCAGCAAGATTACCTCCATACCACATGCCGCTTGCGGTTTCCCGACAGAAACCTGAGTAGCAATTTTATATTCAAGCAAAGAAGTTATGTATGTGGACGACGAGCCACCAGTAAAAGTTGCCAAACCTTCACCATCAAACGAACCAGAAAAATGGGTCCACAACGAGGAACATCCTGAACAAACCATCTTGTTAGGACACACCATCTCCCCGGCAATCCGTATAAAGTTAAAAGAACTCCTGTCTAACAACATGGATATCTTCGCCTGGTCCTCGGCAGACATGACTGGAGTACCAAGAGACATAGCACAGCACTGCTTAAATGTCCGACCTTCGGCGGAACCAGTCGCGCAAGGAAGGCGCAGTCTCAGCGCAGAAAAAGTAGAAGCAATGAACGAACAAATAACAGAATTACTTAATGCTGGAATCTTGCGCGAAGTACAGTACCAAACCTGGGTAGCCAACCTAGTAATGGTGTAAAAACACAACGGCGGGTGGCGCATGTGTGTCGACTTCAAAGACCTCAACAAAGCCTGCCCAAAAGACTGTTACGCACTCCCTGAAATAGACGAGAAAGTCGATTCTCTAGCATCCTTCCGCTGGAAGTGTTTTCTAGATTGCTATAAAGGTTACCATCAAGTGCAAATGAAGGAAGAAGATGAAGACAAAACGGCCTTCCGCACAGATAAAGGTATTTTTTGCTACACAAAAATGCCTTTTGGTCTCCGCAACACTGGGGCTACCTACCAACGATTGATGGACCGAGTCTTTGGAGAGGATATTGGTGTAACAGTGGAGGTTTACAGGGATGACCTCGTCATCATGAGCCAAGAAGAAGGGTATATGCTTGCAAACATTCTGAGCACCTTTGACTCCTTGCGCAGTGTGAATCTAAAGCTGAATCCAACAAAGTGTTCCTTTGGAATGGAAGAGGGCAAATTCCTAGGGTTCATAGTAACCAGAGACGGCTTCAAGGTCAACCCAGAAAAAGTAGAGGCCATCCAACTAATGCCATCACCAGCAACAGTTAAAGAAATGCAACGTCTCGCAGGACAATTAGCAGCACTCAATAGATTTTTGGCAAATCACGCTGCAAAGTCTTATCCATTCATCAGCACGTTGCACAACTGCGCCAAAAAGAGCCATTTTCAATGGACAACAGAAGCAGAGAAATCTTTCAAACAAATGAAAGAGTGTTTGATCCAGTTACCAACCTTGACAGCACCACGAAAAGAAGAACCATTAATCCTATACCTATCCGCAGCGGAAGTAGCAGTCGGCGCGGTGCTAATGGTAGAAAGGGATGGCGTTCAAACTCCGATATACTACATCATGTAACACCCCGAAAACGGGTTTGGTAATTAAACCTCGTTAATGGTAAAAACGGGTAAAATACCGTTAGTGGTAAAATTAACCCGGTTAATATTAGGATTTAAATAAATAAATCTAATATTTATTAAAAGGATGGGAAATACTTTGAGAAAGCAAAGTATATAAAAAGGCCCGAGATTTAACGGGACTTAAAATAAAACGGGGTTTTGAACAAGAAGAATAACTAGGAAAATTATAACCTAGTTAACTACAAGTCTAGAAATAACTTGAAATAGGGTTAAAACAACCAAAACTATATGTCAAACAAAAGATGAGGGGCCTATGTTGCTAAACTTGAAACTTAATTTCATAGAAACAAAAATTAAAACACACCAAACACACTTTGAGTGTGTCTGGTCGTACAAGAAGCAGGAGGGCGACAAGGGTTCTTCACCAAACCCTAACTCTCACAAAAATTGATCAATTGAAGGTTCAATTCAGCCCAAAATCGAAATCTGAACATAGAATTTTGATCCTCATCACAAGAGGATTACAAGGTATGTAAAGTTTGATGAAAACTCTCAACTTGAAATTCTCATGAAATTGGTAGAAACTGAATTTTATGGTTGCATGTGTGTTTTATGATGATTTAGGAACACTATAGTGTCTAGGGACAAACCCTAGACAAATACAAGTTGAAATCATGTAAAGTTTTAGTAAAATCCATGAACACCATTGTAGGTGATTAGTGGGTTATGTAGAATTTAATAAACACTAGGAGATTGGGTGTTGTTCTAGTGTAAACTGAAATTATGAGGAAATCTCTGAATTGTTGATGTTAAAATATGTGTATATAGTCTAATTGAAGCTAATTGGGGTGATAAACTCAAGTCATGAACTTGGTTTAGATTATGTAGAAATTTGACCCGCTAGGTGTTTGATAAAACGCCTAAATGAAGGTTAAAATGTAAAGGTTGGTAAAACGCAGATTTGAATATGTTAAGAAATTATGCGTTAAGACTTATAAAAAGGGTTCTAAACGGATTGTGAATTGAACTCTTTAGGCGAGGAATCCGGATCGTCAAAAGGACAAGCCGGTGGAAATACGCGTTTGGAAAGGATGCTTAAAAGGTACGTAACTACGGTTCCGTTACATTATGCTTGATTTCGTATTTTCGTTAGTAGACTTTAAATTAGCATAATACATGAAATTGGCATTTAGTGGAAGTGACGAAGATCACTAGGTAAATAAACGGGTCAAAAGGTGAAATTATCACCCTTTGACAATATCGACTAATGGTTTGTCGAGTTATATGTTTATAGGAATAAATATCAAATGGATACGCACATCGCTATTGCTTAGCGGCTACTAAGTCAAGGTATTGAAACGGGTCAATATATTGATCCGAGCCAGGTATGTATAATGATTCAATTCATCATGTAGAGCTTGAGGTTTTCTAAGAGTTAAACAATGTCAAATTGGATATTTGGTTATCTTAAAGATAAACCGAATAATTCAAGTTATAATTGTAGTGTTTTAGAAACATAATGGCTTCTAAACAAGGTTATAGTTAAAAGATCAAATTTTTGGGTCAAACAAGTATCTTAAGTCTTTTGTCGTAAAAGAAGGACCAAAATTGACCAACATGCCCTTGTAGGTTAAATTGAACAAACAACCCTTAAAGGTTGTTTGGAAACGAGTTTCATGATTAAATAAATACTTAGAATAAGGGTAGAAGTTGAAAGATGTAATACGTTAGTCAAATAGCTCTATTTGAGTCTTGCCGTAAAATAACAAACCGAAGGGTAAAACTCGGAACATATAGATATACACATTGAAATCCAACACACAAAGAGTTGTAGTTGAAGATTACTCGATAAGAAATGTAGGAATAAGATGCTAGAAATGAATGAAAGCGATTTCAAGATTTAAAGCGCTTAAATACCCTTAACGGGTCGAAATAAGCATACGAGTGAAAATGGGTTTAAATTGTGTAATAAACCTATCATTAGAACCTAAAATGGTAGATAACATTAATTTGAAAAAGTGTTTGTGATGTAGGAATCAAACAAATACGTTTGTTTAATAAAATGCGTAAACGGGTCAAATTTTTGTAAAAAGGTAATAAGCCGAAGCCATGAAAGTTTCAAAATTTATTAAGCCGGATGTCGGATTTTAACTCCATATGATGGAGAATCAAATTACAATCATGTAGGAAGAAACGGTAGGTCAAACGGATAAGCGGATTGAAAGATACGAAAGTTTTCGTGTCAATAAACGGCAAAATGGAAGAAGCTGATGCAGGGGCCATCGTAACTTACGGTGGGTACCGTAAGTTACGGTGGAGGCTGAATTCTTTACGGCAGTTCTCCACTGCCTTACGGTGGGGATATGTTATAACAGGGCTACCGTAAATTACGGTGTCCACCGTAATTTACGGTGGACCCTATACAAAAATGTATTTTTGATCAGTTTTGTTTCCCGGACTCATTTAGATACGTTTTAAATCCCGTATGACTAAAGCATTTCATGTTTTTATGAAATGTAGGTACTTTGTGGATGCCGGAAGAAGATCAAGCTCAACGAAGAACCGAACACGAATAAGACACATGCTTCCGCACTTGGCCTCGTCATAAATTTTAAATGACGAATCTGATTACGTTATGTCAAATAACTTTTGATTTGCGAAAAGTTTTAATAAACCCATATTTCCAATGTATATGTAATCTTAATTACATGATTGTTTTTCGTAAAATATACGTTAAACCTTGAATTATAAAAACGGGTGTTACAAGTTGGTATCAGAGCCTAGGTTTAAGAGATTCAAGTATGGCGGAAAAAACTATGCTTGGACTTAAACCTTATGCTCTTAATAAAGATTGGTGTTCGGTTCGAGGCTTGATCGCAAATCCGGTAAGTACATGTATGTAATAGTTTAGCATGCTAAAGTGTTGTAAACAACACATAGGGCTATCGTGTGATACACGTTACCCCAATTAAAATGACTAAGATAGTTGACAAAAATACGCACGTTGACGCGTATAGTAGAAAAAGCCTTGTATTATAATACTAGTTCACGCATCACGAAGACTGCGCCGGTATTTCTCGGGCCACGTTATCACCGTACTTACAAATTATTATCTAGGACAAATTTTGTCTAAACCTGATGTCACGGGGCGGTTGGTCAAATGGGCTATCGAGTTAGAAGGATACAACATCCTATACAAACCTCGGCCAGCAATTAAAGGGCAAGTCTTAGCAAATTTTGCCACTGAAGTTCCTATTGACAAAATCCAAGAGTGCGAGGCAATCCAAAATCCTATCCCAATCTTCGATGACAGGGTTTGGACATTGCATACAGATGGCGCCTCAAACGACGATGGTGCATGCGCAGGCATTCGCCTAGTCAGCCCTGACAATCATGAACTCACGTACGCTATTCGCCTGGATTTTAAAAGTACCAACAACGAAGCAGAATACGAAGCTTTTCTCACTGGCCTACGTCTGGCACTCATGTCGATTCCAAGCTAGTGGCGGAACAAGTCAACGGCCATTACAATGCTAAAGGTGAAGCCATGACCTTATATTTGGAACAAGCAAGAATCCAAACATTCAAGATAGTCCACATCAACAGAAGTGAAAATAAACACGCATACGCGCTAAGCAAACTAGCTGCCACAAGGTTCAGACACCTCACGAAAGAAGTCTGCATCGAGGTACTATCTAACCCATATGTTCCCTTAAGATAAGTGAACATCATAGAGGTCGGGAATCCAACCTGGATGTCCCCAATAATTACATACTTGCAACATGGGATACCTCCAGAAGGAAAGGCGGAAGCCAGGAAAATCCAACCTGATGCGCAATATTTAGTCCTAGAAATTCATGAAGGGTTATGCGGAATTCACGCAGGGCCACGCATGGTGGTTGCAAAGATCATGAATGCAGGCTATTATTGGCCAGGGATGCATGTAGACGCAGTGGAACTGTTGCGCAAGTGCACAGAATGCTAGCGACACGCCCCAAAGACCCTTCGTCCAAAGAATCCCCTGGTCCCAGTCACCTCAGCCTGGCCTTTTCAACAATGGGGCATCGACCTTGTCGGTCCTTTTCCTGATGCGCCTGGCGTAGTCAAGTTCATAGTAGTAGCAGTAGACTACTTCATCAAATGGGTAGAGGTAAAGGCTCTGGCATCAACTACAGCAATGGTAATCTGCAAGTTCATTTGGGAACAAATTATTTGCTGATTTGGATTACCATTACGCATCATCTCTGATAACGGTACAAACTTCGCATCAGAGGACTTACAAAAATGGTTCAAAGAAATGAACATTGAACACAGCTTCGCCTCTGTGGTGCACCCACAAGCGAATGGGCAAGTTGAGAGCGTGAACAAACAAATAGTTGATGGTATAAACGCAAGGCTGGGAACTGCGCACAGGGGGTGGGTGGACGAGCTCCCAAGCATTCTATGGGCTCACCGCACCATGCCCAAAACCAGTACTGGCGAAACTCCATTCAGCCTTGTATATGGTTCAGAAGCAGTAATGCCAGCAAAAGTCGGTCTCCCATCATCGTGCATGATCGCCATGGAAAAACAAGATAACGAACGAGAGCGAAGAATTTATCTGGACCTTCTCGAAGAAAGACGCGAGAATGCAGCCATGCAGAAGCCAGGTATAAATCAAATTAGAAAAATACTATAATGCGCGCGTACGCGTATGCACCTTCGTTCCAGGAGATTTTGTCCTGCGAGACAACGAGGCATCTAACGCGGACAGACAAGGAAAACTAGCGCCTAATTGGGAAGGAACATATGTCATCCACGAAGTCCTGGGTAAAGGTGCATATACTTTAAAAAGGCTCGATGGAACAAATATACCGCGCAACAGCTGCGCAGGTGCTACATGTAACCAGCCTAGCCATCCCACACAGTAACTGAACAGATGCACAGGCAACATAGTTATTCTAATTATTCACTTTGTATTCGTTGGCCCTGCGCCTTATCAATACAAAGCTTATCCTTATATGCTCTATTATTTATTACAAAATGCATGTAATTCCTTTTGGTATGCGCGAAAACACTATGGTAAAACATTACAAGACACATGAACGGTCTACGGGTACAAGTCCCGCGTACAGTCCAGACATAGGTTCACACATGAGCTTCATACCATCTTTATTCGCTTTACCTAAACAAAGTAATTATACACATGCAAGATATTGAATTAAAACACACCTTATATTCAATCACTTACGCGCCACATGCAACAACAAGAAATCCAAATGCACAATAGTGCATCAAAAAGTTACTTGTGCAACAAAGCACATTAACAAACTATACAAAGCACGGCAGTGTATCAAAATAGTAGTTACAAAATAAATAAACTAAACACCAGGAAACATATCCAACACATCCAAAGGGGTATGCGGTACTTCACCATACCAAGCAAGAGGATGAGGATCAACAATCCAGGGGGTTTCACCCCTCCCATCACCCGTAGCAGAAGCAGTCATATCAGTCAGAATCACAGAGCAACGATCACGTCGATGCCGTTGGTACACTATCGAGCAACGACCCTTCCAATCGGCTGGAAAAGCTTGAGTTAGGACATTTGCTGACAGTCTGGTAAACCCTCTGTTGTTGTCATCTACACCACGAGAAGAGGAATGATTTCTTCCTGTAGATAAGGGAGGAACAGTACCAAGAACACCTCTGTTTCCGGCAACCCTTTCCATAGATAAACCTGCAAGGAGAAGTAAACCTTTAGCAGCATCGAAGGTCTTCAGAATTTCAGAAATCCTCCGAGATTGAAACCTTCGCCTGGTTCTCATTTTTTGCCAAGTCTGGTGAAATTCGATGAACTCTATATAAATATATAGCCAGGAAGAGCTAACGCCAACATCGAGAAAAGAGCTGAAGGAAATTGTGATGATTAAGTGTCAAATCACCCCTTTCAGAAACGGCGGTGCCACTGTAATTGTCACATCCTATTAAATACTCTCTGACAACGTCCGCACACATTCCCAAGGCTACAGTTTCAGAAAGAAGATGAAAGGTTAACACAAATATACATCTTCAACTTATGGGTGACGTAACAGCAATCAACTCATGATTAAAAAACAATTCGTTCAAAATAAAACAAAATAATATAAATATCTTCTCCAAAAAGTTTCCATTTTTTCAAAGCCTAAAAGCTCCATAGCAAAATCACCCACCTATCATAGTCCAGTGCTCCACTTATTTGCATAAGAGCAACACTAGACTGGGGGGACTTGAAGGGGTAAGGTCCCAAAAACCTTGCGGAGGTGCTTTAGACCATATCACAACCTCGTCAATAAGCTCTCTTTAATGGACCTTGTGCGACCGCGCACTGGTTCTACAAAGAGAACTTAGAAAGAAAAACAGTGTTCAACATCTGCGCGCCAAAAGGAAACTAACAAATCCTTGCGCCAGCCTCCATAGCAGATAGGATAAAAATCCTAGCAAAACTTCCGCATAAATAACATCCGGACTTGGATAAAAGTAACATCTCTGTTCCCATAAAATTAGCATGAAGAAGAGCCACACAGGATCACAGTTGTATCCTTCTAGAAGGCTTGATCGTGCACCACTATTCAGTTATAACCGAATGGCCACGTGGCATCATCCCAGGCTCCATCAAAGTCACGATGATGGCACAAAATTGAAGGAAGATCTACACTTGCCCACTTTCCACATGGCATCACCCTAGCCGTTGATCGAGACCACGAACCGTGTGCATACACATTCGTTAGCGATTGACAGAAGAAAAAATAACCGCTTACGGAAAAACACTTTCCGTCAAGTTTTCATCAACAGATTTCCCGCCCAAACATCGGCTATAAATAAAGGATAATTCAGGTATCATTCTCAAGTTACACTCACTTCACTTTCACTTCTTTTTCTTCATCAAACCCTGTACTTATTCTCACGCCAGAGGGTGGTCACGGAGAGAACCTCCATTCTCCTCGTGGTGAGTCTAACGGTTGTTTGTTTTGCAGTTGTTGTTTCGAGGAAGAAGATCAGTCACCCCCGAATCGAACGCGAAGATATAACCCTATTTATGCAGATTCAAACCCCCTGGTTCAGTTGATTCCGGTCAATTAGACCAGTGTTTCTTCAGGTAGTAACTCAAGATGATAAAGGTTTCACTTCGGATAAATACATCCCTAAAAGCGAAGGTCTTATGATGCTAGCAGAAATCATTGAGGAGCCTGAATAGATGGTCGAAGAAGTGATTGATGATGAAGGAGAAATATATTTCGATGAGACTCCAAAAAATTCTGATGATTATTATTCTCCTGAAATAGATATTATAAGAGAAGGATTTAGATAATGACGACTCCTGATGTGTTTAATGCGTTTGTAGGTTTCTTCAGCAGTAGCTCAGGATATAGTAGGATGTAAAGAGAAGAAGAAAATATAGCACTTGTGGAAGAATTCATTGAAGTATCAAAACAGATGGATGAAGAGAATCTGGCTAATATTATAGACAAAGCCATGATGGCTCAGTTCGAAGAGGAAGAGAAAAAGTTGGAGATAGAAAAGAAGATTGAGTCAAATGATAAAAATGATGAGAGTGAGAAAAATGAAAAGGTTGAGAGAACAGAGGTTTAATGCAAGAAGTGCACAGAACCATGCATGTCATGGGCTGAGAAAGACGAAAAATTTAAACAAAAGTGCATAGAAAAGTGCATAGCATGCATTGAAAAGGATAAAAATATTCAAGAATTAAAACAACATACCGATCACTTGTCATATGATTTTAAACAAACAAAAGAAGCATATGATAAACAGAGTAACACAATTAACTAATACCGTGATCTTAGCCGTGAAAATGATGCTACAATTAAATTGCTCAAAGCTACTGTGATGGACAAACAAATGGCCATTAACATACATATTGACAAAATCGCAGTGCTAAAACAAGAGCTAGAAAATGCTAGAATTGAAACGGAAATAGTTAAAAAAAGTTGATCAGTTGTTCAACAGCTTCTTATGGTATTTATCATATCCTTTCGAAACCAACCGGAAAAGATGAATCTGGTAAAGAAGTTGATGGGTACGAGAACCAAGGATTGGGTTATCATCGTGTTCCACCTCTCATGAAGGAAAGTTATTCTCGGAAGAAACCAGAGGGGGTGGAAAAGGCACTGAATTTAAAGCTAAAAATTGTTCAAATAAACCAAATCGATCAATTTCCTAATGATATTGATGTAACTACACCAAATTTGATGATGATTGTGAGTCAGAATTGGTAAAAGAAGTTGAAAAAGTGTTGGAAAATAATTGTGACACCACCAAGTTTGAGAGTTAAAAATCACTTTTTGAAGATGACGAAAGTTTTAACAAAAATTATATTCCAAAATCTACTTCTAATTTGAATGATCATCCAAATATGATGATGTACAAGATGATTGGATCTGACAAATTATATTCGGATGAGGAATTTCTAATCCAAAATGTGAATTTGAACAAGATCGAAAAAGTTTTCAAGTTGGTGGAAGTTGAAGTGTCTGAAATTGAGAATCCTACAACAACTGAAAGATTTTTAAACTTCAAAAAAAGACAAATCTTACTATACCAAACCAAAAAACTCCTACTTTCAAAAGAAAAATTATTGCAACGAGAGAGCTCGATTGGGATATAGTAAGAAAAATGATAACAAGAAGTTTAAAAAATCAAAATTTGTGAAGAAGATGAACTTTGTTCTTGGAACAAGTTCTGAAACTGACAAAGAATCTCAGTTTAGTAGACAAACTAATGAGGAATTCTTTGCAAAAAGAAACTATGTGAAAAGGTTGAAGAATCCACAATCAGAACGTGCTTCAGATGCAACCAAGTTGGACATATCGCTAGACGATGTCCACAACCGAATTCTAAACCTGTTTATGTTGAAAAGAAGAAATCAGAAGATTTCAACAGAAATCACCAATGTTTGCACCAAAACAAATCTTGAAAAGAACAAATGAGTCTAACAATAAAGACAAACCAGTAAAAACAAATGTTTTAACTAAAAAAATGGCGAATCTTCGAAAAGAAATGAACAAAAAGTTTCAAAATTTTATGTAAAGCAAAATGTTTTATGTTAGGACCGTTTCGGGTTCCTGAATGCACCGACCGGTCAAAAAGTCTTCATATCTCGTGCAAAATCCGAGTTTGAAGTTGACAAACACAAGAACAATCTAATTAAACTGGTTTCTATTGATTATCTGAAAGTACAAAACCGTGAAACCAAATGGACAGAGTTTCCCCTCTCAAGTCCACCAAAAGTTCTAAATGACAAGACCCAACACCTCTATTTATAGGCCTGCCCATTCGTCCAAATAGTTAGGGACAACTAGGACATTATGAGCGAGAGGGCCTGGAACGACTGGGCTGCCCCTTTCGTGCGATTTCGTGCGATATGGTGCATTAAAAAGCCGTTATTTCTAACATGAAAATCCTATACAATCAACTAGACTCAAAACTTTGACGACTATAGATCTGATTGACGAAGGCAATAGACATAATGCATTCACAGACTCCCCCTTGGATATTGCCGCAATCAATCTTCGCTTTGTCGAAGTCAATCTTCATTTTCTTCAGAGTCTTTAAATTTTTTGACACTTTTTGAACGACAACCCCCCCCCCCCCTTCTTCAAACTCCCTCTTTGCATTCTTTCATATTCTATCATTTGACAATTCAGTTCCATAAACTTTTCATGGTATTTGAGCTTTATCTCCATTTGACGCTATTTATCAAGCTCCCCCTATTAAACAACTTTATATCATGAAATTCTTACTTTCAAATATACATTTTAAATTTCATTTATGAAAACTTTCCAAATGACTATTCATCATATATGACTTTTAAGCACAATTAACTTCATTAACCCTCACAGATTATGAAGTTCAAATTAATGACCTTGATTATCCAATTATGTACCAAGTCCAAATTAATGACATTGGTTGACAATTTTAGACACCTTTAAATTTTCATTTTCAAATTACAAGTTTCAAATTAATGAACTTGTTATTTTATTAAGACATGTTCAGCATATTCAAATTTTGAAATTCAGATTTCCAACATCGGTTGTCGAAGCATAAAGCGAAATAAAATCATTTTGCATTTTACAAAATTTATTCTAAAACACTCCTAAAATCTTTTTGAGGTTTTAACTGTAAAGAAATGTAACAACAACAACATATTTACAGACATATTTTTGTGAGTTGTGTTAGAGGATCATATCAGCTTTCAACAAATCACAAACTTCAATTGATTCAAGATACGAGATTAATGTCTCAGGAACTAACTTAACTGTGTGTCCTACCTTAGAATATACCCATGTATCAAGATTCCCCGGATTCAGTCTTACAAGTGAATATACCTAATTGATAAATGTCTCTGGGTTAGTGCGAGGCCTTGAGAGCTCATGTTAGGACCACCGTTTAGACAAAGAGATGAAGGCTTGACTTAGGTGTGTTTCACTTAGGAATCTTTTGACTGCAATTGATATATCTTTTGAGATTTTCAATTTTTATGCAGTATTGGGATTTAAGCGCAAAAGTATTCTATAAGATCTAGGCCATTGCTAACGCAAAATCAGAAGATCTTGTATAATACCCCAGATATCAATAAGTATAAAGACCTAATATCTCAGAATTAGGCAATCTCTCAAACGAAATTTCGGAGTACTAAATCCATATATCCGGGAGACGTTACCAACAAATTAAAAAAAAAAATTGATTTAGGTTTATATCTCGAAATCAATCTACTGGGTGTGTAAAAACCTACTGGCATATCATAAGTGAGACCGTTTATCACTTTTTAACTTTCCTTTTCTTTAGCATGTCGTGATTATTTCCTCTTTTTAAACTAACTTTTTTTTGTTTTTTTCTATGTTTTTGTGCCTTTTTCAAATTCTCAAATGTTTTTGAATTTTTCAAATTTTAAATCTATATACTCCCCCTAAAATTCTAAAACATTTTCAAGAAAAATTTGACAAACCGACGTGGACAACTCTATCTCGCCATCCATTTCTGCTTTATACATTCTTTGTTTCTATTTCACCCCTCGTAGTAACAAATCATTGATATTTTAATATTTTGAAAACCATTTTCAATTCTTGTTTTATCATATTTTGTTTGTTCACCCGTGAGGTTTTGGAAAATTCTTTTTCAAAATTTAAAAACTTTCTCAAATAAACCAATCACTTCCTGGTTTTCAACACAGGATTTCTCTTCATGTGCCAGACTGCTCTGTTGTCCATGTTGTACTTGAATTGACCTTCGGAACATCTACACATGCACCAAATCAATCACTTGAATAGCGTAACCCAAGCCTGCTTGGTCTTGGGTGACTTGACATGAATAGATTCTGAAAGACTTTGAAAATCTTTTTCAATTTTCTTAAAAACATTATTTTTTCTTGACTTGAACTTTCTTGGTTGAATCAAGTTTCTGCTTTTTATCAGAATTTTCTTTCATTTTCACCACCCAAGTTTGACCTTTAGAAACACTCTTTGCATAAAATCTTAAATCATTTTGAATTTTTCCTCTTGAAGATTCATCTTTTTGTTTCCAACTTTGTTTTGGTGCAAACATGGGTGTTTTCTATTTATCAACTTCTGATTTCTCTTTCTTCTCAACATAAACATGCTTCAGATTTTGTGGGCATTTGCAACCAATGTGTCCAACTTGTTTGCATTTAAAACATGTTTTATTTGAAACATCTTTAGCCTGTAGATGTTGTTTCTTTCGAGTATAGAATTCTTCATTAGTCTGTCGACTATCTGAACTTGTTGCATGAACAAAGTTCATCTTTTTCTGAAAATCAGACTTTTTAAAACTTTTATCATGATTTTTCTTCTTTTTATATCTCAAACCAGCTGTTTCATTTTTCTTTTGATGATGCGAATTTCTTGGTTTGTTATAAAAAGATTTTTCTTTCTTCTAATTTCTTGCATCAGTTGCAAGATTTTCAACCTCTGATAACTCGATTTCCACCGACTTGAACACTTTTTCGAGCTTTTACAGAATCACATTTTGAATCAGAAATTCAATATCTAAAATAATTTGTCAGATCCAACCATTTGATACATCAACATTATAGGATCATCATTCATTTTTTAATCAAATCTTGAATTTTTAAGATAATTCTTGTGAAATGTTTCTTCATCTTCAAATTCCGATTCAGAATTCTCATTTTTTGGTGAAACCATTTTGATTTTCTCCATCAAAAACTTTTTCAACAACATTATTTACCAATTCTGACTCACAAAACTCAGATTTGGTATACGTGACATTAATATCATCAGGTGGAACCTGATGATACCCAACCTTTTTATCATTTTTCTTTGATATTATGAGGGAAAGGGCCTGGAATGACTGGGTTCCCGAATGCTCCAACTGGTCAGAAAGTCTTCATATCTCATGTGGCATCCGAATATGAAGTTGACAAACACAAGAACAATCTAATTAAAATGATTTCTATTGATTATCTGAAGGTACAAAACCGTGAAACCAAATGGACAGAGTTTCCCCTCTCAAGTCCACCAAAAGTTCTAAAAGTTCTAAATGACAAGACCCAACACCTCTATTAATGACTTTAATAACTAGTTTTTTAATATTGAAAGCGAACTTTATTCTATCATCTTTTCATGTTTTGTTAATTCACTCAGTTATCTATTTACGATCTATATAAAGGACACTAATTGTCCGGAAGGGGGTTAGTGTGACAACCCGAGATCTTCGTCACAACTTCCCTGGACGAAGAATGATCTTCACAACTCTCCTCGACGAAGAATGATCTTCGTCACAACTCTCCTGGATGAAGAATGATCTTGGTCCTTCGTCATATTTAAAGAGTTTGTCACTGACGAGTTCGTCGCCGAAAGGGTTCTCGGCCCAAGTTGTGTCGAGCCCAAAAATCTGGCCCGGCTCCTCCTTGTAGCGTTTACACACATAGTTGAGAGGGTGGTTTCATTATCTCACAAAAACACAATCATAGCAACCCTAGCTTCTTTTCGTTCCTCTGGTAACCGACGGCAACCCTTTCCCTTTGGAGTCCTCTTCCTTCTCGGTCCTAAACACGCTCTGTGCATCTTATATTCAGGTAAGTATCTTACGCGAATGTTATGATTAATATGAAGATTCATGATTATTAGAGAGCATGTTAAATATTGTTTAGATTGTATGAATAGTAATCATACTCTTATTTGATTCAATCAGTGAACTAGGGTTGTGTGGTTGTAAAGTGAAATCATTGTTTAGATAATGATATTAATTATGAAATCAGAATTTAGGGTTGATGAGAATTCAAGGATAAGAGTGTGCATTTGATCTGATTTGAGTTCGATAATATTGTTGATTGTGATGATTCTTGTGATTAATGATTGTTAGGAATCATATTTAGATTGGGTCTTGTTTCATCAATAAACTGAAGTAACGAGTTGATGTTCCTAAATTTGATGATATGTGCTACAAGATGAATTGTGATTATATGAAGGTAGGGATATACTCACAAATTAATATGTATTAGATGCAAATGATGATGTACGATGATTAACTGTTAGTGAGTGATTAGGGTTTATCCTAATTATAGAACCTGTTAATGATTTCATTGTTGCTGAATGACGGCAGTTAGGGTTTGTTGTTTATGAAATATTCCCCACGAAAATCATGACTCGACGAAGAATCTGATTCTTCGCCGGATGGTTTTTGACGAACCTTCTTGGTTCTTTGCCGTTCTCACCCACGACGAAGATTAGTCCTTCGTCGACTAGTGTTTGACGAACCCCTTGGATTCTTCATCGCAATCGTTCTCGGCGAAGAGTGAACCTTCACCGTGAAGGCAAATGGTCAGACAGTGAAACAGATGTGATGAATATGATATTGGGTAGTTGGATTATAAAATTCTATCTGTTTCCTGATAATAATGTTAACCAGAAATGAGGACCTTGACTTAACTTGTGTGAGTAGACAATACACCTGTCAATGTTGTTATGTGTCATGCACATGGGATGTGGACTTGTATTGGAACTGAATACTTGCTATGCGATGTATGGTAATCTTTGCAGTGAATGCAATCTGTGACAATACGTGATTTAATTATTATGAAACTGATGTTATGGGTAACTGCTGTTGGGAACATGAACTTGTGTTATAAACGTGTATGAAATCCAAACATTTGCTATTTGTTACGTGACAATGGTATTACATGTGACTCGTTGAATACGTGATTTGGGTATGTGTTTACGAAACTGATCATCTTTGGTAACCACGGTAGGGTTTGGTTGACCAACTTGGAACGGGTAATGTAACGTAACATACCGAGCAAATCTAAGGTGAGTTCACTGCTCTTTTTCAAGCATGCGTCCCGGGGAGGGACATCTGGTAAATATTCCGGGGAGCAATATTGGGTAATGGGTTTTACTGGAATGTTAAATCGAAATATTGAATAATACACTCACTCCTATCACCTTAAGTCACTTCTTCTACCGAAAAGGTTGTCGGGGAGGCAATGGGGTTATTAGTTGATAGCGCTATTAGGTTTGGCACCCTCACACCGTACCGGGGAGAATGGGCGTGAACTAATTACCTTAAATCATGACCAATGCTTTGATAGGGGCATCGGGGACGGGCAAATAATCTGGAGCCATCTTGTACGGTATCGAGTTATTATCAACATTGTTTTTTGGAATTGCTTTTAATCTGAACTAAACTTTTGGCAGTAAAACATGTAACACGATTCTCGGTAAACAAAACTGTGAACTCACCAGCGTTGTCTGATACACTTTTCTGCATGCTTGCAGGTCTATAGGTACATATCATTGGAACTTGCTGTCTGGGATGCTGGAGTGGTCATGGGTCGAGTCACATGGAATCATGAGACGAGTCTATTGGTTTTTATTCACTTGGGTTATGAAATCCTCAACTATTGTATTACGCTTTCGCTGAACAATGAAATGTTTTGTACGACTTATTTTAATAAATGAAGGTTTTTACTTGAAATCTTGTTATGAGTTCAATGTGATTGGTGGCTAGATCCTGGTACGTCACACGCCTCACGGAGGTTTCCGCATTTGGTATTTTGGGGGTGTGACAGTTTAGTATCAGAGCCATTGGTTATAGTTAACTTGGTTTTAAAAATGTTTTTATAAAACCAGACTATAACCGAACAGTTCTGAATACGTGAATACGACAATGACACTCAGCTCCAGACTGCAAGGTTCGTCTTTCACCTGTGATACATTACATGATTAGCATACACTTGTTTAGGATGTAGCATGCGGACACACACTTGTCACTATAGCATAATTACGTGAGTTACTTGTTTACAGTATGATGCATTGCTAGTATGTCGTAGTCCTTAGATTTCTATGATCTTGTCATTTTGACAACCTCCGTTGGCATTTGAGTTGGGGAACCATTTAACACGAGTTAGGAGGAACTGAGATGAGCATGCAAATCATATTATTATTGTGGGTGCAAACATAATAATAATGTGGGGTGCATTTGCATCCCAACGAGGCCTAATAAGTGTGAAAGGGGTTCCATTCCATTATTCGACCAAATGTGAAACACAACGATCCATAGGGGTCATAGCAATGACTGTCTCCTGTTTGAATGTGGTCCTTTCACTTCCCTATGAACCCTTACGAGTCTCGATGATATTGAGTGATACCTGAACACGTAACTGAACGTCTAGCGAGCCATGTAGAAATGTTAGGTGTTAGTGCGAACGTCTTTGCGACAGATGTCGAAACGTTAAATGTTTGATCTATACGATCTCGCTTTTCTCGTTTACTTTGACGCAACAAATTGACGCCTCAAATTCAAAAGTATGGACACCTCTGTGATTCTCTAACGATTTACCGTACGCTATTCAATCGACTCACAAGACCGATAGACGAGGAGATGACCGTGATGCATTACCAACCCTAGTGTTAGGATGACCCTGCTCTCTGACACCGAACATCAGTAGGTTGACCTCAATCGAGTCCCTAACCCTAGTAAGCAACGTCTGTGAGCTGACTCTTACAAATCAATCAGGGGATAAACGCTGGAAACCGACTGGAATAAGGGATATGTAATTACTAGCGCCATGGGCAGTACCCTAGGACGTGACAAGAACAATGGGAAGGTGGACCCTAAAGTAAAAAGGTCGTAAGGATTTGTTTTCAAAGCAACTACATTAGAGGCAATGGCCACGGCGACAACAAGGTACTCGCAAATCATAACTTTTAGTATGGAAATGGAGGTGACTTTGACAAGGATTGGCTGTAGTAAAGTCAAGACGTTATCAACCCAGGGAACAATGACAGTATTGGGAATCCTCGTAATAGTAACAATAACACTAGAAGTGGTACTCGTGGAAAGGCATTTAGGATTGGTGTAGGCGACGCCATGTGTAATAGCAACATGGTAGCTTGTATGTTTTTGGGTAACTGATCGCTTCGTTTCTGTTCTGTTTAACCTTGATGCCTCTTGAAGACAGACACATTATAGAAGTGGCTGATGGCAAGCCAATAAAAATCTCACACGTTCACCTAAGGCGCAACTCAATCTTGTAGGTCAAAAGTTCGAATTTTGACCTTTCCCCTTGATGCTGTTAGAATTTTTGGTGTAGTCGATAGTATGGACCGGATGTCCAAGCCTCAAGCAGAAATCTTCTGTAAGGAGGAAATCGCTTGTATATCCCTTCATGGTGGAGATTCACAGATTGTCAGCATCACTTCGGCGGTGGGAGCCCAGAAGTATTCCACTTACCCTGCTACCCTATCATTGATTACCGGTGCGCAGCCCAAAGAACTTCCAGGTTTTCCCCCACATTGTCAGGATGAATATCAGATGTGTATCACGCCAGAAGCAGTCCTGATTTCTTGCACCTCTTATCGTCTAGCGCCTGGAAGGTTGCAAGAACTGTCCAAACAACTTCAGAAGCTACGGGATGGGAGCCCTATTGTGGAAATAAATTACGAGTCCTTTCGTATGTGTACAGACTACCACAAGGTGGCAATCATAGACCGTCACCCTCTCTCTCGCACCGACGACCTGCTTGACCCGCTGCAATGATCAAGCTTCTATTCGGAAACCGACTTAAGATCGGACTATCACTTGATGGAAGACCCAGGGGAGGATGATTCCTAACACGGCGTTACAGGCACAGCACGGCCACTACAATTTTCTGTTCTTGTTGTTTAAGTTATCCAACACACCAGCAGCCTTAGGGATCACAGGAGTAGTATGTGTCAACCTCATCTCGCCAAATTCGTCACTCGTGTTTATCTATGACGTTTTGAATCACTTCCAGGAGAAAGGAACACCATGAACGGTACTTATATTTCATCTTAGAGCTCCTAGGGGAGGAGCAACTCCATGCGAAGTCTACCTAGGTGTGACTTCAGGATTCGAGAAGCATACTTTCTTGGTCACGTTGTCAACGAAGTAGGGATATACGTGAATCTCACTAAGGTCCATTTTATTAGAATTGGTCAGCACCAAGGAGTCCTTCAGGGATACAACAATTCCTTGGTCTTGCTAGATACTATCGCAGATTCATCGTGGGATTTTCAAAGATCGCGCAGCTTTAATCTCTTTAGCACGACAGGGTGTTGTGTATTCGTGGGAGACAAAACAGGAGGACGTCTTTTCAGCTTTTGAAACCCAACTCTACAACGCACTGAGCATCGTCTTTACCCGAGGGTATGGGTGATCTAGTGGTATACCATGATGGTTCAAATCAGAGTCCCAGTTACACGCCGATGCAACACGAGAAGGTGATGGCTTACGTAGTGGATTTACAAGAAGAATTGCACGAGTCACAACCTGCGGTGGAAGCCATGGTCTTTGGATTTAAGTTATTGGCATTAATTGGACGGTACCAAATGCACTACTTAGACCGATCACAAGGGCCTCCCGTGTACCCTTGTTTCGAAAGAACTAAACATGTGATGGCATCGTTGGATGGAACTTTTGAATGATTTCGACTACAAAACCCAAACGTGTATGGGCCTCACAGCACCCCATCGACTCTAACCTATTTGATCAGATCCGTTCTGCTCGAACCGAAACGTTAAAGGACGAGAAACTCCCATCTGAATCTGTGCGGGGCGCGGAAAAACGACTTGCATCTAAAATCGGGCGATACCTACTACCTCATGGAGCGAATATGGGTCTCACTATACAGCAATCCTAGGGAACTTGTGTTGGGCGAAGCACACGAGACTCAATATTCTACTCGTTCAATTTTTGATAGAATGACTTAGGATCTAAGGATCTTGTGCTAGTGACCAGACGTGAAAACCCACATAGCAATGTGTGTGAACGATGTTTGACTTATGCGAAAGTCAAGGTGGAGTATCAGAAACCTCCTGGGTTGTGTTAGCAACCAGGAACACCCATTTGAAAATGGGAACAGACAGCCATGGATTTTGTCACTGGTCTACCTAAAACTCAAAACAGAAACAATATCACCTGGGTGATCGTTGATTGTCTCATGTAACCAGTACACTTTCTTGCAATCAAGGAAAACTGACAAGTCTTCGTATCCTGTGAATAATTACCGGTGAAGGGCGCTTTCTAGGCATGGGGTGCCAACTCCTGTTACCTCTGATTTTGATCTATACCTGATTTATGACAGGCAATACACAACACCCTTGGCTCACGTCTAGACATGAGCATTTCTTATCACCATAGGACAACGGTCAGAGTAAACGAACCATCTTGTCACTCGAAGACATGCTGCGAGCATATGTGTGATTGACTTTGGTAAAAATTAGAAGGACACTTACCTTTGGTTGAGTTCTACTTTAGTAGTTACCATTCTAGTATTTCAGACAACTCTGTTTGAGGCATTGCATGGACGATAATGCCAATCTTCTTGTTGGACTAAGGTGGGTGACAACCCAATCACAGGTCCAGGACTTGTACTCGAAACTCTTGGGAAGATTGTTTAGATCGGAAATTGTTTGGCGGCAACGCGTGACCGCCAGGAAAGCTGAAAGTCTCACCCTGGGAGGGTGTGGTATGCTTTGGGAAGTGTGGCAAGCTTAATCTACGTTGCGTTGGGTCATTCAAAATTCTGGAAAGAATCGGTAGTGTGACCTACAAACTTGGGTTACCCGACGAATTGGGTTACATACACAATGTCATTTATGTCTCGAATCTAAGGCAGTGTTTGTCCGATGAAACACTTGTGATACCTTTAGCAGACAAGTTGCAGTTGTCGAGGAATCTATCGAAAACATGGGCCAGGAAGTCAAGGTTCGTTAACATAGTCGAATTCCAATCACAAGAGTTCGTTGGAACTCAAGACGTGGACCGGAGTTAACGCCGGAACGCAAAAGATCTGATAAAGCTCTAGTATCCTCAATTGTTCAGATGATTGAATCAACTTTTACTGTCATTGGCGAATTTCGGGATGAAATTCCCTTACAAGTTGGGAATGATGTGGTACCCGGGGAAAACCCACAATCATCCTGATATACTCATCGCTTCTTTTCCCTCTCCAACCTCTTCCCAAAATTTCTTTCAAGTCGGGGATGATGTGACAGCCCGAGATCTTCGTCACAACTTCCCTGGACGAAGAATGATCTTCGTCACAACTCTCCTCGACGAAGAATGATCTTCGTCTTCACACTCCTGGATGAAGAATGATCTTGGTCCTTCGTCATATTTAAAGAGTTCGTCGCCGAAAGGGTTCTCGACCCAAGTTGTGTCGAGCCCAAAAATCTGGCCAGGCTCCTCCTTGTAGCGTTTACACACATAGTTGAGAGGGTCGTTTCATTATCTCATAAAAACACAATCATAGCAACCCTAGCTTCTTTTCGTTCCTCTGGGAACCGACGGCAACCCTTTCCCTTTGGAGTCCTCTTCATTCTCGGTCCTAAACACACTTTGTGCATCTTATATTCGGGTAAGTATCTTAAAGGAATTTAATGATTAATATAAAGATTCATGATTATTAGAGAGCATGTTAAATATTGTTTAGATTGTATGAATAGTAATCATACTCTTATTTGATTCAATCAGTGAACTAGGGCTATGTGGTTGTAAAGTGAAATCATTGTTTAGATAATGATATTAATTATGAAATCAGAATTTAGGGTTGATGAGAATTCAAGGATAAGAGTGTGCATTTGATCTGATTTGAGTTCGATAATATTGTTGATTGTGATGATTCTTGTGATTAATGATTGTTAGGAATCATGTTTAGAATGGGTCTTGTTTTATCAATAAACTGAAGTAACCAGTTGATGTTTGTAAATTTGATGATATGTGCTACAAGATGAATTGTGATTATATGAAGGTAGGGATATACTCACAAATTAATATGTATTAGATGCAAATGATGATGTACGATGATTAACTGTTAGTGAGTGATTAGGGTTTATGCTAATCATAGAACCTGTTAATGATTTCGTTGTTGCTGAATCACGGCAGTTAGGGCTTGTTGTTTATGAAATATTCCCCATGAAAATCCTGACTCGACGAAGAATCTGATTCTTCACCGGATGGTTTTTGACGAACCTTCATGGTTCTTCGCCGTTCTCATCCACGACGAAGATTAGTCCTTCGTCGACTAGTGTTTGACGAACCCCTTGGATTCTTCGTCGCAATCATTCCTGGCGAAGAGTGAACCTTCGCCGTGAGGATCCTTCACCGTGAAGGCAAATGGTCAAACAGTGAAACAGATGTGATGAATATGATATTAGGTAGTTGGATTATAAAATTCTATCTGTTGCATGATAATAATGTTAACCAGAAATGAGGACCTTGACTTAACTTGTGTGAGTAGACAGTACATCTGTCAATGTTGGTATGTGTCATGCACATGAAATGTGGACTTGTATGGGAACTGAATACTTGCTATGCGATGTATGGTAATCTTTGCAGTGAATGCAATTTGTGACAATACCTGATTTAATTATTATGAAACTGATGTTATGGGTAACTACTGTTGGGAACATGAACTTGTGTTATAAACGTGTATGAAATCCAAACATTTTCTATGTGTTACGTGATAATGGTATTACATGTGACTTGTTCAATACGTGATTTGGGTATGTGTTTATGAAACTGATCATCTTTGGTAACCACGGTAGGGTTTGGTTGACCAACTTGGAACGGGTAATGTAACGTAACTTACCGAGCAAATCTAAGGTGAGTTCATTGCTCTTTTTCAAGCATGCGTCCCGGGGAGGGATATCTGGTAAATATTCTGGGGAGGAATATTGGGTAATGGGTTTGACTGGAATGTTAAACCGGAATGTTGGATAATACACTCACTCCTATCACCTTAAGTCCCATCTTCTACCGAAAAGGTTGCCGGGGACGCAACGGGGTTATTAGTTGATAGCGCTATTAGGTTTGGCACCCTGTTGGATCTGAGTTTCTTTTTTATTGTATTTTCGTTTGAAATTAAGATGAAGATGAAAGAGTTGTGCAGCGGAATTAAGATGAAAACAAACTTTGCATACAATCAAACGAGAGTAATACTTTAATCAAACATCTTTACACAATGAATCGAAAGATTGAATTTGTTTCAACAACGATTACAATGATTGATGAATGAATGCAAACTCCCCCTCAGCCAGAGCTCAGTAGTTTGTTCGTGCAAAGAAGACAATGTTGTAAAAGAGCTAATAGAACAGTACAAAGTACTGAACTATTTATAGGCACTTGCAAACCACTGAGCATCTTAGCTGACGTCACCATGAAAGTGACATCTAACCTCCTAACAAACTCTAACCTCTGATCTATACAAACTCTGATATACTAACTACTGCTATTACATTTCTTTACATAAAAGACACTTAAACAGCTGCTGCATCCTTCCACTGCTGTGAACCCAGCAGTGCCTGTCCGGATCAGCAGTAATTGACTCAAGGCAGTAGATTGAGTCAGCAGAGCTTTGGTCTTCCATCAGTCTTTGACATTTGTCAGTAGATGCAAAGCAGCAGTTGTAGGACAGCACTTAGTAAGATCAGCAGATAGGAGGTCAGCAGATATAAAACCACTTTCAAGGGGAGAGATTTGCATGAACTAACTGTAATCGTCTGCTTATTCTGGATCCACTGCTCTGATCCAGTTTTGGCTTTAATTATCTATTCCTCTGATAGGGTTCAATCCCAACAATCTCCCCCTGGAACAGATAATGCCAAAACTCTTCATTATTTGTGGAATTCTTTATTGCCTCATCAACAGCTCCCTTATCTGACCTTTAAATTGTAATTCAAAGTCTAGGGCATCTGTATCTTCATCATCCCTGCTAAGTGGAAGATCAAGGAGATCCTGCAAATCTTCAAGACTCAGGCCAAGAGCTTGTTCCCTTGATATTTTCTCCACTTCTCCACCAGACCTGAGCAAAGTCAATACACAGGTCTGTTTGTCAGTTTCCCACTTTGGTATTTTTGAGCCTGGTGGGTTTCTTGGGAGATGTTTATTTGCAGAAGTATTTGGAGAGGCTGGCCTATTCATGACTGGCTGAGCAGTACTTGCAGTTTGATCCAAACCAAGAGTTTCCATGATCATTTTCTTTATACCCTCTTTTCCAAGGTCTTCACCTTCCATTAACTCTTTGATGGTTTCAGCAATCAGCTGTTTCTGTGGCCTTCTTTTGTAGATGGCAGCACCAACTGGAGCTGTGGATCTCCTGATTTGCAGCTTTGATGGTCTTTTTGAAACCGCTGCTTCAGGATAGTCAGGCTTTTGAGGAACTGTGGGATCTTTCTTTCTTAATTGTTCCAACTTTATGTAAGTAGCCCTGACCACATCTTCTTTCCATCTAGCAACTTGTCTTTTGTTTCCATAATCAGCTGCTACCAGTTCCTCTTTCATTCTCCTCAGCTCTTCCTGTTTGTCAGGTACATTCTTTCTAAACTTTGCCCAGTTAGGAGGAGTGTGAGTGACCTTCCTTTTTATCATGTCTTGAATTCGTGTTGCTTCGTTTTCAAGGTCAGGAATAGTCCACTCTTTGTACATGTATCTCTCTCCTTTGTACTTCTTGTGAGCCATGATGCTTTCAATGTAGTCTTTCTTCAGAGTTTCAGCTGCTCTTTCAGAAATTTGTTGACTAACATTTTTTGCAAAGTGCTCTAGGGATCTGACTTGTGTGAGCAAATATTGACTTCTCTGTGCAATTTCTTTATCAGATTTCCCTTGTGTGTTTTTCTTTGAGATATCCTCTGCTTGCTTGGCCTTGATTTCCAAATATTCATCAACATTTTTAGGCCAGGGATATCCTTTTATTGATGGCAAACTCCGTTTGGCAGGGTCATCCTCAAAGTAAAAAGATTTTATTTCTTCTCTAACAGCTGCTAATTCAAGAGGAAATTGAACACCTGCAGGAGGTAAGGGCTTGTACATTTTAACTGAAGAGAGAGGAACAGGTTTTGGAATTGTGACAAGTGCTAAAGATTTTGAAGATGTTTGTGGTGGTGAATTGTCATCATCTTTGAGAATTAGTCTTCTCCTTTTTATAGGAGGGACTGATGATGTTTTGGATGGAACAGTGGTGGTAGATGTAGTGGCAGTGGATTGTGATTGACTAACAGCTGTTGAAACAACTGGTGTTTCAACCACTGTTGTCATTACAACAGATGTTATAACATCTGCTGTCTTCTGCTGTATGTCAGCAGGTGTTGTTTTTGGTGGTGATGATGGTAAAGCAGTGGATGTTGTGTGTGTTGAAATGGTGTGTGTTGATGGAACAACTGTTTGGCAAGCAGTAGTTTTTGTAACTCCTGTTTCATCAGCTGTTTTGTATGGTGGTTTTTTAGCAGACTTTGAATGTCTGGTTGGAATGGATTTGGGTTGCCTCACTTTTCTAGTAGGCTTCTTCTTTTCCTCAACAGGATTTTCATGATCCTTTGACCCAGAAGTACCCTGATCTGGATGATCCATTCTGTCCACCCTGGCTTTCCTTTTGGCCTCTCTATCCCTTTTTACACTTGCAACTGCTTCTGCTAGTGCATTTGTTGTCACATCAATTTTCTTGCTGCCATCTGGCAAAGGGATCTTTTTAGTCATGTTTGAATTTTCTGGTTCAAGATAGAGACCATCCTCTATACCCTTCTTTTTCCACTCCTTAATTTTCTCCCCCTTTTTGGCATTATCTTCGGGGATTTGATAAATGTAGCGGACTTTTGGAGGAGCATTGCCAGTGGTGTGCAAGATCTGAGTTTTGAGAGCCGTTAAATCAGCCTGAGTGTTCTTGAACCTTGACTCCATTGCATTTCTCAGCTGTTGTACATGTTTTTCATGTTGCTGATCTGCTAATTGTGCTTGTTGTTGGAGAAAAGATTGAAATAGATTCCAGAGCTCATTTGTAGCAGGTGCCCTTTGTGGAGCAGGTGCTTGAGGTGGAACAGCAGTTGATTGTACCTTCTGAACTTGTAACACCTGTTGTAGCATATCTTTGAGTTCTGCAACAGAGTTATCAAGCTTTGCAATACGATCCGTCAATTTCTGGCACTTTAAACCATCACCCAAGTTAATGGGATCATCTGATTTCCCACTAGTAGTGGTTTTATCAGTGGTAGATGTAGGGAGTATACTCCAAACATTAACCACTGATGCCCCTTTTTCTTGGTACTGGGGTCTTCTTCCTTCAACACTTGACAACCTTTTGATGTTGCCAGTAGGATAAATAAATCCACTGGTGATTGGCAGAGGTGCTATAAAAGGAATTGCCTCCAAGGAAGTCTTATTAATGTAACCACTGTCCAACTGTAAACCTGTAGGTTCAATAGTTGTAGTGGCTGCTTCACTTGGATTACCACCAAGAGTTACTTGTAACTCATGGGGTGTAACCTCCTCAGGTTGTGTTGGTGGGTTAGCAAAGATTGATACATCAGACCCAGTCAGTTGTTGAGGTATATTCTCATGAGTAGGTGATTGAGAAGGACTGGTTAATGCCTGGTTCAAATCAATTGCATCCAACAGTGGTTTTATTGGTGAGGGAATTGTGGATGTGATGATTGGTGTAGAAATAGGATGTGTCCCGGGCATTGGACTGTGGATGATAGAAACGAGTGTTTCCAGAGCATCATGATGTGGAGACCCTATTTGTACAACCTATTCTTTTTTTGAAGAAATAGGAGGAGTTTCGGTTATGGGTTGAGATATTTGTACCAACTGCTGTGAGGAAGTAGCAGCAGTGGTTTCTTGTGACTTTTGTGTTGTCACTGGCAGGTGCTCTCGTATCTCATCCTCCAGAGATGCCTTTTTGATGGTTTTGGGGGGCTTTTGTGTTTTTCTTTTTGTTGGCTTTTTGGTGATTTTAGGTGTGGGTTTCAAAACAGTTGTGCTGCTGCTTTGATCACCTTGAGCAGTGGGCTCAGTAGCAGATACCTGAGGAGCAGTTGTAACTGCTAAAATCTGCTCAGGCACCTCTGCTTGTGTTTTGCAAGGTGCTAACATTCTTGAAAAAGTTTCAGTTGTTAAACTGTTTATTTGAGTAGAATCACCTTGGTTTATTACAGCTAAATCATCCTTACTGAATTTCTTTGAAAAATAGTAACTTAAAAACCTTGGAAACAGTAACCAAATCTTTAAAAATTTCCCGAGAATAGTTAAAATTTTCTCCTTGAAGAATTGCATATCCCAGATTTTGAATCTTTAAAGGGATTTCATTGAAAGAAGTGGTTTTGTTTGAAACACATAGTAGGAGGGTATGAAATAGAAATCTGGTTGCAGACGGAAAATAACCTTTTTCTAAGGTAACTTTCTTCATCATTGTGGCTTCATACCCTCTCTCAATGAAGCCAGTTTGTAACTCGTTTTTAGTGAAAGAAATTTTACCTTCCTGATCACCGAGTTGAAAGACCTCTGAAATGGATTGTGGCGTGATTTGGACAACTTTACCCTTTATCGAAGAGTTTATGGTGGTTGCAGTGTCTCCTTGTTTTTCAAGAGTTACATTTTTCCAGAACTCCCTTTGGGTCGCCAAATAGATTGGTGCATCGGCAGTGAGCAAAGTTTTGTACTTTGATTTTGCCATGAGATCAATGATGGAATCGAAAACTTTGGTGGTTCCTGGTTTTGTGAGAAGACCCAGGAGATTGTGAGATGGTTTATGTGGAATTTCAGTGGAGATTGCCTTTTGAGAGGCTGTTTTCGATGATGATTTGGATGAGGGTTTTGAGGATGACTTCGATTTTGTCATTTTGAAGATGAATGATCGAAGAAAGTTGTGAAAGATGAGAAGAAAAACTGCTTTGAGAAGAGAATTTTTAAGAATTCAATTCGACAGTAAAACCCTGTTTTGGTGGTGAGTGGGGGATTTTATAGGGAAGAAGGTGAATGCTGAGGTGGCAGCCGTTACAAAAGGTCTGACCAATATGTACTGCCCACGTGACAACCCCTGTTGAAAGTGAAGGACAGTACTTGTGTGATAGGGACAGATGAAGGCAGTGGTATGAAAGCAGTGGATGATTTTCACTATCAGTGGATAGCATATCAGTGGATAAGACACTGCTTTTGAACAACAGAGTTTATCAAAGTAATGAGAGAGCAGGGGTTGACTTTCAGCAGTGGACAGACTTTTGAAGGAAGCAGACTTTTGAACAATCAGTGGTTAATGGCAGACTTTTAAGGATTTTAATGAAAAATTTTCATTTTTAGCTATTTTTAAGGATGGAGTTTTGATTTTCTGAAAACATTTTGTTGCTTTTATTCATAGAAAAACAAGGTGTTGCTTGTTATTCCATGTTCAGCATTCCAATTCTAGAGACCAAGCTTTCAAAAGTGGCTGTATCAAGTGCTTTTGTGAGCACATCAGCCAGCTGGTCTTTAGTTGGGACATGATGCAGAGAAATCAAACCTTTTTCATAGCAATCCCTCACAAAGTGATGTCTGATGTCGATGTGTTTGGTGGTTGAATGGGAAACTAGATTTTTGATGATATTTTCTGCTGCCTGACTGTCTAACATGAGTGGTGTCTTCAAGGCAGTGATACCAAAATCCAGTAACTGATTTTGAAGCCACAAGAGTTGGGCTGTACAGCTTGCAGCAGCAATGTATTCAGCTTCAGCAGTGGATGTTGAAACAACTGCTTGCTTTTTGCTTTGCCATGAGACTAAGCAATCACCTAGAAACTGGCACCCTCCTGATGTGGACTTCCTTGTGGTGTGACATCCAGCAAAGTCACTGTCTGAGAAACCTGAAAGCTTGATGTTCCCATTAGCTGGATACCAGATACCAAGTGTGGGAGCACCTTTTATGTATCTGAAGATCCTTTTTACAGCAATGAGATTTGATTTTCTGGGAGCTGATTGACTTCTTGCACAGACACATGTTGCAAACATGATGTCTGGTCTAGATGCAGTTAGGTACAATAAAGACCCAATCATGCTTCTATAAAGTGTTTGGTTAATCAGCTCATCCTTTTCATCAGACATGACCAGCTTATTTGTTGCCATGGGTGTGCTGCATGGTTTACAATCATTCATATCAAATTTGGTTAAAAGTTCTTTAACATATTTGCTTTGATGAATGAAAGTTCCATTTTGCAATTGCTGTACTTGGAGACCAAGAAAGCATTGCAGCTCACCCATAGCACTCATTTCAAACTCAGCTGTCATGAGTTCTCTAAACTCTTCACACATTGAGTTACATGTGCTTCCAAAAATAATGTCATCCACATAAATCTGGACAATCATTAAATCCTTCCCTCTTCATTTTAAAAACAGTGTTTTATCAATGGTACCTCTTTTGAAACCATTTGAGAGTAGGAAGTTGGAAAGAGTTTCATACCAGGCCCTTGGTGCTTGTTTCAAGCCATACAAGGCTTTGTTTAGCCTGTAGACATGATCTGGATAAAATGGATCCTCAAAACCTGGAGGTTGACAAACATACACCTCTTCTTGAATTGTACCATAGAGGAAAGCACTTTTGATATCCATTTGAAACACCTTCATATTGTGGTTGACAGCAAAGGCCAGGAACAGTCTAATGGCTTCCAATCTTGCAACAGGGGCAAATGTTTCATCATAATCAATCCCCTCTTCCTGTCTGTAACCTTGAACCAGAAGCCTGGCTTTATTCTTGACAACAATACCCCTTTCATCAGTTTTGTTCTTGAAGACCCACTTTGTGCCAATGGGACTAACCTCTTCTGGCAGTGGTACAAGCTCCCTTACTTGTTGTCTTTTAAACTATTGGAGCTCCTCTTTCATGGCTTCTACCCAGCTGTTGTCTTTCAGTGCCTCTTGGTACTTGACTGGCTGATGGAGTGATAGAAAACCAGTAAAAAGACAAATGTTTTGGGTTTGACTTCTTGTGAGCACCCCTTCATTTATGTTGCCAATGATTTGATCAGGTGGATGAGATCTCAAGAAGATTAAATCTCCTTGGTATGGTATGATGGCATTGGTTGGTGAAGGCTGCAAATGTGTATCATCTGAGCTAACCACTGCTGGGGACTTTGATGATCCAGCAGTGGCTTCAAAAGGTGGTGGTATAGGAGGTAATGAAGTGGACAACTGCTGACTTTTATCAACTGTTTGAGGAATTTTGTCAGCAGTGTTTGAGGATGTGGAAGCAGTGGTTGATGGGCTACTTTGGTCAACAACTGTTGAGGTAGTAGTGGTTGAGCTTTGACAACTGTTTTGAACAGCTGGTGCTTTTCCCTTTGTGGCAGACCTTTGAGGGATGATGATTTCATACCCATAGTCTGGTGTTGTATCCTCTGATGGACCTGCACTGTTAGTCTTGACAGCAGTATTTTCAAAAGTGAATTTTTCAAGATCAAACAGATCTGCAGGGTTTGCTGGAATTTTCATTGATGAGAGTTCATTGAACTTAACATTCAAAGTCTCCTCCACTGCCTTGGTCCGTGTATTGAACACTTTGTAGGCCTTGGCAGTGGTTGAGTATCCTAGATGATAACCACAATCAATTTTGGCTGCAAATTTTGAAATGGAATCTTTTAAGTTCAAAATAAAGCATGGGCAGCCAAACACTTTGAAATATGAGATCAGTGGTTTAATTTTATACAGAATTTCATAGGCAGTCTTTTTGTGCCTGGGGTTTATTAAAACTCTGTTCTGAACATAGCAAGCAGTGTTTACTGCCTCTGCCCAGAAAGTTAATGGCAAACCTGAATCTGCAAGCATGGTTCTGGCAGCCTCAATCAGAGTTCTGTTCTTCCTTTCCACTACCCCATTCTGCTCTGGTGTTCTTGGGATGCTGTACTGCCTTACAATCCCTTTCTTCACACAGAAAGCATCCAACTCCCTATTTTTGAATTCTGTGCCATTGTCACTCCTGAAGCTTTTCACTGGAAGGTCAAATTGCTTTTCAACCTGTATTACAAAGTCTTGCAAAATGCCTGCAGTTTCATCTTTTGAGTGCAAAAAGAAAGTCCATGTGAACCTAGAAAAGTCATCAACAATAACCAAACAATATCTTTTCCTTTTGAGGCTCATGACTTGATGCAACAGGTTGCACTTGTACCTGTGGAGCAGGGGTTTGAACATATTGGATTTGTGGAACAGTAGTTTGGACATAATGTACTGGCACAGGGGCAGCAGCATAGTGAGCAGTGTTCACTTGAGCTGCTGGGGCATATTGGGCATAGTGCACAGTGTTTTGGTTTTGAGGTCTAGGATTTGAGCTAGGATGAGTAATTATGGGACCACTAGTTTGACTCCTACATTCCCTAGCGAAATGTCCCAACCTATTACACTTGTAGCACTTGATTTTCGATTTATCCAACCCAACCCTTAGATTCCCATGCAAACCTGGGAATTTTCGCCCTGTTCTTTTGTAGAACTTGCTAGTTCTAACACTTAGCAAAGCCAGTTGGTGCAGGATGTCCATTTCCTCTAAATCAGTGGGATCAAAATGTTGCAAATCATTTAGTTCAAAACTTAAATTGTTTGACATCTGGTTTTCATTTGCAGTGAATGCATAACTAGCAGAGTGAGGATCAGGGTTGTTAAAATTTGCACCAGCAGTTATGTCAATGAAGTGATCATAACCCTGATCCTTACCACTGCTCCCAGTTTCTTCTTGACCCAGAAGAGCAGTATTACCAAAAGTGTAATCATCGGTAACTTTTCCTGACTCTTGTAACCTCCTTTTCTGGTTCAACTCCCTTTCGTAGGTCAGGAGTCGACCGTGGAGTTGGGTCAAGGTCAGATCCTTGAATTCAGGTGAGTTTCGGGTGACAAAAGCTATGGTGTCCCATTTTTCTGGCAGTGACCTGAGGAACCTGCTATTTTGAGTTGAGTTTGTAAAAGTGGTGTTAACAAGCCTCAGTTCACTGATGAGACAACTGAAACGCTCAAATTGTTGCGTTAGTGATTCGCCTTTAACGTAGCAAAATGTTTCATACTGTTGGTTCAGGATTTCCCTATTGTTTTCTATGACTTCTTCAGTTCCCCCAAACTGTTCCTTAAGTGCGTCCCATAACTCTTTGGCACTGTTACAATGTAAAAGTCAAGCATATATCTCATTGGGCAGCGCTGATGCTACGATGCTAAACGCTTTAGCATCTAGTTCGATCTTTTGAAAATCGGTTTCGGTATAATTTTCAACTGGTTTTGGAACGAACTTTTTAGCATCTTCAGCACTTGGCACTGAAGGAACATGGGGACCATAAATGACAGACTTCCAACAACCTGTGCTTTGTTGAGCGAGGATGTGTCCCATCCTCCTCTACCAGATGTTGTACTCATTTCTTTTTAGCATAGGTGGTTTAAAAAGCGAGCCGATGTTGTTTTTATCATCCTGAGATTGTGACGTCATTCTTGTTGTTTTACAGACATTGAGAAATCAACTTTAATGGTGATTAATCCTTGCTCTGTTTTTCAACGGACGAACAAACGATCAGTATCAACTGTTATGAGCTGAACTATTTACGTCAAAATGATTGTTAAATCAAATTTGACTGTCCAGGCTCTGATACCAATTGTTGGATCTGAGTTTCTTTTT
The DNA here is from genome assembly GCA_030545235.1 of Helianthus tuberosus. NCBI lineage: Eukaryota > Viridiplantae > Streptophyta > Magnoliopsida > Asterales > Asteraceae > Helianthus > Helianthus tuberosus. The sequence goes on along the minus strand of CM060411.1, from coordinate 146,708,467 downwards.
TATTGTATTTTCGTTTGAAATTAAGATGAAGATGAAAGAGTTGTGCAGCGGAATTAAGATGAAAACAAACTTTGCATACAATCAAACGAGAGTAATACTTTAATCAAACATCTTTATACAATGAATCGAAAGATTGAATTTGTTTCAACAACGATTACAATGATTGATGAATGAATGCAAACTCCCCCTCAGCCAGAGCTCAGTAGTTTGTTCGTGCAAAGAAGACAATGTTGTAAAAGAGCTAATAGAACGGTATAAAGTACTGAACTATTTATAGGCACTTGCAAACCACTGAGCATCTTAGCTGACGTCACAATGAAAGTGACATCTAACCTCCTAACAAACTCTAACCTCTGATCTATACAAACTCTGATATACTAACTACTGCTATTACATTTCTTTACATAAAAGACACTTAAACAGCTGCTGCATCCTTCCACTGCTGTGAACCCAGCAGTGCATGTCCGGATCAGCAGTACTTGACTCAAGGCAGTAGATTGAGTCAGCAGAGCTTTGGTCTTCCATCAGTCTTTGACATTTGTCAGTAGATGCAAAGCAGCAGTTGTAGGACAGTACTTAGTAAGATCAGCAGATAGGAGGTCAGCAGATATAAAACCACTTTCAAGGGGAGAGATTTGCATGAACTAACTGTAATCGTCTGCTTATTCTGGATCCACTGCTCTGATCCAGTTTTGGCTTTAATTATATGTTCCTCTGATAGGGTTCAATCCCAACACACCCTCACACCGTACCGGGGAGGACGGGCGTGAACTAATTACCTTAAATCATGACCAATGCTTTGATAGGGGCATTGGGGACAGGCAAATAATCTGGAGCCATGTTGTACGGTATCGAGTTATTATCAACATTGTTTTTGAAATTGCTTTTAATCTGAACTAAACTTTTGGCAGTTAAACATGTAACACGATTCTCGGTAAACAAAACTGTGAACTCACCAGCGTTGTCTGATACACTTTTCTGCATGCTTGCAGGTCTATAGGCACATACCATTGGAACTTGCTGTCTGGGATGCTGGAGTGGTCATGGGTCGAGTCACATGGAATCATGAGACGAGTCTATTGGTTTTTATTCACTTGGGTTATGAAATCCTCAACTATTGTATTACGCTTCCACTGAACAATGAAATGTTTTGTACGACTTATTTTAATAAATGAAGGTTTTTACTTGAAATCTTGTTATGAGTTCAATGTGATTGGTGGCTAGATCCTGGTACATCACACGCCTCGCAGGGGTTTCCACATGTGGTATTTTGGGGGTGTGACAGTTTGGTAACAGAGCCACTGGTTATAGTGAACTTGGTTTTAAAAATGTTTTTTTTTAACCAGACTATAACCGAACAGTTCTGAATACGTGAATACGACCATGACACTGAGCTCTAGACTGCAAGGTTCGTCTTTTACATGTGGTATACATTACATGATTAGCGTACACTTGTTTAGGATGTAGCATGCCGACACACACTTGTCATTATAGCATAATTACGTGAGTTACTTGTTTACAGTATGATGCATTGCTAGTATGTCGTAGTCCTTAGATTTCTCTGATCTTGTCGTTTTGACAACCTCCGTTGACATTTGAGTTGGGGAACCATTTAACACGAGTTAGGAGGAACTGAGATGAGCATGCAAATCATATTATTATTGTGGGTGCACACATAATAATAATGTGGGGTGCATGTGAGTCCCAACGAGGCCTAATAAGTGTGAAAGGGGTTCCATTCCATTATTCGACCAAATGTGAAACACAACGATCCATAGGGGTCATAGCAATGACTGTCTCCTATTTGAACGTGGTCCTTTCACTTCCCTCTGAACCATTACGAGTCTTGATGATATTGAGTGATACCCACATCGCAAGGAGAAGCTAGGAAAATACAGATAAAGGCATTGCAATATGAACTACACGACGATCTCTTATACAGAAAGTCGTATTTGGGGTGGCTGTTGCATTGCGCCACTCCCAATGAAGCCTTGTATTTAATCAGGGAAACAAATGAAGGGATCTTCGGAATTCTCGCAGGGCCAAGATCTGTAGTCGCCAAGATGACCAACGCGGGATACTATTGGCGGGGAATGCATCATGACACAGTCAAAGAACTAAGGAAATACATGAGCTATCAGTGGTATGCGCCACAAACTATGCGACCTAAAAACATCTTAATATGTGTCACCGCTGCTTGGCCATTCCAAAAATGGGCGTTTGACATTGTGGGCCCCTTCCCCATGGCCCCTGGGAAGGTAAAGTTTCTTATTGTGGTGATCGATTACTTAACAACGTTAAGAATTTCCTATGGGAACACATCATTTGTCGCTTCGGCTTACCGTTATACATGGTTAGCGATAGTGGGACGCAATTCGCTGATAAGTTGATCTAAGATTGGTGCAAGGAACTCCAGATTCAAAATTTTTTTACCTCCATGGATCATCCTTAGGGTAACGGACATGTTGAAAGAGCAAACAGAAGTCTGTTGGAATGTATTAAACGGTGCTTGGATAAGGAAGGCGGTTGCTGGGTGGAAGAATTACCAACTGTATTGTGGGCACACTACACTACGCCCAAGACAAGAAGCAATGAGACACCCTTTAGCTTGACATACAAAACCGAAGCAATGATTCCCGCCGAGGTGGACTCCCATCCTGGAAAGGCTTACCACACAGTTTGAAAACGACCAGCTCCTAAGGGAGAACCAGGACCTCCTTGAAGAACGACGTGAGACAACCGCCATTAGTGAAGCTAAATACAGGTAATTCATGGAGAAAAATTATAACAAGAGGGCATCACACACGTTCCGCGTGGGCGAATATGTATTAAGAGATAACGAAGCGAGTAGGGTAGAAAACACAGGCAAGGTGGGCCCCACCTGGGAAGGGCCCTACGTGGTTAGCGAAGTCCTGGGGAAAGGGAGCCTACGCCTTAAAGCATCTGGATGGGACCCCCATACCACGATCCTGGAACATAGCCCAGCTTAAGAAGTGTTATATGTAAATCCCCACCCCTAATGGGGACAAGGTTTTCAGCCTTTTGTTTATTTGGACACATCATTTGAAGTTTATTAACATTTTTTTTGTTCACTAGAGTTTTTTTATAGTTTAATCTTTATTTTTTGCACCCTACGATTAAGCCATGCCTTCATACTCTCTCGAATGGTGTATACAACACTTTGAGCGTAACGATAGTCGCTATCTATGCATTATTGCATTAACACGTTTACAAAATATAGCGCTAATAGGTAGGTATCTTGGTAATAGATATGTCAACTACCCACAAATTGGTAAACATGTAGATAACAAACTTACATATGTTACCGTAAAAAAAAACCAAGTACTTGTCCCATCTATACAAAACATAATTTGGGAAACAAAAGAAGACAAAGAGCATGCTCCAACTATTTCATATTAGACAGCATCTCCAATACTTTTGCAAGGGGTATAGAGAATGTCGGTGTCTCTAACGACCAAGTCCAGATACACAATAAGAGCGTCGTCCATAACCAGTTGTCTTCCGACCACACAATGAATATCGTCACCAGGAGACAATGTCAGTTCAGCTATAATTGGATGACCAAGATGGTAACTTTAGTAGGCTATTCCAGAACGACGAGTTTGGGACGTTGGCAAATATATGAGGGTTTTGCATACTGGCAAGGTATCACCCTCGGATACATAAGCACCAGAGGATGGAGTGTTGAATATAGAGGGAAGTAAGTCAAGATCCGGCATACCTGTCCGGAGATCGATGGATTCTGGGATCGGCATGGAAAACTCAATCCCATTAGGGGAGGATAATGAGCCTACCTTATCCATCAAAATGGGTACTTTGACATTCTCAGGTGAATTTTTTTGCAAACAGAGCAAAGTTTCCGCAACTTCACATGCTTTTAAGACTTTAGAAATGCGATGATGACGATTGGTTTTTCCCATGATTTTACTAGACTCTATTTCAGTAAGTCAATGACTTTCCACGATATTGATTATTTAAGAGAAAGTGTAATTACTACAAATCGCATCAACAGTCACATCGCCCCCATGTCAGGAGGCGGAGTCATGACCATCATGAGCAAAGAGATTAAATACATAATACCTGATGCATACGTAACCACATAATGATTAAAGTTAAAATATTTAAATACATAGGAGTTCACAAAATAAACAGAAAGGAAACACAACACGTGTAATTACTGCAAATCACGTCAACAGTCACATCGTCCCCATGTCAGGAGGCGGAGTCATGACCATTATGAGCAAAAAATTAATTACATAACACCTAATGCATACGTCACCACATAATGATTAAAGTTAAAATATTTAGTTACATAGGAGTTCACAAAATAAACAGAAAGGAAACACGAGACGTGTCAAAAGAAGACGAAGCTTTGGAAACGTCAGCGGATGGAGGTTCTAGAAGATGGCGGAGCACATCCACATTCTATCCCCCTGCCGCATCAAGAATTTGTTGGAATTTAGGTAAGACATCATTGGTCACGGATGCAAGGGCTTTGGTCATTCAGACGGAAGCGGAGGCACTGGCTGCATGAAAAGCGTTCGATAGGAGATCTCACCGATCACAATTCAAATAGGCTTCATGCATGCCATCATACTGCCCAGTGTCACAGGCCGCTACAGAGAAGCCATCTAGTAGTGCGCTATAGTAAGATGACCTTCTGAAAAATCAAATGCCGCAACTAAACCATGAGATGTTAACCAATTCCTATCGGCCCGCAACACGGTAGCTTGACTGGTCAGCTCCTCCAGCTCAACGATCGCTTGGTTGGCTGCACTCTCGGCCTCGCCGAGGTGGGATTGTCCCAAGTCTAGGTCAAGTTGAAGACTGGCGTTCTGCTCTAACAAGCTATCCCAATCTTGGTAGGCTTGTTGGTATTTGGTGTCACACCCCCAAAATAACACATGTGGACACTCCGCGAGGCGTGTGACATACCAGGATCCAGCCACCAATCACATTGAACTTATTACAAGATATTATATAAAAATTCCCATTTATTACATTAAAGTATTCTCAAAACATAACTTAAAGCTTAATATGTTCAGCGGAAGCATAAAGTAAATCATTGTTCAATGTTCAAAAGTTAAATGTATGAAAACCAATAGTCTTGTCATGCGTGTCCAAGTTTCTCGACCCATGACCACTCCAACAATTCCAGACTGCAAGTCCCTTAGCCAAGGATCTAACGACCTGCGAGCATGCAACAAATGTATCAGCACAAGCTGGCGAGTTCACAGTTTTGTAAAAACGTTAGTTGACAAGTGTTTAGTTCATTTTAATAACAATGTTTATAATAACTCGAGTACCGCAAGATGGCGTCAAAATGTTTTCCCGTCCCCAACGCCCCTATCAAGCATTGGTCGTGATTTAAGGTCATTAGTTCACGCTCGTCCTCTCAGGTACGGTGTAAGGTTGCCAAGCCTAATAGCGCTATCACCTAATACCCCGTTACCTCTTAGGTAACTAATTCGGTATAATATGGGACTTAAGGTAATAGGAGTGAGTGTATTATCCAATATCCCAGTTTAACCCAGAAAAGACGTATTCCTCTCATGAATACCCGTTTGATTGTCCCACCCACCGGGAGGCATGCTCAAGAGAAGTGAACTCACCTTAGGTTTGCTTGGTAAGACTAGTTACTTGTTTACAGTGGATTAACCAAGTCCTATTATGGTTTCCAATGACAAACAGTTTCACATTCATTCAAACTGTGTATTCAACAGGTTACACACGTAAGTTAGGTTATCGTATAACACATAACAAGTATTCGGATCACATATATGTACACCGCAAGTTCCTGTTTAAACCAACATCTACTGTTCCTAACTTTCATCATCCGAACATACAATTATTCATGCAACACATCAATGCATCATCACTGTATACCCTAGACAAATACTTAGTTCAATCAAGTGTGCGATAGAGTTTTTAGTGTGCGACTCATTTGCAATGTAGGCCACCCCATATGCAGCCTAAGTCCATCTGAGCCCATTAATTGCGGTGCGGCCCAATGAAGTGTGCGAGTAAGTCTCATCTGTGCGACCAGGCCCCAAATGTGCGATTGTGGCCCAACAACCGATGTGCGATCCATAAAAGTAATCGGCCCATGTGCAATGTGTGCGACTGGGCTTAAGTGTGCGATATATCGAGGGCGTGCGGCTATGCTTTTAGTGTGCGACCAAGGGTGTGCTAATTCAGTTATTCAACACCATTAATTTCGGATGATCAGTTAACAGTTTTCCAGAAATTATGCAACCCCAATCATCGTTACATCATTAACAATAATCTCTCTAAACAACTCCAATACACACCACGAGCACATCCGGATTGTAATAACAATGTATCATTAAAACTTACAAAATCATCATCATCTATAAATGTTCTTCAATCCACACAAACATAACAATCCTCATGAAATCGTTAATCTAGGTTAACATCCTATCCAACCATTCAAATCAAATCTGTGAACATTAACCCACCAAACTCTAATGCGCATGCACCCTAAATCGTTGTTTGATCATTACGACATAAATCAACATATTTTAACATTCAAGATTAATCCTACCCATTCGTTTATCACCTTATGTTCATCAAAACTCTACAAGCAACTATACTCTAAACATTAACCATCATGCATAAACACAGCCATGTACGATCAAAAAATAAATCGAAGCATAACATAACACTAACCGAGAGGAGATTTGGGAGTGGAGGAGTATGCTGAAATCGAAGAGATATCTCCAACTAGAAGAGTTGTTGTCAACCTTCAAAGAAGAAATGGCAGAGCTAGGGTTTGCCAAAGTTGGTGTTTTGCAATAATATGAATACCACACACACAACCGTGTGTGTATGCGTCCAACTAAGTGAACAGGGCCAAGATGGGCTTGGGGTTTAGGGCCAAGAACCCAGTTAATCCGAACAAAGGAGCGGGGTGTGCGACTCAATGAATGGTGTGCGGCTCGATTAATATTATACATACATACTTAAAACATTCACATAACACATTTATAATTCACAATTGTTCAAATACATTTACCATTCCAAATAACATGCACATAAGTTACATCAAAGCATAATGCGTGTGAAGGGATCAATGCAAGGGAAAGACTCTACAAAATACGGCTTGTCACATCATCCCCAACTTGAAAGAAATTTCATCCCGAAATTTGATAAGCAAACTCCGAGGAGGAGTGAAGAGATAGATCTAGATGACTGTGGATTTTCCCCGGGTGCCACATCATCCCCAACTTGAAAGGGAATTTCATCCCGAAATTCGCCAGTTGCGTCAGGATTTGATTAAGAGGTTACGAATAATTGAGGATACTTGAGTTTCATCTGATCCTTGCCTTCCCACGTGAACTATGGTCCACGCCTGGAGTTCCAACGGACTCACATGATCGGAATCCGACTGTGCTTACGAACCTTAACTTCCCGGTCCATGATTTCAATAGGTTCTTTAATGAACTGCAACTTATCGTCGATTTTCAGTTCTGGAAACAGTACCATAAGTGTTGCATCCGACAAACACTTCTTTAGATTAGAGACATGGAAGACATCATGAACGTTGCCCAATTTGGCAGGTAACTCAAGTTTGTACGCCACTTTACCGATTCGTTCCAGAATTTTGAATGGCCCAACGTAACGCGGATTAAGCTTGTCGCGCTTCCCAAAGTGCACCACACCCTTCCAGGGTGAGACTTTCAACATAACGCAATCGCCTACAGCGAACTCCAAGGGTTTCCTACGCTTATCAGCGTAGCTTTTCTGACGGTCACGCACTGCCGCCATTCGATTTCTAATCTGAACAATCTTCTCAGAGGTTTCAAGTACAAGTTCCGGACCTGTGATCTGGCTGTCACCTACCTCAACCCAACAAAGAGGAGACCGGCATTTCCGTCCATATAGTGCATCGAATGGAGCTGCTTGAATACTGGATTAGTAACTGTTGTTGTAAGAGAACTCTACCAAAGGCAAGTGTTTCTCCAAGCCTTTACCAAAGTCGATAACACATGCCCGCAGCATGTCTTTAAGTGTCTGGATGGTTCGCTCACTCTAGCCATCCATCTGAGTGTGATAAGCATTGCTCATGTCGAGACGTGAGCCAAATGATTTGTGTATGCCCGGTGAAAAAGTCCATGGCAATCTGTTCCCATTTCCACATGGGTATTTCTGGTTGTTGAAGCAAACCATACGAATTCTGGTATTCCACCTTGAACTTCGCACAAGTCAAGCATTTACTCACATACGTCGCGATGTGGGCTATATTTGGCCACAAGTATAAGACTTTTAGATCCTGATACATCTTATTAGAACCCGGATGCACAGAGTATCGAGACTTGTGTGCTTCATCCATCACAAGCTCTCTAAGGTTTTCGTACAAAGGGACCCATATTCACTCCATGAAATAGCGAATACCGTCAGATCTTTCCACAAGTTGTTTCTCCAAGCCTCGCATATCTTCAGCTTTAAGGTTCTCGTCTTTCAACACTTCAGTTTGGGCAGAACGAATCTGGTCAGGTAGGTTAGAGTGGATGGTGAGCTGCAAAGCTCGAACACATCTAGGTTTCGTTTCCTTGCGACTAAGGGCATCAGCTACAACGTTAGCTTTTGCCTGGATGGTACTTGATCGTGCAATCATAATCGTTTAAGAGTTCCACCCAGCGACACTGCCTCATGTTTAACTCTTTCTGGTCAAAAATATGTTGAAGGCTCTTGTGGTCGGTATAAATAGTGCATTTAGTACTGTACAAGTAATGCCTCCAGATTTTTAGCGCAAACACCACGGCCCCCAACTCCAAGTCGTAAGTCATGTAATTCTTCTCATAAATCTTCAGCTGTCGAGAAGCGTAAGCTATCACTTTCTCGCATTGCATCAGCATGCAACCGAGACCCTGAATAGAAGCATCACAGTACACCACGAGATCTTCAGTACCCCCAGGTAAAGATAAATTAGTGCACTGCAGAGTTTTTTGTTTCAAAAGCTGAAAAGGTTTGTCCTGTTTCGTTCCCCAGGAGTACACGACCCCTTTCAGTGTCAAGAGGTAAGAGGTTGGGCGATCCTCGAGAAATCTTTAATAAATCTACGGTGCCACCCAGCGAGACCAAGAAATTGTCGCACCTCCGAAGGATTCTTCGGTGCCACCCAATTTCTGATAGCATCGATCTTAGCGGGATCCACGTGTATTCCTAGTTCGTTAACAATTTGGCGGAGGAAGTGTACTTCTCGAATCTAGAAGTCGCACTTAGAAAACTTCGCGTAGAGTTGCTCCTTCCTCAGGAGCTCCAAGATAAGACACAAGTGCCGCTCGTGGTCCTCCTTGCTCTTAGAGTAGATCAGAATGTCATCAATAAACATAATGACAAAATCGTTGAGGTATGGTTTGCACACACGGTTCATGAGGTCCATGAAAACCGCTGGTGCGTTAGTTAACCCGAATGGCATAACCAGAAACTCATAGTGGCCATATCGCGTTCGAAAAGCTGTTTTGGGAACATCCTTCTCTCGGACTCTCATCTGATGATAGCCCGATCTTAAGTCGATTTTCTCATAGAAGCTTGACCCTTGCAGCTGGTCAAACAGATCATCGATGCGAGGTAAAGGGTAACGGTTCTTAACTTTCACCTTGTTGAGCTCACGGTAGTTGATGCACATACGAAAGGACCCGTCTTTCAATTTCACGAATAAGATTGGGGCTCCCCAAGGCGAAGAACTAGGTCGGATAAAGCCAATATCCAACAGTTCTTGAAGTTGATTAGACAGTTCTTGCAACTCTCCTGGTGCAAGGCGGTAAGGAGCACGAGCAATCGGGGCTGCTCCTGGCGTAAGATCGATCTGAAACTCCACTTGTCGGTGAGTAGGTAAACCTGGAAGTTCTTTGGTAAAAACATCAGAAAACTCACGGACAACAGGTAAATCTTCAATTCTCTTTTCCTCAGGCTGAGTGTCAGTGACGAGTGCTAGAATAGCAGGATAGCCCTTCCGTAGACACTTCTGGGCTTTCATAGCTGAGATGAGATTAACCATTGCACCACTTCGATGACCTTGGATCGACAAAAGATTCTCCACTGGAGAGAGGAATACGTACGATTTTCTCCTTACAGAGAATTTCCACTTGGCGCATAGACAACCAATCCATACCACCGACTACATCAAAGCTTCCAAGAGTAACGGGAAGTAGGTCAATGTCGATCTCTTGACCCATAAGATCGAGTTTGCACCCTAACAGGACGTGTGAGGCTTCAACTGACTTACCATCAGCCAATTCCACTACGTGTTTGTTCACAAGAGGTGTTGGAGTCAACCCGAACTGATGACTGAACCCCAAAGACACATAACTCCAATCGGCACCAGAATCGAATAAAACTGAAGCAAAAAGGTTGTTCACAGAAAACGTACCAGTCACAACGTTGCCATCGTTCCTGGCTTCACCAGCTCCAATGGTAAACACTCTTCCACGCGCACCATTCCCACCATTATTTCCATTGTTGTTCCCAGCGTTGTTGTTATTATTCCCAGCATTCTGATTCAGTTGAGGGCAATCTCTCCTGAAGTGACCCTCGTCTCCACTGGAAACATCCCTTTCAGTTACCCTGGTTTTGTTGAGGTTGCTGCCTTTCCTGTTGCTGCGGCTGCTATTGCTATGGCGGTTGCTATTGCTGCTGCTTTGGGAACGGGGCCCTGCAATCCCTTGCGATATGACCCACTTTATTGCATCTGTGACAGATTCAGGTACATGGTCCACGATGATGGTAGTTGCACTTAGCGCACTTTGGTCGTTTCCCCGTGTAGGAACCCTGATTCGAGTTGTTGCTCTGGTTCTGATTAACGGAGGACGACTGGCTGAAACTACGAGTGTTACTGTTGTCTGACTTCTTCTATGACTGGTTCGAGTTGGACACCTTGTCCATATTGTTCCAGTTACATTTGTTATCCGTAGCAGGCGTAGTAGATGTAGCAGTAGTGGCAGTAGTAGAAACACGTGGGGCTAGCGAGCCACGCTCCACCTCCTGGTCAGTGATCTTGTAAGCTAAGCGGATGATTCAAGGCAGGTTGTCAAGATTCACTGCAGTGACCAAGCCCTTGACTTGCGGTGCTAAACCATCGATGTACAACTCGATTCTCTGATGTGGTGGTCGTGATAAGTTAGGACACATATCCGCAAGTTCATGAGATCGTTTCATGTATGCCTCGATCTCGGATCCTGTCATCTTTAGGTTGTAGTACTCATTTTCCAGCTTTTGCACTTCGTCACGAGGACAGTACTCCTCTCTCATCAGTTCCTTAAAGTCATCCCAAGTAGTTACGTTCACCATTTCAATGCCCAACATCTGGACTTGGGCATTCCACCAAGTCAAGGCACCATCCTCAAGAGTGCCCGAAGCATACTTCACTCTGTCCCCCATAGGACAGTTACACATAGCAAAAACTGATTCGGCTTTCTAAAACCAACGGAGTAGTCCCACTGCTCCCTCAGTCCCACTGAACGTCTGTGGTTTACAATCCATGAATGTACAAGCAGGCAGATTGTTCTGATTCTGGTTCGCGTGTTGACCTAAAGACGAAAGAAAATACAACGCACGAGTAAGAGTCGAGTACATGATACAGGAATAAAGAGAGATTGGTACATATCATACCAGCCTATTGAGCCGCTAGGGCTTCAGCCACACGAGTATTTATCAAATCTGTTAGTTCAGCCTGGGACATAACAGTGTTGCCACGTCCACCGCCATGGCCACCACCACGTCCACCGTTACGTCCGCCACGTCCGCTCATGATTCTATATAGAGATTAATAATCGGGATTAGGTAGGAGTCAAACATCGCTATGAGTTCTACAGATTACTGAGTCCTACCATTACGTCATATAGTGGAACAGAACCCCTTTCACACTCGTTAAGTCTCCCTGGGACTCATATGCACCCCACATTATTATTATGTGTGCACCCATAGTAATAATGCAATTTGCATGTTTATCTCAGCTCCTCTTAACTCGTGCTAAAAAAAGGTTCCTCAAATTCGAGTATCAGGACAAAGGACGTCACAAAACATGGATCACGAAAGTCTAGAGAAAATGTTACACTATCAATCACATAACATAGGCAATAACACATGAATTCATACTGTGGTGCTAAGTGTGCAATCACATGCAAGGTCATACGTGGATATACACTAGTTATGATGTGCAATAATTAAATGGGAGACGAACCTTGCAATCTGGAGCTGAGTGTCATGGTCGATTTTAGGACTGTTCGGTTATAGTCTGGTTTTATAAAACGTTTTAAAACCTAGTTCACTATAACCAGCGGCTCTGATACCAAACTGTCACACCCCCAAAATACCACATGCGGACACTCCACGAGGCGTGTGACGTACCAGGATCCAACCACCAATCACATTGAACTAATAATAAGATATTATATAAAAGTTCCCATTTATTACGTTAAAGTATTCTCAAAACATAACTTAAATCTTAATATTTTCAGTGGAAGTATAAAGTAAATCATTGTTCAATGTTCAAAAGTTAAATGTATGAAAACCAATAGTCTTGTCATGCATGTCCAAGTTTCTCGACCCATGACCACTCCAGCAATTCCAGACTGCAAGTTCCTTAGCCAAGGATCTAACGACCTACGAGCATGCAACAAATGTATCAGCACAAGCTGGCGAGTTCACAGTTTTGTAAATTCGTTAGTTGAAAAGTGTTTAGTTCAGTTTAATAACAATGTTCATAATAACTCAAGTACCGCAAGATAGCGTCAGATTGTTTGCCCGTCCCCAACACCCCTATCAAGCATCGGTCGTGATTTAAGGTCATTTGTTCATGCCCGTCCCCTTAGGTACGGTGTGAGGTTGCCAAGCCTAATAGTGCTTTCTACTAATACCCCGTTACCTCTCAGGTAACTAATTCGGTATAAGATGGGACTTAAGGTAATAGGAGTGACTGTATTATCCAACATCCCAGTTTAACCCAGAAAAGACGTATTCCTCTCAGGAATACCCGTTTGATTGTCCCACCCACCGGGACGCATGCTCAAGAGAAGTGAACTCACCTTAGGTTTGTTGGGTAAGACTAGTTACTTGTTTACAGTGGATCAACCAAGTCCTATTATGGTTTCCAATCACAATCAGTTTCACATTCATTCAAACCATGTATTCAACAGGTTACATACGTAAGTTAGGTTATCGTATAACACATAACAAGTATTCGGATCACAGATATGTACACCGCAAGTTCCTGTTTAAACCAACATCTACTGTTCCTAACTTTCATCATCCGAACATACAATTATTCATGCAACACATCAATGCATCATCACTGTATACCCTAGACAAATACTTAGTTCAATCAAGTGTGCGATAGAGTTTTTAGTGTGCGACTCATTTGCAATGCAGGCCACCCCATGTGCAGCCCAAGTCCATGTGAGCCCATTAATTGGGGTGCGGCCCAATGAAGTGTGTGAGTAAGTCTCAGCTGTGCGACCAGGCCTCAAGTGTGCGACTGTGGCCCAACAACCGGTGTGCGATCCATAAAAGTAATCGACCCATGTGCAGTGTGTGCGACTGGGCTTAAGTGTGCGATCTATCGAGGGTGTGCGGCCATGCTTTTAGTGTGCGACCAAGGGTGTGCTAATTCAGTTATTCAACACCATTAATATCGGATAATCAGTTAACAATTTTCCAGAAATTATGCAACCCTAATCACCGTTACATCATTAACAATAATCTCTCTAAACAACTTCAATACACACCACGAGAACATCCGGATCGTAATAACAATTTATCAATAAACTTACAAAATCATCATCATCTATAACTGTTCTTCAATTCACACAAACATAACAATCATCATGAAATCATTAATCTAGGTCAACATCCTATCCAACCATTCAAATCAGATCTATGAACATTAACCCACCAAACTCTAATGCGCATGCACCCTAAATCGTCGTTTGATCATTACGACATAAATCAACATATTTTAACATTCAAGATTAATCCTACCCTTTCGTTTATCACCATATGTTCATCAAAACTCTACAAGCAACTATATTCTAAACATTAACCATCATGCATTAACGCAGCCATGTATGATCAGAAAATAAATCAAAGCATAACCTAACACTAACCGAGAGGAGATTTGTGCGTGGAGGAGTATGCTGAAATCGAAGAGAGATCTCCAACTAGAAGAGTTGCCGTAAGCCTTCAAAGAAGAAACGAGAGAGCTAGGGTTTGCAAAAGTTGGTGTTTTGCAATAATATGAATACCACACACAACCGTGTGTGTATGCGTCCAACTAAGTGAACTAGGCCCAGTTAGGCTTGGGGTTTAGGGCCGAGAACCAAGTTAATCCGAACAAAGGAGCGGCGTGTGCGACTCGATGAATGGTGTGCGACTCAATTAATTTTATACATACATACTTAAAACATTCACATAACACATTTATAATTCACAATTGTTCAAATACATTTACCATTCCAAATAACATGCACGTAAGTTACATCAAAGCATAAAGCGTGAGAAGGGATCAGTGCAAGGAAAAGACTCTACAAAATACGAGTTGTCACATTTGGCCTGGGTATTTTCCATGTCATTCACAAGTGCCACATACCTCTCCTAGACCTGTGGCACAAATTCAGTGTCAATACGTAAGCCATGAACCTGTGAAGAAAAAGCACAAACTTTTTGAGCTTCCGCCACCACTTTCTTTTCTAACTCGGCTTGAACCTTCCTTGACTAAGCAATGATTCAATCTTTCTCTTGGCAATCTCATGCCCATATTATACGCTCATTCGCTAAGTTGGAATTCACCCTCTTAAGGGCATCTTCAATCTTTTCTTTTCCCGCTATCAGGCGTACCTCCTTGACACGGGCGACATTAATCAAGCTATCACGTCCATCGTTTGCTGGTTAGACATGCGCGCCTGCTGTAGCTCTCTGTTGTCTTGAATCCAACGGCCTTTTATCTCGGCTATTCTTCGAACCTCTGAAATAGAACTTGTTAGAGTAACATCCATCAGTTGACAACTATCTTGGCCCTCGATTTACGACACCTCAGCGGGAGGAAAGGCATGATCAACCCAGTGATTCACCACATGAGGATGAATCAATCTTGTTGACTCATCTATTTTCCAACGAGGTTTGAAGGCTTTATTAGGCATTCGTTGATCCCAAGATATAGTAGGCAGGTTAAGCCCACAAAAGTATCCCCTTCATTGAAAGCACCCCTGCTTGACCCAACTACCTCACTATAGCCAGCATCATGCTCATTGGAAAATTCCAGGTTTTAAGGGGATGGGACAATTGTTTGGTTGGTAAAGGCGAAGGTTGCAATAGGTGAAGATCGCTTCGCGTGCCTCCCGTGGGGAGGAGCAATTACATTACGAGAGATCCTCACTGTCGATAAAGGAGTTGACGCCGCAGTAACAACTGTAGCCTCAGTATATATGTACATATTGAGTTTATCTTTAAATCCCCTTTTAGTTTAAAGCCATAGTTTATGTGAAGCCGTAGTTGATGTGATTTTCGTTGTTGATTGGTCATCATTGATTTTTTAACACCTTTTAGTTTAGAAGCCATAGTTGATGTGATTTTAAAATTTATTATTAGACATTTTATAGTGATCAATCTAGATCTATGTACATTGAACTTGACAAGTTCATTAATGTGTAAATGTACATGGGAAACTTGAAGGTCCTTATTTATGTTTTATTCAAATAGGTAAAGTGAACAGACATGGAAATTTTGAAGGTCGATGCATTAATTTGAGCGTTGCTCACGAATATAAGGCAACTCTTTAAATTAATAATTTATTAATTTATCGATATAATAATATCTCGCTAAATTAATAAAAAATCTCGGTCCTAACATTATTAATTTATAGAGGTTATACTGTATGTTGTTTAAATCCTATGGTGAAATAGATGAGGTCATTGTTTAGCTATATTCGGCCAGGGTGATTAGTGATGTCATTGAGTTTGGAAAGGTTTTCATCAAAGTCTGAGACCCACATATGGGTTTATCGGTCAACATAAATGGATTGAGTGGTTAATCCATCAACATAGATGGGTTGAGTGAGAAAGCCATCTGTGTTGGTCTTAGAGTTTGATAAAAGCCATTCCGGAACTCAATGGCTTATGGTATCACTCATTGGTTTTTAAACAAAACAACTCCATTTTGTGATTTTTGAACTCGGGTTCGTTGTCAATGTGAAATCTTTGAACCTTAAGTTTGTATAAGATTCAACTTGAGTTATCATATGTTGAACAAGCTCACGAGTCTCGTCTTTTGTCTCCATGAAGAACACCAACAAAAAACATGAATAATCATATGTAATTACTAGGCAATAGAAATGCCCATCCAAGCTTTGCCTACTCACCGGACCGAACATATCCACGTGCAGCAGCTCCAAAGGTGTGTTAATTGAATTAACAAGGTTCGGCGGATGTCACTTCTTTACTAGCTTCTCTTTCTTACCTGAGATACAATCATCGAATAAGTGTATACCGAATGTCAAAATGGGAACCCTGACAACGAATCCATTCTTTACTAAATAAGTCATTTTTCTAAAATGGATGTGTCTCATTCTTCGGTGCCAAGAAATCAACTCCTTTTTGGTTGCATTGGTTAACAGACAAGTGTATTTTTCATGATTTTTAGGAGCTCTTATGTAATGATACTGATACCAATACTAAAAGATTAACAAGGACCATTTTGACACCCTAGGCAAATTCCAAATCGATCGTGGTCAAGAGAGATCCCTGGTTCATAAGTAATCCAATGCCTCTTAAATCACCAACACGTTTTGGGCTTAGTTGGCCATGGAGCACATGAAAACTCCGCAGTTAAGCGTGCTCGGATGGGAGTAGTACTAGGATGGGTGACCTTCTGGGAAATCTGCACCGGGGCAACCAAAAACAAATCCGTGAGTTCTTGGATGGGCAACCCATCGGGGGCAAAGCGGACAATATTGGTAGTGCGAGGGGCCAGATGTTACAAATGGTATCAGATCCACTCCTGAGTCGTTCGGGATGGTGGGGGGTGATTGTAACGATACTGATACTGATACCGAAAGATTAACATGGACCATTGTGACACCCTAGGCATATCCCCATCGGCCGTGATCAGAAGAGATCCCTGGTTCATAAGCAATCCAATGCCTCTTAAATCACCAACGCGTTTTGGGCTTAGTTGGTTGTGAACCACATGAAAACTCTGCAGTTAAGCGTGCTCGGGTGAGAGTAGTACTAGGATGGGTGACATCCTGGGAAGTCTCCACCGGGGCAACCAAAAACAAATTTGTGAGTACCTGGATAGGCAACCCATCGGGGGTAAAGCGGACAATATTGGTGGTGTGAGGGGACGGATGTTGCATCTTATATCGAGTTCATATAAATTTCTCTTTCTTTTGGGTCAAATAAGCAATAGAATCGATAAGTTCCAACACGTCGTTAACACCCAATAGAATAGAATCTATAAGTTTTAAAACGTTGATAACACGCAATAAAATCAAGCTTTAGGCTCTCATACCACTTGTAGGTCAATTATCGGACTGGATCTATGAATTCTATGTATTTTTAATATAAACGTTTATGTAGAATCTAAACAAACATACTCAACAAACAAACAAGGTTAGTAAACATTTACAATTGCATTTCACTTCTCAAAAACTTGACAAAATCATATACATGATTTGGCTCTAAGATTTGACACCGAATGTACAACTCCCTAAATACACTGAATTAACCGGTATATATAGAAACGAGTAGTCTTGATAATGAGTTTAATCATTCCAACCCATTCCATGACATTCCCACACGAAAGGGATTCCATTCGCTAACAACCAAAGTGGGCGTACCATATGTAACAATTATTTTAAAACAACTACGTTCTAAACAAAATTCAACTTGTTAACACCTACAACTTGACGACTACATGGCTATAGACATTTTCCATCTACATACATAGGTAGTTGCCATTCGCTAGAAGCTTTTAGCGAATGGCCACATTTGTTGCTCCCATTCACTAGACATTCCTAGCAAATGGGGCTTTTGTAAATTGTGCAACATATGTAAAAAAACTCCAAAACAAACTTTCTAGGCAAATTCTAAACACCATACAATCGACATCACCACTAGGCTATAGACATCATCAAGAATAACAAGAACCCCTAAAAAACTCATGGACCCTAAGAATTGAAGGCAAATACTCAATGGCTTACCATTGCACCAACCCCATGAAGGTTTTAGTCATTCAAAGTTTTAAATAACAAAAAAATTATATATATATATATATTTAATAGGACTCAACAAATTTGTTAGTAAATGATAAAAGATGGACATTAAAATCTAAAACACGTTAGTTTTTTTCTTTTATGAAAAATGTTAAAATGAAACTCGTATATTTGTTTTCACACCTATCAACCAAAACCACCTTAAAGGCGTGTGTTGTATAGTAATGCTATTTGAATAATATGATATACACAGCTTGTCACTTTAGCATCTCCTCCTTCCCGCACCCACCAACCCTACTCCTTATAAGTACAATCAGATCATTAGGTTGATCCAACTCATCCATCTTCTTCTACAGTGTGCAAGAATAAAGCGGTGCATACACTAGCTTTATCGTCCTATGCACCTAGAAAAGCAATTTTGTTTCTAGACAAGGTACATAAGTGATTATATAAGCACATATTTGTTTATGTATATCTTCTTAATATGTTTAGGAAAAATATGTTGATCATTGTGGCGCAAGTTCGCTATTTAATTTCTTACCTAATTAAAAGTTTGCTACTTTTGAAAGTTGATGTGTTTCTAGAGATCTAATTGTTCTGCAAAATTGTCCCCTTTTTTGTGTATATGTGTTTGGTTAAGCTTTTACATGTTCTAATTAATCCAAAATTGAATCCATGGTTAAGGCTATAACATTGTCTAAATACTTATATTTGTGTTGTTGAATATCTTTTTTGATTTAGGAAGGAAGTAAACACATTTTGCTATTGTGGAATTCTAAGGACGTATCAATTATTGTGACAAAGGTACACACTAGTGAACTAATTTTTTGATTTATGTGCCTCATATATAAGCTTTATAAATGTAATTATTAAATGATTACCTACATATATATATATATACGGGGGGAGGTTCATTTGAGAAGAAAATTAAATTGAGAAGAAAAAGAACAAAGGGTATAATTGTAAAACATTAAATAGTTTTTCTCTCATCTCATTTATTATTATTTTTGACTAATTAATTAGTCATAAAGACTATCATCCTACACACTAAAATTTTTGCCTAGACACATCAAAATTTATCCTACACGTTTTTTAAATTTATCCTACACATACTGAAATTTATCCTACACAACTCGTAATTCATCCTACACACCTCATAATTTATCCTACACTTTAAAATAATTTTTTTCTTCTTTGAAAAAATATATTTTTTTGAAAATAAGTTACAATTTTAATTTAGTTAGCTATTAAAAAGGAAGACTAACAATTAATGATCTATCTAATTTTACCAATATACCCTTACACCTATATTAATGACAAAAATTAAATGAAGTAAAAAGAATCATTCTTATTGGTTGAAGATTGTTCTTTTTTATTCTTACAAAAAATTTCTTCTCATTTGAACCCTCCACTATATATATATATATATATACATATACATACAGGTAGAGGATCATGTAAAAAAGGCCTAAAGTGTGAGAAGGGTAAGAAAGAATCTCAGCCATTAGATATTTTGATCTAATGATTGAGATCAATAGGGACCAAATTGTAAAATATTTTCATTAATTTGGACTGATTTGAAATATCTAGGGGCAATATAGTCTTTTAAACCCACTAGAAATTAGGTAATGCACATGTAACTTCCCCCCGTCTTTTTTAAACATCAATAACTTTTTTTACGTAACATTTTTTTTTAAATTACACCATAATAACGAGCGTTTTTTTATCTTTAATATGAGTACCATATTGCTATACTTATATAGAGAAAAAAATATGTTTTGATCAGATGTTTAGTCAATGAATGGTGCTATAAACTTGCTGAATGGTGTTAGATACTTGCTGAATGGTTTATATACTTACTGAATGGTGTTATATACTTGCTGAATGGTGTTATATATTTACTGAATGGTGTTATATACTTGCTGAATGTTGAATGGTGTTATATACTTGCTGAATGGTGTTATATACTTGCTGAATGGTTTTATATACTTACTGAATGGTGTTATATACTTGCTGAATGCTGAATGGTGTTATATACTTGCTGAATGGTGTTATATACTTCCTATAATTAAGGTGGCGGTTATGGGAAGTTTTTAATTAATTGAATTGATGATAAAATTACTTGTTTACCCTTTTTAATTAATTTAGATCTAATGGTTGAGATTCTTTCTTACCTTTCTCACACTTTTTGTCTTTTTTACAATAACCTTACCCTATACATACATATATATATATATATGGTTAGCTTCATTAGTGAACAACCCCCTTGATTATAAACACTAGTGAACTAATACTAGCCATTGATTACCAATATACAATAACCTTACCCTATACATACATATATAATACTCAGTTAATAAATAATTAATGGTCATTTACATATATATATATATATAAGGTTCAAATGAAAACCACTAGTTATTGTGAAAACTCGACAACTACTTAAAAAAGCCAAAAAAACATACCAATTATTTTTTCATAACAATTTTCGCCATTTTTTCTATATAAAAAGAATTTCAAAAAAAAAAAATTTGTACTGCACATGTGTAATACTACACATGTGTATGTGTACTACACATGTGTATTATTACACATGTGTAATACAAAAAATATTTTTTTTTTGAAAAAAAAAATTTATATAAAAAAACTGCGATTTTTTTAAAAAAAATTGAAAAAAAAATTGGTGTGTTTTTTAGGCTTTTTTTAGTTAGTTTTCGAGTTTTCACAATAAAAGTGGTTTTCATTTGAACCATCCCCTATATATATATATATATATATAGATAGCAAGAATTCATTAGGAACCACCCTTTATTGCGAGAATCACGAGAAACAATGTGAACACAATCAAAACTACTTAAAAAACACAAAAAAACTTTTTTTTATTTTTCCTTAAGTTGTCGGGTTTTGCTTTGGGTAGGGTAGGTGGGAGCTTTAGTTTTTTTTTTGGGGGAGGGTTGGGGGGTTAGTTTTTTGGGGGTGGGTGGTTTAGGTTTTTTTAGGTTTTATTTTTAAAAATTTTTTTTTGGGAGGTGGTTAGGTTTTTGGGGGGGTTTTTTGGGAGGTATAGTTTTTGTTTTTTTTTTTTTTTTTTTGGGGGGGGGAGGGGGTGTTTAGTTCTTTGGGTCGGTGGGGGTGGGTGTTTAGGTTTTTTTGATGGTAGTGGGGTGAGATTATTTTGTTGTGTTCATATTGGTTTCTCATGGTTCTTCTAGCAACAAGGGTGGTTCTTGCATGAACTTTACCCTATATATATATATGTAGACATACATGTAAAAATGTGAATAAATTAAACTTTATTTGCGGAAATAAAATGTAGGCATTTATGTAAAAACATGTCCGTTTTGGTATTTATTTAAATGACTTAAGATACTAGTTTTTATTTATTTATTTATTTTTGCATTGGAATTTATTGTTTGGATCATAGTAATAAATTTAAAAATAGAACATTGTATTTTCTACCAACATAATATTGGTTATTTGTCCATCCCTCTAGCTCAGCTGGTTGTTGGACCGGTTGTTTCCTTGTGAGACTCCGGTTCAATTCCCGGCAAAGGCATATGGGTGTGACATGTGCGCTATGATGGTGAAAAACCCACCGAGGAGGGTTTGATCCTAAGCGTCACTCCGGTTTTCATTCGACTGTTACTCCAGCGAGTAAAATCGTGTGGAGGCAGTACGGTTTCCGGGGGAAAGCCTTCGACCCAAGACTGGTTAACCCAGCGCTGGCCCCGCTATCTGGGCCCACGTTCTTGGAGAGGGTCCGCGATGTGCGGATGTGACAATGGTCACCATTAAGAGGTTCACCTTTCAAAAATAATAATAATAATATTGGTTATTTGTTTGTGTTTTGTTATTCTTACGGGTACTATTTTTTGTGTTCTTTGTGTTTATGTTACTTAAATTACATAAAGTAACATTAGGTTTTCTGTAATGAAATTAAATAAATAGATTTAAACAAACTGTTACAAATCCTTTGATTATTGTGGTTTGGATATTTGTGGGATTTATGTTATTATTGTAGTAGGACTAAAATATTTTAACTAGGAACCGGATAACTGTGGGTTACGACTATATACTGCGGTTGTGACTATTGTAGCTTGGGTCTTGAGACTTGATTGTTGTGTTTTATTATTGTGTTCTTGAATAATTGTCCATGGATCTTCTTTACTCAGATTGTGATGGTGAAAAGAATCCATCGTTGGAATTGGTGATCTCGGAAATAAGATTGTGCATATATGGTAAAATCTCATTCTTATTTATTTACATATCCATTCGTTGGAGCTTCTCGCAATTGTATTATTTAGATACTGTTTTTTATTGGTTTGATAATATATGTTTTTTTTTATTATCTCATTATCACATAATCTTCTTTTAATACTAATAGTTGTTTGATACAATGACCCATGGAATTCAATATCATTAACCCATTTTGGTTAGTTGGATTCATTTAGGATGAAAGTAGCAAGTATGAGCATTAGCAAATCAGAGCAGCAACTGCTATTAAATAAAAGTTTGTGATAGTACCAACTTAGGCATTACACAGTTAATGTTGAAGGTATTTCCAAAGAGTTAATGTGATGTATCTCAATAACTACCAATGGTTATAACCGCAAACTGACATACCCTTTCATGAAGAGTTGTGACGTTTCAACAAAACGTTGCAATGGTCTTGGTATGTGATTATATCGTGTAATATACAGTTGTCTTCTATCTGAAAAGAAAGTTAAATTTCAGGGAGTATAATGCAAATTCAAAAGTTGGGTTTAACTCCACAATCCAGCTATATATAAGATGCCTAACTGCATGGAGAAATAGATTCAACAGCCATTACCTGAAATTTAGTGCTGCATAATCAGTAAATTTCCAACAAGGTTTTTTATACATGTATGAAAATAGCGCATTGTTTACTAAAGTCCCTAATCTGTGCATTTTTCAGATTTAAAAAAAAATAGTTATTCAACGTACATCTATGTATAAAATTACCCGATTAATGATTTTGATAGTATTATTTTATTGCTCAAACATTAGATGTAATGTGATTATATCGTGTAATATACAATTGTCTTCTATGTATAAATTTTATTTTAATGTTTATCAAAATTAATCTCTTTTTTTGGTATCGATGTGTTTGATTTGTGCTTTGAGGATTTTGTGTTTTGAACCCTTCTGATCGTTTTTATTTCAAAATTGGTTTTATCTATTAATCGTAGGATACATCATCTTCCACCACACCACGTCCAATGTCATCACCCTCGAAGAACAAATCAAAATCCGCGATATGCCGAGTGTGCAAAAGAGATCTGTGCCATGAAAAGGCACTTAACGGCCACATAAGGTGGCATACACAGGAGGAATGTGAAGCAGCAGGCATTGGAAATGCCAAGGCTGTTGCTTCTGCTAGCATTGTCATTCGGGATTCGGATGTGTGAAAGCCGGAATCATCTAAACCAGTTAAGCTCCCTGATCTTAACAAATCGCCCCCAAGGGAGGAGGACAAGGATGAGGAGGACAAGGATGCTGCTTGATTTTCTTGTGTGCATGACCATTTTTAGTCTTTAGTTAAAGCTTTGACTTTCTGTCCATAATTTTTTTTAAATTGTCCGTAAAATTATTTATGTTGTAGTGACGCTGATGAAGTGTTTTCTTATATGTCAAATTAAAATTTGTTTTCTTATATGTCCAATTAAAGTTTTATAAGCATTGATAATTATTATAATCTCCTCTGCAAAAAATCATTAAAATAATAAAGGAGAGTTCTTGAACTACAACACAACCTTGTTCAGCATCCTCTACATATGTTAGTGATTGTCAAGCGGGACATAAGAAATAGAAAAAAAAAAGAAAAGAATGAAGAGTTGAAGCAGGATTTTAAAATAATATTTGTTAACAAAGCGGTGTAAAAATTTGTATATAATAAAAAATCACATTTGTATAAAAAGGTAACTACAATAAAGAGAACTCTTTGTAAAACATGTAATATAATAAACCGGTGCCGGACACCGGTGTAAATTGTTAGGTTTTATGTAAAGGTGTTTTTCAAAGGGTTTTAAAAGATGTGTTAAATTATTTAATTGGCTCGGTTTTTCGATCTATTAAATAAAAATGGTTCATAGCAAATTTCGAGTCAAGTATTATCTATAGCGGTGTTTAAGTGTTTTTAGTTCTCCTTATGTACCGAATCGCTTTAGTTAAATATTTTCACCACACTAATAAATGTTTTTTTACTAATGACGTGTAATTTTAGTTTGTTCGGTCTGGCCTAAACTGACATACGTCCACGACTGTAACTAGCGACTCAATCATGGAATTTTTAAAAAGCTATGTACAGAGATACTATGTTTTTTAAAGATATGTATAATCACTCAATAAAATATCATATTACATTAGATTACATCGTATAGTACCGTATCATATTATATTATTATTATTATTATTATTATTATTATCACATTACATTATATTATATCATGTCATATTATGTTACATTAGTTTATTATTATTGTCTTCGTCTCTTCTGACATTTCCGTCTTCGTCGATTGTGGTGTTACATGATAGGTTACAACATTGTATCATAACATATCCAGTTATATTAGATTAGATCGTATAGTATCAAAAAACGTATCGTATTACATTACATTACATTATTGTTATTATTATTATTATTATTATTATTATTATTATTATTATTATTATTAGAATTTGAATTTCAAAACAATAGTTAACATTATTTGATCAATTAATATTAAAACATAATTATGCTTAAAATTTTGTATGATAAACTTGTGTAATTAAATTGTAAATTATTTATTCAAACAACATTAAAAATTAATTATTATTTCACCGCACATTTTTTTTGTCAGCAACACAGTTTTAAGAAAATCTTTTAAGAATTTTTTTTTGTTTTTTCCTATGTAACAATAAAATTAAATATGAAAGTCAGATAAAATAAAGCACATTTTTGTTAAATTGATTTTTTTTTTAAAATACATTAATTTTTAAAAAAGCTAAGAGTAACAAATTGTAATATAAACTGTTGAGTTTCCCTTGATGTAAATTGTTATGTTTTTTTAAATAGTATTTTCCAAAGGGTTTTTAAAAAATGTATTAAAATATATATTTAGTCAGAGCCGTTGTTCTAGTCTATTAAATTAAAATAGCGGGTTGGAAAAGATGTATTAAAATATAAGATTAAAAGTTTTCACCGCTCTAATATATGAATTTCATATTAGTGCCATGTGATTTTACATGGTTGGTTCTAAACTGACCTACATCTGCGGTTGCAATTAGCGACTCATTCACAGGTTTTAAAAGCAACGTACAGATGAGCTAGTCTTTTAAGGATTTATCACAGAAGCTAGTCTTTTAAGGATATATCACGTTACATTCGTTTACGTTGTATAGTATCACATCGTACTATATTACATTAGAATATTATTATTATTATTATTATTATTATTATTATTATTATTTGAATTTCAAGACAATAACATTCCATTTAATGTAGTAATATTAAACTTAATTATTATTAAAAAGTTTATCACAAAATTTTTATTTAAAAAATGATTTTTACTCAAATTGGTGTAATAAAGTTGTAAATTATTTATTGAAATAATAGTGAAAATTAATAATTATTTGACTACATAGTTTTTCTCGTCTTTTTAATTTGTAACAACAAAATTAAATATGAAAGTCTGACAAAGTAAAAATGTATATTCATTAGATTGATAAATTAAAAGAAGCACCTTAAATTATAAAAAAACTAAGATTAACAAATTGTAATATAAACCAGCGGGTTTGCAACAGTGTAAATTGTTAGGTTTTTTCTTACCGTATTTTTCAAAGGGATTTAGAAGATGTATTACAATATATGATTTAATTAGTACCATTGTTTTAATCTATTAAAATAAAATAAAGGGTTGTAAAAGATGTAATAAAAAAACCAGTACGTTTCCACCCATGTAAATTGTTAGATTATATATAATTGTGTTTTCCAACGGGTTTTAAAAGATGTATTAAAATATATAATTTAATTAGTGTTGTTGCATTAATCAATTAAATTAACTTAAGAATAGCCCGGTGGTGTTGGTGAATTAGATAAAGGTTAGGGTACTAGGAGATCATGGGTTCAATCCATATGGTGTGCAAGTTTAGCCATTTAAAAGAAAAAAAATGTATAGCGGTGTTAACTGTTTTCGTTTGCTGGAACTGCTTTACTTAAAAGTTTTCACCGCTCACGTATATGTTTTTGGTACAAATAGCATGTGATTTTACTTCCTTTGGTCTAAACTGACCTATGTTTGTAGTTGCACTTAGCGACTCATACCCAGGCTGTTTAAAAACTAGGTACAGATAAGCCAATTTTTTATGAATATGTATATCACTCATGAAGTATCAAGTATGATATGATATCACAGGATAAGATATCACGTTGCATTATATTGGATCATATAGTATGATATCGTTTTATATTACATTAGAATATTATTATTACTATTACTATTATTATTTTAATTATTGCATTAGGTTATATCATATTGTATCATATTATATTATAATTTATTAGGTTTTTATTATTTTTTATTATTGTTATTATTATTAGAAATTTGAATTGCAAGACACTAACATTCCATTAAATGGATAATATTTAAACTTATACATTATTAAATTTTGTATCATAATATTTTATTCAAAGAAATGATTTTTACGATAAATTTGTGTAATCAATTTGTATATTATTTATTGAGACAATAGTGAAAATTAATTATTGTTTCACCGCAAAATTTTTATTTTTGTCAGCAACACCATTTAAAAAAATCGTCTTTTTAATTTGTAACAAGAAAATTAAATATGAAGGTCAGATAATGTAAGAATGTATTTTCATTAAATTGATATATTAAAAGAAGTGCTTTAATTGTTTTTAAATAAACAAAGATTAACAAATTGTAATATAAACGGGTGGGTTCGCACCAGTGTAAATTGTTAGGTTTTAATAACATATTTGCAAAGGGTATTAAAATATATAATTTAATCATCGTCGTTGTTTTAATCTATTAAAATAAAACAATGGGATGTAAAAGATTTAATATAATAAACCGTTGGGTTTCCACCTATGCAAATTGTTAGGTTTTATATAACGGTCTTTTCCCAAGGGTTTTAAAAGATGTATTAAAATATATAACTTAAGTAGCACATCTAGTTATTTTACGTGGTTCAGTTTAATGTGTGACTTATGTTTAAGGCTACAACTTGCGACTCATTCACGTGTTGAATAAAAAGCTATGTATAAAGAACCAATGTTTTTGAGGGACATGTATGAACACTCGTGAAGTATGATATACATGATAGAAAACACGACATCATATCATAACATATCCACTTACATTATATATTATTATAATTATTACTAATATATTACTAATAGATTATTACTAATATATCACGTGTTGAAATATTTTTCATTATTACTAATATATTATATCATACTATATTAAAATAGATTATTATTATTACTATTATTATTATTACTACTATTATTATTACTATTATTATTATTATTATTATTATCATTATTATTATTATTATTATTATTATTATTATTATTAGAATTTTGAATTTCAAGACAATAGTTAACATTATTTTATGAAGTAATATTATAACTTAATAATTATTAAAAATAATGATTTCTAATAAAAACTTGGGTAATTAAATTATAAATTGTTTATTAAAATAATATTGAAAATTAACTATTATTTCACTACGTAATTTTTTTTATCTGCAACCTTTGTTTTAAGAATAAAAAAAACTTTTAAGAAAATATAATTGTTTCTGTAACAATAAAATAAAATATGAAAGTCAGATAAAATAAAGCACATTTTCGTTAAATTGATTTTTTTAAAAGTAGTACATTAAAATTAAAACAAAAACTAAGTGTGTAATATAAACCGTTGAGTTTCCACCAATGTAAATTGTTAGGTTTTTTAGAACCGTATTTTCCAAAGGGTTTTAAAAAATAGATTAAAATATATGATTTAATTAGAACCGTTGTTTGAATCTATTAAAACAAAATAATGGGTTGTAAAAGATGAATTAAAATATAAGATTAAAAGTTTTCACCACTCTAATATATGTGTTTTTCATAGAAGTGATATGTGATTTTACATGGTTGGGTCTAAACTAACCTACATCTGCGGTTGCTGTAACGTCCTGAAAATCCCATTTTTAAATTGTATCAACTGTATATCCATTAAATATGAGGAATTGTGGTGTAGAGACAACTTTGGGATTTAAGAGCTTACTGTAAACAAAAAATGTACAAACATTATGTATATTGTCATAAAATAAACGGTGAGACCATTTTGTTTTTTAGATAAAAAATAAATGGAAGGACCTTACTGTAAATTGAGGACTAATCATCTCCTTCAAAACCCTATCATCGTCTTTGGCCGACCTCCATTACATGAAACGTACAATCGAGGAAAACAAGAATAACAAGGAGAAGCTTTCTCTTGACTTCTTGTTTATTCACAGGTTACGCATCCCCAACGATTTCATCAGTGATCAAGAGCGTAGGCAACATCATTTTGGTGCACGACTTTCAATTTGGCTAATAGGATTTTTCATGCGATTTTAGTTTGTAAGTAAGCCTAACTTGTTAGGCCGTTTATCTCAGGATCTGTTCGAGTAGAACGTGGCTGGATCGATCAGAATCAAGGTGTGGAATCCCTTGATAATGTCACAGAATCAACAACGACAAGTTCAATGTTTAATCCGTCTGAATTCTATTCAAGATAGTGAAAGTACAAAGGTTCCGGTAGAAGTTCAGACTGGCAGAGCTTTGCTACAAGTTCAGCCAAAGTTCTTAAATGTCTAACACTAGCTAGCTATTTATAGGCAACCAGGGAGGCTTTAAGTGTCAGCTGATCGGATGGTCATCCGAATGTCTAACACTAGCTAGCTATTTATAGGCAACCAGGGAGGCTTTAAGTGTCAGCTGATCGGATGGTGATCCGATCGGATGACATTCGTCATCCGTCGGATTTCACTTTTACAATTACGCACCGTTCCCTGAGTTGTCTTTACACAAACATACATATAAGTAGATACATATACAAAATTACATACACAGCACAAAATAAGACTCGATGCAAACGGAAGCTACAGACATATGTACTAACAGACTCCCCCTTGGATGTAGTTGTAGTTCCTTCCTGCATAGTCTTCAATCCTTCCTGCTGCGTCTTCTTTCCTTAGCTCTCTGCCTTCTCTGTTTTGCTTTCTCTTCAAGCATCTTTCGTCCGAGAGGCCTACCAACTTTATTCCAGTATTTTCTGTATTTAGAATCTCCATCTCGCTTCCTATCCCAGCGTGGGATCTTGTTTTCCTCTTTCTCAATAGGTGTCTTGTCCGTTGGTGGAGGTCTCATTAGCTTGCACCTTCCAGGTCTCGCAGCTTTCTCAACAATCTCTTTAAATTTCTGACTGCGATTGTACTTCTTCAAGAATTCATCAATTTCCAAATCTCTCCACTTTGATTTCCAGTATCTCCCAGAGTTGATGTCTTTTACAAAACACACATCCACTATTTTCTGGTACTGCATAGCTTGAGCTTTATCTGGCTTCTCGTACACAATCTTGTTGTAGAACAAGCAGTCTATATCCTTCTTCGAACAATTTACAAGCCACATAGGATCCAACACGCTGATCCTTCTTGATATTCCAGTAGACTTGTCATACAGAGAGATCACCGCTTCCGCTGTGCTTTGATTATACAACCAACCTTGAAAGTCTTCATGAAAGTCTTGTTCCATTGCACGTAGCGGCACATTCTTCAAACATCTCGGCAGCTTGATATCCAACGTGATATCTTTCTCTCCAGACTCCAAGATTGTAACAATCTGTTTTGGATACTAAGCCTTCCAATCTGGAAATCTTGCTTTTTCTTGTTGCTTTATGTAATCCCACAAGTGTTGATCATGCTGTTTCACATCCAATCCATAGTAGAATTGTTTGATATTCTTTGTTTGTACCAATTCTTCAACATCCCACCACGGGAGGGTTTTAATGTCTGACAAGAATTCGAAGTACTGAACCCGTTGTTCCCGTCTAATAGCATACACTTGGAGATCTTCCAGATAGCCCCAAGACAAAATGTCTCCCCAAGAAATATCAGCATCATGCGTGAAGTATTGTAGAGGCCTTATGAACTTTCTTTCTTTCGGCATCACCTTGAACCACCTCTTTCTCTCTTCAATTAGATTTTCTCGTGGAATGGTTCTTGGAACACCTTCAGTAGTTATCTTCTCCACAATTTTCCTTCTAACTTCGTCTTCATTCTGTTCTTTAAACATTTCAGCAAGAGACGAAAACGTTTCATCAACACCAGCATAATGAAATACTGTCTCTTCATCAGACGAATCAGATCCTTCTTCAACTAAAGCATCATTGTACTTATCAGCCTCTTGAGCATATTTGAATTCATATTCCTTCTCAGGAAACGAAGGTATCTCATCTTCTATATCAAACTTGAACTTCCCGTCGTCTTCTTCCAACATTTCAGCCCTTGACCTAGGCACCTCTATCTCCCCCTCAACTCGAGCATGTAAGTATATAACAGTAGGTTGTGTGAGGAATACCTGGTCAGCATGTTTCTTTCCTGATGAAGAAGACTCTTGTTGTTGATCATCCTCTTGTTCGTTGATTTCGTCATTCATAAAGTCATCAATCTTTTGTTGAACAGAGGGGTTCACAATCAATAATCCCGTCGAGCCTTGATCTTCATCATCATCTTTGTCTATCAAATCATCCCATGAACGATCATAGTTATCAACAGCATCAAGGACATCGTCCAAATCTTCATCTTCTTTCTCTTCTTCCTCTTCTACTTTCTCTTCTTCTTTCCATCGTAATAATAACATTTCAGGTTCTTTTTCCTTTCGTCTGCTTTGTTCAACTTGTACAAGACGTATAATGCCATCATAACTGTAAGAAAGAGAAGTAGCTTCACCAACAAGTACGAATCCTTGAGCTTGATCAGCTTCAACATCAATCATCTCAACATCAGCTTGACTCGAAGATCCACCAGCTTCTTGAGTCTCAATGATAACATCTTTCTTTCTTTGAGTAGCTTCCTCAGCCAACCTCTTTTCTCTCTCAATCCTTCGTTCCTCAAATCTTTTGATATCTATATTGTTGTAGATGGATTGAACGTCGATTCCCAGATAATGTTCCATAACAGTGTATAACATGTTGAGCTGTTCATCCTTCACAACTTTATCAGCCCTCAGAGCTTCCATTTCGAGCTTCATTGCTTTGAATTCATTTGCCGACGCTTCATGAAGTTCACTTATCAGTTGATTCAGCGTCTTATTTATATCATTCAACTTCACATTCTTTACATGCAGATCAGAAATTTCTGTTGATAGAAGCTCAAACAGCTTTGCATTGTCATCAACATCACCTTCCATTTTCTTTAACTTCTTCGCTTGTTTGATCATGACAGGCTTTATCTCTTCATTTTCTTTCGTCAACTCTTCAAGTTGCTTCTTCAATTCATCACGATCAGCCTCAGCTTTGGCTTTTTCTTTCTCAAGAATACTAACTTTCTTCTCCAGAGCTTTAACAGATGCATCATGAAACATATGAAACTCTTCTCCAGAAAGAATATCATCTTTGTATTCACCGTGAATGTTTGGAAAACCCTCAAATAGATCAGGAAGAACCGTTTTCTTTGGCTTGGAACTTTCAGCTTCCTGTGGAATGGGTTGACTTTCTGGTGGTGGTGGTGGTGAGGAAACCCTTACTTCGGTAATTTCAACTTCATCATCACCTGCTCCTGCTTTCTTTTGAACCTCAGGCTTTTCAACACTTTGTACTTCTGGTGCCTTAGGAACTTCAACACTTTGAACTTTTTCAGCTTCAGGACCCTTAGAAGTTGCAACATGCTTCTCACTCTTTCCACTTTGACTTTCTAGCATAGATGCACCTCATTTCCTTGCCCTGATGTTTCTTGGAATGACGCCTGTTTGAACAGCTTTTCTTTTTATCCTTAACTTCTTTTTCTCTTCTCCTGTTGGCGTATATGTAGAATCCTCTTCATCAGAATCTTTTCTTTTCTTCTGAGGCTTCTTTTTCAACTGAACCTTTCCAAGACCAACCTGTGACATATCAATCTATAGCTCTGTCTCGGTTGATTCATCATCAGCATCACTTGAATCATCATGAACAACACCTTCAGGCTCTTTTTCTTTAACACCTTCAGCTTGAACACTTGCACTTTGATCTTTTGCAATTGTAGCTTTAGTGTGCTTTATGTATTACTCGAACGTCACCTTCGTCAAATCAATACCTTCTTGAGATATATCAGCTGGGTTAACCATTGGTTCATCTACCAATCTTGGAGTGATTGCTTTGAAGGCCATGCAAGATAAGCGTTAAACATTCATTAGTATAACATAACAATTAAAGATCTAATTTCTCTTATGACTCCCCCTTTCAACTATACCCTTAACAACAATCTTTGGAGGAACAACTTTAGGAACAGGTACAACTGAGGATGTCTTTTGAGTTCTCTTTCTTTGTCCGTCTTTCACAAACCAATATCTGAGCTTTTTCTCTTGCATCTCCCTCATCTTATCATCTTCATTCTCTGAATTGCTATTTTCATGTCTCCATGCATCGTTTTCAGGAGCAACATATGCTGGATTATCAATCTTGCAAATCATTCTCCTTACCCTTTGTTTAGAACCTTTAGATAATCTGCTCAAAGTATCAGCTGTCATGTTTCGTAGACCTAATATATCAGAAAAATCCTTTGTAAGGTCTTTAACTTTATTATATATCAACATCTGGATAAACCTAGGATACATAATGTACTTTCCACTTCCACCTCCTACATTGTCTACCATATGGTCAAATATCACTTGTGATACATTATATGGCCTGTTCAGCACCAAGCATGTAATGACATTCATGATATAATCAGATGTTTCGTCATAAGCTCCATTCCGATGTGACAACGCATGCACTACGTAGTGAATTAGGAACTTATAAGGTGGACTAAACATAGTCTTAAGATAATCTGTTCAAATGTCCTGTAAAACCCATTCTGCACCACAAACCCTTGCACAATCGTTCAGGAATAATGATGGGATCATTATCAGAATCTCCTAATTCTAAAACTCGTCTTATGTCTCCAACATTAAATTTGATTTCAACATCTATATCTTGGCCATTCTCGTCCTTCTTTCTAACAGCTGAATAGATCATCTTCTCATTCTCAACATACCTCACCGAACTCCAAAGCCTTCTGACATGTGATTCATATACTATTGTTTTATCGGTTAAGGCCTTATTAATCTTACTTTCCCTTAAAAATTTTGCTATGACTTTAAACGTAGTATTGTCTGTATAATGTGCATCCAACAGACAGTAAATATTGTGAGATTTATCCCAATCTGATGCTCTTCCCTGCACAAATATACAACGTTAGCATTTGCACAAAGTTCAAGAGAAGAAGTAAGATGTTACAAAAATTTTGAAATTTCAAGAAATTTTTCTAACTTTGGAGCTCACACTCTATATAGTACTGAGGATCGGATGGTCATCCGATCGGATTGCCATCCGATCCGATGAACCATCTTTTAAAGATCAAGATTTAACTAAGTCAAGTGCATATGAATCGGATGACCATCCGATCGGATTGTCACTAGATCCATGTGACAAACAGATAAGCTCTTTGACCAATCAACCTTTGAGAGTGAATGCCATGGATCGGATGACCACCCGATCGGATTGTCATCCGATCGGATTGTCACTCGATCCTTGACAAGCTTGAAACAGTTGATGATTTTTTTTGTCATTTTATGATGAGGATCGGATGGTCATCCGATCGGATTGCCACTCGATCTATGACATGATATCTCAGACATTCAATGTGTGATTTGGATCGGATGGCCATCCGATCGGTTTGCCAACTGATCGAGATGCCATTCTATCCTAATCAACTTGTAAATAGTTAGGGCACAGTTTTCAATGCAACACTTAGAAAATATTTTAAACATGAAGTGTTTTGGATCGGATGGCCATCCGATCAAGATGCCATACTATCTAATCAACACCTTTAAAAGATAATGCACAGATTTCAAGGCAACACTTAGAAAAATTTTAAACACGTTAATCATGCATTGGATCGGATGGCCATCCGATCGGATTGCCATCCGATCGAGTTGCCACTCGATCCTTGAACAATGAAGAACAGTTTGAACAAATTATGAACATCAAAATTTTTCTAAGATTCCAAAAATTGAACACAGATCCATGTACAGATTTCTCTGGCAATCAATACCCTATGTTCATCTTTTTCTAATTCGGCTTGGTTAGGGTTTAATTTAACAAAATAAGGTCCGAAAGCCGAACACCTCTAAACATCAAATCTCTAGATCTAACATGTTTTTGCACAAATTGAGACGGTAAACCTATAGATCTAAGGCTCGTGAACAAAACCCTATGTTCAAAATCTACCAAACATCATTAAAATTGCCTAGATCTAAGGTTTATAGACCGAACAGTCGCCGACATTCAATAATCTCATCAAATTAACAGTTAAGGATCAGAAATCTTACCTTTCCCATTGTGAAGGTTGAGTGTGCCAATAATCCAATGAAGTGTGAAAGGCATGAAAGTGAAAATCAGATCAAGAAAGTGAGAGTGTTTGAGAGAGTATCGGATGGTCGCCCGATAGAGTAAAGGTTTGACTGAACAACATTGACTTCTATTTATAGGGGTGACTGGTGTGCTAAAAGTAGTTTAATAAAAACAACTAAATTAACCTAAATCTAGACTCAAAGTAATACTCTAGACTCTGTAAACTCGACTAAACTACTAACCGGCAAGCGAACCGATCGACTCTAGTAAAGCTAAGTAAGTCCGGATATCGAACCCACGAGACTCAATTAAATTACGCTAAGACTCTATTTAGACTAAGACTGACACGACTTACTAATTGATTATATGATTGGGGGGGGGGGGGTTTACTAAAAATCCTAAATAAAGCAAATAAAGATTAAACTAAATTAATTAAAATAGCTAAACACGAACTTGGACGAAGACGTAAACCAGTGGCGATGAAGACTACCTAGGCTAGATGCAAGTTTAACTTGGAGTGGATTTCTATTCGAAGCTAATGTGGTATGGAACCGGGATCTTTTGATAATAAACCTATTAATTCACCAACTAAGCCCCTCAACCCTTCTCGAGGTGAAACTTATGGCACTACCTAGGCCGTTATGACTACCGGTTGTTAGATTTCCTTACAGTCCTCTAACTTCTTGAAAAGTGCCTTAATATGACAATTTACCTTACAGCGCGAAAGTCTAACGCAACTATGGATTCTAACTTGGTTTAATAGACAAGAGAATGATTAGGGAACTAAGACCAATTTCTTACAAAACCTAATCCTAACTATATATCAAACCAAGACCTATTAATAACCCCGAGCCTTACAGCGACAAGATTAGTAGAACACTTGATTTTATAAGATTACCGAATATTACTTCTAAGGTTATTCACGCGATTTCACCCTAAAGAATTAAAGATTTATTACGTGATATAGACACTCACCAAAATCTAAAACCCTAGCACGACTCTTTTTTGTGATATAGACCGTCACCAAGAATCGTACGAAGCAATAATCAATATTCAAACTATA
Source organism: Helianthus tuberosus (assembly GCA_030545235.1). NCBI lineage: Eukaryota > Viridiplantae > Streptophyta > Magnoliopsida > Asterales > Asteraceae > Helianthus > Helianthus tuberosus. The sequence goes on along the minus strand of CM060411.1, from coordinate 146,672,514 downwards.
TCAAGCACGCATATACACCAAATTAAAGGTTCCAAAGTTCTTTACTATTCAAGAAAACCCATAACCAATGTTATTAACGAATAAAAATCCAAACTTTGTCAAACAATTGTCATTAGCTTAGGTAGTTAAAGAAAATTAGTCAAGAACCATAGTCAAGAACAAGAAACAAGTCTGAACCGAGTAGCAAAACATATTCATAGGTTTAAATAATGTAAAGAATTTAAAACAAACTAACACGTTTGCGAACCCGACTTGAATCCTGATCCACAGCTTGAACTAATTCTTTTTCTTTTTTTCTTTTCGATCCCTGATGTGTTCTTCGTTCATTTGATGTTGGATCTATTAATCTTCGTATCCTTCTTCGTGCGTCTGATGTATATTGCGTCTCTCCTCCAGCCGTGATGTCTTCCTTTTTATAATATATTGCCGTCTAGAAAATTGGCGTACAAGGAATCTCTTCTATGCGCAATGGGCTTTACATCTTCCACGGCCCACTAAATTTCCTCTTGCATTCTTCCCACTTTACATCCAGAATTATAACTTTCACATCCCAGCCATATTCCTTTTAGTCCAATTCCATGTACTCAAGTCCAATGCAATTTATATATCATTAGGAATGGACTAGAGTTTTATATTATTAAGCAATAATTGCTTCACATGGCCCAAAATACTACAATTCAAGACAATCTGGTGGACTTTTGATGTTTGCACGGCCCACTTCTTTCTTTTCTTTTCTTTTTTGAATTCCAACATAGAGATAGCAGGCTTTGCCCGTTCGGCCAACTCATAGAAAATAGCTGCAAATTTCCTTCGATCACTGGCGTTTTACTCTGCCCAACTGGCTGGTCATTTCCATATTACTCTTTTTCGCTCCATTTGCACTAGGACCTGGCCCAACACAAAATAATATAATATAACACTAAAACTAACTAAAAACAAATAAAAACTATACAATAATTATACACTTTACATGGGACAAATATATATATTTTACCCTACATTAGTGACCAAGTGTCGGATGGCCATCCGATCGGATTGCCATCCGATCAGATTGTCATCCGATCCAAACACCTCTCTTTGACTTTAAAGTGTTTTGACCTTTTGACTTTTTGCCGTTTTATCAGATTTGGTCAGTTTTAGAAATCCACTTAAGTATCTAGGTCCAAGTTAATGACCCTAGGCACTTAATTTGCCTACCAAGTCCAAGTTAATGACCTTGGATGACCCGAAACAAAACAAATTGACATTTTGTTCAAAATTTTAAACACATTTTCATGAATATTTACAAGTGTCAACTTAATGAACTTGCATTGACTTTGATTTTTATCAAGTTTTTCAAGATTAGCTCCCAACCCTGTTATCCAGTTTAGAAACTTCCTGCTCTGCTACATGACTGCGTGTCTGAAGATCAGCTTTCTACCTTGGTTTGTCGAGAAACTAAAGCAAAAATCTAAAATCTTTTTGGGATTTTAAGAAAGTTTAAACTAGAAAATTGTGAAATCTTTTTGGGTTTAGATGCTAAACAGAAATGAAATGAAATAAAAGTAAACTATTTACAAACATATTTTTGGTGAGCGTGTTAGGGATCATATCAGCTACCGACAAGCTACAAGTACCGTTGAGCTTGATTACACACTAAGTATTAAACAATTCACTTAGATTGCCGATATACTGATCCTTTTTAAGTTTTCACACAAATTTCAATCTATTCAGGATACGAATTAGTGTTTTTGTAGCTTAACTTATACGCGTGTCCCACCTCAGAATATACTCTCGTATCCAGACTTTCTATATTCAGTCTTACAGGTGAACGTACAATAATGATATCTGTAACGGGTAATGCGAGGTTATGAGAGCTCAGGTTAGAACTTCTGTTCAGATAGAGAGATGATGGCTCGACTTTCGGTGTGTCCCCTTTGGGGATCTTTTCTTCAACAGCACATGATTAGCATTTTGCAATGTTTCATCATTTTTTATGCTGATGGTAGGCTTTATGATTAAAGCAGTGCAGAGTATTATACGAGGACTAGGCTATTGCTTCCGCAAAATCAGAAGTCCTGGTATAATACCCCAGATATCATTACGCACATAGACCAAGTATGTCAGAAATAGAAAATCTTTCAAACAAGATTTCAGGGGTTACCTATATATCCGAGAGATGTTCTCCACATAATAAGCAAGAAATGACTTTAGGTTTATATCCCAAACAAATCTACTAAATGTATAAAAACCTACCGGCATATCATCAGCGAGACTGTTTAACTCCTTTTAATCATTACAATTCTTTAGCATATTGTAACTGTCTAGCTGATGTACTATCATTTCCCCTTTTTACACAAACTCTTTTTAGGTTTTCTATTGTTTTTGGATTTTGAAAATATCTCATGTTTTTGCATTTTTTATTGTTTTTGTATTTTCTGAAAATATTATCTATCTCCCCTAAATACCAAAACAACTAAAAATACGGCAAACCAGTGCAGTCTGCTTCTCAACATCATCTGCAGTGGTATTCTCATCAACGCCAAGTATCCCCTCCGCATCCGACAACAGCTTCATACCATTCAGTTTTAAAAGATATTGAAAACGTAATCTATCAAAAGCTATGGTATGTAAGTCTGCTTTTTGTTCGTCGGTGTGGATTTTGTCAATTCATATCAACTTCTTCTCGAAGCAATCTCGGATGAAGTGATGACTGTCACACCCCCAAAATACCACATACGGAATTACCGCGGGGCGTGTGACGTACCAGGATCCAAGCCACCAATCACATTGAACTTCGCATAATATATTTAAATAAAACTTTCATTTATTGACATTAAGTGTTAGAACGTTACAAACAATTCACCGTTTACAGCGGAAGCATAATTCATTCGTTAAGTGTTTATAAACCATTAGTCTTGTGTTGCGATTCCATGTATCTCGACCCATGACCACTCCAGCCTCCCAGATAGCTAGTTCCAACGATATGCACCTAAAGGTCTGCAAGGCATGTAATAACAAATCAACAACAAAGTTGAGCGAGTTCACAGTTGGTTGTCCATTTTATAGTTGTTCAAAAAACCATAAGTTCATTCGAAAACCAGTAGTTAATCAGTTCCTTGTTTTCCCAAACCATATGCAGTGGGGGCTACCCCATGTTAACCACTAGACCCGTTACCATATCGACCACTGACTAAAGTAAGTTGGTGCCCTGACGTCAATGTCTATCATCATTGACTAGTGCCCAGATCCATTAGTTCACGCCCGTCCTCTGTGGCACGGTGTGAGGCTTGTCAAACCTAAATAGCGCTATCTAACTAATGACCCGCTCGCCATTGGCCCGACGATTAAGTCGATATAAAAGGAGGAACTTCATGATAGAGATTTTGGTCTAGTATCCGTGTTGTCACCCTTCAGTAAAGAGGGTGTGTACGAAATCCCCAAACCAGGAGATTACGTAGGTTCCAATCAATTCCTTATCACATGTTGTCACCCTTCAATAAAGAGGGTGTGTATGTGTTCCAAACCAGGAGATCACGCAGTTTAGTTTAAATCCTTTACCCATTCCCAACCCTTGGGAATCCCATGCCTTGTGGATAGTGTAAACTCACCTCGGTTTGCTCGGTAAGATTAAAATACGTGTTCCAAGTTGATCAATTAAATCCTATCGGGGTTACCAGAGACAATCAGTTTCATGAATTCACAATTCGCGTATCTAATTACAGGTATTACTCAAGCAATAATTAACCAAACACATTTAATCACGCATGTCATAACAAGCATCCGAGTTATAGCACGTTTACAACACAAATTCACGCTACAATTTCGTGATCCTACTAGCCACTTAACGGGCCGATATATTACTCCCATAGATGTGCGGCCCATGTGGTTCAGGCCTATTAGACATAAGGCCCAAACCAGTGCATGGCCCGCTAGCAGATACGCAGTCAGTTGGCCCAAGGCCCGGCAGAAAGCCCAGCAGGCCTTGCGGCCCAATTCGTGAAGTTTATGCATATATATACAAGGCCCAATTATTACTAATCATGATTAAATTTTATCAAATATTAACAGCTTATGCTTATTTCCTACAAATCAACCCAATAATCCTACCGGCCCAACATACACCGAGATAACGGTGCGGCCCAAACTCCATTCATGTACATTTATGTGTGCGTGGCCCATTTGGGGTGTCCATAACCAAACAATCCCATTAATTCCCAGCCCACTCAATCCGTTCAGCAACATTCCACATGATAACATCGGCCCACACAATCATTATTCAATCTATCCTCTAACAGTTTAGTTATCCACATGCGTCATCCAAGAACACTTTATCATGCAATCCAAAATTATATACCATTCATCAGAATTACTTGTATTACATGTTGGTTCACCCTACGCAGCCTCTAAAGATTAATATAATCCCCTTCGCAATTTAACTAGATCACATGTTCACTATCTTGTGCTTTAACATGGTTAGATGAGCACCAAATATCATTATAACATTAATCATGGTTACCACAACTAATCCCCTTCAATTCACCACACAGTTATTTCGTCAATATGACACTAAACTCTAACATTCTTGTTAACACCCCAACCTAGTTTTCATATAACTAGTCCAATTTATAAATCAAACAGATCACATGCTTACATTAATCTTATAATAATTACATCATAGTTCGATTAACAATTCACATGATCACAATCTAATCACATAATTCATATATGCACCGTTGTTACACCACTCACACACAAACAAGAATCACACAATGATTAAATAATATAAATATGGACTTACAATTTAGTGGCCTCGATTAAGTAAGATGGTGTATCCAAAAGTGTCAGATTGTCTCGATGAGGGGGAAGTGATTGATGCCGTTCGCACGTTTGGAAGCAAGGGGTAGGGTTTGTTTATATTCTTACGTAAATATGGGAGCCACAAGATAATGTGTACATATAACTAGAACAAAGTGGGCCGAACCCCACTTGAGTGATATTCTTGTTTGGGCTTCGGATCATAGTGAGGCAACAACACAAGGGTACCAGAATTAGTGATTCTTAACTCTGGTTATAACCGTGGCCCAATACCATTCGGCCCAATGATCCTAGTGTATTTGTTTAACAAGGTTATCTTATACGTTTAACAGAATTATAAAAGTACGGAACGTGTAACGCATAGAAGAGGAATAACGAGGAGTTAAGAGTTAAGATCACAAGTTTAAACATTACTAACCTTGAGAATTCGGGTTGTCACATCATCCCCAACTTTAAAGAAATTTTGTCACGAAATTTAGCACGTGGTTACTGAGGAAACTAGTTATGTTGCGTGTTTTACTGGTTTTCCTGGGATGTCACATCATCCCCCGTAGGTTTGGAATTTCGTCCCGAAATTCCGCAGTAGCTTCAGCCTCAGTAGTGGTTTCACGTTTCTCGGACAACTGTGGATACTTGTGTTTCATTCGGTCTTCTCGTTCCCAGGTGAACTCTGGGCCACAACGGGAGTTCCAACCAACTCGAACAAGAGGTATTCTGGTGTGCTTGAGAACCCTAACGTCTCGGTCTGTAATCTCTATAGGTTCCTCAACGAATCGCAGCTGATCGTCGATAGTGAGCTCCTTGAGAGGAACTATGAGGGTCTCATCTGACAGACACTTTTTCAGGTCGTGGAATACGTTGTGAACTCCGCTGAGTTCTTCGGGTAGATTCAATATGTAGGCCACCTTGCCAATTCCCTCCGTGATTTAGAAAGTTCAACATATCGCGGGTTAAGTTTGCCTCGTTTACCAAAACGAACTACACCTTTCCAAGGTGAGACGTTAAGTAGTACTCGATCCCCAACCTGGAACTCGAGTGGTTTCCTGCGCTTATCAGCGTAGCTTTTCTGACGGTCACGAGCTGCCGCGATTCGTTGTCGTATTTGAGCAATCTTTTCTGTTGTGTCTACGACGAGTCCTAGGCCAGTGATTTGGCTGTTTCCAACTTCTGCCCAACAAAGAGGTGATTGGCACTTCTGTCCGTACAATGTCTCGAACGGAGCAACCTGGATGCTGGTGTGGTAACTGTTGTTATACGAAAACTCCACTAAAGGTAGACGCCGCTCCCAGCCGTTAACAAAGTCGATTACACATGCTCGAAGCATGTCTTCAAGAGTTTGGATGGTGCGTTCAGTCTGCCCATCCGTCTATGGATGATATGTTGTGCTCATGTCCAGACGTGAGCCAAAGGATTTGTGCATCGCTGGTCACAAATCAGATGCAAATCGTGGGTCGCGATCAGAGATAATGGAAGTTAGCACCCCGTGCCTAGCAACCACTTCTTTCAGGTAGATGACTGGAAGTGTAGAAAAGCTTATCCGTTTCCTTGATGGCTAGAAAGTGTGCTGGTTACGGGAGACAATCAACGATCGGCCAGATGATATTGTTTCCGTTTCGAGTTACAAGTAGACTAGCGACTAAATCCATGGCAGTCTATTTTCACTTTCCTTATAGGTGTTTCTGGTTGCTAACACTTCACCTTGACTTTCCCACAAGTCAAACATCATTCCCATACCTAGCTAGGTGGGCCTTCATGCTCGATTACCAGTACAAGGTTTATAAATCCTAGTGTCTCTCATCCAAACCCAGACGACTAGAATATCAAGGCCGGTGTGCTTTGCTCAACATAAATTTCCTACAGTTACTGTATAATGATATCCATACCCGTTCCATGAGGTAGCGAATATTGTCTGACCTGCCAAGGTTACTTCTCCATGCCCCGCATGGGTTCAATTCGAAAATCCTCTCCCTTCAGTTCTCCAGTTTGAACAGGGCGAGTCAGATCAGGTAAGTTAGAGTCGATAGTGAGCTGCAAAGCTCGTGTACGCTCAAGTTTTCATAGTTGTAATCATCCTAACGTTCCCTCCAGCGATGCCATTAACTGATTTAGCTCTGTCGAAGCCAAGGCACATGGGAGGCCCTTGTGATCGGTCTAAATAACGCATCTGGTACCGTCCAAGTAATACCTCTATCTAAAATCCCAAGGCCACAGTTTTCACTGCCAGTTGTGTGTCGTGCAGTTCCTCTTTGTAACTCTATCACGTAAGTCATCACTCTCTCGTGTTGCGTCGGTGTGTAACTGAGACTCTGGTTCGGGCCATCATGGTATACTACTAAATCACCCGCACCCTCGGGTAAAGACGATGCTCAGTGCATTGTAGAGTTGGAATTCGAAAGCTGAAAAGATGTCCTTCTGATTCGTCTTTCACGAACACAGCACCCTGCTGTGCAAAAGAGATTTAAGCTGTGCGACCTTCGAAAATCCTGTGGGTAAGCTGCGATAGTATCTAGCGAAACCAAGGAATTGCTGCATCCCCGAAGGAATCTTTGGTGTCGATCAGTTTCTAACAAGATGCATCCTAGCGAGATCCACGTGTATTCCCACTCTGTTGGTTACATGATCAAAATGCATTTCTCGAATCTAGATGTGACATTTAACAAGACTTCACATGGAATGGCTCCTCCCAAAAAAGCGCTGAAATAGGATACATGTGCCACCCATGGTGTTCCTTTCTCCTGGCCATGATTCAGAACGTCGTCAACAAATACGGTCGGTTCATGTGATCCCTGAAGCTGCTAGTGTGTTAATCAACTCAATGATCCTGGTGTACAAAGTTGCAATGGCTGCATTGCGTTCGACTTGCCGTTCTAAGAGCATTCTCCTCTTGGACTTCCATCTGATGATAGTTTGTTCACTAGCCAATCCTCGAATGGAAGCTTGTTCCTCGCAACTGGTCAACGGGTTGTCAATACGTAGTCGAGGCAAACGGTTGTTAACTGTCACCTTGTTGAGCTCTCGATAGTCAGTACACATACGAAAAGGCTTCTCTTCATGGGTATAGCGAGGGCTCGTTAAAGCGAAAACTCCTGTCCGACAGTTCCTGTAGTTGGCTAAACAACTCCTGCCACCCTCCTGGTGCAAGACGGTAAAGAGTACGAGTAGTTAGAACTGCCCCTGGCGTGAGGTCAAACTGAGTTCCTACCTAACAGTTGTAGAGATGATCCTGGAAGTTCCTCGGGTAGCACATAGAGGGTAATTACGGACAACTGGTGGATCCTCGATCCTCTTTTTCCTAACCTTACATCAATAACAGTTGCTAACATAGCGGGGTAATCCCTCCGTAGACACTCCTGGCTTTCATTGCTGAAATGACGCTAACCATTGCGCCACTCTGACTTGTTAGAACAGATAACAATCTTCCACTAAGGAGAGGGGTACGTAGAATCTTCTCCTCACAGGGTACATCTATCAGGAACAACAGAAGAAAGGTCGATGTCGAACACTTGTCCCACAAGGTCGAGTTTGCATCTCAACGATCTTATGAGGTTTCCATTGTCTTGCCATCAGCCGATTCCACAAAAGGTTGGGTTTCAAGAAGCAACAGGGTTATATAGAACATAGACGAAGTGATTCGTTACCTAGAACGTGTATGCCACCATGTTATTACAATCCTGGCTTCGCCCACGCCAATCCTAAATGCCCCTCCATGAGCATCATTTCCATTGTGGTTGTACTTGTTGTGAGGATTTCCAGTACGACCGTCGTTTCCTTTGTTGTTGTCATTTTGATTTATTAACAGCCACTCCATGTCGTAGACACCTTCATTTCTATACTGTTGGTTTCCATTTCAAGTACCTTGATGTTGCTGTGACTGTTGCCTCCAATGTTGTTGTTTGAAACGGAGCTCTACGATCTTGCATTGACAGGATCTATCTTTTTGTATTCCGTGCCACGTTCTAAGGCGCTACCCCTTGTGCTGGCAGTTTCACGTTCCATACCATAGTCGATTGTCATCGTTTATGTCCCGATAAATTCATAAAAGTTGACTCCCATGAGTCGCTGGCTGGGGTTAAGGATTCGATTGGAGTCAAATCGCTGATGTTCATTGTTGGTAGCTAGGGTCTTTCAAATGCTGAAGTCCATCGTTCTTGCAAGTTAACTGAGTAATACACGATATGTTACGAGAGTGTTGCAGAAGTGATCGCACGTCGGGATCTAAGGCGTCAATACGTTAAGTTTCCAGCAAACGAAGAAAGGTGAGAAAGATATAGACCAATCATTGTCGTTGCAACATCCAACTCAGGGATGTTCGTACAAGCACCTAACATTCTACACAGTTCACTAGGCGTTCAGATGGGTGTTCAGGTAATACTCGATAGCATCGAGATTCGAAAGGATCCAGAGAGGAATGAAAAGTTCACGTTCGAGTAGGGGATAATCACTGCTATGACCCCTATAGGTTTGTTATGTTTCACATCGATCAATTAACGGAACGAAACCCCCTTTTCACTTGTTAAGCCTCACTGGGACTCGCATGCACCCCACATTATTATTATGTGTGCACCCACAATAATATTGTGATTTGCAGGCTCATCTCAGCTCCTCTTAGCTCATGTCAAATGGTTCCTCAAACTCGAGTAGCAACCAAAGAGCATCACGAAGCGTAAGTCATGAGTGTTTACGGAAATACCACCCTATCAGTTACATAACACATGCAAGTAATACATGAATTCATACTATTGTGCTAAACGTGCAATCACATGCAATATCATATGTAAGTGTTCACTAGTTATGCAGTATACAAGAGACGAACCTTGCAATCTGGAGCTGAGTGTCATGGTCGTATTCACGTTTTCGAATCTGTTTGGTTTTAGAAAAACGTCTTTCCCCTTTTTAAAACCAAGTTCACTATAAACAATGGCTCTGATACCAATCTGTCACACCCCCAAAATACCACATGCGGAATTACCGCGGGGCGTGTGACGTACCAGGATCCAAGCCACCAATCACATTGAACTTCGCATAATATAATTAAATAAAACTTTCCTTTATTGACATTAAGTGTTAGAACGTTACAAACAATTCACCGTTTACAGCGGAAGCATAATTCATTCGTTAAGTGTTTATAAACCATTAGTCTTGTGTTGTGATTCCATGTATCTCGACCCATGACCACTCCAGTCTTCCAGATAGCTAGTTCCAACAATATGCACCTAAAGGTCTGCAAGGCATGTAACAACAAATCAACAACAAAGTTGAGCGAGTTCACAGTTGGTTGTCCATTTTATAGTTGTTCAAAAAACCATAAGTTCATTCGAAAACCAGTAGTTAATCAGTTCATTGTTTTCCCAAACCGTATGCAGTGGGGGCTACCCCATGTTAACCACTAGACCCGTTACCATATCGACCACTGGCTAAAGTAAGTTGGTGCCCTGACGTCAATGTCTATCATCATTGACTAGTGCCCAGATCCATTAGTTCACGCCCATCCTCTGTGGCACGGTGTGAGGCTTGTCAAACCTAAATAGCGCTATCTAACTAATCACCCGCTTGCCATTGGCCCGACGATTAAGTCAATATAAAAGGAGGGACTTCGTGATAGAGATTTTGGTCTAGTATCCGTGTTGTCACCCTTCAGTAAAGAGGGTGTGTACGAAATCCCCAAATTAGGAGATTACGTAGGTTCCAATCAATTCCTTATCACATGTTGTCACCCTTCAATAAAGAGGGTGTGTACGTGTTCCAAACCAGGAGATCACGCAGTTCAGTTTAAATCCTTTACCCATTCCCAACCCTTGGGAATCCCATGCCTTGTGGAAAGTGTGAACTTACCTCGGTTTGCTCGGTAAGATTAAAATACGTGTTCCAAGTTGATCAATTAAATCCTATCGGGGTTACCAGAGACAATCAGTTTCATGAATTCACAATTCGCGTATCTAATTACACGTATTACTCAAGCAATAATTAACCAAACACATTTCATCACGCATGTCATAACAAGCATCCGAGTTATAGCACGTTTACAACGCAAATTCACGCTACAATTTCGTGATCCTACTAGCCACTTAACGGGTTGATATATTACTCCCATAGATGTACGGCCCATGTGGTTCAGGCCTATTAGATATAAGGCCCAAACCAGTGCATGGCCCGCTAGCAGATACGCAGTCAGTTGGCCCAAGGCCCGGCAGAAAGCCTAGCAGGCCTTGCGGCCCAATTCATGAAGTTTATGCATATATATACAAGGCCCAATTATTACTAATCATGATTAAATGTTATCAAATATTAACAACTTATGCTTATTTCCTACAAATCAACCCAATAATCCTACCGGCCCAACATACACCGAGATAACAGTGCGGCCCAAACTCCATTCGTGTACATTTATGTGTGCGTGGCCCATTTCGGGTGTCCATAACCAAACAATCCCATTAATTCCCAGCCCACTCAATCCGTTCAGCAACATTCCACATGATAACATCGGCCCACACAATCATTATTCAATCTATCCTCTAACAGTTTAGTTATCCACATGCATCATCCAAGAACACTTTATCATGCAATCCAAAATTATATACCATTCATCATAATTACTTATATTACATGTTGGTTCACCCTACGCAACCTATAAAGATTAATATAATCCCCTTCGCAATTTAACTAGATCACATGTTCACTATCTTGTGCTTTAACATGGTAAGATGAGCACCAAATATCGTTATAACATTAATCATGGTTACCACAACTAATCCCCTTCAATTCACCACACAGTTATTTCGTCACTATGACACTAAACTCTAACATTCTTGTTAACACCCCAACCTAGTTTTCATATAACTAGTCCAATTTTAAATCAAACAGATCACATGTTTACATTAATCTTATAATAATTACATCATAGTTCGATTAACAATTCACATGATCACAATCTAATCACTTAATCCATATATGCACCTTTGTTACACCACTCACACACAAACAAGAATCACACAATGATTAAATAATATAAATATGGACTTACAATTTAGTGGCCTCGATTAAGTAAGATGGTGCATCCAAAAGTGTCAGATTGTCTCGATGAGGGGGAAGTGATTGCTGCCGTTCGCACGTTTGGAAGCAAGGGGTAGGGTTTGTTTATATTTTTACGGAAATTTGGGAGCCACAAGATAATGTGTACATATAACTAGAACAAAGTGGGCCGAACCCCACTTGAGTGATATTCTTGTTTGGGCTTCGGACCATAATGAGGCAACAACACAAGGCTACCAGAATTAGTGATTCTTAACTCTGGTTATAACCGTGGCCCAATACCATTCGACCCAATGATCCTAGTGTATTTGTTTAACAAGGTTATCTTATACGTTTAACAAAATTATAAAAGTACGGAATGTGTAACGCATAGAAGAGGAATAACGAGGAGTTAAGAGTTAAGATCACAAGTTTAAACATTACTAACCTTGAGAATTCGGGTTGTCACAATGACGAATTTCAATATGTTTGGTTTTAGCATGATGTACCGGATTTTTTGTTATGTTGATTGCTGCCTCATTATCAACAAAAATAGGTGAAGTAAGAAATTGCAAACCGTAGTCGTGCATCTGTTGTTGAATACACAGGATCAGAGAGTAGCAGCTGCTGGCAGATACATACTCTGCTTCACATGTCGATAAAGCAACAGAGGTTTGGTTCTTACATTGCTACGTGACCAGTCGGGGTTCGAAAAATGGGCATCCTGCAGTTGTTGATTTAGCATTGACTTTGCAGCAATCGAAATCTGAATCAGAGTACCCTTCAAGCGTGAAGTCACCGTCTTTTGGATACCACAACCCCAAGCTTCGAGTTCCTTTCAGGTAGCGTAATATCCTCTTGGCGATTGACATATGTGAAGCTCTGGGACTTGATTGATATCGGGCCGTGAGGCAGGTTGGGTACATTATATCAGGCCTTGATGTGTCAAATACATTAGCGAGCCGATCATGGAGCGATATAACATTTCATCGACCTTCTCTCCGGTGAGATCAGGGTTGATACCATGATTCGTTGCTAACGGGGTGGACATTGGAGTAGTCCTTGACATCCCAAATTTCTCCAGAACATCGTGAACATACTTCGTCTGATGTATGAAGGTTCCCTCAGGCATTTGATCGACCTGCAGCCCTAAGAAAAACTTCATCTCACCCATTGAAGACATATCGAACTTCTGCTTCATTACTTTCACAAAATCTTTGAAGAGTTCTTCATTTGTCGACCCGAAAATAATGTCATCAACATAAATTTGTACTATCAGAAGATGACCATCGACTTCCTTTGTGAAAAGAGTGGCGTCCACCTTGCCTCGGATAAAGCTGTTGGCAAGCAAATGTTGAGAGAGCGTCTCGTACCAGGCTCTCGGGGCCTGATGTAAGCCGTACTGTAGGATCGTTCGACTGATCCGAATGAGTCGATTAGAGAAGTTTTGATCTATTTCAGGTGCGGAAAACAAGAAATAGACTTAGTAACAGCTTGATCTTCACTTAATTCACTGATTGTATTGATTAGACGTTTGATTACAATCGATCTTCACACCGGCAGAGCTTCGGCATGGAATACAAGAATCCTACAAATGATTTCGCTCAAGTGACCTTTATATAGAGTTGGTGATTTCGCTTTTGTGTCACATGTTCACATAAGCGAAATCCCAATTGACCATATAAGAGAAATCACATGTTTGACCATATGAGCGAAATTACATTTAATGACATATAAACGAAATCAAAACTATCTTCATATGAACGAAATCAGCCACTTCTCATCATAAATTCTTTTGTCTCTTGTGTAATGATGTCATAATGATGTCACTTTGATGATGTCATCATGACATCATGCTTGAACAACTTCGCAACGAACCCGAGACTCGACATAAGACGAAGACGACAGATGAATGCACCAACAGACTCCCCCTCAGATGTTGACGAGTCTTAAGTGTCGAGTCTTTGCATCTCCAGTCTTTATCAGTCTGTTTCTTTCTTAGCATATACCAGGATCTTCTCTTTGGCTCTAACCTCGTCAGACTCCCCCTCTCATCATGATGGGATCGCTATTTGGAATTAGCTATCGCCTTGAGATTAATCCCTGGCTTTATCTCTGTTTAAGCTCATATCCTGCACACATTTTCTCATAAAAAACATAAGTTTTTACTTAAAACAATAAGAAAAACTTACTGGAAATAGTTACATCAAGTTCAAATTAATGACCTTGATTAACTAATCTAACTTTCTTTCTCAAAATCAAATTTCTTCTGTTAAACTCACACTCCCAAACCTGTTCATCCTGTTTAGCACTTGAAATTTTGAATATCAGCTCTCCAACATCAGTTGTCGAAAATCTTTTGAATTTTTCAAAATAATGAAACATGAATGCAATAACAGAAATTAACTGCAGAAATAAAATATGTACAAACATATTTTTGTGAGTTTGCGTAAGAGAATCATATCAGTTTATGAAACAAATCACAAGCACCGTTAAGCTTTTAATCGTTTTAAGTTCTAAACGATTCACGTAGATTGACGATATTGTTGTCCATATAAACTCAAACTAAAAACTTTCGAAATGCTTACCGATATGTTAAAGTATATTAATTTCGCACTAAGTTCTTATAGACCCCACAATCTCAGCATATCCCCTCATCATGCAATACACTGACTCAAATAATGCCTTTAAACTTTTATCGACTGTGATTTGTGCTAAAATAAAGTAGAATGTTTAAACATTAACAATCAGGTCGATACTTCCGTATACGCAGAGAAAGTCCAATGTTTAAACAAAATAAGGAAAATAAAACAAGTTGAAATTGTTTAGGCTTTAACCACCAGGTCGATACTCCTGTATACGCAAAGGAGGTCCAAAGCTTAAACGAAACACCAAAGAAAATAAAGCAGAACGTTTAGGCAACAACATCCAGGTCGATACTCACATATACGCAGAGGATGTCCGATGCTTAAACAAAATAAAGAAATAAAACAAGTTTAAATGTTTGCAAAATAAAAATGCACAATCACAACGACTTTTTAGCAAAGTTGTGAAAATTCACAAACTTAACCAGTTTTATGTCTTTCGACAATCAGCGATTACTGAGTAGGTACACAGTCAAGAAGGACAAAACTAAGTACTATGCTTTCGACCATGTTTCCCACTAGAACTAGGCTTTTTCATTTATGTTTGTATCGTTATCGCAAATCTACTAGTCTAGCTGAGCCTACCGTCACATCTTTAGTGAGACCGTTTATCACATTTGACTCTCCATTTCTTTAGCATGCTGTGACAGTCTAACTGATCTACTATCATTTCCTCTATTTGACAACAAAACTCATTTTTTTTCATTTTTCAATGTTTTTGACATTTTCAAATTTTCTAATTTTTTTTTTAAATTTTACTTCCCCTAAAATCAAAATATGTTTCAATTTTGATTTTCTGGGAAAATTTGAAACAAACTGTACAAACTTGACAACATGATGAGAATCACTTCAATTCTCCATTCACCTGGCATAAACAATCATAACTCCCCCTCACAACAAACTATTTTCCCATAGTGATTTCAAAACACTTAAGTTTGTTTTAATCAAAATGGTTTTTCTGAAAAATAAGTTTTGTGTGTCAATTCTCAAATTCGGGGATCTTTCATCACTTTGTTTTCTTCAATCACTTGTAAATACTAACATTTTTAAGATCAATCTGTAGAAAATCAAGTACAATTTAATGTCCCTGATTTACCACTTGTAAGTCTAAATATCACATTCGTGAATTTCTCAAGAAATGTGCCGATTCATGTTCCACGCTTACCAACCTGGGAACTCCGGCAAGTCAGGTTTTTTTTCATTTAAACAGATTCACCCAAGCCTGACGGTCCTTGGGTGATTTTGAATTCTTGTTCAACAATGGAGGAAAAATTGCATCATCCATTGTTAAACCTGAATTCTCCATTTTTACCTCAACCAAAGGCTCCTCTGTTTTTAACAAACCAGAATCATTGCCTGCACATGGCTTGTCTGACTTTGATCTGTCAGATTCATCGCCGGAAGGTGGCTTGTCTGACTTTAACATATCAGATTCATCGCCTACATGTGGCTCCTTTGTTTCCGAAGAAACAAATTCATTGCCACAAATTTTCACCTTCTTCTTTTCCTTTTTCGTCCTCAGATTTGTATCTGATGAATTTGTCTTGCTTGACTTTGCAGTTGAGGGAGTTGATTCATCAGAACTCTTATTCGATCTATCCGGTGAACCCGAGGACAAGATCTTCTCGAGATACTCTCTCGCCTTCTTTCTCTTCTTCCTCAGTCTGTCTTTCTGCCCCTGTGAAAGTTTAACTTTCTTTTCTTGAATTGTCTGTTCTTGAACTTTAGGTTTTAGAACCTTCTGTTCATGGGGTTTGACATTGACTGGAATCTTTGCCCTCAATCTGTCATTCGATCTCCCTGGGCAATCTCTGGCAATGTGACCTCTGATGTTGCAGTTAAAGCATCTTCTCGTCTCATAATTCCAACTTTGGCAGTTAACAGCATTGTGTCCTTGATAGCCACATCGGTAACACACTCTGTTATCGTACCAATCACCATTATCACACCAAACATTCAGATCATAGCATTGTCTGGCTTTGTGGTGATCATCATCCCTCACTGTGGTCAAACCTGCACCACTTATTACCAACAGTTTTTGAGTTTTGATTTTCCAATTTTTGTGATTTTTTATCTCGATTGGATGATTGAACTGATGATCTTTTATTTTCTTTTTGAACAATTTTTGGCTTTTTATCCTTTGGTTTTTGTTTCACATTCTTCTTTACAGGTTTTTGCGATGAGCATTCACCTTTTTCAGTAGAATGTAGAACAGTTTCTTTAAACATTTCTTTTAATTTCAAAAATGTTTTCTTTTTCTCATCATCATCAGTTTTCTCATCACAATCTTCAACTTTGACTTTGTCAAAGTTTGTGACATTGTCACTTATTGGAACGGAATTGATCGGTTTTGGACACAGATAATCTGGTGTTGATGACAAAGTCACAAAACCTTTCAATTTCTTCTCAAGCTCGTCAAATTTATTCCAAGCAATTTCAGCTTCATTTTCAAGCCGAATGATTTTCTGAAGATGAGAGTTTATTTCAATCTGTTTTTCAAGATTATTTTTAAAAATAGCAGATTTCTCATCTTCTAAAATCTTCATTTGACTTTGAAAATCTTTTTCAAATTTCAATTTTTCATTTTCAAATTCTTTTTCCTTTTCTTTCAAAATCTCGTTTTCTAATGTCAAACTGTTCAAATTACTTAACAGTTTGTCATTTTCTGATTTCAACCTCTCACAATTTTCCTTCATTTCAAGAATCTGTTTATCAGCAGATTTCTTTTCATTCTTCATCACTGAAATCTCTTCAGTTTGTTCCTCTCCCACTTGGACACCTTTACTCTTACTCTTCTTTAATATTGATTTTCCACTTTGACTTTTCTTCTTCTCATCATTGATCACCATCTGTTCTTCAATTTTTTTAATAAGTGGACAAATTGTCAATTGGGAAAATTCTCCAGAAATCTTCAAGTTTAAGATATAATTTTCCCATTCTTCTTGAGGTAAAGCACTGACAAATTTTTCAACCCATTCTTCTGATTCTTTTTTAATACCCTTCTCAGACATTGAGCGAACAAGATGGCTATACCTCTCAATGATACTCTTTGTACTTTCTCCTGGACAACCTGAAAATGAATCAAATTCTTTATTTAATACATTTATTCTATCAAGTGTTTCTCTTGTCATTTTAAAGAAATTGATATCCATGATTCTTGTAGTTCAAGCGGAATAGCAACCTGTCTTTCAAGCGGAATACCTGAAACAAACAAACAAACAATCAGTTTAAACAAATTGAATACGTAAAAATGTGAGTGACGGTTGAACCAATCTAGGACTCGTGTCGAAGATTTGCGGACTGACTAAACTCCAAATTGTCCAAACTGAGTGAATAAGCCAATCAAAATATATTCAATTGAGCCGAAAACAACTTTGACTACAACAGTTCACGTGGACTGCACTTGAATTTTATCAATATCTGACAATTCCAGACATCTAGTCACATGGGCTGCTATTTTCATTTAATTTTTTTAACAAACTTAAATTTTGTGATTGGGCCGTGACTTTTCAGTATTTCTCAAACCTTGGCCAACAAAGTTTAATACTCAAAACAAATCAATTTGACCTCAAAGTCCACTAAACCGACAATCTTCAATAAATGATCACATGAAATGATATATTTCTTCACATGGGCTATGGATAACTAATTGGGCCGCAGATATAGAATAGTGAGTTGACACAATTACTTTCAAATATTTGCCGACAATTTATCCTTTTTTCTTTTTAAAATTTGCCGATAACAATTAATATCAAATTAAACAAGTATATCACATGCAATTTCTTGAATAAAGCATTCACATGACCACATAACACATTCAAGCTGGCAACAACACATGTGATATTCTATTCCCGATGTACTGTCACCCTCGTTTAATGAAATACACAACTCGATGTATTTATCACGTGAAAGACAGTTCAAGCGGTTCACACAACTCAATATACTTTCAAATGATGTCAGTTTCAAGTCATCGATGATGTTCACAAAAGCGAAATCACTTGATGTCCCAATAAACGAAATCAGGAGTCTCTGATGTCCACAAAAGCGAAATTAGATGGTCATAAAAGCGAAATCAGAGAATGTCCAAATAAGCGGAATTAGATGGTCATATGAGCGAAATCAGAGAATGTCCAAATAAGCGGAATCAACTCGGAAGCTAATTTGGTGCATTTTTAGTCCGTAATTTTGTCTGAAACTTTCAAGGGTTTGTTAATAGTCACTTTTATACAATTTGTGAAAATTTGAACCGTTTTTGACCGTTAAATCTTCCTGAACTGATGAGAGAAGGTGTAGAAGATAGAAATCTCGATGAAATAAAGCTGTAATCTGCAAAACTTCTCCAACTGGCTCTGATACCAATTGTAGGATCGTTCGACTGATCCGAATGAGTCGATTAGAGAAGTTTTGATCTATTTCAGGTGTGGAAAACAAGAAATAGACTTAGTAACAGCTTGATCTTCACTTTATTCACTGATTGTATTGATTAGACGTTTGATTACAATCGATCTTCACACCGGCAGAGCTTCGGCATGGAATACAAGAATCCTACAAATGATTTCGCTCAAGTGACCTTTATATAGAGTTGGTGATTTCGCTTTTGTGTCACATGTTCACATAAGCGAAATCCCAATTGACCATATAAGCGAAATCACATGTTTGACCATATGAGCGAAATTACATTTGATGACATATAAACGAAATCAAAACTATCTTCATATGAACGAAATCAGCCACTTCTCATCATAAATTCTTTTGTCTCTTGTGTAATGATGTCATAATGATGTCACTTTGCTGATGTCATCATGACATCATGCTTGAACAACTTCGCAACGAACCCGAGACTCGACATAAGACGAAGACGACAGATGAATGCACCAACACGTACAACGCTTTGTCCAAGAGGTAAACTTTATCTTTGTGAATTGGGTCGGTGAAGCCCAGTGGTTGACCAACGTAAACCTCCTCTTTCACCTTGCCGTAGAGAAATGCCGACTTAACATCTAGCTGATATACTTTGAATCCTTTCCATGAAGCAAGTGCTAGGAAAATTCTGATAGCTTCAAGACGAGCAACAGGAGCGTAAACCTCTGTGAAGTCTATCCCCTCTTGTTGACTGAAACCCTGGACCACGAACTGAGCTTTGTTTCGAACAATAACCCCTCGGTCGTCTTTTTTACACTTAAACACCCACTTCGTGTTTATTTTCCTATGACCATCAGGCAGGTCCACCAGCTTCCATACACCAAGCTTTTCAAACTGACTCAACTCCTCCTGCATTGCGATGACCCATGAATCTTCAGTCAATGCTTCCTTGTAGGTTCGTGGCTCAATCTACGAAATGAAACAACTGAGTGAAAATTATGTTTGTAAAGGAGCAACTTTAGTATAAAAGTAAGTAAGGCCATGGTCAATCTGGCTTCTGGTGCGAATGCCTGACTGCAACTCTCCTATTATCAACTCTTCTGGATGGTATTAAAGAGTCCTCGGCATAACTTCGCCAGGAACATCTACCTCGCCTTCCAAATTAGTAACATTCTGATCCGCAACTTTTTCATTGTCAAGAATTGTCTGATCTGAAGATTGGATTTGCTCCCCTTCAGACTCTGAATCACCATGATCAAAAGTAGGTATATCATCAGATTCTGAATTATCAATGACCGATGTTTGATTTTCAGGAGTAGGTTCGCGTTTCGAAGTAGTTGGAGTTTGCTGAACTTCATCATTCTCTTCAGTGTGACTTGGACTAGCTTCAACATCATTGGAAGTTTGTCGTTGACGTCTAGAAGACCTTTCTTGAAATCTTCCCTGAGATGCTTCATATTCTCTTAAAATATCCAAATCATCAAAGAACTCTGGCTCTTCTTCTAACTCAAATGAATCCCATAAGGTATCGTAGTTGAAGCGCCATGAGTCTGCGGGCTTCTGTGGAGGCATAGTATAGCCTTGACATTCAACATGCTGTGCTTCGATGATTCGCTTCAGACTTGGAACAAAGACTCTTCTGAGTGGACTAGCATACCCCACAAAGATACCTTTAATGCTCTTTGAAACAAATTTGCCATCCGGATCTAGAACTGTACAGGAAGATCCGAACGGTTCCAAATACTCGAGATTAGGCCTGCGATTGTTGATCAACTCGAAACATGTCTTGTTGTGTTTCTTCACAGTAAGTACCCTGTTGAGAGTATAGCAAGCGGCTGATACTGCTTCTACCCAGAAATTAACAGGTAACTAGGAATCAGCAAGCATCGTCCTAGCCGTTTCGATCAGCGTTCTATTCTTTCTTTCTGGGACTCCATTCTGTTGAGGAGTATAAGGCGCGCTAAACTCTTGCAGTATACCTCTCCGATCACAAAATTCCTCCATTTTGTTATTTTTGAATTCCGTACCGTTGTCACTTCTTAATCTTCTAATGCGGGTTCGGTACAAATTCTCAATCTTCCTGAATAGTCTCAGCAAACTCTCAAATGTTTCGTCTTTTGTCTTCAAGAACGACACCCACGAGAATCTCGAATAGTCATCAGTGACTACTAAGCAGTAGAGATCGCCCGTTATGCTCTTGACATTCACAGGACCAAAGCGATCCATGTGAAGTCTTTCCAGCGGCTTCGAGACAGGGTTCATCTTTTTGCCAGGATGGGATTTCTTTCGTTGCTTTCCCTTTACACAACTGATACACTCCCCCTCAAGATGAAAACTCTTCAAGTGAACACCTTTGACCAAATAATTATGCACCAGGTAGTTCATCTTGCGTAGGTGAATGTGGCCCATCCTCCGATGCCACAATTGCGACTCCTTTTCATTGGCTCTTGACATGAAGCAATGAGTTTGACCCATGGTAGTCATAGCGACGCTCATATCCAACACGTACAGATCATTAACTCGTGTTGTGCTCATGATGATCCACTCCTCGGGGATGACAAACCCCGGCTTCAAGATTAGACATTCTTTATCAGTGAAATGTGTCGAATACATTCAGTCACAAATTTGAGAAATGCTAAGAAGATTGTTTTCTAGCTCGGCGAAGTAGTTTACTCTTTCAAACGTGATAACACCATTTGATAACGTTCCTTTACCAATGATACGTCCTCCTTGATTACCAGCAAAACCGACGTATCCACCGTTAAACCCTCTAACATCGTAAAGTAGGGCTTTTCTCCCTGTCATGTGCTTGGATGCTCCACTATCCATAATCCAACGTGAGATAGATCTCGGGAGCTCCTGCACATTTCAAAACATTCAGTTAGATTTTGAAGCAACCCAAGCCTCTTTCGACTCGGGTAGCTTAACGTTAAGGCGTGTTGTCTTGGTGTATAATGGTGGGAAATTCTTATCATTCATCTTAAGACTTTCTTCTGACACAATCTCAACCTCTTTATACAAAAAGAACTCAATTTTCGGAGGTTGACCAGATGATTGGTCTTTCTTTGGAACATACTTCTTCCCTGGTGTGGTCGAAGTTTGTTTCTCGAGTTTCTCATAAAAGTCCAAAGGTACATTCATCTTCTTCGTTGAAGATAATTGTTTTGCAGAATCAGAAACCTTTGGTTTTGAAGTACTTGATGTCGTAGCCTCATATTTTGGATTCCACGTTTGTTGAGATGAAGCGACCCGTTTGTAAAATTTATTAGTTTTAGTTACCGGCGGTTTTACGAGTTCAGTTTTGACTTTGATGTTTTCATTTTTCAAAGTTTTCTTCTCAATAAACATCGGCGCTTTGCCTTTGACATCGTTTTTCTTCTTTGGATTCTCGATAACCACAGATTTAGGCTTCGAGTTGGTGCACTTTCGTTCAATGTGTCCAACCTCATTGCATTTGAAGCATGTTCGGGTATCAACTTCCCGACTTTTGCCTTTGGTCTGAGGCTGTGATGCCTTTTTCTCAAAAAATTCTTCATTTGATTTCGAAAAGATTTCCGATTCTTGTTCGGAAAGTGAACTTGAGCTTTTCACAAACACCTTCTTTTCGACAAACCTTTTGTTTTGAAAGTTCCTCTTTTGATTGTTCTTACCACCCTGATAATCACCCGACTATCTGTTTTGGTTGTTATTGTTAAAACGTGGCGGTACAACAGGTTTTTTATAGACAGATTTATCTTTTTCAAAGTTCAATTTCCTTTTGGAACTTTTCAAACCCTCAATTTCAGAAACATCAATTTCAACCAATTTGAACACTTTCTTCAACTTGTCAACATTCACATTCTCAAGTGGAAATTCAATATCCGAATACAACTTATCAGAACCAGACATCTTGTACATCACAAGAGTAGGTCCATCATTTGAGTTGTTTTGAGATGTTGATTTCGGAATGTAGTTATTCAGAAAACACTCTTCATCTTCAGTCGAATCACTGTCAGATTTTAAAACGTTTTCAACCACATTTTTTACAACTTCAGATTGAACACTGTCTTCATCAGACGATGAAGTGAATGTGACATCGATTGTTTCTAGAAGTTTTACATCATTTGATTTCTCATTTGTTTCATCTTCAATATCCAACCCAGACTTTTTCTTTGAAAAATTGTTTAACACGGGCGGTGGAACTTGATGATAACCCACCCCTGTTCCATCTGAGTATACATCTTCACCAGCTTTGTTCTTCCCAATGGGTTTGGGAACTATGTGTTGAAGAACAAAGCTCGTGGAGATGTAACTGTTCAGTTTCAGATTGATTCTTTCATTCTCAATCTTAGCTTCTTGAAACTGAAGCTTAAGATTTGCAATCTCATCTAACTGCTGGTTGATTTGTCTTTCTTTTGTCTGAAGAACTCCAGACAATTGAAGATTTTCTTTAATTGTTTTACCATTTTGCTCATCAGAATCTTTTATTGTTCTTTTCAGCTTTTCATGATTTTCAGAAAGTTGTCGGTTTTCATGAATTAACTTCTCATTTTCTTTCTTAAATCGTTCTACATCAGTTTTATCTTTTTCAATTCTTTCTGTTAATTCTTTTATTCTTTAATTTGAAGTTCTCATCAGTTTATCTCGATTTAAGATTTGTTCTTCAACCATTCTGACTTTTCCAACCAGTTCATTAGTCTTTTTGACCGTGAGATATGCATTTGTTCTGCAAACTTTGCAATCTTTCATGCAATTTTTGCAATCACTCTCAGTATTAGCTTTATCAGTCTTACCTGATTCATTGTTTGAACCACTTTTACTGACCTTGCTTGTTGACTCAGACGCAGTTTTGAATCTACCTTTAGTTCCTTTGCCATAAGCACTTTGTCTACCATCTTTGTCAGGTTCTCTACGGTCATTTCTTTTATTGTGTCGATTATCCCATCGTCGACTTTCCTTGACTTTTGCTCTTCCTCTTCAGCTTTTTTTGCCGCATCTCTCTCTCTCTCTGTTCATCTTCTTGCTTCAAGGATTCAATGAGAGTTTCAACTATGAGTGTTGATGGTTCAGCAATTATGTTGCCTTTTGGGTCCAAATAGCACTCACGATCAGGATCCCATCTGTTTGCCTTTTTAGCTTCTTTCCAGGTGTCACACCCCAACCGATGGCGGAAACATCGGGGCATGGAACTGAGCGAAACAGATTGTCCAGAAGTTTCCATAACAATTATCATTACCATTCAATTTAAAATAACATGTCCCATACCACGTCTCAAACAGTAAACAAATTATTACAGATAAAATGTAGGCAAATAATTCTGTTCCGACAACTCAGATTTCAAAATAGAGCAATTGTTTATCTGCTTCTAGAGACCCTTGATTCAATTACTACAGACAACTATTTGTTGGGCTCTAAAGCTTTATTCTAGCTTCAAGTTCCTATCATGTGTGCATCCTAAGCACCTGTCACATACGTTAAAATAAAGTCAATACATAAAATGTAAAGGTGAGCAAACAAGTTTGATAATAGCATATAAAGTTCGAAGTCGTTTACGCATAACCAGCACGTACACATAGTGAAATCAAGCACGTTAGTTATGGACATAGATCCATTGATACCAATGACTGCGGGTTGACTGCCCAAGGCAGTTCGCAATACCTGATTACCACCGTAATCCATGCAAGTAATTGTCCTTAACAACCCCCGTGTGAACGGGTGCTGAGTCCAAACTATAGTACTATCATTGCTAAGGCAGGTAGAAAGCATTCCGATCGGATGGCTGTTCGAGTGGATTGTTTCTTCCTTTGAGAAGGATGTGTTTGTTTATGATGGCTTGACTTTTGAAGTTTTCGTTGTAGCATTTGAAAACATTGAAGTACCTTTACCCTTTAGGCCGGTCGATCGGACGACTGTTCGATCGGACAGAAACCCGATCAGTTAGGTATTTTAATGCATTGTAGTGATTTGCTTTGGATCGGACAGGTGTTCGATCGGACAGCTGACCGATTGGTTGGCAAGTCAACAATAGTCAACAACTTTAATGAAATGCAAGGTATGGTGCAATGGATCGGTTAGCTGATCGATCGAACACTAATGTTGTTCGATCGGACAACATGCATAAACAACCATGACGAGTTCTCAGCAGTGTGTCACCTGATCGGACGGCTGTTCGATCGGGTGGCACTCCTAGTGCATCGAACATGTTGAAAAGTCGATC
The DNA here is from genome assembly GCA_030545235.1 of Helianthus tuberosus. NCBI lineage: Eukaryota > Viridiplantae > Streptophyta > Magnoliopsida > Asterales > Asteraceae > Helianthus > Helianthus tuberosus. The sequence continues at coordinate 146,647,506 of CM060411.1, read as the reverse complement.
AAGTGTTGAAGTATAGTATCTCATGATCTGAAGAGTAATCTGATCGGACAGCAGTCCGATCGAACAACGGTTCGTTCAATACTAATCTTCAAAATAAGTTGATTAAGTGTGGGACCTTGTGTTAACCGATCGGCTGGCCAGTCGATCTGCTGACTGTCCGATCGGCAGGCTGTCCATTCGGACAGCAGCCCGATCGGTCAGCACCCTGACCTGATCAGCCTATTCGTTTAACACTTGGTTGTTCTGTTTGTTTGTCGTTTTATTGAGGTATTTTGACAACGAGTCGAACCATAGATCCCTCGTCCTTACTTGGTTCCCCTGGTCGGACAGGAATCACCCAAATCCGGCCGGTGAACTGTTCGGAACAGAGTTTAACTTTTAACCTCGTGGATAGAATCCGGATCTTGAGCCATGAAACCACCGGAGTGATTTGTAAACCGGCACATGCTCCGTTTCTATCGGTTTGAAGGCATTAAGTGTAAAAGAGTTGAAAGAAAGTTGGAAAATCCGTCTTTCAATCCTTTTCACCATGCATATGTTTAGATCTATGAAAGATCTTTGTTTGTTTATGTGGAAATCGGCTAGATCCAAGTTATTCTTGGTGGATTGAGGCCAAAACATGGAGTTCATCAAGAACCCATGATGACATCATCCTAGAACACTTGAATCTTGATGATTTCACGGTTAAAAGTTAAGATTTGAAAGATAGAAAGGTGTAGGAGTGCGTGTAGATCAAGAAAGTACAAGATTTAGGACGAAATCTTACCGGAATCGAGAGGAATCTGAGAAAAAGATGAGCTGAGCGTGTTGGTCGAACAGAGGTTTCCAAAAGTGGAAAGGATGACAATGACAGGGGTATTTATAGGATGCCAAACGGGGAAAGTGCTGGCCGATCGGCCAGGCAGCTCGATCGGACATCCTGTCCGATCGGCTGGCTGTTCGATCGGCTGGTAGCCTGATCGATCAGCTGCACGTTTCGTGTGTTCGGTGCGACGATTTTTGATATTTCGATTTTTGGTTGCGAGCGATTCGATACGATAGGGTTTCCTAGTCAAATTACTTTTAATCCCAACCACTCATATCTTGCACTATCCTTTCTCCACTAATTATCATAGTTCGATTGTGATTCGAGTTCGATGTCGATTGAGTTCGATTGCACTTCGTGTTTCGATTGATTCCACACATAACATAAATGAACATGCACAAGTAACACATAAGGCACACACACACGTATAACAATAATTTAATTTAAAAATACGTAGTTCGAGTTGCGATTTGAAGTCAATGTCGATTCGATTAACATAGCTTGATTATTGTTTAATTAACTTTATCGCATTGTTACTTCCTAAAATTCACAGTCGTAAGTCGATTGAATAGCGAAAATCATACGTCGATTATTGTAGTTATAGACACTTACTCCACATAATAGCTAAAACAAAATAAATCTATTATTAATCAGCTGCGCGAAAACGGTCGTTGACTTTGACCTTGACTTGACTTTGACTTCTCGAAAACACGGGGTGTTACACCAGGCTCGATAGTTTCTATCCTTCATAGTTTGAGCTATCAACTTCTGGTAATTGTATTTCTGCTCTTCAGTTCGTGTATCTTTGTATGGTTCAACATGTGCCATTAAAGCAAAACCTACAGCATCATCTTTTGGTAAAACCTCGCTCCAGTCAAAGCCTTCGTCACTTGAATCACAGCTAAGGCTCTCGACTTCTCCTTCGGAGTCTCTTCGATTTGCTTCATTCGGGGTGGCTCTTCGCGATTTTGATGATATACAACCTTTTTGTAGTAGTCTTCATGGAATGGATTAGCTGTTTCATCCGCAGCTGAGTTTCTGCATTCCCTTTTGAAGTGCCCCTTCTGTTTGCACTTAAAGCAGGTCACCTTTGACTTATCGAAGCCCAACTTTATCGAAGGCCCACCGATGGAATTTCTTCCCGTTATCTCCATAAATCTTTGCGCTCTCCTGATTACGCTAGCCATGCACCAGCCTATGTTGATTAACTCCATCTCTTCGGGATCAATTTGATCATAATCTTATTTCGTCAAGTTTGTATTCCCAATTTTCCCAGCGACCAAGCTTTCATATGATTCCAGAATTGAGGCAAGAAGCACCATTTGTTGTTTAGCTATTTCTTCATTAATGTTTTGAGCATTGTTCAGGTTCACAGCTATATTGCACTGAAAGACGTTTTTAGGAACATTCTGCTATTGCTGATTCCCTGAAGCTGATGAAGAAGAACCTCCATGATAACCACTGCTGGGTACAGAACTGTTGATTTGCTTTTCTTGATTCATCATGGTTGAACTTTCAGCAGAGAATGCAGTTTTTGGTGAAGTGGTTTTAGGAATCATACTACCCCTGTAGTAGAGATCGACATTTTGTTGGTACGGGGAGTTGTTAACTTTATTCATCTTCTTGATCTCTAACTCATGACTTTTAAACCTTTCTATCAACCAGTCAACAGTCATGTCCGACACTTTCATTGTATTTTTTCAGAACCAACCCATAATATTGCCAATCCTTTTCATCTGGCAAAGATTCCAATAACTTCTCAACCATCTCTTCTTTGGTGTTCGTTATCCCGTGTCTGACAAGCTCTATCTTCATATAACAGAAACGCCCAATAATCTTTAACACAGTCTCATTCCTGATATACGCAAACAAATCAAACTCCTTCTTCAGTAGACGTTTCTTGTTTTTCACTATCTCTGCCCCTCCAATGCACTTCTTCTCTAACTTAGCCCATAAATCTTTAGCATTTTCGTAACAAATCAAAGAAATAATATCATCTCTAACAGACTGATGTAACAGGGCTATACATTTTTGTTCAGCAACAAATGCCTCTTGTTCAGTTTCGTTCAAGTTTTCATAATCTTTTCTTCCAATATCAAAATCGTTTCTCATACACTTCCAGCTCTGGTAAGCAAACGCTTTCAACCAATCCTCAAATCTGCTTGCCCATTGGTTGTAGTCTTCAATCGCCATAAGCTTTGGCGGCTTGTTATACGTACCATAGGCGTTGTCGATACTGAGAGAATCAGCAATTGCCTTCTTCGGATTAGGATTTGTGTTGGTCGTTGTATTTGTCGATGCATCTCCGGTGTTTTATGCAAAGAAATCACTGAACGGATTCATGAATTCATCTCCCATCTTGATAAGCACCTGAAAAATTTCAAATACTTAGAAAAATTTTCACAATTTTCAAAAATTTCAAACTGATGCACTTGGGTCGGATGGTGATCCGATCGAGTGGTGATCCAATCGGATGACACACCAAGTAACAATCGTCGGATTAGCAAGTGTCGGATAAGCAGGTGTCGAATTGCGACTCGATTGGATGGTGATCCGATCGAGTGGTCGTTCGATCAAGTGACACAAGAACTTTGAAAACTTTAACTTTCAATACTTCACCGATCGGATGGTGATCCGATCGAGTGAGATGATGACGTCAACAAGTGAAAATGACACAATCTATGCCAATCCGATCGGATGGTGATCCGATCGGGTGGGATGATGACGTCAGCTAGTAAATGAAGAACACAGTCTATGCCAATCCTATCGGGTGGATGACGTCAGCAACAAAGAAGAACTCGACATGGTTTTTGCTTGATTTGATTCAGTTTTAGATCGAATTTTTCAATGAAAATTTGAAGGATTGATCTTTGTTTAATTCCGATTCTAATGATATGATTTTTACTCAATTTTGTCTGTGAATTCCTGTTTAATTTTGAGTTTTTTCTGTTTTAAGATGTAAAAATGTAAGAACAACAAGAAATGAGGTAGAAAATGAGAAATTTGTCAAAATTTTCGAGGAAATTTGACAGAAATCGGCAAAGAATCGCTGAAAATCCGGTGAATTTGCAGTTTTCGAGTAGAACGTGGCTGTATACCACTTGTTAGGCCGTTTATCTCAGGATCTGTTCGAGTAGAACGTGGCTGGATCGATCAGAATCAAGGTGCGGAATCCCTTGATAATGTCACAGAATCAACAATGACAAGTTCAACGTTTAATCTGTCTGAATTCTATTCAAGATAGTGAAAGTACAAAGGTTCCGGTAGAAGTTCAGACTGGCAGAGCTTTGCTACAAGTACAGCAAAAGTCCTTAAATGTCTAACACTAGCAAGCTATTTATAGGCAACCAGGGAGGCTTTAAGTGTCACCCGATCGGATGGTGATCCGATCAGATGGCCATCCGATCGGAAGGCATTCGTCGTCCGTCGGATTTCACTTTTACAATTACGCACCGTTCCCTGAGTTATCTTTACATAAACATACATATAAGTACATACATATACAAAATTACATACACAGCATAAAATAAGACTCGATGCAGACGGAAGCTACAGATATATGTACTAACATAACTGTTGTCTCGAAGTCATTATATTGTTGCATTATAGAATGTTTGAAAAAATCGAATTGGTTGAGTTTTAGGTGTTGCCCATGTCTTGTTTCATGAACGTACTGTTGATTTTATTGTGAAAGCATCGGATCGATGACGAACATCAACATTGAACTTGATTCAAGACATAGAAGATATCCAAAACAAACAAGATAGAAAGATGTAGAAGATAAAACCCTTTATTAATGAATCAGTCATCACAGATTACAAACCGAAAGAGTATACATCATCTACAAGCTGGTTTAGATCATAAAGATCTAAACCCAGCTTTCTCTCACTAACACATAGTCACTCTCTCGCTCTCTAGAAATGTGCACACACTATTGAGGAATTCCTTAGGGTTTGTGAGAGGTTTCACACAGCAGATCACCACAGAGATGAATGAATGTGATGGATGCCCAATTCTAACCTATACACCCATATATATAGGCTGGGGCAAACCCTAAGTCCTGACCATGCATATCCACAAATTCGGACAACATAACACGTAATACTATCTTTACTTGACTTCTCTTAGCTTTAGACTTTGACCAGATAAGCACAGTTATCCGACAAGAGCTTCACTTACAGACTCCCCCTTAACTGTTGCTATCATTTCTGTCTTGAATCGATAATCTTCAGTCACCGGATACTACGCTTACAGACTCTCCCTTGACTGATGATGTCATGCCTACTTTCTACTTTGGCTGAGGCTTGATCTTTCCGGCAGAGCACAACGATCTTCAACCCTTCTAATTAAAGACTTGCTGACGATCACTTAAATGGCCGCTTTATGACACCCGAAGAATTCAACATCAAACACTATAGATTCTCCCACTCAAACTGCTCCCGAATTAAGTTAACGCGAACCAACCTACAACTAAATGTAAGAATATCGCTCGAAACCTTAATCATCAAACATAACCAGCAGTAGAAAGAAACATTGGATTTCCAATCCCCAACCTTGAATACTTCAAACTTTACAAAGACATGAACTTTAGTTCGATAAGTTAATAACAAACTGAACTTTGTAAAAGTACATCCATCATGTTTATCAAAATCTGCAACCCTTCATGTAGGATCTCATCTCGTCATGAATCTTCATGAATCAATCTCCTATTTTCACGAATCCACTGAATTCCCGATAGCTTTCATCTCTGATCTTCCCCGTATTAAGAAGCACCGCATTATTTCGAGAACCGACTAGCAACCATCTTGGAAGAGAGAACAAGAAACCAATCTTCTCTACTCTAAACAACAACTAATAAGGCTGAATCTTTAACTAGTCGTTAAACGAGAATCCTACTTCATTAGCTCCATACTTGATTGAAAACATGAACATACTTGACAAAACTTCATCACACACGAGTCTTTTTATGCAAAAGCTGTCAAAGTCCAACAAGTCACCATAATAGTCCAAGATTGTCCCAAAACTCAAGGACCAAATCCGAACTCCGAGAATCTTGAAAAGAACAACGTGGACCACCATTTCTGCTTCTCTTCCCCTTAATTGATCCGGACAACATAAATACCCTGTAACTTTTCAGTAATCTGAAACTGACTTCAAATTTCCAAATTACACAAAATTCTGAATTTTGCTAATTATCTGGTACCCTCGGTAACCCGACATAGCTAGAAAAACTCGGAACATGCACAAATCGAAACCTCCAAACTACACAAACTTCTAAACTTAACTAAAAATCCGGTACCCCCAGTAACCCGGAATTCTAGAAAGTTCAGAACTCGTAAAACCCGAAAGCTTTTTAAACCGCGGATCAGATTATCTGAACGGTACTTCAGAATACAAAGACATTCAGATCAAGCAAAGAAATTCCGAATATAACTCATAAATTCAGACTTCAAAGTAATGAAGAAATTCGGACAAAGAGAATGAACCATTCCTGACAAACTTACAATTTACAAATCTTGACAAACTCACAAATTCTGACTATAGAAGAAAAAGTTTGAACAAGAATTGTATAACAACCTTCAAAAATGTCTTAAAACACCCCGAAACCGAAAAACCAAACTCGCGTAACGTTATTTGGTTTGAAAAATAAATAAAATAAGATTTATATGCCTATCGCAGCCCGCAACAGACGAAGGAGAACCACTTCGCGGGGTGCGACGGACTTTAACTTGCCGGACACCCTTAAGGACACGTGTCATAAACGTGTCGAGCCTACATGTATGACCAGTCAAATCTAAGCCTAGCTAGAAGGCTGTGGCGGCCCGCAACGGGCGAAGCCTTTGTTCTTCGCGGGGCATGACGGAACCAGAAAACAAATATAAATAGAGCTTCAGTCTGCCATTTTAATCCGTTCAATCTCTTTCTTTCTCTCTAACTTCTAAAACGAAAATATACCCCTAATATCACAAAGCCCTGCCCCGTTGTAAGTGTTTAAATCCCTGATCACTGATTTGATACCCTGTCCGATCGATTTTGAACCCAGAAACTGATGCCAAAGTGCTGCCTGATAAAGGCTATGCTTTGTAAACTAAGTTGGGGTTCTGATCTCGTGAGGTATTGATAATGTTGAATTGGGTTATTATACTAACACTCGTGCATTGTATATTTTTAATAGGAACTTAAGAAAATCATCAGAAAATAGTTCCAGAAAGCTTATAGAAAAACATAAGTCTACAAAGTGAGTCATTCTCCTTTTTCTCACATTATTGTGAGTCATTCTCTCTTTTTACCAAATTGCTTTACAAAACCCTAAATATTTTTAAATTATACTTAAAGTAGTTAAGTCTTTGTGTTCTCCAATTACTGCCGGTATGTGGGGTTTTGTATACACTACTAGTCAAGCTTTGCTATTGGACAAAGAGTTAGCCAATAGTAATTTGAACACAATCATTGTAACTGCCAACGTGACAAATACTGATTGAGATTTTGGTAGATAAAAATATTGTAATATCCTTCTTAATATTGTAAAGTATAACAATAATTTCTTTATACAATGGAATGAACTCACCAGTATTTCTTGCTGATAAAATATTTTCAAAACGCGTTTCAGGTAACTTGATGTGAAGCTATTAGAAGCCGGCTACGGAGCACCGAAGGCTTAAATAAAGTGGCTGTAAAGTTACCTAAATAAAAGAAGCATTTTATATATTCAGCAATTAGGGTTTATCCCTATACATATATTATGAATGAAATATGGGGTTTTAGCCCATTTGTTTAATATAAAAGTTTGGTGTTTTGCAAACTCTGAAATTATTTCCTAACTACGATCCTGTTGATTTAATTCCGCTACAAAATTTAATAAACACCGATACCACCAGTTGTATAACAACCCTCCTAAAATATTTCTGATACCCCTAAAATAACTAAGTTCTGCCTCGTTGTAAGTATCATAACCCCCGGTTACGTATTAGATACGCTGCTCGATTGATCTAGTGCTCCGTAACGGCTGTCGAGGCTCTGCCCGATGTAGTCGTTGGAGTCCTGTCTCGGGGAGGGTATAACTAATGTAAATATTGGGTTATTATACTAACGCGTGTGCATTGTTTAATTAATAGATTATAACCAGGAAAACCCTAAAGTAGCAATGTGAGTAATCTCCTTTTTGTGAACCTTTTTGCAAACTGATTTTACAAAACCTCAAATGTTTTACATTATATTAAACAGTGATTGAGTATTTGTATTCTACAATTATCGTCGGTATGTTGGGGTTTTGTATACAAAATTTGTTACTACACTGTGAGTAGTAACATGACCACAAGTCGGGTTGACAGTACCGTGGGTGGTAATTAAAGTAGAAAAATAAACAAATGTAATTGCGAGATCGCCCTTAATAACTGTAAACTGATAAAACCTATCTTGATTAAATTGGGATTCACTCACCAGTATTTTCCACTGACAAAATGTTTTCAAACGCGTTTCAGGTAACAAAATGTGAAAGCCAAATAGAAGCCAGCTGGACAGCACTGAAGGCTTGGAAAAATGGCTATAAAAGTTACCTAAATAAAGAAGATGTTTTTATTCAATAAAATAGGGTTTATCCCTATAAACATGTTTGTAATAGAAACTTGGGAATTTTCCATGTGTTTAATATTATAAAAATGTGATATTTTACTCTGATAAAATATTTCTTAACTACAGTCCTGATGTAAATTCCACTGCCAAAATTGATAAATACTGATACCACTGATACTGGCCTGCGGCCGCCCGTTCCCGGGTGATTAGGGGACAGGGGTTGCGACAAGTTGCTCTCGCGACACCCGCTCCTAGGATGAGGTCGGGGGCTACGACAAAAGGTGGTTTCAGAGCCACTGGTTTAAGCCATTTAGGTGTTCTTTTATTACCTAAATTTTTAACCATTATGTTTGGAAATTTATATAACTTCTGTGTTATTCTGTTTAAATATATCATAATATGTATAACATGATTTTATGTTATTCTGTATAATATGTTATTCTCTACGAATATTTCCCTCCTGCTAAAACCGCCAAACTTATGAACGAAATTAACTCATACTCTCAAGAGGACGGGGAATCTTTGTACGAGACATGGGAAAAGTTCAAGGAGTTATTAAGGAAATGCCCACATCATGGTCTAGAGCGTTGGCAAGAAGTCTCCATTTTCTACAATGGACTCTTACCACATACAAGGCAAATTCTTGATTTAAACTCTGGGGGACTCCTTTGAAATCGAAGACCTGACGAAATCTTCAACCAAATTGAAAAAATTGCTCAAAATAGTTTTCAATGGCACACTCCTAGGGGTTCAAAATCCATAGCCCCGGGGGCCCATAAAGTGGACGAATCCACCTCTTTACAAGCCCTAATCGAAGCTTTAACCACAAAAATATAGAAACTTGAATTGACAAAAACGGCTTCGGTTATGGCTTGTGAAGGATGTGGCGGACCACATGAAAACTGGAGTTGCATGAAGGATAGGGAAAACCAAACGGAAATGGTGAACTACTTTAATAACCGTCCACGTCCACCGGGAGCTCCAACCAACTCCTACAACCCTGAATGGCGAAATCACCCCAACTTTAGTTGGAGAGAATCGGGAGGTAGCAACCAAAAAATTCAAAATCAATGGCCTAGCTTTCAACAACAACCCTGAAATGAGCAACAAGGTTACCCACAATAACATCAAGGAGGTAGAGAAAGATTTGAGGACCTCATCACTCGTCTGTTTTTTGAATCCGACAAAAGGTACTCAGAGAGGTTCCTACAAATTGAATCCGAAATTAGGAACCAACGGGCTAGTATACAAAACATTGAAAAACAAGTAAGCCAAATTGTCCAAAATTTCTCGAAAGACCACAAGGTGCCTTGCCTAGCAACACTGAACCAAACCCGAAGGTAGTAAAGGTCATTAATTTAAGAAACCGGAGGGTAAGGCCCAATAATGAAACAACTTTACCTCAAAACACCCCACAAACTAACCAACCTACGAACACACCCTTCGTTAGGCTCTAGAAGTGTGAGACTGACGCATCAAATATACACTACGGGCTATGGTAGCGAACTGGGCTTTAACGGATTAGTTTATATTAGGTTTGGACAATGTATAGGTCATGTGGGCCTTGCCTAAATCCATGTGGGCCAGGCAGGCCCATGGGGAGCCCATGTAGAGAAGTGGGCTTGCTAGAGTATATCAACTAGTTTGTTTCACAAACTAGGGTTTTAGACCTCCATATTACACAAGTTCTAGAGAATTAGAGAGGGAGGCGGTTTGGTGGTTTTGGTGTACTCATACCAAATGTTTTTGCTAATCAATAGTAATAGAGACGTGTGTGAATTAAAATTAATTTCCGTGTTCTTGTTTTTCAATTTTCTTAAATCTCACCAAGTTTGGATTCTGCCCATCCTTGGTGTGTGTGTGATATCATTGTTTGATCCGGTTATTCGGGATTTACAAGTGGTATCAGAGCCCATTGAATCTGTTTCTAGGCTTAGATTGATATCACACTGATTTTGGTTGTTTTCAGATATTGCTGAGTTGTTGTGCTAAGAGTCTGCTACTATTCGGAAGTTGCTGAGTCGCTGAGTCTGCCACTCTTCCGAATCATCTTTATTGATTTCAAATAAAAGTTGCTTGAAGATTGCCTATGACTGTTGCTGTTTCGGATAATATATGCTAATTTCGGATCATCCTGTTGTTGTTTTGAATCATCCTGTTGATTTCGGATCATATTTGCTTGGAAGATCTTGAAAAAATTGTTACAAGATTTTTCGGGATTTCAGTTACCAAGTTTATCAGGATTTCAAATCCCTGATTATTCGGAATTTTGTTACTGACAGCTGTTGTTTTTCAGGTTTCGAATAACACTATTTTGAATTCAGCATTTCGGGTAGCTTTTCGAGTTCATCATTTCGGATAGCCTTTTGAGTTCATCATTTCAGAAAGCCTTTCGAGTTCATTATTTCGGATAACTTTTCGGATAAAGCATTTCAGATTGGTTTTCGAGTTGGACACTGTTTCGAAGACTTTTTCGAATTGGACACTGTTTGGAATCGAATTGGACCACTATTTTGAAGACTGTTTCGAATTGGACACTGTTTCAAATCAACCTGTTTCGGAATAAACCACTGTTTCGTGAAGAACTATTTTAGAGAAGGACTGTTCACATTTTTATTAAAAAAAATATCTAAATTACTATTTGGTAAATTTAAAAATGAAGAACACAAACGGTGTGATGACTGCCGTGGACCTTGAAAATGCCATTCTAGCTGCCATTCAAACTCAAACTCTGGCTTTTCATCAGGAACTTGACCAGATTATCGGTACTTCTACCAAGGTTCCTAGGCTGTTAGAGATGGACTTCGAACAATAATGTATGCCACCGAAGATGATTCGTTAACTCAGATTCCAAAGTCTGAAAATTTGTTTACTAAAGAGGATAAGAAAATTCGGGACGATGATGATAAGGCTATGGCAACTCTCACTATGGCACTTGGTCCTGACATTTCCATTGCTGTTAGGAACTGTAAGAGTGCTAAGGAAATGTGGAATGAGCTTCAAAATTTGTATGAGGGAAATGCAAACATGAAGGAAAGCAGGGTGAATATGTTGAACCAGCAGTTTAGTTCTTTCAACCATATTTATGGTGAAACCATCGAAAATCAGATCAGAAGATTCGTTAAACTGGTCTCGTAGATGATAAGTGACGGTATCATCATCACAAATAGTGGAATGAATCGTCAACTTCTGAATTTTTTGCCAAAGAGCTCGGATGCTGATGTTTCTATGATCAAGCATACAAAGAATTTGAACGTCACACTTGGTGAACTAATGGCTACAATCAAATCGTGTGAGATTGATAATCAGCAAAGAGAGTTGAACCATAAGAAATCGATGATGGCTGCCGGGTTGACCAGTTCCAACAATTCATTAATGTCTCATAATCATCCCAACATCGTTTTTAGTCCTGTTCATGGAGTGCCAAACAATAATCCAAATATTTTTTTCAGCCCATTGACCCAAGCTCAGAAGACCAACTATGTGTATGGTATGTCACTTCCAACACCACTAGTCGTTGTTAACAATCCTGCAACACCTGCATCAGCCCAGCAACATCCTCAGCACGCCAATCATGTGGTTTACAGTCCGGTGACCACTTCATCAACTCAAAACACCCCCTCCTCAATCTCAGCTGAAAATATAGCTTTTCTGACCAAGCAAAATGAAGAAAGACTAGCTGTTGCAGCTTCTATACTTAACAACGTGCATGCCTTTTTAGTAGGCTATCTTTTTCCCCCATCTGTTCTAGCCACTGAAATTAATCAGGTTGTTGAAGAAGACATAGAAAAGTTGGATGTGTCCTGGAACTTGTCAATGGCAGCATTTAGAGCTGAAAATTTTCAAAAAAATTTGCTTGTCGTCCAATGTCGAATCTTCGCACCGGACCCATGAGAGATAAACTGAGGTGTTATAGGTGTCATGAGCTGGGACACTTTGCAAAAGACTCCAAGAAGGCACTAGTGAGGTGTGTTTCGAGTGAGGCAGCCGAAACTCAGAACACTGAAAGATCAATGGTCCCTGTTACACCTTCACAAACTTCAACAAGCTAGGGAGATACTACAGCATGAAAGGCATTGATGGCTCAAGATAAAAAAGGTTCAACGAGGCAGATGCTATGGCACACGTGGAATCGCTCAAGATCTTTGAAGCTGCACAAATCAATCACTGCTTGATGGCACAAACCATTGATCCTCAATCACTCTCTGAAATGGTAAACTCCCTTTTAGGTTCTGAGAATTGTAGGAATAAACTTGCACAGATGAGAGCACACAACTTTAGTTTAATCAATGTTTACAACAGTGCCATGTCAAAGTGCATCAGCCTTCGAGAGAACAATAAGTTACTCTAGGAAGAGGTTGAAGCACAAAAGAAGGACACAGCTCAGCTTCACTTGGATCTCAATCAGCAGCAATGTTGGGTCCATGATTATATAAATAAACTTAATGAAAAAAACCATGGAATTTGATTCTGTGAGAGCTGAGCTAGAATTCGACTGGTAAGTATCAACATAATGAGTTAAACATATAGAAGTTTGATACTTCTATTGACTCTGTTCGTAATATGTGTAATGTGCAACTGCCATTTAAAGAGAACAAGGGTAAGGGTTTGGGTTATAAACAGGTTCTACCTCCATATAATCATAACTATTCTAGAATGCCCACTACTACCAAAGATCTAGAAAATGAGAAAAACATGATTTATGGCAAACCAAGCCATTATGTTCCATGGGAACCTTTCAAACCAAAGAATGCTGTTAATACACGATATTCGTTGCCTACCTCATCGAATCGAGTTGTTAATATAATAGGTTTGTTTTTTAAAAAGGTGGTTTTGTAATGTAAATACCTCTTTGTACGAAGGAGTTCTTCGCACGAAGAGAACAAGTCCAGCCGCATGAATGGAGGTTGTTCCATTCGTCCAAGCCCACTCGCACGGAGGGTCTTGCCTATATATAGGGGTGTGAGGGAGAGATTTGTAGAACTTTTAGCATTCGGATGGCGAAGCGCTGCCGAACAGATTTCAGGGTCTGTACTTGTCACTATTGAATAAAATCAGTGTTAATCGTTGATATCTTGTGTTTGTCTACTACTCAATTGGATTTCGCACGATATGAATAGCTTTATTGAGTTAGTCTGAGCATAAACGAGATCGAAACGATCATCACAAGTGGTATCAGAGCTCGGAGGCTGACTTCAGAGACTCTACACACAAGATTTTAGCATTTGAAGACTTTTCTAAACTTCTCACTTCTACTCATTCTACTTTTTCATATATTTCAGATTGAATCCACGGACATAATGGACTGAATTTTTCACAGATTGTTTAAAACACATTTTTAACAAACCCTTGAAAAATTTGGCTCAATACACAATCTGAATCACCTAAAAATTGTCAAAATATGCAAAAACACGTAACTTGATCTCTCAAACGAAAGACCCATTCGCGTGAATAGGACCCCATTTGCACGAAGAGATATTTTCAGTTGTTTAAAGATTCCATTCGCATGAAGAAATCTTGTCCGTACAATTTGTCTCCTTCGCACGAAGTGATTTGTTTGTTTGTTTGTTTTTCAGGTTCATTCGCACGAAAGTTAAAGTTTTGATAAAATGGAGAACTAGTTTTATAACGCTTTTGCGACAACTCCTAGTTTGGTGGCTCAAACCATAAACTTAGAGAATGAACATAGAACATCAACTAAACCGCCAAAGTTGATGAGTATAGACGAGTTCAATGGTTGGCATGAATGATTTTGTAACTGGGTTCAAGCAAATCATACGGAATGTTGGTACTCGATCATAGATGAGTATTTGGAACTAGTTGTAGAAGATGGTCAAAAGAAAACATTTATACAATTTAACCCGCTTGAAAAAAAATACTTTCATCAATGAGAAGAAAATGATATCCTTTTTCCAACAAGCAATAAAAGATGATATTCTCACACTTTTACTGCATACCAGAATTTTCTTTATCATCTGCAAATTTATGAGCTGCAACGGTAGGATAGATGCAATCGATAACATAATCTAAACTTTGATAACTTCGAAGTAAAGATTTCACTCTTTCTGTTTCGATCGTCATTGCTGCTAATTCTTGTTTAAGCCCTGCAATAATCTCAATGTATTTGTTGATTGCAGTTTGCTTTTGAAAAACTGTTGCTTTCAGAAGATTCTTCATCTGGATATCCTAATCAGTAGCTCCTTTGTACAAGTTCACTTTGCTCCTTAGGAGATCATATGATTCCTTTATACCTTAAACACTTTTTATTTCAAACACACTCTCCCAATCCACTGTTGTTCATCATGTTTAGCACTTGAAATTTTGAAAATCAACTTTTCAACATCAGCTGTCGAAAATAAGATGAAATCAAATCTTTTTGAATTTTCAAAATTTTATGCTAAAACACATTTTTTAAAAATTTTCAGTATGTTAAAATGCAATAAAGAAATATTTACAGACAATATTTTTGTGAGTTTGTGTAAGAGGATCATATCAGTTTAAGACAAATCACTAGCACCGTTGACCTTTTCAGACTTAAGTTCTAAACGATTCACTTAGATTGTCAGTATACTGATCCACTTAAATTTTCACACAAAGTTCAACTGTTTCGAGATAGGAGATTAGTGTTTTATGCACTTAACTTATTCGTGTGTACAACCTCAGAATATACTCCCGTATCCAGACTCCTATATTCAGTCTTACAAGTGAATGTACACTAATGATATCTGTAAACGGGTAATGCGAGACCATGAGAGCTCAGGTTAGAACTTCCGTTCAGACAAAGAGATGATGACTCGTCTTTTAGGTGTGTCCCATTTGGGGAAATTTTCTTCAACAGCACATGATTAGCATTTTTCAATGTTTCATCATTTTTTATGCTGAGGGTGGGCTTTATGATTACAGCAGTGCAGAGTATTATATGAGGACTAGGCTATTGCTCCCGCAAAATCAGAAGTCCCGGTATAATACACCAGATATCATCACGCACAAAGACCTAGTATGTCAGAAATAGAAGGCTCTTAAAACAAGATTTCAGGGGTTACCTATATATCCGAGAGATGTTCCCCACGTGATAAGTAAGTATTTGATATTTAGGTTTATATCTCGAAAACAATCTACTAAGCGTGTAAAAACATACTGGCATATCATCAATGAGACCGTTTATCACATTTTAACTTTCCAAATCTTTAGCGTACTGTGATTGTCTACTGATGTACTATCATTTCCTCTTTTTCACAACAAAACTCATTTTTGATTTTTCGAAGTTTTTGGTTTTTAGATTTTATCATGTTTTTTGGATTTTTCAAATTTTCAAAATTTCTAAATTTTTTACTCCCCCTAAAATCAAAAATATGTTTCAATTTTTGATTTTCTGGGAAAATTTAAACATATGCTCTGATACCACTTGTAGGATCGGTGAATCGATCAAACGATACGTTCAGAAGAGTTCTCGATCAATACGAAAGGCGGAATCAGACGTATTGATGTTGTAGCAGCTTGATTTACACTAAGAATCACTTTAACTGTCGTTTGTATTGATTTGAAACTGTTTACACGAGCTGGCGACACTTCGGCAGAGCTTCGCTACCGGAATCAGAAGTTACAAATGAAATCCAAGACTCTACTATTTATAGAAGATCCAGGTCGCACCAACAGTCCACACGATCTGGTCCAGGTCGCACGACCTGGTCACCTCGTACGAGGTGGCTGGTTCAGACCTGTTTCCCGTTTCTCTCGTACTACATGTCCTGGTCTATCTATTCTATTACATGACTCGATACAAGATGAAGTCAACAGACATATGCACTAACAAACTCCCCCTTGGAGGTTGACGAGTCTTTAGTGTATTGAGTCTTCTGTCTTGATCGGTCTTCTCGCTCTTTCCAAAGTATCTTTCTCTGTAAGCATCATCATCAATCTCTCTCTTCTTCTATCAGAATCTCAACCTGACTCTTCAAATTCTCTTGATCAGATCTCTTGATTCCTTAATCTTATCAGTATCAGCAGCTTCCTCGTGCTTTGTTCCAGAATCTGAGTCTGGCTCTTTTAAACTTCAAACTCCCCTTTGCTAACAGACTCCCCCTTAAGTTGTTCCGGGATCGTAATCTGACATAGCTCTCGTTATAAGATCGTGTGCTGGCTCAAACTCTCCTCAGGCTTAGACACGGGGATCTGTACAAATCTCTACCCAAAAGTAAATTTCACAATTTTTTAAAATTTAACAAATTTAGAAACCATTTGTAACTATTATTCAACATCAACAATAGTTATATCAAGTTCAAATTAATGACATTGATCAACTAACACTGATTTTACTGTTAGTTTCTCAAATTATCTCAAACTTTATCTTCAATTTTTATTTCAAACACACTCTCCCAATCCACTATTGTTCATCATGTTTAGCACTTGGAATTTTGAAAATAAACTTTTCAACATTAGTTGTTGAAAATAAGATGAAATAAAATCTTTTTGAATTTTCAAAATTTTACGCTAAAACACATTTTTTTAAAAATTTTCAGTATGTTAAAATGCAATAAAGAAATATTTACAGACAATATTTTTGTGAGTTTGTGTAAGAGGATCATATCAGTTTATGACAAATCACTAGCACCGTTGACCTTTTTAGACTTTAAGTTCTAAACGATTCACTTAGATTGTCAGTATACTGATCCACTTAAATTTTCACACAAAGTGCAACTGTTTCGAGATACGAGATTAGTGTTTTAAGCACTTAACTTATTCGTGTGTACCACCTTAGAATATACTCCCGTATCCAGACTCCTATATTCAGTGTTACAGGTGAATGTACACTAATGATATCTATAAACGGGAAATGCGAGACCATAAGAGCTCAGGTTAGAACTTCCGTTCAGATAAAGAGATGATGGCTCGTCTTTTAGGTGTGTCCCGTTTGGGGATCTTTTCTTCAACAGCACATGATTAGCATTTTCAATGTGTCATCATTTTTTATGCTGAGGGTAGGCTTTATGATTAAAGCAGTGCAGAGTATTATACGAGGACTAGGCTATTGCTCCCGCAAAATCAGATGTCCCGGTATAATACCCCAGATATCATCAAGCACAAAGACCTAGTATGTTAGAAATAGAAAGCCCTTCAAACAAGATTTCAGGGGTTACCTATATATCCGAGAGATGTTCCCCACGTGATAAGTAAGTATTTGATATTTAGGTTTATATCTCGAAAACAATCTACTAAGCGTGTAAAAACCTACTGGCATATCATCAATGAGACCGTTTATCACATTTTAACTTTCCAAATCTTTAGCGTACTATGATTATCTACTGATGTACTATCATTTCCTCTTTTTCACAACAAAACTCATTTTTTATTTTTCGATGTTTTTGGTTTTTAGATTTTATCATGTTTTTTTATTTTTCAAATTTTCAAAATTTCTAAATTTTTTACTTCCCCTAAAATAAAAAATATGTTTCAATTTTTGATTTTCCGGGAAAATTTGAAACATATGCTTTTACTTTCAAACAAACTGTATAAATAAAATGACAAACTGATGTGAATTGCTTCAATTCTCCATTCTCTTGGCATAAACAATCAGAACTCCCCCTGACAACAAACTATTTTCCCATTATGATTTCAAAACACTTAAGTTTGTTTTAATCAAAATGGTTTTTCCGGAAAATTAGTTTTGTTGGTGATAAAAAATCATGGGGTTTCATCACATTGTTCGTTCAACCACATGTAAAAACTATTACAAAGTATTTTTCACAAAAACATTTTTCAAGAATGATGCCGATTCATGCTCCACGATTACCAACTTGGGAGCTCCGGCAAGTCAGGATTTTACTTTTTAAAATATCTCCCCCATGACTGATCAATCATGGGTGAACCATCCTCATTTGGTTTAACAGTTTTTGATTCATAAAACTCTTTTACTCCCTTCACCTTCCCATCAGTCATCTTACCAAAAATATGCAGCACTTTACCATTAAATGCTTTTCAGCATCAAATTCTTTCTTATCAGAGAAGAATTGATCTGAAATCTCAATCTTTCCAATTTTTGATTTCAAGTTTCCGTTTGACAGTGGTGGAAAGTTTTCATCATCCATTGTTGGAACAGAATTCTCATAATTTAGCACAACATATGGCTCCTCTGACTTTGACGAATCAGATTCATTGCCAGAAACAACCTCTGAGTTCTTGACAACCCATTTATGTTTGTTTAAATTGGCTCTTCTTTTGTAAAAATGTTTCGAACTTTCACCAACTTCAAAAGTCACATTTTTGAACTCCTTAAATTTTTCAATTGGTTGTTCCTTTTTAACAACACATTTCTCTTTCAATTTAGAGTTAGAAGAAACTCCATATTTTGTGTTGGTGAGCTTTCAGCAATTCCAAGCAATATGTCCAACTTCTTGACATCTGAAACAGGTTCTTCTTTCAACTCTCGGTTCAGATACTTTCAACACATTCTTTTGCCTTTTGGCGAGAAACTCCTTGTTTGACTATTTCCAGAAAGGTTTCTCCTTCTCCTCTTCAAAACTTGCTCCTGAAACAAATTTAGTTTTTAGTTTATAAATTTTCTCATTTTTATAATTTTCAGGTGGAATAAAACCTAATCCTTTCTTTTTGAAATTACTGTTATGGTTTGGTTTCTTTTGATAACCCAAACCAGAACTATAACCCTTTTTCTTGTTCAATCTTTGTTGAACTCTTGAAGTGTATTTTTTTGGTTTTTCAGTAAGATTTACATCTTTTATTTCAGAAATATTAATTTCTGTTAGTTTGAAAACCTTGTTAATCATTTCAGTTTTAACACCTCATATTGGAAATTCTTCATCAGAATATAATTTGTTAGAGTCATTCAAAGTATATGCTACTTTGAATGTTTCGTCATTCAAATTATTTTTTGATATCAGAAAATCTTTATTGTACACCCTTTTGACCGGTGAATACGAGCTTTTGTCTGATGAACTCGAATTTTCAGATTTAGACTCTGAATTTGACTTTTCATCTTTATCCAACACCTGATCAACCACTTTCCTAATTAACTCGGACTCATGATCAGTGTCAGACGCTATGAAGGTGACATCAATATCATCTGGTAATCCATTGATAGACTCGGATTTCAGATTCAGATTCAGATTGAGTGCTTCAGCCACCTTTTCAAAGTCTCGGGGGGTATAGCCATCCCACATTGGATTTGGTACTCTGTTATAATTCAAACCAGTTTTCTTACCAAAATTTTCTTCATCATCTGCAAACTTATGAGCTGCAACGGCAGGATAGATACGATCAATAACATAATCTGAACTTTGATAACTTCGAAGTAAAGAATTCACTCTTTCGGTTTCGATCGTCATCGCTGCCAATTCTTGTTTCAGCCCTGCAACAATCTCAATGTATTTGTTGATTGCAGTTTGCTTTTGAAGAACTGTTGCTTTCAGAAGATTCTTCATCTGGATATCCTCATCACTGGCTCCTTTGTATAAGTTCACTTTGCTGCTGAGGAGATCATATGACTCCTTTATGCTCCTCACAATGTGCAATAAGTTGTCTTTGAGCTTCATCAATTCAGCATACTTTGTATCTTTTTCAGCACAATCATTACAAGGTACTAAACACTTTGTACAAGGTTTTTCCACCTCTACAATCTTTTAAACTTCAACAATTTTTTCAACTTCGACAATTTTTTCAACTTCAACAATTTTTTCAACTATTTTCTCCACCATCTTTTTTATCACAACCGGTTCTTTCTCAACTTCTATCTTCACTTCACTCTCTTCAACCTCGACCTTCTCTGTCGGTTTTTCTTCAACTTTTGCCTTTTCAGCTTTCATCTGAACTTCAGTCTTTTCTTCAGCAATCTTTCTTGCTTCCATTTCTCTCTTCAGTCTAGCAGCCCTTTTCTCTTTTAGTATCTCAATTTTATCTGCAAAAAACAAATTAAAACTATAAGGATCCAAGTGTTTTCTAGCTTTATTAATGTATTCTTCCTCATCATCAGTGTCTGCATTACTTCCTGAAGGTTTTTAAAATTTTCAACTTTTAGGATTTTGAAAATATTGTTTATTTATGTACAGAATGAAAATAAACTTCCTGTTTCAACCAACACAGGATCCAGCAACCTCCTCTCCTCGTTGTGCCAGGCTGCTCCAACTTCCATTCTTACAATCTTTAAATTCCATGAGCACCTGCACAAACAAACTACTCAATTACTTGAACAATTTAGCCCAGGTCTGTTGGACCTTAGGCATTTCAACACAATATGTATCATTTAACTTCGGAAAATCTTTGTCATTCTGAACAAAGATTTTTTCAACTTTGACTTCAACTTTCTCATCTTTTACCGAAGTCACTTGTTTCTTAACACTCCAAGTTTGACCTTTTGGAGTACCACGTTTGTAAAAATGTGACTCGTTTTGAACTTTTTGATTTCGAACAACTTTTGGTTTCCAAAATTCTTGTGGTTTTGTCATATCAACAATTGTTTTCCAACTTTGAGTTGTTCTAACTCTGGGTGTGTGAGAATTCCAGGTCTGTCTCGAATCGAACCTGTTCGGGTTTGATTTCCAGTTTTGATTTGAAGCAAACTTGTTTGTGTTGTACCTCCAAGTTTGTTTTGAGTCAAATCTGGTTGACCTTTGTCTCACATTCTCAGATTTTTGTTTCTCAGCATCAATCTTCTTTTTGTCAACATCCACAGGTTTCAAATTTGGACACTTTCGTGCAAGATGTCCTTTTTGATCACATTTAAAACATGTTCTCATGGACACATCTTTGACCTGTGGTTCTTGCTTTTTCTTTTGAGCTAAGAACTCTTCAATAGACTGTTGTCCAATTTTAAGTTCTTTTTCCTCAGCTAAACTCTTTCCTTGAACAAAACTCATTTTTTTCTGAAAATTCGGAGTTTCATTTCTTTTCCAACATTGTTTCTTCTTATAACCCAACCCAACCTTCATATTTTTCTTCTTGAAACTAGGTTTGTTATACGAACCTCTATGACTCTTACCAGCAAACTTTGAAATATCAGACTTTTCAATCTCAACCATTTTGAAAACTTTATCAACCTTTTCTGAAATCACATTCTGAATCGGGAATACAACATCTAAGAACAATTTGTCCGATCCAATCATGGTATAAACCAATCCTTTTGAATCATCATTCTAACTTTTCTCTGATTTTGTGTTTTTCAGATAACTATCATGAAGATTTCCTTCATCTTCATCCTGTGATTCAGATTTACCTATATCAACCGACTCTTCTTTCAACACACTTTCAACAACTTTACCTACCACCTCTGAATCATGAGAATCATCAGATTTGGAATAGGTTATGTCAATGTTGTCTGGCAATTGGTCTACCATGTTGAAAGCTTTTTCGACCTTTTCCTCATCATAAAATGCAAATTTTCCCGATGGTGGAACTTGATGAAACTCTGAGCCAATGCCTTTCTTGTTTTGCTCAGACTCACCATCTCCCGGTTTTATATTGAAAATACGTTCAAGCACATATGACGACACGTGATAACTTTTCAACTTGTTTTTATCCTGTTCTAAATCAGCAATCTGTCGCTTTAGCTTAGCAACATCCTCAATATAAGAATTAACAACATCTTGTTTTATAGAATACATTCGTTTAAGCTCTTTAGTTGTTTCAGAAAGATAATTCATTCTAGATTGAGCATATTTCATTTCATCTTTCACTTTTTCGTATGACTCTTTCGTAATATGATATGCTAATTTCATTGAGTCATATTCTTTCTTCATTTCTTGGCAAGCAATTTCTTTTTGTGAACATTCTTCTATCATTTTAAAAACATTTTCTTTCAAAACTTCATTTTCTGTTTCTAATTTTTTACATTTTTCTGAGAGTTTTTCATCATTTTCTTTTAAAACTTTTTCTTTTTCTAGCATTTCTTCGCATTTTTCTTTAAAAATATTTTCAATTTTAGTAAATTCAAGATCTCTTGTTCTGAAATGCTCCTCTTTTTCAGTACAGGCTCTGCACGGTTCCATGCATTTCTTGCACTAATCAATCGTTTTTAAGATTTCAGAATCAGAATGTACCTCAGTGATTGGCACTTCGGTGTTTGATGCAGTTGCCTCAGTTTGCTTTTGATCAGCATCATCTTGCTTTTCTTCAATACTGACTTCATCATCAACATTACCAACTTTCAAAATCTCATTCTTTACTTCTTCTTCTTCTTTCCTCACCTCTTCTTTCACCTCAACTTCAACAGCTTCTGCTTTAACCTCTTCAGCAACTTTCTTCAAATTGTTCACCATCTCTTCAACACTCTTCTTCATTCTCTCTTCATCCCTTTTTCTCAGACAAGATGTCATAGCATATCTGATCTCCTTTTCATGTCTTTTAGCATATGTATCATCTTTCAATACATTTCTATAGTATTCAGCTCTCAAAGGAATCATGAGAAGAATATCATCAAAGATTATATCTTTCTTTGAAACAACTGGTTCTCCTTCTCTGTTGAAGTAACACTCTCTCTTTTTATCCCTTCTTCTGTTGCTCACTGCACTCTCATACTCTTCTTGCATTTCATCCATTATGTTTAACACAATGTTTCTTTCTCTGTAGGTCTTTTCTTCCAGAATCTCTTCTCTGGTTTTCTCCTTCATTTTAGCTTTATCTTTATCTTCATTGTTCTCTTCACGGATTTCAGCAACAAAAACAAACTTTCTTTCCTCTGTTATAGCTTTGCCATGAGCTGTTTTTCGAACATTCTCCAAACGATCTTCTTCTGGACATACCTCTGACCAATCAAAACCTTTATCATCTTGAATTACAAAACAAGCTCTCGATTTGGGTTTATCTTCAATCATCTTAGGCTCTTCTCTGCTTCGATGATAGATTGCCTTTCGATAGTAATCATCGTTGAATGGATGTTCATTTCCACCAACTGCAGAATTAGTGCATTCTCTCTTGAAATGACCTTTCTGCTTACATTTGAAGCAAGTCACTTTGGATTTGTCGAATCCAAGCTTTGTTGATGCACCTCCAAGAGATTGTTTCCCAGTAATCTCTATATACCTCTGCGCTCTTCGGATGCAACTTGCTAAGCACCAACTAATGTCAATGAGCTCCATCTCTTCCGGATCAATCTGGTCGTAGTCTTCTTTGGTTAATTCTGAATTTCCAATTTTACCAGCAACAAAACCTTCATACGATTCCAAAACGGATGCAAGGAACTCATTTGCTGCTTAGCTGCATTGATGCTCATCGACGGAGAATTCTTCAGTTTGAGAGCGATGTTGCATAGAATCTCCTCAGCTTCTTCAGGATTTGATTTCGAAGATGAATGATATCCAGAATGATGACTTGTTGAAGTTGTTTGAGATTCTTTCATCTTCTCACCACTGAATGTTGTCTTTGGTGAACCAACACCTTTCTCCGAAGGTACACTGCCTTTGTAATACAATCCAACATTCTGTTGATGTGAAGAACCAGTCATAATGCTTTGCTTTTGTAGCTCCAGATCATGACTCTCTATGTTTTCAAACAATGCATCAAGAGAAATTGTATCATATAAAGCATCATTTTTCAAAATAAACACAAACGTTTGCCACTGATCAGCTCGTGGTAACGCTTCAATCACTTTATCTATAAGTTCCTCTCTTGTTTTCACTATCTCAAATCTCTCAAGTTCAATTTTAAGATGACAAAATCTCTCAATTATTTGTCTCACTGTCTCTCCTTTTAGACTATTAAACAGATCAAATTCTTTTTTAAGTAAAGCAATTTTGTTCTTTTTTATCTGTTTACCCCCCTCAGCTTTAACACGTAAAGCTTCCCAAACTGATTTAGATGACCCATCATGATTTAGCAACGCAAAAATATCATTTCTGATTGCAGACTGGATCAAAGCAATCATTCTTTGTTCGGCAGCAAACTCAGATTTATCTTCTCTTGATAACTTCTTGAATGAAAGTTCTTCGCCTTTATCATCTTTTGGACTTTCGTATCCAAACTCTAAGCAAAACCAGCTTTCGTGAGCATACGCTTTCGCCTAATTGAAAAAACGTTCTTTCCACCATGTATAATCTTCAATGCTCTCCAGAGTTGGTGGCTTTGAGTGTGTTCCAAAGAAGTTATCATGCTTGATGTTCTCATTGATAGCTTTTATGATGGTTTTTGGTGTAACATTTGCAATCTCGGACGATTCAGATGTGAATGCATTGAAAAACGTGTTGTAGAATTCTTCAGCCATGATGTAAAACTGAACAGACAATCAAACAAACACTTATCAATACAAACAATATCAAATAAACTGAAACAGACTAACACTTGATTGTCGTGAAATAATCTTGACACGAAAAATCCTTTTTCAAGCGAAATAGGAAACTCAAACGAAATCACTTTGATTGATAACACAAGCAAAATCACAAGTTGACCAGTTGAAGCGAAATCAGAAAATGGTAGCCTGGAGCAGAATCAGACTTCTGTTTGGAGCGGAATTAGAAAAATGTTCTCCTGGAGCGGAATTAAACTTCTGTTTGGAGCGGAATTAGAAAAATGTTCTCCTGGAGCTGAATCAACCACTTATCACGAGCGAAATCAGAAATATGTTGAAGCTGAAACACTTTTTGGAGCGGAATCAGCAACTAAACATTTCGAGCGGAATCAGTTCGGGGGTCAATTTTGTCCATTTTTAGTCCGTATTTTAACATGAAACTTTCAAGGGTTTGTCTATGTCCAATATTAAACAGTCTGTGAAAATTTGAACCAATTTGGACCGTAAAATCTCGTTCGATTGAAGAAAGAAGGTGTAGAAACTAGAAATTTCAATGAAATTCAGCTGTAAACTGCAAAACTCCTCCAACTAGCTCTGATACCACTTGTAGGATCGTTGTAGGACCCGACTGAGTCGTTCAGAAGAGTTTTATATCCGGTTCAAAGGCGGAATCAGTGAACTGGACTTGAAAACAGCTTGATACTCTATAATCTGTTACTTATATTGATAATAACACTGATTACAACCTGAACAGATTTTGGCAGCACTTCGTGACAAATCTGGAAGTCGTACCAAATGAACTAACAAGTGCACTATATATAGGTGAGTGATTCCGCTCCAAATAGCAAGGAGTACTTTCGGGCGGAATCAGAAGTTTCTGATTTCGCTCGAGATGACCCTTTACACTTTCGGACGGAATCAGCATCTTAAATCCTAACTTTCGATTATCGAAACTTGTGCACTGGAAATCCTATCCTATCCTATTACATGATACAAGACGAAGTCAATAGACGTATTGCACTAACATGGGCCATATGTGGGTACGGGTATGGTAGAGTGGGCCGAAGCTTATTGGGTTGTTACAACTCTAACTTGTAAACTAGTATTAACATTAAGTTATAAATTGGATCTGGGCCGAATGCTTATAAATTGAGTTTGTAAACTAGTACAACTCTAATTAGTGGGCCGAAGCCTTAGTGGGCCGTTACATGCTAAGTGACTCCTTGATGATACTGGGTTGATGAACTAACTGTTATGACTTGAATTGTATGTGTGTGCTACATGTATCTTGATTGTATATTATGTGAACAAGGAATACATGAATTGACTGTATGTGAAATATGTGGATTATGTGCACCTAAGACTGATTGTTGTCGGTAACCATTTTAGGACGTGTTTGATTAACTGATAAACGAGTACCTAATCTTACGGAGCAAACCAAAGGTGAGTTCATTTCTCTTGAGCATGCGTCCCGGTGGGTGGGACAGTCAAATGGGTATTCCTGAGAGGAATAAGTCTTTTGGGTAAAAACTGGGATGTTTGATAATACACTCTTTTCCTATCACTTTAAGTCCCATCTTATACCGAATTAGTTATCTAGGAGGAAACGGGGTATTAGTTGATACCGGTATTAGGCTTGGCAACCTAACACCGTACCTGAGAGGACGGGCGTGAACTAATGACCTTAATCATGACCGATGCTTAGATAGGGGGCATTGGGGACGGGCAAACAATCTGGTAGCCATCTTGTACGGTACTCGAGTTATTATCAACGTTACTATCAATGAACTGAACTAAACACTTGGTAACTAACGTTTTCGTAAAACTATGAACTCACCAGCTTTGTCTGATACACTTGTTGCATGCTCGCAGGTCGTTAGATTTCTTGGATTTGGAACTTGCTGTCTGGAGTGGCTGGAGTGGTCATGTGTCGAACTGATTGAATACACACGACATGCTTACTGATTTACATACATTGGTTTTGAAACATTTAGACAACGGTTTACTTATTGCTTCCGCTGTACTTGTTGGATTTTTATTAAACTTATTGTTTGGTACATTTTTATTTATAATTGGAAATTCCATTTCAAAACTTGTTATGAGTTCAACATGATTAGTGGCTAGATCCTGGTACGTCACACGCCTAGCGGGGTTTTCTATATGTGGTATTTTGGGGGTGTGACAGTTTGGTACCAGAGCCACTGGTTATAGTGAACTTGGTTTTAAAACGTTTTCATAAAACCAAACTATAACCGAACAGTTCTGAAATCGACCATGACACTCAGCTCTAGATTGCAAGGTTTATCTCATGTTTACTATTGCATAACATATCTAGTGTACACTTATGTATGACATTACACGTGAATGCACACTTGGCACTGCAGTATGAGTTCCTGTGTTACCAACCCATGTTATGTGTTTTGATAGTGTGACGCTTCTCTGAACTTTCATAATCTATGTTGTGGTGTCTTTTGTCCTACTACTCGAATTTGAGGAACCTTTTGGCACGAGTTGAGCTGAGATGAACATGCAAATTGGATTATTATTATGGGTGCTCACATAATAATAATGTGGGGTGCATGTGAGTCCCAGTGAAACTTTACAAGTGTGAAAGGGGTTTCGCTTTTTTGTTTGACGTAATGATAGAACTCGGTAGTCTATGGAAGTCTTAGCGATGCTTGATTCCTACTCAAACTCGACTTTTAACCTTTCCCCTTTTCGTATATAGAATCATGAGTGGACGTGGTGGACGTGGTGGAGGCCGCGGTGGTGGACGTGGCCACATTGTTATGACTCAGGCCGAATTAACTAACTTGATCAACACTCGTGTGGTTGAAGCTCTGGCAGCTCAGCAAGCTGGTATGATATGTGCCAAATATTCTTTATCCTTGTGTCGTATACTCGAATCTTACTTGTGTGTTGTATGTTCTTTCGTCAATAGGCCAACAGGTGCATCAAAATCAAAACAATCCGCCTGTCTGCACGTTTAAGACGTTCATGGATTGCAAGCCACAGACGTTTAGTGGGACTGAAGGAGCTGTGGGACTCCTACGTTGGTTTGAGAAGGCAGAATCAGTCTTTGCTATGTGTAATTGTCCCGAGGGGGACCGGGTGAAGTATGCTACAAACACATTGAAGGATGGTACCTTAACTTGGTGGAATGCCCAGGTGCAAATGTTGGGCATCGAGATGGCTAATGCAACTACTTGGGATGATTTCAAGGAGTTGATGCGAGAGGAGTACTGTCCTCGTGACGAGATTCAAAAGCTTGAAAATGAGTACTACAATTTGAAGATGGAAGGGTCTGAAATTGAAGCGTACACAAAAAGGTCACATGAGCTCGCTAATATGTGTCCTAACTTATCTCGAACACCACCGCGCAGGATCAAATTGTACATCAAAGGTTTGGCACCGTCAGTCAAGAGTTTGGTCACTGCTGCAAATCTTGACAACCTGCCTCGAATCATACATCTAGCCCACAAGATCACGGATCAGGAGGTGGAGCGTGGCTCGCTACCACCACGTGTTTCTGCAACTACTGCTACAGCTACTACCCCTACTACCGACAGCAAGCGTAAATGGAATGATGTGGACAAGGCGTCCAATTCGATACAGTCACAGAAGAAACCAGACACCAGTAGCAACCGCAGCTTTAGTCAGTCATCTTCTGTTAATCAGAACCAGAGCAGCAATTCGAATCAGAGTTCTTACGCAGGGAAGCAGCCAAAGTGTAACAAGTGCAACTTTCATCATCGTGGGCCGTGCACCCGAGTCTGTCACAGGTGCAACAAAGTTGTCACATGGCTAAAGATTGCAGGGCTCCACTCCCGAGACAGCAACAACAGCAACCCCCAAAGCATCAGCAGCCACAGCTGCAGGATAGACAGCAGCCTTAGCAAAATCAGGGTAATCGCAAGGGTTGTTTACAGTGCGGTGACGAGGGTCATTTTAGGCGGGATTGCCCTCAGTTGAATTAGAATAAGGGGAATAATAACAACCACACTGGGAATAACAACAATGGGAACAATGGTGGAAACAGTGCACGTGGAAGAGTGTTTACTATTGGTGCTGGGGAAGCTAGGAATGATGGCAATGTGGTCACCGGTATGTTTTCAGTGAACAATCTATTTGCTTCTGTTTTATTCGAATCTGGTGCCGATTGGAGTTATGTATCTTTGGGGTTCAGTCATCAGTTAGGGTTGAGTCCTACACCTCTTGTAAACAAACATGTAGTAGAACTAGCTGATAGTAAATCGATTGAAGCTTCACATGTCCTCGTTGGGTATAAACTCGATCTAATGGGTCAAGTGTTCGACATTGACCTACTCCCCGTTACTCTTGGAAGTTTTGATGTGGTCTTTGGCATGGATTGGTTGTGTAAGCATCAGGTGGGTTCAAGGTTATCGTAGTGGTGCAATGGTTGGTATCATCTCAGCTATGAAAGCCCAAAAGTGCTTACGAAAGGGCTACCCTGCTATTCTAGCTCTTGTTACTGATTCTCAACCTGAAGAAAGGAGGATCGAAGACCTTCCAGTTGTTCGTGAGTTTTCTGATGTGTTTCCTGAAGAGCTTCCTGGTCTACCTCCACACCGTAAGGTGGAATTTCAGATTGACCTCACATCAGGAGCAGCTCCGATTGCTCATGCTCCTTAACGTCATGCACCAGGAGAGTTGCAAGAGCTGTCAAATCAACACCAAGAACTGTTGGATAGAGGTTTTATCCGACCCAGTTCTTCGCCTTGGGGAGCCCTAGTTCTGTTTGTGAAGAAGAAAGACGGGTCCTTTAGAATGTGTATAGATTACCGTGAGCTCAACAAGGTGACTGTCAAGAACCGTTACCCTTTACCACGTATCAACAATCTGTTTGACCAGATGCAAGGGTCGAGTTTTTATTCAAAGATCGACTTACGATCGGGCTATCATCAGGTGCGAGTCCGAGAGGAGTATGTTCCCAGAATGGCTTTTCGAATGCGGTATGGCCATTATGAGTTTTTGGTTATGCCGTTTGGATTGACTAACGCACCAGCGGTTTTCATGGATCTCATGAACCGCGTGTGCAAACCGTATCTCGACGATTTTGTTATTGTTTTCATCGACGACATCTTGATCTACTCCAAGAGCAAGGAAGACCACGAGCCACATTTACGTTATATCTTGGAGCTCCTGAAGAAGGAGCAACTCTACGCGAAGTTTTCTAAATGTCACTTCTGGATACGAGAAGTGCACTTTCTTGGCCACATTGTTAACGAAATGGGGATACACGTGGATCCTGCTAAGATTGATGCTATCAGGAATTGGGCGGCACCGAAGAATCCTTCGGAGGTGCGATAATTTATTGGTCTCGCTGGGTACTATCGCCGGTTTATTAAGGATTTCTCAAGGATCGCTCAACCTCTTACCTCATTGACGCAGAAGGGCGTGGTTTACTCTTGGGGAACGAAGCAAGAAGATGCTTTCCAACTCTTGAAACAGAAACTCTGCAGTGCACCGATCATGTCTTTACCAGAAGGCACCGAGGATTTTGTAGTATATTGTGTTGCTTCGATTCAGGGTCTTGGTTGCGTGCTGATGCAACGCAAGAAGGTAATAGCTTACGCTTCTCGACAGTTGAAAGTTCACGAGAAGAACTACACGACTCACGACTTGGAGTTAGGGGCCGTTATTTTCACGCTAAAGATCTGGAGGAATTATCTGTACGGTACCAAATGCACCATCTATACCGATCACAGGAGCCTTCAGCATATTTTTGATCAGAAAGAGTTGAACATGCAACAGCGTCGTTGGGTAGAACTTTTGAACGACTACGACTGTACCATCAAGTATCACCCAGGTAAAGCTAACGTCGTAGCTGACGCCCTTAGTCAAAAGGAGACGAAGCCTAAGCGTTTCCGCGCTCTACAGCTCACTATCCACTCTAATTTACCTGATCAGATTCACTCGGCTCAGATTGAAGCATTGAAGGAAGAAAACATAAAAGCAGAATACTTGCGAGGCATGGAAAACGACTTGTGGAGGGATCTGACGGCATTTATTATATTATGGAGTGGATATGGGTTCCTTTGTTTGGTAATCTTAGAGAGCTTGTGATGGACGAAGCTCATAAGTCTCGGTATTCAGTTCACCCGGGTTCAGATAAAATGTATCAGGATCTCAGGGTCATGTATTGGTGGCCGAAAATGAAAGCTCACATAGCGACATGTGTGAGTAAGTGTTTAACTTGTGCTAAAGTCAAAGTGGAGTACTAGAAACCCTCAGGCCTGCTTCAACAACCAGAGATACCCATGTGGAAATGGGAGCAAATCGCTATGGATTTCGTCACAGGTTTGCCAAGAACTCAGACCAGAAACGATACCATTTGGGTGATCGTTGACCATCCCACGAAGTCAGCACATTTTCTATCAATCAAGGAGATGGATAAGTTCTCACAGCTTGCAGGTGTTTATCTTAGATAAGTGGTTTCTAGGCACGGGGTGCCAACTTCCATTATCTCAGATCGAGACCCGCGTTTCATATCCGATTTATGGCAGTCGATGCATAAGTCATTCGGTTCACGTCTCGATATGAGTACTGCTTATCACCCACAGACTGATGGTCGAGCGAGCGAACCATCCAGACACTTGAATACATGCTGCGTGCATGTGTGATCGATTTTGGCAAAGGCTGGGAGAAACATTTGTCGTTGATAGAGTTCTCGTACAACAACAGCTACCATACCAGTATTCAGGCAGCTCCATTCAAAGCACTGTATGGGCGGAAATGTTGTTCTCTTCTTTGTTGGGCTGAGGTGGGTGACAGCCAGATCACAAGTCCTGTGCTCATACTTGAAACCTCAGAGAAGATTGTTCAGATCAGAAACCGTATGGCGGCAGCGCGCGACTGTCAGAAAAGCTACGCTGACAAGCGTAGGAAACCCTTGGAGTTCGCGGTAGGTGATTGTGTTATGTCACGGCCCCCGACCCGGTTTGACCCGTTTCAGAAGCCGTGGGACAGAAATCCTGCGGTATTTAATTAATTGAGTTTGACAGCGGAAGTTTTCATCAGGATCTTTTAAGATGTAAATATTTCCCGATTATTTTATTTCACAATTCGGGGTAAAACCTGGTAATTTATAATCATTTGATTTCACGAAGAAATCTTTTATTTTTACAAAACATGTTTCTTTATTTTATACTGGGCCACTTCCTTGAGCTTGTAGTGCTATATAGCACTTTTCCTGATTCATAACAGGTCACCTGAAACATGTTTGAAAAAGGTTTTGTCAGCGAGAAATACTGAGTGAATCATTCAAATTTTGCATAATGATGCATAGTTATCAATTACAGCATAAGAGCGATTACAATGGCTTCTATCTTATCTTTATCTGGCTCTATGTCACAATGGTGACATGTCACAATTGTGACGATGGTCATACCACTATTTAGATCAATGAACCTAAATAGTGATGATTATCCCTGTAGGTCAATGAACCTAACAGTGATTATCCCGAGTAGGTCAATGAACCTAACTGGGAGAAAATTAGTAATGTGCACAATACCCCACTAACCAGTAATTCAAGATATCCACGACTTAGTCCCTGTAATTATAACCTTGAAAAATAATTTGAGGTATTGTAAAATAGTTGATAAAAAGAGAATGACTCACAAACTGTGAGAAAAGGAGAATGACTCACATTGCAGATTTATACGGGCAGAGTTTGGCCTACTGATTTAGCCTTTTATCCTAAATTTAATAACAGGTACACAATTCGGGGTTAGTAATCAATCCAGCATTTACGATAACTCACGAGATCAAATTCTCACAACGAATGACAAAGTGCGATACTTCATCCATCGAATTAACGACGAATGACAAAGTATAACCCTAATGTGGGCGGCACTTAAACATTCATTGGATATATTGATCATCGAAAAATGAACCGTAGCAGCGATTGTGCTAAAACCCTGGTTGCGGCGTTGATTTAGTGCCTGTGTTTGTTAATTGGAGTATACAGAAATTATCTCGGAGCATAGAACGAATTTCTTCGTCGAACATACGCAGAATTTCAAGTGCCAACCTCTGCTATTTATACACGAATTTTGAACTGCTTACGGACCGTAACAAATAATCCTTACGGTCCGTAAGTGTCTTGAAATTTGCATAGGGTGGCCACGTGTGGGACTAGCTCAGCTGAGTTGACACTTTCTGAAATTTCGAATTGGACAGCTGTTTATGTGGATAATCGTTAACTAGGAAATACCCCCTGAGTTTTAGGGGCCCTGATCCTGATTCTGATTGTTCTGAAAATTTTAGGGTTTGTTCAGAATCACTTGAGTGTCTCAATTAGGGTTTCCTATTGGTCAAATTAATTTAATAATTATGACTTTTGATGAGAGTTGTTACATTCTCCCCACCTTAATAAAAATCTCATCCTCGAGATTTACTGGAATAATTGAGGATATTTTCTCTTCATTTTGGATTCCAGTTCCCAAGTATATTAGGGTCCTATCTTTGAATCCCACTTTACTTAAACTAACACTATTTGTTTACCTTTATATCTTGAAAAGGTACTACCAAAGATTCGTTTAATAGGCATCTCTTGAGATTGGATATATGAAATATATCATGTACTCCAGCTAACTCTTCCTGGTAGTTGTAAACGATAAGTAACTGTTCCTATACGTTGGATCACTGGAAATGGTCCTACGTAACTTGGACTTAACTTTTCCTTTCTTACCGAATCTAACAACTCCTTTCCAAGGAGATACTTCCAATTACATTTTGTCTCCAACTCGAACTCCAACGGCTTTCATCTATTATCTGTATAATTCTTCTGACGATCCTTAGTCGTCTTCAGCCTTTTCTTCATGATACTAAATATCACAGTCGTAGTCACTTAAGATTTTCATACATCTCCTTTGCCTCATGTTTAATTCTTTTTGCCCAACTATATATCTTAAATTCTTATGATCCGTATAGACAGTAAACTTACTTCCATACAGATAATGTCTCCAAATCTTAAGGCAAAAATTATGGCTCCAATTTATAAGTTATGCGTGGTATAGTTCCTTCGTTCTTTTTCAATTACCTTGATGCATATGCAATTACCTTTTTGCGTTGCATTAACACGCATTCAAATCCTAATTTTGAAGCATTACCTTATACTTCAAAATCTTCAGTTCATAAGGCTAAGATTGGAGGAGTTTGGTTAATTTCTGCTTTAAGATCCTCATTCAAACTTAGCTATTTTACAGGTTAACTTAGTTAATGGTATAACTATCTTAGAAAAATCCTTAATAAATTGTCTGTAATATCCGACTAAACTTCTAATTTCCATTGCGGATTAGGGAACCTTTCATTTGTTAATATCTTATCAGGATTTACGTGAATACCTTCGGGATTCACCATATGACCTAAAATTGCACTTCTAGCAGCCAAAATTCATTCTTCGAAAATTTGGCGTAAAGCTTTTCTTTTCTTAACAAAGTTAAGAGTACATGCAAGTGCTGATAATGTTCTTCCTAACTTTTGGAATACATAAGTATATCGTCGATGAAGATTATTACCAATTTATCCAAATATGGTGTACAGCTCCTATTTATCATGTCCATGAATACTGCAGGTGCATTTGTTAACCCAAAGGGCATGACTGTAATTTCGTAATGACCATACCTAGTTCTGTAAGCAGTTTTAGGTATGTCTTCCTCTTGTACTTCAATTGATGATATCTGGAACATAAGTCGACCTTAGGAAAATATCTATTTCCCTGGAATTTGATTGAATAGATCATCAATTCTAGGTATTGATTCTTAATTGTAACCTTATTGAATTCCTTATAATCAATACACTTTCTCATCGAACCATACTTTTTCTTAACAACCAATATTGTGCTAACCGATAAGGTTCCCTGGCTTATCGGTAAAATTCCTGGAATTTAGATGAATCCTAAATTCTATCTCCCTATTTGGTGGTAATCCAGGTAAGTCTTCTGGAAATACATCTGGGTATTCTGAAACTACAGAAATTTCCTTAAATTCTTTATCTTTAGTATTAATGATTACTGAAATCATATATACTATTCCTTGTTTTCGTTCATAATTAGGAACTTTCTTTACTGATATGAACTTTATAGGTCTACATAGCTTATCTCTTGTAATCATTATTACTTCTCCAGTGATTGCTCAAACTTCTATAGAATTCTTATCACAGATAATTCGAGCATAATTGTTTTACTAATCAATCCATTCTTAGCACAACCTTGATTTCAACTAATTTCATAGATAATAGGGTTGCAGAAAATTTATGACTTAAAAGTTCTATTTCTACGTGTTGCAGAACCTTATTTATTTTAACTGAATTCCCATTTGCCGTTTCTATTGTAAAAATTTGCTTACTGCTGGTTAAAGGTAAGTTAAAAGTTTGGAAGAATAAAGTATTTATAAAACTTTCGTTTACACCAGAGTCAAATAATACTTTTGTGTACACGTTGTGAACTAAGAACGTACCGGCTATCACATCTGGAATGAGTTCTGCTTCCTTAGCAGTCAGTTGGAAGGCTCTTACATTCCTTTTTGCTCCTTCTGCAGGTTTGGCTTTATTGTCAGATGTTTTGTTCAGTTTTGGACAATCTGGCCTAAGATGTCCAGCTTCTCCACAGTTGTAGCAAACTGAAAATTTCTTCCTCCTACAGTCTTCTTCTTGATGCCCTGGAATCTTGCAAAAATTGCAATATCCTTTGCATCTTCCAAAATGCTTTCTTTTGCAAGAATTGCAAAATGGACTAGTAGAAGATTGCCCATTCCCTCCTTTCTTGAAATTGTTATGGTTACCCGAACGGAATTCTTGGGTAATCTTTTGGGCTACTTCCTTTCTTCTATTTTCTTCTCTTGTCCGTACTAGCTCGTCAGTCAGAGTATTGGCTAATTCTACTGCATCATCAATCGTGCGAGGTTTCGCAGCCTTGACGATATTACGGATTTCAGAAATCAATCCCCAAATATAACGAGAAATAAGTACCGGCTCTGGCGAAGCCAGGGTTGGTACCACTCGAGCATATTCGAAGAATGTCGTAGTATACCCTCGACAATCTACATCCACCATCCGATGGGTTAGAAACTTATTTGCCATTTGATCTTTTTCATATTCAGGACAGAATTTTCTTTCTACAAGACTCTTAAATTCTTCCCATTTCATGGCATAAGCCCTATTTCTTCCTTTAGCCTGTAACACTGTGTTCCACCATTCTAGCGCCCCTTCTTTGAAAAGATTTGACGCATACATGACCTGATCATCCTGAGCACATTTACTTATGGCAATTACTGCCTCGGTTTTCTCTAACCAACGCAATGCTGCAGTCGCTCCTTCATTGCCTGCAAACTCAGTGGGTTTACAAGCAAGAAATTCTTTGTAAGTGCAACCAGGTGTTGCAACTTTCCTTTTCTTAGGGAGCGGAGCTTGCCGTGGTTCATTATCATGATTAACATGATTATTGCCTCCATTTACGCTATTACTGAAGTTATCTTCAGAAATACGTTTACTAGGAACAACTTGTTACGGTTCGATTGGATTTTTAACTGCAGCAATGATTGCTGGAATAGCAGTGGCTATCCCTTGAGCAACTATTCCTGGAATAGCGTTGGCTATCCCTTGAGTAACTATATTTTCTATATCTTGCCTAGTCACATATTGGTCCCTCGGTTGTTGCTCAGATTGATTAACCTCATTAACTGGTTCATTATTAGCGTTTTCCATCTGATAACTAATTTATATATAAATAATTAGTATAAAGGAAATAATCCAATGTCACAATTTAGTTGCACATAATCACATAAACGAATATACAAACAAAATTTGTAACTTTTCTAATATTTCATTTGTTGTAAAGATTATATCATGCTTCTATATACACCCGTTTTATTATTTATTTTACACAAACTGATTTTACTATTACTCAATCATAGTTTCATAATCCCCTATCCTTTGTCAGGTGATGTTCTAGTAACGGCGTTCCTTCTCATCGTATTTCCAGGAGATCTGTCCCAAAATCTCTTGGATCCTATCTCCAGCATCCATTTTGTCAGAATGATGGAGTTTAGCCATATTCTCATTACTCATTGGTGGATTTGGTAAAGGTTCTGGATTGAACTTAGGAAAAAGCCTATAGGGATGGTTTTGTAACAGCATTTCATTAGTCACCCATTCGTCTATTTGCGAGTGGATTGAAAGGTTTGAAATAGCTGGTTCTAAATTCATTGGTAGTTGTGTTTCAAGAGAATGAATAAAATCATTTTCATTAATAGGCTCAATAGTATCATCGGTTGCCATTATAAAATCTAGTTCTTCTTGAGATGGTAACCCCTCAATTTGCCTAGAGCTTTCCCCAATTTCCATTTTCTTAGGTTTAGGTTTCTCAAGAGGTAAAGCGTTGAATTCTATAGGTTCTTCTATGTCTGGAATATACCTATTGAAATCTCTGGAAACTTCGATTCTTACTGGATAGAGATTTAAATTCTGAAGGGCTTCCGACAGATCACTCATGCTGTTTATGCAAGATACACACAATTACTAAGTTAAAAATTATAGCAAAACTTTATAGAAAAACTTTTAAATATTATTTCATATTGGGTAACTATGAAACAACCGAATATGAAAACATACTAGGTTTTATTTGTAAATTTATTTACTGAATAAGGTTTCTAGACTGTATATAATAAAAGTGCTAAACTTTGAATCAGAATATTTAAAAATTTATATTTACTACTACAGTAGCTAACATATAAAAATCTGCCCATACTGTTCAAAATTAGTCAGATAATAAAACATATAATCACAAGATAGCAATTAATAAAAATTAAGTATTTTCTAAATACTTAATTGGCTTAAATCAGTGGCTCGATAAGTGGCTTTGATACCACCTTTTTCTGTCACGGCCCCCGACCCGGTTTGACCCGTTTCAGGAGCCGCGGGACAGAAATCCTGCGGTATTTAATTAATTGAGTTTGACAGCGGAAGTTTTCATCAGGATCTTTTAAGATGTAAATATTTCCCGATTATTTTATTTCACAATTCGGGGTAAAACCTGGTAATTTATAATCATTTGATTTCACGAAGAAATCTTTTATTTTTACAAAACATGTTTCTTTATTTTATACTGAGCCACTTCCTTGAACTTGTAGTGCTATATAGCACTTTTCCTGATTCATAACAGGTCACCTGAAACATGTTTGAAAAAGGTTTTGTCAGCGGGAAATACTGAGTGAATCATTCAAATTTTGCATAATGATGCATAGTTATCAATTACAGCATAAGAGCGATTACAATGGCTTCTATCTTATCTTTATCTGGCTCTATGTCACAATGGTGACGATGGTCATACCACTATTTAGATCAATGAACCTAAATAGTGATGATTATCCCTGTAGGTCAATGAACCTAACAGTGATTATCCCGAGTAGGTCAATGAACCTAACTGGGAGAAAATTAGTAATGTGCACAATACCCCACTAACCAGTAATTCAAGATATCCACGACTTAGTCCCTGTAATTATAACCTTGAAAAATAATTTGAGGTATTGTAAAATAGTTGATAAAAAGAGAATGACTCACAAACTGTGAGAAAAGGAGAATGACTCATGATGTGCGATAAAGTGTTATATATATTAGGTGTATATTTTAAGCCCTTTTTAACACTTATTTTAGCCAAGTTTTAAATTTATAAAACACGATATTTCATTAACACTAAACACACATATGGGCAAGTGCACCCATCGTTGAGTGTAGTATAGCGTTGGTAAGATACCGAGGTCGTCCAAGGACACAAGAGCTTTTAGTACCGGTTTATCCTCAACGTCTAATCAAAATAAAAGTTTAGAAAAGTGTTTTAAGCTAAGAAAAATAAAAACTAACTAAAATGCTGAAAATAAAATAAAAATAAAAACAGATAGACAAGATGAATCACTTGGTTCCGACTCGTATCTAGTATAACCTTTGATTATTTCCGCACTTTTGCACATAATTAAGAGATTATCTTAGTTATTGTAGTAGGCCCCTCTTTTGAAGGTGACGTTACCCTCACCCCAGTAGTTTGAGTCAGCAAGGATACAATCCTAAAAGGGTGGATTATTGGAAGATAATGAATTAAGTTATTAATGTAGTATTGTGGTAGGCCCCGCTTTTGGCGGTGACGTTACCCTCGGCTAAGTAGTCTGAGTCAGCAGGGATACAGTCCTAAATAGCCGGGTTATAGTATTAATAGTAGTTAACTTATGAGGGGGTCAAAGAGTTTGGACCCCCGCCATCCAATACCGTGAAGCATTGAAGGAGGTCCTACTAAATTTGACCCAGGTCCATTGCAGGACCTCTAAACGCTGAACAATGGCAAGACCTTTACCAAACCGTTCCCTTAACCCCCGACCAGGTAGCCAACATACCTCCATATAGACCGTGGAGATATGAATGGTGAAAATCCTTTATTTTATATAGACAGTAAAATAATGCCAAGACACCACGGACAAACGATAAGGAAAGATCACCTTCAACATAAGTAACTAGTTATTAAAGTCATTAATACAAAACCAAATAAAAAGTGCAAAAGATTAGAAATAAAAAGTATTATACTAGACACTTTGTCTTCACCAAGTGATGTAAGAGACTTAGGCAAACATGGCCTTGATTGTCAAGAACTCTTACGATCAATCTTGGATCCCGAGACGACTCACACACTCTATGATGGACAATGGATGATGGTGGTGGATGATGGTGTTGTGATGGTGGTGGGTGGTGGATGAAGTGTGAGAGAGGTGGTGTGCCAAGGGATGAGTTGCAATGAATCCAAGCACTCCTATTTATAGGCTGAACAGAGAGCTGGGCACGGCCCCGTGTCCGCTGGGCACGGCCCTGTGCCTGTCTGACACTCTCTCTCCTCATTAATTGTAATTCGCAATTACAATAAATGCGCCTGCTGTACTTTCGACACGCCCCCTGTCCGCTGGGCACGGCCCATGGTGGGTAATAGAAGCTTCTATAGGTTTGTCTTTTCTGCTGCTTCTTGGGCACGGCCCCGTGCTGGCTGAGCACGGGGCGTGTTCAGCCTTATGTCTTCTCTATTTTGCTTTGGAAGGTGCCGTTGAGGGGTCGGGCAGTCCACTAATGTTCCTTTCCTTGTATTTATGTTGGAATTAGCTGTCTTTTTGCTTCTTTTGTGTTTTTGAGCTCATTTAATCCTGAAAATACAAAAGGAAGACAAAAACACTCTTTTTCCAATATTAGTACTTAAAAAGGGTTAGTTTTATGCCTTATTTGATGTAATTTATATGTTGCATTTTACACACATCAAATACCCCCACACTTGAACTTTTGCTTGTCCTCAAGCAAAACTCTTTAATATGTGGCTTACACTCCCAAATGGAATGGGTAGAAGAGAAGGTTTTGGGCTTGTCGTAGAGTGTCGGGATATCCAAGATCTTTTTGGGTTTTATTTTTATCTATTTACAATCTTATTTGTAATGATTTATTTAGAACGTTTCATAGGAGAAATTACTTATTTGGGCATAACATGCCTTTTTTAAAAATTCTATTTATATACAAGTTCACATACCTCACGGGGGAAATCACTCACACTCGGCCGAAGGTGTATTTTTAGTGAATCACTCGAGAGCGGCATGGAACTTATTCCTACCATAGGCTTGCCAAGCAATCAATCCTCCTCATTTTTAACTTTTATACCTTTGTAAATATCAAGAGGACTTCGTGGGTTAAGGGTTAGGCTTGGGTTAAAGGTAGGTGGTTGGGATAGTGGTTAGTGGTTAGTAGAAAAAGGGCGAAAAGCGTAACAAGTGTCGGTTTTCGTAAGACTTTCTATTTTTTTTTTTGTAACTTTTTATTTTGATGAAGCTTTTATTCAAACAAAGTTATTTTTGATGAACTTGTTTGTTTATTTTCTTTTTTGCTTCATCAACAACACACATTTTTTTTTTATCATACGAAAAACCGAACTTGTTACTAAAACAAAAGGTTAAAAATGAAAAAGGTTTTGGTGGGTAAAAGGGTTTTTGGTTTGGGTGATGAAATGAAAAGGTTTAGGCTCAAAGGGGCTAACTAGGGGGATTTTTGGGTAGGTGATAAAAGAAAAAGAAAAAAAATGGTGTAGAAATAAAAATGGTTAGTCCTAATGCCTCCATCATTTACTTACTCGGGTTTAAATCGTCGTGGCAAGTTCTAGAGTTGTAAGAACCAAGCGGCTATTCACACAAGAAACGAAAGATGAGCATTTAGTCTAATGATATGTAATTATATGCTCAATAAAGGCTCAAAACTCACTTTTGTGGGAATGGGTTTTTTATGTGATCAAGTATATATAATCAAATTTTAACTAAGTTTGCCATGCCTTTTCATAATTTTCTTATGTTGGTTCTTTTTTATCACTACGCTATCGGTTGTAAATTCGTAAAAACATAACCTTTTTGAGAACTTGAATTTCCCGAATTAAACCTAGACAAGTAAGAAAAAATGAAATTTTTTTGAAAAAAATTTGGGGTGATTAGCGGTTCCAATAGAGTTTTGTGTAAGGCTTGTGTTTAGGACTTGCAAAATTCAAGGTTTTAGCATCCCCCCCACACTTAAATTACACATTGTCCTCAATGTGTCCCAAAAATAAATTTTTAGGTTGATTAGATGTGTAAAATAGTGTTTAAAAAACAAAAATTTTGTGTTACTGGCAGCCTGGACACGGCCCCGTGTTGAGTGGGCACGACCCCGTGTTCAGGTGCCAGTAACGAGAACTTACAGAAGGTGGACACGGCCCCGTGTCCACTGGACACGGCCACGTGTCGGACAAAAATCTGCAGGACAGAAGCCAAACAGCAGGTCTAGGAGGTGAGCACGGGGGCGTGTTGGCTGGACACGTCCCCGTGTGGACAGTCTGAAAGCCTGAAAAACAGGTTTCTTCCTCCGGTTTTTTTTTTCCATCCTGGCCCTATAAGTGCTGAGGCTTAGCATTCCAAGCCTCGGTTTGTACCTGTTTCATCACTTAATACCACACCAAGCAACACAAACATCCTAAATTACCATAGTTAATTGTTCCAAGCATAAAGTAAAAGAAAAAGAAAAATAAAATGCAGAAAATAGTTAGGAAAAGTAAATTGTCTAACACTTGGCACGCAGGCCATCAATTGTTCAAGATTGCAAAGGGTTAACCTGGGGAGTCATCCATCAACCGCTTCCTCCTATGCTCCTCCCGCCTACTCCATAGCATCATCATCATCATCATCGTCATCATCCCCTCCATGGCGTGCAATGTGGTCTCGTATGTATCCGACATCGTCTTGTATCTCGGATAGGTTTCTCTCAATAGCTCCGACCCGGTGGTAGGTGTTGCTCGCCATGTTATAGGTGTTCCGAGTACACATTAGGTTTTCCTGCAACAAATCATGCAAACTTTGAAAATTAGGAAAACCACCTCCCGAGGAGGACGATTGGCCCGGATCACCGTGGGGTTGGTAGTGGTATTGATGATGTTGTGGAGCTGGGAGGACAAGCGCTTCTTGCGGGTTCCATGCATGACCTTGCATCCTTTGAAAGGTTACCGTCCCGTCTTCTGCCTCATAAATCAGGTTCATTGAGCGGCATATGTGAATATCCACCGTACCCGACCATGGGCTCCTCTCAAATGATCTTGGAATGAGGGCGAAGTGCTTGAAGAGACGGTACACCCATCCCCCGAAGAAAATAGGGGTTGGTGCACTAGCAAGGCGGTTGTGATGCATGTTTCGGAGCATGAGGAACGGAACATCGAGCGGCCAGCGGTTGTGGATGCAATGGAGGACAAGCAAATCTCTTAACCTAACGACGCCACCACTGTCATGCCTTTGGCTAAGAGAGTAGCCGAGGAGCCTATGAATGTATCTGTATAGCGGATCCCTCAGCTTGGTACTCTTAGTGCTGCTCGGATTGTAGAACCCTTCCCCAATCTGAGCCCACATGGCTTGGCGCTCGTTGTCTTCAATCTCTCTCAATCCCCCTGTATTTTCTTCGTTTCCCGCATCCTCTTCCGCATACAACCCAATAATTGACCCGAATTGTGCCATGGAGATCGAATACCTCGTCCCGCCACACCGGAATGACACCCCGTCGTTATCGAACGGGTCACACCTTGAAGTGAATGCAAAGGTGCTGTAGAATTCTAAGGTGCATTCATGGACGGAACGGAGTCGGGTTGTTAGTGCGACTCTGAGTGGTCCCGTGACAATGTTGTTGAAACGGTCAATTTGATTCACCATGGTTAGCAGTTCTGTGCAAGCCTGCCTCGGGTGTTCCTCCGGCCTTGTTTGAAGAAGGTCGTATCGAGCTCTTGCATCTAGCTCATTGGCATTGAATCTTGTAAACTTCCTGGCCATCTGCAAGAATACACCAAAAGTTAGCACGAAACAAAAATATTTTCGGACAAAACTGCAAACAGCGAGCTGGACACGGCCCCGTGTCCAGAGGTCTGTTACTCAAAAATTTCATTTTTCGACCCGGTTTCGAAAACTTGAAAATTTTTGGTCCAATAGGTGCGGTTTCCCCCGAAAATGAAACCCTAAACACCGTTTTTCCCAAAATATCCCGTTTACCCCCATCAATTTTATCTTTTTCGGTTCAAGAACAAGGGTTTGGGGTTTTTGTAAGAAATCGGGTGAATCTTTGAACAATCTAAGTGTATTTACTT
Organism: Helianthus tuberosus; assembly: GCA_030545235.1. Classification (NCBI taxonomy): domain Eukaryota; kingdom Viridiplantae; phylum Streptophyta; class Magnoliopsida; order Asterales; family Asteraceae; genus Helianthus; species Helianthus tuberosus. The sequence goes on along the minus strand of CM060411.1, from coordinate 146,604,222 downwards.
TCCTTAACACTAATCTAACTAAATGCAAACAGATTTAGGCAAAAATTTTAGGTTCGATCCGGATGAACTTCAAGAACCCTAGATTTTTCCCCAAATTTGTGGTGTTTTAACTACATGCAAGTAACTAATCTAACTACTAAGAGTGATAGAATCATACCTTGACTTTGTTAGATCGATAGGAGACGTCGAAATTTCGCGAAAAATCGCCTGGAACCAGAGCTTTTGTGGGGAAACGGGGCGTGTGGAATGAAGAAACTATTTTGAAAAGGGGGTTTATCCCGTCTGCAGCGCGAACACGGCCCCGTGTCCAGCGGACACGGCCTCGTGCCGAGCTTCTTCTTCTTTTTTTTTTTTTTAGTGCACGTGTGAGTGCCCCTTTTCCATAAGCTATGGTTAGAAAACTTACCGCTTTATTTTGCTGTCTCAATCGTTCGTAACTTACCAGGCATGATGTTTTTATTCTTCCACCGTTTGAAGCGAGATCTCTTCTTCCTCATCCTCAATAAATCCTTGATAGAGTTTCAGCCGTTGGCCATTGACTTTAAATGGTGGCCCATTTCGAGATTTAATTTCAACTGCACCGTGTGGAAAAATGTGGGTGATGGAAAAAGGTCCTGACCACCTAGACTTTAATTTACCAGGAAACAATCGAAGTCGTGAATTAAACAAAAGAACTAGATCCCCTACCCGAAATTCATTAGGTTTAATATGTTTGTCATGCAAATTTTTCATTCTTTCCTTATAAATTTCAGAGTTCGAGTATGCATAATTCCTAAGCTCGTCTAATTCATTTATTTGACAAAATCGATTTTTACCAGCAAATTCTAGATCTAAGTTTACATTTTTGATTGCCCAGTAGGCTTTGTGTGCAATTTCTACTGGCAAATGACAACTTTTTCCATAAACTAGCTTATATGGGGTTGTACCTATTGTTGTTTTATAAGCAGTTCGAAAAGCCCATAAAGCATCATCTAATTTATCAGCCCATTCCTTTTTATTTAACCCTACGGTTTTTTCGAGTATTCGTTTTAAACCTCTATTAGTCACTTCGGCTTGTCCGTTTGTTTGAGGGTGATATGCTGTCGAAACCCGGTGATAGACCCCATATCTTGTTAAAAATTTTTCAAGTTGATGGTTGCAAAAATGGGTACCTCTATCACTTATTAAAGCTTTAGGCGTGCCAAAACGAGAGAATAATTTTTTCAGAAATTTTACCACGACTCTTCCATCATTTGTTGGAAGTGCCTCGGCCTCGGCCCATTTAGACAAGTAATCTACTGCCACAAGTATATATTTGTTTCCTTTCGATGGTGGGAAAGGTCCCATAAAGTCTAGTCCCCACACATCAAAAATTTCACAAACAAGAATGCCATTTTGTGGCATTTCGTTTTTGGAAGAAATATTACCTGTTCTTTGGCAAGCATCACATGTCTTTACAAGACTTTGGGCGTCTTTGTAAATGGTTGGCCAATAAAATCCTGAATCGAATAACTTCGTGCGGTACTGGCAGCACCATGATGTCCTCCGTATGGACCTTCATGACAATGGCGGAGAATTCTTCATGCTTCTCTACCATGTACGCATCGTCTGACGAGTTGGTCGGCACACATTTTGAAAAGATATGGATCTTCCCAAAAGTAGTGTTTCACATTGGCAAAGAATTTTTTTCTTTGATGATGTGGCCATCCTTTTGCGACTATACCGCTAGCTAGGTAGTTAGCATAGTCGGCGTACCATGGTTCTTCCTTGTATTCCACCATTTCCAGGGACTCAGTTGGAAATTTTTCGTTGATTTGCTCGTCCCTGGTTGCCTCTAAAGCTGGGTCCTCTAAGCGCGAAAGATGATCTGCTGCGGTATTTTCTGCTCCTCTTTTGTCCTTGATTTCAATGTCAAATTCTTGGAGGAGTAGAATCCACCTAATCAAACGTGGTTTTGCGTCTTGCTTCTTGAAGAGATATCGAATGGCTGCATGGTCTGTATAGACTATAGTTTTAGAAAGAACAAGATAAGAACGAAATTTATCAAAGGCAAATACCACAGCTAGTAATTCTTTTTCAGTTGTTGTGTAATTTTCTTGTGCATCGTTAAGTGTTTTACTAGCATAATAGATTGGGTGGAAATGCTTTTCTTTTCTTTGTCCCAAGACAGCTCCAACTGCAAAGTCACTAGCATCACACATGATTTCGAAAGGAAATTTCCAATCAGGTGCTATCATGATAGGTGCATTGACTAGCATTTCCTTTAGGGTTAGAAATGCTTGATTGCAATCCTTGTCAAAGATGAAAGGAGCATCTTTTTCAAGTAATTTCGTTAGAGGCCTTGAGATTTTTGAAAAGTCTTTGATAAATCGCCTATAAAATCCGGCATGCCCTAAGAAACTTCTGATAGCTCTTACGGAGGATGGAGGTGGTAATCTAGAAATGGTATCTATTTTGGCTCGATCCACCTCCATTCCTTCGCTTGAGATTTTGTGACCGAGTACTATTCCCTCCGTTACCATGAAATGGCATTTTTCCCAATTAAGGGCGAGGTTAGTTTCCTCACATCGGGATAGCATTCGTTCAAGGTTATCGAGGCATTGGTCATATGAATCCCCAAAGATAGAAAAGTCGTCCATGAAGACTTCCATTGTTTTTTCTATCATGTCATGGAAAATGGCTACCATGCAACGTTGGAATGTTGCTGGGGCATTACATAGACCAAACGGCATGCGTCGATAAGCAAAAGTTCCATAGGGACATGTGAAAGTTGTCTTTTCTTGGTCTTCGGGTGCTATCGGGATTTGAAAGTAACCTGAAAAACCATCCAAGAAACAGTAAAATTTATGACCGGATAATCTTTCTAACATTTGATCAATGAAGGGTAAAGGAAAATGATCCTTTCTTGTTGCCTCATTTAATCGTCTATAATCTATACATACTCTCCATCCTGTGACGGTTCTCGTTGGTATTAGTTCATTCTTTTCGTTAGTTATTACCGTCATACCTCCTTTCTTTGGAACTACTTGGACGGGACTTACCCAAGGACTATCGGAGATAGGATAGATAAGTCCGGCGTCAAGTAACTTGATGACTTCGTTTTTTACCACTTCTTGAACATTTGGATTTACTCGACGTTGTGGTTGTATGACCGATTTGTAGTCATCATTCATCAAAATTTTGTGTGTGCACATAGAAGGACTAATTCCTTTTATGTCAACAAGTTTCCAAGCTATTGCATTTTTGTGTTTTTTCAAAAGATTAATTAATTTTTCTTTTTCTAAGTTATCTAATTTAGATGAAATAATTACAGGTAACTTACCATCTTTGTCTAGAAAAGCATATTCCAAACCTTTTGGAAGTTCTTTTAGCTCAAGTGGTGGGTCTTTAGGAGACTCCTTATTTGGTTGCTCATCTCGATCAAGAACTTTAAAAGTTTGTTCTATGGCGACCTCTTCTTCAACAAAGTGGTCAATCTCTTCACTTGTATCGGGTGGTTCATCTTCATCTTCAATTAGGGGGTCATTATTGCCGAATGGATATTTCATTGATTGTTCGAGATCGACACTTCTTTTAAATGCCCCTAATTGAAGAGGTAGATTATTGAACTTCCGGTTTTTCAAAGTTTCGTGAGTTTTTACAAATGGTCGTCCCAACACTAGAGGAGCGTCATCGAGGATGACGAAGTCGGTTGGGATCACCATTTGATTTGTTTGAACCAAGACATCTTCAACTATACCGATTGATTTTATTACTTTCCGATTGGATAGAAAAATGGGTATTTGAAGTGGAGAAAAATCACTAATACTTAATTTTTCGAAAATGTAGTTAGGCATTATGTTAACACAAAGATCTTTATCGATTGTGACATTACTAATAAACGAATTTTGAAAGAAACATGGAACCGGTGTAATGTTAATTTCAAATGGGTCTTCTTTTATTAGTGAAGTTTGATCATTAGTTAACTTAACACTTACCGTTTCGTCAATTTTAGTGTTAGTGTTTAACTCTTTTAAAAACTTAGCATGAGTGGGTACTAAACAATGATTTTCGAAAGAAGGTGACAAGAGATTAATTTCTTCAAAATTAGACTCTTCTTGAATTTTAACGTTGTCGGACTCACCTTTTTCGTTGTTTAACTCATGTGTCGGTTTTTCACTTATTTGTTCTTCCATTTTTACATTTTCAGTTATCTCTTCTTTTTTTAATTCTTTTCTTGCGCGGGACTCCTCTTCCCTTGCGCGAGCTTCTTTTATACATAGATCGATAACTCTTATGCGTTCTAGTATCCTATCGGTCACTTCGGTTATAGAAAAAGAATCATTATTTTCTAAACTTGAATCCGGTTGTTCGACCCTTTGTTCCTCATAATACCCATATGAAGTCGATGGTTCACACCATTGGTCTTCATTGTAAGCATATGATGGATAAGGTTTGTAATTTTGTTCTTCATAATACTCATATGAGGTGGGTTGTTCACGCCAAGGTTCCTCATAATAAGCATACGAAGGTGGTGGCTCATATCTTGGTTCCTCAAAGTATGAGTAAGAAGGCTCATACCTTGGTTCATCAAAATATGAGTATGAGGGAGGAGGTTCATACCTTTGGTCTTCATAGGATGTGTATGAAGTTGATGGCTCGTACCTGGGCTCCTCATAGTAGGTGTATGAATTGGATGGTTGATATGAGTGATTATTTTGAATCGAGCATGCATTACGACAATTAGTGCAATAATTACCCCTATAATTATCCTCATCATAGGTGTAGTTGTAGTTGTAACCTCCTGAGTATTGATCCATAAGAATCACTCAGCAGACCACAACCAAGTCTCGAGATCAGAAAACAAAAATAAAAACGGAAACAGAGGCTGGACACGGCCCCGTGTTCAGTGAGCACGGCCCCGTGTTCAGAATCTGTATCTGGGCGTTTTAATTAAATTTACTGATTTCGTTGAGCACGGGGCGTGTTCAGTGAGCACGGCCCGTGTTCAAGCTTCTGTTACTGGGTGTTTATGAAAAATCTGCAGCACGGCCCCGTGTTCAGTGAACACGGCCCCGTGTACAGGTTACTGTAAATGCAAAACTAAACTAAAATGCAGAAAAATGTGCGCGCTTTTAAAAATGTTTTGAAAAACTGATTAGGCCGTCGATTTTAAGCTTTCTTAAAATCCTTGTGTCCCCGGCAGCGGCGCCAAAAACTTGATGTGCGATAAAGTGTTATATATATTAGGTGTATATTTTAAGCCCTTTTTAACACTTATTTTAGCCAAGTTTTAAATTTATAAAACACGATATTTCACTAACACTAAACACACATATGGGCAAGTGCACCCATCGTTGAGTGTAGTATAGCGTTGGTAAGATACCGAGGTCGTCCAAGGACACAAGAGCTTTTAGTACCGGTTTATCCTCAACGTCTAATCAAAATAAAAGTTTAGAAAAATGTTTTAAGCTAAGAAAAATAAAAACTAACTAAAATGCTGAAAATAAAATAAAAATAAAAACAGATAGACAAGATGAATCACTTGGTTCCGACTCGTATCTAGTATAACCTTTGATTATTTCCGCACTTTTGCACATAATTAAGAGATTATCTTAGTTATTGTAGTAGGCCCCTCTTTTGAAGGTGACGTTACCCTCACCCCAGTAGTTTGAGTCAGCAAGGATACAATCCTAAAAGGGTGGATTATTGGAAGATAATGAATTAAGTTATTAATGCAGTATTGTGGTAGGCCCCGCTTTTGGCGGTGACGTTACCCTCGGCTAAGTAGTCTGAGTCAGCAGGGATACAGTCCTAAATAGCCGGGTTATAGAATTAATAGTAGTTAACTTATGAGGGGGTCAAAGAGTTTGGACCCCCGCCATCCAATACCGTGAAGCATTGAAGGAGGTCCTACTAAATTTGACCCAGGTCCATTGCAGGACCTCTAAACACTGAACAATGGTAAGACCTTTACCAAACCGTTCCCTTAACCCCCGACCAGGTAGCCAACATACCTCCATATAGACCGTGGAGATATGAATGGTGAAAATCCTTTATTTTATATAGATAGTAAAATAATGCCAAGACACCACGGACAAACGATAAGGAAAGATCACCTTCAACATAAGTAACTAGTTATTAAAGTCATTAATACAAAACCAAATAAAAAGTGCAAAAGATTAGAAATAAAAAGTATTATACTAGACACATTGTCTTCACCAAGTGATGTAAGAGACTTAGGCAAACATGGCCTTGATTGTCAAGAACTCTTACGATCAATCTTGGATCCCGAGACGACTCACACACTCTATGATGGACAATGGATGATGGTGGTGGATGATGGTGTTGTGATGGTGGTGGGTGGTGGATGAAGTGTGAGAGAGGTGGTGTGCCAAGGGATGAGTTGCAATGAATCCAAGCACTCCTATTTATAGGCTGAACAGAGAGCTGGGCACGGCCCCGTGTCCGCTGGGCACGGCCCCGTGTCCGCTGGGCACGGCCCCGTGCCTGTCTGACACTCTCTCTCCTCATTAATTGTAATTCGCAATTACAATAAATGCGCCTGCTGTACTTTCGACACGCCCCCGTGTCCGCTGGGCACGGCCCGTGGTGGGTAATAGAAGCTTCTATAGGTTTGTCTTTTCTGCTGCTTCTTGGGCACGGCCCCGTGCTGGCTGAGCACGGGGCGTGTTCAGCCTTCTGTCTTCTCTATTTTGCTTTGGAAGGTGCCGTTGAGGGGTCGGGCAGTCCACTAATGTTCCTTTCCTTGTATTTATGTTGGAATTAGCTGTCTTTTTGCTTCTTTTGTGTTTTTGAGCTCATTTAATCCTGAAAATACAAAAGGAAGACAAAAACACTCTTTTTCCAATATTAGTACTTAAAAAGGGTTAGTTTTATGCCTTATTTGATGTAATTTATATGTTGCATTTTACACACATCAACTCACAAACTGTGAGAAAAGGAGAATGACTCACATTGCAGATTTATACGGGCAGAGTTTGGCCTACTGATTTAGCCTTTTATCCTAAATTTAATAACAGGCACACAATTCGGGGTTAGTAATCAATCCAGCATTTATGATAACTCACGAGATCAAATTCTCACAACGAACGACAAAGTGCGATACTTCATCCATCGAATTAACGACGAACGACAAAGTATAACCCTAATGTGGGCGGCACTTAAAATTCATTGGATATATTGATCATCGGAAAATGAATCGTAGCAGCGATTGTGCTAAAACCCTGGTTGCGGCATTGATTTAGTGCCTGTGTGTGTTAATTGGAGTATACAGAAATTATCTCGGAGCATAGAACGAATTTCTTCGTCGAACATACGCAGAATTTCAAGTGCCAACCTCTGCTATTTATACACGAATTTTGAAATGCTTACGGACCGTAACAAATAATCCTTACGGTCCGTAAGTGTCTTGAAATTTGCATAGGGTGGCCACGTGTGTGACTAGCTCAGCTGAGTCGACACTTTCTGAAATTTCGAATTGGACAGCTGTTTATGTGGATAATCGTTAAGTAGGAAATACCCCCCCCCCCCCTGAGTTTTAGGGGCCCTGATCCTGATTCTGATTGTTCTGAAAATTTTAGGGTTTGTTCAGAATCACTTGAGTGTCTCAATTAGGGTTTCCTATTGGTCAAATTAATTTAATAATTATGACTTTTGATGAGAGTTGTTACATGTTATGTTGAAAGTCTCGCCGTGGAAGGGTGTTGTACGCTTTGAGAAACGCGGCAAGCTTAATCCATGCTACGTCGGACCATTTAAAATCCTGGAGCGAATCGGTAAAGTGGCTTACAAGCTCGAGTTACCTGCTGAGTTGGGTAACGTTCATGATGTCTTCCATGTTTCGCAACTGAATAAGTGTTTGTCTGATGAAACACTGGTGGTGCCGTTTCAAGAGCTCAATATTGACGACAAGTTGCAGTTTGTCGAATAACCTATCGAAATTATGGATCGGGAAGTCAAGGTTCGTAAGCATAGTTGAATCCCGATCATGAGGGTTCATTGGAACTTAAGACGTGGACCGGAGTTCACGTGGGAGCTTGAGGATCCGATGAAGCTCAAATATCTTCAACTCTTCCCTGTTGACCAATCTAATTCTGGTATCGCTGGTGAATTTCGGGATGAAATTCCACTTCAAGTTGGGGTGATGTGGCACCCGGGGAAAATCTGCAGTAATCTTGATTCATCACTCCACTTCTCTAGGTTTACTTATCAAATTTCGGGAAGAAATTTCTTTCAAGTTGGAGATGATGTGACAACCCGTACTCCCAAGGTTAGCATTGTCTAAATCTCTTGACACTTGACTTGTATTGCTACTATTCATGTTCTGCTATACGTCGTCATTATACCTACGTTGCGTAAACATGTTAAAACTTGTTTAAATACATTGAATTACTATGATAAATTGATTGTGAGTTTGTTACATATTATATGGTAAATGCCTAGATTTTATGAGCACACTTTCTAGCCGTACACTAGTGCTTGGAGTCGCACACCTCGTTTTAACCGCACATATCATCCCGGTCCACATCCTCGGCCCAGTTTTCCCTAAGCCCAACTGACCCCAGCCCATCTCCTTCTTAGTTGTATGCGTGAGTGCATGTGAAGGGACACAAAACCTCTTTAGAAAATACAAAAAACCCTAAACACCCCCCCTTGCGAACGACGGCAGTCTCAAATATTTATCACTCGAAGCCCTCTCCTTCTCCCTCAGCCTAGTAATCGGTTAGTATGTTATTATGATTTTTGATTGTTTCTAGTTATGCATGAGGTGTTGAGTATAAGTGCATGCGTAGAATTAAAACATGAGTTAGGGTATTGTTTGCAAACTAATTGGGCATGATTGATTCATTAACATGTTGTAATCGGCTAGATTAATGTTTATATATTGATTAGGGGTTGTTAGTGAGTCACGAATGTAATCGGCTACGAAATCATGATTGTTGTTTGATAATATTGTCGATACTTGATCTGGATGTCTATATAATGGCTGAATGGAAACTTGTTAATTCTTGGAGATATGAATGCATGATGAATGTTGCGATTAGGGGTTCAAAAGAAACTGGTAGAATAGTCAAGGTTGGGGAATTAACTGTGCACCGAGTAACAAAAGCACCGAGTCACACACACTTGGTTCAATCGCACGCGTATCGGGCCTTATATGTCACACCCCGACCACGTGGAACATACAAAACGTGGCGGAAACATCGGGGAGTGTTGTAACAGAATTAATGTTTCAAATCCATGGCAATTGAAATTTTGTTTTATTCAATAGAAGTGTTACAATGTCTTAACAAACAAGGAAATACAACATAATTAACTAGTCTTGCATCTTTTATTGTCACTAAAGCCCAAGTCAGCCTATGTGTATCTTGATCATCTTATGCTTCATTTCCTGAAAAACACATGTGAAAATATGGTACGTCAGCATAAAAATGCCGGTGAGATACATAGGTTTTGTGAAAAATAGGTTTCATGACTTATGCTTGAGAAAATGTTTAGTCATGAACCTTGTTATTTGCTTTGTTTTGTAAATCATTTGAAAAACGATAAGATCAGATGATATGTATAAATAAATGTCAGGTTAAATGAATAACCATGTAAAATGAGTTTGTATAAGATAAGTTGTTTGTAAAACAATGTCTTGTGAAAAGTATGTTATTTGTATAAAATGTTATATATCTCAAATTGAAATGATTCAAATAACGCTACGATATGTAATACCATGCAAACACTTATATATAGGAAGTACCAGCGGCGTATCCACCATGCTTGTATCACATTACACACGCATCATTACTTAATCACTTAATCAAACCAAACCAATCAATGTAAAATGTCTATGTTTAATCTAATGGTCAATGTATTGAATAATATGTCAAAATGCATGATCAATGTAAATCATGTAATGTGTAACCTAAATGATATGTATGGCTAGTGAAAACGCATTAACTAAACCATAGGTGAAATGCACAAAAACAAAGTATTGAAGTAAAACTTGGTTTAAATCAACGTTATGTTTTGTGTAAATGCATGATCAATGTCAATCATGTTAAAATGTCTATGTCGAAATGTCTATGTCAAATGTCTATGTCAAAATGTCTATGTCAAAATGTCATGTATGGCTAGTGAAATGTCTCAACTAAACCATATGCACAAAAGCAAAGTATTGAAGTAAAACTGTGTTTAAATCAATATTATGTCTTGTGTAAATGCATGATCAAGGTCAATCATGTAATGTGTAAATGCATGATCAAGGTCAATCATGTAATGTGTAAATGCATGATCAAGGTCAATCATGTAATGTGTAAATGCATGATCAAGGTCAATCATGTAATGTGTAAATGCATGATCAAGGTCAATCATGTAATGTGTAAATGCATGATCAAGGTCAATCATGTTAAAATGTCTATGCCGAAATGTCTATGTCAAATGTCTATGTCAAAATGTCATGTATGGCAAGTGAAAGGTCTCAACTAAACCATATGCACAAAAACAAAGTATTGAAGTAAAACTTGGTTTAAATCAAAGCTATGTTTTGTGTAAATGCATGATCAAATGTCAATCATGTAAAAATGTCTATGGCGAAATGTCTATGTCAAATGTCTATGTCAAAATGTCATGTATGGCAAGTGAAAGGTCTCAACTAAACCATATGCACAAAAACAAAGTATTGAAGTAAAACTTGGTTTAAATCAAAGCTATGTTTTGTGTAAATGCATGATCAAGGTCAATCATGTAATGTGTAAATGCATGATCAAGGTCAATCATGTAATGTGTAAATGCATGATCAATGTCAATCATGTAATGTGTAAATGCATGCTATACTGAATATGAACATTTATGCGGTGTTGTTATAATGCATACATCCAAGCCTTGCGACTGTGGTGATAAACCCTTAAACAAATTAAAGGTCTATCTGTGTAAATATCATCGAATTCGGTCATTCCTTTCTGTCCCCTTTCCCTGGGATGTCCGGAACGGGAGTTGTCAATTCCTATGGTACCACTACCTACTAACGAACGGCGTAGCTAATGTTAATGAATGTATTGTCCCATGTAAACAAACCAAATGTCATACCAAAATGTAGGCATGTGATGAAATGAATCTGTACTAAGTATGCAACAAATGAACATACATAGCATGTGATGTGATGTGATGTAAAACAATGTACTAAGTAATGCACACTATGGGCACACCTAGCATGAAATGAAATGAAATCATGTACTATAATGTACTAACGAACATAGCAGTATATGATGTTAAAACAGGAAAACATGAAAGTAACAAGTAGGCACATGTGTTCCACCCCAAAACAGTTTGGAAAACAGTAAAAGAGGGGTCTATGTACTCACTTGAGATTGCTCAGTTGTCTAAAGATAACCACCAAACAGTGCTAGAGATCTCGGAATCAAACGGCACCTAATATAGGTAACTATGTTAATTAACCGGACCTAGATCGGAAGATCGGGTAGCATTAGGGTTGGTAAACCAAAGGAGTGTAGAGACTCGTGTCATTTGGTTTAACAAAGCCTACATGCTAAATGAAACTTAACCTAACTGCTTACGACCCATTACGACCCGTTTAGGTAGCTTATGCTACTTTAACGCGTCGTTCGCGTGAAACGCGTTCGGATCGCCTAACTAGTCCTATGACAAGTGTTATATGCCTAAACATGTTACATAATCAGTTATGTGACAAAAGTTTAGGTTACATATGCTTAATTACCAATTATACATGAAAAGGGTATTCTGGTAATTTACCTAAGGCATATAAACTACCTATCATACAACTACTTAAACGATGTGACCATAAGGTATAACCTCGGAAGGTTATTCCCTATACACTATGGTCACCTAATGTATTTGGTCGGATCCTAATGATCGACCAAACTGGGTCGGGTTCGAGGGTATAGGCGATTTATCAGATCGCCTACCCTACGACCCTAGACAACGTGGTAATCAGTGGGCATAGTCCCAAGGGACTATGACCAACGTGATTACACTCACGTTGCGAAGTTCAAACGAACTTCGCATTGACCATTACTGGTCAACGCTGAAAGTCAAACAAAGTTTGACTTTCTGACTCGAAAAGCAATAAAATAAGGAAAAGAACGAAAGAATACTTACCCAGGGTCCCCGAATGCTAATCCCGATCCAAGAACTCAGGTATGAAACAATGGTTTCAACTTAGAGCTCTCAAATCAGAATTCTTGTGAGAAATAAGGTTAAGTGGGTTGGGTATTTATAGGAATACCCGAACCGTTAGGATCGTTTCATGGAAAACGTGCCATGAATCCAACCCGTACACTTGTCGGAACCTTATGGTGGCTAGAAATCCATCCTTATCAGATGACTAGACAATTATGGATGTGTGGTTGTGGTTTAAACATGTGCAAACAGGCTGTTTAAACATTGCACCTGGTCTGGAGACCCCATACGCATCGTATGGTATATATACCATACGCATCGTATGGTGCAAGTTTGACAGAATTACAGTTTTGGTCCCTGAACTGTATTTAGGCCGTTTTTGACACGTTTAAGGCCCGTTAACCCCATTTCAAAGCTCTAAAATGAAGTTAAAGTATAGGGAACTTAAAACATGTTCAAAAATATCTCGGATGTCGGTTCGTTTAGCCGTACGAACGCGATGTTCGGTTAATTACGACGGAATGCGCATAAGCGCGAAAAACGATCCAAATGACGCGATGAATGGATTTTTCTTATGGCGAACACTAAAATATAATGTAGTCATGCTTACATAAATTTTTGGATGTCCGGATGTATTCAGAACGTAAGTTACGCGCGAAAATGCAAACTTGTGCACTTTTTGACACTTTTAGTCCCTGAATGACACAAAAGTTTATTTTAGCATACCGAACACCTCAAAGCCTATTTCTAAGCTATGTGAAGGATATTTATGGTATGTTTAACTTATGGTCATGTCCCGGAAGGTCTGTTATAGTTCAAATTGGCATACTTTCGCAGTTTATCAACTTTAGTCCCTGTAAGCGATTAAACTTTGATTTCACCACACCAAACCTTCCAAAACTTATATCTAAGTTATGTAAAGGTTATTTAAGGTATGTTAAGCCTATTTCACTATTCCGGAGTGTTCGTTGGATTAAACTGGTTATATCTACACATCAGTGCGCGTATAACCTTCCAGAAAGCGATTTAGAGCTTGAAATCGATCATGAGTTGATATGTGCAAATGATACACATATTTTTACAAATCCCAAGTATGAAATATAATATTTCATTGGTTTGGTATTTGTTTGATGGCCGTGGAGGCACAGGTGTTACAGTCTCCCCTACTTTAGGAAATTTCGTCCCGAAATTTATTTTAGAGGAAACTTGTGAGAGTTTAAAACATGAAGTTGAAAAGATCGAACAACATTGGTTAAGGTTCTTGAACTTCTAGTAACCTTAATAACATTATGTTTGCAATGTAAGAGGGACACTTATATACAAGTATATAAAGCGTCATTGGTGCGTCCACCGTACCTCCATTACATCGTTCTCATTTCGTTATTGTTGTCACTATCGGTTCTTACACATAATAAATCTTACTGTGGTTACCGTGCACCGAATCTCATAATTATGTACGCGTCCATAATCAGACAATTCCTTGCTCAGTTTACACAATCTATTTTATAATGTGCAGGGGAAAACCAAATGAACAATCCTGTGATGAGTGTGACTAGACCGCCATAGAGTCCTTTTAATTAAATCAATAAATGATCTAAATAGACTATCAAGGAGTCTGTCCAGCTACATCACTAGATGTCGTTCTTTAACCAAATTGTGAATCAATCTTTTTGATTAGACCACTAAAGGGTCTCTTATGAATCATGGAGCGGTACAATATAATCCAAGGGTCTTAACTATTACATAGAAGCCCATTAAGGATTTAAGGTAGTACCTTTTGAATATCCTACTATGAATCCCTCATATGAAGATATGAAAGATTCTACAAGGATTTGGATAACGAATATCCAGAGTATACCAAAAACACAAAAATGTATAAATGAAATCACAAAATATGTAAATACATAGTCACATAACCACAAAATTGTTTGTTAATTTGTCTTGTTACTTGCGTACATGCATTTAAAGCACACTAGGAATCCATTCAGCGGATTTCATTTAGTACTTTAAACGTTATCAAGAATCTAACTATAAAGATAGAAAGATTTTTGAAGAGAAAATTCGATTTCAATTATAAAGAACCGAAATGTTCGAATTAAGGTACATAAGGAATCCAATTAAGGACTCTGATTTGAATATGATGATCATCCACAAGGGTCTAATTATGGAGATAAAAAGATCCCATATGGATTTTAGAAGTTGAAGATGCTTTGAATTCTTGCACGTGATGTGCTTAAGTCAAAACATGAAGTAAAATGCTTATGAGGTTGAGATGCTAGATATGTCAAGGCGACATATGAAGCAGAATTTGAAGGTTAAGTAAATGTGTGAGGAAAATATATTTGGAAAACTATGCATGGGAAAAAAATTGTTTTTGAAACCTTATATATAATATTTTGAAATAAAGTAGGTGTATTAGATAGATATATTTACAAAAATGTTTTAAAATCATGCGAGATGAATTTTGAAATTATGTATAAGGTTTTTGAAAGACATGAATGGTGCTTTTCGAAATCATGCACTTGATCAGAAAATGTATTGTGTTAATATTGTCTTCAGACTATATGAAATATTTTGAAATTAGAAAGGTTGGTTTTGATAACATGGCCAATGTTTTTGAAATAACATAGACAATGCATCTAGAAAAATTGTTTTCAAACTATATGAAATGTTTTGAGATCACGAAGATTGTTTTTGAAATACTGGTACTGTGTATGTTGAAAAATCGAAACGTAATGGGTATGAGATTTGAAAATACCCTTAGGTATCTAACCAAGGATTTAAAAGCACAGATGTGCGAAAAGTACGATTACTCATAATGTCACTTAATTTTCTGTACTTTGTTTCTTAGAGTGAAACGAGTACTTAAAATTTTCGAGGGAATCATGAGCAATCATTTGAAAGAGAGAAATCACAAGAGTAGTTTGTAAGGTACATAGTTCTTTGATGTAGGTATCATAGGAAAAGTCATACACGCATGTAATTATACTTGTATATCAGAATTGTGAACAACAACTTTTATTTATGAACGAGACATATTGTTTCACAATACACGAAAACAAAAGAAACAAAGGCATAAGACAGCAACATCCTTTGTTCAGCTAAATGCTCATCCGTGGGTCGGATTTGCATTAGCTAGCTTTGGGCATTGGTTTCTGTAGTGGGTCAGATCCCCACAATTGTAACAGGCACCAGGTGGGTAGTGTGGTCGTGCAGCTTGACCCTGTTGCTGAGCAAGAGGCTGAGCAACTTGTCGAGCCGGGTTCTGAACCGCGGGATTCTGAGCAGACCGACAAAAATTGGCAAGATGGCCTGACTTCCCACAGTTAGTACAGAAACGGCATGGAAGTTGCGGCTGGTGGTGACTGTTGCATCTATTGCACAACGGTGCATTCCCTGAATAGGGTTTCTTCGCTGGAGGCTGTGCGGGTTGGTTGGGAGCTGCCTGGTTAGCTTGGGCAGTGACAGCATAGTTTTGGGAAGCCTTACGCTTCTTTGCCCTCTTCGAAGAACCAGAGTCCTTTCCATTTTTGTTTTGACCCTTCTTGCTATCCCCCTTGTCAGCCAACTGTTTCTTGCCCTTGTCACCCTTCCGGTGTAACTTGTTCTTCCTGATCTGCGACTCAGTCAGCGTTGCTGATAACTCGATTGCCTGACGAAGTGTGGCAGGGTTACTACCAGTAAGGATGTCTTGTACCGAGTCGGGTAGGCCGTCGATGTATCTCTCGATAGCCTTGTCGAGTGGGGTAACCATAGTCGGACAAAGCAGACTCAACTCTTCAAACCGATCAGTATAAGCCCTGTGCTCACCACTATCTTGCTTCAAATCATCAAATTCCTTCTCCAAAGCTCGCTGCTCATGACGAGGACAGAATTCCCTCATCATAAGGGCTCTAAGCTCAGCCCATGTCTGTGCAAGAGCAACTTCTGCACCCCTGTCTCTCATAATCCCGTTCCACCATGTCAAAGCCCTTTTCTGAAATACGCTCGAAGCAAACTCGACTTTGCGATTATCCGGACACTGCACATGGCGGAAAGTATTCTCACTGCTCTCGAACCACTGAAGAAGCCCAGTCGCTCCTTCAGAACCACTAAACTTGAGTGGTTTAGCCTGATTAAAATCCTTGTACTTGCATGGAACATTGTTGTTGTTGTTATTGTTGGCTTGGTTCCATTGAGCAAAGAGATTTGGAAATTGAGCAGCCATCTGCTGCGCAATAATTTCTGCCAGCTCGGCAGTCTCTATCTGGCTTTCGCGTCGAGGAGGCATTCTGAAAGAGGGAACATGAAAGGAAACGAGAGAGAGAATTAGACGAAAAGAATGAGATGAAACAAATCTGATGAAAGCAAGGATAGTGGTCATTTGTTTGTTACTACAAAGCAACAAACGACACACAGTGACAAATCAAAGTAAATGGGTCGAAAATAATGTATCGCGAAGACATGCTCGCCTATAAGTGAACACTCATCCCAAGAATTCCCAGGTAAGCACAACTGGTCTCGCGTCTGATGAGATGTATACGAAGTGCTTGCCTAGACAGAAAACCCAGAATACAGGCATTCACCCTTCCAGTTTGCACGTGTTCACATTATTTAAAACCCAAAACTTTGCTGAGATTTTGAAAATTCAAAGGGGTTCAAAACCATATAACAGAGGGTTCAAAACCTTGTAATCAATCATCCTAGAACAGATGATTAGTTTTCAAAGCGGTTTTGAAATTTATGTTCTTGTTGTGGTTGTCACCTAAGGATAGGTGACAGTATTGTTTTATGACTAAACGCAAGTAAACTCGCGTTAGGGTCCTAGAAAGGTTATAGACTAGGTCAAAGCATTACTAATAACCTAATTCCCTATAACCATGAGCTCTGATACCATCTTTTCTGTCACACCCCGACCACGTGGAACATACAAAACGTGGCGGAAACATCGGGGAGTGTTGTAACAGAATTAATGTTTCAAATCCATGGCAATTGAAATTTTGTTTTATTCAATAGAAGTGTTACAATGTCTTAACAAACAAGGAAATACAACATAATTAACTAGTCTTGCATCTTTTATTGTCACTAAAGCCCAAGTCAGCCTATGTGTATCTTGATCATCTTATGCTTCATTTCCTGAAAAACACATGTGAAAATATGGTACGTCAGCATAAAAATGCCGGTGAGATACATAGGTTTTGTGAAAAATAGGTTTCATGACTTATGCTTGAGAAAATGTTTAGTCATGAACCTTGTTATTTGCTTTGTTTTGTAAATCATTTGAAAAACGATAAGATCAGATGATATGTATAAATAAATGTCAGGTTAAATGAATAACCATGTAAAATGAGTTTGTATAAGATAAGTTGTTTGTAAAACAATGTCTTGTGAAAAGTATGTTATTTGTATAAAATGTTATATATCTCAAATTGAAATGATTCAAATAACGCTACGATATGTAATACCATGCAAACACTTATATATAGGAAGTACCAGCGGCGTATCCACCATGCTTGTATCACATTACACACGCATCATTACTTAATCACTTAATCAAACCAAACCAATCAATGTAAAATGTCTATGTTTAATCTAATGGTCAATGTATTGAATAATATGTCAAAATGCATGATCAATGTAAATCATGTAATGTGTAACCTAAATGATATGTATGGCTAGTGAAAACGCATTAACTAAACCATAGGTGAAATGCACAAAAACAAAGTATTGAAGTAAAACTTGGTTTAAATCAACGTTATGTTTTGTGTAAATGCATGATCAATGTCAATCATGTTAAAATGTCTATGTCGAAATGTCTATGTCAAATGTCTATGTCAAAATGTCTATGTCAAAATGTCATGTATGGCTAGTGAAATGTCTCAACTAAACCATATGCACAAAAGCAAAGTATTGAAGTAAAACTGTGTTTAAATCAATATTATGTCTTGTGTAAATGCATGATCAAGGTCAATCATGTAATGTGTAAATGCATGATCAAGGTCAATCATGTAATGTGTAAATGCATGATCAAGGTCAATCATGTAATGTGTAAATGCATGATCAAGGTCAATCATGTTAAAATGTCTATGCCGAAATGTCTATGTCAAATGTCTATGTCAAAATGTCATGTATGGCAAGTGAAAGGTCTCAACTAAACCATATGCACAAAAACAAAGTATTGAAGTAAAACTTGGTTTAAATCAAAGCTATGTTTTGTGTAAATGCATGATCAAATGTCAATCATGTAAAAATGTCTATGCCGAAATGTCTATGTCAAATGTCTATGTCAAAATGTCATGTATGGCAAGTGAAAGGTCTCAACTAAACCATATGCACAAAAACAAAGTATTGAAGTAAAACTTGGTTTAAATCAAAGCTATGTTTTGTGTAAATGCATGATCAAGGTCAATCATGTAATGTGTAAATGCATGATCAAGGTCAATCATGTAATGTGTAAATGCATGATCAATGTCAATCATGTAATGTGTAAATGCATGCTATACTGAATATGAACATTTATGCGGTGTTGTTATAATGCATACATCCAAGCCTTGCGACTGTGGTGATAAACCCTTAAACAAATTAAAGGTCTATCTGTGTAAATATCATCGAATTCGGTCATTCCTTTCTGTCCCCTTTCCCTGGGATGTCCGGAACGGGAGTTGTCAATTCCTATGGTACCACTACCTACTAACGAACGGCGTAGCTAATGTTAATGAATGTATTGTCCCATGTAAACAAACCAAATGTCATACCAAAATGTAGGCATGTGATGAAATGAATCTGTACTAAGTATGCAACAAATGAACATACATAGCATGTGATGTGATGTGATGTAAAACAATGTACTAAGTAATGCACACTATGGGCACACCTAGCATGAAATGAAATGAAATCATGTACTATAATGTACTAACGAACATAGCAGTATATGATGTTAAAACAGGAAAACATGAAAGTAACAAGTAGGCACATGTGTTCCACCCCAAAACAGTTTGGAAAACAGTAAAAGAGGGGTCTATGTACTCACTTGAGATTGCTCAGTTGTCTAAAGATAACCACCAAACAGTGCTAGAGATCTCGGAATCAAACGGCACCTAATATAGGTAACTATGTTAATTAACCGGACCTAGATCGGAAGATCGGGTAGCATTAGGGTTGGTAAACCAAACGAGTGTAGAGACTCGTGTCATTTGGTTTAACAAAGCCTACATGCTAAATGAAACTTAACCTAACTGCTTACGACCCATTACGACCCGTTTAGGTAGCTTATGCTACTTTAACGCGTCGTTCGCGTGAAACGCGTTCGGATCGCCTAACTAGTCCTATGACAAGTGTTATATGCCTAAACATGTTACATAATCAGTTATGTGACAAAAGTTTAGGTTACATATGCTTAATTACCAATTATACATGAAAAGGGTATTCTGGTAATTTACCTAAGGCATATAAACTACCTATCATACAACTACTTAAACGATGTGACCATAAGGTATAACCTCGGAAGGTTATTCCCTATACACTATGGTCACCTAATGTATTTGGTCGGATCCTAATGATCGACCAAACTGGGTCGGGTTCGAGGGTATAGGCGATTTATCAGATCGCCTACCCTACGACCCTAGACAACGTGGTAATCAGTGGGCATAGTCCCAAGGGACTATGACCAACGTGATTACACTCACGTTGCGAAGTTCAAACGAACTTCGCATTGACCATTACTGGTCAACGCTGAAAGTCAAACAAAGTTTGACTTTCTGACTCGAAAAGCAATAAAATAAGGAAAAGAACGAAAGAATACTTACCCAGGGTCCCCGAATGCTAATCCCGATCCAAGAACTCAGGTATGAAACAATGGTTTCAACTTAGAGCTCTCAAATCAGAATTCTTGTGAGAAATAAGGTTAAGTGGGTTGGGTATTTATAGGAATACCCAAACCGTTAGGATCGTTTCATGGAAAACGTGCCATGAATCCAACCCGTACACTTGTCGGAACCTTATGGTGGCTAGAAATCCATCCTTATCAGATGACTAGACAATTATGGATGTGTGGTTGTGGTTTAAACATGTGCAAACAGGCTGTTTAAACATTGCACCTGGTCTAGAGACCCCATACGCATCGTATGGTATATATACCATACGCATCGTATGGTGCAAGTTTGACAGAATTACAGTTTTGGTCCCTGAACTGTATTTAGGCCGTTTTTGACACGTTTAAGGCCCGTTAACCCCATTTCAAAGCTCTAAAATGAAGTTAAAGTATAGGGAACTTAAAACATGTTCAAAAATATCTCGGATGTCGGTTCGTTTAGCCGTACGAACGCGATGTTCGGTTAATTACGACGGAATGCGCATAAGCGCGAAAAACGATCCAAATGACGCGACGAATGGATTTTTCTTATGGCGAACACTAAAATATAATGTAGTCATGCTTACATAAATTTTTGGATGTCCGGATGTATTCAGAACGTAAGTTACGCGCGAAAATGCAAACTTGTGCACTTTTTGACACTTTTAGTCCCTGAATGACACAAAAGTTTATTTTAGCATACCGAACACCTCAAAGCCTATTTCTAAGCTATGTGAAGGATATTTATGGTATGTTTAACTTATGGTCATGTCTCGGAAGGTCTGTTATAGTTCAAATTGGCATACTTTCGCAGTTTATCAACTTTAGTCCCTGTAAGCGATTAAACTTTGATTTCACCACACCAAACCTTCCAAAACTTATATCTAAGTTATGTAAAGGTTATTTAAGGTATGTTAAGCCTATTTCACTATTCCGGAGTGTTCGTTGGATTAAACTGGTTATATCTACACATCAGTGCGCGTATAACCTTCCAGAAAGCGATTTAGAGCTTGAAATCGATCATGAGTTGATATGTGCAAATGATACACATATTTTTACAAATCCCAAGTATGAAATATAATATTTCATTGGTTTGGTATTTGTTTGATGGCCGTGGAGGCACAGGTGTTACATTATATAATCACTGGGCCGCATACCCCTGTTGATGGGCTGTAGGTGAACGAACCACACAACTGACCTAATCGTACATTGGGCTTTGTTAGTGTAATGTGGACAATATATGAATGTTCGTATTATGCTTTGGGCTATGGATTCATATGTTGTTTGTTAGATTAGTTAGCACAAAGCGGCTGCACATGTGTTAGCGTTATGGGTCCGAGTATAAAAGATTAAAACGGGGTTCGGGTTAGGGAATTCATACTTCTACACTTAAAAGTTTGAGATGTTTATAACCTAAAATGCTCTCAACAGGATGGGCCATATGTGGGCACGGGTACGGTAGAGTGGGCCGAAGCTTAGTGGGTTGTTACAACTCTAACTTGTAAACTAGTATTAACATTGAGTTATAAATTAGATCTGGGCCGAATGTTTATAAATTGAGTTTGTAAACTAGTACAACTCTAATTAGTGGGCCGAAGCCTTAGTGGGCCGTTACATGCTAAGTGACTCCTTGATGATACTAGGTTGATGAACTAACTGTTATGACTTGAATTGTATGTGTGTGCTACATGTATCTTGATTGTATATTATGTGAACAAGGAATACATGAATTGACTGTATGTGAAATATGTGGATTATGTGCACCTAAGACTGATTGTTATTGGTAAGCATTTTAGGACGTGTTTGATTAACTGCTAAACGAGTACCTAATCTTACCGAGCAAACCAAAGGTGAGTTCATTTCTCTTGAGCATGCGTCCCGGTGGGTGGGACAGTAAAATGGGTATTCCTGAGAGGGATAAGTCTTTTGGGTAAAAACTGGGATGTTTGATAATACACTCTTTTTCCTATCATTTTAAGTCCCATCTTATACCGAATTAGTTACCTGAGAGGTAACGGGGTATTAGTTGATAGAACTATTAGGCTTGGCAACCTCACACCGTACCTGAGATGACGGGCGTGAACTAATGACCTTAATCATGACCGATGCTTAGATGGGGGCATTGGGGACGGGCAAAACAATCTGGTTGCCATCTTGTACGGTACTCGACTTATTATCAACATTACTATTAATGAGCTGAACTAAACACTTGGTAACTAACGTTTTCGTAAAACTATGAACTCACCAGCTTTGTCTGATACACTTGTTGCATGCTCGCAGGTCGTTAGATTTCTTGGATTTGGAACTTGTTGTCTGGAGTGGCTGGAGTGGTCATGTGTCGAACTGATTGAATACACACGACAGGCTTACTGATTTACATACATTGGTTTTGAAACATTTATACAACGGTTTACTTATTGCTTCCGCTGAACTTGTTGGATTTTTATTAAACTTATTGTTTGGTACATTTTTATTTATAATTGGCAATTCCATTTCAAAACTTGTTATGAGTTCAACATGATTAGTGGCTAGATCCTGGTACGTCACACGCCTAGTGGGGATTTCCGTATGAGGTATTTTGAGGGTGTGACATTACTTGCCGGACAATGCATTGCGCCACGCGTCCCATCTCGTGTCAGGTCTACTACATGACTCGACAAGCCTAAACCCTAGCTACAGGCGGCTCGCGGCCCTTGACAGGCTTAGCCTGGGGTGTCGCGGGACGCAACGGAATGTCTAATCAGCCTATAAAAGGGGTCGAGAGCTCAGTTGTTCGATGTTCAAAATCTTTCTCTCTTAATTTCTCTGATACGTAAAACTATCGGGAAATAATACCCCTAAAAAGCGAAGCTCTGCCTCGTTGTAAGTATTATAACCCCCGATCATGTATTTGTTACCCTACCCGATTGATCTAGGGCTCCGTAACACATGTCAAGGCTCTGCCTGACTCAGTTTGTTGGAGTTCTGTCTCGTGTTGTATGGCTAATGTGATTTGTGTTATCTTACTAACACGTGTGCATTGTTTAATTTTTAATAGATAATAACCAGGAGAAACACCAGGAAGCAATAATATTATCTAAGTTAGCAATGTGAATCATTCCCCTTTTGTAAACCATTTTGTTAGTACATTCTCTTTTCTAAACAAATTGTTTTTACAAAACCTCAAATGTTTTCAATTGTAATTACCAGTGATTGAGTCTATGTATTCTACAATTACTGCCGGTATGTTGGGGTTTTGTACACACTACTTTTAATCCGTTACTATTGGATGAATAGTTTGCCAATGAGTAACATGACCACAAGTCAGGTGTTGACAATACTGAATGAGTAACTGTGTGGATATAAACATTGTAATCGCTCTCAATACTGTAAAGCTATAAAACTCTTTTGATTAAACTGGGATGCACTCGCCAGTATTTCTTGCTAATAAAACCTTTTTAAAACGCGTTTCAGGTAACTTAATGTGAAGCTAATAGAAGCCAGCTGGAGAGTACTGAAGGCATTAAGTTTGTGGCTATAAAAGTTACCTAAATTAAAAGGAGATTTTATTTTCAATAAATTAGGGTTTTATCCCTACAACTGTAATGTAATGAAAATTTGGGATTTATCTCATTTACTTATTATAAAAAGTTTGGTGTTTTAAACTCTGATAAATATTTCCTAACTACGGTCCTGATGTCTCATTTCCGCTGCCAAACTAATAAACACCGATACCACCCGCTCTGTGTTGGCTCGCGGCCACTCGCTCTCGGGGCAGGTGTCGGGGGCTGCGACAGAAGTTGGTATCAAAGCTACAGCCACTGATTTAATCCATTTAGGTGTTCTACCTAAATTTTAATCAAATCTGTTAGGAAATAATTTATGTGATTATGTGTAAATACGTATATTATTTTTTGGTGTTATTTGACAATTTGTTAGTTTACAGTATGAGTGAGCAAGGTACATCTGACGCTTATCGTCAATTAGTTAGTTCCCCAAAAGATGAAGGAACCTCATCTCAGCCAAACCCCTCAGGATACTCAGCTGATACTGAGGATGGAATATTTATCTTTAAGGCACAGTCTGAGGAACCATTCCCTTCTAAAAAGAGAGGATGGTTTAGTAGAGGAGCGCATGAGAGGAGGAAAAGGATGAAGAAATTACAACAACAGAGAGCTTTAGTAAAAGCAAATAGGGAATTGAATGCACAAACCCAGGAAGCAGTTAATAGACCATTATGGGAAGAGGAACTTGATAGGCAGTTAGCAAACTTCTATATGTTAGCCATTACAGCAGTAGACTCTAATCTGAACCAAATAGCTGAACCACCACTGTTAGCTTTATTTCCAGACCAAAAAATGTTAGAACCCAACCAGGAGGATCAATTCACAATCCCGGCATTCGACCACAATGAATTACCTAGAATCCCAACCCCAAACCCTTTAGAATATGATCCATGATTTGATGACAATAGGTCATATTCGGCATTATATACTCCCAAAGAACTAGTGCCATCCCCACCAGTAGACCCACCCATGAGCCGCGAATATGTGTAGGAACTTCACCAGTATGTTGAAAATTTAGTGGACAAGGGAAATAGAATCCGTCAGATAGGAGAGAAACTTATGTGGAAGTATGACGAGCGTGAGATACAGTATTGGATGAACGACACCTAGAATAATATATGGATATGTGTGTAATTTTGTAGTTTGATAATATATATATATATATAACCATCTAAAATAGATAGACTAAAATAGATATCGATGCATAACTACTAGTGTGTGTAATTTTCAGTTGTAATATGTAATCGATGCATATATATAGATATATAAAAAGAGCAAAGTCGTAATGTTCGAAATTTTTGATCAACCTGCTTGTGTGATTGATTGTATTAAATTTTATTTTGTGATATTAATACCTGATACATATTTCCAATTTAGATGGACAACGAAGTAAATCAGGAAAACCAGAATAATGATAATAACGGAAACCAAGTGAATAACAGTACCATCGAACATATAGTCGCACAAGGAATTATAGATGCCATGCCATATATTATCAAGACTGTTAAAGAATCGGAAAATAATAAATCTGTAACTGGAAGTAAACGTCGACCCACTGAATCAAGTCACAGTGAAGTCACAGTGTGAAAGAAAATCACAGACCACTGATTCAAACTCCAATTCCAAAAACAAGAACCATCTCATATGGTTGTTCTTATAAAGAATTCTTGTCCTGCAAACCAATAGAATTCTCAGGAAATGAAGGAGACATTGCAGCCTTACGTTGGATAGAAAAGACAGAAGAAGTCATAAAAATAAGTAAACGTGTAGATGAAGATAAAATTATGTTTGCTTCTAATGTTTTTAAGAA
This sequence comes from Helianthus tuberosus, assembly GCA_030545235.1. Classification (NCBI taxonomy): domain Eukaryota; kingdom Viridiplantae; phylum Streptophyta; class Magnoliopsida; order Asterales; family Asteraceae; genus Helianthus; species Helianthus tuberosus. Next base: position 146,578,910 of record CM060411.1, on the reverse strand, counting down.
TGCAACCCTAGAGTGGTGGAATACCATTCTCCAGTCTAGAGGAAGTGACAGAGTTTATAATATGGAATGGACTAACTCTAAGGAGATAGTCGAAAGAAAATTCTGTCCTCCTCATGAAAAGGAATAAATCGCCAATAAGTTCCTAAATCACAAAATGATTGGAATAGACTGCAGGGAGTACACTACCATATTCTTTAAATATGGTAGGATAGTACCAACCTTAGCCTCACCAGAACCAGTATTAATATCCCGTTATGTTTGGGGATTAATTAGTCAAATCAGACATGTAGTCAAGGCAGCTAGGCCGCAAACCATAGAAGAAGCAGTAGAACCAGCCAACACCCTGACTGATGAATTGGTACGTACACAAGAGGAAAACCAGAGAAAGAACCTAGCCCAAAGGCTTACCCAAGAATTTCGCTACGGTAATTCCAACCGTGTGAAAGGTACAGGTTCTTCCTCTGCACCTTATTGCAAGTATTGCAAAAGGAAGCACTCAGGAAGGTGCTCGATATACTGCAACTTTTGCAAACTGTCTGGACACAAAGAAGAAGACTGTAGGAGGAAACCTAGCAATAGGCTATGCTTTAATTGTGGAGAAACTGGGAATATCAAACCGAACTGTCCGAAACTAGCTCTAGCAACGACCAGCAAAGCTAAGGAAACTGAAGAACCCAAGAAGAATGCGAGAGCATTCGTTCTGACAGCTGAAGAAGCCAAGATGATTCCAGATGTGATTGCCGATACGTTTTTAGTTAATGATATATTTGCCAAAGTATTATTTGACTCTGGTGCAAACCAAACTTTTATCAATACTTCTTTCTACAAACTTCTCAACCAACCATTAACTAAACTTCAACAAGACTGTCTAGTGGAAACGACAAATGGGGATTCTATTAAGATAAGCGAAGTCTTGCAGGGAGCAAGAATAGAAATTCTAAACTATGATTTTTCTGCTAACCTTTACCCAATGAATCAGGCTGGATTCGAAGTTGTATTAGGAATGGATTAGTTGGTAGCCAATTATGCCAGTATTTTATGTGATCAAAAGTTAGTACAAGTAAGTACACCAAAGGGTGAAAAGATCACAATTAAAGGAGACAAGCCAACCAGGTCAACAAAATTCATCTCTGTGATGAAAGTTGCAAGTTGTGCAAGGAAAGGAGCAATGGTGTATATGACTTCCATAATCATTAACACTAAAGGAAAAGAATTAAAAGATATTCCTGTAGTATCTAAATTCTCAGATGTTTTTCAAGAAGAATTACCTGGACTACCGATAGATCGAGAGATTGAATTTAGAATTCACCTCAAACCAGGAACGACACTGATTGCCAAAGCACCATACCGATTAGCACCGACAGAGATGCAGGAGCTGAAGAAACAATTAGACGAACTTCTTGATAAAGGTTTCATACAACCAAGTTCATCCCCGTGGGGAGCATCGGTATTGTTTGTCAAGAAGAAGGACGGATCAATGCGTATGTGCATTGATTACCGAGAATTGAACAAGGTTACGACTAAAAATCAGTACCCTTTACCGAGAATCGATGATCGGTTCGATCAAATTCAAGGAGCTCGATTCTTTTCTAGGATGGACTTACGTTCAGGATATCATCAATTGAAAGTACAGGAAGAGGACATTCCTAATACTGCTTTCAGAACAAGGTACGGTTATTATGAATTTACAGTCATGCCATTTGGTTTAACCAACGCCCCAGCCGCATTTATAGACATGATGAACATGATATGTAAACCATACCTGGATAAATTCATAAATTGTCTTTATAGATGATATTCTAATTTACTCTAAGAGTAAAGAGGAACATGCAGAGCATCTGCACACACTTCTGACATTATTGAGAAAAGAGAAGCTTTATGCTAAATTCTCAAAATGCGAATTTTGGTTACAATAAGTGCAATTCCTTGGACATCTGGTTAATCATGAAGGAATTCATGTGGATCCCACAAAGATCGAGGCGATTACTAAATGGAAAGTCCCTGAATCACCAACGAAAGTAAGAAGTTTTCTTGGACTAGCAGGATATTACAGACGCTTTATTCAAGATTTTTCTAGAATAGCCATTCCATTAACCAAACTAACCTGCAAATCGGTTAAGTTTGAATAGGGACCAAAACAGGAAGAAGCCTTTAGGATTCATAAGCAAAGGTTAACCAACGCACCCATATTCGCATTACCAGAAGGAACTGAAGACTTTATAGTCTTTTATGATGCGTCTAAGTTAGGATATGGATGTGTGTTGATGCAACGTCAAAAGGTTATAGCTTATGCTTCTAGACATCTTAAGAAACATGAAGAGAATTATACAACCCATGATCTAGAATTAGGAGCTATAGTTTTTGCCCTTAAGATTTGGAGATACTATTTTTACGGTAGTAAGTTTATTGTCTTCATAGATCATAAGAGTTTAAGATATGTTTTTGGGCAAAAGGAATTAAATATGAGACAGAGATGCTGGATGGAAATTTTTAGTGATTATGATTGTGATATCCAGTATCATGCTGGAAAAGCTAACGTAGTAGCTGATGCTTTAAGTCGAAAGTATCATGAAAAGTCAATACGAGTACGCTCTCTCAGGTTAAATCTGCAGATATATTTAAACGAGCAAATTAGAGAGGCACATGAAACAACAATCAAGGACAATGATGAAGGTTTAAAAGGAATGATTAAGGAATTAGAACAAGGATCGGATGGAATTTGGAATATCCATAAGAAAAGAATGTGGATACCTAAACAAGAAACCTACGCCACATAATTTTAGAAGAAGCCCATAAGTCTAAGTTTATGATACATCTTCGTAGTGATAAGATGTGTCAAGATCTAAGAAAGAATTTCTGGTGGATAGGAATGAAAAAGGATATAGCAAACTATGTTACTAAATGCCTAACATGTTCACAGGTTAAAGCTGAACATCAGAAACCTTCAGGGTTATTGCAGCAATTAGAAATGCCAATATGGAAATGGGAATTGATAATAATGGACTTTGTTACCAAATTACCCAAGACACGAAAAGGTAATGATACAATCTGGGTGATTGTAGACAGATTGACAAAATATACTCATTTCTTACCTATGACGGAAACTTTTAGTATGGAACAGTTAGCCAAGTTATATGTAAATGAAATAGTTTCATTACATGGAATTCCTTTATCTATTGTATCTGATAGAGATAGCCGTTTTACTTCTCATTTTTGTATAAGTTTCCAAAAAGCAATGGGAACCAGGTTAAATCTAAGCACCGTTTATCATCCTTAAAAGGACAGACAAAGAGAAAGGATGATTCAGACGATGGAAGATATGCTTAGAGCTTGTGTAATTGATTTCGAAGGAAATTGGGACGATCATTTACCATTAATATAATTTTCCTACAATAACAGCTATCATACCAGTATCAATGCTGCACCATTTGAAGCACTTTATGGACGATAGTGCCGAACTTCAGTCTGTTGGGCAGAAATTGGAGAAAAGCAACTATCTGGACCAGAGATAGTACAAGAAACAACGGACAAGATTATTCAAGTCAAGGAAACACGACACGTGTAATTACTGCAAATAGCGCCAACAGTCACATCGTCCCCATGTCAGGAGGCAGAGTCATGACTATCATGAGCAAAAAATTAATTACATAACACCTGATGCATACGTCACCACATATTGATTAAAGTTAAAATATTTAAATACATAGGAGTTCACCAAATAAACAGAAAGGAAACACGACACGTGTCAAAAGAAGACAAAGCGTTCGAAACGTCAGCGGATGGAGGTTCTAGAAGATGGCGGAGCACATCCACGTTCTCTCCCCCTGCCGCATCAAGAATTTGTTGGAATTCATGTAAGACATCATTGATCACGGATGCAAGGGCTTCGGTCATTCGGGCGGAAGCGGAGGCACTGGCTGCATGAAAAGCTTTCGATAGGAGATCTCGCCAATCACAATTCAAATAGGCTTCATGCATGCCATCATACTGCCCAGTGTCACAGGCCGCTACAGAGAAGCCGTCTAGTAGTGCGCTATAGTAAGATAACCTTCAAAAAACTCAAACGCCGCAACTAAACCATGAGATGTTAACCAATTCCTATCGCCCCGCAACACGGTAGCTTGGCTGGTCAGCTCCTCCAGCTCAATGAGCGCTTGGTTGGCTGCACTCTCGGCCTCACCGAGGCAGGAATGTCTCAACTATAGGTCATGTTGAAGACGGGCGTTCTGCTCTAACAAGCTATCACAATCTTGGTGGGCTTGCTGGTATTTGGCTTGGGTATTTTCCATGTCATTCACAAGTTCAGTGTCAATACGTAACCCACGAACCTGTAAAGATAAAGCACAAACTTTTTGAGCTTCCACCACCACTTTCTTTTCTAACTCAGCTTGAACCTTCCTTGACTGAGCAATGATTCAATCTTTCTCTTGGCAATCTCATGCCCATATTATACGCTCATTCGCTAAGTTGGAATTCACCCACTTAAGGGCATCTTCAACCTTTTCTTTTCCCGCTATCAGGCGTACCTCTTTGACACGGGCGACATTAATCAAGTTATCTCTTCATTAATGCTCGTCCATCATTTGCTGGTTAGACATGCGCGCCTACTGTAGCTCTCTGTTGTCTTGAATCCAACGGCCTTTTATCTCGGCTATTCTTCGAACCTCTGACATAGCATCTGTCAGAGTAACATCCATCAATTGACGACTATCTTGGCCCTCGACGTACGACACCTCAGCGGGAGGAAAGGCATGATCAACCTAGTGATTCACCACATGAGGATGAATCAATCTTGTTGACTCAGCTATTTTCCAACGAGGTTTGAAGGCTTTATCAGGCATACGTGGATCCCAATATATAGTAGGCAGGTTAAGCCCACAAAAGTATCCCCTTCATTGAAAGCACGCTTGCTTGACCCGACTACCTCACTATAGCCAACATCATGCTTATTGGAAATTTCCAGGTTTTAAGGGAATGGGATAAGAGTTTGGTTGGTAAGGGCGAATGTTGCAATAGGTGAAGATCGCTTGGCGTATCTCCCGTGGGGAGGAGCAATTACATTACCAGAGATCCTCACTGTCGACAAAGGAGTTGAAGCCGCAGTAACAACGGTAGCCTCTGTATAGATGTACATATTGAGTTTATCTTTAAATCTCCTTTTAGTTTAAAGCCATAGTTTTTGTGAAGCCGTAGTTGATGTGATTTTTGTTGTTGATTGGTCATCATTGATTTTTTAACACCTTTTAGTTTGGAAGCCATAGTTGATGTGATTTTAAAATTTATTATTAGACATTTTATAGTGATCAATCTAGATCTATGTACATTGAACTTGACAAGTTCATTAATGTGTAAATGTACACGGGAAATTTGAAGGTCCTTGTTTATGTTCTATTCAAATAGGTAAAGTGAACAGACATGGAAATTTTGAAGGTCGATGCATTAATTTGAGAGTTGCTCACGAATATAAGGCAACTCTTTAAATTAATAATTTATTAATTTATCGATATAATAATATCTCGCTAAATTAATAAAATATCATGGTCCTAACATTATTAATTTATAGAGGTTTTACTGTATGTTGCTTAAATCCTATGGTGAAATAGATGAGGTCATTGTTTAGCTATATTCAGCCAGGGTGATTAGTGATGCCATTGAGTTTGGAAAGGTTTTTTTTTATCAAAGTCTGAGAAACACATATGGGTTTATCGGTAAACATAATGGCTAATGGTATCACTCATTTGTTTTGAAACAAAACAACTCCATGTTGTGATTTTTGAACTTAGTTTCGTTGTCAATGTGAATTCTTTGAACCTTAAGTTTGTATAGAGATTCAACTTGAGTTATCATATGTTGAACAAGCTCTCGAGTCTCGTCTTTTGTCTCTATGAAGAACACCAACGAAAAACATGAATAATCATATGTAATTACTAGGCAATAGAAATGCCAATCCAAGCTTTGCCTACTCACCGGACCGAACATATCCACATGCAGCAGCTCCAAAGGTGTGTTAATTGAATTAACAAGGTTCGGCAGATGTCACTTCTTTACTAGCTTGTCTTTCTTACATGAGATACAATCATCGTATAAGTTTATACCGAATGTCAAAATGGGAACCCTGAGAACGAATCCATTCTTTACTAAATAAGTCATTTTTCTAAAACGGATGTGTCTTATTCTTCGGTGCCGTGAAATCAACTCCTTTTTGGTAGCATTGGTTAACAGACAAGTGTATTTTTCATGATTTTCAGGAGCTCTTATGTAACGATACCGATACAAATACTAAAAGATTAACATGGACCATTGTGACACCCTAGGCAAATCCCACATCGGCCGTGGTCAAGAGAGATCCCTTATTCATAAGTAATCAAATGCCTCTTAAATCACCAACGCGTTTTGGGCTTAGTTGGCCGTGGAGCACATGAAAACTCCGCAGTTAAGCGTGCTCGGGTGGGAGTAGAACTATGACGGGTGACCTCCTGGGAATTCTCCACTGGGGCAACCAAAAACAAATCCGTGAGTTCCTGGATGGGCAACCCATTGGGGGCAAAGCGGACAATATTGGTAGTGCGAAGGGCCGGATGTTACAAATGTCCTGAGTCGTTCGGGATGGTGGGGGTGATTGTAACGATACCGATACTGATACCGAAAGATTAACATGGACCATTGTGACACCCTAGGCATATCCCCATCGGCCATGATCAGAAGAGATCCCTGGTTCATAAGTAATCCAATGCCTCTTAAATCACCAACGCATTTTGGGCTTACTTGGCTGTGGAGCACATGAAAACTCCGTAGTTAAGCATGCTCGGGTGAGAGTAGTACTAGGATGGGTGACCTCCTGGGAAGTCTCCACTGGGGCAACCAAAAACAAATCTGTGAGTTCCTGGATGGGCAACCCATCGGGGGTAAAGCGGACAATATTGGTAGTGCGAGGGGCCGGATGTTGCATCTTATATGAAATTCATATAAATTTCTCTTTCTTTTGGGTCAAATAAGCAATAGAATCGATAAGTTCCAACACGTCGTTAACACCCAATAGAATAGAATCAATAAGTTTTAACACGTTGATAACACGCAATAAAATCAAGCTCTAGGCTCTCATACCACTTGTAGGTCCATTATCGGACTCGATCTATGAATTCTATGTGTTTTTAATATAAACGTTTATGTAGAATCTAAAAAAACATACTCAACAAAGAAATAAGGTAAGTAAACATTTACAATTGCATTTCACTTCTCAAACACTTGACAAAATCATATACATTATTTTTGCTCTAAGATTTGACACCGAATGTACAACTCCCTAAATCACCTGAATTAACAAGTATATATAGAAACGAGTAGTCTAGATAATGAGTTCAATCGTTCCAACCCATTCCATAACATTCCCCCATGAAAGGGTTTCCATTCGCTAACAACCAAAGTGGGCGTACCATATGTAACAATTATTCTAAAACAACTACATTCTAAACAAAATTCAACTTGTTAACACCTACAAGTTGACGACTACGCGGCTATAAACATTTTCCATCTACATACATAGGCAGTTGCCATTTGCTAGAAGCTTTTAGCGAATGGCCACATTTGTTGCTCCCATTCCCGAGACATTCCTAGCGAATGGGGCTTTTGTAAATTGTGCAACATATGTAACAAAACTCCAAAACAAACTTTCTAGGCAAATTCTAAACACCATACAATCGACATCACCACTAGGCTATAGACATCATCAAGAATTAACAAGAACCCCTAAAAAACTCATGGACCCTAAGAGTTAAAGGCAAATACTCAATGGCTTACCATTGCGCCAACCCCTTGAAGGTTTTAGTCATTCAAAGTTTTAAATAACAATATATATATATATATATATATATATATATATATATTTAATAGGACTCAACAAATTTGTTAGTAAATGATAAAAGATTGACATTAAAATCTAAAACACGTTAGTTTTTTTCTTTTATGAAAAATGTTAAAATGAAACTCGTATATTTATTTTCACACCTAATCAATCAAAACCACCTTAAAGGATTGTGTTGTATAGTAATGCTATTTGAATAATATGATATACACAGCCTGTCACTTTAGCATCTCCTCCTTCCCGCACCCACCAATCCTACTCCTTATAAGTACAATCAGATCATTAGGTTGATCCAACTCATCCATCTTCTTCTATAGCGTGCAAGAATAAAGCGGTGCATACACTAGCTTTATCGTCCTACGCACCTAGAAAAGCAATTCTGTTTCTAGACAGGGTACATAA